>OV049925.1:113406249-114766249 GCA_920104205.1 Eupeodes latifasciatus | reverse complement strand
TCAAAGTTTCCTACCTCAAGCATATAGAGACATAGGGATATATTGATTTGGCTTAAAATGAAGACAATTCATTTAGCTCCAAATTGTGGAGAGTATTTATGGGGAAGAAATTAGCCCATCAGGGTTAAAATTGGCAATACTTGAAAAAAAGAACGTTTTTCGTAGTTTTATCGATTTGTTGCCATGTTGTGTTCGTACCTCAAGCTAGAAAACCTGAATTATTTATTTGTAGGACCAACGTCATAAACACATAATAAAAAATCTACGGAAACGACTCTAGAAATAAGACTCATTGACTAAAGATAGTATAGTAGATGAAATTGTTTCCAATTTTCTCAAAAACAAAGATTTGTTTTTCAATTTGACTGTTATTTGGTGTTTAATCAATAATGTACAAGAACATTGAATACTGAAAAAAATGGTACTCAATAACAAAAAAAAAAATTATAAAAAACATTTATTCGTTTAAATAGTTTGTATGTTGGTTAGGTATACATAGCTTTTAGATTCAAAAATATTTTTGCTGATACTACTTACAAAAGCAACACTTTTTAAGAATTTACAAGAAAAGATTTCTATTTTTTTGAAAAGTTATATCACAATAATGTAAGTGTCGCTGTTGTTTACCAATCTTTGATTTTGTATGTCACATTACTTTTCTGAAAAATTACCCCAACATAAAAGGGGCCATACAGACCACATCCCATACTATTTTTGTCTTTTTTTTGGTTTAATCTCTACTCTATTTTTTAAAACGTATTTTCGCTAATTTTTGAACAACTCTGTTCTGAAAACCGTAACTTCAAACAGACACAACTTTGAGCTGAAACAATTAGTAAATTTATTTTCCTTAAAATATTTGTATTAAGAAATATTAATAAGCCAAAAAAGCGAGGTTTTCTAGATTTTTTGACATCTTGCGCTCGATGCTCCAGGTCGCAAACTTGGAATATTAATTCGACTAATATCATAATAGTTACTGGACTATAAGTCAAAAACCTTTTTTCATAAGTTCTAAGTTGTCAATGTGATTTTTCTAGAAAATTAACTAAATCTTAAAAACAATATTTTACATATCATAGAATGAGTTTGATTTCAATATTTGTTTTTGTTCCCAAAATATTTTAGTCTAAAACCAATTTTTAGAAACATTTTATTAAGATTTTTTGTTTGTTTTTTTGAATTTGATTTTGTATAGAAATAAATACTTTTTAAGTCAAACTCTTCCTTTACTCTCGAGACATTCGAGTAGAAAATCAGTTTTTTTTTCCAAAAAAAAATGTACCAGATTTCGAAAACGTTGTTTTTTATGCATACAATTATTTTAGAGGCGATATTATTTTTGTTAAAAAAATATTCGAGGCGATAGATATTTTTTTCAGTTTTTTATTTATAAAAAAACTTTATTTTAATTTCACAGTGTATTGAATAAAACGTCCCTAGCGTTATTGGTTCAAGAGATATTTAGGGTCAACTAAATTGTTGACTTAAAGAAAATGTATTTGAAGTTAATATCTCTGCCGGTTCTTAAAATACAGCCGACAAAAAATGGTAATGGAACGTACGAACGTAGTTCACGCGAGCACAGTCTATTTTTAAAAATATTTTATTTAGATTTTAGTGACCTTGATAAGTCGAGAAATGTTGAAATTAACGATTCGACAAATCATACCGATTAAAATAACTTCCTATGGGAAGCTCAAAAAGTAATGAAATCACAAAAGCCAATCTCGATGTATTTTGAGTTAGAAACCGTTCTTTTTAATCCTTACTTCTTGCCGTGGCACAGTCGGACTCATTGTATGGGAGAGATAACCAAAACTCAATTTTCAAATTATAACCGTTATTATTTTCTCTTTATTATTATGTCAAGTTATGCTCTCAGGCTTTTTCTTATGATTTGTTTATGCTCATAATGCTAAAGTGTTGATAAGGTTTTAGCTATAAAGTTGTGAAACCAAGAGTGTCAAGTGCATTACCCGAATTTCATAATTTTTATAACAATTTATTTAATTGTTTTTATTTTTTTAAAAAATTTATCAAACATAATCAGCTATGGACCAAGGTAAGTTTAATTGACAAAAAAATATTTTTTAGGGAAAGCTTGCAAAATTTTGGGAAATACCATGAGTTAAAGTAGGTTTTGTGTTTCGATCAATATAAACGGTTTATTTTTTGTAAGAGCAGATTACTTTTGAAAATTATGAGTCTCTTCAATACAGTAGAATATCTTTAATGTGAAACTTAAGTCAAAAGTAAAAGCGAGTTTCCCCTTTTTTTTTAATAATTTTTGTTCTTACCTTGTAATAGTATTTTTCTTACACAGTATTACCCTATGTTTCCATTTTCTTTTAGGAACTGAACCAAAAATAATTATTAAACGGGAAACATTTTTTGACATATTCAATAATAGTTTTAAAAAGGTTTTTGATGACAAATTTGACGAAATTATTGAATATGTAGTTGTCAAAACAAATTGCCCCGTTGAAGAAAAATCAAACTTGTCCAATAAGTTTCGAAATTTTAAAAGTCAATTAAAAGCAAAATGGGCGAAGAGTGGTAGATATGCAATTAAATTTAAAAAGAATTAAATGATTTGGTAAAGTGGATGTTGCGAGCTTACTCTCTAAACTTTCAAAAAAGGTTGTAGACCGAGTCTTTCCTTTGGCGAAAGTAGCGAGAGCTCTAAGCGAAGGAAAACAGCTGATATCCGTGCTGAACATACTTCAGATCTTGTGACTTATGCCGCACAGATGAGTTTAAGAGCTGAAGGAAAAACTATGGAAGCGGATGTGATTAAAAAAGTTTCAACGGTGCCAACATACGCTATATACGATTGTATAGACTTAAATAATCATTCAAAAAGCAAAAAACTTACGCCTCGCGAAGCACTTTCAATTCTCATTGAAGCTAAGCTTAGTAGAACACAATATAACGTCATAAGAGACTATGTAAAAGATATATTTCCATCATACAAAGTAGTACAGGCAGAGAAAAAAAGATCTTATCCTGATGATGTGAAAGTTTCGGAATCTGAAGCTGAAGTACCTTTACTATCCCTATTAGACCATACAGCTACTCGTTTGATACAAAGTCAAAGTCCTGTAATCAAGTCAGAAGGGTTTGAAAATTTTTAAAAAATAATTCTGTTTTCCTAATGGGGATTTGATGACAGCTCGAGCCACACACAATTCAAACAGAAATGTTTACCTGATGCGTCTGATGACAAATATATATTTTTGACTTGCCTTGTCACACTACATTTAAGTAGCGAAAAAAACGGTAAGTTTTCAGTTTTATGGCGAAATCCTAATCCATCTTCGCCCAGATTCTGTAGACCAATAAGCCTTCAGTATAAAAAAGAAACAACAGAACTTGCTATTTCAAAAAAAGAGAATATTGACCGTCAAATTCAACTACTTACTCCTACAAAAGTTTTAATAGATGGCAACACAATTTTCGTTACTCAACAACTAATGTTCACAATGGTATTTGTAACTCAAACTTTTGGTAGAACAAACGAAAAAAAACTATCGAAGTGCAATTTAAAACAGAACTTGGACTTATCGTTAACAAGCCTAAACCGGGTTTTGGCAATTCAAATGATGGTAATGTAGCTCGAAAATTCTTCCAAAACTACAATACTTCTGCAAACATTACCAAAATTGATACAGAGCTAATTCGAAGAATTTACATTATTTTGCAAGCAATATCCAGTGGGATTCGGATAAATCCAGAAAAATTTCAAAAAAATTGTTTGGAAACGGCTTCCTTGTATGTTGGATTATATCCTTGGATGCTTATGACTCGTACCCTCCATAAAATTTTAATACACGGCTCTATTATAGTACGTGAGGCTTTATTACCGATCGGAATGTTAAGTGAAGAGGCTCAAGAGTCAAGAAATAAAGATTTCAAATCTTACAGAGAATTTTTTGCCAGGAAAACTTCCAGATATAATGAACAGGTTATTTATTCCATCTGATCCTTTGTTAAGTCGTTCGCGTAAATTACCAGTGTTCGATAAAAAGATGTCTGATATTGATGTTGTGAACACGTTAGAAGAAGAAAAAATATAAAAAATTAAAACTAAAAACAAAATAAAAACAAAAAAAATTAAATTTACAAAATATTATTAAAAAAAAAAAAAAATACACGCATTTTCAACTCCATTTATAAACAAAACCTTATCAACTAAGTTTTGCGCATCGCTTTCCTTATCTTGGCCCCAGTGTGCGTGGGCACATTTTCAGTGCCCTAGAAGTCATTTGTAAGAATTTGATTTTGTATGGGAAGTCAACCACGAGCATTTATATTGAAATTTAAACGCCTACCTTGTAGAATTGAATTGGTGCGGAAACGCTGTGGCACCGTGCTTGAAAAATGAAAAAAATCACGATTTTAAAACGATGCGTTATGAACTGTCCTACTCCATTTGTTAGTGGTGCTTCAAAATGTACAAATTTGATATTAAAATGGTACACTGAGGCGTATGCGCACTTTTTTTTCATTTTATTGCATTTTTTATAGCATTCAATTAGGAATCAAAATTAATTAAAATCACTCTTTTGATTGCAATTGAAAAATTCATTTTGAATAAAACCCTATGTGGAATATTGTTATTAGTGGAAATATAGTTTTCCGTCGGCTTTTTTGGTCACTATAATTTTTGCAATGAAACAATTACGTTACATTAACTTTCCCAACGTTTCGGCAGGGGTTGCTGCCTTCTTCAGGGGAACTTTATTAACACAAAAAAATATACAAATGATCTTAATTAGAACAATGGGATACAAATGCAATAAAGTTTACTTACTCAAAAAAGATATGAAAAACAAAATTTAATATTAATTACATTAATTAATATACATACATTAAAAATAAAAATTATAAATTAGCACTTCAAAGAATGAAGTTAGGTCTAAATTGAATAAAGCACAATTTACATTTAAGAACAAAGAAGAGAGCAATATACAGCAGAAATGTTTTGTGTGTCTTGTTTTCGGTTCATGGTGTTTTTGTTATTGAGAATATGTAATGTCTCTATCTGTAGAACTTCCACGCCTTCAAAGTTTGGAGAATGACTGCTTACAATGCAGTGACTGGTCAGGGCTGTCTTCTCAGAATTTTTTAGTTTTAACAACAATAATACAACAATACAATTCTTTATTTCCATAGATTTTACAATAATAAAAAGATAAGGTTAAGGACATGGCTTTGCTGCCGTCTGCCTGTTTGACAATTCTTGGATTATGAAATAAATAATAAAATTATGTAATTATTCAAATTGAGTGGTAAATATTGAATTAACAATTATAATCAGAAAAAGTCTTATTAATCTTCACACTACATTTGTAAGTTGACAGTAAATCCGTTAAGTTTTTTTGTATTTGTAATTGAAACCAGCTAAAACAATTTTTAATATCAATTTATGACAATACAGGTTTAGATGAATATTTGCGTGGTAACATAATTTCGGTATGATTTGTTGAACATTTTTGTGCTTAAACAATATTATCGAATAATTTGAAAAACCCAATATGAATATTTGAATGAAATTTTAAAAGATACAAACTTATAAATAATTTATATTGCGAAAAAAAAGTTAACTATAAATTCGTAAGTTTTTTTTTTAATTGAAACCAGCTAAAACAATTTTAAACATTAATATTACAAATTTTAATTTTAAACTATCAATTTTTGAATGATTTGAAACATAAAAAGGGGAATTTTAACTGTTGAAATGAGTATACGCGTTAGAAGCTGTTGCAGTATTGTAGTGCATGGTTACAAAATTTAAATAAGTTTGACCAGCCAGAGGACCCGTTCAATACGTTAGTTAGCTGACTGAAAGACAAAAAGCTTTCGTGGAAGTAAATGCGACGAATCTCTTGAAGGATGGGACACACTGCTATAAAATGATAACTATCTTCCAATTCCCTTCTATTACAAAGACCACAAATTTGGGATAGATCTGACCTATGAGGAAAATAATTTAAGTTGAGTAACTCAATACTTGCTCTAAAAATGGTACCTATAGCTTCTACGGAAAGTTCAGGGCAGAAATAGTTATTTTCAGTTAACAATTTGTGATTTAGGTTTTTATAGATATTTCTACTAGCTGACGAGGATGCTCTGAGCAAGTGTTCAGTATATATTTTTTCATCTATTTTAGAAATTAAAAGAGAGAACATATTTTGCCAATCATCTAGATTGTTTTCAGTTAGTGAAAGGTTTACGTCGTGAGCTAGAGCCAACTGATTAAGTTCTTTGAAGGGCGTAGCATTGTTAAAAGTAATCTTTTCATGAATGATTTGTGAAGACCGTTTTGTCTTTTCATAATTTTTACTAAAAAATCTGTATGAACTTTTAGATTTTTAATAAAAATAGGTGGTATACCGGATTCTATGTGGATAGCATAAGTTGGTGTTGTGTTAGGCAGCCGAAATAATCTTTTGAAAAAATATCTTTGAAGCAATTCAAATTCTTCGATTTTCGAGTAGCCGAAAACTTGGGCACCATAACACATACATGTGTTAACTGTGGCATTAAATACTCGGTATTTTGAAGAGGCATCGATGTTCTGGTTGTTAAAGAAAGATGGCCACATAATGTTTAAAGCCAGTTTAGCGTCATTGCTTTTCTCCTTCGTATGTTTACCAAAACTCATGTTTGAAGTCAATAATACTCCGAGATATTTAAATTGTGTTACAACTTCAATTTGCTCACGGTTTAGAAACCATTTTTCTACGACTAGTCTTCTTCGTTGTCTTCGTTCAAAGATCATAATTTTTGTTTTTCTTGTATTAATTTGCAGGCCCCACAATTCACAATATTCCTGCAGTCTGTTAATTTGTAGTTGTAATGTGGAAGGACTTTCCGATAACAACACTAAGTCGTCAGCGTAGAGCAAAACCTTCACAACGGTTTCCGCAAAAAGTACGCCGCCAGGTAGAATATCACACACTGAGTCAATAAATAGAGCAAATAAGATTGGGCTTAGAATGCATCCTTGAGGTACTCCTGAAGAAGTTTCAAACCATTCGGACAAATGTGATCCATCCCAAACGGCAGCATTTGTAGATGTCAGAAAGTTTAAATAAACAAGCAGAAATTTTCGAGACACACCAAGAGATGCCAATTTATAGATTAAAGCTTGTCTGTTTATTGCATCAAAAGCGGCTTTGCAATGGCAGACAGGGCAAAAATGTGGTCTACAGTGGAGAAACCGTGACGAAAACCTGCTTGGAAAATGCTTAATCGAGAACCATTTTCGACCCAATTTGAAAGCCTGTCATAGAGTAAAGAGGTTTTAGTTTTATGTCGGACTTATGATTCGAGATGCGTTGTCTAAGAAGTTGTTTTGTGGTCCCAATATAACACAGGTTGCACGGTTCATTTGATTAACCATTGCAGTTAATTTTGTAGATCACATCTGTTTGTTTGTCCTTATCAGGTTTCGTCTTGAGTTTAGTAAAACATTAGTCAAGTGTTTTATTTGATTTAAAAGCAGGGCGAACCTCTGTCAATTTTTTGGAAATAGATTTTTTGAAGTTGTCGGATAAAGTTGGGACGTAAACCATGGTTTTGTGGTGCGTTCTAACGGGTTCATCAATGTTTACTCGTGGAGTTTGCATTTTGTGTTTTAAAAGGAGGCTTCGAATTATGGTAGAAGGATAAACATTATCACTTAAAATTTTGATGACTTTTTTCTCGTTGGCGACGTAGAATCGTACATCACTTATTTTGAAAATTTTATTCACGAGGTTGGACGCAGTATTGATGATAATATGCCTTTCTTGTTTTTTCGGAAATTAACTAGTCTTCCAGATGCTGTTGGTTTTTGATACCATTCGAAAAGCAAACGATTTTCTTCACGGTAGATTTTTACATCGAAGAACGATATTGTTTGCTTGAACTCATTTTCAATTGTAAATTGAATTTTTGGGTGGAATCCGTTTAGAATTTTTAGTACTTTGTCTATGTTTCTTTTATCTATTATTGCAAATATGTCGTCAACATATTTAGCTATGAACACAGGTTTTTCTTCAATGTTATTTAAACATTCGTCTAAAACGTGGTCCAAAACCAGATCTGCAATAGTCGGAGATAGTGGGTTGCTCAGCCCATTAGCATCCCAAAATTTTGTTTGTAGATAGTGTCTTTTTATTGAAGAAAATTGTTTTCTTTAGGGCAAAAGTCTAGAATCTCAATAAATTAGTTTTGTGCGATCTTTGTGCTTTTATTTATTATATCCCATTTCTTCTTGGCAATGATGATAGCCAGTTGAACGGGGATGTTAGTAAACAATGAAACTGCTTCGAACGAGACTAAAACATCATTTTGACTTAGTTTTACATTTTTTGCTTTTTCAACAAATTCAAACGAATTTTTTATAGAGTAGCTTGAATTTGTTGTTACGCACTGTAAAATTTTTCCAACATACTTAGATAGCTCGTAGCATGGTACATGCATGGATGACGTAATCGGTCGCAGTGACATGTCTGTTTTATGAATTTTTGGCAATCCTTAAATGGATGAGAGCTGTGTATGGTGTAAGTGGTTATTTTTGCTTTCTCTCTATCGTCAATACAATTGTTGTTTTGCAGCCATTTGACTATGTCATTGTTTCGCGTTTGAAGTGTTGTTGTTGGATTATTCCTTATTGTTCTGTAGGTGTTGCGGTCAGACAATAATTCAACCATCTTACCTTCATAATCTTTACGTTTCATAGCGACTGCGACGTTACCTTTATCAGCTGGTACAATGACGATATTCTTGTGCGGTTTTAGGAAATTGATTGTTAATTTGTTTACATACAGTACAGTCTAGTTGTAATGACTTTTTATTTCAAATAATTAATTTACAATGCCTTATGCCTTAGTTATCTTAGTCTATTTGGTGTGGCTCAAAGCCGTCTACCAGGTTGACAATAAATAAATAAATAAATAAATAAATAATAATGAAAGAAAATACGAAGTGATAAAGAAAAACAAGTCTACTTCTTATGTTTTATCCAGCACTATGCCGCACAATAAACTCTAAACTTATGCAGACTCTTATTCAATAATCTTGAAGAACTCGAAGATATTCCAGAAAGCAGCCTATTAGATCTCATCAAAGTCTCTTTAAATGGCTAAAACAAAACAACCCATAAATATCATAGGTTCAATCACTCACATTAGTAGCGAAGTACAATACTTTACGGTATCACAATGGATGTAGATTGATCTAAGCGTGGTGATAAAGTTATCAATCGCCAGTCCATCAACCTAAACTAGCCTAACAACTATTGTCTGTCAACCTTAACCATCCATAAAATGATACATTTTCCAGGGGGTAGGCATTTATACGTCAATGAATAAAACTATAAAATAAAAAATGAGGCTGAAATGCCACCCACACTAATAACTTCCCATCCCGTCTGTCGATTTGTCTTGCTTAAAACTTTGTCTATATGTATCAATTTTCACCAAATTTGCGTACTATTTTTTGTAGATTTTATTTTTTTATGAAAAAACGGATTGTTGGATTTTTATATCGAATGATATATGAATATCGAAAACAATATTTTCTGTGAAATAAAATAAGTCTGAAGCCAATATTTGTAATTTTTGAAAAGCTTTTTGAGTCGAAAGTAAATTTTTACCAAATTAGTACTGCTTTTCTTAGGTTTTTAGTTTTTGAAAAAAAACTGTCAATTCGATTTTTCTCAAAATTTTATCGAATGTTGAAAATAATATTTCTTATAACTTAAAATTAGTTAGAAGCCATTATCTCAAATTTTTTAAAAGATATTTGAGTCGAAAATCAGTTTTTACCAACTTTGGTAATTTTTTTTAGGTTTTTAATTTTTTGTACAAAAGCTGTCAATTCGATTTTTTTCAAAATTTTACTGAATGTTGACAACAATATTTTTTTGAAAGATTAAAGTAGTCTAAAGCCAATATCTATAAGTTTTGAAAAGATATTTGAGTCGAAAATATGTTTTACCACCTTTTATAAATTTTTTTTTAGGTTTTTATTTTTTGTAAAAAAAACTGTCATTTTGATTTTTCTCAAAATTTTTCCTAATTTTGAAAACAAAATTTCTTATAAGTTAAAATTAGTTAGAAGCCATTATCTCATAGTTTTGAAAAGATATTTGAGTCGAAAATCAATTTTTACCAACTTTTATTAATTTTTACTTAGGTTTTTATTTTATTTTTTTAAACTGTCAATTCGATTTTTCTCAAAATTTTTCAGAATGTTGAAAACAATATTTCTTGTAAGTTAAAATTAGTTAGAAGCCATTATCTCAATGTTTTGAAAAGATATTTGAGTCGAAAATCAATTTTTACTAACTTTTATTAATTTTTTTTTTAGGTTTTTATATTTTTTAAAAACTGTCAATTCGATTTTTCTCAAAATTTAATCAGATGTCAAAAACATTATTTTTCTTTACACAAAATTGTTTTGGAGATGAAATCATATTTTAGTCGTAAAATTTTCGAGGTGACAATTTTTTTCCAGTTTTTTTGATTCATAAAAAAAACCGTTAATTGGATTTTTTTCCAAAAATATACTTGTTTTGAATCACGCTACAATATATAATATAAAATTAAATTGAAGTCTCTAGCTTCATTGGTTCATGAGATATTTAGGTTTAACCAAAATTTTCACCTTTTTTTTAAACTGCTATGGTAAAAAAAACACCCACGCAATATGCTTGAGAGCCCTTTCTGCATCTTTCTGCATTATTATTTGTATAACAACATTTATTTGATGTCGATATCTCTTCTGGTTCTTGAGCTATGGATGACGAAAAAAACGTCGCGAACGTACGGACGGACGGACGTACGTACACACGCAAGCACAGACATCTTTCTGAAAATCTTTTATCTTTTAATCGGACCCATTACAATAACTTCCTATGGAAAGTTAATAAACTTAAAATGAAATATTGGCTTACTTTATGATTAAGTACAAATTTCAAGATGATTTGTTGTAATTTTGCAGTTATTTTTTTTTCTAATCCTCTGGTTCCAAATTTAAAATTTCCAAAGTTATTTGTACATACGTACCTGCACGATAGCTAAATTCAAACCAAAAGTTGTTATCATTAGAAAAAAAAATATTTTATTGCTCCCCTTTGCGTAAAAAATGCTATACGCTTATCAGAAAACTTTAGCATAGATGCATTATAAACTAAAACTCTTGAAGTTTCACCGTTCTCAATTTCCTTTTCGCAACATTATCTCACACACTTGCATTTTTTTGGAAAACATAAACAATCTTACTTATACAAGATGTGTTTTTGGTGCTATATATGAGGTATAGTCACTAACACACTAAACCGACGATGCCGCGCCGCCGGCGCTGCCGGTCTACATTATCAAAAAAGACAACAAAAATTCTATTATCCTTATTTTGTTGCCTCATGATACCATGAGTGCATGTCCTTGTACACATACATATACGTAAACAAGATGACTATGTTGCCGTTATCATTCTTTTATATGACAAAGCACACAACAACAAAAAATAAGCAAGCAAAAATACCTACAATCTACGAGAACATTCTACAGAGAACAAAATCCATAAATAAGATACATTCTCTGTCGCAGGAGTGCCCATTATTTTCCAACTGAGAAAATGACGGAATAAAGTACTTGACGAGAAAATACCAGCACGGCATAGAGTAACGGTGGCGGTGGTGGGGTACGGTATTAAACTTAAGCAACGACGACGACTTTGAACGAGACAAGGGCCAGAGATGATGAGATAAGGTAATGTTTAATGAAATTCCTACATGTCAGAGATTACCTCTTTGGAAAATTAATTTTTACATTATAAATGGATCCATATGACTTTTGAATTTTGGCGTATTAATGTAGGAAGGTATATGTGTCTTAGATAATGACCTTTACGTTAAACATATTCTCTTGATTACAACCCCTATAGAGTAACTTTATATGTTTGGTGTAGAGAAAACTCAAGACTTAGAAAAAATCAACATTCCTAACGAGTTGTTTACTGAGTATGTTTTTTTTTTTTACAGTATCGAAATACTAGAACTTTGAGGCGTTATTTTCCATTCAAATTATGCAGTACTTAAATTAATCTTTTGAAATGCATTTTGGCATTCGTTTGCATTCTTTATATTTTTCTTTAAAAATTATTCAACAGCAAAAATATACTTTTCAGGATGTTGTTGATCTACATAGATAGTTTCATAGTTCTTGAAAATTTTCGTACCAAATCTTAAGTTTTTCTCAAAAAGTAGTTTTTTTTTCTACTTTCACGTGTCAAAGGTTTTAAGTTTTTTAGAGTTCAACATTTAATTTTTTAAGAGATAGATGATAATATCGGCGCAGGGACATAAGGCCCAGGGACATAACGCCCAAATTTTTTTTTTTGGGACTTATGTCCCACCCGAGTGGGACATAAAGCCGAAATTTAATTTGGGCCCTAAGTCCCACCCAAGTAAGACCTAAGACCCAAATTTGTTTGTTAAAAATGGGACATTGTCCCCAAATTTTTGCAGAGCCAAAAATGAATATAAAGTTTTTATATTTCAATACAATGAACAATAATTTTTTGATACGGTGATAATACAAAAATTAGGAAAAACAAAAAAGTTTATTTTCAACATTATTTGCGGGATCTCAGGATTTTAACTACCTTTTTCGGGGTCACACCCGCTCACGCAACTCCGTTACTCCGCTTAGGGTTTGTAAAGTCGCCAGGCAGGCGCCTATATCAACAACTTCTTTCAGTAAAAGCACCTGAGGTTGTCCCGCTTCGCGGGTTCTCAGGATTTTAACTCCCTTTTTCGGGGTCACACCCGCTCACGCAACTCCGTTGCTCCGCTTAGGGTATGTAAAGTTGCCAGGCAGGCGCCTATATCAACAACTTCTTTCAATAAAAGCACCTGAGGGTGGCCCGCTTCGCGGGTTCTCAGGATTTTAACTCCGTTTTTCGGGGTCACACCCGCTCACGCAACTCCGTTGCTCCGCTTAGGGTATGTAAAGTCGCCAGGCAGGCGCCTATATCAACAACTTCTTTCAATAAAAGCACCTTAGGGTGGCCCGCTTCGCTGGATCTCAGGATTTAAACTCCACAAAACAAAGTCTTGTGGTATTGAAGTGCTCCAAGTTTTGTCATTTGGTGATTCTTGTTAAGTGGGACATTAGCCCCAACATTTTTATTTGGGGCTTATGTCCCACCCGAGTGGGACTTAGGGCCCAAATTAAATTTCGGCTTTATGTCCCACTCGGGTGGGACATAAGCCCCAAATAAAAATTTTGGGCGTTATGTCCCTGGGCCTTATGTCCCTGCGCCGATAATATCATCATAAGTTCATTTACTTCGCTTGATCATCGTCGTAAGGTTTCTTGTCTTACTTTTTTTTACCGTTATTTTAACGGTTTATGTTCTAGTGAAATAGCCAACTGCATTCCTCCTCTTAAACAGTTCAACCGTATTACTCGCGCTTCTAGGAATGATCATCAGTATACCCTCGAGTCCAACTTCGGCCGTGCTGTCAAATACAGAGATTCGTTCTTTAGCCGTACTACGCGAATGTGGAATGCCTTACCACACTCTGTTTTTCCTAGTCATTGCAATATTCAGGAATTCAAAACCAATGTGCACCGACATCTCCTTTCAAACCCTCTCTCCTTTTCCTAGTGCTCACACTGTGTCTACATAATAAGGGTAGTAATATCCCCTTGAGTGTGTGCTTATTATAAAAAAAAAAAGATTAAGAATTTTATTTTTCCCTATTTCTATTTTTGGTTCCGAAAAGTAATGTTCTTTTAATTTCTTTTCTTTGCAGTTCAAACTTCCACCTATCAACAATTAGCCATAACTAACTTAAATAAAGATCAATCTATTCTCGGATATTAAAAAATACTTTTTATGGTAAGTTACTTTATGTTCGTAATGTTTTACTAATTTCTTCATATTTTTTACTTATACACAAACCTTACCTTTTTCTACATTCAAAAAGAAAAAACCACCTCCATTGTATGGTAAATTTAAAAAATAACAAAAAAATAAAAAAAGTACGTATACGCCCAGGTGTATCATCTTAAATCGTCAATTTATGATAGAATAACACTTGCATCTACTTTCGACAGTAATTTTATGTAATTATTAACAAGTCAAAGTCTTTAGCGGTCGGCTTAATCACATCAAATGAAGTCAATATCATTCCAAGTGTTGATTTTACTCTGAACACCGACCATGATAATTTCTGTAAAGTAAATATTTGACTGAGCCAATGGCTTAGAAGCACGATATGGTAGTCCTCATAACTTTTTTATTCTTTGGGTTGTTGTAAAGAATCTATGTATTTTACATCTCCCTTAAGGATCCAATTCACATGAAGATCCTTTTTTCCACTGAGTCTTTATGTTCGCTATTGCCTTTGGTTCAATGCTTTCCATTACTTGGAAATGGTTCGCAGAGTAAATCCTAATGCTTGATTGACAAGTAGCAAGGAAACTCCTCGAGCAATAACTTCTCGAATGTCTTCGAAGGTTTTTGGCCTTCTAACATCCAAATCACAGTGATTGGAGCAACGAATCCAATCACGTCAAGTTGATGAATGCCTTAGAGCAGCATCTCCAAAATCTTTTAAGAGCTCTCGATGCACTTCTGAGACTAACTTCTTCAACTCTTTCCTCAAGTGATGATTAAATAACACAATGATGAATAAATAGCACAAAATCAAAAATTTTAACATAACCAAAAAGCATATGACCTCGAAACAATATCACTAATGTCACAAAGCGGTTTGCTTACCACATATGTTTGCTCCGTTTAAGAGGTTTAAGCTATGTAAAAATTGACCACCACTTACAGCTGCAGTCGGCTTTTAATAAACAACATTAACTTAGTAGCCTGCTTAGTAATAATATGCATCACATTTGACAATAAGTCAAGAATTTGTTAAAAATATTGATCTTTTTGACCAAAAGTTTCGATCCTAATAATTTGTAATATTTTGGAGCTCATAACCTACTTAAGAAACAAAACTTCATTCACGATGAATTCAACATAAGATGTATACGTGCCTTTTAATGTGGCCAGGAAAAACATAAGAAGCATTAAAGTATAAAACAGTCCAACCGTAATACTTGCGCTTGTAGAGACACCCATCAATTTACACTTATTCCCAACTTCAGTAGTACTATGAAGTACAGAGATTCGTTCCTTAGCCGTACTATGTGAATGCCTTACCTTTCCCTATCTTTCCCTTTTTCCTAATGCTCACACTGTGCTGAATGCTGTCTAAGATGACCTTAACTATTAAGCAGCTGCACACAACTAGTTATCCTGGATTCTCTAACATAATCATTAAATTATACCAAGGCATTGTCGGGTAAAAGAATAAAAGCACTGGAAATTTACAATTTAAGGTTTTAAGATGTGTTTTTATTTCGGACTTTGATGTCGAGTGTCGAGGAATTATTAAAAGTGTGAATTTAAAGTTATATTTAACTGGTTTTACCACCTAACATTTTGGTCCTTCGAGCCGGATTTCCCATGTTAGGGGCAGACAAGCAACTAGGATCAGGGTTTGGGGTTGATGAGGCGTTATATCAGTTCCTCCTCTATAATTAAAATGAGACATATTTTGCCCATTGCATTCTTGGCATCTTAAAGTTATACAAAATTCTTTGAGATTGCGCAGAATACTAAAAACAAACTATAGATCCTCGTTATTCTATAGTTTTTTTTTTTTTTTTTAAATTTCCTTAATGGTAATGATTTGATAATTTTTTGATCTTGAAAAGCATACCAGCAAATAAATTGTTAAAGAAAAGTTTTACGCAGTTCATATAATTTTATACAACAACACCTTTTACTTGTCTTAAAAAATGAATCCATAAATAATAAGATATTTCAAAATATAAAATAATTAAATTATGTAAGCAGCCTATCAGATCAAGACAGATTTTCCCAGCCTTATTGAGTGATCCATCACAAAAGCAACCCATAAATAACTCAACAAAAAATACCCCTCCCCTAAACTTTTGTACCCATAATAAAAATCTGTTTCTATTCTTCTTGAAAAATAAAAATTATCTCCACCCACTTATTTGATTGTTCTTGACAAAGCATTTTATTAATAACAAAATTTATTTTCTATTAAATTTTCAATCAACAGATACAATATCCCACGACTCATTCATCCAAATCGGCAGGAGGAAGGAAGAAGGAGGAGCAAAAGGAGCGCACAAATAAACGATACTAAAACGACGGCGAAACGATTGGAAATTGAATCGCCAAGAGTGTTCGTTGTTGCCATTGTTGGGGTCGGGTCCTTTTATTCCCGCTTCATTGTTGTTGAAAAATGCTAAATATACATCACAATCACCTGCTCCCATTGATCCAGGCGAACAAAATAATCAATCAAAATCTATACTCGTAGAAAGGATACACAGAGCTATACATAAATACAAAAACGAAACAGCAGCTTTTGCAAGTGACGCGCAAAACGATGCCAGGGATGGGCATGGTTATGGACATGAAGATGATGATGACGATTATGATGATGATGAGTTCAAAAGCAGTAAATTGCGTTCATACCAGGTGGCCACATTCACACCATTGTCATCCACACTAACAGCTTCATCCTCCTTGCGCTTTGATCCTGCAATTGCTGTCACAAAACATTATGAAAAACTGCTCGTGAGACCAATAAAATTTTACCATTCGAGTCATTAAATCACCTCCCTAATCTCATACAAAAATAAGAAGGGAGAGTTCTTTTTCTGCAAGTCCGGGCTCCCCGGTAGGCAACGCTACGACAACAGGACGCTCCGCTACCAACGAATATTGTTCATATAATGGGACTTAAATAATCCTGACGCACACTCAAGCGGGTTTCCATACACAGAGTGATATTTTGAGTGGCTGCCTAAGCTGATGGTTTGGAGGAACATAATTCGGATTAGTGTCAAACGGAATCAGTGAATAGCGGCACAAGTGCAAGTTCGAGTGGGAAGCACCCTTCAGATGTTCTTAGAGGGCTGGCGTTCTTTTTGACAATTCCTACCTAATTTAATCGAAAAATAAGTTCAGCTTTAAGTGAGGTGGAAGAAGATGTAGGCTTTGCCTGGAGTCAATCAATTGTAAAAGAGGCTTAGCTTCTGTGCCCCCTGAGGGGTTTGTTCCGTTTGTATCTATTTGTGTCGTTCCTGATGATGCGATGAATAATTCATGAGATCGTCAACCACAGTTTGCTTTCGCCTGTAATTGACAAACAAAACTGATACTACCTCAAGACTCCAAGATCCAAAGGAGTCAGGCCACTAACAACAAAATGACAGAGATAACTCGGACCAGTGCTGACGCTCGCATCCATGCGATAACTCGAGACACATACCGGTCTAGCTGCAACTCAACACCCGAGGTGTATGCACCCACAGCTAATGGCAATGGCAATGGCAACGGAAACTACCGCAATCCACCATTGCAGGTCCTCAACGGACACTCGAACAGCTGCAGCACGGGCAGCAGCAGCCTGACGAACCGAGAGGCTTTCGAAGAACGCGAGATGTATTACGTGTCACCGACCAAACGAAAAAGCAGTCGAGGCGAAAATCGCTCCGAGAACCTTCATCACGCACGTCGGTCATCGATGACCTGGAACCCACTCAGCCTGGTAACAGCGACAATACAAAAGAAGCGCCCCGACGAGGTACGTTCCCCTACCACCGATAGTGGTGGTGGTGGTGGTGGAATTGGAATATTATGCCATCCCTCATACGGGACAATACGTTCCGAAACGGCGGCGGCGTCATCGGCGGCGATGGACAATTTCGAGAACTCCAGCCATTATTCAGACTCGGCAATGCAGCTCCTCCGGTCGGGCAGTTGCAGTGGGGTGGGCGGTGTCATCGGCAATAGCAATCTAGTCACGGCAGCGAGCAGCAGCAGCAGCAGTATGCACACGTTACTGCCATCAGCCACAGCGGCACGTACTCCCAATAACGTGACATTCTCGAATTGCACCGAGGAGCGGCCGTTCTACTCGAGTCGCGGTTCGTTGCGACGCAGCAAGGGACGCAGCAACCAGTCGCTGTGCAGTTGTGATGCTGGTGCGGAGACGGAAATCAATCCGGATCCCATCCGGCCGCTGTATCAGTACAGCTTGGAACGACGCAGCAAAGGACACACGTACACGTGCGAGCAGAACGCACAGATACTTATGAGACTTGAACGTGAGCGTAATAGGAAATTTTCGCTAAAAGACTCTGCGGGGAAGGATGCTTTTGCGGCCGCCAATAATGCCAGCGGCAAGAGCTGTGTGAATTCATCTCTTGATTCTCAGGTAAGAACAGTTCTTATAACCTACCTGTTTGCATTTGTATTTGTTTTGTATGATTTAACAAAAACTTTATTATCATTTGAGATAGATGCACTATCCGTCACCGCCGCCGCCGCCGCTCTCCGCAGCGCCGCATGACGATGTGACTCATGGGGATTTGTGGTAGTTTGAAAAATTACAGAGGGTAACGACGACACATCGTTGGCCATCGGTGGCGGTAGCAGCGATATTGGTGGCGTGTATTTTATCTTCATTAGATAAATATCCTTTTACCCGATGGAAATCATTTGCCCACGAAAGGATTCCTCTTTGCCTTTCAGCATAATTTCTATGAGTGGACTCTCTCAAATTCGTTCGATCGACTATACTGTTGTTAGAAATTAATAAGAGAGTTTGAAATCGTAAAATTATAAAGATATGCATTTGGTATCAATTTGATATCATTACATATATCCATCCATTAACATAAGTTTGGTTGTTTTGTCGTTGTAATTTCAATGGAATGTTGAATCAGTTTTGGATTTGATTTGAAATGATTCCGAATCGAGCTATTTAATTTTCTACGAATGGAAAATTTATGTTTTCCAATAATTTCAAAGAGTTTTAAATATACAATTACACAATATGTAATTTATTCAATTGTTTTAATTCCAATATTCACTGTTTTCAACAGTACTAAGCTTTAGTTGGTTTAATGTTGATTGTCAATTTCGTCAGTAACGAAAAATTCAGGGAATTATGTATATTTGGGGATTCGCTAACTTTTAGGGTTGTCCACTAATTCAATAGAATATAGGTAAACATAAATACAGAATTTTCATTTTATAGATTACATTTTTACCTACTTCCCTGCTAATAAGCTATAAACATTTCCATGTGGCTTAATTTTATTTGTTCATAGAAGTTAAATATAAAAAGAAGAAATTAATTACATGGATGTGCCATAATTTTAAAAGATTTTCTAGAAGTGATAACCACAACAAAATTCAAAGGTATTAAATTGTTTTAAAAAATTAAAGAATTCAGATTTATTTGCACTTCTTCCAACATTTCTGGGAGCTGATGAAGAGGGAAGTAGCTAAAGATGCGGTCACGTATTGAAAGAGTAATTAACGCGTGAAATCACCACCCACTTATTAAAGCAAAAGGAGGTTTAACAAAATATTGAAAAAAATTACAAAAATAACAACAACAAAAAATTAAAAAAAAAATTCTTTAAATTTGTTGCTTTATTTCTAGAAAAAAGTTTATATATTGCATACAAAATAATTTAAATGCATTACAATATTCGAAAACCTGATTAAAATAGCTAAAAATTAAAATTTTGCATAAAATCTAAAGTGCGTCTAATAATATGGCCAGGGACTGTATATACAAACTAACTAACTCTAAGTATTTATGCAATTATAGAGTTAACAGTTGAATATCTACAAATCTCAGGTCAAAGCAAAATAAAAAAAAAATATTTACTAATATTCAATGCAATAAAGTACGTATACGCCCGAGTGACCTTTTACATTATTATTATGTAACACCTTTTAAAAAAGGACTAATTTGTAGGTGTTATGTTTGGTAAAGCTACACGATTTTTCAAGAAAAAAGTGTATTATACTAGCGCTAAGTTCATATAAAAATAGCCCTACACTTTTTGGAAATTAATAAATCTAAGAATTGTAGCTTTTGTTGACAATTTCTTGTCAAAGTTTTAATCTCTAAAAATGGTTTATTTAAAAAAAAAAAAACTCGATAGGGTTCTAACTCATTTCTTCATTAAGTTCGTTAAGCGTTAGATCTCCGATTTAGATCTGAGTTTAAGATAGATTTATAGATTTATTAGACGCTCGAACTGGGAAATCTAGGATATTAGAACTTTTTTTATAGATATGTTTTCTCCGTCCAAATACCTGATTTTTAGATTATATTAGACCAACTTCTCGAAAAAATTCCAATGATTGGTTTAATGATGAAAACCAATGATAGTAATATGTAACTGGCCAGTCTACGTTTAGTTTTTCAAATGTATAAATATTAAATGTGCACCTAATGAATTATTAACACTATTTTAACAACAATCTTTTCAAGACCTTAAATTCTCAACTTTTATTAATATTGTTGCATTTTTCATCTCGCTAATAAATATAATTTCCTAATAGTATGAAATTCAAGAAATTGAAGGACTTTTAATTTTTTTAAATTTTCGCAATTTCGTTGATTAGAGCATTGAAAATATACATATATTGGACAAAAATTGAATTAAAACCAATTGCTTTGGATATTTATATTTTTATTCAATTGAACGAAATCTAACAAAACACATATTTTATTAACTTCCCATAGGAAGTTATTGTAATGGGTCCGATTTGATAAATTGAAAATTTTGACATTTCTCGACGTTTCAAGGTCCCTAGAGTCGAAATAAAAGATTTTTAGAAAGATGTCTGTGCGTGCGTGTGTACGTACGTCCGTACGTCTGTACGTCCGTAAGTCCGTACGTTCGCGACGTTTTTTTCGTCGTCCATAGCTCAAGAACCAGAAGAGATATCGACTTCAAATAAATTTTGTTATACAGATAATAAGGCAGAAAGATGCAGAAAGGGCTCTCAAGAAAATTACGTGGGTGATTTTTTACCATAGCATTTTAAAAAAAAGGTGAAAATTTTGGTTAAACCTAAATATCTCATGAACCAATGACGCTAGAGACTTGAATTAAATTTTATATTATATATTGTAACGTGATACAAAACAATTATATTTTTGGAAAAAAATCCAATTAACGGTTTTTTTTATAAATCAAAAAAACTGAAAAAAAAAATTGTCACCTCGAAAATTGTACGACTAAAATATGATTTCATCTCCAAAACAATTTTGTGCAATGAAGAATAATGTTTTTGACATCTGATAAAATTTTGAGAAAAATCGAATTGACAGTTTTTTTTACAAAAATAAAAACCTAAAAAAAAATTAATAAAAGTTGGTAAAAATTGATTTTCGACTCAAATATCTTTTCAAAACTTTGAGTTATTGGCTTTAAACTACTTTTATCTTTCAAAAATATTGTTGTCAACATTCAGTAAAATTTTGAAATAAATCGAATTGACAGGTTTTTTACAAAAAATTAAAAACCGAAAAAAAAAATTAAAAAAAGTTGGTAAAAATTGATTTTCGACTCAAATATCTTTTCAAAAATTTAAGATAACGGCTTTTGACTAATTTTAACTTATAAGAAATATTTATTTCAACATTCGATAAAATTTTGAGAAAAATCGAATTGACAGTTTTTTTTACAAAAAATAAAAACCTAACAAAAAACAATACTAAAACTTGTAAAAATTTACTTTCGACTCAAATAGCTTTTCAAAAATTACAAATATTGGGTGCAAACTTATTTTATTTCACAGAAAATATTGTTTTCGATATTCAGTAATTTTTTTTATAAAAATCCAACAGTCCGTTTTTTCATAAAAAAATAAAATCCACAAAAAATAGTACGCAAATTTGGTAAAAATTGATACATATAGACAAACTTTTAAGCAAGACAAATCGACAGACGGGATGAGACGTTATCAGTGTGGGTCGCATCCCAGCCTCTTTTTATTATTATTATAAGCTTTTATTTGCCATTGTTGATATTTTTTTACAATATTTATTTACATTTTCTGTTTCTTTTGAATTAATTAATATATAAAATTGACATCATTTTTTTTTTTAATCAACTTTAATATCTGAGCAAAGTTTGAATAAATAAATGGATACGTGTCAAAATTCTATGATCTGGCATAAGCCTCCCCCAATGTTGTCCAAAGATCTCTATCTTTTGCGTCATTGTACCAACTTTGTCTTTCTTTAAGCAAATCGTCTGCCCATCTTTTCTTCGGTCGTCCAATTGGTGGCTTTCTGGTGGTGTCTATTTTGTAATGATTTTTGTCCATCTTTGGTCCTGTATTCTAGATATATTCCATTTAAGGAGTTTTTCTCGTTCAACCACGTCCGTTAAATCAGTTCTTCGTCTTATTTCTCTATTTCTCACTCTCTGGCTAATTCGTAGGTTAAGTAGTTTTCTTTCCATCTTGGTTTGGCATATTCTTATTTTGTCAAGTAAACTTGAAGTCAAGGATATAGTCTGTAACCCATATGTACGTCATAACAGGTAGAATAGCAGTCTAGTCTAGTATATATTTTCGTGTTTCGTCCCTTAGATTTGATTGTAATATTTGTTTTAGACTCCAAAATTGTTTCCAACTATTGATAATGCGTCTAGAAACTTCTTTTTTCTCCTGGTTAATGAATGACTTAGTCTGTCCTAGATAAGTATAGTCTTCTACATATTCTATGTGTTCGTTATCCAGCATTATGTCATCTTTAATATGGTTAATCATTATCTTAGTTTTTGACTTATTGATATGAAGTCCAACTTTCTTGCATTCATTTGTCAATTCTATAAGCATATTTTGTATTTGTCCGGAAGTTGATGAAATGAGAACTATGTCATCAGCGAATCTAAGGTTGCTCAAATATTGTCCCCAAATATTTATTCCATATCTATTGTCCCAATTTAGTTTCTTGAATATTTCTTCCAGTACCGCAGAGAATAATGGTGGTGACATTGGATCCCCCTGTCTTACGCCTCACTTTATTTTTATTTCTCTTCCTATTCTTTCGGTTTTTATTTTCGCCACGCTGTCTGTATATATATTTTTCATCGTCCTTATAAAGATAGGATGAATTCCTTGGTTTGTCAGCGCTGTCCATATTTCATCATGTTCTACTAAGTCAAATGCTTTACTGAAGTCAATATATAAATATAAAAGATACAAAGGTTTTTCAAATTCGTTAGTTTTTTCAATGAGTTGGTTCATTGTTTGCAGATGGTCTGTTGTTGAAAAACCTTCTCGGAATCCTGCTTGTTCTCTTGGCTGATTTCTGTTTAATGTGTCCTTAATTTTTGTATACATTACTTTGGAGAACAGTTTATATATCATAGAAATGTTGCTTATTGGTCTGTAGTTATTTATGTCATCTTTATTTCCTTTTTTGTGGATAAGCGTAATTGTAGCTTGTTTCCATTGTCTTGGAATCTGCTGTGTTATAAGTACGTCATTCAAAATCGTGGTCAAGACTGTAGAAATTGGTTGTTTTCCATATTTGAGCATTTCTGTTACAATACCGTCATTTCCTGTACACTTATCTGTCTTTAGATCGTCAATTGCTTGTTCAATATCTGTTTTTGTAAAAAGTGCAACAGTATTTAAGTTGGAGTAACTGTCCGCCATCGATAAATTATCGTCTTTTATTTCTTTTGTCGATTTGAAGAGTTCTTCGAAAAACTTGGCATTTATATAGGGTGTCCCAAAATGAACGCAAGATTTCTTGCGTTAATTTTGGGACACCCTATATTTCTCCTATAAAGAGCGTTGTTACTTTTGTTCTTAATTAATGTTTCCGTCGTCAAGAAATGATTTTGTCTTTTTAAACACATAACACATAACACTATTTTTATTTCAAAAAAAAAAGTCAGAATGGGAACCAACCAAATCTGATGTAGATGTTTTTAATTGTGCTTGTAAAATAGCAGAATTTAAAGTCAGAATTGACTGCGGCGAACTACAAAAATATCAAAAATTCCTGGAACTCAAAAATGATCTGAAAAAAAAAATGCTCGTGTAATAAATATTTTTAAAATTAAGTTCCAAGAAAAAACAAAGAATAAATAAATCAAATTTCTTATTTATTACGAATATTAGAAAATGTTTTAATGCATTGAATTTTTAGATGTTTGCATCGTTATCACTCTCTACATAACCCCTTTTATGATCTATCAATAACATTTTGTGTATATTTTTTCTTTTTACATTTGAATTTTAAGAGAAAATGCATTAAAAATTCTCCTAATTGTTAACGACAGAAGTTGGACCTAATTTTTTTTAAATAAATAATAAAATGCGTTAAAATGTATGTTTATTTGAATTGCAATAGAACTTATGACTTTGTTTACATTTTAAATAATTCTTGAACTTACAATTTAAAAACATAAATATCCATGTGAGTCAAAGGTCAGCCATCAGTAAAAAATTAAAATTACATTATCTGGAAAAAAATATAAATTTTATGTTTTTTCGTTGAAATATCTCTGCCAAATCAAGGGCCTTAAAATATTTTAATTGGCCAAAGCCATTTATATAATGAAGCGCATCACGTACAACAATATAATAAATTAAAAAACAACAGACATTTTTGACTGACTCACCGAAAACAATATAGTTACACAAAAATGAAAAATTATAAAATTTATGCGAGAACAATTTGTTTTCCTTTTTTCAATTTTTTCAACCAATCAAGCTGTAGAGAAAAATGACCTTAAGACAGAGCCACTTTCCTACTTCTCTTTTTGTAATTAGGCCAAAATCAACACAACGCAATACAATAAAAGTGTGCATAGCAAAAACAACAGAAAAACAATTATATACCGTTGTTTCATATCCGGCTGATCTCTTGTTTCGTCCTTCCTGAGCTTCATTCACTCTTGACATGACCCACAGAATACCAGAATACCAAAATACAACAACATCCGCTATTAACGTATTCACTTGATTAAAGTGGACCTGAAACGAAACGCAAATGAGGAAAACTGGAGCACAGAACACAACAAGGACAATTACACGCACAATAATCCTAGAAGCGTTTTTCTTTTTTTGGTCATTCTTTTTTCTTCCTTTTCGTTCCTTTTGTTTTATTTTTGTATTCGAGGTGGACTTGCTTTTTTCGCTAAATGAAATCTACTTTTATATGTGTGTGTGGGTGTGTTGTATGTGTGTGTGTTAGAGAGTGGGAAGAATGACACGACCTGTCATAAGATTTTAATTTTCCTCCTGCTATTGTGGAACTAAACTCGCAATTTCAAAAAAGGATACTAAAAAGAAGTGCCACAGTCCATATACATCCCCGTGTTATGTCGTTTAGTTCGTAACCTCTTTTATGAACAATTAGTGAAATTAAAAATTCTCCTTTTTATATCATTTATATCCATGCTCCTAGGAAACCATGACATGCATTGTATACCTAAACTTTTGTTCCTTTTTATAGAATATCTAACTGCATGTGTTACGTTCTTTTATAAAAAGAACGACTAAAACGCACAGCTACAAGCATAATATAGTTTAGAATGTTGAGCAACCAAGCATTTTATATGCCACAAGTTTGTCTTTTATGTTTTATGACCGGAGAAGTGGCCTTTTGGCTATGTGGGACGTTTATTTTAAATGTTTAAGATAAAAATGCACGCTGAAATGACCTCTTTTTAACTAGAGTGTCACTTCAAGGAACATTGGCAGTCGCAAGCAATCAAAAAGTTTAGGATGATTTTTTAAATATTTTAATGAATTCTAAGAACATGTCCAGACTTATTATAGGTGAAAGATATTTCGGATTCAAACATTTGTGTCTATACGAATACTTACTAAAAGTTGAGATGTTCGTTTGTTTGTTTGTTGGTTTGTATGTTTGAACGCACAATTCTCAGGAACTACTGGACCGATTTAAATAATTTGTTCAGTGTTAAATAGTCCATTTATTGAGAAATAATTATAAATACAAAACTAATGTTTCAAAACCACTAATTTTGTTTTCTTTTTGAGAAATTGAGTTTAAATTATTAACTGGATTTATTTTAATGGGACTTTTACTGGAAGGTAACTGATGTAATAAGAATAATGTAGTATTTTTTTTGAAGAAATTTTATTTATTGCTTCTGTACGTGAGTAACGCTACTAGGCGCAGCTAGTCAATATACAGTGATGGAAAAAATAATACAAACAAGCTTCGTGTTCATTCTTTTCAACACACAAAAAGGTATTTGTGAAGAGTAGGAAAATAAAAACTACGCAGATAGATTTTTAATAATTTATTGCTTAAATGCAACTATTTTTTTTTTTAAATATAATAATGAGAAATAATGATAAAAAGTATATTTGTGATTATTATGTTGTTTCATCCTGGTAAAAATTAGAATGGTAGTCTTTTTGTAGCGAGAAAATAACTTAACGGTAAAAGTATTTCAAATTCTTTGAGTATTTTGTAGTGGTACTCTTATTATAAATAACTGCCTCCACTGTTTGCCCCATTGAATTCACCAATTCGGCACATGTCCCAACAGGTATGGAGTACCATTCCCTTTGGATGTTCGACCACAACTCATACTTCTTTTTGGTTTTACAATCTCCGATCCTTCGCTTTAGGATGCCCCATAAGTGTTCAATTGGATTTAGGCCGGGGAATTGTGATGGCCATTCCATGACATTGTATTTGTTTTGTTGTAAGTATTGTTTAGCCAATTTTAAAGGGTTATTATCCTGCATGAACTCTCATTTGATTGGCACCTCCTCTTCAGTTAATGTTACCATAACTGAATTTAAGATGTGGACATAATCCACATCGCACATCTTATCCTTGATCCAAAATATTGGACCTACACCAGATGCTGAAAAGTACCCTCAAATCATTATATTCCCACCACCGTGCTTCACTGTCTTTCTATGTGTTTTTTTGAGTTAAACTTCTTGTCTTTTAGCCTTCTCACATACATTTTTCCATCGGAAGTAAGCAAATTGATCTTCGTTTCATCCGACCACACAACGTTATTCCAATAAGAACGGTGTAAGTGTTTGTTTGTTTGTTGTTTGTAGACTTCTACCAGGAAGACTTGCTTCTATAAGTTGGTTTCTTATTGTTTTAGCTATCACTGGTCCGTTTTTGAGTTGTCTTAAAGAAAGGAATGGTTTCTTCTTACATATTCTTACCAATAGTGTATCAAAACGCGAAGAATTTTATCTTTTTTTCCTCTTGTTCCTTATTTTAGGCGTGAATGTAAAGTTTCAAATACTTTTTTCTTCGAACAGTTTAAGGTTTTTGCAATTTCAACCATCACTTTTCCAGCTTGTCCGAGTTTCTGCATCACTTCGCGTTCAAAATGAGTACAATGTAATTCACGCCCCATACTTATTAAAATTATAGAAGACTTTAAAAAAATTTAGTTAGTATCAAAAATAAAATATCTGAGAAACTACATAATAAACAAACTCAAAAACCCTATTTGCATAAATTAAGAACTGACCCTTAAGTTAGAACAACAGTTAAAATAGCTTATTTCTATTATTTTTTCCGGGCGAAATTATCATTGGCCTCAATTTTTTTACCATTAAGTGAAAACAAAAAGTTTTTTCCACCCACAAATTTTGCCATTTGAGAGCATTA
The DNA here is from genome assembly GCA_920104205.1 of Eupeodes latifasciatus. Classification (NCBI taxonomy): domain Eukaryota; kingdom Metazoa; phylum Arthropoda; class Insecta; order Diptera; family Syrphidae; genus Eupeodes; species Eupeodes latifasciatus. The sequence continues at coordinate 114,738,678 of OV049925.1, read as the reverse complement.
TTAGGTACGATTAAAATATAGAAAGACTTATAACTACAAAAGACTTAATTGTTAAAAAAAAATATTGTGTATCAAAAATGATGAAGACACATGTTTCTATTATTTTTTCCATCACTGTATAAACAAAAAATAAATGATATTGTTTGGTTTTACTTACATGAAATTATTACCAATGTTGACGGCCGTTAGCTTTTAAATTCGTCGAAAGTCATAATATCTTATTTCCTGCTCAATTAAGAATATTTCTTGAATGTTATTGGATATATTATATCAGAAATAGTTACATTTCATGTATCTTCTCGATTTTCCAAAGGCTCTCGAAAAGCTCAATCAGCTTGTTGACAAACTTCTTCAATATTTCAAAATGCCGTTTTGCAGCTTCAACAATACTTTGAGAAAATAGATTGAGTGTTTGAAGAACTCACTTTCAGAATTGTTTCCTCTAGTAAATGGTATTCCTCAGAGATAGATTTTAGGTTCGCTTCTGTTTTCCCTTTGTATAAAATGGCTTAACAAAGACTATTTCGAATTTATTGAAACACTTATGCAGTGTTGCCGCTGAAAAAAATCAAAAAGGGTACAAAAAAGGGGCCCGACACAAAAAAAGGGGCCAACATACGAAAATTGGACACCATAGAAAAAAGTACAAATAAAACAAAACTGTATTCAGGAGTAAAACAAAAATGTATTCAAAAACTTAAAAAAAACAATTTTATTTCAATAACATTAAAATAAAAACTTAAATTCATTTAAAAAACAAAACAGTAACAACACGTCAGTTGTTAATAACAACAAATACATAAATAAATTGATGGAAGTTAAGTCTTTCATTTTTTTTAATATTGTCTTTCTGCATAAATAAACAAGATTTTTTTTTTGGAAACCAATTTTCCAACTTATTTTTGTTCTCAATTAAATTAAGAGCTGACATCATCGAATTGCACGTTTTCACATTCAGTCAACAGAGTTCAGTTCAAGTTCAGTATGAAACTTCGTTACCGATTTTCAATTAATTTACTTAAAGAGTGGATAAGATAAAAAATATCTTAATTTATCCTTGAAAATATTTTATCACTAGTAAAATCGTAAAAAAGGGCCAATTGGGCAATTTCTAAAAAAGTCGGGGCCACGGGGATCGAACGCAAAAAAGGGTCCAAATGGCCCCTTTAGGGGACAAACGGCAACACTGCACTTATGCTGATGATAGTCAAAAACTGCCCTCTTAATATAAATGAAGACCTTAAACTAATATCTGAATTGTAGTTGACAATGGTTTGTCACTTAATCCTTGCAAATTTTAATTTTTGATCATTTAAAAAAAGGAGCTAGAAATTAGAAGCTTTCGTACATTCTAACAAATAAACTTGAACATTTTTTAATATAAATTGTTGAAACTTTAAGAAATTTGGGTCTGGCATTTAACAGAACATTAAAGTGGAATATAATCATATAAATGAAATTGTTAGCACGACATGAGGATTTTTACGAAACTTATTTAAAAATATATTACCTTTATCTTCCAGAATATTTTTAGCTTAAGCCCTTGTTATTTTATTGATTCTATATGGCTGTGTAATATAAAATAATTGTGATTTGTAGTGTGAAAGAAATCTTCAAGTAGCATTTCAATACCCTTCGTTATATTTATAACCTTATTTAAAATAAAAATGTTATTTTCTAATAAGAACTTTCAACTTTTATTTTTAATTCACCTGGCTGCTTCGGACACGTTTCTAGCAATCAATTAATTGAAAAACAAAATTTATGAATCAACCACACATTTCGAAGTAAAAAATCTTCTATTTCTCTTTTAATATTTGCTCTGATTTCCTTTTACAAAGTTGGCGTTAAGTTGAAAGAAAACACCAATTTCCTTTATCAGGTTTTAAGATGTAAGCAGTTTTAAGTCAATATCTTTCTATGTTTTGAAGACAGTATTTTTAATCAATTTTTACTTATATTGGTAAGACAAATTGTAAAATGGATTTTTCTAAAAACTTAACTAAAAGTTAAGAACAATATTTTCCATATGAAAAAATATATTTTATTGTGATATGTGTTTTTTTTTTGCTGGGATATTTTAGTCGAAAATCAATCATTTTTGAAAGTTATTGCTTTTAATAAAAAATGAAAATTGGATTTTTCTATCATATGTACCTTAAGAAAACAACTTTTTTTTTGTACAGAACGAAATAATTTTGAAGTGAAAACCTTCATTGATTCTCAAGATATTTGAGTCGAAAACCTGTTTTTATCAATTTTGAGTAATATTTTTTATATATTCTAGGGACATTGAAACGACGTTTTTAAAGGTCAAAATTTTCAATTTGAATAACTTTCTATGGGAAGAAATGGTTCAAAAATGTTTACCTTTGCTACTTTGCAAAATACGTTTCACCAAACTTAAAGTGCTTGCAAAGTGCAGAGTCTTTTCTGAAAAGTGACAAGTTTTGCTATTTTATAAAGTACTAGCTTTTACCCGCGACTTCGTCCGCATTAGGTAGTTTTTTTGGATAGTAGTATGAAAAAACCTGAGCTGTCCTTTTTTGTACGTATGTTTGAATTGTGCCAAGATGGGATGAGGCCTTACTAAGTGTGATTGTCCTAGGTTAGGTTAGGTTAAGTAAGGTTAATACATTTTAAGAAGAAGATAGGTTACTGCAATACATTTTTATATACGACGTTTTTTGTTTTTCCTTCCTTGGCCAGAACGTAAAGATTTTGTGGGTTTGAAACTCGTGAGCACGCTACATATAATTGTCCATGGAAAAAACAGTTTTTTTTCCAAATTTACGTCAGCAACTTTCAGCGTTTGCCCCTGAGCTTTATTGATTGTTATTGCAAATTCTGCTTTCATAGGAAACTGCACTCTTTTAAACTGAAACGGCAAATCGGTTGGAATTATTGGAATTATTCAGTCATAATTATAGCTTTTATAATATTCCGTCCTAGGTGAGGAATCTGTAACCGTGTACCATTACATACGAGTAACTTTGGTGCGTCAAGATTTCTCATTATCAGGACTGGAACACCAACCTTCAATCTCAACTTATGAGAAGGCAACCCTGATAATTCCAAAGAACTAAGAAACTCTATGGGGTATGATGTTACTGGTTCCGTGTCCATAACGTGTGTCTATTGAGAGGTACTCGACGATATCTCCCTCCACGTCCGACATAATTTATTCGTTTATCTGGCTAACTATCTCATTAGTTGGAGCTAAAATTGCCCTCTCACAGAACTACTCCCGATTGCCCATATTTATATGGAGGTTTGGATAGACATTACTTTTTAATTCATCTGTGCTACAGACAATTTGACAGAATTCATGATTTAACGTAATCGAGCCGTTACAGTCTGTTGGCATACAATCTTCTCCGATTTTTAGAAGAGCAGCGGCATATTGTCAAGTTGGTTATTGAGAGACCATTTTTCGTCGGGTTGTCTTTTTCTTTGACGTGCTTTAAAAATCATCACCTTTGTCTTTCTTGTATTGATGACTAACCCCCATTTCTCGCAAAATGCATTCAACCTGTTTATTTGTAATTGCAGAGTGTAAGGGTTTTCGGCGAGTAGCACTAGGTCATCAGCATATAACAGAACTTTAATTTGTATATCAGCAAACGATATCCCTCCTGGGAGTATATCACAAATGTCGTCAACAAACAAAGCAAAAAGTAATGGGCTTAAAATACAGCCGCGTGAAACATCTGCAATTGTTTCAAACCATTCTGAGAAGTCCGTTCCGTCCCATACAGATGCACTAGATGAAGCAAGAAATTTAGAGTACATGGTCAAAAATTTTCGGGAGATTCTTATCGTTGAAAGCTTGTACACCAAAGCCTGCCTGTTTACTTTGTCAAATGCTGCCTTGAAATCTACGAAGCAAGTGTATAGTTTTTTTCTTTTTATTGGATTTTCTAGCAATGCTTGTCAAAGCAAATATTTGATCCATGGTTGAGAAGCCCGACCGAAAACCAGCTTAATTCTTGAATTGAACTGTGCTATTTTTGTAGAATTCTACTGGAATTCCATCTATGCCAAAATCTTTATTGTTTTTTATCTTATGAAGTGAATAATCGAGTTCAGACAAAGATATTGGACAATCCAGTTCATCAACTACAACGTTGGGTAAAGCATAAGAAAAAGTATGGTGATTAACCTCAGCCGACAAAAGAGTCTTAAAATGTGCTGTTACCGTTTCAGCTCCAAGAGTGTTTACCATATTTAGATTACGACCACCCAGTTCACGAACGTTATTCCAGAATGTTTTTGAATTTTTGGATTCCGATATAGCTTTTTAGCTAGATGTTTCAAGTACTCTTTTCTTTTAGATGCACACAGGGCTTTGTATTCCTTGTTGACCCGAAGGTAGATATTTTTGAAAAACAAGGCATCTGTAGATCTAAAAAGCTTCAGATACACAAAAGATAATTTGCGTAGGCTCTTACAATCGTTATCGTACCATATATTTCGTGGAATCAACGAATGGGTGTTATTGCTATGAGTAGATAGAGCTGATTTTTTAATAACATTTATTATTTTTTCGTCTAATTGGTCAATTTCGGATGTTGATGGAGAAGGCAAGGAACTGCAGTTGTAATTTAAACGAGATTTGTAAAGATGATCATTACTTTCTTTCCATTTGAGCTTGAGAAATTTACTTGGAATTCTTTGGGGAGCTTCAAACAGAAACATAAATTCAACTTGTATTGGTAAATGAGCAGAAAAATTTGCTGCACTCACTTTGAAGTCTGCACATAATTTTAGCCAGTCTGACGAGACTGCACAAATGTCAATAACTGACTGTCCTTGGCTACTAATAAATGTGAATTATCTCACGGTATCACTTTTGGTTGTTCCATTAAGCGCGAATAGTCCAAGATTTTTGAAAAACTCAATAAGGAGCCTCCCATTGCGGTTCAAATTATTATCTTTTGAGTGTCTTATTTCGAATAATGTATTTTGAGTGTAAAGGTTCTGAATCATTCTGCCAGTTATTACAGTTTAAATACACCGGAACTATTGAATATTTTGAGTTAGCAATTGAAAATTGAAAAACTTATTAGTTAAGATATGACTTCTTTGTTTCACCAAACAAAAAACTTTGCAAATTAAATTTAGAATTTTGAAAAACTTTTAGTAATATGCAAAAATAAGTTTTTATTTGCAAATAAGAATTTGTTTTGAAAAGTTGTCAAAAGCTGGAATGCTTGACTGAGTCGTACAAACTTGCTCATGTATCGAAAGAGTCTGTTTGCAAATATTTCTTGTATTTTAATATTTAAAAATGTACCTCCGAAAATGTTTTTTTTTTTTTTTAATTTTACCGCCATTTGATTTTTCAAAAACAAAACTTAATTTTTCAAATTTTGTATTTGAAAATTGTTTGAGCGCTATTTTTTTAAATTAATTTTTGTGTATAAAATTTTAGTTTAGAAATATTTTTGTTATGCAGGTTCTTATAACTTATTTATATACGGTTTACATTTAAATTTCGTGAAAAAATAATGCCTTGAGAAAACTTAAAACAAAACAACGCTTCTATGGGGGTACCCTTCTGGAGCAATACAAACATATTGTTTTATATTGAAAGAATCCAATTTAAAAACAACATTTTAAGCGAAAATAAAAAAATCTATCGGTTTGTTTTTGAGAAAATTCGAATTTTCGATTTTTGAACAAAAAATTTGTATAGGTGCTAATGTCATTTTTAGTTTTAAATAATAATTTTTTTTTTAAATAACGCGTAACGCGAATCGGCTTAAAACCTTCCAAATTTGAAGTCAATCGACCCAATGCTTTGAGCTGTAGATGATAGGACAGACAGACAAACTGAATCGGGGGACCCACTTTTTTCGACTTCTCTACCATCGTAATGCAATGTTTGATTAAAATCTCGAGTTCAAGATTTGTAACGAAATAAAAACTTGTAATATAGTGATATTATAGTATACATATATAATGAACCGTTTTAAAAATGAAAAAGAACATAGAAGTTAAGAAGACAATGGACATAGATTTTCTTTATTTTGACACATTTAGCAAAAAACATGAAATTTTTAATTTTAGAGTTAACACATTGATTCTCATCCCAATTTCAAAACGGAGCTTAAAAGTTTATAGCAATAAACAAAGCAACTTTCTGCAGTGTAATTCATCGAGTGTCGAATATTATCACTGATAAATTTCTCTCTAACACTATTTGCTGGGCACAAAAATGTTCAGACATAACCTAGCAATTTCCTTTCTTTAAGAGGATTTTCTTATGCTCTTTCTTATAGATATTGATATACCAATTTTTTTCATCTGTTCAAAATACTAATTTATTACAAAGTTATACATACATAATGTATTTTAAATTTTCAAATAAAGCCTGACAAATTAAAAAATGAAAAGTCTTTTCGCTTCGCACATTTTTTAAAACACTTTGCACTTTTACTTTTTATTACATTATTTTTTTTTGCAAATTTGCAAAAATGAAAAGTGTTTTTGTGAAATATTTTTGGTCTTAATTTCGATTCTTGATTTTTTAAAATATTTGTACACTATTTTTCAAACATGCCATTTGTCTACATATATGAATTAATTTGAAAAACCTTGTTTTTTAAACTTGTTATAATCACAACGATTCTAGATTCAATTTTAAAGTTGGATTAATTTACCAAAACATTTTTTCAAAAAAAATGCCCCTTCTGCAACGATTTCAAAACAATGCACGGTTTTTTCTTTCGGCACAAATAGAATATTAAAAAATAAAACCCCGTGAAATCAATTGTTCCTTTTTCTTCTATACTCCTCATATAAATTCCGATATATTCAACAGCCTATTACTAATAGAGTCAGAGAGCCTGTGAGATGTTTTGAACCCAAGCGAAATTTTATAAATTACCTTTTTTTTTTGTTGTGCTGGTGTTGTGTGTCTAATCCTGAAAAAGAGGGATAATAGAGAAGGGGGTCACGGTGAATATAATAACCTACTTATAACCCATTTTACTTTAATTGAATTTGACTTGAATAGGACGACGACCATATTATTTGTTTTGCGTAGTAAAAGTGATTTTCTTTGTTCTCTCGCTTTCTTCTGCTTCAACTCCTTCCTCAACAAGTCTTCTGCATACATACATATAAACTTTTAAACCTTTTTTGCTTTGGAAGCTTATTTGACTGACCTCATTTTCAATTAGAGATTTCGGATTGAGGTTCCTTTTTTACTTTTTACACGTTTTTTTTTTGTGATGGTCGTGGTCCTGAAGGAATATAACAAATTAATGCAAATCAAGGGTTGCTCCTTTGCATCCTTACAAATAAATCTTTCCACACACAAAACACAGCAAAGGGAGGTCTATCAAGTGTTTTCTTTTTCATTGTACTTTTTATCTGATGACAATTTAAATTTTTATATTTGACACCCTTCTCTTCTAGAGCCTGATACGCATACTCATATTTTTTATTTTATTATTCACCCCCAAGTTTGAAAATTAGGGAAGGTGCCTACGAAAGTGGGCGGGAAGGTGTTTTTTTTTATTTTTTATTTTTGTTAAATGGGAAATTATGACATTTGACAAGAAATATTTGTTGTCTAAGCAAAGGGTTGTTATACACAGATAAAAAGGTTAAGTACCGCGCATTTAAATTCTAAGTGAACCCATAAATTAGACTCCATCACAGCAGCGTAAGCAGCAGCAGAAGCAGCTTAATATTCCTCCGTCCATTAAAATAAAAAACAACCCTTAAGAACATCTTTCACATAAATTGTTTTAAGGGTTAAGCCTGAGCAGGAGCACGGTTGATGGCATTCATGGCATGGTATGCGCTGCTGGAAGGCTTTTAAAAATATAAAAACTTGGTCAATTATTATTGATAATGATATAATTAAAATATTTCTGACAGTTATCAAAAAAAAAAAAAAAATTTTTGTTTTTATTCCTCAGTAGATTACAATGTACATAACTGTCTTAGAAATAAAAACAAATAAAGAACTGAAATAAACTCATTTCTTGATTTATGATACGACATTTAAGTAAGTTGTCTATTTTTTTATTTAAGCTTGAAAAGGATTTGCTTTTGTTTTTATTTTGAAACTTTAAGCTCGAAACATTCAAATAAGTTAATATTTCATTATTTACCCTTTATTAAAAATAAATAAAAAAATTATCTTAGAAAAAAAAAGTGAGTTTTTGAGTTATCTATTAAACGTACAATTTAACCTTTTCTTTTCTTATCGGAGATTGTAATTTTAATTGACTTTTTTAGACAAATATTTTGGAGTTATATTTTTATTTAAGTATTTGGAAAAAGCATTTCATTTATGCTAAAAAATTTATTCCGATCAAATTTCAAATGATGATAATAAAATGAAAGTGAAAGATATATTTTGATAAGTATCACTTATCATATCCTTTTTACTTATCTTGGTAATTATAGGTAAGGGCTGAGAAGAAAAAAAGAGCGTAAGACGTTTAGAACTCCAGAGGCCATATTTGGGTTTATTACCCAAAGCCATTATGCTAAGATTAAAAATTTTAAAACTTCCAAAATGCTTTTTGAATAATGTTATATACCTTCTGGGCATAATACCCAACGATTATTTTGGATATTAAAAAAGTTTTCATTTAAAAATGATAAATAAAATTAATGATTTATGCATTATCCATAAATAAAAATGTCAGAAAAACCAAAATAATTTACATTTTATGTTTTAGTAATTACCTTTCGGATCGTTCAATACAAGTAGTATTGGATGGATTCAAGTCTGAAAACCATAAAATAAATGCTGGTGTGCCCCAGGGCTCCGTTCTATCTTCAACACTCTTTCTCATTTTTATTAATGATCTCCTGTCTGCAACATCTAATCCAATACATTGTTTCACTGACGATAGTACTCTTAGCTTTTCATATTCGTTTTCAGACTCACATCCCTCTTCTTCGGATGTGGAACTGCAACGACAAAATATGATAAACTCATTAAATTCCGACCTAAACAGCATTGTTCAATGGGGATTAAAAAACCGCGTGGAATTTAATGCTTCGAAAACGCAATGCTGTCTTGTATCGTTAAAGCGAGATATACCCCCGTTGCCATTATCCATGGATGGCACTTGCATCAATGAGTCTGAACACCTCGATATTCTCGGTATGTGTGTCACCAACCACCTCTTGTGGAATGATCACATACGAGATGTCGCCAAAAATGCCGCAAGGTGTTTGGGTTTCCTTACGCGATGCAAAAAATATTTCACCCCTTCTGATCTGGCTGTTATTTACAAGACTTAAGCTTGAGTATAACTCCCATTTCTGGGCTGGTGCTCCTGCAACTTACTTAAGCCTCTTGGATAGTATTGAACGTAGAGCATTTAAATTGATAGATGATAATATCATGATAAGTTCATTTACTTCGCTTGAACATCGTCGTAAGGTCTCTTGTCTGACCCTTTTTTACCGTTATTTTAACGGCTTATGCTCTAGTGAAATAGCCAACTGCATTCCTCCCCTTAAACAGTTCAACCGTAATACTCGCGTTTCTAGGAATGTTCAAGCTCATCAGTATACCCCCGAGCCCAACTTCGGCCGTACTGTCAAATACAGAGATTCGTTCTTTAGCCGTACTAAGCGAATGTGGAATGCCTTACCAACCACACTCTGTCTTTCCTTGTCATTGCAATATTCAGGAATTCAAAACCAATGTGCACTGACATCTCCTTTTAAACCCTCTCTCCTCTTCCTAGTACTCACACTGTGCATCTGCATAATAAGGGTAGTAATATCCCCTTGAGTGGGTGCTTATTATAAAAAAAAAAAAACGATACATACATTTTCAAAACAGCTCGCTACTTAGGCAGCTGTCATTTTTAAAGCTTTAATCGTTTGACAGGTAAAAAAAAAACACAAAATTTGCAGTAGCAAATGTTTTTGTAAGACTTTTTTTTGTCATCGTGAAGCAACTTCTAAATCGGAAAAAGTAGATTTGATGTACAAATTTGAGCATTAGTTCTAAGTTGGTGACGTGAAAAATCGAAATCGTGTACTTTGTTCAAGAAGAACAACTGAGAAAATTGCTGCTGTAGCCCGTTGTGTTGACAAAGCCAAGGTATGTTAATTTCTTATCGTTTCTTGGATTAAGGCATTCCACAAACGACATTTTACCGAAGTTTGCTTAAAGACTAAGGTATGCATTAAGGCTTTTTAAGTTTAGTTAAAAATTCAGCTACGTCATCTCTTTGAGGATAGGCCCTTGAAATGCATTGAAATTATCAAAAATTTCTCGAAAAACTATCTGGAATATCTAAACTTAAGAATTTGGTGATATTAAATTAAGAAAATGAGAAAAGCCTATCCATTCGTTTTTTTTATTTGACTTAACTTTTTCGAAAATGGGGCTGGACCAATTATTACGATAAATGGATTAGGAAACGAAACTTTCAACAAAGCAGTTTTAAAAATTACTCAAGCAACGCAACAGTCGAAAGAGCCGAAATCTTGTGATTTAAAACCTTAAGACTTTTTCTTAGGGAAAACGTAAAGGAGTGTCCACGTCAAAGAAACCCTTCAGGAAACATTGTTTTAGAAACTGTAATGTTTTCCACTTTGCAGAAACATTTCAAAAAAGTTTTTGATCAGTTTTTTTGGTGTGGTTTCAAATGTTTGTATTAGTTTTATTTTATTTTTTTTCATAACCTACATTTTTGAAAATTGTCGTTAAGTGGATTCCGCAAAACTTTTTTGATCTCATCCATTTTTATCAACTGCATAACATTCTCGTTGTTTCACACTTCCCACGACATTTTATATTTATATCAAAACCACTGTCGCACTTTCTACTTATGTATGTTCATGCTTAAAAAAAATGTTTCAGAATAGAAAACAGAAAAACATTTTAGAAATGATTTGCAACCGTCCAGACCAAAAAAAAAACATTTTAGAAATGTTTCTGAAACGTTTTTAAATCTTTCTTAAAAGCTTATGAAATGTTTCAAAAGTGTTCCTTTGGTCTGAATGCACCGTAAAAGATAAGATTTCATGAAGTTATTAAGATCGTACAGCCGAAAATGTGAAATTTAGTATTAAAAAATTTCAGGAAAAGGATATAGTGCTGCAAAGAAACATTTTTGAACCATTTCAGAAACAATTAAATACCATTTCAGAAACAGAGAAACATTTCTGAAATGTTTTCTTAAGTCTTGAACTTGGTGAAACATTTCTTAAAAGTTTATAAAATATTTCTCCGTTTTCCATTGCAACTGGAAAACTTTATTTATTTCCCAAGCATTTAAAAGAAAATACCAAAGTAATTTATGACTGAAATACAAAATGCCGCTAAAATTGTGGAGAATGTTATCCAATTGGTAAAAATGTATGAAATACAAAAACTTTTCTGAGAAAATTGTGAAAAAGTTAAAAAAAAAATGAGGATAAACTACGACACTATCAGTGCTACTTGCTTTACAGTCCCTTTTTCACGTATAAAACTGGAAACTTAAATGAGAAACTAAAAACTTTTGCAGACATTTTTCTCAAAGCGTCAGACGGAAAAAAAAACAACCAAAGAATAGTTTCTGCAATGTTTCTAAAACGTTTTTTAAACATGAATGGGAAACATTTCGGAAACTTCTTTTAAACAATATTTTCTGTAATTTTTCTTTGGTGTGAACAGTGGACACATCTTAGATGCGACTGATCACTACATTTTTTTTTCCTTTCTGTCGACATTTTTAAAAGTGTTATAATATAATAATCACAACATTTTGTGTAAACTGAACAAAGTTTTAAATCAATATTTTTCTTTGTTTTTAATATTTTCGATATTCACATCCTTGTGTTGAAAACTGTTTTTATCAGTTTTTAGTCGTTTTTGTTTTGGTTTTCGTTTATCGAAAAAAAAGTTGTTAATTGGTTTTACTAAGGAGTTAACCAAAAATTAACAATACTTTGCCTAGAGAAATATTTGTGCTGTCAATATCTTAATTTATTAGCGAAATATTCGCGAAAGTCAGAAATCAGATTTTTTTGTTAAGAAAAATTGTCTATTGGATTTTTCTAATAATTTTCCGATATATTAAAACAATGTTTTTTTATAAGACACATTACTTTGAAGCCAATATATTTTATGATTGCCAAGAAATTTGAATTGTTATCAAATCTTATCAACTTTAAGTAGTACCTACCTATTTTTGTAAGTTTTGATTTTTCTAAAAAATGTAAACAGATGTCTAAAAAGTACTTATCCGATGCCTAATAATTTTTCTGGATTTAATATCTTTTTTTCTCCTAAAATAATCGAGGTGTCGAGTTTTTTTTTGTTCACACTAAAAATCTTCGGTATTGATTCCAAGATCCTTGAAACGTCAATAAATGTCAAAATTCCTACTTCTTCTCATTAAAACTACTTCCTATGGTCCAATGGAAGGAAAAAGTCGATTTATTTTCAAAAATATGTGTTTTTTCTATTATCAAAATAAAACTTATTTTAAAACCCATATTACAAAACTGTCGAATTTTCCGAAAGTCCTCAGAAAAATGAGCAATATGCTCTTGATTCAGTGGGACAATGCAAAACCTCTATTACATACTTCCCCTTTATGAAAAAATCACATAGGATTGTAATAGAAACTTAAGAACATGCATTTTGACTTCAGATCCAATTAAAGTAGTCTCTGAAACATTTAAAGACAAAATTTCAAGATTTAAGTTATATAATGGTAATTCTGTTTCTGTTATTGAATGCGCCTTCCACCAACGACATTTAATAAATGATGGCGGGTTGATTTTAAAATTGAAAAAGAGGCTGGGATGCGACCCACACTAATAACTTCCCATCCCGTACGTCGATTTGTCTTGCTTAAATGTTTTGTGTATATGTATCAATTTTTACCAAATTTGCGAACTATTTTTTGTTTGTTTTATTTCATTGAATATCAAAAATAATATTTTCTGTGAAATAAAATAAGTTTGAAGACAATATTTTTAATTTTTGAAAAGCTATTTGAGTCGAAAGTAAATTTTTACCAAGTTTTAGTATTGTTTTTGGCACGAGTACGATAACTTTGGCGCCGAGATATAATAACGGTTTTTGGTAGGGGGTCTTAATACAAGCATTTTTTACTACGGGAGGGGGGTCTATCTCCCCCCGTTTAGGCGGGAGGTGATACTTACAATTAAGTTGTATACATTTTTTTAAAGCCAACACTCTGTTCTATTAGCCAGTTTTTAAATCAAGTCAAAACTATGCGTAGTTTTTGAAAAATTTAATTTTAAACTCAAAATTTAAGTAACAAAAAGTTAAAAAAAGGTTTAAAGTGTAACTTTTTCAATACTTCAAGATTATCTACCATTGTTTTTATTTCAGAATTTATTGCTCTTATTTGTTTTTGATCAAAAACTGAAAACTAGATGATTTTATGTCTTTTAGTTTTTGAGAAAATTGAAAATAAAAATTTAATTTTAAACTCAAAATTTGAGTAAAAAAAGTTAAAAAAAGGTTTAAAGTGTAACTTTTTCAATACTTCAAGATTATCTACCATTGTTTTTATTTCAGAATTTATTGCTCTTATTTGTTTTTGATCAAAAACTGAAAACTAGATGATTGTATGTCTTTTAGTTTTTGAGAAAATTGAAAATAACCACAACTACTATTTTAATTTAATTCTTTTTTTTTTGCTTGAGTGGTCTTATTTTGATAGTAATAATGGTATTTGCGTATGCGTAATGCGTGTTTGGGTGTATGCAACAGTAAGGTGTGCGCGAGTGTGGGTGTATGCAACAGTGGCATCTATAAGGGGGGTATGCTGCCCCCCTGCAACCCCCCTGCTTGGGCACACTATAGGATTTGGGGTGGGTGCAAGTTGGTGTGTGTGCAAGGTGGGGAGGGTGCAAGGTGCGGTGGGTGCAAGATGGGGTGCATGCAGAGTTTCTTTTGCATTTAAATAAGCTGGATTTAAGAAAAATTAATTTACCCTAGGTGTATCTTAATCCATATTCGATTATTACTATCAAAATAAGACTATGTTAGCAAGGAAAAAGTAATTTAATTAAAATATTTTTTTTGGTAACTTTCAATTTTCTCAAGAACTAGAAGACATAAAGTCATCTAGTTTTCAGTTTTCGATCAAAAATAAATAAGAGCAATGTATTCTAAAAAAAAAATTGTAGATAATCTAAAAGTTTTGAAATATTACACTCTAAACCATATTTTTAACTTTTTTTTGACCAAATTTTAAGTTTAAAACAGTTTTTTTCGAAAACTATGCATAGTTTTGACTTGATTTAAAAACAAGCTACTAGACACAAGTGTTGGCTTTAAAAAAAGGTATAATACTTAATTTTAAGTATTACCGTTATTTTTTAATTATTTTTTTCCATTTAAAGTACATGTTTTTTTAAATTGCCTCTACCGCCTAAACGGGAGGAGATAGACCCCCCTCCCATAGTAAAAAATGCTTGTATTAAGCCCCTCTACCAAAAACCGTTATTATATCTCGGCGCCAAAGTTATCGTACTCTCCCCTTGTTTTTTTTAGGTTTTTAGTTTATTGTGAAAAAAACTGTCAATTCGATTTTTTTCAAAATTTTACTGAATGTTGACAACAATATTTTTTGAAAGATAAAAGTAGTTTAAAGGCAATATCGCAAAGTTTTGAAAAGATATTTGTGTCGAAAGTCAATTTTTACCAAGTTTTATTAATTTTTTGTTTAAGTTTTTTATTTTTTTGTAAAAAAAAACTGTCAATTCGATTTTTCTCAAAATTTTATTAGATGACAAAAACATTACTCTTCGTTGCACAAAATTGTTTTGGAGATGAAATCATATTTAAGTCGTAAAATTTTCGAGGTGACAAATTTTTTTTTCAGTTTTTTTGATTTATAAAAAAAACCGTTAGTTGGATTTTTTTCCAAAAATATATTTGTTTTGTATCACGTTACAATATATAATATAAAATTTAATTCAATTCTCTAGCGTCATTGGTTCATGAGATATTTAGGTTTAACCAAAATGTTCACTTTTTTTTAAACTGCTATGGTAAAAAAATCACCCACGCAATTTTCTTGCGAGCCCTTTCTGCATCTTTCTGCCGTATTATCTGTATAACAAAATTTATTTGAAGTCGATATCTCTTCTGGTTCTTGAGCTATGGACAGCGAAAAAAACTTCCCGAACTTACGTACACGCGCACAAACAAACATCTCTCTAAAAATCTTTTGTTTCGACTCTAGGGACTATAAAAGGTCGAGAAATGTCAAAATTTTCAATTCGACAAATCCGACCGATTACAATAACTTCTTGTGGGAAGTTAATAAAACAAGTTGCGTTTGAGAGCCTTATCAATGACATAGTGGGTGAAATATAACATCCTTTAAATGGCCTCCACTGCTTCTGGGAATGGCAGGCATTCGAAATGTCCAGTTTTCGACGACTTTGGCGCATAAATTAAAACGTTTCAGACTGCTCCAAAATTCAATTAGCTAACACACGGCACGTGAAGCTGAGTATACATATATCACCATGTTGTATTCTGCGACGTCCTAAGTTCTTATGAGCGAAGCACGTGGAAATGCATGCTTCGGATTCTGCTGCACACGAACAGCGGCGATGTTTTAGGTTGATCCTGCATTTCGTTGACGTACGGGTATTGGCTGATTGTTTACTGAGCCGGTGGATTTGAATCCCCCCACCGAACGTTGAATAGTCGACTTTATAGGACGACCATGACCCTATAAACAAAGCTACTAGATAGTTAAGTTTCATCATTTGCACGTGTTGCTCGGCCCTGTAACTAAAAATAAATAAATTGGGTGGAGCAACAGTCCGTTGAGAACTAGGGCCTAGTGACTTACAACTCTCAACCATTCCTGTGTGCGAGTACTGTTGTCAGGGATGGAGGGGACTTACAGTTTTAAGCCGAATCCGAACAGCAAATTTGAGAAAGCTCTTTTCATGGCAAGAATTGCTCTTGGGGAATTTGTCAATTCCTCGCAAGAGGCAGTACCCGTGAAAAAAAACTTTAGATGGCACATGCAGGGATCGAACCCAAGACCTCTGGCATGACAGTCCAACGCACTAACCATCATTCCACGGGTAAGGCCCTGTAACTGCCCATGATCTCTTTAATTACTAATCAAAAGAAGATATTTTGACAAAAAGTAAAAGAAACAATATGGCCACCCCGACCTGTCAAAATCAACCCGTTACTATTGGAAAACCCTATAAAATAACCTCAGTTCAACCCTGAATTGATTGACAGCACAAGAATCCACTAAGAACTTTTAGGTTATTTTCTGGGGTTTCTTTTTCTATGTACCTTACCTCTTTCCTTATCCCCAAAACCTATCTACCCTAAGAAAAACCTAGTTACTCACTCACCTATTTACCCATAGTCAGTGGAAGAGCAGTATAATTCCTTGGGGAAAAATTTTAAATTATTTTCCCTTTGCGACGACGAAGCCTTTGCCGAAGGTTAAAGTTCAAATGGATTGCGTGTTGTCCTTCGTTTTCTTCGCCTTTTATTGTTTTATTTTTTCTTTTTGCTACTCTACTTTGAATATTGCCTTGGTAAGGTTTCGAATCCAGATATACGCATTCTTTTATATAGGTACTCCATTTCTTTATGATTGAACGCGCTCTGTTAAGAATAAGAACCATCCTTAGGCATTTATTTTATTTTATAATACAAAAACTAAAAGTAATTCATAAAATTTTAGGGATGAGATGTGAATCACATTCAATTTAGAGCAAGAGAGTCTTTGTTCTTGTTCTTTTTTGTACTCGAGAATATTAATTGAAAAAGGGTTCAATTTTGACACGGGTACCTGCTTCTTTTATCTTCAAAAAATATAATTTCCTTAAATTGTATACATTTAAATAAAATAGAGAGAGGGTGAGGTATGCTGAAGTTGAGGCACTTGTATAGGCTTATAAACATGAATAAAGTACTTCAGAAAATCGATAGTTTTATATCAATCAATTTTCAATTTATCCAGATCAAATTGAAACTGACGATTATTCCTCTCGGAAAATATAGACAACATAGTTACCTTGATACAAAAAAATATTGATTATATTAAAATTGTTTTATGTAGGGATTAAAGAAGTCTCTTTAAAGATTGAAGAAAGCATCAAATACCTATACATATGTGCAAGGGTTTATCTGCTTTGAAAGAGCATGTTTACTTTAACAACCTTTATTACAGCTCAAAAAGAGATTATTTAATACAAATAGTAGAGCTTTGATTTTCATCAGGTTTAATTAAGTTAACTTGAATGGTATAGAAGTTAGGTGTATACACAGGTTCACTGCTACTTTTAGATATTCTATTGGCACTCTCACAACCCCAAAAATCTGAACCTGTTAGAAATTACAAACTATTGGTAGTCATTTTAGGGATTCAAGGAGTTTAATTCGCTCTCTTCAAAATGCTAAACTTATTTATCATCGACGAAGTCTTATGAAAAACATTTACCTTTTACTTTTGCAAGACCTATACGGTGATAGTGAGTGTCTGTAGGCCAAGAATTTTCAGGTTGGCAAATTAAGAGTCTTATTTTTGTTTCGACTTATAGGAAGTTCCCTTTAAGCATTTTCGATACAAGCAGAGTATAGGAGCTTAAAACTTTCAGTTTGACTGCGACTAGAATTGAAATGATGACAGAGATTTCGTAAGAGCAGACTATTTTCAAATTTTGTATTGTACATTTTCTTGATGGCTTGTTAGAATACATTTGGAAAACCTTGAAGCATTTAAAATTTGCCTTTAGTAAAACAACCAAAAACTTTATTTACAGTTTAGGTTTAATTTAAAGTGTTATCGAATGTTGGAAGTCCACTTTTGTATAGTCACTTGAGCTATTTACATTGAAAAGATGTGTTTAATTGAAGGAAGACGCAAGCCTATGCCTTTTTTTGGCAACTAAGCCTTGCTTTACTTAACATGCTTACTGAGTACTAACAAAATACCAAACAAAAATAGTGACAAGTTGAGATTCATTCTACGGAATTCATATTTATATTTTCAAACTTGATTTGACAGTATTTTGTTAAAAAAAATCGTCTGCACTTCAATTCGATCTTAAGTTATAGCAGTCCAAAATTAATTTTCGTCAAAATAGTTTCTGAGAAGATTTGGATGTATTTGGTTCTATCTTAAATACATTAACTTTTTTGAATAATTCTTTCGATCTTTCTGGTAGTGAACTTAAAAACCTTTAAAATTAAGCTTGTATCATTATATCAGACGAAGTATCGATTAATTCCTTAAAATTGCTGAATCACGAAAAAGTTCGGTTTAAAAAGCTTGAACTTGATCATGAAATACATTAATTCTGACAGTATTCTTAATTAATTTACGATATAAGTTTTAAATGAAATCAGAGAACCGTTTGATATCTCAAAACAAAGCAAAATACTCTTTTTTCGCAATATTTTATTCTTACTAGTATTTTTGAATTTTCTCCGACTTCTGCCATGATATTGCACCTTTTATAATATACTATACTAGCTTCACCACGAGGCGTTACTCGCTTGTGAACAAATTTTGTTAACTTAAAAAAAGTTATAGTATTCCCAATTTAAAAGATAGACCATGAAGTCGTGGATTTTTTTGTAGAACTATTAAGGGGAACAATTCTGTCACACAATATTTTAGCGAATGTTCAACTGTTTTCGTAGCGAACGAAGTGGAAAATCTCAAAAGTTAAAAAATCTCCGATTTTGCAAAATTTAGTCTTGACGTGATCTTACATAGCCTATGACCTTCCTTAATAAATGGGCTATCTAACACTTAAAGAATTTTTTAAATCGGACCAGTAGTCCTTGAGAATAGCGCTCCCAAACAAGCAAACAAACAAACTCTTCAGCTTTATATTATCAGTAAAGATTATATTATTAACTTCCCATAGGAAGTTATTGTAATGGGTCCGATTTGTCGAATTAAAAATGTTGACATTTCTCGACGTTTCAAGGTCACTGGAGTCGAAATAAAAGATTTTTAGAAAGATGTCTGTGCGTGCGTGTGTACGTACGTCCGTACGTCCGTAAGTCCGTAAGTCCGTACGTTCGCGACGTTTTTTTCGTCGTCCATAGCTCAAGAACCAGAAGAGATATCGACTTCAAATAAATGTTGTTATACAGATAATAAGGCAGAAAGATGCAGAAAAGGCTCTCAAGAAAATTGCGTGGGTGGTTTTTTTACCATAGCAGTTTAAAAAAAAGGTGAACATTTTGGTTAAACCTAAATATCTCATGAACCAATGACACTAGAGAATTAAATTTTATATTATATATTGTAATGTGATACAAAACAAGTATATTTTTGTAAAAAAAAATCCAATTAACGGTTTTTTTTATAAATCAAGAAAACTAAAAAAAAAATTTGTCACCTCGAAAATTTTACGACTAAAATATGATTTCATCTCCAAAACCATTTTGTGCAACGAAGAATAATGTGTTTGACATCTGATAAAATTTTGAGAAAAATCTAATTGACAGTTTTTTTTATAAAAAATAAAAACCTAAAAAAAACATTACTCAAAGTTGGTAAAAATTGAATTTCGACTCAAATATTTTTTAAAAAACTTGAGATTAAGGCTTCAAACTTATTTTATCTTATAAGAAATAGTGTTTTCAACATTCTGAAAAATGTTGATAAAAATCGAAATGACATTTTTTGTACAAAAAATAAAAACCTAAAAAAAAAGTTAATAAAAGTTGGTAAAAATTGATTTTCGACTCAAATATCTTTTCAAAACTTTGAGATATTGGCTTTAAACTACTTTTATCCTTCAAAAAATATTTTTTTTAACATTCAGTAAAATTTTGAAAAAAATCGAATTGACAGCTTTTGTACAAAAAATTAAAAACCTAAAAAGAATTTAGCAAAAGTTGGTAAAAATTGATTTTCGACTCAAATATCTTTTCAAAAGTTTGAGATAATGGCTTCTAACTAATTTTAACTTATAAGAAATATTGTTTTCAACATTCGATACAATTTTGAGAAAAATCGGATTGACAGTTTTTTTACAAAAAATAAAAACCTAAAAAAAAGAAAAACAATACTAAAACTTCGTAAAAATTTACTTTCGACTCAACTAGCTTTTCAAAAATTACAAATATTGGCTTCAAACTTATTTTATTTCACAGAAAATATTGTTTTCGATATTCAGTAATTTTTTTTATAAAAATCCAATAGTCCGTTTTTTCATAAAAAAATAAAATCTACAAAAAATAGTACGCAAATTTGGTAAAAAGTGATACATATAGACAAACTTTTAAGCAAGACAAATCGACAGACGGGATGGGAAGTTATCAGTGTGGGTCGCATCCCAGCCTCTTTTATTGATAGGAGTGGACTAAAATACTGTTTTTCAGAATTCTGTATGATCCTTTTTTTGTCATAAGACTTATGTCTTGAAGTCTGTATTTTAAAATACTGAAAACTTAGAATGTTGTATATAAAAATGTTGTATGAATAAAAAACTGTATGTCATAATACTGTGTCTCCAAATTTTTCAATACAAAATATTGAACCTTTTTAAAGTGTCTTCTTGATAGTCTTGTGTGAAGTAGAGACTCACGCAACAAACATCTCCATCTAAGTCGGTCCCTAGCTTTATGTCTCCAGTTGCACACTTCAAGTCGGGTAAGGTATCTTTTCAGTTTCCACCTACCCTGTCTTGCGGTGGTGGATTCAAACACTTTCGTGCCAGAGCATTGGTTTCCATGAGCTCTAAACGATAGAGCCACCTCAGTCTTCGGACTTGTCTCCTTCTGACTAAAACTTCATCACTATAAAGATCGTTGCTCCATTTTCCCCTCCACTCACCTTCTATGCATACTGGACCGTAGACCCAAGATGCTTTTATCCACTTTTGTCGTAGTCCATTCTTCTGCACCGTATAGAAGAACAGTGATGATGAGGGTCTTCTATAGCAACACTTCGGTTGCTCACGGGAGAAGGCTTTACTACGTACTTTCTTAGCCCAAGGAAACAGCGGTTAACAAGAGCAAGAGTAATTCTTCGTCTGATCTCAGTGCTGGTTTTGTTTTACAAAATTCTCAACTATCTGCCAATGGTGATGTTTTGACTGAGACGTTGCGTCGGTGATGTAGGCCCTTTCTTGAAGACAGCAGGTACTTTTTTTGCCCTATTTAACTGCCGATTTTACCCCCTCAGTCTCAATACTCACAAATCCCAAATGGACATCACGCTGAGTTTTTCGGACTACAGCAATTTCAATAGCATATGCCAGATGATGGAAAGATGGTAGGTGTCGATTTTATGGTCTTGAGTTTTTTCCAGAATCTGTCTCAGTGTGAATATTTTATCGACTGTGGACTCCTTTTGGTCTTAAGCCACACTAATAAGGACCTATCAAGATGTTGACGATAGGCTTTAGACGTTCTCATATAACGTCAGAGAAGATCATGTTTTCGATGTATAAGGAGACTGATTCCTCTATAATTGCAGTGCAGTTTAGTGGGTCTTCGTTTTTAAGTATCTAACAAACAATACTGAGGTTCCATTCATCGGGCATCTTTTCTTCCAACCTTGTTTTATATATAATGTAAGGTACATGCTCCTAACCAAATTATCTCCAGCTACTTTGAAAAGCTCGGCATTTAAGACATCTGCTTTTTTAGACTTTAGCTTAGATATGGCAAACTTTACTTCGTCACGTCACGTCGTTGGGGAGACAGGATTGCTGGCTTTCGACATCTGTATTGAATGGATCATCCTGTCTGGCAGCGGAATTCGGTTCTTAGTCGCATTGATTGCGGTTCTACTATGATGTTTTCACTTTCGTCTTTTCAGCCTTTCAGAACCGAATCTCTACATTATTTTTTATTTGCAGAAGAAAAGAAGTTCAAAAAACGTTAAAAGAACGACTTATTCATTTTCACAGCATTTATCGTTTATATTTTAACACAAGTATTGAAAAAATTATTATTTTGTAAAATTATAATTAACCGTTCAAATCTTAATTATTTAAAGAAAAGTGCACTTAAAGTTTCAACTTATCCAAGCATCATTTCCTTATTAAGGTGAATCTTTAACTATAACCAATTTGTTAACAAAGAATCTTAATTAAGATTCTTAGGTTTTAAATAGAAACCTAAAACTTCTTAACCATATACATTAAATATAGTGAGTTTCCTTTAATCAACTTTATATGTATGTGTATACCTACCAAAACCAACCTTTTAACCAAAACATTATATAACTCTTTAAAAGCTTACACCTGAGTAATAATAATAATTATATACATATTTATACGCTCATATCTTCATACATTTTATCTACTATACAGTATACATACATACATATATTGAGAATTTATGACAACATTATTTGTTTCAAAATAATTATAGGTGTTTTGTGTAGGCATCATCAGAAAGGTATAAATATAATGAAAAGAGGTAAAATAAGACACCATATAGCTTAAGCCTTCTACTCGTTTATTATAAAATAGATGTCTACTCCATATAAGGTTTATGTGTGAAACCAATAAAATCAAAAGAGATGTTATTAAATTGAATTGTTTGCATCCTTTAACATACCTAGACCTACGCAAACTAACTTAAACATAGGTAAAGGACTTATTATTTATATGGAAAATGTTCTTTGAAGTGTGAAATGAGCAAATAAAATCTAATGGAAAATCTCTGTTATAGAAGTGAAACGGAACAAAACAGAACAGAAATACACTTAAGGTAATCGAACTTATAAAAGATATATTAAAAGCAATTTTCTTAATAATATAGAAACTCACACTTTCCCTTCTTAAATATTATATGTACTCGAACGTACACTGCAAAAAGGCATGAAGCCCTTTTTAGAAAGTATATCTATCATATCATTGTCTATGTTCATTCATTAGAGTAGGTTATATAGGTTTAGGTGTTGGAGGGCTTAAGTAGAAAACTAAATCATCTATTTTGGAACATTTCCCATCTCTATGCCTGTGAACAGAGGGTATGCTATGCATCTCTATCTCTACCAGAAAAGTTTTGACTTGACTTTAAAAATACGCACAAAATCAGTCATGTAGAAATAGAGATAGCTATGATGCCTTTAGAAAAGTGACAGGATTGTTGGTTAGGATATTACACCTACGCAAAGCTTTCGGAACTTGTACACGCTCCAAGCATAAAAATACATAAAAAGGGATAGAGCCCTTTGTATAGTCATTGATTTTTAGTCGGGAATTTCAAAAAACGGGTGACGTATACTACATATATTATTTGGTATTTGTATTTCTTGGAAGGAAGTCCTTTTGTTGTGTCAAAGGACCTAAGATCCTTCGATAAGACAAAGGTTTTTTCCATCCTTTTTGTGAAATTAAAATCATTTAACAAATTTCAAATCTTTTTGAGATTTTTTGAAATGAAAATTCTTTTCTTATTCCAATTTTTGTTTCTTTACGTTTTTTTTTTCAGACCGACTCCCAATCAGATGTCGACCTAATACCAGCACCACCACCACCTCCTGCCTTGGCAAATCGAAAACCACCCACCAGCCTCTTCCATCATACTGATTTGTTACCTGATTGTGGCGGCAGTGGCAGCATTAGTGGGATGGGCAATAGCTTCGAAGTGTCCTCAATTCTGGATGATTGTGCGTCGACAATGATGAAGTGTGCGAACGTGGGCTCGAATTTGGCCTTTAGTATAGGACAATCGGTGAAGCCGGATGTTTGTCATGTAAACACAACCGCCTCTGCCACCGCTGACGATAGAGAACGTAACACTCGAATGGGTCGTCCCTCAACACCATCTGGAGGTGGCGTTGGGAATATTTGTCCATGCATCAGAGATGACTTCTCCCTTGTCGGGAACAGCTCCATCATGCTTAACAAGATGAAGAAATCCGATGAAGAGGAAACGTTGTGTGCATTCCATGCCTACAATCAGTTTCAGCAGCAGCAGCAGCAACAGCAGAAGCATCAGCATCTACAACAGCAGCATCATCATCTGGAACCCTTCGAAATAGATGAGAATTTTCATAACCGCAGCAGCCTCAGTTTAGGTAAATACAATACAATTGGACCAAGCAGTGAGTATGCAAAGCAATTAGCCTCCTATGCCACGTTGGCCCATCACCAAAACCATCCGCAGCATAACTCCTCGACCACAGATAGCCTCAAACGCAATCAGCAACGTAATCTGGAACGTTTGCGTTGCTTATCCCAATCGTTGTCGAATTTTTCTACCAGCGGCGGTGGCGGTGGCGGCGGTACAACTGACTCTCTGCGCCATCTCCATCACACATCCCATCATCACCTTCACTCGCATCCATATCATCAGCAGCAGCACCAACACCAGCATCAACAACAGCAGCAGCATTCCCGACATATCGGCGATGTTTATCAACATGAAGGATACAAAATGCATTGGCATTCAAATTGTGTTAATAAGGACCGCTCTAATGGTGGTGCAGGTAGCGGTAGTGGCGGCGGTGGCATTGGTGGAGCTTTTGTGGATTTAACTACAATGCCAACAACCCTGGGCCGACATCCTTACACCCAGTTACAAACACCTTCGAATGCATTTAGCAGTTGTAGCTTCGGTGGATCGAACATTTTGAATAGTTCATTTACGACGCTGGCTAGCGGCTCGAGTAGTGGCCTTAAAGAGAAACTGCAACACGAACAAATGGAACAACATATGCAACATAAACAATTGCAAAAACAATTACACTCGTCTAGTTCTACAACGAGCATAATGCCATGGAAGCATCGACAATGCCCGAGTCGGGGTTCATCCAGTTCGGGGACGAATTCATTTCGTAAGTATTCTTTACAAATGTTCTTTATTAATTCGTTTTTGTTATTAAATTTTTAAGAAAACTGTTAGGGTAGAATCAAGAAAGCAATGAATTTTGCATTCGTGAAGTTCGACTCAAGAACAAATCTTCTTACAAGCTAACCAATTAAACAATCCAAAACAATTGATTAATTGTGGTTGATAGGGAAGTTCAAGTTTCAAAAAACTTGATTTCGAAAAGTTTATATTCATTGCGTGTGGCTACTTCGAGAGATATTTGTGGCAAAGATTTCACAACTGAAAATCAGCAGCAAGACTACTAGCTTCTCGTTTTATGGTTACATTAATTAAAAATATCCAACTATTTTACAACATTTCCAAAAAAGACTCAAAACGTACGATTTCTTTGGTAATTTTACATAAGATAGCAAAATCAATCTTTTACGTCTTTAACAATGTGCCCTTTTATATCGTTATCTGTCTACAACTTATCTTTGGTTATCGCTTCCAATTTGGGCCAAGCAATAACACTAAAAATGCCCTCGTAATTTTCGAAGGAACACAAACCGATTCCGTTGCTTCAGACCCACCACAATTCAAACGTAGGAGTGGCCTTCTGAATATATACTTCAACTTTCTGTGACTTGTTAGAGTTGCAAATCTAGGTGCAGTTTCGTTTTTCGACTAACTCAATGCTGTCTCTTGTCGTTAAAGTGTAACCTACACACAACTCCGCTATCTATCAATAAACCAACTTCCAATACTCGATATACGTGTCAAAGACCATCTCTAACCATTCTGTAAAGCTTCCATTAGTAAAAATAAAGTTAAAACAGCCAGTCGCATTCCTCCCCCCCCCCCTCAAATAATTCTGTCACAATACTCAAAATTTGAGAGATTCCAATAAGCTATAGCTTTACCATTGAGGTCACTTTTAGACGAACTTTCAAGCTTAGAGATTCTTTTTTAATTCTTTCTTAGCTGTACAACAAGAATGTGAAATCCCACTATTTTAATATTCAAAACTTTAAAACTTATGTATATCTGCTGTTGAAGTCTTCCCTTCCATTGTGTCAAGACTAAACATGTTAAGAGTAGCCATAACTCCTTTTGTATAAGTTAAATAAAGGGTGTTTTTTTAGACGTGAAGTTTTAAAGAAGAAATAAAACGGTACGTATAATTTAAAGTTATGGTAAAACATTTAACTTTATTACAAAAAAGGCTTAAAATTATGTTTTAAAAATAATTTCGGGCAATGGGCCACCGCCGTGGCTGGCTCAATTCCAGCCGAAACGTTCAATTGTTCACTACTTTTTGCATATATTACGGACGTATGTCAGCAATAACGCGCCAAATATTCTCTTCCAAGGCTTCAATCGTCTTGGGCAGTTTTGCGTAATTAAGCGATTTCACATAACTATACAAAAAATATTCCAGCGGTATTAAATCGAAAGATCTTGGAGGCTACGCCCCACCATGTCTCCAATGCGAGAAAATGCGCTCACCAAAAGTTTAATTCAATAAATTGTGATTGTTTCGTTGGCTTCGCGCAAACCGAATATTATGAAATGTCAAACTAAACCGAGCATAAATCAAATGACAGCTGTCAAAAAACAAACTCCGAAAAAAAAGTATTGCCAGATTGAAAAAAAAACACTCCTACAAAAAACACACGTTACAAAAACAAAATCCAGTCAATTGTTCTTATAATAAGGAAAACTTATTTATTTCTCCTCAAATTTGTAAAGTGTAAGCTAACAGCTTTCAGCAATCTCATTCATTGACACTCCCGTAAAAGAAGATGAAAATTTATTTCTATACTTGCGAGAGTGTCCTCAGACATCTTTTAATAATGTTCAAATAAAGTTAAACAAAATCTTACATCACTTGGCCTATCATAAATATGATTTTTCCTCTAGACCAAATGGAATTCCTCCAATATTATTGAACAATGTAAATCACTACTAGCATATTCTTGGCATATTTGCATTATCTCTACGTTCAGATCAATTCCTAACCATATGAGAGAACGAATGTATTACAGCAGTCTTTAAAAAAGCGAAGAAGTCTGACATTAATATTTACAGACTAATCTCTAAGCTCGCCTGTATTCTCAATCTTTCTGAACAAGTTATTTTTGAGAGTTTGTATTTTAACTGCAAAAATATTATATATTTAACCAACAACATGGTTTTGTGCGAAAACGTTCGACAATTAGCTACTAAATCTACTTGCAGTTTTTTACAAGTGCTTGAATAATTTAAAATTCGGTCATGATACTGATTATTTTAAAACTTTTGACAAATTTTCTTATGAATCTGAAGGCAATTGAGTTTCCTCCGCAATTAAACTAAGATTCATAAGTTATTTCCCCAACCTTTTCATTGCTAAGTCAGTAGTTCTCCAGGGTAGTCACTTAGGACCACTACTCTTTATCGAAGCTATCAATGATGTACAATTGTTTTGGAGAAAATAAGATTATTGCACTTGATATTTCAAAGGCATTTGAAAGAGTTTGGCACCAGGCTCTCCTACCGAAAATGTGTGTTTTTGTTATTGATGAATTTCTTTTTCGTTGGATTAGAAACTACCTTTCCAACCGTTCAATACAAGTTGTATTAGATGGTTTCAAGTCTGAAATTCATAAAATAAATGATAATGTTCCTCAGGGCTCCATTTTGTCTCCGACTCTCTTCCTGATATTTATTAACGATATCTTGTCTGCCACTTCTAAGCCATTAAACTGTTTCGCTGACGACAGTACCCAGCATTTCATATTCGTTTCTTGATTCAAATCTTTGTCCTTTGGATGTGGCACTTCAACGGCAGCGCAGTAAAAGCTCATTAAATTCTGATCTCGACAGCATTGTGCAATAGGAAATTATGAATGCTTCAAAAACTCAATGCTGTCTCCTGTCGTTAAAGCTCCATTTCTGACGTACTTTCAAGAGTATAGAGATTCTTTTTTTAACCACACATCAAGAATGTGGAATGTTTTACCGAACTCTATCCAAACCATCAATTTCAACAGTTTGTAATTTGGTGAACAGAGACTAGGCTAGAATTTAACCCGATTAAATGTCAGATAATGAATTTCTCTAAAAACCGTACACCTAGTTCAATTGATTATAAAATATCGCAACTTTCTATACATCGAGTTCTTTTTGATTATAATCTCATATTAATTCAATCGTTAGTAAAACCAACTCTATGTTCGGATTTGTTAAAGGTTGGTCCAAAGAATTTCAGATCCTTATGTTACTCTCGCTTTATAAAAGGTGATTTTTTAAGAGCTTGAGAACTTTTTAAAAAAAAAAAACGCATAAAATTTGCAAAATCTCATCGATTCTTTATTTGAAACGTTAGATTGGTCCATGACATTTACTTTTTGAAGATAATTTCATTTAAATGTTGACCGCGGCTGCGTCTTAGGTGGTCCATTCGGAAAGTCCAATTTTGGGTAACTTTTTCGAGCATTTCGGCCGGAATAGCCCGAATTTCTTCGGAAATGTTGTCTTCCAAAGCTGGAATAGTTGCTGGCTTATTTGTGTAGACTTTAGACTTGACGTAGCCCCACAAAAAATAGTCTAAAGGCGTCAAATCGCATGATCTTGGTGGCCAACTTACCGGTCCATTCCTTGAGATGAATTGTTCTCCGAAGTTTTCCCTCAAAATGGCCATAGAATCGCGGGCTGTGTGGCATGTAGCGCCATCTTGTTGAAACCACATGTCAACCAAGTTCAGTTCTTCCATTTTTGGCAACAAAAAGTTTGTTAGCATTGAACGATAGCGATCGCCATTCACCGTAACGTTGCGTCCAACAGCATCTTTGCAAAAATACGGTCCAATGATTCCACCAGCGTACAAACCACACCAAACAGTGCATTTTTCGGGATGCATGGGAAGTTCTTGAACGGCTTCTGGTTGCTCTTCACTCCAAATGCGGCAATTTTGCTTATTTACGTAGCCATTCAACCAGAAATGAGCCTCATCGCTGAACAAAATTTGTCGATAAAAAAGCGGATTTTCACATTTCGAACCGAACACTGATTTTGGTAATAAAATTCAATGATTTGCAAGCGTTGCTCGTTAGTAAGTCTATTCATGATGAAATGTCAAAGCATACTGAGCATCTTTCTCTTTGACATCATGTCTGAAATCCCGCGTGATCTGTCAAATACTAATGCATGAAAATCCTAACCTCAAAAAAATCACCCATTATAATATTTACCCATCTTGAGTACTCATCCCAGGTACGGACTCCTTTTTACAAGATCCACAAAAATAGGATAAAATCTGTTCAAGGCAACTTCATACGTTTCGCCTTATAAGGGCTACCATCTGGTCTACCTATTATTTTGATGAAATTGATAATTTATTTTTTCTCTTGAAAATTGTTTGCTTTCAAATAAATGTAGTATTATGAATTTAAATCATAAAAGTCACTTATAATTTACAACTTTAATTTCACTAAAAATATTGCAATAAACCCCATTTCCGCAACTCTTATTTCAAAATACAAACAAATACATATAATATCGAGAATGTATAACTTTACGATCCTACTGCCTCTACTAAATTATTATTATTATACCTATATGTTATGGTATATATTCCTGGTATTTATATTCCTTGTCAACTAACTTCATGCTTGCCTGATTTTTGGTTATGTCAACCATATTGTACCATCATCATGTTGACGTGTCGGTCGTTTCAACATCGCCATTAACCACCTTGATGGTTGGTTTCAAAATCCCAATATAAAAACGTTTGGTTTTATACCTATACATATTTCTCTTTTTTGTTTTGTTAAAAACCACTGAACGAAAAATGCCATGCTGTCATTTAGACATTTACCTGATAAATCTTATAGCCAGGAATATAAACAATAGGTACTCCCACACATTTCCATCATTGCCAACTGTATACAATATTATGTACATTAAGGAGACCTTTTCAAAAACACCTTTGCTTTGTGTATAAAGTGTATAGGAAAGCCTATACCTGCCTTTCATTCCGCCTTCGATAAGTCATGGTTGATGAGGAAAAGGGAATGTTTTTATTTTCCACAAGAAATATTTAGGTACATATAGAAGCTCCTCTCAAGCAAGAAATCAACTCATCATAACAAAATGTTTAGCTCGTAAATTTAACCTTTTTTGCAGGTTGAAAGTCAGAACAAGAAAAAGTAAACAGTAGAAATTTTTTCAAAAAAATGCGATCGAATGTTTTCGTACGAACCCGAAACCTAAAGCCAAAACTCATTGCCGCATCACCTGTGTTTGGAAAATGTAACCTCTATGTTAGAGTCGCCATGTTGTTTAGTATTCAATAAACCGGAACTTCCTCTCACGTCATTTGGTGTTTTTATTTCTGCTTCTCATTTATTGAACGAAGACCCCCGTTTTATGCTGATGGCTTCCTTTAAACCGTTCATAATTTCCTAAAACCATCATCATCATTGTCGTCGTCTTCATCGTCGTTGGTCGTTGGTCGCTTGACGCTTAACGCTATGGCTTGGTCCACGAACGAGAAGGTAGTCATGACTATGGTGATGGTGATGGTGATGGTAATGGTGGTTGGATGGTGGTGCGGTAACGTTCTGCGATGGTGGTCATTTTTATATCAAAAGAAATAATGAAATTAAAGTCCACCTGCTTCCAGCTTCAGCTTCAGCATATCAACCATTTTGTTTTTTGTGATTTCTTTTCTTTATTTTTACATATATTTTTTTTGAACTTTGTTTGTTTATTGCAGGATTCGATGCTGCGAAACATTGGCTAGCCGTTAGTTCGATACTTTTAATAATTGGTGCTGCAAGTGTTGCTGTGCCTTTGGCCTTACGCGTAGCTGCAAGTGAGTACCGCCCATTAAATTTTTATTACACTCTAGAACATATATGAACTCATATATATGTAGCTATGATACGGTTATAACTTTAAATTGTGTTTTTCCTTTTTAATTTTTTTCCTCTGTTCTCTGATGCTGCTGCCCTCTTGTGAATACGATACGTAATGTACCTATGCTGACAGGTGCTCCATTCGAAGAGCGTTTACGAGTGGCTATTCAACTCCTGGATCAAGTGCCTTTAATCGATGGGCATAACGACCTACCGTGGAATATTCGCAAGTTCCTGCATAACAAGCTTAACGATTTCAAGTGAGTGTGTTCTGCTTTATATGAGTGAGGGCGAGTGTGTATGAGAAGTGAAGGAAAGTGGGCGGATTTCCACCCCCTTAACTCAGTTTTGTTTCTTGTTTTTGTTCCTTTGTGAGTCCTTTTTTCTGCTGATTTTTTTGTTTGTGTTTGTTTTACATTTTCGTTTGTTTTTTCCATTTCCAAAGCCGCCATTTTCTATTCCTCTTTCAATTAAGTTTTATTTGAATTGCGTCTTTTTTTTGTTCTTGTATTTGTGTCAGCAGGGTTTGATGATGGTAATGATGGTGGTGTATGATGGCAGTCACAGAAGCAAGAGCAATGGTGTTTGACTGGCGGCTGCCATTTCGTGGCCCTAGTCTTCGTCCTTGTCCTTGCCCTTGCCCTTGTCCTATCGCCTTTGCCTTTCACACCATTATACACCGCCAGTCGGTGATGATGCCTGATGGTATTAAGGAGGGGTGGGGGTCGGGTGGTTTGATTTCCGTTTGCTTTGTGTGTCATTTGATTTCTCATTACGTTGCTTGTTTTACATTTTTCTTTCCTTTTTCTACATAATTTTAAATATTTCTTTTTTGTACTTTTTTTTTCTATCTCGTCCTTGTTATACCTACCCACAGTTTCGACGAGGATCTTAGAAATGTCATGCCATGGGCTAGAAGTCAATGGAGCCATACAGACCTACAGAGACTGAAGAAAGGTCGTATATCTGCTCAGGTAAGGTCTTTTTACTTTTAAGTCAATTATTTTTAAATTAAGGGGAGGTATGTACAAAGTACATACCAAAACCGTGTTTTTGGTTTTTAAATTTGTGGGTTGTTGAATTTCAAATCATGACATAAGGAAAGAATTACCTATCTTTATACAAATTTTGTAAGGTCAGATACAAGTTCCTTTTTCTCTTTTCACAGAATTACATGTTTTTTTTTTTTCTAAATGAAGTTATCAATTTGTTCTTTCTTTGGAAGTTTTGGTTTGTGGCTTATTGAAATGGTTTATTAAAAAACCTTTGTTCTTTGCTTCATAGTAAGGTTTAAAATAATTTCAACCCACCATTTTCATAAGTAAAAATGGAACGAACGAAATTAAAGGTCAAAAAGAGAAGAATTGAAATATTAAATTAAATATTCATAAACCTAACCTACGATACTTTTCAAAAAGACATCAATTTGAAAGGAAAACATAAATATTGGTATTTTTCTTTGATTTTGTTTTTGTTGTTATTTCAAAGGAATCATTAATTTTTATAAATCTAGGTAATTGTAAGGTTAAGTTGAAAATGTATACAAATGGTTTTCTGTTGCGTATACTTGAGAAAAAAAACAAACATTGAATAAGTAACCCAATACCAAGAATGTGAAATCTTTTTATAAGGTATTGGTTTTTTATAATTGAATAAAATAATGACCATAATGAAATTCCTGGATTTTCCTTTCTTTATGGAAATACATAAAAGATATAACAAATAGGTAAACCATTAGGATTTATCCTAGAAAAGACCATCACAGCTTTATTTAGTGGTTTCCTAGCAACGTTCCTTAAACCGTGTTAGAGAACCTCACATAGATTTTCTTGGAAAATGTGTATGCTTTTTTCTTCCATTATTAAATTCAAGCAAGTTATCAAACAGTTTAAATTATAAAACGTTAGCAACCTTGCTTTAGAAACATGACCTATTTCTAACGCATTTAAAAATGTTTAATTTTTAAAAAGAATCTAAATAACTAAAACGCAACGTGTGAATTCTGAAACTGTAATTTTTGTTTTTAACATAATTTGTTCGTCACAGATCCTCTTGGGTACGACAACACTTCAGCGATGTTAGAAGGTTCTGTGGTGAAACTCGACTTTCAGTGTGCCGAAGTCTTAAATACTCGTAATATACTTTTCAAACATTTTTTTTTTTTTTCAAAAATCGGTCCATAATTTCTTAGGAAATGTTATTAAGATTTTTGTAAGTTTCGGTCAACCATCACGGAGATTTATCGCAAAGAGAAAAATAAAAGAATTCTAAATTCGGGAAGGAAGCCTTACACATGTTTCCATTTATTTTTCTAAAAACAAGATAACTGATTTTGGATCGATATTTTTCAAGGATCGTAATTCTGTTTTCAATGTTTTGACTGCAAGAAATGATTTTTTGTATATAGGGTTCTTCAATAAGGGTGGTAAGATGTTGTCGCGTTTGCTGTGTGGCGCGTAGCCCCGCGCCGTCCTGCTGGAACCACATGTCATCTAGATCCATATGGTTCAATTTGGCCAATAAAAAATTAGTTATCATCGTTATGTAGCGCTCGCTGTTGACGGTGACCGCCTCACTAACGCAGTTTTGCAAAAAAGTATGGACCAATTACACCGCCGCGCCGGCCCAAAGTCACCACCAAACGGTAACATTTTGAAGATGCATTATAGCCTGATGAACCCCGTGTTTGCTTATTAACACAGCCATTCATCCAAAAATGCGCCTCATCACTAAAGATGATTTTTCGGCCAAAATTGGGGTCCTTTTCTAAACGATTCGAAGCCCAGTCAGCGAACAAACGGCGGCGTTGTCTATGGTCATGAACTTTGAGCTCCTGGGTCCGTTGGATGTTGTACGGGTGTAGGCTCAAGTCCCAACGCAAAATCCACCAAGTTGAAGTCTGCAAAAGGCCGAGTTCTTGTGCACGGCGAGGAATAGACTGCCTCAGGTTCTGCTGTACACTTCCACGGACCCCGGCGATGTTCTCGGTCGATCTTGCGTTCCTTGAACGTGCGGCTGTTGGCTGATTGTTTACTGAACCGTTCGTCTCAAATTTGGCCACCAAACGTTTAAGAGTCGACTGCCGTACCCTTAGCGTGATGGTTAGTGCATAGGACTGTCATGCCAGAGGCCTTGGTTCCAATCCCTGCCTGGTGCCACTTAAACTTGTATGTCCAAGAGTAATCCTTGTTATGAAAAGGGCTTTTTTCAAGAATGCATTTGTGCACATTAATGGTTGAGAGCTGTAAGTTTTATTTTATTTTTTTTTACATTGAATACTAATTTGTTAAGACCTAAAACCATACAATTATCAAAAAATTGGGTCTTATTTATTAATAGATTTGCTTTATACCTTTTGGAAACTTAATTCGTATACTAGTATTTTGAGAATGAATTTTTCTGTTTAAAAAGTTCGAACATTTTATGGGGTTTTAAAATTTTTGTTTGAGACAATGGCGGATCCAGGAAGGGGGTCGTAGGACCCCCCCCCCTGAGAGATAATTTGTTTGTTTTTTTTTCGAAAGAATTCCCTTTGATGCAAAACAAATCATATTGCGTTAATGGACATGACCCCCATTATATTCTGAATTATTAATTTTTTTTATATGAAAACAAAATTTGTGTTTTACTTCCTTAAACTTTGTTGCTAAAAGTACTACTTTTAACTGCAGACTAGACCAAGAACATAATATGAATCAGATATTCAGCCTTATTCCAAACACACAGCACAAATTCATCAACTTTTGACCAATGGACGATCCAGGGGGGGGGGGGTCAAGTTGTATAAGTAAAGATTTCATCTAAAGATTTGTTAGTAATTTAACGACATTCACCAAAAAGCGGTCTGCTGTCAAAATCAACTCAAATTTTTGTTTTCACTCAATTTAGAATTTGAAAAAACTTTAGTCATGCTGTTGAATACAAAAGATCTTAATAGATTTAAAAAAAAAGTAAATAAATTTACTTTTGAAGTGAATTTGCTTTGAATGCTCTAGAACTGATATTTAAACACAAATTTCAATAATATAAAAGTCCCAAAAACAGCAAAAGTGACACTTTTGTTAAACTAATGGCAAATTGAAAAAGATAATAAACGTTTCATATTTATTGATATAAAAGCTTTGAATCTTTCGAGATTTGAAGTGAAAAAAGATTCTGAAACGTGTAATTTGTGAGTGCCACACAAAAGTTTCTTCCCAACTTATTTGTTTACCTTAATTTGTTTTATGTAATTATGTACTTAAATGCACCTATTTCCTCAAATTCAAGAACCAAGCATTTTTCTCTCTACAATTTTTAAGTTTTGTTGACTCCTTTAAGGTCAAAATATTTTCTAGCATCAGCTCCAATCTACGAGTAAGCTG
This sequence comes from Eupeodes latifasciatus, assembly GCA_920104205.1. Classification (NCBI taxonomy): domain Eukaryota; kingdom Metazoa; phylum Arthropoda; class Insecta; order Diptera; family Syrphidae; genus Eupeodes; species Eupeodes latifasciatus. Next base: position 114,703,663 of record OV049925.1, on the reverse strand, counting down.
ACTGATAGCGATAGTAATAATAGACTCCCGAAAATTAAGTCCGAAAAAACCACGTCAAAAAAAGCCCGACAGTTCTTTATATCAGATCGTCTTTCTAAAATTTTTGTAGCGTTCTTCGCATTAATAGAAATGAAAACATGAAAAGTGTATTGTATTTTTGGAAAAAAGCAACGTTTCAAAACAATTTCCTACATTTCTGTGCGAAATGCAGCAAAAACCCTCTAAACTATTTTGTTTTAGCTATTAAATATGGCATATTTAGAAGACTGTTGGAATCTTGGAATTCTTTCATATGTAGGGAGTCATCCAAATAAAATAGTTAGATCCACCTTGGTGGACAACAGTGTGCTAAAATAATTTCATAACTAAAGTTGCTACTTTAGCAATTGAAATCCGTAAATGTAAAGTTAAGATACACATTATGTTATTTAAATTTTGTTAGCCTCCTTTACAAAACATTAAAGAAAATTTTTAAGCGGTGAGTAAAAACTAATCGAAGTGTGTTAACCAGCCCCCCCCCCCCCCCCACACACCCCTGATTCAAAGTCTAGATCCGCCCTAGGTTTGAGAGTTATTGTATTTTATTGGAGTCCAATATCTAAGGTTAAGGTTAAAATATTGAACAGTTGTTGGTCTGTTGTAATACTCCATGGATATATGGATCTTCCCTTCTCATATAACCATAAGAAGCTAATATTATAAAGCTTTAAAAGTCTCCTAATTGAAGTCTTTGTCCTTGTTATGGTGCACGACATATCCTCTTCATGCATGCAGAGCTCCAAATCAAAGTCCATTTCTACCTACATACATATCTAGCTGTTTTAATAAAAGATACTTAAGCGTGATATATATTGTAAGACAGGCGATGGGCATCAGGCTTTGCCCAGATTTAATGAGAGGAGTGATTTTATTCCAACTTTCTTTCTATGTAGTGTCACGCTTTAGCATATTTTTGCATGTAGCTCAACGTATACCGATATTTCACTTGTTTATAAAGAAAGGTAAATTAATTTAATTTCTTTCAAATTTGTTAGATTGACATTTTTCTTAAAAGTTTTGTACTGCCTAGCACCTTACAAAGGTTAACATTGAACCATCTTCAAAAGGGCTATATTGACATTGACATAGTCCAGTTAGAAATACACATAGCTCAAATAAAACTGTCCACTTTTTAAAAACTGTGGATCCACCCAAAATTGTTCAAGACCGTTTTTTCAAAGATCTAAAGAAAAGAGTTAATTGATTTTTTTTTTCAAAATTATATCAGTTTGATATCACGTCACAATGTATAATATAAAATTGAGTTTAAGTCGCTAACGCTATTGGTTCGTGATATATTTTGGGTCTACCAAAATGTTCTTTTTTAAACTTGCTATAGTAAAAAAAAAAACATTCAATAAATTTTTTGAGATTCCTTTCTGGATCTTTCTGCATTTTTATCTGTATATTTTATATCGATATATCTACTGGGTCTTGAGACCCACGCACGCACGCACGCACATACATATCTCTAAAAATATTTTAATTAGATTCTAGGGACCTTGAAGTGTCGAAAAATTGTCAAAATTTTCAACTCAACAAATCGGATAGATTACAATAACTTATTATGGGAAGTTAATAAAGAAAATAGGACCAAAGTGACTACCTTGTGGATTTCCAGATTTAACTTTAAACTTGTTTGATTCCCAACCATTGAAAAGTATTTTACGAATTGTTCACCATTTTACAAGATGTTTACTAAAAAACAATCTCCTGAAAAAAATTGTTTTTCTAAATTGAATGAAGAACTTAAAAAGTTTTTTTTCCAAAAATAAAACAAACATTCCAAAACTTCTAAACTATCAAAAAGTAAATCTACCACCTATGTATGTATATCGATACAAGTTAGAATACTTTGTAACTACCTTAAGTAAATCTCTCTTTCGATATATTAGTTTTTCTTTTCATTTGGGATCTGACGAAAATTGTGTAGAAATTTTACCGATTTCAGTAAAAGTTACAATATTTACATAATTCTTGAAAATTCACAACAAACTTCTTCAAGCTATTTCAATCAAATATTAAATCAGACAGTTGACTTAATTTTCATATATAGGCTTATTTAAGACATAATGTGCTATGTATTTATACATATGTATCTATATTTTACGAATCAACAATTTTAACTTCTTCTCTTCTCAAAATTAGGTTTTTAATGATTGATGAATGACGCCAACTTGTTCACTTCCTTCCTCTACAGACAACAATTATTATTTGTCTGAGATGATCATAAAGAGACTTCCTAATAAGAGGAGGTCCTTTATGCTTAAACATGAACTTATATGTAATATTTCCATATATAAGCTCATGCAAATTCCTTTGAATCTATAATTGAACTTCAACCTTTCCAGTTATATGCATTCGAATTTCAAATATATGTATATATTATGCATATACCTTGTAAGACATCATCATGTTCGAATCATGCGTTCATATATCCTTCAAGGATAATGCTATATTCCTTTTGTGTTTTGAATGGAGTTGGAATTTGATGTGGGAGGTACTTAAATCCGTACCTTACCTATACTCTGTGCCGACAAGCACTTGAACAAGATTTAGTGTTTTGTATTTAATATAATAGTAATGCTTATGTAAAGTTATAATATTCTTTTTTAGATTATATATTATATATAAGCGATAACAATGCCTTGTGTTGTTTTGAAAATAATAATGCTTCCGCTTCCGGTCTTATGAGATTAATTCCTTCTATATTGAACTAGCGGCCCGGTACGTGCTTCGCTACGTATAAGGCATAGTAATAAAAAAAATGATTATTAAGTTCATTTATTCAAACAAAAAAAATATTTGAAATTGCGAGCTATTTAAAAGTCCAAATGACCCAAATGATATATTGTTTATATTATATTTATCAGCGAAGAGTAAAAACTAAAAAATAAAAAAGAATTGGGTAGGTACTCTTACTATGGTGGGTCTTTATGGGTTAGTCTAAAACAGTTGGATAAACCATATTTTTTGTTTTTCCATTTTGAGCATGAATAAATAAACAGTTGGGGGTACCGACTCTGGAACAGGCAACATAAAGTTGGCCACGTGAAAAAACATGATTCCTCCAAAATGACACCACAAACGTGAAGTGTTTGCCTTAAGCCTTATTTATGCCTCATCTTGATTCATAACACTGTCAATTGATTTATATGTCGTGACTACACCTGGCAGTTTCGCTCGAATTTGGAAATTATTGGCATTGATATGAATGTTCTTCGGTGCTAAAATGGCGCGTTCTCTCAACCAATTATGATTTCTGTAATTCTGAGGAATATTCGGAAAAACACATTCAATCAACTCATCTATAGATTGCGCAATTGTACAAAAATTGTTCGGTAAAGTGATCAATCCGTTGGTACTGTCGATTGGTATTTTGTCATCACCAATTTCTAACAATTGTTTTGAAAACTCAAGGGCAGTTGTATCATTATGTAGGTGAATACGCATATGAATGTTCAGTGTCAATTTTCATACATATCTCCAAACAACTGATGCCTTCAAACAGCGTTTATTTCATCAGCAGGAGTTGATCTAGGAATGATAGGCAATGTTTAACGAAAGTCCTCTGAGAGCAATATCAGAGGTTCAGAGCACCGCCAAAAAGCTGTTGATTACCGCGTAAATCTGGCATTGTTCGATTAGATGCTTCTATTGATTTTTTATTTGCCATTGTGCACATATCCCATAAAATAATTGACATTAATCGCAGAACTTTTGCCTTAGCAGAATTTCTCGAAATATTACAAGTTGGAGTTTCAATCACCTGTACATTCAATGGCAATTTTAATGAAGAGTGTGCGGTACGACCACCTTCTAACAATGTAGCAGCAATTCCCGAAGATGCAAGTGCCAATACAATTTTCCGTTCCGATCGAATAGTCGCTAAAATCAATGATACCACGAAAGTTTTGCCTGTACCAACAGGTGTATCCAAGAAATATAATCCACCTGCATTATTGGAAACGGCTTGCATGATTGTGTCATATAGGTACATGTTTTTGTTGAATATTCAATTTGGTGCTATTACAATTTTGTGATTATCAGATGGCATACGATCAAGAGCAATTTTGAACAATTGAACTAATGCGTTATGCTGATGGAAAAACCTTTGTAGCTCACGAATAAGTTCACGTCTTGTATTTGAAAATATTGCACAACGTTTATCCAATTCACGATTTTCATCACCAATAAAATAAATTTGCAAAAATTGATGATCAGCGTCGGGGTATGGCAATAACGAACCAGCTTGATGATAAATCTGGCCCTGAATCTGTAACATGTAAGCAATTTTAGGTAGATGTTAGTCAGAATTTTTAAGACTTTATGATTCAGATTGATATAAACATGTTGTTGTTAAAAGTCGGCATAAAATTATCTCTAAAAATTTTAGTAGCACCAAAAGAAGTTATTTGAAATTCCGAATTGTATTGTTGAATATTACTCAAAAACTGCTTCGACGTTTGAGATGTCCCAAAAATAAATGAATACGATGGTTCGGGTGGAGTTTCTAATGTTGGCAATCTCACTTTACCATTAGCACAACACATTCCGGGCGTTTCACCTGGAAAGTTAGCCGCATAACAATGTGGACATTTTGCGTCCATCATTCCAATGTATCCGTACATACTATAATCAATCTGACTATTGTAATTAAAAGCAGCATGCAGCATTTCATCCAAAACAGTACGACGTATTCGTGATCGCCGTGCAAGATTAAGTACAGCTACAGGGTCAACAGATCTATTCTGTGCAGTACGTTCACGCTGCGATGCATTAGCTTGTGCGCGTTCGTCTGTAGTCTGAGATCGTCTTAATAAAGCCACTTGATTTGCATTACGCGTTCGCCGGCCTATGTTTGGTCGTCTTGCTCGTGGCATTTTACCTTCACTCAACAACTCAACAATTTTTTGGAAAATATAAACACAAAGCAATAACTCAACAATATTTTGGAAAATATAAACACAACAAAGCAATAATTATCCCTGATAAAATGAAATGACATATGACGATATTAAATTTGTTTGACAGAACTAACGTCACTTTTTTTGTCCTCGATTGTTTTGCCAAAGGTTCAAATTGGCTTTTAAGTATTAGTACAAATTATTTGTAGGTATATGGGAGTATAGAAAGATGTTTATTTTACACTTTTTCAAGATTTTTTTTAAATTTTCTCTACGTACAAACCTTCTCTGGACTTCAACGAATAACTCAAGACCAAAATTAGCCAAATCGGTAAAGGCATTGTTGAGTTATAACATTACAACGAAAAGTGGCATTGATTTTTATATATACAGTATGGGGGGGTTGCTTGTAAGGGTCATGACCCCCTCTGATAAATAATTGTTTTGTATTTTTGTAGGAATTCCTTTCAATTCAAAACTTATCGTTTTGAGTTAATGGATATGACCCCCATTATATTTTGAATTATTTATTTTTGTTTTATATGAAAACAAAACTTGTATTTTACTTCCTAAAACTTTGTTGCCAAAAGTACCACTTCTAACTGAGGACTAGACCAAGAACATAATATGAATTGGAAATTCAGCCCTATTCCAAAAACTAAGCACAAGATCATCAAATTTTGACCAATGGACGATTCAGGGGGTGGGGAGTCATTTGAGCGATAAAGCTTATACAGTTAAGTTGTATAAGTAAAGATTTCATCTAAATATTTGTTAGTAATTTAACGACGTTCACCAAAAAGTGTTTGCTTTCAAAAACAACTTACATTTTTGTAACTTTAGTAATACCTTAAAATAATTTCACAAAATTTGTTTCTAAGAAAAAGAGCAAATATTCAGGTTTTTAAGAAGAAACCTTGAATAAGAGATAGTCAATTTTATATTAAGTTGTCTTTAAATTGCTGAAACTAACCTTCAATTCCATCTTATTTTTTTGATGCACATAAATAGTGAACATTGAAGTGATTTTCTTTTGTGACATATACGAGGAACTATATTTCAAATATTGCATTCGTAAAAAATTTCGAATCAAACATGATATTACGATGGTAGAAAAGTCAAAAAAGTGGGTTCCCCGATTCCGTCCGTCTGTCTGTCTGTCCAGACCCCTACAGCCTAAACCATTGTACCGATTGAAATTAAGGTTTTCAGGAGATTAGCTTAAGGCGTTTTTTTTTAAATTTTTTTAATACGAAAAATAACAGCAGCCCCCATAGAAATTTTTTGGTTTAGAATCGAAAATTCTATTTTTTTTTAAATGAACCGATGGATTTTTTTAAACTTTCTCTAATTTTTTTTTTTCTTAATTCGGCTTCTTTCTACAAGAAAAACATATTTTGATATTTCTCCAGAAATGTACCCTTCATAAAACCGTTATTTTGTTTTTAAGTTTTCTCAAGAGCTAATCGACCGATGTCAATAATCTTCTCTTTCAGAGCAAGCTCTTGTCGATGATAGAATTTTCAAATTGATGATGATTTTTGATGATCAAAAATGTCATTAGTTTTTTTTTTTATTTTTAAAAAAATAACATTTTTTTTTACAAAACTTGATATCTCAGAAAGGAGTTAACATTTTTTTACGAAATTTAAATGTAAAATGTATATTTATAACTGCATACCAAAAATATTGAAAGACAAAATTTAAAAATTGTATATATAAAAATTATAAAAATTTAAAAAAACCTGATCTAATGGTTTTTGAAAAAAAAAGTTAATCTAGGTTTTTTTGAGAAAAATGTATTTTATTTAAACGCGACGTTTAAATATTTGAAAAAAAAAAACTTATTTTTCAGGTTCATTTGTAAAGCTTAAATCTAAATAAAAGAAGTATTTTTAAACAGACTTTTTTGAAGAAATAAGAAAGTTCTAGCGACCCAGTCGTGCATTAGATAGATAGATAGATAGATAGATAGATAGATAGATAACTGATTTTTATTGATTTAAAGATTTGTTTACAATTATTACATAAATATTATATTACAAAAATGATAATAGCATGGCATTTGCCGTCTGCCAGATTGACAACTTTAATAAATCTATATCGGAACGCAATAGAATATTTCTTCTAGTTTCCCTTAAGGGGGTATTCTAGTGTAGAGACATGAATTTCGCCCGGTTTTTGAAGCGTTGCCGTTGTAAAAAGGAAACAAAAAATATTTTTAGTATCAATTTTTTTATCATTTGTTTATTGATTTGTTGTTCATACATACAAAAATTAATAAAAAATAAAAAAAATTAAAATTAACAAAGTCAAAGTGGGAGGTCTAAATAAAAGAGGGTGTCCTGGCGTGCATCCTACCAACCCTCCTGGTGATCTGAAAAACAAAAACCAGACGGATTCTTAATTATTATTATAGATGTCGCTATTGTTTCAACCGTGGATAAGTTAAAAAAAAAAAATTTAACAAAATGGCAGCAGTTTGAAAAAAAATGTTCTTGTTGCATATTTTTCAACAATTCCGAATTTTTTAAAAAATACTAAATGAGAAGTTATATTTTTGGGCCAGGACCACACGATAAAGAGATGTATAAAGAACATCCTCTCCAAATTTGAAGTAAATCGGTCCATTAGAACTCGATATATCCTTACCGCCAGCTCGAAAAAAGTAGTTTCGAGAAAAAAGCGTTCAAAGTTTTGAGACAAGTTTTCGACAATTTTACTTATAGAATGATACAGAAAACGTACATATTTTTAATCAGGGATTCTTGCTCCATAAAAAAAGCCTTCCTCTACTCAGTATAAAGGTTGACACAAAAGTAACTTAAAATGAAACTAAAAGGACAAAACAGTTTCTATGACCTTCAAAACCAGTTTCTATGACCTTCAATTAACTTGTGAAATAATAGGAATATTAAAAAATCCTTTTAAACGAATATTCTTGAATGTCTAAACTTTGGAAATATGAAAAAAAAAATGTTTGATTTTTTCAAAATTCTACACTAGAATACCCCCTTAAAGTTGGACACGTTCTGACGAAATGTATGACGTTCTCTCTTTCTGCTTAATTACAAATAGGTCTGTGCGGTATGAAGTTCAGGTTGAGTAGTTCGCTTCTTAACTTGACCATTGTAGCAATGACGCTTACATTATTTGCATCATGGAAGTAGGTAGTTCCTTTCGAGATTATGGTAGAGCCTACTGTAAGTTGTTCTGAACAAGGACCCTACTGCTTCAGCTGCATATTCTGCACTACACTTCTCATCTACCGCTGCTATAACCTTGTACATAAGAGCTTTACTGTGCGATACATCTTCCACATTTAAATTAAAATTTAAATTGCATCCTTCTGCGAGACTCGACCACTCACTGTACCAGTGATTTTGGTCTTCTACAGCTTTTACTACTAGTTTTCTAACAAGTCGGTATTCGTTCATACTAAAAACGTGCAAGAGATAATCCGCTTGCATCTTTAGGCTCTTTATAAATAGAGGTGATAGTCCGGTTTCCAGCATAATCACGTAATTTGGAGTATTTTTTGGCAGACGAAATATTCTCTTCACATAATGTGTTAAGAGTTTCTCCACCTTGTGAAACTTTTTGCATCCCCATACTTGTGAGCCATACAAAAGGATACTTTCTGCAACTGCTTCAAATACCTTATATTTACTACTGTGAGCTATGTTTTCGTTACTAAAGCATCTTTTCCATGAAATAGGTATTAATTGCAGTTTTTGCCTTTTGTAGTTTCTCGCTAAAATGTTTCTCCAAATTCAGGTTTCTTGAAAAAATTACTCCTAGGTGTTTGTACTCGTTAACACATTCTATATCTTCTTCGTTGAAATTCCACTTTTCATTCGATGCAATTCGTCCACCCCCTTTCTTAAAGATCATAACCTTAGTTTTTTGAGTATTGACTGTAAGGTTCCAAAGACAGCAGTAGTGGTATACTCTATTTATCATAAGTTGTAGTGTTTCTGGGGATTACGCAAAAATTACTATATTATCAGCAAACATTAATGCCTTAATACGAAATCCTGCTAAATCAACACCACCTGGAAGGTAATCTACAAGATCATCTATGAAGAGGGAAAACAAGATGGGACTCAATGTACACCCCTGTCTTACTCCCGAGGTGGTTGTGAACCAATCAGAAAGCTCAGCTCCGTTCCACACTGCAGCCTGTGTTCCTCTATACAGCTCTTCTAGAACGCGTCCGAACTTCAGAGACAAGCCCAGACCATATAGCTTGTAGAATAAAGTACCTCGGTTGATTGAGTCAAATGCTGCTTTGAAGTCAATAAAGAATGCATACAATTTTCTTCCCTGTTTAATAAAGCTTTCAGCTAGCCTCCTGACAATGAAAATGTTATCTATTGTAGAGTACCCTGATCTAGAGCCCGCTTGAGTCTCTTTTTACAGGTTCTGATCTGCAATCTGTCGTGCATTATATTTCTTTCAATATAATGTGGTGGCGCAACAGTCCGTAGAGAACCAGGGCCTAGTGACTTACAACTCTCAACCATTCCTGTGTGCGAGTAATGTTGTCAGGGATGGAGCGGACCTACAATTTATATGCCGAATCCGAACGGCTAATTTTGAGAAAGCACTTTTTCATGACAAGAATTACTCTTGGAGAATTTGTCAATTCCTCGCAAGAGGCAGTACCCGTGAACTCTTTTTTTTTAATTAAGGTGGCACAGGCAGGGATTGAACCCAAGACCTCTCGCATGTCAGTCCAACGCACTTTTTTTTTTTTTTTTTTAATTCATTTTTATTACTTCAATCTTAAATCTATCTTAAAGCTAGACAAAAATTCATAAAACTAGCCTAATTAACCATAACTTACAACTAACTTACTGGTCCCATACGGACGCTCTAAGTTAAACAATAATACTTAGTGCTAATGCCTTTCGGCCCTAAGATCTATTTATCTTCAATTCATTTTATTTATTTTTGTATTCATTAGAAAATTTAGAAAAAACTAATGTCAATATCCTTTTTTATTTTTACTTAAAAACTACTTAAAATAAGGTCCTTAATATAAAACTTAAAGCTAACTAAAACTACCTATTCTACCTATAAACTACTTAAAACTAGAACAACCACAGCAGCAAATCTAACTAACATTTTTTGTTTTTCATATTTTTTTTTTTTTTTTTTGTGCCACCATTCCTATTCTACTTAAAACTAAACCCTAAAACTATAACACAAGTATGTAAGCCGGCCAAGGCTTTAAACCCCATCCCGACTACCCACTATCAAGTGCCGATTGAAGCCACCAAAACTGGTTCTCCTGCTTCACCCTATCAGTTCGGTCCCGTTCGGACACAGCCCTACTGAACCGAAAGAGCTCTGCTCCGCCTTGTGCCATGACGTCCCGATTGTACAGGAGTCGCCTATCCACGGTTCGTCGTCTGACGTGGTAGATTAGCGGAACTGCCAATCTATCCTGTATCAGACCGCATCTGTCTAAAAAGAGGAATGCCTCTGGTGGAATGAAGCCGCTCAAGCGTGCACTTTCAAAATACTCGTCGTTCGGATAGAACGCCCCGAAAATTAAATTGTTGGTCGAAGACATAGCTCTTGCAATGTGACCTCGAACGAGTTTTATCACGAAATTGTCAATTCTGTTGATTCGAGCCCCTTTGTATAGGACCTCGTTGGAATAGTAATGCACGTAAGAAGATTCGGCTGTTCGATATAAGCCGGCACAGCGTCGTAAACACTGCCGCTCGAACACCCGAAACTTCTCCATCTGGGAAGGGGCAACGTTGAACCACACAGGACAACCATAAACGATCATCGGCCATATGAGAGCCATGTAGCAAATTACCTTCACTCTGGGGTCAAGCCGACTGCTAAAAAACAGCCGTTTCGTCAGAGCGAAGGCTCCTCTGGCCCTGGTCGGAGCAGCATTTATATGTCTGTCGAAATATAAATACTTATCTAACCAGATTCCGAGGTACTTCACTACACTTTTGCTCGCTAATCGCTGCTAGTCAAGATCAACGATAACCATCTTGCGCCAATTCTTGCACGTATCCCTAGTGGCCCCAGCCAACGGAGTCCGGAACAGAATTGTCTCCGACTTCTGGACATTTATTTTCAGTTTCCAGTCGTCGCAATATCGCTGAATCTTGTCGAAATCACGCTGCAAGAGAATTCTAATAACCTCAACCTTTCGGGCCATTCTGTACGCAATTAGATCGCCGGCGTACGCAATTGCCTTTGTAAGACTACCTATCAGATCGCTGGTGTAAATGCTGAAGAGAATCGGCGAATTCACCGCTCCCTGTTGAAGACCATTTTTAATTAAGAATGTTGTGGTAGAAGTTACATTGCCACTTTTGACAACAAACTTTCTACCGTTAAGCATATCATACAGTATATACAACAATGGCTTGCTTATGCCAAGCCTGCTCAGTTTTAGGTAAAGACCCTCTAACCATACGGTGTCAAAAGCCTTTTCCAAATCAACCAGAACAGCACCTGTGCATTGTTGTTTTGATTTGTTCCATTGGATATCAGAAACGAGTTTAGACGCAGCATGAATTGTGTCATGACCCGCCTTGAACCCGAACTGTTTATCCGGAATTATTTTGTTGTCCGCAGCCCACTTAGTCAGAGCCCTATTAATGATTTTTTCGAAAACTTTGCTGATGCTCGGAAGAAGACTTATCGACCGAAGATTTGACGGGTTGGAGTTGTCCTTTCCCTTTTTCGGGAGAGGATGAACCACAGCGGTCTTCCAATGCACTGGATAATATGCATTATTCAGTGCATTATTGAAGAGTGTGGTGTAAATGTCAATTGCCTCCATCGGTAAATGTCTTAGTACAACGTTGGATATACCATCGACACCTGCTGACTTTTTATTTTTTATTGAGTTGAAGATGAGCTGAAGCTCAATCTTCGTCACTAACAGGGGACTTGGTCCCGTTTGCTCGGCGATTATGGCATTTGCCAAGGAATCGTCATCGAACCGCATAAAGTCCAACGCACTAACCATCATGCCACGGGTACTACAAAAAAAGAATATATTATATTTCTAAAAAAACTAAGTTTCAAAACAATTTCTTACATTTCTGCGTGAAAGCAACAAAAAACCTCTAAATTATTGTGTTTTGCTCCTAAATATGGCATATTTGGAAAACTGTTGAAATCTTGGAATGCTTTCATATGTAGTTAGTTGACCAAATTAAACAGTTAGACTATAAGGTACAACAGCGGCTGGACAACAGCGTTCTAAAATAATTTAATAACTAAAGTTGTGACTTAAGCTTTTAAAATGTGTACATTTAAGGTTAAGATACACATTACGTTATTTAATTTTTGTTAGCCTTCTTTAGAGAACATTAAAGAACATTTTTAAGCGGTGATTAAAAACTCCTCTACGAGTGTATGTTAAGCGTGTGATCCACCCCTCCCCCTAACAACAACAACAATAACAATAAGGAGTAGGTGGGTGGTGTATTGCATATAATTTTGGAAAACAGCACAACAAATGAACAACGAATTTTGTTTAGGTTGTTGGTTAAAAAAGAATGTATTTTTGTTTGTTATTGTTCGAGTGATTCCGCATGAATTTTTGGGTAACGTTCTTTTTTTAAGAATAAATTCATGACGCACATTGGAAGGGGAGTAGGGTTCTGTATTTTTGTTCCCTTGAAAACCGGGTAGGTATCCTTTTTTTGTATATCTGTATGTACATAAGTATAAACAACAACAAAAACAAAATATCTTTCTTGATGTTTATTTGTTCTAAGTTACAAAATATTATTCTGAAATATATTTTTTTGGATTTTTTTTCCACCATTGCACACTATGAAATGGTTGTGGCTTTTCTACTTCGTTGGATAATTCGTTGGTATATTATTGTAGCTTCTTCTTGTTTTTCTATTTTGAAAATTCTAAGATACATTTTCTCAAAATGCTATGTTACGAGTTGACAATTGAGCGCAACTAACAGAAGAGGTTAAATAAATAACTAAAAAAGAAAGAAAAATAAAGGATTTTTATATGAAACAGTTACAAGGACACGTGGTTTCTATAAAATTCTCCACTTGGATGGAATAATATTAGAAAGCAACCATTTTTTAAATAAAAGAAGTATACAACTCCGTATGTACAACATATGTGTCTTCTTATTGCTTTTCATTTCATAAAATATTTTTGTTTCTGTTTGAATATACTCAAATATATATTCGCTTTATTTTGAACCATTTTTTGGTTTTAAGGATTGCAGGGAATTTGGAGTATTTTCAAGGCACATTTTTGAAAGGGCAACAGTGAAATTTTTCAAATTAAAAATAAGCTGGTGCCCCTTAATTTGTAAATGATGGTTTTTGTATTAAAATAAATTATTACTTGAGAAACATTTGAATCTTAAGATTTATTTTATTAAAAAAATATTATCAATTTTGAAATGATTTGAAACATAAAAAGACAACTGGTAACTAAGGTTTCTGTATGCGTTCCTTAACGGTGTATAATCTATTTTTTGACGTGACACCTGCAAATATGCCCTGCCATCCATCAACGTTTGACTCGATAAGTGATAGATGAACTTCATGGGAATGAAGTTAATGGTCTTCATGGGCTATTGCATTCTATACCTTGAATGGAGAGACGTTTGTTTGCAAAAATCTTACCATACGTACAGAAGCATTATACCAGATTCCACATATGAAGATGGCATAATTTGGCATTAAATAAGGCAGTCTTAATAAGAGCTTGAAGAAATAGCTTTGCATCATTTCAAACACCTTAAAGAAGGCATAACCAAAAACGTGGGCACTTTATTGGTTATTCTGACGAAAGATCGAAATCTTGATTGGCAAAGAATTTAGGCCACATTATGCTCAAACCCAGTTTGGCTTCACTGCATTTTTGTTTAGCGTGCTTTGAAAAATGAAGGTTATATATGTAATTAAAACACCCAGACACTTAAATTCTTGCACAATTTCAATATATACATTCTATGGAGTCTGGTCAAAATAACATAAGTCCAAAATCTTAGTTTTGAGAAAAACGCGTTTAAAAGTTCAAATTTTTTTTCTAAATCCCGTTGTGGTTATTTCAGAAATATTTTGATGCAATATATCTAGGAATGATGATATTTATATGAATTTAATGTTTTTATTTCAAATCTATGTTTGTAAATATGTTTTAAGGGAGATAATGTTGTTTTGACCAAGCGGATTTTTCATTTCATTTTAAATTGGTGGAGATAATTTCCTGTATTGAAATAAATTTTGTAGACTTAGATACTTTTTTAACAAACACATTTATTTTACAGCAATAAAAGTAATATCAAAAACAATAATAAAGTAATTATAAAGCTTGAATATAGTTTAAAAAAATATAAAATAGGAATTCTAAGGTAAATTATAGTGTTTTTGTTGATACAACTAATTTTCTTCGTCAGATGAATCAACTAGATCATAGTCTTTGTCTTCTACCGTCTCCTTTGATTCAATTTTTTATAGAAATCATGGAAAATTGTTGGAATTAGTGGTAAAGGGGAAATTATGTAATTTTTTTTTCTTCAGATATCGGTGGCGGTACCACATTTTCCAAAACAAAGTTCGACGAATTTTATCCTCTTCGTTGGAAACTTACACGTCGAAAATCCGTTTCTTCATTTAATGTTGTCTTTAAAAACATTATTCCTGGATCTGATTTCAAATATCTCACCCATTTGATTGTTTTGAAAACCAAATATATTCCTGTCTTCGACTTTTTTGCGGACAACAAACCCCGCTTTGGCTTTCAATAAGTTTGAAAAATTCCAAACTTCTTCCGGCTTCAATTCATGAACCAAGAATTTTTGCTTTTTCCCACATGATTTTACAAGCTGAAACTAATATCATAAGGATGGCATATTTTGCAGTTAGCATATTTCTTTTTTTTTCGATGATAGCATGATCAGATCAATATCAAATTTCATATGCGGGTGACCAGGAACTAAAAATTTATGCTCAGCTATTTCTATTCCAATTGTGGATGTTTCCATGGACAGTAGAAACATTGCAACAACTATTGTGTTTTTATTTTGCCCTCCACGCGTGTCTGAATAAAACTTAACTGATTTGATTGTTGTTGGAAGATTTTTAAGATGCAGAAAAAAACACGAAGCTATTTCATTGGTCCCGTCTTCCTGCAATTCCTTCATGCCACATATAATTTTTCGATGTTTAGTATTAAATGTAGTATTCAATGTCCACGGCTGCCTTTTATAAAAGGCAACTGATGTAGACAAGCTTGGCATTGTTGCAAATCGAAGACAAAACAAGCCTTCGTTCGGTCTTCTTGAGCTTCAATCTTGTCTCTTTTTTTCGTTTCATATGCCATATCTGCCTCCTCATGATGGCTTTCCAACAACATTTTAAGATGGTCTAATTCATCACTCTTTTCTTTCAATGTAACCTTAAATTTCATTTGTAAGGTATCACAGATGTTGCATGTATCCTGTTTGGGTCTTTTAAAATTCAATTTCATTTTATGAAATTCTCTTTCGTAAATTGTCCTTAAAACATACTTTTCTTGTTTTGTGTCTTTATACAAGGCGAACATTTTTGCCAGAGATAAATTTGTTGGTAAAATAAGATTATCGTTTGTCCTTCGTGTGTAGTGGCTCTCATATGAAGGAATGGACTTTATGTGATCCTCAACTGACTCAATCACATCATCTGAGGTCTTATTCGGTGGAGTGTGGCAACCGCTTTGATCTGCAGGCACAATTCCAGTAACAGATGATAGCTTCTTTTGCAGCACAGTTCTTATGAAGGAGTCAGTTTCATCGAGAGTTGCCTTTAAACAGCTTTTGCATACACGTTCTCGTTTTCCATTAATTTCGAAGAAATGAAAAAAGACCATGTTCTGTTTTTAGGATTTGATGTTGGGGTTGAGCAATAGCGTTTCTTACTATCTTGGTTAATTAAATGCCCAAAGTATGCTCTTGAATCATGAGAGCCAAGGGACCAATAGGCATCGAAAATATTTTGAAAATAAACTGTGTATTACAGAACCGCGAGTATTTTATGTAGCGACAAAAAAGCGAAGAAGATTTATTTGGAGTTATGTTGTTTTGACCACATTGTTATTTAGAAAATAGAAAATGTTTGTTTGGTTAAAACAATATAAGTGAAGTTATGCCGTTTTGACCAAACACAATGTTAAATAAGAAATGTAAGTGCGATTAGGACCATCGAATATCTTTTCAATCGGTTTAGATGGACTTACACTGTTAAGACCAAACGAAAGTAGATTTTTTTTGTACAGTTCTGTATACTTAACTCAAATTTGACAAAAATGGACTTATGCTGTTTTGACCAGACTCCATAGCATTATTAAGTGACCAATTCCTTCTTTTTTAAAACGCTTCAAAGATCATCACCTTAATCTTGTTTGTATTAATGACTAACAAGCATATTTCGCAAAAGCTATTCAGCTTGTTTATTTGCAACTACAGGATTTTTTAACAGGGACGCTACAAAAGTAGAGCGACAGGGACAGCAAACGATGCCATATTTCTTGCCGCTCTTTTAACATTTCTCTTCAGTAACGTTTGCAATTTCATGATGGAAATGGAAAGTTATACGAGCCAACAAAGAGTCGAAATTATTAAAATTTACTACCGAAATTCGGAGTCAGTGGCCTCAATGTTAAGAGCGCTACTTCCAATTTATGGTCGTCATAATCGTCCTAGCAGATCAACAATTGAGCGTTTAGTGGAAAAATTTGAATCTACAGGCACAGTACAAAATGTTCCCGTGCCAGTGAGACAAAGAAGTGCCTGTAGTGTCGAGAATACTGCTGTTTCTGAAGCTTCAGTTATTGCAAAAAGCCCAAATGTGTTTCTCACACGTCGTTCTCAAACTTTGGGCATCTCTGTGACGTCTTTGTGGCGAATTTTGCGAAAAGATCTTGGCCTACATCCTTACAAGATTAAATTGACGCAAGAACTGAAGCCGCTTGACCACCAGAAGTGTCGTATGTTCGTGAATTGGGCTGAGCAACAACTTGAAAATGATTCGGATTTTCGTCGAAAAATCATCTCCAGCGATGAAGCTCATTTCTGGCTGAATGTCTTCGTCAATAATCAAAATATGCGGTATTAGTCAGGCAGCAAGTTTGGAGAACGTGTTATCTCACGAAATGGTCCAGTCGCTTGGCCGCTTCGGTCGTCCGATTTGACGCCGTTCGACTATTTCCTGTGAAGCTACGTCAAGTCTAAGGTCTATGCCAACAAGCCAGCGATGATTGATGAACTTCGTACGAATATCGAAGGTGAAATTGCAGCAGTCTCGGCCGATTTATGCTTGAAAACCGTCGAAAATTGGGTTCATCGTCTGGACTTCTGCAAGCGTGAAAACCCCGATACAAAGTGCAAGGGTTATCAGCCAGTTATACTAATAATACATTAAATTGTATATCGGCAAAAGGTTTTCCTCCTGGGAGTGCATCACAAATTTCATCATTGCATTCATTGCAAAAAGTAATGGACTTAAAATTCAGTCTTGGGGCACACCTGTCGATGTTTCAAACCATTTCGAGAAACTCGTTCCATCCCATGTTGATGCATCATCAAGAATTTCCGAAATTGACAAATGCTGCTCTGAAGGCGACAAAGGAAGCGTAAAATCTTATTCTTTTTTACAATTGACTTTCTAGCAATACTTTTCAACGCAAATATATGGACGATCGTTGAGAAACCCGTGAAAAAACCATCTTGAAACATGCTTAAAAGGTGTCTTCGATCCAATTTGTAAGCCTCTCGGAGAATATTGAATTAAAAAACTTCCTTTAACTGTTTAGAATAGAAATTCCTTACTTCTTCTTGTTGTTTGAAACGTCATCCACATCGATATCTTCCAATTCCGGACTTAAAAATCCAGTTATTCTTTAACTGTAATAGATTCCAAAGCTCAATTTTCGAATAAATAAAGTCCAATCACATTAAGGTCGCGTTACAGTCCGGGACAAACCTGGTTCTCAACCAACATGTTTCCCCAGCCAGCTTGGTCTCTAACTAGTTATCTGTACCACCTGCGTGCACCACCTCATCTTCCTCTACGATGCCGTCACTCGGGATTTTATTTAAAGGCCTTTCAAGCTGAAGCGTTGATTTCCATTAGCTCTACATAAATTAATTTTTATTCTTTTTCCTAGATCAGTGTCGTTGTACGGTTCATAGTCATCTTCTTTTCATCCACTCTCTATCAAATTGTCATTTAAAATTCATTCTCACTGATGAAGTCCATTTTTACATCGGACTTCGGAGACAGCCTCTGAAGCTCTAAGATACGGAACATTCAAGAATTATTGTTGGAAATCTTCTTAATCCTTAATTTTACGGTTTTTGGTGGTGTTTTTGGACTGAAAAAACGGTGTGATTGGTAAATCTAAAGTCCCAAAAATCTGTGAGAATTTCTTTTCGATGAAAAATCGATTATTTTGATAAATTTTAATGATCGGCTTTATTTATTGTGTCAACTGAACTTTAAAGGCCAAAGTTCAACAGTCTTAATGTAAAATATAATAAATAATATAATGGCGCTTTCGGAATGCTTAATTCCAAAGATCAACGAAAAATCGCAAACAATGGGAGGATATGTCAACACTATGGGCTACAGTAGCAAGATTCTTAGTTTTCCTTAAACAACGCATAAGGTTTTGGTTCTTTAAATCACTAACTTATCATAAAAGCTAATACTTTGCACACAAATTTCAATACTGCCGACCAAAAAGAAGACGTCTCAAAAGTGTTTTCGTTTTGCGATCTATGACTGAAAAATGTTCACCATTCTTGAAGTGAATTTTAACAATTTCAATACGTTTTTAAAGAGTTAATCGTTCTATTTTTAGTAATAACTTATGTAGTTTTGTATTTGGCTAATATCAAAAGATGTAGTACCCGTGCCGTGGTGGTTAGTGTGTAGGGCTGTCACGCCAGAGGTCCTGGGTTTAATCCCTGCCTGTGCCACCTTAATTTAAAAAAAAAGTTTTCACGGGTACTGCCTCTTGCGAGAAATTGACAAATCCTCCAAGGGTAATTCTTGTCATGAAAAATGCTTTCTCAAATAAGCCGTTCGGATTCGGCTTGAAACTGTAGGAGTAGGTCCCCTCCATTCCTGACAACTTTACTCCACACAGGAATGGTTGAGAGTTGTAAGCCACTAGGCTCTAGTTCTCAATGGACTGTTGCGCCACCTTACTAATATCAAAAGATGACAGCTTCAACAGTGATAGCTGAAGGGCTATTCCAAAATTAACTCCTAGTTGGAAAACCTTTTACCTTTAATTGTTCAAAAAAGGAGAACCTTCTTAAAAATTATTCATTCCTTTTCTGGTTAAATGCGTTTTCAAGTAATATTGAATGATTTATTGATGTTATTGTACATCAATAAATTATATTAATAAATATTTATGTGCCTGCTCTAAAATCTATGAAAATCCGCACCTGGTTCAAGTTATTCAAAAAACAAAGCAAAAGAGTTAACCGTGGGAGGCAGAAACTTTTGCAAAAACTATAAAAATAACTTTTTCCGTTTCTAACGTTTTCTTACGAATATTTTTGTTTCTCGGAGCTTTTTTCTCCCAAATGTGCAGCTGAGATTTTGTTTCATTTTTACGTATGTAGGTAGGTACATTTGCAGTGCACAAATAATACAATCTTGCCTCTATATGAGAAAAAAGAAATCCTTAACGTTTATTTGAAACTGTGGAAAAACTTTTCTGCACCCATCTAAAAGTTCGTTGTTTTTTTTCTTTTTTAATTTAAAGAAAATTTTGTTTATATTGATATTTAAGGAAGAACGATACAAAACAAAATTGTCATAATTTGACAAAATGTCATGAACTTCGTGTTCTCTATAGTTAAAATTATTTTCAACTATTGAAACTTTTTGGGGGATTTAAGTTTTTGAAAAAGTTTGTAATTATACTGGAGATATGTAAATATCAGTCACTTCTGTTAAATTCTCTTTTGACTTTAACTTTTTTCTAAATGATGAACATGTCAACATGGCAATTGTGACTCTATAAACATTGTGCTCAATAATTGACCGTGCCATCTTAAGTTTTTTTTTTCACAAGGAATTAACAAATCCTTCAAGAGTAATTCTTGTAAAGAAAAGTGATATCTCGAATTCTCGTCCCCTTTTCACTTGTGGCGCACCTGATAGCGGCCTACCTCTACTACGCTGTACTTTGGCTTAGATTTAAAGACTTTACGGGTCGTGCCATTGGTTTTCATGTGCTACGTGACCAAGCTATCTCAGTCGGTACAGTTCGTCGTTTAATCTCCTCCTCCATTCACCTTCTATGCATACGGGACCGTATATCGCACGAAGTACTTTCTCTCGAAACGACTTAAAGTCCTTCCATCCGCTTTTATCATAGTCCCAGCTTCTGCAACGTATAGCAGGACGAGGACAATGAGGGTATTATATAACGACATTTTGGTATTTCGAGAGAGGTACTCAATTGCAAGAGTATTTCTTCGTCTGATCTCAGCACTGGTGTTATTTTCTACATTCATTGCGGAACCCAAGTAGTCAAAGTCCTAAACTATTTCAAAGTTATGTCAGTCGATGTTGACGTTTTGATCGAGACGTTGTCGTTAATGTTGTTGGTCCTTTCTTGATAACAGCATGTACTTTTTTTTACCCTTTATACCTAAAGCCATTTGCCGCCTCTCCGTCTACTAGATACTTATAAAACCCCCATTGACATCACGCTGAGTTTTTCCGATTATGTCAATGTCATCAGTATAAGCGAGTAATTTGGAACAGACTTTTGAATATTAGGGCCTCTAGTTTTGAAGTGCGAGCTCTGCACTATTTTTTCAAGGAGGTCGTTAAAGAAATCATATAACAGCACAACACCTTGTCTTTTTGACACGAAAGAGTTTGGTTAAGTTGTTTCCAATCGTTATGGTCAACCATCAGAAACGGACGAGTTTGGAAGAGATGCCTCAATTTGATGTTCTTGGTTTCTTTCCAACATCTGTCTTAATGTGATCAACTGTGGACTTTCCTGGTTTAAAGTCACACTAATAAGGACCTATCAAGTTATTGACTTTAGGGTTAAGACATTCAAATATAAGGAAAGAGAAAATTTTGTATGTGATGTTAAGGAGACTGTTTCTTTATAAGTTGCAGTTTAGATGACCTCCTTTCGTCAGTATCAGGAAAACTATACTAAGGTTCCATTTATAGGGCATGTTTTCTTCCGACCACATTTTACAGATGAGTTTGGGCATGAAGAGAAGATTTTGTATGTGATGTTAAGAAGACTGTTTCGTTTATAAGTTGCAGTTTAGATGACTTCCTTTCGTCAGTATCAGGAAAACTATACTAAGGTTCCATTTATAGGGCATGCTTTCTTCCGACCACATTTTACAGATGAGTTTGGGCATAGGTTAGGTTAGGTTAAAGTGGCTGTTGGTTGGGAAGTCCAACACACTTAGACCAAAATATGGTCCGTTGTGATACCACATGGATCAGTTGATCAGCTTAACTCGTTGAACCAATTGGAGCTTCGAATGAAGCGTAGGAGACAAATAATGTCAGAATTTTTTTAGATCGCTGGTATCGTTGAAGTAGTAGTCTCCAAGGTGGATTCTACGTCTTTGTGATAAGGCAGGGCATGTGCACAGAAGATGAGAGATTGTCTCCTCTTCTTCTTCGTCCATGCAACTCCTACAAAAATCATTTGCAGGGGCTCCAAGTCGAATAGCATGCCTTCCTATTAAGCAGTGCCCAGTCAGGACACCTATAACGTAGCTAATGCGCAATCTACTCATAGAGATTAATTGTTTTGAGCGCCTGAGGCTAAGATTAGGCCAAATTAGTTTTGTCGCTATACAGGTGGTGGTGTTATTCCACCTGAAGTTTGTTTTCTCTACGGTATCTTGCTTTAGCATGAGCTTACATGTAGCTAAGGGGATACCTATGCTAGCATTGTGAGCCAGCAGAGGTAAAGTTGTTCCGCTTTTTGCAAGTTCGTCAGCTTTGCAATTTCCTCGAATGTCTCTATGGCCCGGCACCCAGAGAAGGTGAATATTGAACTGTGTAGCCATCTCCGTAAGAGATGATCGACAATTTAGGGCTGTTAATGAGTTAGTGGAGACAGAGTCTAGGGACTTTAACGCAGCTTGGCTATCCGAGAAGATGCGTATATCATTAGTTGATGTAACGTTTTCTCTAAGCCATGATTGGACTTCTTTTATAGCCAGGATTTCAGCTTGGAACACTCTACAATGATCGGTAAGACGAAAGGAGAGACTTAAGTTTAGTCTATCTGAGTATACGCCTCCACCAACCCCATCCTCCGTTTTTGATCCGTCTGTATAAAAGTTTATAGGATCATCGTTCAAAAATGATGTATTCTCCCAAGAAGACCTGGGAGGTATAGTCACTTTGAAGCTATAGTTATTAAACTGAGAATATTACTGTTTATAGTTCTGAACGAGTTCAAAATAGTGGTGTGGCCAATTCCATTATTGATCCACAGAGAGGAGGCTTGAAGCCGTATGGCTGTATTAGCGGCCGTTTGCTTGCTGAAAATGTCCAGCGGTGTTAGATGGAACAGAACATCAAGTGAGGCGGAGGGGGTAGAGCGAAGTGCTCCTCCCATACACAGGCAGGTTTTTCGTTGGACTTTGCTGAGTTTATGGCGATTTGTCGCTGTATCTAGCGCCGTCCACCATACCGCTACTCCATAAGTAAGGATCGGCCTTATGACCGAGATGTATAGCCAGTGTGTAATACGGGGCTGTAGTAGGCCCCATTTATTACCAATGGCCTTTTTACAGGAGAACAGGGCTACTGTGGCCTTGTTTATTCTCTCTTGAATATTAGGTTTCCAACTTAATTTCTTATCTAAAATGAGACCCAAGTATTTTGCTTGTTCAGAGAATTTAAGTGGTACACCGTTTATGAGGGGAGGGTCAATGTGTGGGACTTTGTATTTCCTTGTGAAGAGGACAAGGTCGGTTTTTTGTGGGTTAACGCCTAGTACACACCGATTAGCCCATCTGGTGAGCTTATTTAAAGCGTTTTGTAAGAGTTCTTTTAGTATATTGGGATGTTTGCCCGTTACTGCAATAGCAACATCGTCCGCATAAGCAAACATTCTGTATCCCTCTGTTTCTAGAGTAATCAGTAATTCATTTATTACTAAGTAATGGAGTTTATTATCATTATTACTAAGTTGAGTTTAGGCATGCTCCTAATTATCTCCAGCTGCTTTGAATAGCTCTTCATTCAAGACATCTGCTTCAGCTTAGATATGGCAATATTGACTTCGTCTTAAATCATTAAGGAGAGATTGTTGGCTTTCTTCATCTATATTTAACGGATCATCTTGCCTGACAGCGGAAATTGGTTCGTTGTCAACCTTTTAAAGACTGCAGAAGTGGTTCTTCCATAATCTTTAGCATTGACTGTCATTCTACTATAATGTTTCAACTTTCGTCTTCGGTTCGAGGTTTATGGACTTGTAAATTCCGTTTGACCTGCTCATAAAATTTTCGAACTTAGTTTCTGCTTCTGAACACCTCAACACTTTCTCCTTCTGAGAAATCGATGTTCTTAAGCGTTTAACATCAAAAGTGTTTTTGACATAAATTTAAATACTAGTCTTCATAATGATTTGATGATGTTTCTGTTCATTGAACAATTTATTTGATAGCATAGTTGACAGCCCACTTGAATTGCGTACTAACTCCTTAACTGTCATACTTTAGATCTATACCTAGATGCTTTTAAGGCACACTCCTTTTAAGTATGATATTTGCCAAAATATAATAAGTTCAATACTTTAAACTTTCAATATTCCTTAAAACTCCATCCCACCCATGAATTTTTTAACAATTTAAGTTGAAAACATATTTAAAAGAAAACAATATAATATACATGACTAATTAATTTAATTCATTATACAAGTAGTTAATTAAATTATCTGTGCTTGAAATCAATTGATATAAGGACAAGGGTATGAGATTGAGTGTTATTTTATTTAATTTTGGATGTTGTGGGTAAAGGTATGAATATGATGGAGACGAATGTAATCAATTATTACTTTTCTGATGATGATTTACATTCTATTTTTTTAAGCCTGAACCTGTTACCACAACAACATACATAATATTTATATGTATATACAATATATGTATGTAGACTTTAGAGACAAATATATGTATGTAATAATGTAGTTTACAATGTTATTATAGCATCATCAAAAAGCTCATCAGAATCAGTATTTATTTAATTTCAAGAAGAATCGATTTGTTATTTATTCAATTCAATAATGAGTCTATAAAGGTATCTTAAAAAAACGTAAAAAGAAATTAATTCTTCGATGATTGTGATTGAAAAATTGTACACTTTTTTCAACCTCCATTTATTAACGTTTAATTTGAGTAAAATTTCATAAAGCCTAAGGCCATATACATATATCCACATTTGAATTAGAAAACTTGTGTTGGTTTTTAAAATGAAACCCTTAAACTCTCCATTTGGAAAACGTGAAGAGATGATTATATGTATTTTTATGAGCTAAATTGTATTCAATTGAAAGGATTTGATTTGATTTGATTTATTGAGCACGTTAAAATCCTAACGTTACAGGTAATTATAAATATAAAAAACTATAACAGTAAAAATGAATGTATATATATAAAAAAAATAAAAAAAATAACACAATTAAATTTCTAATTTGCAAAATTAACCAAAAATCTAATTTTAAACTGTTTTGATTTAATATTTACGTTGACAGAGTCAATTAAGTTATAATGTTTATTAAAAATATTAATTAACTGATTAATCGGACTGTTAGACCCATAGTTCGATCTGCTAAAACTGGGACGTATTGGCAAACTAGTTCTTAACCCAACACGAGCCGCGTTAAAGTTCAAACGACCCAAAACTGAGAAGGA
This sequence comes from Eupeodes latifasciatus, assembly GCA_920104205.1. Classification (NCBI taxonomy): domain Eukaryota; kingdom Metazoa; phylum Arthropoda; class Insecta; order Diptera; family Syrphidae; genus Eupeodes; species Eupeodes latifasciatus. The sequence continues at coordinate 114,678,769 of OV049925.1, read as the reverse complement.
GGAAATAGATCCATTCATTAATCCAACGATGAAGCAAAGCTGTAAAAACTCTCTATGAGCAGAAAGGGATGGGATATTCAAGAGAATTAGGTTCTGAGGGTAGGAAGGCCATTCAATTAAATTTGACCGAGGAAGAAATCGAAGGTAAAACTTTATGAATTTCTTTTGGACACTTTCAATTCTATTTGTGTGAACATTGTAATAAGGGGCCCATATAACACAGCCATATTCTAATACAGATCTGGCAAACGAAAAAAATAGACATTTAATTACGAAGGGATCACGGAACTCACTTCCAAAACGTTTAATAAAACCGAGTGATCTATTAGCTTTTTTGATTATTGAATCGTAGTGATCAGTAAATGATAACTTTGAATCTAGAATTATACCCAGATCAGAAAAGCTGGATTGGACGTGTAAACTAGAGGAGTTTAACATATAATCAAAAACAATGAAATCATGCTTGCGTGTGAAACGCATTGTCTTGCATTTGTCAACATTTAAAAATAAACGATTGTTGTTGCACCATTCCCAAAAAAATAGTAGGTCATTTTGAAGAAGATTACAATCATTCAATGAATTTATTTTCCGAAATATTTTAACATCGTCAGCGTACATTAATGAAGTAGAGTTTTTTAAAAAAGATGGAAGGTCATTTATGAATAAGACAAATAATAGTGGTCCCAAATGACTACCTTGAGGTACACCGGAGTTAACTACAAACTTATTTGAGTGATTATGTCTGAAAATTACACTATAATGTCTTCCACTGAGGTAAGAAGACAACCAATTGATAAAAGAATCATTTAGTCCAAATCTTGACAGTTTATTTAGAAGAATACTATGGTTTAGCTTGTCAAATACCTTGCTAAAATCGGTAAAAATGCAATCAACTTGCAGATTTTTTTCAAAAGCATCAAAACAGAACGTTGTGAATTCTAATAAATTAGTGACAGTTGATTTCTTTTTAACAAACCCGTGCTGATTTTCACTAATGATAGAAGAACAATTAAAAGATAAGACATCAAAAACTAACAATTCGAACAATTTAGGTATAACAGAGAGTTTGGCTATGGGGCGGTAGTTAGTAACTAAGTGACTAGGACCTTTTTTATGAATAGGTTTAAGAAAAGCATATTTCCATAGATCAGGAAATGTAGAGTACTTAATTGAGTGGTTAAAAAGAATAAATAGTGGGTAAGATAAATGATTTGCACATTTTTTTAATATGAATGACGGTAAACCGTCAGGGCCAGAACTTAGACTGTCGTCAAGTTTTAAAATTTGTTCACGAATTGTAGATTCAGTAATCGAAAAATTTATTAGTCCTAAGTGGGCATATTGTTGAGATGTCAGAGGGGATCGAGGGTCAGATGGGAGAGTTTCCTCAAAGGACTTCATAAAAAACTCCGCAAACATGTTGGATATAACTTTAGGATCTTGGCTAGAAAATTTATCAAACACCATACATATTGGGTAGCCATCAGTTTTTCTTTTAATATCAACAAAATTCCAGAATTTTTTAGGATTTATTTTAAAATCATTTCCAGTTTTGGTTAGGAATTCATTGTAAAGATAGTTTGAATAGTTGATAAATTCGTTTTTAAAATCAATATAATTTAGTAGGTCGCTATCAGTTTTAGTTTGATTGAACCTTAACCACGCCTTATTTCTTTTGTTTTTCAAGGATTTCAAATGCCGATCGAACCATGGGGGATAGTTATCTTTAGTTTTAACATGACGTAAAGGGATGGTTTCTAAAAAGCAGTAAAATATTATTTTATAAAACTTAAATAACTTATTATCTAGGTTTGAACCACTAAGCAAAGTATCCCAATCAATGAGACTTAATAGATTAAACAATTCATCAAAGTTACATTTTCTAAAATTGAATTCAACAAGATTACAAGCATTCGAAAAGTTACAAACATTCAAGTTCAAAAATATCGATAAAGCAGGATGATGACGATCTTCGATGACAAGTTTTACATCACTATGTGTAACAGCAGCGTCCGTGTTTAAAGACTCGGAAGAGTATACAAGGTCCAGTATTTTATTGTTATTGTTTGGAACTCCATTAATTTGATTTAAACAAAGGGCAGCCATCAAATCTATGAGGGAGATTTCTTTGGACGACGACAGATTAATAGGCAAAAATTCGCCGCTATCATTAGAATTAATCCAGTTTAGATCACTTAGATTGAAATCGCCAATATGATATATGATTATTTCATCGTTAGGGTCAATGTTTTCAGTTATTCCATCCAGGCAGTCGTAAAGTTGATCATATACATCACTGTTGGAGCAAGGCGGAATGTAAGTAGCCACTACGTAGAGGAAACCATTAGGCATTTTTATCTTTATGCACAATATTTCAAGCAAGGATTGTCGGAAGTCATCGAGAAGAGAGCACATTAAAGAATTTTGTACGGCTATAATAATTCCTCCGCCAACCACGGTTGAATCATAGTTACAATGACGATCACGTCGGTAGATTTGGTAGTTGCTATCAAAAAGTTCAGAATTAGCTATTGATGAACATAGCCACGTCTCTGTTAAAACAATTACATCGTGAGGGAGGTTGGTTAAGTTCGTATAGACTATATTGGTTTTGGTCCGTAAGCCGTTAACGTTTTGATAGTAAATTAATACATGCTGCTGGGTTTTAGCGTTGTCAGTTACTGTCGAAAATGGTGTGGTTGTATCTTTGAGTTCCTGTTCACAAATTCATGTACGATTACACCATTAGGAGCATATACTTTGCTAATCACTTTCAAAGGAAAGCTTATTAGTGTATTTCCTTCACATGACGGCGAGAAGAGTTCATGTAGGTGTCCGAAGGGAAAGAGGTGCCCTGGCTTGAACCACCAATATGATTTCTCGAATACGTTTTAAGGTCTCTAAAATCTGAATACATGTTTATTAAAGTTCTTAGTATTCATACGCTTTCAGCTATAATTAAATTTAATTTTCATTCTATAATTTAATACTCAATTGGCCAACTGTATTGGCACTAAGTGAAACCCAAGTAGGTGAGGATTCCGATCCTGCTGAATTTTGTATTCATGGGTATAGCTTGGTGCCTTTATTCTTTTCCCAGCGTGGCCTCGCCATATACATTAGGAATGTTGTTGGTCATCAGCTCTTATCACAATATCGTCTTTGCACCAGTTTTTTTTTTAAATTATATGTGGATTAAATTTTCCGTAAATAAGCAAATCACTCACTATTGTTTCCTTTATCGAAACCCTAATCTAGACAGAGCATCAACTTCTCGTGAATTTGATGCTTTGTCTGATTTCATCCAAAGAATTGTTTCGTCCTATCCTCGCACTGAAATCGTTGTTACGGGCGATTTCAATGTACACAATTCTTCATGGCTTCAACATTCGGGCCAGACAACATCCGAAGGAGTGTGTGCTGAGATCTTCGCTGAGTTGAACCACCTAAGTGGTCAACGAGCCCAATCGAATATCGGACGTGGTAGGTCAAGCTGAAAACACTCTTGACTTGTTTCTTACCTCTGAACCTGATAAGTACACTGTTAGTGTTCTATCTCCTCTAGGCACATCTGACCATTGTGTTATATCAGCAAATTTCTCGTGTCAAAACTGTTCAGTTAAAGAAAGAGCTCCTAAGAGAACCGCTTGGCAATACGAGAAAGCCAACTGGGACGGTCTCAATAATTACTTCAGGATCTTTAACTGGTCACTATGCTTCCTCGATAGTGACGTTGACGCCAGCGCTAATATGATCACAAGTTTAATTCTCCTGGGAATGAGAACTTTTATACCGAACAGGGTTAAAAGTATAAGACCTAAGGAAAACGCATTGTTCGATGCGAGCTGTAAAGAGGTTATTAGGGTCAAAGAGGTAAGTTTCCGTTGGTGCCTAGGTAGACAAAGGCATCAACTACCTCAAAGTTATAGCTGTCCATAGTGACGTTTTGTCCAAGACGTCTTTGTTCAATGTCCTTTTTTGATGAATGCATATACTTGGTTTTGCCCTAATTGACCACTAAACCCATCTTCTTCGCTTCGGTCGCAATGCTCAAAAACGCTCCACTGACATCATGCTTTGATCTTCCAATTATGCCAATTTGATCTACTTTTCCGAGTAATTGGATGTACCTTTGGAAGATTGTGCCTCTAGTGTTGACGGTTGAGTTTTGCACAATTCTTCCCTCTAGATGCTGTCATACGCGGCTTTATAATCGTAAAAGAGATTTTTTTATTATTTTATTATTATTATTTATTATTTTATTTGGTTGATAGTGGACTTTTCTGGTCTGAAGCCACACTGATAAGCACCTATCAGATTGTTGACGAACGGCTCCAGATGTTCACATAATACGGCAGAGAGGATCTTATATGCAATGTTAAGAAGACTGATGCCTCTGTAGTTGGCGCAATTTAGAGGGTCTCCTTTCTTATGTATCGGGCACACTATGCTGAGATTCCACTCATCGGGCATGCTTTCTTCCGACCATATTTTGCAGATAAGTTGGTGCATTCATCCCTACCAAGTCATGGCCTGCCGCTTTGAATAATTAGGCATAGATGCCGTCAGCTCCAGTAGCTTTGTTTGACTTCATTTATCACATAGCTATCTTCACTTCGTCGAGGTCGGGTAGGCGGAATTGTTGATCTGCGTCGCTCGCCTAGGTTGAGTGGTTCTACCTCCCTTACAGCGGAATTCGGTTCGTCATCGCCTGCCCGTTATATAATAAAGTGGCATTTCCATATTTTCAACATAGACTACGGTTCTACTACGATGTTCCCCTGATCGTCTTTACAGGCTTCGGTTCGTGGCTGGTGCCCTTAGGAGGTTTTTTTACCTTTTGGTAAAATTTACGAACCTCATTCCTGTAGTGACATCCCTCTATCTCCTCGATCGCGCGCATTTCATGCTCCCTTTTTTCCACCTTAGAAGCCGGTGTTGCTCTTTCTTCTGCTCGTAGACCTCGCGAGTAGCTCTGGTCCTTCTGTGCAGCGCCGTTTTGTATGCCTATTGCTTAGATGTGTGCGCTTGCCGGCATTCGTCGTCAAACCAGGGGTTTCGGAGTGGTGGCCGTGTGAAACCTAGCACTTCAGAGGCGGCATCTCTGATGGCTGCAAGGAAATGTTGCCACTGGTTTTCAATGTTTAATGCAGTCAGCATAGCACTTCTTAAGAGGTTATTAGAGACTCGATCGAAAAAGGACATGGCAGTCTCTTGCGTTAGATGTTGAAACATCTCACAGTACTTCCTTGTTTTGGCTTGTATCGGGATATCCGTAGCCGTACCTTGGCTACAACGAGGTAGTGGTCCGAGTCAATGTTGGCCCCTCGGAAAGTTCGGACATCCTGTATAAGTGTCCTGAAGAAGTGTCGTGCGTCGATCGCAATGTGGTCATTCTGGTTGACAGTTGATCGTTCAGGAGATTTCTATGTCCCCTTGTGGATATCAAGATGTGTGAACTGCGTACTAGCTATCAGAACGTCTCTCCCCGCAGCGAAATTGATCAGCCTAAAACCGTTGTCGGAGGTGGTGTCGTGCAGGCTATATCTCCCGATTGTGCAACCAAAGATGTCTTCTCTTCCTAGCTTGGCGTTAAAATCTCCTAAGATAATTTTAATGTCATAGCCAGGGCACTGCTCATATGTCTTGTCCAAGAGCTTGAAGAAAATATGTCTTTGGTGTCTTCATCTTTCTCCTCTGTTGGGGCATGCGCGCATATTAGGCTTATGTTGGCGAATTTAGCCTTGATGCGGATTGTCGTGATGCGCTCGCTTACACTGTTGAAACTCAAGACTTTTTGCCTGAGTTTAGTTCCAACAACAAATCGACACCCAAATAGACGCTGTCTTTGTTCTCGGTAGCAGTCGCCGTAGTATACATCGCAGTCTTTTATTTTGCGTTTGCCCGGTCCATCCCATCTAGGGATGCCAAACGTTCCGCTACGCGCGGGACTGTCCCGGAAAACCGTCTTTGTCCCGCAGCAAAGTTCTGTCCAGCCGAGAAGATAAATGTCCCGGAAATCCCGCGAAAATACCCTTGATTTTTTCTTGTTCAATACTTTTTTGAATTCGAAATAGCCGAAGCTTATTTAGCTTTTATATCCCATGTCGGTGGAATTTTTAATAATGCAATAATAGTTCTTGAGAGCGAAGACACATCTATTGTTAATTTATATGAGATAATGAATGATCTTAGAAATTTAATAAAAAAAGAAAGAGAACATACTTTTTTAGGAGCCTTAGCTCGCTCTGTGTTACTGAAATGCAACAATGGTCAAATTGTAAGACAATTTGTCAAAGAAATTGATGCATTTTATGAGAACGCTATCGAATATTTAGAGAATAAATTTGATTTTAGTTATAATATAAAATGTTTGTTAGGGTTAAATTTTAAAAACAAACCCGATTTTGATATTTACTTAAAAATTGTTGACTGCTTTAAACTGAAAAATATAGACGTTGATTTGCTTTTTCAGGAATTCGTAAGTCTCGAAAACTTTTATGAAAAAGAATATGATAATAATGTTAATAGTATTGAAAAATCCGTCCATACTTGGGTAAACTTTTTTAAGAAAAACAAGGCCCAAAATTTTGAAAAAATTTGTGATTTTGTTTTTTCTTTGCCTATTTCTAACGCAAGCTCTAAAAGAATTTTCAGTTTAATGAAAAATTCTTGGCGGGAAGAAAGAAATAAAATATCAATGTCTGTGTTAGAAGCAGAGCTTATGACAAAGCAAAGTTTCGATATGTCTTGTAAAGAATGTAAAGAATAAAGACTTCTGTTTAACGAAATACGGCTTAAACGAAATAATTTCTAAGATTACATTAGCCCAAAAATATGTTTAAATTGTTTATTTGTTATATTTCATAGTTTTACGTAACTGTTTTTTTTTTTTTTCTGAAGAATGTTGAGTTTCTATTTATTTATTTAATTACACTAAGGAAGTAAATCAATATATGTTGAAATAAAAGAGTGTTTTTAAACTAAAGAACAATTTTTTTTTTCATTCACTTATATATTATTATTATTATTATAATATTTGTTTGTCCCGCGCAGAAATTTTTCAAATCTGGCATCCCTAATCCCATCGCACTTCTTGGATGGCGGTAATATCTGCCTTGCAGCAGTTTAGGGATTCCGCTAATTGTTCGACTGCAAGGGGTCTGTTGAGAGACCTAACATTCCACGTACCTACAGATCCGAAGTTCGTTGCGTGGGTTATCAACAGTAAATCCGTTCTATGTTTATTAACTAAAATAATCAACTATGCACTCTACTTTTTAAGCAATGTTTTAAAATGCTTGCAATTCAAATATTTTGTTTCCCATAATTCCATAATAACAACATAACAACATTGTACCAATTTTTCAATTCAAAACTACGAATGTTTCTCTGGAAAAACCAAACAATCACTGAAAATTTCATAGAAATCTGTGATTGATTGAAATCATCAATTGCAAAAAAAAAAGAGCAAGTTTAAACGACCAACCATCCCCTATATGCAGTGCGGTAGAAGTATTCCACCCTTATTCCAAAAATAATTGCAACATTATACTCTTTTTTTAATTTTTCATTCTGACTAACGTATATTTACTTCTACATTACATACAAGTTTAAATATATTACACATGTTAATACATATATAAGTCCAATTGTTTGTTGTATACTTGTCCAACAGGATTACGCTCTCAAATTTCAGTCAATTCCTGAAATAATTCGAAAAGAATTTTCCAGAATCCGCTTATCATCCTCTTGTAAATAAAATTGTTTGTAAGTAATCTATACGTTGACAGTTTGTACACGTTTCCAACACTTATTTATCCAGATCCTTTATGGAGATGGAGAAGGAGAGGGTTTGTTGAAGTTGACGTATAGAGTATATAAGTTCCTGACTGCCTCTAGGCCAGTTATACATTTGCACACCAAAAATTGTAATCGAATTTCGAGGATTGTTGAAAATGGAAATAATTGAAAAGAATTCCTTAACTGTATATACAATACAGATAGTCCTACATATTTCCACCCCTATAGTGTGTTGTGTTTTCAGAGCTCATTTTCTGCTGTTTATTCATCACCCAATATCCTCCAGGATCCAGGATGAATAATTGTTCTGTCTGATGATGAGAGAACAAGAAGAGGAGGTGAAGTGTGAGTGTTGGTTTTATTTGTTTTTTTTTATTTACTCTTTAAAAACTTGGAACTCTAAAATCATTTACATAGCAGAACAAACCAGCAGAGGGTTGAGCAGGGATGTTTGGAATGTGTTTTGTATGCGTGGCAGGATATACTGTACCTACATACATACATATAGGCGGCTTATCCAGTGGTCATTGTTTCATTAAAAATCAATTAAAAATGCAAAATACAGAGGTACACATTATTTGTCTGTTCCACTTTCAATTTATTCACAGGATATAGCCATCAGCTAAAGAGAATCCTACTGGGAGAGTGTTAAGACAATTTTGTTTTCCTGTTTGAGTATTATTTAACATTGTTTTCATTGTTTAACAATCAGAAAAATTACCAATGCTAAAATAAAAACTGAACTCAATTGTCAGAAGTGTGTGAAGCAGCATTTAAATCCTGAAAATAAATATAAGTTAGTATGGATAAAAGGAATTTGTAGGGCATTGACTTGGAAATGTTAAACTACAGTGCATTCCAAAAGAATCCTAGAATTTATAGTTTTTTTTTTTTTTATTTGGATTCAGCTAAATTTTTGTAGTACCCGTAGCGTGATGGTTAGTGCGTTGGACTTTCATGCCAGAGGTCTTGGGTTCGATCCCTGCTTGTGGCATCTAAAGTTTTTTCACGGGTACTGCCTCTTGCGAGGAATTGACAAATTCTCCTAGAGTAATTCTTGTCATGAAAAGTGCTTTCTCAAATTAGCCGTTCGGATTCGGCATATAAACTGTAAGTCCCTTCCATCTCTGACAACATTACTCGCACACAGGAATGGTTGAGAGTTGTAAGTCACTAGGCCCTGGTTCTTCATGGGCTGTTGCGCCACCTAATTTATTTATTTATTCAGCTAAAATTTGTTTTCTCTTCAAACGATGTGATTTTGTGAACATTTTTGAATTAAATAAACTTTTAATTTAAAAAAATCACCTGCAACAATGAACAAAATAACTTTTACCTTTGACAGTTGAAAAGACTTAAACGATGAGAATGATAAGAAACGTTTATAGTCTAGGCAAATTGTGACCGAACCTATAACTAATTGCAATATTTGAAATTTTGCGTAGAGCACGATGGCGAAAAGTCTATACCACTCTACGATGACGCGTTCATCCAATATGGCGGATTTTTCAAAATGGCTGCCCATCATTTGGCGATATGGTGTATAAATGTTTATATGATCATGTGGGGTATCATTTTATAGGTTTTTTTAGGACGGGAAATTCAAAAATATCGTCAAAAATTGTATTTGATGAATATTTAATAAAAAAAACTGGTTAATACAATAAAATGCGGTAGTTGTTTTATGTAACTATACGAATCAAAGTCTCAATTTCAAGGTTATTTTTAACTTCCCATAGGAAGTTATTATAATGGGTCTGATTTGTCGAATTGAAAATTTTGACATTTCTCGACGTTTCAAGGTCCCTAGAATCGAAATAAAAGATTTTTAGAAAGATGTCTGTGCGTGCGTGTGTATGTACGTTCGTACGTCCGTACGTCTGTACATTCGCGACGTTTTTTTTTGTTATCCAGAGCTCAAGAGCCAGAAGAGATATCGACTTCAAATAAATTTTGTTATAAAGATAATAAGGCAGAAAGATGCAGAAAGGACTTTCAAGAAAATTGCAGTTTAAAAAAAGGTGAACATTTTGGTTAAACCTACATAAATATCTCATGAACCAATGACCCAAGAGACTTGAATTAAATTTTATATTATATATTGTAACGTGATACAAAACAATTTTATTTTTGGAAAAAAATCCAATTAACGGTGTTTTTTAAAAATTAAAGAAACTCAAAAAAAAATGTGTCACTTCGACTAAAATATGATTTTATCTCCAAAACAATTTTGTGCAACGAAGAATATACATATAATGTTTTTGACATCTGATAAAATTTTGAAAAAAATCTAATTGACAGTTTTTTTTTATAAAAAATAAAAAACTAAAAAAAACATTACTCAAAGTTTGTAAAAATTGAATTTCGACTCAAATATCTTTTCAAAAACTTAAAATTATGGTTTCAAACTTATATTATCTTTTAAGAAATATTGTTTTCAACATTCTGAAAAATGTTGAGAAAAATCGAATTGAAAGTTTTTTCACTAAAAATAAAAACCTGAAAAAAAAATGAATAAAAGTTGGTAAAAATTAATTTTCGACTCAAGTATTTTTCAAAACTTTGAGATATTGGCTTTAAACCACTTTTATCTTTCAAAAAATATTGTTGTCAGCATTCAGTAAAATTTTGAAAAAAATCTTATTGACAGTTTTTTTTACAAAAAATTAAAAACCGAAAAAATATTTAACAAAAGTTGGTAAAAATTGATTTTCGACTTAAATATCTTTTCGAAAAGTTTAGATTATGGCTGATAAATCTAATTTTAAAAAGCAGGATCATCAACTCTAAGATGGGGGATTTTTGTGCGAAAAGGTCTGTCAGTAGAGGCACTCCGCAAGGTGGTGTTCTGTCCCCTCTCCTGTGGAACATAGTGGTTAACGAGCTACTAATATCCCTTGAGAGAGAAGGCTACAGAGTGATTGCGTATGCCGATGATGTTGCTATCGCCGTCATAGGAGAACATCCAAATACACTGAGAGACCTCCTCCAAAATGCACTCAATATGCTCACTAGATGGGCAGATCACTGTGGACTTAGTATTAATTCTCAAAAAACAGACCTCGTCCTTTTTACGCGGAAATACAAGATCCCAGAAATTGTACCTCCCTCAATAAAAGGTGTACCACTAATTTTCACCAATGAGGCCAAATATCTTGGTCTGATATTGGACAAAAAATTAAGTTGGAAACCTAATATTCAAGAAAGAGTTAAAAAAGCTACAGCAGCTCTTTTCCTCTGCAAGAAAGCCATAGGAAACAAATGGGATTTTCAACCTCGCATAACTTATTGGCTATACACATCGGTCATCCGACCAATACTTATGTACGGGGTTGCAGTGTGGTGGACTGCACTGGAGAAAGTCACATACTACGACAAACTCAGCAGAGTCCAACGCACTGCATGTCTCTGCATTAGCGGGGCTTTGAGAACCACGCCCTCAGCAGCGTTGGACACTCTCCTCCATCTGACACCCTTCGACATATTCAGCAAACAAGTGGCAGCGAGTACAGCTATTAGACTCAACGCCTCATCTCAATGGGCCAACAACAATGTTGGGCACTCCATCATTCTGAACCTCTTTGGTTCTATACCAAAGTACATAGACTACACTATCCCAAAACCCGAATTTGGAAAAAACTTTCAGGTATCCATTCCATCCAGAGATGAATGGGAAGACAAAAAACTCCTGGATGACAAAAGCATCCATTTTTACACAAATGGATCCAAGACAAATGAGGGAGTTGGTAGTAGTGTGTACTCAGAAAAGCTTAATCTAAGCATCTCATTCCGCCTCCATTTTCATTGTAGCGTCTTCCAAGCGGAAATTTTAGTGATCAAAGAGGTTCTCTCCTGGCTAAGAGAAAACGTGATATCAACTTCTGATATACGCATCTTCTCTGACAGTCAGGCTGCTATCAAGTCTCTTGACGGCGTCTCAACCAAATCTCTAAAGGCCCTCGATTGTGGATCGTCTCTTATGGAGATGGCGCAGCAATTTAACATTCACCTATGCTGGGTGCCGGGCCACAGAGACATCGCAGGAAATTGTAGAGCCGATGAACTCGCTAAAAATGGAACCGTCATACCTATTTTACCTGAAAGGGAGAAGATAGGTATACCTATAGCTACATGTAAACTTCTGCTAAAAGAAACAGTTTTCGAGATAGCAAACTCTAGGTGGTACAATTTACCAACATGCGCAGCCACAAAACTAATATGGCCTTCATTGGACCTAAAGCGCTCTAAAGACTTGTTATCCCAAAGCAGACTTCATATTAGCTCCCTAATAGGTGTCCTTACGGGACACTGTCTTATAGGCAGACACGCAATACGACTTGGTGTAGCCTCAAATGACTTCTGCAGGAGCTGCATGGACGAGGAAGAAGAAGAATCAATCTCTCACCTCCTCTGCACCTGCCCTGCTCTTGCACTAAGACGCAAACTTCATCTGGGAGAATACTCTTTTGATGATCCCAGTGAACTAGCTAAAAAGGATATCAGATATCTCCTTCGCTTTATAAAAAGCTCAAAATGGTTCGACTAGTGGGAAGTAATTCTCTAGATTCATGTGGTATCACAATGGGCCTTTCTTCTGGCCTAAGTGTGTGGTTTTTGTATCCACAGCCACATTAACCTAACCTAACCTAACCTTAGATTATGGCTTCCAACTAATTTTATCTTATAAGAAATATTGTTTTCAACATTCGATAAAATTTTAAAAAAAATCGAATTGATTACAAAAAATAAAAACCTAAAAAAAAAAAAACAATACTAAAACTTCGTAAAAATTTACTTTCGACTCAAGCAGCTTTTTAAAAATTACAAATATTGGCTTATTTTATTTCACAGAAAATTTTGATTTCGATATTCTGTAATTTTTTTTTATAAAAATCCAACAGTCCGTCTTTCCATAAAAAAATAAAATCTACAAAAAATAGTACGCAAATTTGGTAAAAAATGAAACATATAGACAAACTTTTAAGCAAGACAAATCGACAGACGGGATGGGAATTTATCAGTGTGGGTCGCATCCCAGCCTCTTTTTTTATTTACATTTGATTTACATTTTAAAAAAAACTTAGTTCTCTTATTCAAAATATTTGAAAAATACAATGAAAAACGGAAATAGAAATATAGGCGCTTCAAGCAAAGAAAATATAATAGAATTTCAATCTTCATCCATGTCTACTTCGCTGGAATTGCAGCAACATACTTTTTTTTTATTTTATCAAAATCTTAAAACTATCTTAAAGCTACAAAAATTCTTAAAAAAATAGCGTAAATTTCAAAGACTTAAAAAAAATATCTTATACATATATCCATTATCTTATAACTACTGCCTTGCGGCCTATGAACAATTGTAATATTAAACAACAACAACTTAATCTAAAACCAAGAAAATTTAAAAAAAAACTTGGTATCTTTATCATCCTCATCTTTATCATTCTCAATTTGAAGCCACCAAAATTAGTTCTCCTGCCTCACCCTATCTCTTCGGTCCCTATCGGAAACAGTCCTACTTAATCGAAGGCGCTCGGCTCCGTGCAGTGCGAGGACGTCTCGACTGTAAAGGAGTCGCCTATCTACAGTTTTACGGCTGACGTGATAGATTAGCGGAACCGCCTCCCTATCCTGTATCAGTCCTCGATTGTCTAAATAGAAAAAAGCTTCGGGCGGAATGTTTCCACTTAAACGTGCACTTTCGTGGTACTCATTGTTGGAGTAGTAAGCCCCAAAAATTAAGGTGTTCGTCGACGACATCGCTCTCGCAATGTGACCAATCTACCAAGTTTCAGCAAGAAATTATCTATTCTGTTTATGTTGGCTCTGTTGTATAGAACCTGGTTGTAATAGTAATGTTTGTACTCCGACTCTGGTGTTCTGTGCAACCTTGAACCATACCGGGCACTCATATTCAATCATCGGCCATATAAGGGCCATGTAGCAAATCAACTTCACCCTGCTGTTAAGACGGCTACTAAAAAACAACCGTTTTGTCAGGGCAAAGGCTCCCCTAGCTCTGGCCATAGCAGCACTCATATGTATGCATGTCGAAATACAAGTACTGATCCAACCAGATGCCAAGGTACTTCACTACACTTTTATTCACCAGTGGCTGTCTATCTGGTCCAAAGATCTCTAGATTTTTCCAGTTCTTTCTCGTATCCCTTGAGGCTGCATACAGTGGAGTCCTGAACTTACTCCTTGACAATCTGTGCACGCATCTGTGCACACCATTCCCTGTCTTCTGCAAGTACATTACAGAGTTTTACATTGCGACTTGATGCAACCACATTTTACAAATTTTAATAAATGTTCTGGTGCTGGCGCTTGACTCATTCTAATGAGAGCCAATCTTCCATCTTTCCCTTCAAATCCCCACTCTAAGGGATCTTAATGAGAACCCATCCATTGCTTTTAAGAAAAGCTTTTAAGAATTGTTTCAGGATATTAACCATATCCAAATAAAGCAACCAAAGTCGAGGTGTCCTGTATATTTTTAGTTCATCTTTAGCAAGGTCATGAGTAACATCCTCAACAGAAAGCTCCCCATTTAAAAGATTACTATACTACACAATGATCTAGCAGCCTGTATACCGTCACTATCATCTAGTATTTGTTTTTCTAGAATCGTGTTGATGATACAATAAGATAAACCACAAATTGCTCATGCAATAGCTTTTCCAGAAAGCACATGTATGCTTTACAGCATTTTCTGCATATTATATTATCTCAAGAATATCAACCAACCCAGCTCCACTCATAAAAAAACCGATGCATCCAAGAAAACTCATGATTGTATGCAGACCTCCTAGTCTCAGAATGATCTTCTTTAAGGGACTATCTTCTCATTTATTGGCTATGATGCTAAGAGCTTTGTGGAAAAGTGGCTGGTCGAATGTTAGGATAGGGGTCTGGTTGTATTTCTTGGCATTGTCAGAAACAAAAAACAGTAATAAAATTCAATAATTTGCAAGCGTTGTTCATTTGTAAGACGATTCATGGTTAAATTAAAGACCAAACTGAAGATGTTTGACAGTGAAACAAAACACGAAACGTGCGTCAGCTGTTTAAAACAGTGTTGCCAAAAAGATAATAGCTAAAAAATCACCCTTTTGTATTTCAGACTAATACAATTATTTGTCGGAATTTAGATATTTATATTAATTTTTGTGAAAAACATTTTTAATTTAAAGTCAGTGACTGCTCTAAATGCTCTATAACAAAAAAAATATTTCTTGCCCAACATAAATAGTTTTATTTTAAATAGAGCAGATGTCATTTTCAAACATGTTTTCTTTTGAAATTTTACAAGTAAAAATTACGCCATTTTTTAAAATAAAATGATACACGCTTCAACAACGAATAACAAATGCTAAAATTTACTACACAAATGATCATCATTTTGAACTCACTATTTACAAAACTAAAGCATTTTTGGGTTTCCTAAAAATTAGTGAAACTGCTACTGTTAATAGTTTGCGCTAACGATCTATAAATTAATATTTGCGGACGAAGTTTAATTCAAGGTTCCGAGAACGATAAAATTTAATTCGTTCACGATCGAAAAATTCAACCGAGTATAACATTTTTAATTCGTTCGCGAGTTTTACTTTTCGAATCTTTGAAAATTAAATTTGTATTCACGAACAGATTCTATTTTTTTTGAAACTGACAAATTAAATTCTTCATGAATTTATTGCAGTAGATCTATAAAAGATTCATTCAAGAACATAATTTTCAAAAGGTGGTGCTATGGGCCACATGCAACGAAACAATCACATTTTAGATAGATACTTTATTTTTCACAGATAAGGCTTTACAAAAATTTGCGTACAAAAAGCCTCTTATGAAAAACCTTGCAATTCAATCAAATGACAACTTCGCCTTCACAGAACTCCAAGGAGATGATTCAAACAGTCCTGAACTTTGACCTTGATCTCTTCTAAAAATATCAAATAGTTAGACTTTTGGTTCACTGAAAATAAGGAACAAATAATCAAATGTCACTTTGTCAAGTCGCATTTGATTTAGTTGGCCAATACATTGATGAACTTATTTATAACTTATCAGAAAATTCATTAAATTAAAATGTCAACCCTCAGTTAATATTTTGACAGCTTAATGTCATTAGTAACTTTGACAGCTGCTGAATTCTAAAATTTTGTGGAAAAACTATTTAATCATTTTGTTTTCACCTTTGCCATTCAACCTTCAACCTTCAAAGAATTTTTTAATTTGTAACCCAATTCCTAGAAACTGCAAATATAGGACCTTATAAAACTCATCGTTCAAATTAAAACCATTTTTTGGTATTATCTTCTATTCTAAACAAACTTCCATTGCTTTTGGCCTTAAAAGTCATCCAAAAATTGTCAAACATTTTAGCCTCAATATAAAACATTAAAGACCATTTAAAATGCTTTTAAAACAATACATCTCTGATGTGCAAACTTCTTGGTTTCTTGGTAACCAACTTCGAGATCAAATAACTAACAAAAGTTAAAATAAAATAAAGTAAAAAAACTCACACAATTAGCAGACGACGAAACAAGAGGCCATAAATAAATTAACTTGTCAAACTACGAAAGGCTTTTTAATACAGGACGAGAGCGGAGCGTGAGAAAGAGAAATAGAGATATTCTCGAGTAGAGAAGGCAATGTCACCTTTCCTATCAAATGCTGCACCAACCCCACCAACTTTAAAGTAAAACTCCTGTGAGCTGTCCATCAGGAACGCGTAAAAAAATAAAAGAAATACAAAAAGGCACAACACCATCGTGACGCCTTACCCAAGCCATCCCAGCTTCCAGCTCGAAGCTATTGCCATAGCAGCCACCACCACACCATTCTATTTGCTTTTCCTTCCCCGGCCAGAACAGGACGAGTGTTAGCAGGCCCGAAGAGTCCATATTGCTGGGATCCTGCAGATGGAGCTGGAGCTGGCACTGGCGCTAGCTGTGGCTGTTGATGGTTTTGGTGGAGCCATGGAATGGCATAGCCTGGCATAAGTACGGAAGCAATAATTAACTTTGCTAAAAGATTGACAAAGTTAAGGGACAGGCACAGGCGGAATCAGAAAACCCAATCAACAATTCTCAAGAATAATTTAAATTACAAAAGTTAAAGAGGCCAGGTAAAAGTTGATATACCTTCTCGTTCACGTTCTCATTCTCATCATGAAGAGTTTGATTTGAAGTTGAGTTGAGTTTCATGATGATGACGAGAAGGGTGATGTCGTATGGTCTTTGGCCTATAGAAAGTGAGGGGTTATAGTCCTGTGTCGTCTCGTAAACATAGCCCGGAAACGAAACCAACAAACACACCGGATCAAAAACTTTTGAGATTGATGATTATATTGAAAGAAGAGAGTGATCATTATGGCAAAAAGGCTGCTGCCTCTACTCCCACTCCTACTTCCACCCCCACCATTTCAGCTACTGATACTGGTGGCAAGAAGGTGGTAAATGCTATAGAGCCAAGGGTGGATGTCATGGTATATTTTTAACGAGATTCCTCTTAAAAGGTTGACAGATGAAGTGTAATTAAAATCATGGCGCAGCATCTAGCGACGGTAAGGCTAGCATTATTCAAGAGTAATGCCGGTTATAGGCGTCCAGCAGCAGCGGTACATGCAACGCGACACTCACTTATCGTCCTATACGGCATCGGCATCGGGCGTCAGCCAGCGGGGCGTGGAGGTGGCGAGCATTATGGCTCTTAATGAAATTTATAATATTAATATCTCTTTGATAGGCTTAGTTTAACACTTAAATGGACACGGGAACTACAACGTCTGTTGTCTGTTCAAAATTACCCTATACATTGATGATGTTCCCCAACAGCGAGGTACAATATCGTTGCTGCCGTCTGCCTGTTCTGAAACATTTATTAGATTGTCTCCTTGAAATTAATGAGCGTTCATTTTCACGTGATGCCATCATCATCGCCATAGAGGGTGAGGGTGACATTTATCATTTCAATAAAAGTTT
The DNA here is from genome assembly GCA_920104205.1 of Eupeodes latifasciatus. Taxonomy (NCBI): domain Eukaryota; kingdom Metazoa; phylum Arthropoda; class Insecta; order Diptera; family Syrphidae; genus Eupeodes; species Eupeodes latifasciatus. Next base: position 114,660,971 of record OV049925.1, on the reverse strand, counting down.
TTAATAGCACATCGTTTATGTTGAAGAATGTTAACTTGGTTTTAAAATAGACCTGAAAAGTTGTAGATTGTGTACAGTTTTGTTTTGTATATTAACATTTATAAAAAGCGGTTTGAGATATGGCTTTTTTTATTTATTTTATGAGTTTAATTCCAGAAAATGAAGAGGAGTGGAGGTGTGATGATTATTTGCAAGCTTGAGATAAATTTGTATCATCAAAATTTTGAAAATTTATCAAATTTTATATTCTATTAAAAAAGTTAATGAAGTTTAATTCTAAAGAAAGCAGTTTTAAAATATTTGAATCAGTTTACTGTCATAGCTACTCGTATAAACCTTTTTCCTTTGAAGACTTCGAATGGTCTTCTATTGACACGGGACATGAGTTTATAATTAAGGTCAATGGTTATGGTGTATGGTTTAGAATCGGTTAAATTTCTCAGGTATCTTTAGGGATTATTAAAGTTGATACGCGGCATAAGGTGCTAAAAGTCAATATTTCCATTTATTATTTTAACAATTAACACTAACCATAAACAAGAACGGTAGTACCCGTGGCATGATGGTTAGTGCGTTGGACTGTCATGTCAGAGGTCTTGGGTTCGATCCCTGCATGTGCCTCTTGCGAGGAATTGACAAATTCTCCAAGACTAATTCTTGTCATGAAAAACGCTTTCTCAAATTAGCCGTTCGGATTCGGCTTAAAACTGTAGGTCCCCTCTATCCTTGACAACAGTGCTCGCACACAGGAATGGTTGAGAGTTGTAAGTCACTAGGCCCTAGTTCTCAACGGACTGTTGCGCCACCCAATTTATTTATTTATTTATAAATAACAACGCCAGCTTTCAATAAGTTTAAGTCTGTGCTGATTAGGTGAAAATTGTAGGAAGTAGCACATCCTATCCCCCTCAGTTCTAGTCTGGACCTATAACAGGTATAACTCTTCGTGTTCAAAGCTGAAAAGCGTATTCGAGAATTGACCGAACAAATGTTATAAAAAGCTGCTTTATAACATAACATCAGAAAATTGTTTGAATTCCCTCTTCATCCCTCTTCATCTAAGATTCAAATTAGCCTCTGTCAAATATATAATTCAAAAAGAGGCTGGGATGCGACCCACACTGAAAACTTCCCATCCCGTCTGTCGATTTGTCTTGCTTCAAAGTTTGTAGGTTTTCGTGTTGGGTTAAAAAAGTTGTCAGTTGAATTATTCTTAAAAATTTTAAAATTACCAACAATATTTTCATATAAAGAAATAGTTTAGTTTGAAAATCTAGTTTTGTTAAATAGATTTTTAGTGAAAAACAAATTTTTACCAATTTTAGTAGCATTTCTTAAATTTTTACTAATTAGATGAATTAAATTAATTTGAGAGATATCAAGAACCGAACATCAATTTTTACCAAATTTGCGTACTATTTCTTGTAGATTTTATTTTTTTATGAAAAAATGGACTGTTGGATTTTTATAAAAAACCACTGAATATCGAAAACAATATTTTCTGTGAAATAAAAAAAGTTTGAAGACAATATTTTTAATTTTTGAAAAGCTATTTGAGTCGAAAGTAAATTTTTACCAAGTTTTAGTATTGTTTTTTTGTTAGGTTTTTATTTTTTGTAAAAAAACTGCCAATTAAAACACTGTCAAACAATTTTTTTTAAAAGATAAAAGCCAATATCTCAAAGTTTTGAAAAGATATTTGCGTCGAAAATCAATTTTTACCAACTTTTGTTAAATTTTCTTTTAAGTTTTTATTTTTTGTAAAAAAAACTGTCAATTCGATTTTTCTCAAAATTTTACTGCATGTTGGCAACATTATTTTTCAAAAGATAAAAGTAGTTAAAACCCAATATCTCAAATTTTTAAAAAGATATTTGAGTCGAAAATCAATTTTTACCAACTTTTGTTAAATTTTCTTTTAAGATTTTATTTTTTGTAAGAAAACTATCAATTCGATTTTTTTCAAAATTTTACTGAATGTTGACAACAATATTTTTTGAAAGATAAAAGTAGTTTAAAGCCAATATCTCAAAGTTTTGAAAAGATATTTGAGTCGAAATTCAATTTTTACCAACTTTGAGTAATGTTTTTTTTTAGGTTTTTATTTTTTATAAAAAAAACTATCAATTCGATTTTTCTCAAAATTTTACCAGATGTCAAAAACATTATTCTTCGTTGCACAAAATTGTTTTGGAGATAAAATCATTTTGTATTCGTAAAATTTTCGAGGTGACAATTTTTTTTTCAGTTTTTTTGATTTATAAAAAAAACTGTTAACTGGATTTTTTTCAAAAAATATACTTGTTTGGTATCACGTTACAATATATTACATAAAATTTAATTCAAGTCTCTAGCATTTTTGGTTCGTAAGATATTAAGGGTTAACCAAAATGTTCACCTTTTTTTTAAACTGCTATGGTAAAAAAACCACCCACGCAATTTTCTTGAGAGCCCTTTCTGCATCTTTCTGACTTATTATCTGTATAACAAAATTTATTTGAAGTCGATATCTCTTTTGGTTCTTGAGCTATGGACGACGAAAAAAACGTCGCGAACGTACGGACGTACGGACGTACGTACACACGCACGCACAGACATCTTTCTAAAAATCTTTTATTTCGACTCTAGGGACCTTGAAACGTCGAGAAATGTCAAAATTTTCAATTTGACATCGGACCCATTACAATAACTTCCTATGGGAAGTTAAAAAGAGGCTTGGATGCGACCCACACTGATAACTTCCCATCCCGTCTGTCGATTTGTCTCACTTAAAAGTTTATAGGTTTTCGTGTTTTGTTAAAAAAGTTATCAGTTGAATTATTCTTAAAAATTTTAAAATTACTAACCATATTTTGCATATAACGAAAAAATAGTTTGATTTCAAAATCAATTTTTTTTTATTTTTACCAATTTTATTTGCATTTCTTAAAAATTATTATTTCTTATATAAACAAATACAAATTGGGTGAATAAAAATAATTTGAAGTCAAAATCTTCTATTATTCACGAGATATGGAGAACCGATCAACAATTTTTACCAGTTTTACGTACTATTTTTTGTAGATTTTATTTTTTTTTTTAAACTGACTGTTGGATATTTATAAAAAATTCACTGCATGCAGAAAACAATATTTTCTATAAGATAAAATTAGTTTGAAGCCAAATTTTTTTTATTTTTGAAAAGATATTTGAGTGGAAAGTAAATTTTTAAAGTTTTAGTATTGATTTTCTTAGGTTTTTATTTTTTGGAAAAAACTGTCAGTTCGAATTTTCTCAAAATTTCACTGAATCTTGAAAACAATATTTCTTATAAAACAAAATTAGTTTTGTAACCAATATCTCAAGTTTTTGAAAAGATATTTGAGTTAAAAATCGATTTTTATCAACTTTGAGTAGTTTTTTTTTAGGTTTTTATTTTTTATAAAAAAAAAACTGTCAATTCGATTTTTCTCAAAATTTTACCGAATGTTGACAACAATACTTTTTAAAAGTTAAAACTAGTTTTAAGCCAATATCTCGACGTTTTGAAAAGATATTTAAGTCGAAAATTAATTTTTATAAATTTTGTTTAGGTTTTAATTTTTTGTTAAAAAAAACTGTCAATTCGATTTTTCTCAAAATTTTACTAAATTTTGACAACAATACTTTTTAAAAGTTTAAACTAGTTTAAAGCCAATATCTCAAATTTTTGAAAAGATTTTTGAGTCGAAAATTAATTTTTACCAACTTTGAGTAATGTTTTTTATTAGGTATTTATTTTTTATAAAAAAACTTTCAATTCGAGTTTTCTCAAAATACCACAGACATCTGTCTAAAAATCTTTTGTTTCGGCTTTTGGGGCCTTGAAACGTCGAGAAATGTCAAAATTTTCAATTCGACAAATCGGACCGATTACAATAACTTCCTATGGGAAGCTAATAAATTACAGAAATCTTTCTCGAAAAGCTCATAGTTTTACATTTACCAACTTTAAGAAGCAAGATCGGCCGATAACATCTCCGTGGTCCGTGAAAGTGTACAGCAGAACCCGAGGCAGTCTACGAGTATTCCTCGCCGTGCACTTCAACTTGGCGAATTTTACGTTGGGACTTGGGCCTACACCCGTACAAGATCCAACTGACCCAGGAGCTCAAAGTTCATGGTTTCGAATCGTTTGGAAGAGGACCCCAATTTTGGCCGAAAAATCATCTTTAGTGACGAGGCGCATTTTTGGATGAATGGCTGTGTTTACAAGCAAAATTTCCGTGTATGGGACGACACCGACCTACGCGAGATTCACCAGGTGATAATGCATCCTCAATATATTGTGGATTTCGGGCCGGCGCGGCGGCGTAATTGATAAATGAATGATAACTAATTTCTTATTGCCCAAATTGAACCATATGGACCTAGACGATATGTGGTTCAAGCAGGATGGCGCTACGGCAAACGCCACGACATCTACACACAACATCTACCCGCCCTTATTGAAAAACCCTATACGAGCATAAGGGAACTTTTTCATCTCTATCTTAAATAAATGGTGGGATTAATACCACCAAATGTTAAGTATAAATCGTCATTTCTCAAATTTTTAAATTTGTCTCTAAATAGTTTTGTTTACAAAGTGAAAATAAGGAAGGAAAACAAAATTGGAATTAGATTCATTGAAATTGTTGCCTTTTCTTTTGAAGTATGTCACTAAACTGTTTTCTGTAACACTAACTTAAGTTTTCAAAAGTTCTTAACACATGATTAACCTATCTGCTACTCAGCGTCTTTTTATGATATTGACAGGGAACAGGAAAAAAGCTCACTGTTGTTAAAAAAATGTGGTTTTTGGTCAACAATAAAAATGTTTGCTTTACTTCAGTGTTTTCTATGATTTTGAACGTTTTAACTCGCTCTTAGCTTTGAGTACACTCACCGTAAAACTTTTACGTTTAAAGTATTTAATTGAGCACAATGGTTAGGTTAGGTTAAAATAGCTGTCCGGGATGAAGTAGGACACTTTTAGTCTAGTTGTTGAATATGTGCAGATGAGGTGTGCAACTGTTTCTTGTTCTTCCTCGTCCATACATCTTTTGCAAAAGTCGATTGAGAATACGCCAAACTGCGTGGCAGGTAGCATGCTCTTCTATTAAACACTGTCCGGTTGTGAAACCGATTGTCGAGGTATAGGCAATCTGCTTAGATATATCAAGCACCTTAAGCGCTTTAATTCTAGAGTAGGCCGTATAGAAATTTTTAGTGGCGATATTATTCCAACTGATAATAATTTTGTTCGTACGTTACACGTAGCGATTGGTATGCCAGCGTTAACCAAACGTAATATAATGCAAAGTCCTGTACCTTTTTTGGTGAGTTAGTCTGCTTTACAATTTTTTGGAATGTCTCTATGGACTGGGCTGGGCACCCAGCTTGAATGTTAAACTGCAGGCTGTGTCTTCACCATAAGAGATGATTGACAGTTAAGAACTATTATAGAGTTTGAAGAGGCAGAGTCTAAAGATTTGATAACAGCCTGACTGTCTGAGAAAATCCCAAAATCAATTGTTGATATTGCGTTTTCTTTAAGCTAGGACAAGACTTGTTTTAGCACCATAAGTTCTGCTTGAAACACGCTACAGTGATTGGGATGGCGGAATAAGACACTTAATTTTAGTCGTTCAGTGTACACGCCTCCACCAACCCTCTCATTAGTTTTCGATCCATCTGTATAGAAGTGGACGGACTCATATTTCAGGAATGCCCTATCCTCCCGAAAAGATCTGGAAGGCATAGAAATTTGAAAGTTTCTATCGAACTGTTATTGGAGGATGGTGTAGTCTTTGTATTTTGTAATTGTTTCTCAACAATTAAGAACTACGGAGTGGCCAATACTGTTATAAGTGCACTGTATTGAAACTCTTAGGCGAATAGCAGAGCTTGAATCTTTTTGTTTGCTGAGTATTTCTAAATGCAATGATCTTTTTTTAAATTGACATTTTGCATCTAATTCTTACCCAAATTCTATCAAAAAATATACACAATTAAGCTTAAATTTACAGAAATCTTTTTATTGAAAAAATGAATTATTTGAAAACAAAGCCTTTTACTTTCAACAATACATACATTACATATATTCTTAAGCTACAATAAAACATCTTAAGTAAAAAAAAAATAAAATTAGAATAACCTTGTGTGACCACTCATTGCATAATATTCAATTAATAATGTACATATCTTTTCTTCTTTTTTAAATACAAATTTTGTGACCAAAAATTTTAAATATTAACCATTGCGTAAATTTAAGAAAATAATTAATTTCTTTTATATTTTGTTTTATTTAGAAAAAAGCACAATTTTGTTGGAGAAAAAAATATTACGTATACGCCCCATTGAACTATTTTGTTATTTTGATTTTATTCAGTTAAAGAAAAAATAATGAGTTAATTTTTCAAATAGAAAACAAAATCAATTTTTTTGGATTTTTGTTTTTATCAAAACTTAAGAATGTTAAATAAACATTATTTCCAATAATTTCCTTTAAAAAAGTCAATTTAAGGTCTTTGATTAAATTTCATTTACACTAATTGGAAAATTGTATCAAGTCTCTCAATGAAAAATGTAATCTTTTTTTAACGATTGTGCTTTGTCACCAAGATTTTGAAAGTTTCTATAAAAATAGTTAGTATTTTACCTTGAGATTTTTTCCACGCATCCCTCCTATGTAAAATCTAGGTATATATCCACTTTAACGTAACTAAGCAAATGTAGTCTTTCACTTAACAGTGATTTACATATTAATAAATCATTTTTAATAGTATTATGTGTTTCATAAGCTTAATTAAATTAAATTTAATTAAATTAGGAAAAAAAAACTATACTACGGTCATAACTAAACTTATACATTTGATGTTCCTAGAAGAATTTAACTTATCTCCTGTCTTGGCCGCCTTCCTTCATTAACCAAAATTAGATTCAATTAATTCTCTAAACGCTGATGATGTCTTTATACTCCACTTTTCCTGGAAGAAAAAAAAATAATTCCAAAACAACAGCAAGTAAATTAAATTAAATTAAATCTGATGATTATAGGCCGAACAGGGCTGGACAGCAGGACAGGAACAAGGAAAACATCCCACACTATAAAATAAAACAAAAAACATCCACAAAGTATCCCAATTCCAATCCCAATCCAAATTCCAACCCAAACAACAACCAACATGAGCTTCATCATGACATCAATCGCTTTCGGAATCACAATATCAATATGGTCAAGAGTGAAAAAGTATATCCGAGTACCAGATGGTATCATAGCCTCATCAGCAATGGCAACATTAAGAATTTATTGCTCCCATTCAATGGATGCCAATTGGGACTCCAAAGCTTTTGCTTTTGGAAGCATACCTACATACCTACTTGTACGTTTATATCCTTTCAATGAATTTTATATTCCTCCAATTCGTCGTCGTCGCTTATATAAATAGGCTTATAGTATAGGAATGGTAAAGTACAGTACAGGGAATGTATAGAATGTATAAGTATAGGCCATTGCGTTTTACGGTCTCCTATTAGCCATCAGGTTATATTTTCCCTTCTGTATTATGTATAATAATTTCTAATTAGAAACACCAGAGAGCAATTTAAATTCATCGCTATGGTGTTTTTTCTTTTGAGGTTTCATCCTACTTTTTCTTTTTGTTTCTTCTTCTTTTTTTTTGTAAATTAACATAATGGCATCTTGTGCCTTAAAAAAAATAAATAAGAAAACAATGTTTGGCTATAAAATGTCCTGTCAAAGTTACATGATCAGAGTCACAATATGTTTCCCTTGGAGAAATTTTATAAGAAAAAGAAAATTAACAGCACCTTCTTCTTTGGTTACTGCAGTACATTGGATGTTAAAAGTAACGTTTACTTGTTGAGAGATTTTATATTTAAGGAACTATGACATTTTAAGTTGAACATAAATTTGATTCTAAAAATAAACTCAGGAACTAATGGAAACGCAAAACTACAACTTAAAAGTTCTTAATGAAAAAAGATTACACCTAGAGAAAGTAATAATTATATTTATAAATTTAATTCAATCAGAAAACAGCCTTGGTCTCTTCTTAACTTTTAAGGACATAGCTCGAGAGACAAGGCGTGATCCAGTAGCTATTCAAAATGGCACAGCTCACATGTTAAAAGGAGATGAATTCGCCCCAAAGCGTATGAACTTTCAAAATAAAGGAACAAGATTGTATCCTATGTGGATACAAGTCCATCGTTCCAAAAAAAGCTTCAAAATATTGTTCTAAAGGAACTTCATGCCTCACATTAAGGTATGGGCAGAAAATACTCGTAGAAGACTTGATCAATGAATGCATACCTTGTCAAGAATTGCAACAAAGTCCTGAGAAGTCTTCGATGATACCATGGCATCCTATTGATTCAGTATAGAGTCGTCTTCACATAGACTTTGCTCGATTAAAAATTTTTAATTTTCCATAGGAAGTAATTGTAATCTGTCCGATTTGTCGAATTGAAAATTTTGACATTTCTCGATGTTTTTTTTTATCGTTTAATTAAAAAAGGCAGAAGAAAGAATTAATATAAATTGGTTCATATTAATCTAGAACTGAATCATCTGTCCCTTCCTCTTCTTGTCGCCTCCCAACTCGAAATGTTTGCAACGCTTCAGAGGAGTCTGCTTGCTGTATTTGCACTCAGTACATTCCATACGCAGGACAACCTTTTTGGTTGGCTTTGCTTCTTCCTGAAGATGGGCTTGGTTTGACCACCAAAACCTTGTTGTTTCCTGTCGTAACGTCTTCTGCCCTGAGCACCTTTACGCTCCTTGGACTTTTTCAAGATCCCTATACTCTAAACAGAAGTTGTTTAGAGAGATGTCTGTGCGTGCGTGTTATCGTACGTTTGTACGTCCCTACGTTCGGGAAGCTTTTTTCGACGTCCATATCTCAAGAACCAATAGAGATATAGACTTTAAATAGATTTTTGTACAAATTAAAAACAAAAAGGCTGGGATGCGACCCACACTGATAACTTCCCATCCCATCTGTCTATTTGTCTTGCTTAAAAGTTTGTCTATATGTACCAATTTTGACCAAAGTTGCGTATTTATTTTTTTTATGAAAAAACGGACTGTTGGATTATTATAAAAAAATTACTGCATATTGAAAACAATATTTTCTGTGAAATAAAATAAATTTGAAGCCAATATTTGTAATTTTTGAAAAGCTATTTGAGTCAAAAGTAAATTTTTACCAAATTTTAGTATTGTTTTTTTTTTAGGTTTTTATTTTTTTGTAAAAAAAATTGTCAATTCGATTTTTCTCAAAATTGTATCGAATGTTGAAAACAATATATTTTATAACTTAAAACTAGTTAGAAGCCATTATCTCAAATTTTTGAAAAGATATTTTAGTCAAAAATCAATTTTTACCAACTTTTGTTAAGTTTTTTTAGGTTTTTAATTTTTTGTACAAAAACTTTGATAAATGTTGGCAACAATATTTTTTGGAAGATTAAAGTAGTTTGAAGCCAATATCTCAAAGTTTTGAAAAGATATTTGAATCGAAAATCAATTTTTACCAACTTTAGTTCATTTTTTTTTTTCGGTTTTTAATTTTTTGTAAAAAAACTGTCAATTCGATTTTTTTCAAAATTTTACTGAATATTGACAACAATATTTTTAGAAAGATTAAAGTAGTTAAAAGCCAATTTCTCAAAGTTTTGAAAAGATATTTGAGTCGAAAATCAAATTTTACCAACTTTTATTAATATTTTTTTTTTATGTTTTTATTTTTTGTAAAAAAAACTGTCAATTCGATTTTTCTCAACATTTTTCAGAATCTTGAAAACAATATTTCTTATAAGATAAAATAAGTTTGAAGCCTTAATCTCAAGTTTTTGAAAAGATATTTCGGTCGAAATTCAATTTTTTCCAACTTTGAGTAATGTTTCTTTTAGGTTTTTATTTTTTGTACAAAAACTGTCAATTAGATTTTTCTCAAAATTTTATCAGATGTCAAAAACATTATTCTTCGTGCACAAAATTGTTTTGGAGAGAAATCATATTTTAGTCATAAAATTTTCGATGTGACAAATTTTTTTTTCAGTTTTTTTGATTTATAAAAAAACCGTTAAGTGTATTTTTTTTTTTAAATATATTTGTTTAAGTCGATAACTCTTCTGGTTCTTGAGGTATGGACAACTAAAAAAACGTCGCGAACGTACGGACGTACGAACGTATACGTACACACGCACGCACAGATATCTTTCTAAAAATCTTTTATTTCGACTCTAGGGACCTTGAAACGTCGAGAAATGTCAAAATTTTCAATTCGACAAATCGGACTAATTACAATAACTTCCTATGGGAAGTTAAAAAGTGAAAATTTCGGTTAACCCAGAATAAGAATTAAATTGATAGTTTTTGTTACAAAAAATAAAAACATTACTTAGACTTGGTAAAAATTGATTTTCGACTAGTATATCTTGCCAAAAATCAAATATATTGGGTTTAATTTCATTTCATTTTATGAAAAAGAATCCAACAGTCAGTTATTTTATAAAAACAAAAATTTGGAAAAAAATATCTCGTCAATAAACGAAGGTATTGACTTCAATATGATTTTATTCCATACTAAATTTTGTTGTTAACGTAAGATAGTCTTAGAAAAATTCAATCTTTACTTTTTATATAAGAAATAATATATTTCCAAAAATTCTACTAAAATTGTTGACATTTTTTTACAAAACATAAAAACCTACAAAACTGATTAGAAACGTATTTCGACTCAAGTATATACATATATTGACTGACACTCTTTTTATTTATAAGTTTTGATTGGTTCTTACTCTATAAATGGGTTTAAGTTTTTAGATTAAAAGAAATCATATCAGATTGTATAAAAAAAACAAAGTTGAGGGAAATGGCCAAGCAGACAATAATAAAAAATCAATTGTAGTTTGTCTTACGGTTGTTTAGCTACAAAACTAAAGTAGAATTAAAAAATCCAATTGTTTGTGCACTTTTTTATGGAACATTAGTAGAAAAATTCAAGGATAGAAAACTTTCAAAAAACTCCAAAAATCCTAGCGAGACTGATATTATTTTGGTTTCCAACTAACTAGTGTATTTTTGATCTTTTGAAAAATAATTTACCAAAAAATTGAAACAAAATAAATTCTCTACAAAATACTATCTTCATTTTTTCACTCAATGCTATCGGTTAAAAATTTATAGGATATTTTAATTTAAAAGGGAAAAGGTGTGTTTGATTCTGTATACCTAACATATCTTTTTTCTTGCTGCACAAACAAATTTAACATTGACATTGTTTTTTCTAGAAGTGGTTTGGAGCACGTGAAAGATGTTCTGTAAGCTCTAAGGTAATGCTTCATAATCGATTCAAGACCTTAAGGATTGATTTAGTGAAGTTATCGGAGACAAACATGGAAAATTTTATGAAAAAATATACCTTTGCTGAGTGCCGGGCCATTGAGACATTCCAGGTAACTGTAAGACAGATGAACTCGCCAGGAACGGTAGAACCCATTCTACCAAGCTGGCATACCAATCGCTACTTGTAAACTATTGCTAATGCAGGACGATATGAAGAAGGCAAACACCAGGTGGAACAACATCACCACGTGTCAGTTCACAAAAAACATCTGGCCTACACTAGATTTAAAGCGATCAAGCTGCTTGCTATCTCTAGTCAGATCGCATATAAGCTCGATAATAGGTGTCATAGCCGGGCACTGTCTAATAGGACAGCATGCCAAACGGCTAGGAGTATTCTCAAATGACTTTTGCAGAAGCTGTATGGACGAGAAAGAGGAGCAAACAGTTCTTCACCTTCTCTGTACATGCCCTGCGCTAGCTCAAAAACGCAAGAATTACCTAAGAGAATTCTTCAATAACGATCTAAACGATCTAAATCATATTAGTATTATCAGCCTATAACGTTTCGTAAGGGACTCAAACTGGTTTCATAGCTTATAGGAGAAAGCCTCAAGATTCATGTGGTATCACAATAGAGCATTAAACTGGCCTAAGTGTGTCCTATTCCATCACGGACAGCCAGTTTAACCTAACCTAACCTAACCATTTGGCTTTCCCCTTCCCATTCTTAATGGAATACGTCCATTCCTTTTTACAAGGAAATAAATATCCATCAAAATGATCAAGTCATCTAGAATGATCTACAGTTTGTAATTCAGTTTACGGCTTAGTGGTATCATCGCACCAAATTTTATTAGAAATGAGCAAGTAGATATCGTTACTGGCAAAAGTTTCAAGTAAAGAGCGATGGAAATCTCTACGTTTTGATATTGGATACTTTCAATATATCTAACCAGTATGGTTCCAACAGATAAAGATGTTATGCTCGAAGCTGTCTCTGTGATTGGACTTAGTATTAATCTTCAAAAAAACAGACCTCGTCCTTTTTACACGGAAATACAAGATCCCAGAAATTGTACCTCCCTCAATAAAAGGTGTACCACTAATTTTCACCAATGAGGCTAAATATCTTGGTCTGATATTGGACAACAAATTAAGTTGGAAACCTAATATTCAGGAAAGAGTTAAAAGCTACAGCAGCTCTTTTCCTCTGCAAGAAAGCCATAGGAAACAAATGGGGTTTTCAACCTCGCATAACCTATTGGCTATACACATCGGTCATCTGACCAATACTTATGTACGGGGTTGCAGTGTGGTGGACTGCACTGGAGAAAGTCACATACTACGACAAACTCAGCAGAGTCCAACGCACTGCATGTCTCTGCATTAGCGGGGCTTTGAGAACCACACCTTCAGCAGCGTTGGACACTCTCCTCCATCTGACACCCCTCGACATTTTCAGCAAACAAGTGGCAGCGAGTACAGCCATAAAACTCAACGCCTCATCTCAGTGGACCAACAACAATGTTGGGCACTCCATCATTCTGAACCTCTTTGGTTCTATACCAAAGTACATAGACTACACTATCCCAAAACCCCAATTTGGTAAAAACTTCCAGGTATCCATTCCATCCAGGGATGAATGGGAAGATAAAAAACTCCTGGATGACAAAAGCATCCATTTTTATACAGATGGATCCGAGACAAATGAGGGAGTTGGTAGTGGTGTGTACTCAGAAAAGCTTAATCTAAGCATCTCATTCCGCCTCCCTAATCATTGTAGGGTCTTCCAAGCGGAAATTTTAGCGATCAAAGAGGTTCTCTCCTGGCTAAGAAAAAACGTGATATCAACTTTTGATATCCGCATCTTCTCTGACAGTCAGGCTGCTATCAAGTCTCTTGACGGCGTACCAAATCTCTAACGGCCCTCGATTGTCGATCGTCTCTTATGGAGATGGTGCAGCAATTTAACATTCACCTATGCTGGGTGCCGGGCCAGAGAGACATCGCAGGAAATTGTAGAGCCGATGAACTCGCTAAAAATGGAACCGTCATACCTATTTTACCTGAAAGGGAGAAGATAGGTATACCGATAGCTATATGTAAACTTCTGCTAAAAGAAACAGCTTTCGAGATAGCAAACTCTAGATGGTACAATTTTCCAACATGCGCAGCCTCAAAACTAATATGGCCTTCACTGAACCTAAAGCGCTCTAAAGATTTGTTATCTCAAAGCAGACTTCATATTAGCTCCCTAATAGATGGCCTTACGGGACACTGTCTTATATGCAGACACGCAATACGACTTGGTGTAGCCTCATATGACTTCTGCAGGAGCTGTATGGACGAGGAAGAAGAAGAAACAATCTCTCACCTCCTCTGCACCTGCCCTGCTCTTTCACTAAGACGCAAACTTCATCTGGGAGAATACTCTTTTGATGATCCCAGTGAACTAGCTAAAAAGGATATCAGATATCTCCTTCGCTTTATAAAAAGCTCAAAATGGTTCGACTAGTTGGAAGTAATTCTCTAGATTCATGTGATATCACAATGGGCCATTAAACTGGCCTAAGTGTGTCCTATTCCATCACGGACAGCCACTTTAACCTAACCTAACCTAACCATGGTGGTATAATCGTAGCCACAGTGGCCATTTGGCTTGCACCTTCCCATTCTTAATGGAATACTTCCATTCCTTTTTACAAGGAAATAAATATCCATCAAAATGATCAAGTCATCTAGAATGATCTACAGTTTGTATTTCAGTTTACGGCTTAGTGATATCATCGCACCAAATTTTATTAGAAATGAGGAAGTAGATATCGTTACTGGCAAAAGTTTCAAGTAAAGAGCGATGGAAATCTCTACGTTTTGAACTTGGATACTTTCAATATATCTGACCTGTATGGTTCCAACAGATAAAGATGTTATGCTCGAAGCTGTCTCTGTGATTATCTCAGAAATATGTCACTAAACACTTTTTGATTATTTTCTCTATATCAATTTAAAAAACTTAACCTAGGCAAATAAGCTAAACATTTGCCACTATCTCGTGGCCAACGCTGTACTGCAGTAACATCTCAGAAGATTTTCGGAAAAATCATCAAAGAATTAGAAGTACTGAAGTACTGCCAGTGAAGCCTCGGCCACCATTTTAAAGATGTCCTACTCTATGCATGAATTATGAATGTAGCTTAAAAATAAAATAAAATCAATATTTAACCTGACGTATGTATAACTATTGCGTTATATTTTATAGATATTCTTGATCAGGACATTTAATACATCTTTTTTCCCCAAAAATTATTTATGTATGTAAAGTCTAATGTTTAATAATTATTCTTTGATACATTATTATGTTTAAATTCAATGACATTCGTTTGTTTGGGTCATTTAAGATTATACACCAAGCCTAGGTTCCTTTATCCTTTAACACTTCTTATATATGTTATCCTCTCGTATAGATTTGTTTTTCCTTTCGAACAAGAAAGTATTAATGAAGATGGGGAAAATTATACAGCTTCCAGCTAAAAAGATACAAAACCTCAACATATTAATGACCTGAACCTGATCTCTTTCATGTTGTGTACTTACTCAACTCGTAGATACATTTGTACGTTTAGGTTTGATTGAAAATATTATGTTTTCTTTTACGTTAAACCCATCAGATATACACAGAAGGAACAAAATTAAAAACAATCATCTTGATCCTTTCAAATTCTTTTGTTTTTGAAAATAAATAATACTCGTAATAATGGTTTTTCTGCTTTTTGAATTTCACTTTCTCCAATACCTTAACACAAACAAAAACGACCTTGTCCTGCTACATGTATAAAGATAAATAGATAGATAGATAGAAATATAGATACGAGTACTTATAATTTCTATACTTAGTTCTTTTCTTTTTAGTTTGAGACTTTTTTGTCATTCATTAAAGAAAAGTAGGTCTGTTGCCGTCGTCGTCGTCGTCTTGAGCCGTGACAATTTTTATAATTTTTTTTCGTATTCAAAGAATTCAATAGAAATGGAATGATTGTTTAAACTTTAATGATTATGAATAAAGAGTTTTTATGATTTTTTATTTTGTAAAAGAAGAGAAAAATAATTGATTGGAATATGAATCGATATTGTAATTGATAGCAGAAAAGTAAAAATGTAGAACAAATTAGTTTTTGTAAGTAGAAAGACTGTTAAACGAATCTGAAAGGGGAAAATAAGTACACGAAAGTTCAACTTATAGAGTGTCTCCTAGGAGGCTTTTAGAAGGAAACATTATAGAAAATATTATGAAAAATAGAACCAAGTTTTCAATGTTCAAATTCCTTATCTTAAACGTTGTTCTTAGTTAAGATTTAAATTATTGGCTTATTATTTGTTTGTTGCAATTGAAATCAACTACATATTTGTGGAGACCGACAAATTAATATCATTATTATTATTATTCCAAGCTTTATTTTATACTTGATACTTTAAAATTTACAATAATTTTACAATACCATTCGATTGAATATATCGGGTGATTTTTTAAGAGCTTGAGAACTTTTTAAAAAAAAAAACGAATAAAATTTGCAAAATCTCATCGATTATTTATTTGAAACGTTAGATTGGTCCATGATATTTACTTTTTGAAGATAATTTCATTTAAATGTTGACCGCGGCTGCGTCTTAGGTGGTCCATTCGGAAAGTCCAATTTTGGGTAACTTTTTCGAGCATTTCGGCCGGAATAGCCCGAATTTCTTCGGAAATGTTGTCTTCCAAAGCTGGAATAGTTGCTGGCTTATTTGTGTAGACTTCAGACTTGACGTAGCCCCACAAAAAATAGTCTAAAAGCGTCAAATCGCATGATCTTGGTGGCCAACTTACCGGTCCATTCCTTGAGATGAATTGTTCTCCGAAGTTTTCCCTCAAAATGGCCATAGAATCGCGAGCTGTGTGGCATGCAGCGCCATCTTGTTGAAACCACATGTCAACCAAGTTCAGTTCTTCCATTTTTGGCAACAAAAAGTTTGTTAGCATTGAACGATAGCGATCGCCATTCACCGTAACGTTGCGTCCAACAGCATCTTTGAAAAAATACGGTCCAATGATTCCACCAGCGTACAAACCACACCAAACAGTGCATTTTTCGGGATGCATGGGCAGTTCTTGAACGGCTTCTGGTTGCTCTTCACTCCAAATGCGGCAATTTTGCTTATTTACGTAGCCATTCAACCAGAAATGAGCCTCATCGCTGAACAAAATTTGTCGATAAAAAAGCGGATTTTCTGCCAACACACATTTCGAACCGAACACTGATTTTGGTAATAAAATTCAATGATTTGCAAGCGTTGCTCGTTAGTAAGTCTATTCATGATGAAATGTCAAAGCATACTGAGCATCTTTCTCTTTGACACCATGTCTGAAATCCCGCGTGATCTGTCAAATACTAATGCATGAAAATCCTAACCTCAAAGAAATCACCCGATATTTACATTACATTTAAACAAGTATGTGTACGTAAAATTAATTAAATTACAAGAAACAAATAATTCAATCAAGGTTTTAAACTAATTTAAATATATACATTATTTGAAAAGAGAGGTATAATTTTAGGTTATCTGAGCATAAGCCTCCCCCAGACTTCTCCATCTTCTTCTATCTAGTGCTTCTCTCCAATAAAGTGGGCATATTTTTCGGATGTCATCCTTCCAGCGTTTATGTTGTCCACCTACACTTCTTTTGCTTTCTAAGGGTATCCATTCGGTTACTAATTTTGTCCATCGATTATCAGGTGTACGTATTACATGTCCTGCCCATTCCCATTTGAGTTTCTTAAGCCTGTGTCTAACGTCTTCAAAATTAGTTTGACTTCTTATATTCTGATGGTTAATTTGCTGGGCAATATGAACGTTCAAAATAGCTCTCTCCATTGCTCTCTGACATGATTGGAGTTTCATTTCAGTGTTTTTCGTGACTTGCCAAGTTTGGCACCCATAGGTGAGGACTGGAAGAACTGTTGAGTCAAATACATATTTCCTTAATTTATTCGAAATATTCAATGTAAGAAGATGCTTAACGTTCCAGAACTGCCTCCAAGCGATCGTCATTCGCTGCTCTATATCCTTTTTTTCTTTGTCTTTGAACGAGATAATCTGACCAAGGTATGTGTAGTCTTCAACGTATTCTAATATATTGTTATTAACACTAACTCGATCAGAACCACCATTTGTCATAATTTTAGTTTTCTGTTGATTTGTTGACAACCCAATATTTCTGCATTCCGAGCACAGTTCGTTCAGCATCGTTTGAAGTTCTTCAACGCTGTTTGCGATAATTATAATGTCATCGGCAAATCGGAGGTTTGAGAGACATTTGCCATTTATCTTCAATCCTTTGTCTTCCCAGTCTAGCTTTCTAAATACTCCTTCTAAGGCTGCGGAAAAGAGTGCTGGTGAAATTGGATCTCCTTGCATTACACCTCGCAATATTTTAAAATCTGGTCCGATGCATTCCGTTTTTATGTGGGATGTGCTCCTGTCGTACATTTTCTTTAGGATTCGAACTATTTTTTCGTCTACACCTTGATTGAGAAGCGCCTTCCAAATAAATCTCTTCTCTACTGTGTCAAACGCTTTTGCAAAATCGATGAAGGCAAAGTATATCGTGATGTTATACTCTTTGCATTTTTCTATTATTTGATTAACGGTTTGTAGATGATCTATTGTCGAAAAACCTGATCTAAAACCGGCTTGTTCAAAAGGTTGATTTAAATTAAGAGTGGTTTTTCTTCTCTCAAATAAACACTTCGCAAAAACCTTGTATATCGATGATATTATGCTTATCGGGCGATAATTGTTGATATCGTCCCTGTTCCCTTTTTTATGTATGGAGAATTATTTCCGATTTCGTCCATTGGTCTGGGACTTCCTCGGTGACCAAAACCTGATTGAAAATAGTAGTCAACCAGTTGGCCAGTGAAAGGTTGCCGAACTTTAGGCATTCAGCTAATATCCCATCGTTTCCTTTGCTTTTTTCATTCTTTAAACTATTTATTGCTCGCTCTATTTCACTTTTAAGAAATGGTGGAAAATCTTCTTCCTGGTGTTGTCGCTCTAGAAATATATCATTAGTGTCTACTATGAGTGTTTTGTATAGATCAATGTAGAAGTTTGTAGCTATTTGGTTAAATAAAAAAAATTAATATACATACAGAGACAAATTAAGCGGAACAGTTCTGAAGCAGAACTTTAAAGTGTTTTTAACTGGTGTTATTTTAAAGGCATAGAAATTTTAGCTGACAACACTATTTTAACTGCGGCGGCCATTTTGTCCTTTGTTTATTGATTTATTTTATATTTGCTTTGGAATACCGAAAATTAAAGCCACAGGATAACCTAGAAAGAGCCAAAAACAGGATTGCCGTTGATCCCAATTTTCATAAGCTAATTTTGTTTTAGCGAACTTTTGGTTGAGTAGATACATACGTCAAAACTTGAAACTGTAGTATTTGGATATATGATAATTTTCAATTCTATGTTATATCCACAAAATCTGATTGTTGGTTTGATTTATGGGTTGGTCTAATAATAATTGGTCAATATTTCCTTAAAAACTAAAACGCTATAGAACCATGATTACTGACTTTTTCATTCATCATTTGAACAACGTAATGTGCAGCAGAAGCCGTAGTTTCAACAAGACAGTGGCGACGCAACATATCATGCAGCTCGTGCTACAATTGATTTATTGATGGAAACGTTTGGTAACCGCATAGTTTTAAGATACGGACCCATGAATTGGCCTCAAATATTGTTAGTTTTAAAACCACTTGACTATTTTCTGTGGGAATATACAGGGTTTTTCAACAGGGACGCTACAAAAGTAGAGCGACAGGAACAGCAAAGAATGCAATATTTCTTGCCACTCTTTTGACATTTCTCTTCAGTAAGGTTTTCTATTTCATGATGGAAAGATATATAAGAAAATAACGAGTCGAAATTATTAAAATTCACTACCGAAATTCGGAGTCAGTAGACTCAACGTCATAATCGTCCTAGTGGAAAAAATTTGAATCCCCAGGCACAGTACAAAATGTCCCGTGCCAGTGAGACAAAGAAGTGTTCGTTGTGTCGAGAATATTTCAAGCGTTGGGCATCTCTGTGCCGTTCGTTGTTGCGAATTTTGCGAAAAGATCTTGGCCTACATCCTTACAAGATTAAATTGACGCAAGAACTGAAGCCGCTTGACCACCAGAAACTTCGTATGTTTGTGAATTGGGCTGAGCAACGACTTGAAAATGATTCGGATTTTCATCGAAAAATCATCTTCAGCGATGAAGCTCATTTCTGGCTGAATGGTTTCGTCAATAAACAAAATATGCGGTATTGGTCAGGCGTACTCAATGAGTCATCATCCCGAAAAAATTTCGGTTTAGTGTGGTTTATGGGCCGGCGGCGTCATTGGGACGTACTTCTTCCGTGATGATCAAGTCCGGCACGTTACTGTGAATGGAACGGTAGCGATACCGTTCAATGATAACCGCGTATTTTTGGCCCCAATTGGATGATATAGACTTGGAGGACATGCCACAAGCCAAACAGATAATGTCACAATCAAGTTATTGGAAACCAAGTTTGGGAACGTGTTATCTCACGAAATAGTCCAGTCGCTTGACCGCCTCGGTCATGCGATTTGACGCCGTTAGACTATTTCCTGTGGGGCTACGTCAAGTCTATGGTCTATGCCAGGGGTCGGCAAGTAGTTTGAAGTGGGGTCCAGATACGGTTGAAAACAATTTAATCGGGGTCCAGAAATAAAAATTAAAAAAGTTTTGTAGTTTTTATTTTACTTCATTTAAGTAACTGTAATATTAAAAAAATTACAACGATGGTCTTGAGCCACTTTTCTATAGTTTGATTGATGTTCTTCAAAAAATTCATTTTTGAGAAAAACGATTCGCATATAATGTCGAGCGAAACTTAGTAGCCAAGTTAATAGCTAGTTTTTTGCAATTTTGATATTTTTCTGAAACATGCTTACCCCAAAATTCTTTAGTGGAAATATCTTCTTGAAGGTCAATTAATTACAACTTTAATGAAGCTTTTTAAAGATCGAATAACTTCGCAGCCACTTCAGTCCATTCTGCTACTGCAGTGACTTCATAAGGCAATTTAAGGAATTGAGAAAGCTTCCTAATTTCTGCAAAATCTTGGAATCTTACAGCAAATTCGCTTTTAAGATCGGATAGAAATTTTGAAAGCACTGCAATGTCTTCTTCTTCAAAGTTCTTATTTTTATATTCAAGAAGAAGCAATATCTTTTTCGAAAACATCCAGCTTACGACGAAAAGCGGACACGCTTTGTATTAAGTCGCATAATAATTTCCCATTTACTTGTAACTGGATGTTAAGCTCATTTAAATATTTCAAAACATCTTTTAGAAAAGCCAAAGGTAGTAGATAGTAAAAGATAACTTGCTCTTTAATTATCCAGAAATGTTCAATAACATGACCTTTATTTAGCCAACGAATATTGTTGTGTTGCAATAAGTCCAAATACGCCGTTTCAAACGTTTTTAAAAACGAAAAATTATAAAACAATCGATATCGAACGAAAGCTCCGTAATTAGATCTCACAATAAGACTGACAACCGATTCGACTGCAGAGAGAATTTTACTTACAAAAAAAGCGATTGTTTACATTTTTTATGTCAATTTAATTTATTTATCTGTGAATACCTGCTTAGCCGCCAAATTAAAATTGCGTAAAGGAGTTGCAAACGCACTTGCTTGTGTGTTAGAGAAGCATTTTTTTATTTTGTTTAAATTTACATACCTAAGTACATATGTTATTAAATTAAATCGGTAGTATGGCTAAGTTTGACCTTCCGTGGTTCCGCGGTCCGCAGTTTGACCACCTGTTGCTGACCGCTGTCTATGCCAACAAGCCAGCGACAATTGATAAACTTTGTGCGAATATCGAACGTGAAATTGCAGCAGTATCGACCGATTTATGCTTGAAAAACGTCGAAAATTGGGTTCAGCGTCTGGACTTCTGCAAGCGTGCCCGTGGTGGCCATGCAAAAGAAATCTAGTTCCATGCATAATGGCATCGAACATACTTTCACAGGAATAAAGAATTTCCTTGCTATCCAAAACCATTTTTGTTTTATTTAAAAAAAAAAAAAACTTTTGTAGCGCCCTTAATGAAAAACCTGATATAAATTCGCTAGTCTACTCCGCGCCGTTAAACCCAAAAGGATTTAACTTATACTGCCACAAATGTTATAAAAAATTATCTAAACAGGACCTCCGGATTAGACTACGTCCGAGCGTATCTTGGTTGTTGTATTCCAGAAATCATAAGATTATCTTTCAAAAAAGCAAATTTCCTGTCAATTTTTCTGGAAACTTTTCAGAATCATGCCACCAGGTAGAGTCAAGTTCTCACATGACTAGACATAAGTTCAACTAATTATATAAAAACAAAAAAAGAAATAATAGTTTGTTAAAGCATCAAGTGCGAATTTAAAAATTTTGAGATGATTTTAAAATTTAAAAAAATATATCAATTTTTACATGATTTGAAACACAAAATATTAAAAAGGAAACTCTCAATCGCAATAACTGGTTGTAGAGTTATGGAAAACTATTGCGGTAATTTAGAGCATGTTTGCAGTATCTATACACAGTTGACCATCCACAGTCTCCATTAAGGATTTCATAGAGCCGAGTTGGGGGAAGAAAACTCAGTTCGAAATACAACCGTCGAATATCTTGGAGTAGAGGACACGATCCAAAGAAGTGTGGAATGTCTTCTGGTTCTCCGGTGTTACAAAGGCTACAGATTTGTGGAAGATCAGTTCGTTGCGGCATAGAGTTAAGGTTCAATATTTCGACTCGGGCTCTAAATATGTAACTTATAGCTTTAGAAGAAAACTCGTTACTGAAATAATTAGCCTGTGATGTTATTTGGTGATTAAGGTTTCTAAACACATTTCTTGATAATGTTGTTGAAGCTCTTGAAAGATATTCACTGAAGATATGTTCATCAGTTCTGGCGATCAGATCATTGAACATGGTGTGCCATTGATTCAAATTGGACTCCAAAAAGAATAGATTACTGCCATATGAAGACGCTATCTGGTTTCATTCCTTAAACGGGGAGGCATTTGTTTGCATAAGCCTTGTCATAATGGATTTGTGAAGGCTTCTTTCATCCCTCCTCACAACTTTCAATATGTAGTCTAAGTTGGTTTTAAGGTTTGTAATGTAAAGAGTTGTTATGCCAGACCCTACATATATAGCATAATTGGGTGTTCAAGAAGGCAATCTGAACAAGCGTCTGAAGAAATACCTTTGCTCGGCTTCACGGGTACCGTAGCACATGCAGCACTTCACAGTTGCTTGAAAAACACGATATTTGGATTTAAGATCGATTTTTTGGTTAGAGTAAAACTTAGGCCACATCAAGCTTAGAGCTACTTTGGCTTCGTTGTTTTTTTATTTCACGTGTTTCGAAACATTAAGATTGTAAGACAGCAAAACTCCAAGCTATTTGAAATAATGAACGACCTCAATAGGCGCGTTGTTTAGGGACCAGTTTTCTTCTGCGAGTCTTCTTCTCTGACACAGTTCAAAAATCATTATTTTTGTCTTGTTATAGTATTGACGCAGAGACTGCATGATTCACAAAATATATTAAGTTTGTTGATTTGCAGCTGAAGGGTAGATGGGATGTCAGCCAGTAAAAATAAATCGTCGGCGTAGAGAAAAACTTTGATTTGTATACCGGCAAAGAGTATTCCTCCCGGAAGTACATCACAAACGTCATCAATAAACAAGGCGAATAATGTCGGGCTTAATATACACCCTTGGGGGGCACCTGATGTTGTTTCAAACCATTCAGAGAATTTAGTTCCGTCCCACACTGATGCAGTAGATGAGGCAAGAAATTTGAAATAAAACATTAAGAATTTAAGTGAAATTCCTAAGGATGACAATTTGTACATCAAGGCATTTCTATTTACCTTGTCAAAGGCTGCTGTAAAATCCACAAAACAGGCATATAATTTCTTTTTCTGCTCAATCGATCTCCTGGCAATACTCGTCAGAGCGAATATATGGTCTTGCGTTGAGAAACCCGACTGAAATCCAGCCTGGAACATGGTGAGTCGGTTTTTGTTCTCAATCCATTCCGTCAACCTTTCATAAAGAATTGAAGTTAGAATCTTTCTTAGCGAGTTGAGAATCGAGATTCCTCTATAGGTAGTTCTCTGGCTGATTGGTATCTCCTTTTTTGAATATTGCGAATATAACCACTTTGTTGAAATTGTTTGGACCAAAAGAATTTTCATACATTTTGTTGAAATATGCCAGAAGATGATTTTTAAACGGTTCCGTACTATTCTTGTAGAATTCAATCGGAATGATATCTATGCCAAGGAGCCTTATTATTTTTCATTTTACTCAGAGTAGTTTCAAGCTCAGGTCGAGTAATAGGATTATCCAGTTCGCAGATAGTGACATTGGGTTGTGCATAAAAGAAAGCATGGTGATGCTCATCAGCCGACAAAAGAGTTTTTGAATGAGCTGCTAGTGTCTCAACTTCGAGCGTAGTTACCATGCTTCTATCACCACCATCCAGCTCACGACCACTGTTCCAGAAAGCCTTCGAGTTCTTACAATTTGACAGTTCTTTTGCAACATTGTTGACGTAGTCAACTTTTTGTTTGGAACAAAGTCTTTTGATATCTCTGTTAATATGAAGATAAATGTTTTTAAAAATTAGAGCATTTGTAGATCTGAACAACTTAAGATAAACAAATGAAAGTTTACGGAGTTTCGCACAATCATTATCAAACCATTTGTTTTTTGGTGTATAATGATTTCGGCTGTTGTTACTGTGGGCAAATGTTGCTGAGGCCTTGATAACTCTTGTAATATGTTCACCATAATTTTCTAGACTGTTATATTGACACGAACGAATAGTGCTGATGTTACGGCTTAGCAATGATTTGTATAGATTCTCTTTCCATCTCAATTTTAAAAAGTTAGTTGATTGTCTCAGTACAATTTCATCAGCAACCTGAACCTTTACTTCAATCGGAAATGTGTTTTTGTACCTAAAAAACGTAACTGAAAAAATTTCCATTCGTTTTTTGTAAGCGTCTGGTAGCTCTACTCAGAAACGACATATTTGTAGGAAAATGACTATCACATTTTTGTTGTGACTATCACCTTACATAGATCAAATTCGATTATTTTGACTGCCATTTATCAACAATCACCTTAGCCAATTCCACCCCTGTCCCAGTAATATTGTAACTGACATGATAATAAACTACCTGTCATTTTAATGAAGTTTGACTGATTTTGTTTTTGACAAAGTTTAAATTTATTTTCAAAATACACAGTCAATTTTATACAATTTTATACAAAAACCATCAAACATGCCTGTTCTTATGTAAGCGGCAAAATTTTCCTGTGGAAGATAACATCAAACCTAAAACCGAAATTAACGAAATAAACCGAAAATACTCGAAAAAGTGCTAGAAATAATTTAAAAAACCCTAAATGCTACAAAATCAAAATGTTGCCATTCTATTGAAGTTGTCGTGTTTAAAAATACTTTAAGAAAATACGAAATATTGACAAAATGTATAAACATAACCTTCAAAACAACAATTATGTTTTCGAAGCTTCTTATGACATTATAATTTCATGACAGTCCCTGGATTGTAACTCATCATGTAAATCTAGTACATTATAAACGAAGCTTTTAGATAATAACGTCATTATTCTTAATAAACTAAGGGTGTAAATCCGCAGAACAAAATAAAACAAACACCACCATAATTTAAATTATGAGTATTTAGAAAGCTGTTTATAAGAACCACTTAAGCACTTAAGGGTTAAACTTAAGTAGCTTGTCTTAGAATATAATGTGGTTTATTTAGACATAATACATATAATACCGGCTAAATTAGGGGAAAATCCCTATTTGCTGGTATATATTTGATTTACTAAGATGAAATTATACTAATTTCGTGTCATAATGCATAATAAATGTATAAAACATTGTACTTAATAGGATTTAATACTGACTTTGTTATCATCATGGCATGTTATAATGTGACACAAATTAATAAGTCTAATGATTTGATGTTTGGTGAATTTCCTATTATATTTAATTCATTGCCTTTAAAAGGCCCCATGTATTGTTTAATCCACAAAACGTTGTAAATAAATATTTACAAAATTAAGTTGTAAAATCTTCTTTTAAAAAAATACTTTTTTTTTTGAATATTCAAATTTTGAATTAATAAAAAGTCCGAAACGTTGTTTAACGACTATTCCTCTTAATGCATATTACTGCCAATACTTCATGAACACACCCAAATGAAAGCAATTATAAAAGTCATTCCATGAAAATGTCAAAATGCGATGCAAAAAGAAAGAGAAAACAACAAATTTATAAAAACCAGAATGAAAATGAGCTGTCAATTTGACAGGTCTCAGTTTTGTTTGATAGCTTAATTCATTTTGAGCTTTAACTATTTTTCTGTTGTGGTTGTTTTCTCTTTGTATTTCATTGTACAAGACATCTTTTCATACAAAATCTTCCTTTCAAAACCATTAAACGTAATTTTCAATGGAATTGGGTGCATGAAGTGTTTGCGTATAAATTTAAAACTAAGTAATTTTTAAGAATATCTTATTTCAAAATGTAAATTTGTATAACAGAAAATTTCAAGGAAATTACATCGTTTCGGTTAATGGAAATGTAACATTCTAACAATACAGTTAGAAACAATGATCTTGTGGCTCAAAAACATTAAATGGCTAAAGTTTTAATAGGCAACAAGATGCATCCTCGCTTCATCGTTGTAAGCAAGGAAAAAATCACTCATACCGATTTTGGCAACTTTCCTGAAAACTAAATGAAATCCTTTTTTTATTCGTTTGTAGATATGCAGCATCCCAAAAGTTGACAAACTATAACAATGAATTATTAAAAAAAAAAACAAGTCAGTATTATTATTACAATTATTTTATGAAAAAAAAAGTTTTATAGGAAATTAAGGGTGTGTTCGTTGATATTTATTCTACTTTGTGGTTTGCCTTCACTAAACACAACGTATAAACGTTCCCCGAACTTTTTTTGACATTTTTACATTAATTTATAAGAAATAAAATGCATGACTGGGTCGCACGAACTTGCTCCTGATTTTCAAGACTCTGTTTACAAATAGTACTTATATTTTGAAATGTCAATTACTCACCTATAAAATAATTTTGTCTTCAAAAATAAAAAAAAGCGACCCACACTGATAACTTCTCATCCCGTTTGTCGATTTGTCTTGCTTAAAAGTTTGTAGGTTTTCGTGTTTAGTTAAAAAGTTGTCAGTTGAGTTGTTCTTAAAAATTTTAAAATTACCAACAATATTTTGCATACAATGAAATAGTTTGATTTCAAAATCTATTTTTGTTAACGAAATTTTTAGTAGAAAACCAATTTTTACCAATTTAAGTAGCATTTCTTAAAAGTTTTTATTTCTAATATAAACAAATACAAATTGGATGAATGAAATTAATTTTAAGTTAATATCTTCTATTGTTCACGAGACATGGAGAACCGAACATCAATTTTTAAATAGTTTGCGTACTATTTTTTGTAGTTTGTAAGACAGACTGTTTTAAAAAATGTACTGAATGTTTTAGGTTTTTACTTTTTGTAAGAAAACTGTCATTTTGATTTTTCTCAAAATTTTATCGAATGTTGACAACAGTATTTCTAATAAGATAAAATTAGTTTGAAGCCAATATTTTCAATTTTTGAAAAGATATTTGAATCGAAAATCTATTTTTAACAACTTCTATTATTTTTTTTAAGTTTTATTTATTGTAAGAAAACTTTCAATTCAGTTTTTCTCAAAATTTTACTGAATGTTATAAACAATATTTTAAAAAAAATTAGTTTACAGCCAATATCTTAAAGTTTTGAGAAGATATTTAAGTCGAAAATCAATTTTTACCAACTTTTAGTAATGCTTTTTCAAGTTTTTATTTTTTGTAAAAACACTATCTATTCGATTTTTCTCAAAATTTTACTAATGAATTTTTAATGTTAGAAACGTTATTCTTCGTTGCACAAAATTGTTTTGGAGATAGAATCATTTTTTGTTCGTAAAATTTTCGAGGTGACAAACATTTTTTTTTTCAGTTTTTTTTGTTTCATAAAAATAACGTTAATTCGAATTTTTTGCCAAAAATACATTTGTTTGGTATCGCGTTACAATATTTAATATAAAATTTAATCCAAGTTACTAGCGTTATTAGTTCATGAGATATTTAGGGTAAACCAAAATTGTTACTTTTTTTAAATTCCTATGGTAAAAAAACCACCCACTCAATTTTTTTGGGAGTTCTTTCTGCATCATCGTATGGACGTACGGACTTACTGACGTACGAACACACGCACGCACAAACATCTCTCTAAAAATCTTTTATTTCGACTCTAGGGACCTTGAAACGTCGAGAAATGTCAAAATTTTCAATTCGACAAATCGGACCCATTACAATAACTTCCTACGGGAAGTTAAAAAAAAAATAAAAAATGCCTAACTCGAATTGACTTAACCTAAATTTCCAAATTTGAACTCAATCAACCCAATGGTTAAAGCTTTAGGGGCTAGGACAGATAGACAGACAGACGGGCGAAATCGGGTGACGCATGTTTTGCTAAAATCTCAAGTTCGAAGTTTTTTTTTACAAAATGTATAGTTCTTATGTGTCGCAAGTAAAAATACGGATTGGATGTTTCTAAGAAATTTACGTAAAGTTAACAACAATATTTTGTATACAAAAATAAATTAGGTGGCGCAACAGTCTTTTGAGATCTATGGCCTAGTGACTTACAACGCTATTAATACCCTTGTTTTAGAATCTAGATCAAGAATTACTAATATTGATACTTTATCACCCTCCTTTTGGCATTTTTCTTGACTTAAATAATTACCTTACTGAACACAGTAATTCCTTTGATTTCTTATATAATTTTGATTTCAGAAGAGCTAATTTCCAGTTGTTATCTGATTTATTATTAAACCATTTCTGGGTTTGCTGGTACATTAGCATTTTCTAAGATCCTTAAAAATTGTTTGGACAAAAATCTACCTTTAAAGAAATCAAGAAACACAAATTTTAAACACCCTTAGTACACGATACAATTGCGTTTACTGCGTAACAAAAGAAAACAATGGAAAACTTACCTCTCATTTTATGTTAAACTCTTTAATGAATTTAAGTCTCTTTGCAATTTTTTAAACGCTAGTTATGTTACTGATATGGGCACCTTTTTCAAAGAAAATCCTTATACATTTTATAAACTTGTAAACTTACAGAAAAATCAGATGGCTTTCCAGCTAACTTCACTTGCAAGAACATTTCATTAGATAAAACTGTTGATAGCTGTAACGCTTTCGCAACCAATTTCTGTGAATCATTTGTTAATAGCCCTGAAGTAGTTGATGAAGCATATTTTCATAATCTTCACTCCTTTTCGCAAACTTGCTGTAGTCAGAGTACGGTCCTTAATCTTTTATCCGTGTTGAATGATGACTGCTCAGCCGGTCCCAATGGTATTCCCCCAATTGTATTTAAAAATTGTAGTAAAGCTTTAGTTGAACCCCTTACATTCATATTCAAACTTGCTCTGAAAACAGGCAAATTTCCCAGTACATGGAAGAAGTCATTTCTAACACCAATTTTCAAGAAGGCGGATATAAGAAATTACAGGCCGATTGCAAAGCTTTCTTGCATTCCTAAATTATTTCAATCAAGTTGTTTATGAAAGTGAAGCATTTTTTAGTAAAAATCTCATTTGTTAACAGCAACATGGTTTTGTGAAAAACAGATCAACTATTACAATTCTTCTCACTAAACATATGTTCAAACGCTTTAGAACAAGGTTATGAAGTTGACTGTGTATACACTGACTTTTCTAAAGCTTTTGCCCAACTTAGCCACGGAATTATTTTATTTAAACTCAAAGCTCTTGGTTTTCCACCATTTTTCTTAGCTTGGATCAAATCATACCTTGAAAACAGATCCTATGAGGTAAAATTTAGGAATTGTCATTCAAAACCTTTTGTTGCTCAATCTGGTGTTCTCCAGGGAAGCCATCTTCGCCTTTTTCTGTTCATCCTGTCTATTAACGACGTATCGTCATGTCTACGCTCAAGTGAAGTTCTAATTTTTGCTGATGACATGAAGATTTTTAAAATAATTAAGTCCATCCATGATCGTATTCTTTTACAAGCCGACCATTGATAGTTTTACATTTTGGTGTGGGATTAATAGCCTTGCCCTCAACCTTTAGAAATGTCAGACGATAACTTTTTCTAAAACATGAATCGGTAGTGTATTTGATTATTGTATATCATAGTAAAAACTCTGTCACGTCTCCACATTTAAAGATTTAGGTGTTCATTTCCATTTCAACTTAGAATTTACGCATCACATTAATTTTATTGTCAATAATGCAAGTTCTATGCTTTTAGTTTTATAAAACGCTGCGCTGGGCAAAGGAGTTCAATGATCCCTATGTTACTCTTTCCTTGTACAATTATTGTTCGTCATCATCTTGAATATGATTTGCAAGTATGGACTCCCTATTACGAAATTCATAGAAAACGTATTGAATCAATTCAACATAATTTTCGGTTTGCTTTAAAGGATCTTCCTTGGGATCATCCTTATGATCTGCCTCCCTATGTGCTGTTATTAACGAAGAGGACCTACAGTTTTGTGCCGAATCCGAACGGTTAATTTGAGAAAACACTTTTCACGACAAGAATTACTCTTGGAGGATTTGTCAATTTCTCGCAAGAGGCAGCACCCGTATATTTTGTATAGAATAAAACAATTTTATAGTCAATCTCAATACATATCTTTATTCATTCTCGAGATATTCTAGTCAAAAATAAGTTTTTAAAAATTTTTTGTAGATTTTTATTTTTCATAATCAAAAATGAAAATTGCATTTTTCTAAAAATTTTCCCAGATGTTAAAAACGCTAAGTATTTCAGGTGTCAAGTATTTTATTCATTCTAAAAATCGTAAGTTATTTTTTTTTCGAATGTATAGCAATTTGGCATCACGTCACAATGATTTTTATTTTATTTATTTATAAAAATTCAATTAAAATGTCTACACGGAAAGAAGTGTAGAGCATTTATGACAATGCTAGTATGGTCTGGAGACCCATACTATAAAAGTATCTGTGATACTCCTACATTGTCTTGCAACAACTCTTATAAGTATGGGATTATGTACTATACTGTATGGTACCACAATCTTTGCTTGTAACACATGGGCGCATAGTACGTTTGACGAGACGGCATTGCCTTCAGCCCCATACTGTACCGGAGATGTCGCAATGCTACTAGTTTTTCCCGCGATAATATATGGCGTGATAATCGATACCCTTTTTGGATTACTGTCAATAGTTATTACTCCAATATAAGCAGAAGGGACATAACAATAATGGATAGACTTTTCTGCTAGGAGCGTTGTACATGTCGCCAGTCAGTATGGGCCTGACTCCCATACTGGCATTGGCGTATCGGCTATAACTATTGTCGACGTTACTATTCTCATTATGGCCAAATTAACTATGCTTACAACTTTGTATCCAATGGAAATCTTCTAAGCCATACAGTATTGCGTTCACATCCAAACTGACGTTGTAATATTCGCAATGTATTTCTTTCTGTGTAGCTTTGTTTAAAGTCCTTTCTGCATCCTTTCATGTTAAACAAAATATTTTTGTAATCGAAATCGCTCTAAGAACCTTTGATTTAAGTTCTTGTGACGTTGACACGTCGAGAATTTTTTTTTTTTTTTTTTTTTTTTTTTTTTTTTTTTATCCGATGGAAATCTTCAAAAGACACTCGGTAAGAATCGGTACCGAGTAGTGTGGGACTCTTACCGCACTAAAACCACCGGTGAATCAGGACCAATCTATGAAAGATCGACAAATGATTTTTATTTCTTAATTTTTAAATCGCATTGGGGGAAGTTTAAGGTTATAAGACTTTCCCGTAGCTTTTAGACCATCAGCTCATGAGGCTTGGTTCTTCTTAATCTCCGAACATTGTCTCGTACATTTAATACGGTCTCCATTTCAGAGTTAGTATGACTTTGCAGTCGCTGATTGTGTGATACAGCGTGTTTCTTAACCACTTCTGTAACCATTTCAATTTGAAGGTCACGATGTAGATCGCTATTTCTTATATACCAAGGGGCATTTATTATTCCACGAAGGACCTTGCTTTGGAATTTTTGGATGGGTTCAGCATTTGTTTTCTTTGTACAGCCCCATAGTTGGATGCCATATGTCCAAACGGGTTTCAATACTTGCTTATATAACATTAGTTTGTTCTGGATAGATAGGTCAGAGTTCTTTCCTATTAACCAGTACATTTTTCTGTACTTCAAGTTTAGTTCTTCTCTTTTCTTTTTGATGTGTTCTTTCCATTTAAGCTTTGCATCCAAATTCATTCCAAGGTATTTGGTGGTATTGGAGTAAGGTACTTCTGTACTGTTTATAAAAATTGGAACATTGTTTATGTTTTTGTTTGTAAAGTTTATATGCGTCGATTTTGTTTCGTTTAATTTGATACGCCATTTGTGCGTCCAATCACTAACTTTATCGACTGCATTTTGCAATTTTTGTGTAGCCTTCGTAACGGATTTACCTGGCACCAATATTGCAGTATCATCAGCAAAGGTGGCCATGATAGCGTTGATGTCCACTGGAATATCCCTTGTATATAACAGATACAGGGTTGGTCCTAGGACACTTCCTTGTGGTACACCGGCTTCAATTTTCTTAAGTTCCGAGTAATTTTGGTCGTACCGTACTCTAAAGAGTCGGTTCGTAACATAGGATTTCAGTATTTCGTAGTACTGCCTGGGGAAGTCCCTATGCAGTTTGTACTCAAGTCCCAAGTGCCAAACCTTGTCAAAAGCTTGAGCAACATCTAAGAATACAGACGAGCATACTTGTTTTTCTTCAAGTGCCTTTTCCACAACATCCGTAATTCGATGCACTTGGTCTATCGTGGAATGTTTATTTCTAAATCCAAACTGATGGCTCGGAATTAGTCTTCTTTCTTCAATTATTTTGCTAAGCCTTTTCAGTAGCAGTTTTTCAAAAACTTTTGCCATGATTGGTATAAGCGATATTGGTCTGTAAGATGTAACTTCTGTTGGTGGCTTACCTTGTTTAGGTATAACAATGACTTCTGCAATTTTCCAATGATGTGGCACATATCTTAGTTTAAGGCATGCGTTTATTATAAATTCGAGTTTCTTGAAGGCTATAAGAGGCATTTCTTTTAGAACCTGAGCAGTTATAAGATCGTACCCTGGTGATTTTTTGTTTGACAACTTATGTTGACACATGCTTCTTACTTCTTTGAGCCTGACAAAAGGTATTTCACATTCGTCGTTTCTGTCAACAAACTGTAAGGGATCTGTAGCTGTGCTTGCTGGGAATGGCTTGAAAACATTCGCGAGATGTTCAGCGAAGAGATCAGCCTTTTGTTTCGGGTTTCCGATCCATTTACCATCTTGAGATTTTATCGGCGGGTTTTGTGTCTGAGGTCTTTTTAGGCGCTTAGCTGCTTTCCATAAGGAGTATTCTGTAGAAGCATCCGTCGTCAGACTTTTCAGGAATCTACTTAGTGAATCATTTTTAAACTCACAGATTCTTTTTTTTAATTCGTTGTTAAGACGGTTAAAAACTACCTTATCATCTGGGAATCTCGTGGATTGCCATTTTCTTCTAGCTCTTCTTTTTTCCAATATCAACTCCTTTATTTCGATAGGATATTTTATTTCTTTTTCTCTCGCATTCGAAATAGTTGGAGTACTTTCTTCTGCAGCCTGCTGCACATCAGCAATAAATTGTTCTACTTCATGATCAATTTGTTCAATTGTTTGCATAGGGGATCTTAGATTTATAAAATTTTTAAGTTTGTCTCTGAATTCGTTCCAGTTTGTTCTGTTATTCACGAGCTTGGGATTACTTTTTTCTATTATTTCTGTTTCGCTCAGTGATAAAATTACTGGAGTATGATCTGATGATAAATCGTAATTACCTTCGACACTTATATGATTTCGTTTAATACCTTTAACTACGAAAAAGTCTATAAGGTCTGGTATTTTGTTAGTATCAGATGGCCAATATGTTGGCGAACCAGAGGAATAAAATTCGCAGTTGTATTTTCGGCCTGCTTGGTATAGCCGTTTACCTTTTGTTGTTATGAGCCTAGATCCCCATTGGGTGTGTTTAGCATTGAAGTCGCCAGTTCTGATACATGCTGTAAAAGACCGTTTGCATTCCATGTTGCGATTTTGAGTGTTCTGTCCATCATTGTTTTTTAAGAGCGACTTCTTCGCTTAGCTGTTTTATGTTTAAATCTTGTTGGTCAATCCTTTTCAGGATGAGTTCCAGCATTTCTTTTTTACAAGTTTCCCATTCTTCCGCACATTTTTTACAATCTGGGAATAGGATTTATTTTCATCACTTTTGCTTAGTGCAATTGCTTTTCCCAGTTGATTTTTAGTAATGTTATCGACCGTTACTTTTTTGCTTTTAACTACTGGTTTTGTGTTGGTTGAGTTTCTAAACTTGTTCCCAGTTTTGTTTTTTCTTTTTGTGTCTTGGAACTTTTTTGCTACTGGACATCCTCTGTAACTTGCAGGATGATTGCCTTGACAATTAACACATTTCGCTTTCTGTTCTCTGCCCATGGGACAGTTTTTAGTTGCATGTCTGCCTTCGCATTTAACACAAGCGAACTCGCGATTGCAGTATTTTTGTGTATGCCCAAAGGCTTGACAGCGCTTACATTGTGGAACAGTTTTCGACTTTCGCAGTGGTTCAATTTTGACAACTATGCCCATAATTGATTTAATACTGTAAATCTTATCGAGACTTTCTTTATTTTCAAACGTTAGCATAAATAAAGGTAGAGATCTCTTTTTTGTCGTTGATACCCCAGTGGAGTCTTTTACTATCTCATTTTTAATAAGATTATTGGCATCGAGAGCTTAAAAGCCTTTTTGTATAAGGTCTTCGACAATTTCTTTGGCAACACATGAAGAGTGAAGGTCTCTTGCTACTACTTTTATCGATCTTGTAGCTTTATTTTTGTACGAGTGCCACTGAATTTTCTTTTTGTTCAATTCTTCAGTGACAGATCTATACGCATCGGCGTCTTCAACAATGACTTTCCAATTGTCTTTATTGTATGATGTATATTTACATGCCTTATTCGTGCATTTTTCTACTATGCTCTTTAGCTCGCCAAACATTGCCAATCCGGAGATCATAATTGGAGGTGGGGCAGTTTGCTTGGTACCTTTAACGTGAGACTTATTTTGGGGTAAATCTCTTATTTCTTTATTGGATGCTCTCATTATTGTAGCAGTATCTGATTTTGAACCTGTTTGCTGACATTTTATAACAGCCTCTGGGCTACTCTCTGCTTTTCGTTTCTTTGACTTACGTTTATTTCGGTTTCCTTCAGTTTCAAGGAGGAGCTCTTCCTCATCAGTATGAAACTCATTAGCAGTTTTTTGTGGGCTTTTCACTACTGGTGACTTTTGACTTGATATGTTGTCTTTCACGGACTTTTTGTCGAGCAAGCTGACTTTTTCTTCGAGTCTCTTCACTTGTTGCTGAAGACTTTCAACAAGGGCTTCAAGTTGTTTTCTGGCTAAGATTTCTATTTGCCATTTATCGAAGTAATTTTCGGATTCAACTTGGTGGATCTCGTTGTTTTTTGTGAAACACTGCTGATCTTTTGTTTCGATCTTTTCATAGATGGTTCCTTTTTCGTTAATGACTTCTATGTCATTTGATATTTGCGTTGGAGTTTTCGATGGAGTAACCCTTGGTGATATTTTTGGTGGAGTTCTTAGTGTTTTTGAACTCCGTCTATTTCCTAGAAGCAATAATTGGTCCTCCCCAGAATCCATAGAACCGATCTCCGAAGAGAGTGGATTTACCAGTTTATCTGGATTGCCACCTGGGGTATTATATCTATTTGTTTTACTCATTGCCATATTTGTTTTTGTAACTTTTGTTTAGTCCCATAAATAGCTCAGTTACATCTTCTATTTAGGTTTCTTGGAGAGCTGGTTCTTCAGAGCGATTATCTTATCTTTTGCTCCTAATTCCTGAGAAGGTAGCTCAGGTGTCTCAGCTCTTGGATTCAATAGATCCAACGCTCGTCGTTAGTTCACCTTACGGTTATCCAGCGGGCACCACTTGGAGGTGACGATACGATTTTGCTCCGCCACGTCGAGAAATGTCAAAATTTTCATGAGAAGTTAATTCAATTAAAGAGAATACAGAATTTTGCTGAACGCTTCCAGTGTTTCTATATTTTCAATTGCTATATTGTCAATGAAAAACTGTGACATTTTATTTTGTCGTTTGGTAGAATAAAAATAATTCATTGGTACTTAAATTTGTTACCATAAAATTGTTGGTGTACTTCTACAAAATTCTTGCAATGGAACACATGAAATTGATTTCCCTTCAAAGGAAAGTAAAAGCTTAGTTGTTGGTTGTACTAGATTATTGTTTTTATCTACTCCCGAGGTCCTTTCAAACTATTCTCTTCTCTAAGGAAACAATCTTTCATTGACAAAGCTATATCAATGAAGGTAAGTTATCTGTTCTTATTCTATTCCTATTCATCATTTTACTCCAGTTTCTGTAAACTGGGACATTCATCAGACCTGTATACCTACACCTTCATCTCTAAGAATACAAAAATAGGAGCAAAGAAAAGAAATAAAATTAAAATGCACTCAAAACCCAGTATATAAGAGTTTTCTATACCCCTGGAAATTGATTTCGAAATTGCATTCAAATTCCAGTACGCACCATGAATATTCAAATTACATTTTACGAGTTCTCAACATCAACACCTCGCATCGCCTCGTGAACAACCGACACGACGCTACGCAGGCATCACAGTTATATTCAATAGAATTCCACTTTCGTTTAAACGCAAATATACCAACAACAACAACAACTCTCTCTTTCTCTCGTCCTTACATATTATACATTCATACCTTCATACCTTATGGTGAATTTGAGGCAACGACATACCATCCTATAATACCAGAAGAATGAAATGGAAAAATTCCCTTTCCCTATACTATGTACATAAATAGGTACAATTCCACACATTTCAGGAAGATAGCGATAAGCTCCTCTCGACTCTACCACACTCCACTCCTTAACTATGATCGCAGTTTTACTCCTCGAAGGATTCAGCACGACGACGATGTTATTTTCATCACTTTTTCTTTTTTTTTTTTTCTTATTCCTTTTTTTTATGTTTTTCAAAAATCTTATCCCGTGTATTTTACTTTCAAAAGGAAACTTCTAACATTCAAACATCCCTCTGTATCTCAATATAGAAAGTAATGCAATTCTCTGTGCTTCTGAATGCTGGTTGCAATCGAATAATAGATGACTTAGTTCTCATAGTTTGGCATCTTGAAATTATGTAAATTTGATAGAATTTCGCTAGCGAAGACTTTAAGTCAGAGTTCCGCATTATTTTGGTTGGAAATGTTACGTTTTGGGACGTTTTCTGTACCTGTTTATAGATAAGTACATAGAAGATTTCGAAAAACTTCAGTTTTGAAATGTTTGAAAAAAATATGTAGGTATAACGGAATATAAATGAAAATTTTAAATGTTAATGAACTACATTTAAAACGGTATATATGAATGTTGAGTTGATAAAAAGGTGGAAGGGTTTAAAGTTCACTTTAATTTTATGAACAATTCACGTATAATTAATGGATTGTGTATCGTAGCTCAAAAGGAAATTAACTTTAATCAATTTTAAATAGAAATAAAACACACAAATTTTAAAATAGAAAAAAGCTGATCTACTAATGAACCACTTTCTATATTTTATTCAATCTTTGATCTATCACGATTCTTTTCAAAGTAAACTATTTTACAAATATCTTTTATTAGCTGCTTTACCCGGCTTCACCCGGGAGGTATTCAACTATTTTATATAAAAAAATGAGGATGAAAAAACTACTATTTTCTTATATTGTACCATTTTTATTTATTAACTAGCTGACCCGGCAGACTTCGTACTGCCTCAATCGATAAATAAAAGACCTTACAATATTTACAAATTATTTTTATTTCCCCAATTGTTACCGATTTGTCGGCACAATAATTAATTGCCGGATCATAGTGCAATGCAGCTTGTTCAAGAATCACGGGAGCACTGCGTCTGCGGATTCGCTCAATTGCATTATGTCGTGCTCGCTGTTTTTGTGGTTGATGTGCACGAATTCGTTGCATTCTAAGCCTATCCACTTCATTGTCACTCACTAAATAACGCAATTCTGACATAGCAATACGACTATTTTCTTGATCTGCCTCCCTCTGATCATCAGTGCGGTTAGCACGTGAGGTAGCTCTTCGTACATTTGATTGACTGCGACGACCTAAGTCAGGTCGTCTTCTCCTCGGCATCGTAAAGTAATTAATCAAAGTGAGAAAATTTCTCGCTCACTTAACAGTAACTTAACAGTAAAGTGTCACTATCACAAAATATCAACAAAAAAAGAGCACACTACTTGGAATGTCACTATCACAAAGGATCACAAAAGTAAAGAAAGTTCTCGCGCACGTAGCGGTAATCGTCACTCACAAATATAGAAGGATGCACTCATAGAATATCGTAACGATGATCGTAACACAATATCGTCAATCGTAATACTTTTTACCGTGTTATGATTTTTTTATTTATTTTGTTGGAGTTTACCTTTAAGCCATAAATCTCCGTGTTCTGAAGTGCGAAAGAATGATTGACATATTAGTTGGTTGTCAAATATAATGTCAAATATTATGGTTGTGTTCATAAACTTAATTTGTGACAAAACTTAAGATTTATCAAACTTAAAAACATAATCTGATACAGTTACAACTGAAGTTAGCTAAAATTAAGTTTCGCGAAGCCGACCAAATTAATTGGAAATCAATACTACTAATAGTTTATTACATTTTTTGTCGTGTTCGCGATTCACTTTTGTTTATTTTCGGAACGCGACATTTGATCCTCCAAAGCGCACGCGAAGACTATTTTCATAGATATGATTGAATTTAAACTTTATGCAGCGGTAATAAATTGCAAATTGACTCCTTGACGTTAGGAACACACCTAAGTTGCTTAGACAACAGTGAGTGATTATAATTTAATATGAAATTTATTGAATAGCAATAAAGTTCAAATTGACTCTAGAAAAAGTTTGTACGGGAAATAGCAAAGGGCTGTTTTTAGGGTTTTCCCGGAAATTATTCGATTTTTTCTCGCCTTTTAAACCTTCCCTAGACCTCCACGAACATTTCAAGACTAAGATAAGATAAATCCGTTTAGCCGTTCTCGAGTTTTAGTGAGACTAACGAACAGCAATTCATTTTTATATATATAGATTTATATATATTATCTCTGTACATATTTCTATTACGGTTATAATATTTTTTGTTCTTTGGTGAGGCGCATACACATATAGATTTTTTGCCGAGCTGACGCGGGAGGAAGCAACATAAAATTGTCCGTGGGGAAAACAGGGATTGTTTTAGCAAAATCGTCTCAAGTGCAGAGTTCAAAAAACGCCATAAGGGTAGTATTTTTTACATTTTCGATTCTCTCATGTGCATTTTGTTCATTGTAATAAACACGCTGACAATTTTCTAAGTGTACAGCTAGTTGAAAAACTGACGGAAAACGTTCGTGGATAGAAAAACCAAATATGCGCCAAACAGCCTCGAATGAACTAATATATTTGCCATTTTGGAAATTTTGAATTTCATCTCGTGATTCTACTGAAAATTTTGCTTGATCGGAACCTTTATTGATATAACTGCAAATGCATTGTATAGCTTTTACTGAACTACAGAGTTCTATGTTTATGTGGCACACGAATATACGGGATAATACTGCATTATATGGTACAATCCAACGATTATCAATAAGAATAACGTGCCCACCTTTCATTTTCAATGGGCAAGTTTTTCCGCCATCGGCCGGTGATCGACGCCGATATTTCGGATAGCTGTCATTTCCTGATTAAGTGTCTTTCAAAAAGTCTTTTGGAAATGCCTTGGTACATTTTCCATCTTTCATACATAGTGATTTAGGATTTAATCGACCGCAGGGCCCAAGAATCATATTTTTTCGAACGATATCATATAAAACAGGATCTTCTTGTTGATCAGGTAACTCAGCAGAAATAAAAGTATCAATATCGTTGGGCCGTACTTTATCTTGGAGCCAAACTAAAAAAAAGGATCAGCGTCAGCTTAAATTGCATCGTGAAAAATATTGTAATTTTCGGCTCGTAATTTAATTTGACTTGCTCTTAAAAACTGAATCCGCTCAGATTCAATTTTAGCGTACATATCGACAATATACTGACTGAATAATTTCCCGCAACGAACTAAAATATTGTTTGAATTTTCTCTGAATTGAAGCCTGTAAAAGTAAAAATCCATTGCTGACACAGTTTTTTTTTTTTTGAGGAACTCTTGTTATTGGATGAACTTGTAGTACGTTAATTGAATAACCGTCTTCACCATGACTAAATATGGATTTTGACAATGTAACAAATGTTGCAAGTCGTATAATAATTCTGTAATACCCGTAGCGTGATGGTTAGTGCGTTGGACTGTCATGCAAGGGGTCTTGGATTCAATCCCTGTCTGTGCCACCTAACTTTTTTCAAGGGTACTGCCTCTGCGAGGAATTGACAAATCCTTCAAGAGTAATTCTTGTCATGAAATGTGCTTTTTCTAATTAGACGTTCGGATTCGGCATATAAACTTTAGGTCCCTTCCATCTCTGACAACATTACTCGCACACAGGAATGGTTGAGAGTTGTAAGTCACTAGGCCCTGGTTCTTCATGGACTTAAGATTATTGATTTTAATAAGCCATTAACGAAAAAGAATTGATAGCTTTTCCAATTGTTTTTTGTTTTCTGTCAAGAGGTGTCGTCAAAATTATCAATGACTTCTTGCTGTCAAAATATTAATCAATGTTTTACATTTTAGTATATATTTTTTTACAGTAGGTTAGGCTAGGTTAGGTTTGACGGGGTGATACAAAGGTAGACCGAAAAACAACTGACTCAGATCACTGTGGATCCATTGTGCTTCCCAGGAAATTGCAAGGATTTGGTAAGATAGAGGAAAGTTGATGAGGATTAAGGTTGAGTGTGCTTCCCTGAACCATCTTAATTTTTGTGAGAATATCAGAATATCCTTAGGTGACATGGATGAGACTTCGCACAGGACATCAACAAAATATTTTCCTACTATCGTCATTGTTCTTTTGGCTAGGCTTGGGCATACAGAGAGAAACTGGAAGGTGTCCTCTTCCGTCTTCTTGTATTTGCTCCCTCTACAATATGGCTCAGATGAAGCATTTTCGTTAATGTCACAATGCCCTGCGGGAACTCACGAAGGGTAACCGTATTGACCTCGCCTAGTGAACGTAACTTCCTTCGACTATAGTAGCGGTTATAGCCTTGATTGCTGCTTGGCTATCAATTAAAGTTTCTATGCTTTTGTTTTGACCTCGTCTGTAAAAACCGATACATGATTTGTTATTATGGCCCTGTCCAATCTTCCCTGGGTTAAAATCTATAAATTTCTATGTCAATGTTGATAGTGGTTTTAATGTAGGCGTAGTGCGCTTTGGAGTGCTCCTGGGCCTCATTTAATAGATTCCGCAAGCTTTTTCCATCTCTAGCTTGATGTCTTCAATTTTGAATACCTGCCTCTGATTTTTGTTCTATCTATATGTTATGCGCTTAACATGCCCTTTAGCCTTCTAAACCGTTTAACACTCGGTTTTTTACCAATGGCAAGTCGCTATACAGCTCGTACAGTTCTTGGTTGTATCGTCTTCACCAGGTGTTATTTTGCCCGTTAACACAAATCAATTCATAGATCGTACGTGTAAGACCTTCCTCTCGAAGATACCAAGAGATCCTATCATGCTTCTGAAAAATAGAGCAAGACCGGGATAATAAGGGTTTTTTTATAATTTCTCTTTGATGCTTCGCAATAGTGCCATATTTCTCAATTGCATCTAGGTCCAATGAATTGGCACTAAAATCATTGGCAGAGTTAACATCAGTGCCCATGTAGATGAATTCTTTAACTACCTCAAAGTTATACCTATCAATGGATCAATGGTCATGTTCTGACCAAGTCTGCGATTAAAAATGAGGCTCATCTGCGTATTCAAGACACCGTGTTGACTTTTGAAAAATTATGCCTTTCGTATTGGCCGTTAAAGTGGCGAACCACTCTCACTCAAGAACAATATTAAAACATCTACATAACAGCGCGGTGCTTTTTCGAATTCCTCTGGTGGTTTTGAAGGTATCTGTTTAGTTTCTACCAATTTTGATGGAGACAACGATATTCTGATAGGGCGTATCAGCTTGGCAGAAATACCAAAATTTAACATGGCACACTTTAGTTAATCCCTGGAAGTCGATGGTTAACTATCCAGGACTGAAGCAACACTTAATATTACCAATCAATTCGTCAGTATAAAGCTTCAGACGTTCACTTGTCTGGAACTTGTAGGCGATGTTTAAAAGCCTTATGCCTCTGTAGTTGGAGCAGAGAAGGCGAACACCCTTTTTTATGGATTGGGCAAATAATACCTATAAGTTACACTCGTCGAACATTCTTTCTTCTAACCAAATTTTGGCTACACGTTGCGTTGGTGTATGCTTCTTACCCGATTATTTTCAGTCTCATGATACATATTTTGATCTCGGATGAATGGAACTTCTGATCATCAAACAAATGGATTTGTTGAGTTTGTTCGTTGGCGGGATCCTGGACTTCTTTACCATTAATTAAATGGTTGAAATGATTTTGTCCAGATCTTAAGCATCAACTATGACTCAACTATGGTATTTCGTCCCTTCCTTGTCTTTAAAAGCCCCAGGGCACCTGGAATATCATTTGTGTATAAAAAATACAAGGTTGGTCATAGGACACTTCCTTGCGGTACATACACTTCAATTTTCTCTAGTTCCAAGTAATTTTGGTATTGCGACCTTACTCTAAAGAAATTTCGTGTACTGATTGCGTGCGTACGTCCCAAAAGTGAGAAACCGTATCAAAGGCTAGAGCCAGAACTAAGAAAATAGCTAAGCATGCTACTGTTTTTGCAGTACTTCTCCCATCTTGGTCTGTAGCAGTTCTTCTTTGAAAATTCTTTCAAAGGTAGGCTATTGGTAGGGTCTCGTCTTTCTTCCAGCACTACTAAAATGAGGAGAATGGAGTTCTTACCACGTGTGCATAAATATACTCTAATAATAATTCTATCGTAATCGGAAATTTTTACGAATCCCGAAAAACTGTATCATGAAATCCGTTCGTAATGCAAAATTGTATGAGATTTTCCACTACGAACGGATTTCATGATACAGTTTTTCGGGATTCGTAAAAATTTCCGATTACGATGGAATTCAAGATAGGGCTGACTACCTCGATCATAGAATCTAACAACCCATCCATGTGCTATTACAATCAAGTCTTTATGTAACATTAACATTTTTAAACAACTTTTTTCCATCATCTTTAAATGGCGCCCAAGAGTTATTCAAAAATAGTTTATTTTTATTGTTTAGGGTGACACAAATTGCAATGTACCTTTTTCATTTACGTTAACAACCAATTTTTACCCTAATTGAAATTTGGAGGGGCATTTTAAAATAAACAGTTCCAAATGTCAAGGCTCTCTTAAACTTTAAGCCACATGCTGCAACCTAGATTTGCTGATTTATAATTAAACAAATTCAAGAGCAACGTACATATGCCGTCAAATTAAATTAAATCACTGCAACATTTCAACTTTTACATTTTCAACTAAAAGTTCAAGAGCATTCTCTTCAAAAAAACACAAATTAATAAACAAAAATTTCAA
Organism: Eupeodes latifasciatus; assembly: GCA_920104205.1. Taxonomy (NCBI): domain Eukaryota; kingdom Metazoa; phylum Arthropoda; class Insecta; order Diptera; family Syrphidae; genus Eupeodes; species Eupeodes latifasciatus. The sequence continues at coordinate 114,617,531 of OV049925.1, read as the reverse complement.
CAAACGTAGAAACCTGAAGGCAAAAGGAATTTTTAAACTCTCATAACACAGTATTAACTTATAGCTTTGAGCTTAAGCTTTCAACCCTTCTAAATATGTACTTGAGATTTTAGTACGGTGACCAAATAAACTATTTTTTTTTAGCCACTGCTCACAAAGTTTACTCTTTAAGTTCTGATTTTGTTTCTAGATATCATCGATATTCCAAATCAATACACCCAACCTCCTCCCCCCCCCCCCCCCAAAACCTAGCAAAAGTTGGAAAAAATAAAAACAACGAGTTAGCGACCTCAAAGCTAAAATAAAAACAAATTTGTATATGAGCTGAGAGCAGTGTAGCTAAAAAGTAGTTTTTATTTCTAATTTTTTATTTATTATTTGATTTACACAGGGAGACCGTTTTATACCACCATAACTGTATACTACACTTGTACTCTGCTCGTTGAAAGGACAAAGTTTTTTATTTTTCATTTGTATATAAATAAAAATGCACTATGAACGCTTGTAGATATAAAAAGGGCTTTAAGGACTTTTGAAAATAAATTTTTAGCTTACAACTTGAGAGTATAAACAAAATTTACCGCAATACTAACTTTTTTGTATCAACTTATTAGTGGTAGTGGGGTTGCTTTGGTTTGGTTTGGTTTTCGGTTTAGGGAAAGAGAAGATTTACTTTTTTGTTTGTTACTGAAAATTCAAAAAAAAAACGTGAATAAAAATATGTATTGGTTGTTCTTTGTTAGAAACAAAATCAATAGAAATAAATATAAATACCTTTGACGTTGAAAATTTTCGAACAGAATTTTTTTAAATATAAAAACATCATAGTTTTGATAAATATTTTAATATAAACTCTTCAAAACAATAGAGAAGAGAAGGTGTGCAAAATTGTAATCGTCAGATTGGGGAATAGATTGCCGACACCAATTTCAATACGATTTTTTTGTACACAGAAAAAACACTTGGTTGAATTTTTTTGAAACATTTGAATAAAACACTTTTCTGCTCGTAAAAACAATCCCAACATAATTTTTATTTAATTTAATGAATTAATTCTACTCCTTGCTCCTAACATTTTAAATCAACTGGAACAATTTTGGGATTTAATTAAATACACTGATTTAATTCAAATCGAATTTATTCCTTACAGAATTTCTATTTACATAGTATAATTTATCAATTGTAATACAAAATAATGACATATGGAAAAAGTTATCGGTCCTATTTGTTAAATATGAACAAGTTGTTGTTTTTGTAATATTATGATTAGTTTTATGATAAAATGTTTATATTAACTCTGGAGGAATTTTTCGGTGCCAATTCCTTTTACCTTTAAATATTTTGAGCTTAAGACGTAACCTTCTCTATAGCATTCAGTTCTGAAGTTTTGAACCCTAAATCCTTATAGCATGAAATATTATTATCTGTCCATATGATAGTCCAGGAAAATTAGATAAAAAAATCTAAGAATACTTTGAGGATAGTATCCCCGCTATTATTCTGAAGAGGTGTTCTTCCACACTAGCAAAACCACTGCGTAAGCTTTTCCATCTATCCCATTCTTCTGGACTCGTTCGGAGTAGTTGGAAAACTGCATTTGTTCAGCCAATCCCAAAAAAAGGCGAATCTTCTTCTCCCATAAATTACCGACCGATAGCACTAACCTCCCTTCTTTCTAAGGTCATGGAAACGCTGATTAACTATCAGCTTAAGAAATATCTTGAGGGACGGAAGCTTCTTAATGACCGGCAATACGGCTTTCGTAGCAATATGTCCACTGGTGATCTCATGGTTCATCTCACCGAACAGTGGAACAAATCCTTACATCGTTTTGGAGAAAGTAAGATTATTGCACTTGATATTTCAAAGGCATTTGATAAAGTCTGGTATCTTGCTCTCTTATCGAAAATGCGTGCTTTCGGTATCGACGAATCTCTTCTTCGTTGGATTAGAAATTTTCTTTCGAACCGTTCCAATACAAGTTATTTTGGACGGATTCAAGTCTGAAACTCATAAAATAAATGCTGGTGTGCCCCAGGGCTCCGTTTTGTCTCCGACCCTTTTCCTCATTTTTATAAATGATCTCCTGTCTGCTACTTCTAATCCAATACATTGTTTCGCTGACGATAGTACTCTCAGCTTTTCATATTCGTTTTCAGACTCACATCCTTCTTCTTCAGATGTGGAACTGCAACGGCAAAATATGATTAGCTCATTAAATTCCGAACTAAATAGCATTGAACAATGGGGAATAAAAAATCGTGTGGAATTTAATGCTTCGAAAACGCAATGCTGTCTTGTATCGTTAAAGCGAGATAAACCCTCTTTGCCACTATCTATGAGTGGCACTTGCATCAACGAATCGGAAAATCCTTTGCCACTATCTATGAGTGGCACTTGCATCAACGAATCGGAAAATCTCGACATCCTCGGAATGTGCATCAGCAACCACCTTTTGTGGAGCGATCACATATGCGATGTTGCCAAAAATGCCGCAAGATGTCTAGGTTTTTTGAGACGTTGCAAGAAATTTTTCTCTCCGTCTGATCTGGCTACAATCTACAAAACCTATATACGTCCGAAACTTGAATATAAGTACTCGTAACTCTCATCTCTGGGCTGGTGCTCTAGTAACTTATTTAAGCCTCTTGGACAGTATACAAAGAAGAGCTTTTAAAATGATTGGTGACATTAACATCATCAACTAGTTTACGACACTCGAACATCGACGCAAGGTTTCTTGTCTAACCCTTTTTTACCGTTATTTTAACGGACTATGCCCTAGTGAAATAGCCAGTTGCATTCCTCCCCTTAAACAATTTAACCGTAATACCCGCGCTTCTAGGAATGCCCATCAGTTTACCCTTGAGCCCAACTTCGGCCGTACTATGAAGTACAGAGATTCATTTTTTAGCCGTACTACGCGAATGTGGAACGCCTTGCCACGCTCTATCTTTCCCTGTCATTGCAATGTTCAGAAATTTAAAATCAATGAACACCGACACCTCCTATCCAACCCTTCCCTCTTTTCCAAATGCTCACACTCTGTCCTTAGCATATTAAAGATATACAAAACCCTTTTAGTGTTCGCTAATTATAAAAAAAAAAAAATCTAGAAGACAAACATTTTTAGTTTTGAAAATCATCGTTATGTGCAATTTATTGTTTAGGGGTTTTGTGTTTTATTTTGGCCTCAAAAAGTGATATTGACGGCACTTGAATAATTTCATTTCTTAGTCAAATACATGGATTACATTTATGGATTGTGGTATATCAAAAACTATTGTTTATTTTTAAATAAATGTATTAGTTTTGTCTTAGGGCTCTTTATATCTTTTAAAATGTGCCCAGTACCATGAATATCCAATATTTATGATATATGACGTATTTTGAAGGTTACAAGGATTACTATAGAAAACGTTGCGAGCATTTACAAACAAAACAAAATACCAAAGAAAAGTTCGAAGTCTTTTTTTCCCCAATTTTATGTCAAACTTAAAAATCCAATCATGCCAAGCTGCTTGAAAAACGCCTCTGGCCTCTGGACCAAGCGAAGAATCGCTCAACTTGCTACTAGACGTTCACTTTCCTGGTAGCTCTAATATTATTAATAACTTTGCACCTAATAGTTGTGACAATACATTACATCCCCCAAAAGGTCTAGTCACTAGCGAAAAACTCAAATGGGCTATTAACAGCCTTAAGCCATATAAATCTGCAGGTCCGGATGGTATAATTCCAGCTGAACTGCAAGAAAATGCAAGTTTTCTAATACCCATCCTAGAAAGCATCTTCAAGGGATGCCTTAAATTGGCATACATCCCGATGTCTTGGAGACAAGTTAAAGTCGTTTTTATTCCAAAAGCTGGAAAATCCAGCCACGTTAACCCTAAAGACCTAAGACCTATCAGCTTATCATCATTCCTTCTCAAAACTTTTGAAGGTTTGATCGATATCCACTTAAGGGCAAGTATTGATAAGTCCCTCCTTTTAAAGGCTCAACAAGCCTACAACAAAGGAAAATCAGTTGAAACGGCTCTACACAGTATAGTACGTACAATCGAATATTCCCTCCATCATAAAGAGTACACCTTAGTTGCCTTCTTAGATATAGTAGGTGCATTTAACAATGTCGTGGTACCCGTGGCATGATGGTTAGTGAGTTGGACTGTCATGCGAGAGGTCTTGGGTTCGATCCCTGCCTGTGCCACCTAAAGTTTTTTTCACGGGTACTGCCTCTTGCGAGGAATTGACAAATTCTCCAAGAGTAATTCTTGTCATGAAAAGTGCTTTCTCGAATTAGCCGTTCGGAATCGGCATATAAACTGTAGGTCCCCTCCATCCCTGCAATTACTCGCACACAGGAATGGTTGAGAGTTGTAAGTCACTAGGCCCTGGTTTTTCATGGACTGTTGCGCCACCTAAAAAAAAAAAAAAAATTTAACAATGTCGACACATCTGCAATTGCACGTGTATTTACATCTCTGAAGGTAGATAAGTCGATCAGCGAATTGATTAATCAAATGCTGATAAGCAGGATTATCAATTCAAAACTGGGCGATTTAACTGCACAAAGGGGTGTCAGCAGAGGTACGCCACAAGGTGGTGTCCTATCCCCTCTCCTCTGGAATTTAGTAATAAATGAATTACTAACTACTCTAGAAAGAGAGGGATACAGATTGTTTGCCTATGCGGACGATGTTGCTATTGCAGTAACGGGTAAACATCCCAATATACTAAAAGAACTCTTACAAAATGCTTTAAATAAGCTCACCAGATGGGAAAATCGGTGTGGACTAGGCGTTAACCCACAAAAAACCGACCTTGTCCTCTTCACAAGGAAATACAAAGTCCCACTCATTGACCCTCCCCTCATAAACGGTGTACCACTTAAATTCTCTGAACAAGCAAAATACTTGGGTCTCATTTTAGATAAGAAATTAAGTTGGAAACCTAATATTCAAGAGAGAATAAATAAGGCCACAGTAGCCCTGTTCTCCTGTAAAAAGGCCATTGGTAATAAATGGGGCCTACTGCCCCGCATTACACACTGGCTATATATCTCGGTCATAAGGCCGATCCTTACTCATAAAGTAGCGGTATGGTGGACGGCGCTAGACACAGCGACAAATCGCGATAAACTCAGCAAAGTCCAACGAACAGCCTGCCTGTGTAGTGTATATGGGAGGAGCACTTCGCTCTTCCCCCTCCACCTCATTAGATGTTGTGTTCCATCTAATACCGCTGGACATTTTCAGCAAGCAAACGGCCGCTAATACTGCCATACGGCTTCAAGCTTCCTCTCTGTGGATCAATAATGGAATTGGCCACACCACTATTTTGAACTCGTTCAGAACTATAAACACTAATATTGACTACACCATACCCCATCCTCAGTTTAATAACTATAGCTTCAAAGTGACTATACCTCCCAGGTCTTCTTGGGAGAATAAATCATTTTTGAACGATGATCCTATAAACTTTTATACAGACGGATCAAAAACGGAGGATGGGGTTGGTGGAGGCGTATACTCAGATAGACTAAACTTAAGTCTCTCCTTTCGTCTACCCGATCATTGTAGCGTGTTCCAAGCTGAAATCCTGGCTATAAAAGAAGTCCTATCCTGGCTTAGAGAAAACGTTATATCAACTAATGATATACGCATCTTCTCGGATAGCCAAGCTGCGTTAAAGTCCTTAGACTCTGTCTCCACTAACTCACTAACAGCCCTAAATTGTCGATCATCTCTTACAGAGATGGCTACACAGTTCAACATTCACCTTTTCTGGGTGCCGGGCCATAGAGACAGTCGAGGAAATTGCAAAGCTGACAAACTTGCAAAAAGCGGAACAACTTTACCTCTGCTGGTTCACAATGCTAGCATAGGTATCCCCTTAGCTACATGTAAGCTCATGCTAAAGCAAGATACCGTAGAGAAAACAAACTTCAGGTGGAATAACACCACCACCTGTTTAGCAACAAAACTTATTTGGCCGAATCTTAGCGCCAACCAACAGCCACTTTAACCTAACCTAAAATAACCTAACTTTGGACAGTTAAGACTATAACAAAAAATATTGAACTTATAGGTTTTGCTATTATTAAAATATAGACCCATTTTTTTTTTCAAATGAACCTTTAGCTTCGAGTTATTTTGCCAAAAAAGTCTAAATATTCCCTTTTTAACACCGCTATTTTTGCTCCGTTCCATACTTACTTACTTACTTAAGTTGGCGCTACAGTCCTGTGTGAACTAGGGCCTCACCCAACAAACTTCTCCATCTAGCTCGGTCCCTAGCTAGATGTCTCCAGTTTCGCGCTCCGAGTTGGGTGAGGTCACCTTCCACTTGTGCGCGCCACCTGATTCGCGGTCTTCCTCTACTGCGCTGTCCTGTGGGTGTGGATTCGAAGACTTTCCGGGCCGGAGCATTGGTTTCCATGCGCTCTACGTGACCTAGCCATCTTAGTCGTTGGACTTTTACCCTTCTTGCTAAGTCTACGTCGCTGTACATCCCGTACAGCTCGTCGTTCCATCTTCTCCTCCACTCCCCTTCGATGCATACGGGACCGTAGATCACACGAAGAATCTTTCTCTCGAAACGACCCAAGGTGCTTTCATCCGCTTTTGTCAAAGTCCATGCTTCTGCACCGTATAGCAGGACGGGGATGATAAGGGTCTTATATAGCGACACTTTGGTCCTTCGAGAGAGAATTTTTCCACTCAATTGCTTTCTTAACCCAAAGAAACAGCGGTTAGCAAGAGTTATTCTTCGTTTGATCTCAGCGCTGGTGTTGTTTTCTGCGTTTACAGCGGAGCCTAGGTAGACGAAGTCCTTGACTACCTCAAAGTTACGTCTGTCGATGGTGACGTTTTGACCAAGACGTCGGTGTTGTAGGTCCTTTCTTGACGACAGCATGTACTTTGTTTTGCCCTCATTAACCGTTAAACCCATTTTCGCCGCCTCTGCCTCAATACTCACAAAAGCCCCATTGACATCACGCTGAGTTCTTCCAATTATGTCAATGTCATCAGCATATGCTAGTAATTGGACAGACTTTTGAAAGATAGTGCCTCTGGTGTTGACGTGTGAGCTTTGCACTATTCTTTCAAGTAGGATGTTAAAAAAAAATCACATGACAGCGCATCACCTTGTCTAAAACCTTTTTTGACATCGAAAGTTTCAGTTAAGTTGTTTCCAACCTTTATGGAGCAGCGTGAATTCTCCATGGTCATCCTGCACAAACGGACGAGTTTGGCAGGGATGCCAAAACTAGACATGGCTCTATACAGTTCGTCCCTGTAGATACTGTCATATGCGGCCTTGAAATCGATGAAAAGATGGTGGGTGTCGATTTGGTGTTCTTGGGTTTTTTCCAGAATCTGCCGTAATGTGAATATTTGATCGACTGTGGACTTTCCTGGTCTAAAACCACACTGTTAAGGACCTATCAGGTTGTTGACGATTTGTTTTAGACGTTCACATATTACGGCAGAGAAGATTTTATAAGCGATGTTAAGTAGACTGATTCCTCTATAATTGGTGCAGTTTAGAGGGTCTCCTTTTTTCAGGATCGGGCAAACAATACTGAGGTTCCATTCATCGGGCATGCTTTCTTCCGACCATATCTTACAGATAAGTTGGTGCATGCTCCTAACCAACTTATCTCCAGCTGCTTTAAAGAGCTCGGCATTCAAGCCATCCGCTCCAGCGGCTTTGTTAGACTTCAGCTTAGATATAGCAATCTTTACTTCGTCTAAGTCGGGAGGACGGGATTGTTGGCTTTCGTCGTCTATGTTGAATGGATCATCCTGCCTGACAGCGGAATTCGGTTCATCGTCGCCGTTATACAGTCTGCAGAAGTGGTCCTTCCATATCCTCAGCATTGACTGCGGTTCCACTATGATGTTTCCACTTTCGTCTTTGCAGCCTTCGGTTCTAGGTTTATGTACTTGTGAATTTCGTTTCACCTGTTCATAAAACTTTCGAACTTCATTCCTGCTTTTAAACCTCTCAACATCTTCGAACGCACGCTTCTCATGCTCTCTCTTTTTCCTTTTGAGAAGTCGGTGTTCCTCTCGCCTCTTCTGCTCATAGAGCTCATGAGCAGCTCTCGTCCTTTTATGCAGCGCCGCCTTGCGTGCCTTTTGTTTGGCTGCATTTGCCTGCCGACATTCCTCATCAAACCAGGGGTTCCTTGTTGGTGGTCGCTTGAAACCCAGCACGTCAGAGGCGGCTTCTCTGAGTGCGTCTTGGCAATGTTGCCACTGGTTTTCTATACATTGTGTTGGCGGCACAGAACTTCGAGAGAGGTTACTTGTAACTCGGTCGGAGAAGGATTTGGCGATCTCTTGCGATTGTAGCCGTTCGACGTTGTACCTTCTCCCAACATCTCCCTGTTTTGCCTTGGGCTTGGAAACCCGAAGTGCTACCTTGGCTACAACAAGGTAGTGGTCCGAGTCGATGTTAGCTCCTCGGAAAGTTCGGACATCCATGATGCTGGAAGCGTGTCTGGCGTCGATCGCAATATGGTCAATCTGGTTGACGGTAGATTGATCTGGAGATCTCCAAATTCCTTTGTGGATGTTGAGGTGTGGAAAACGCGTACTGGCTACCATGACGTTTCGCCCCGCAGCAAAATCTATGAGCCTGAATCCGTTGTCGGAAGTGTTGTCGTGCAGGCTGTTTTTCCCGATTATTCCACCAAAGATGTCTTCCCTTCCTAGCTTGGCATTAAAATCGCCCAGGACAATTTTAATATCGTAGCTACGACACTGCTCGTATGTTTTGTCTAAGAGCTCGAAGAACATATCTTTTGTGTTGTCATCCTTCTCATCTGTGGGGGCGTGCGCGCATATCAGGATAATGTTGCCGAATTTAGCCTTGATGCGGATGGTCATGAGGCGCTCGTTGATGCACCTATAGCTTAAGACTTGTTGCCTAAGTCTGGCTCCAATGACTAAGCCGCATCCAAATAAGCGCTGTTGGTTTTCTCGGTTCCATAACAAAAAAACATTTTAAGGAATCACTTCTTAGTAACCGTCAAATTGAGGCCTGTAACTTGAATATCCAATATTGATGAAATCGGGCTAATTTAAATTTAAATTTATCACAGAAATAATCCCTTAATTCACATAATTTTGGATATTTCGTTTCGTAGCTCAAGGGGAAATTAAACTTAAAACCAATTAAAAATTACATAAAACACCCTTTTTTAAAGTGGAAACAGCTGAATACTTAAAAACCATTATCGATATATTATTGTTCGATGAATCTCTCATGATGAATCTTTCCAGACTAAACTGGTGCAAAATATCGAAGATTTAAAACAATTTTCCTAGTTTTCTCACAAAAAATGTTTTTTTTTGAGTGAATCAAAAATTTGAGTAAGCCATTTTCAAAAGCTGCGAATTCTTTAACAATTTTTTAAATTAAATTCCAGCTTTTCCAAAATTTTAATCCCTTGAAAACGTATACATTATTACAAAAAAAAAAAAAAAAAAAAAAAAAACGATTAAAAACGATTAAAAAACAAAAAATTCATCTTTGAATTCTTTTTTTAGTAACTTATTAAAAGGACTTTAACATTTAATAAAATCATGTAAAATTTAGTGTAATAGAATAACATATTATTAAACGTCACTTTAACTGAAATGTATTTTCCTTAAATGTTTCAATTATCGTAATTCAAATTTTATGATAAAAGTTTTTATTGAAAATATCATTATTTATCACTATCCTCTTAATATCCTTATTCACATTTCACCAAACCAATATAATATATATGTATATGTACTGTACGTATACATAGGTATTTTAATCTATACAAATTAAGTAAAAATGAATTTATTCAACCAATTTACATTATCTGCAACACATTCTTACAAATATTTACGAGTATGATCGATACGTCAGACAAGCAGCGAGTCACTCATCAGTGACTATAGATTCACAATATTCTTTTATTTTAAAGTTTCCACAAGAATGGATATTGATATGGATATAGATATATTAAGGACGACGACGAATAAGGACAGGATATCCAATCAAATTGAATTCGTCGATAATTTATACCCACACTGGCTAATTAATATGTCACATTGTTTTCAAAATTACATCATTTCCATCGAACGAACGCGTCTGTATCCATAAAGTGTCCTTTTTTAAAAAGTGCTATACACCACACCTATGTATATCCTTAGGAGCGGCGGCGCGGCGGAGTGACGATAAAACAACAAAAATGTCCAAAAGCGATCATATAATAAGGAACATTGTTATTATTAAGGTCCATCAACCGCACATAATCATAGTTAAGATACTTCCAGTCAGCCATCCCCATCCGCATCTGTCGGCGTGGCGCGGCGGCCATTTTGGTCCTGAAAACCCAACATCCAGTAAAATGGTAGCGGGTGTCATGTCCGTCATCGTGGCCGTTGCCGTCGCCGTTCGGTGTGTGATAAATTAAATTTCTGTTATATTTTACTTCGCTTCGATGATGGCCAACGCCAGCACCAGCGGCGTTAGCCGCTGCCACGACCGACGACGTTAATATATGGCCAGTTGTAGAATGAGAGTGGACACAATTTTAAGGATGGAATACAAGAAATATTATTTTTTTTTTGAACAAAAGCACTTTTTAAGTGTCCTTACTTAATGAGCGGTGTCACATTCTGAAAAGAATTATTGTTCAAAATTTATTTCTGAAAAAGAAAATTGCTCAATGAAAAATGACATATGGTTGAATGGGGTTTGAGTCGAAAAGAGGAAGAGAGAGAGGGATTTTTGTGGGTCCTTATCGCTACCGATAATAAAGGATTTTTAAGGATAATGTGCAGTGAAATGAAAACAATATTTTTATTTATGTTGCGATTATTTATTTTTTTTTTTTAAATTTAATAATTTTTTATGGAAAGCACTTTGGACGAAGGCAGCAGCAGAATTAATACAAAATTTTATTGTTAATTCTTGTAATTATTCAATATTTTGTGTCTTCTCGTTTCGAGGCGATAAATATTTATTTTATGTAGGCAGTGGGAAAAAAATGTAAGAAAAACTTCAAAATCTTTTTTTTAAGAAATTACGGAAGCAACGAAACGCTTGCAATGGGCCGCTAGTTAAAATTTTAAAATTAAGAAAATTTGCCATTATTTACTTCTCATAGGAAGTTATTGTAGTCGCTTCGATTTGTTGAATGGAAAATTTTTTGAGATTTCTCGACGTTAAAAAGGTTTATAACCTAAATCCAAGGTTTTTAGAGAGTTTTCTGTGTGTGCGCAACGTCTCAAGAACCAGAAGAGATATCGACTTCAAATGGATTTTAGTTAAAAGAAGTTGGTGATAGACCTATAGCGATTTCCGTTGATAGTGATGGCCTCGCAAGCATTATTTACCAAACAGTGACTTTATTTTGATGCATTGGCATCTCGTGAATCTTTCGTGGATTGGTTTCGTTCCAAATCACTTCGTTAAAGATGATTTTTCGATCAAATTTGAAATCAATTTCCAACTGCTTCAAAATCCAATTAGCGAACACACGACACGCTGCGTTTGGTCATTGGGTTTCAGCACTTTGGTCAGTGGATTTTGTATGGTTGCGGGCCAAAATCTTACTTGGTTACTTAAGGTGGCGTTACAGTCTTGTGTAAACTAGGGCTTCACCCAACAAACATCTCCATCTAGCTCGGTCTCTAGTTAGCTACATGTCTACAGTTGATCCAAGGCCTTCGCGTCTACTGTGCTGTCCTGTTGGTGTGGATTCCAATACTTTCTGGGGCAGAGCATTGGTTTCCATGCGCTCTACGTGAGCGAACCATCTTAGTCGTTGGACTTCTGTCTTTCTGGCTTAGTCAACATCGCTGTACAGTCCGTACATCTTGTCGTTCCATCTTCTCCTCCAGTCACCTCCTATTCATACGGGATTGTAGATCACGCAAAGAACTCTCGAAACGGCCGAGGATGATTTCATTCGGTTTTGCCATAGACCAAGCTTCTACGCCGCATAGCAGGACATCAATGATAAGGGTCTTATATAGTGATACTCTGGTTGCTCGAGAGAGGGCTTAACTACTCATTTGCTTTTTTAGCTCAAAGAAACAACGGTTATTTTCTGCGTTCAAAGCGAAACCTAGGTATGGTGACGATGGTGACGTTTTGACCAAGACATCGGTGTTAAGGGCCCTTTCTTGATGATAGCAGGTCCAAATCAAGACGCCATGTTGTGGCCTACGACAGGCCAACTTCTTATGAGTGACGCGGAGTTGACTGCCTTTTATTCTGCTGCACACTTTTACGAACAGTAGCCATGTTTGCAGCAGTTCTTGCGTTTTGTTGTTGGGTGATTATTCACTGAGCCGATGGACTCGAATTTGGCCACCTAAAGTTGATTAGTCGACCTGAAAGGACGATCCCATAAAAAGGTAGCAACACGCACATCACCCATTTTGATGAAAAAATGTTACATGGTTTGACACTCAATTAAAAAACTTAAAAAATAAAAGAAATAAGGCATGGCTAAAATTTAGTAAAACTAGAGCAGAAGAAGACTTCAGGATTTACTCCGAACTTAAAAATATTTTCATTGACTACTCCAATATTCTATACTCTGACTATATTATAAAAATTGAAAATGAATTGAAACAGAGCCCAAAAAACTTCTGGGATTTTGTGAAAAGTAAAAGAAAAACTGACGGTTTTCCCAAACTCTATGTCTTTTAATAACACAACAAGTCATGACTCCCAAATAATTTCAAATATGTTTGCTAATTTCTTCAAAGATGCTTTCGACGTGCCTCCTTTTCAAATTCCCGATTCGTTCTTTCCAGGCCAAAATTATCCACACCTTAACTTACTTGACTTGACAATATGTGAGGATTCAATTGTTCGTTGTGTCTCAGAACTTGATGACTGTTTTCACCCTGGCCCTGATGGAGTACCATCATGTGTTTTAAAAAAATGTGTGTCTCATTTATCATACCCTCTGTTTGTTTTGTTCAATGAATCTCTTAGAAGCTCAATTTTCCCACTATTATGGAAAAGTGCATTTATAACTCCGAGTCATAAAAAAGGGTCTAAGAATGAAATAACGAATTACCGGCCGATTGCCAAACTTTCCGTTATTCCCAAACTATTTGAGTCCATTATCTGTAAGATGTTATCCTTTAACTGTAAATCAATTGTATGTGAAAATCAACATGGTTTCGTCCAGAATAAATCAACAATTACAAACCTACTTCATTTCACTTCTTTCTGCCTTGACTCCTTCGAAGATCGTAAGCAAGTAGATTGCGTATTCACAGATTTCAGTAAAGCCTTTGACAAATTGTGTCACAAGACTATACTCCATAAACTTAAGGCCTTAGGGTTTAACGACAAATTCTTAACGTGGATCTCGTCTTATCTTAAGAACAGAAGTTATAGCGTTATATTCAGAAATGAACTCTCCGACCAATTTTACGTCAACTCTGTTGTTCCACAGGGTAGCCATTTAGGTCCTTTATTATTTATCTTATTTATAAATGACATATAACATCCGTTATAAAAAACTCCTTCGTTTTAATATACGCTGATGACATTAAAATTTTCAAATCTATTAGTTCAATTAATGACTGCTCACAGCTTCAAGAAGATCTTCATAGTTTTAGGGAATGGTGCAATACAAACCGACTTTTATTGAATATTGACAAATGTAAAACTATGTGTTTTACACGCAAAAAAAAACAATTATAGATTATAACTATTTATTAGATTCTTCTTCCCTTTGTAAGCTTTCCGTTTTCTCTGATTTAGGTGTTATTCTTGACAGTAAATTAACGTTCTGTGACCATTATAACTTTATAGTTAAAAAAGCTAACAAGATTCTAGGTTTTATTAAACGTTTTTCTCGTGATTTTCGTGACCCCTACGTCTTAAAACTTCTTTATGTATCATTTGTCAGGCCAATACTTGAATACGGCTGTGTTATATGGGCACCATAGTATTCAGTCCATATAGACAGACTTGAAAGTATCCAAAAAAGATTTATGCGTTTTTGTCTTCGTTTTCTTCCGTTTTCCCAAATATTCAAACCACCTCCTTATTCTCAGAGACTTTTGCTAATAAACCTCCTTCACAACATAGACATTATCTCCAATTTTGTTTTATTTTAAAATTAATTAATGGTTCTATTATATCCGCAACAGCTCTGAATCGTCTAAATTTTAGCTATAGTCAAACTAGCATAAGAAGACAGAGATACCTTTATGTCCGATCTTTAGCAGAACTAACTATGGTATGAATAGCCCTTTAAATCAATTGATTTCAGTCTTCAATAAATTTTATAATTTAATTTCATCTGTTAATGACAATGTTAAAAGTAAACAATTTAAAGAAAGCTTTTTTAATATGTTATAGTATTTATTTATTTCTATGTTAATTAAAATTTTAAATTAAAAATTATGTAAATAGCTATAAGTTTATATTAACGTTAGATAATTAACGGATTAAATAAATAAAGACTGTAACTTGTCAAGATGATTTGTCTGATTTGTGGCAGATTAAAAGAAGATATTTTGAAAGAAAGGAAAATAAACAAAATGGTTGCCACGAACTGTCAAAATCAACCCGTCCCTATTGGAAAAAACTGTATTTTGTGAAACTTTAAGAAATATCGACTTAAGGACACAAATGGGAAATTGTCATCGTGTGTCACATCCCAGCCTCTGTTTTATTCTTGTTAAGTTTTCTGTTTTTATTAAAAAGCTTTTTTGTCTCTTCTTTCTTAAAGTGGTAAATATTTATTTCTAAAAGCAGTGTGAGAACAACAAAACAAAAACTTTCATAAATGCAAACAAAAACTTTACAAATATTTAAAAAAAAATCACCTAAGCAACGCTTGTACTGGTCTGCTAGTTAAAATGTTAAAACAATGAAAATTCCTAGTTATTATTTAACTTATTTAATTCTATAGTTATACTATTTGGAGGGAAACTCCATCTAGTGAGTATACCTGTAACCTTTAGGAGAAAATAATAAATAAATTCATTGGTTTGAAATTGGGAAACCCTATACGAGTATATTTTTGGTTCATTTAGCAAATATATTCATCATTCTTTTGTTTTGTTTGTTTTTTATATCTTCTCATTTTTTTACTTTACTTAAATTTTTCCTTTCTATTTATATTTTATTTACAGTTCTGGGCAGCTTATGTACCTTGCGAAGCACAACATCGAGACGCTGTTCAACTAACGCTTGAACAAATTGACGTAATTAAACGACTGACTGAACGCTATTCACCACAGCTGACGACATGCACATCAGCGGCGGGTAAGTTTACACTTGTGGATTTTAGATTGATCACACTATATATACCTATACCTATATCTATATATGTATATACAAAAACACACATAACATACCCTATATCCTAGAAAGAACACTTTTGTCTACTCGTTTAAAGGTCTGAGATAGCTTAATTCATTGTTGATTTATTACACCACTGCATAAGGATATCCTTTAGTCGAAATGAAACAACACAACAATCCCTTTGAAAGAAACTCTTCTGGATTGTATGGTCTCGTATATGTGTACATATAGGGTATATGGTATAGGTAACTGTTTGTCAGTTAAGCCATAACAGGCTATACATAACACAGCTTGCCTTACTCAAAAACAACTGGTGCAGCACCGGAAATGAGTTTCTCTTCTATATGCATCAGGATAGATAGTTCTAACTATGTTTCCTCTATATATATACCTATGTCTACATAATATCCTTTAAGTTTTTCTCTGAAGTATAGGTTTAGGTATGTTATATGTGCAACAAGCTTGCATGGCAGAAGCTTATGGATTGCATAAAAGAGTACTAAAGAGGACGAATTTGTTTTTCGAGGAAAATAACATTATTTTAACAGCAATAAATGTGAGGGAAAGTTTTTGTTATTTTGTTTTCTTCATGTGTATTTTTCTTTGTGGAAATTCTTTAGCAAGAGGTTTTTCCCTTTATTGGTAATATTTCTCCAATTGGAAGGATATTTGAGTTTGTATCAAATAGTTCACAAGAAATGACAATAGCAGATCTGTTTGAGGTATAATGCATTCTCTCGAAGGATGATTTCGATTATTGAAAAATGCATACTATTTTATAGCCCGTTCTTAATAATGAAAAGCGGTCAACCGACACAAGTAACTCGTCAGCCTTAGATAGTTTTTGAAGATTGTTGAACTTCGAATCAATTGCTGACCTTCTAAAAGGTGACTTGTTTGTAACGGAATTTCTGAAAACCATAAGGACACAATTTTTGATTCGTTAATTTCTAAGAAATTTTTTAAAACCGCTGTATATAAAGGGTTGGTTAAATCAAAGTTTTTTTTTTCAAATAAATTTAACTGATTTGTATACTATGGTAACACTAGTTTCGACAGCTTATGAAAGTTCAATGTTTTGTACCACTTAATAGTTTCGTCTATAATTTAATCTTGAAGTGTCTTAAAACGAGCAAATGCAGATTATTGAATTTTATTATAAATGCGTACTCTATTAAGAAAGTTCAACGCGCGCTTCTTCCATTTTATGGTCTATTTGGGTTATTATGACTAAATTAAAATTTCTTGTATTTTCCTGAATTGTATGTGTTTTTTAACTTCCTATAGGAAGTTATTGTAATCGGTCCGATTTGTCGAGTTGCAAATTTTGACATTTCTCAACGTTTCAAGGTCCAAAGAGTCAAAATAAAAGATTTTTAGATAGATGTCTGTGCGTGCGTGTGTACCTACGTTTGTACATACGTCCGTACGTTCGCGAATAAATTTTGTTATGAAAATAATAATGCAGAAAGATGCAGAATGAACTCCCAAAAAATTTAGTGGCTGTTTTTTTTACCATAGCAATTTAAAAAAAAAAAGTTTAATTTTGGTTAACCCTAAATATCTCACGAACCAATAACGCTAGAGACTTGAATTAAATTTTATATTATATATTGTAACGTAATCCCAAAGAAATATATTTTTGGAAAAAAAATCCAAGTAACGGTTTTTTTATAAATCAAAAAAACTAAAAAAAATATTTGTCACCTAGCAAAAATTTACGAACAAAAAATGATTTTATATCCAAAACAATTTAGTGCACTGAAGAATATTGCTTTTAAAATCTGACTGTTTTTTTACAAAAAAAAAACAAAACAAATTAATAGCAGTTGGTAAAAATTGATTTTCGACTCAAATATCTTTTCAAAAATTTAAGATTATAGCTTTCTAAAAACTAATTTTATCTTATAAGAAATATTGTTTTCAATATTCGATACAATTTTGAGAAAAATCGAATAGACAGTTTTCTTACAAAAAATAAAAACCTACATAAAAATAATACTAAAACTTGGTAGAAGTTTACTTTCGACTTAAATATCTTTTCAAAAATTAAAAATATTGGCTTTAAACTTATTTATATCACTGAAAATATTGTTTTTGACATTCCGTAAATTTTTATATAAAACTCCAACAGTCTGTTTTACACACTTCAAGAAATAGTTCGCAACTGATCTAGGATTTTGGTGCTTAACAGATCCATTGGAAAAGATTGGCAAAATTATCAGTAAACTGCAATTTTCAATTTTTTGAGGGTGCAATGTTTGGGTTCTTCGAGCTCCAGATTTAGCAATATTGTTTGTTACATGACATATTCAGAAGAGATGATCGGGCGAAACCTAAAATCTTTGTGTTATTTAAAATGCCTAAAGACCCAAATTGTGAGTCGATAAAGAAAGGGATAATCGTTTACCTTAATTTTTTGAGTCCATTGGACCTTTTAAGCAAATAATTCGAGACATTTTTAAGTAAAATTCTACCGAGACTAGGGCGGAAAATGTTGAGCTGTTAAAACCAAGGATAAATTCATGTTCATTTATTAAGTCTCGCATGCTTGTTTGTGAGCACTTTTGTTCACAACGATTACCCCAGGATTGTAATAGAATGTAATCTTTTTTGACTTCAATATTAAGATTCCATTCATTGAATTCATATAGAGATTGAGACTTTCAACTTTGACATCATTTGAACTTGAAAAAATTGCTATAATTAGTTCTCCAATCATTTGAATGCAATTAATTGATTGCAATCTTTTGAGTCTTCATGCATTCCATGCATTCTTTTGAAGTCCTTGCATTTATTTATAGTAGTTGAAATTTTTTGCATTCTTAGTGAAATTTCATTTCAAAGTAGTGAAATTTTAATTTCAAAATTAATTATAAAATAAATTAAAAAAGTAAAATAAAATTAAATAATATAAAATACAATACATTTTAATAACATAAAGTAAAGAACTGAAAATTGCAAACACTTTAAGAGAATGTAAAGTCTTCAAAAGAATGCAAAGACAAAATACAAATGCTTCAAAAAAAAAATTCAATTGAAAGAAACGATTTTAAAAGAATGCAAATGATTGCAATTAATTGATTGCAATCAAAATGATTTCAGTGTTCTTATAAGGTCAAATTATTGGTGATTTCAAAATGTATAGTCCCATTCAGTTAATGCAATCTTTAAGTTGAGTTCTAAATGATGCTTGGTTTAAGCTTAGATAACGTAGACCATGAGTGTTCTCATTTTTGGGCAAACTTGCTTCATTTCGACCCAAACTTCATTTAAAAAAACTAACTCCTTGGGTTACCCAGAATTCACTCCGGAAATAAGTTTTTAATATTCCCCAATGTTTTTTAAGTGTATTTTTGACATACATCTTAGTGTCAAAAAAAAGGAAACCATTAAAAAGTCCACAGTAATTATTCTGATTTTTTTTTAGATTTCATATCAAACGTAATAGAGCTGTGTATTTAAATGAGTATTCGAGGAATTTTTCAATATCTTAATAAATGCATAATAATTCCTGATACACAATTGACAATTTTGTTAGCTATAAAGTACCAAAAATAATAAAAATTTTAAATACTACCTTATTGAATAAAACAAAATATTATCATCTTAAAAGCTATTTTGCCAGCTGTAGCTCTGAATCAAAATGTAAGCAATAATTCTACATTTTTTCATAAAGTTCCTTTATCAAAAGCTTTTGTAGATTAGAACTTGTCTTTCAAACTATTTAAAACAATTTTGGCATCTGGTAAAAAATTAATTTTGTTGTTCCTCATGGATCAGTTTTATATTCTTTTGTATCCTTTTTCATTGTTTTGCATTCTTAGTTTGTTCAATATTTGTCGGACTCAACACGTACTTCTTTTACTATCTTCAATAACAGCATTAAGTTCCGAGTTTTATACCACTTCAGCCCTTATCACAGGACCCTTTGGAGAAAATTCGTACTCCAGCTCCAGTCGTAAGTCCAATATTGACACAACTGAATCCTAGTCTTGAAACGCCAGTTTTTACGAACTCCATTTCAATTTTGGGACAAATATTTTTGCTGGCATAGGAATTATGCTAGTTTTTTGTTATCATTCTTTGAACTTGTTTAATATGACGCGATCCAATATCTTTTACCTTGTTTACTTTATTCTTAACGAAAACGAGTTCTACTACTTCTGTTACTAAAACTAAACTCAACCCTTAGGTCTCTATTTACGAGTAATATGTTGCCTCTTTTGAAATGAACATACAAACTCGAAATCACCAAAACAGATAGAAAGATGTTGAATTTTACCCATTGAGTACATTACACCAAAGTTAGAGTATACCATCTTAATTAACTTTCTTAGAAAATTAAGATTAAGATTTTAATACGTTAACAAAGATTTAAAAATCTAAAATATAATCAAAGCCATAAAATATAAAGAAAAATTAAGAAAACATATATTTAAAAAAGTGCGTATACGCCCGAGTGCACTAATGTAACTTTTAATTTAAACTGAACTATAAAACGTAGGTATTGATGAATTTCGCTATAAAATTGAAATAAGAAAAGTTGTACCTACTAGTGGCCGGATTCTAATTAATCGCCAAATCAGGGGTCAAACTAAAAGCACATTTCAATTTGTCATTCTATTTTACTCGTCCTCCAAAATCTCATGATCATATCGTTGTTATAAAAAAAAATAAATTAGGTGGCGCAACAGCTCGTTGAGAACTAGGGCCTAGTGACTTACAACTCTCAACCATTTTTGTTTGCGGGTATTGTTGTCAGGGATGGATATCATTGTTAATACATCAAAAGTTTTCAATATTTATATCTTCAGAACCACCTTGATATATGAGTGCACAGTAATTACAACCAGCTCTAAATAAAGATAACATATGTACAATTGTACATATGCACCTCTATAATACAGCTTTCAAAAATTTTAAAAGATTAAATCCAACCTTTTAAATCCTAATAAGATTTAAAAACCCTTAATAATAATTTAATAAGAGAACACACAAAACAAAATCTAACTACTTTTATATTGGTGCGATTTAGTGTGTAAAAGTCTCATGTACGTAAAAACAAACTCAGCAAAAAGTCCTTCCAACTCATACATCATGCATACAGTTATTCAGCTATAGAAAGAAGCAAAACACATGATTATGTCATGTCACATCCCATAGCACTACTTTGCGCTGCTCCTCGTGTACTTTCGTCCTTCTCAAATGGCTCACATGGCTAAATGTATTCAAATGAACAATCATCGTTCGTTGACTATATATGTATGTATGTGCATTGGCAACATGTACAAAAATTTAACCTCGACCCGTGTGCACGTTGCACTTTCACAAGTTTTTCAAAAAATCCTGCTCCTTCGTCCGCTGTGTAAACGACCTATAACATTTACACAGATATGACAATGGGTAATCTCAGGACATTCAATGCAACTTTGACTACGTTTACATTGTAACCCAGTTTCCTCATTGTCATCGTAGTCGTAGTCGAAGTTGTAGTTTTCGTCTTCGTCGTCTTCGTCGTCTTCGTCGTCCTCGTCGCAGAGATTAACCCTTTCTACGTGTAAATATGGTATGGGGTAGAATAAGGTTAAAGAAGAAAAAGGACTAAAACGAATGGATGGTACATAGAGAAAGGGACTGCTTCGAGCTTCGAGGAATGCTTGGCAACAAATGGATTGAAACTTTTGTCGCATTTTCATTATTCAAACACTTACGCGATGAAGTAGTGTCACCTCGGGCTAAGGATGCGAGGGTTACCCCAAGCAGCCAACCAACTATACAAC
This sequence comes from Eupeodes latifasciatus, assembly GCA_920104205.1. Lineage (NCBI taxonomy): Eukaryota > Metazoa > Arthropoda > Insecta > Diptera > Syrphidae > Eupeodes > Eupeodes latifasciatus. The sequence continues at coordinate 114,596,409 of OV049925.1, read as the reverse complement.
CAACATCAGTAAAGCTCAAGAAATTCAAAGATAGAGAGAAAGAGAGAGTGAGGAAAAAAGACAATAAAGTCTATAAGTACTTCATAATGGAACTACGACTACGACGACGGAAAACTGTAAGACTTTTCCTGTTGAAAAGTGGTTACCTTTTTCCGTGAAAATCTCATCTTTCGTTTTTCTTACCTTACCTATTATGGATAAATATATATTTATTTATTTTTTTTTTTCGTTTGTTGCTCTGGCTCTGGAATCGAAGGAACCTATTTTCTTAACGACTTTTTTTAAGTGGGAAATTCACCAGCATTGGAACTTAAGTACACAGCACATTCCAAAATATTAAGAGATCAAAAGTGTGTCTATGTCAATCTCGTGAAGATCAAAATAAATTGCATCACTTCCTTATTTCTCTTTTTAACAATCGCAAGCGGAATGCTTATCCCTTATATTGACATTTTTCTAAACGTCAAAATACATAAATCTTTTCAAAAATCAATTAAACGCAAAGGCTAGTCGTTTTGACGTTTTATCACTCTTTCTAATACAAATAAAAATTGTCTGCCCTTTTTTGAACTGTCAAGTGGAAGGGATACATAATACATACAATTATTTGCCTCAATAGATTGTAACGTGAACACCGACTTAGAACTCACAACTGTCAAAAGCTTCTTGTTAAAATGAATCGTCCGATATGAACAGCAATTTAGAATTTATAAGTGTCAAAATTTGTTAAAATGAATCCCCCTAAAAGGTTACAATGTAAACACAGTCTCAAAATTCACATCTGTCAAAGAAAATGAGTTACCTCAAAAGAAACCAAATTGAACGGCGTTTAAGAGTCTATAGCTGTCAAAGTCCGTTAAAATGTAAAAAGTTATTCGTAAAAATGAGTTTCCTAAAAGGGTCAAGGGTTTTTATTTAAAATTAATCGACTCAAAGAAGCTGTCAAAATTCGTTAAAATAAATCGCACCAAAAGTGGTCAATGTAAACACCGTCTTAGAATTCACAGCTGTCAAAGATTATTCGTAAAAATAAATTCCTAAAAGGAGTCCATTAAGAACACCTATGTCAAAGGCTTTTCGTTAAAATAAACCAACTCAAAGAGTCCGATGTGAACCCTGTTTAAGGATGTAAAAGCAAATTTCGTTAGAGTTAATCATACTCAAATGAGCCAATGTAAACACCGTCTTAGAATACGCAGCTTTCAAAGGATATTCGTGAAAATGAATCGCTTCAAAAGAGTCCAACGTGAAAACAGCTGCCAAAGGCTTTTCTTTAAAAGAGTACATTTTGAACATAGATATAAAAAAAACTTTTCGTTCAAATTAATCGCCTTAAAAGAGTCCGATGTGAATACCACTTTAGAATGTATAGCTGTCAAAATTTATTAAAATACCACCAGCTCCAGCGTCTTAAAATTCATAGCTGTCAAAGACTATTCTTAAAAATGAGTTACCTCAAGAGATTAAATTACAGGTTTTAGTATTAGAATTTACATACATCTGTCAAAATTTGTTAAAAGATCACTTTTTTGTTTGAATGAATCCCATTAAACGGTAGAAATCACAGTTGTCATAGAATAATGTGCCTGCATGAATACGAAGAATTCAAACTGTCAGACTTTGAACGATTTTCACAATAAAATTATAAGATTTCTGACAAGTAGACTTCAAAAAAACCCTTTGTGTTACATGCTTAAGGAGGTAAGAGATAGATATTATGCTGTATACACATTGGGCTCTTTAAAGGTGACCCATTTTGACATTTCATCGTCTTACCTCACCCAAACTAATTTTTTTAAGTAATTTACAATTTCATAGGATGGACTTTTTGGCTGTCAAGTGGAAATGAGATACAATTATGAGATGTCAAAATGAGTATTATCAAATAATTGCAATGTTAACGCTTACGTAGAAATCACAGCTGTCAAAGTATAAATCTATAGAGGAATGAGAAAAAGTCAGGCTTTGACATTAGTTTAAATTTCAAATTATATCATTAGAATTCCCCGAGTTAAGCGGTTGGAATAAGAAAATGACAATTTGATTTTAAATATGGTATTCAGATTGAACTCTTTTAAGTCGACTCATTTTGACAGTTCACCATTTTATCTCGCTCCTACTCATTTTTTTAAAATTAAAAAAGTGGGTCCCTTTTTAACTATGAATTGGGAAGAATACACAAATTTGAGACGTCAACATCAGAGTTGCCTCAAAAGGGGGTCATTGGTTAACTGAACACTGTCTTAGAATTTCCATCTGTCAAAATGAATTACTCAAATAGTTAACTGCAGAAATTCTCCTTTTTTACCAACCTATTTTTCTATGAATTGCATTCCTTGCAAATACAAATTTTTCTTTATAGAAAAGAAATTCAACTCTTCGCTTCAATGAATATGAACAAGAATAAAAGATATTGAAACAAGAAAAACTTTTCCCAAGGAGTCTATAAGTCCTTCAACTTAACAAAAAGAAAAACACACACACATGCACAAAATTACCAGAAGAGAAACACTCGAATAAACGTGAATTCAGGATTCACAGTTAATGGACCGGATGAAGAAAAAGGTATTGGCAAAGTGACTCTGCATGAGAACGAGGTGAGCCAAGCTTCTATATAGGTATAGCTAAAGGTTAGGTTGGTACCTTAGGTAAATAGGTATAAGGTACCTATACAAAAATAAAGAGATATGTAGGAAACTCTACTTCATCGTTATCCTTATGGGGCTACACCGATAAAAATAAAGTAAATCAAAAGCTTATAGAAAGATAGATATACAAACGTATATGTAGGTAAGAAAAAAGTTTTTTTGTAATAATTTTATTTTTTAAATAAATTTTATTCATGGCCAAAAAGGAAGAGAGTTGGTCCTCCATGATTTTGATTTACAAACTAAGTTTTTTAAGGTTTAAAAAGGGGCAAACGCTTAAGTGAATGAGGAAAGTAGGTAGGTACGTAACTTACCCATCTACCAATTCGTATATTTTTTTTTCTTTTATTAAAAGAAAAATAATGGATAAATTGAAATAGGTACTTAGTTTTATTTCAATGATGGTGGTTGTTTCGAATAGGAGGCAAGGTAGCTAGTTCCTGCTGAGTGGTTTAAGCTAGGTATATAATCAATTACCGTCAATGTAATAAATATAAGGTACCTACTATAATTTATTTGCCACTTGTACATTACTTATAAAAGTAGCTGTGCGCAGTTTATTTTTAAAGAAACAGTTTTAAGGCCTTGAGGTCAAGGTAAGTCTCTTAAATCTTGGCGATTCATTTTCGGTTGTTTTTAAGAGGAGAAATGTCAAGAAATTAAATGAATAAAAGTATCATTGAATCTGTGTTTTTCTGTTAAGCTCTTAATGTCATAAGCCTGCTTATCAATCTTGGAAAAGTCTACTATGACAATTGTTGTGAAATGCAATTTTTAAATGTGCAATCTGTCAGATTATTTTTAATAGATTCGAGAGATCAGCTGTGTTCTTTGACTTAATTTTCATGAAAAACACAATCTTCTGTCATTATAATTTAAATATAACTTTTGGCATATGACTGACACGGCTGGTTCAGAAGTATTCTAATCTGGAGGTCCAATTTTCGATCAGAAATCATAGCTCTAAAGCGATCACCATTGAGCTTAACGTTCTAACCAGCAACGTTTTTAAAGAAGTATACAGACCATGAACTCCAACAACCCATAAAGTACACCAAACAGTCCCTTTTTGTGGATGTACCGTTGTCTCAATATCTCAATATTTTTTTTGATTGATGCATGCATTAAACCAAAAGTGAGCTTCAAAGCTACAAAATTCGGCTATTTCAAATAGAACCATGATTTCTTAAAATGAATTTACACCATTTGGAAGCGTTGTTTAAACTTTAGATGGCATAGGCAGGGATCAAACCCAAGACCTCTGGCATGACAGTCCAACACACTAACCATCATTCCACGGGTACTACTGTTGAAATGCCATACCAAGTTTAAAATAAATCACTTGACAGCTGACAAAACGACCACCAGTTAAAATAGTGTTACCAATTTAAAGTTCTATTCCTCTAAAAAAAAACAAACACTCTTTATTTTGAGGAGGTACATTTGAGACCAACTGCACTTTTTGTCTGATAACGAAGTTGCAAGCACTTAAATGGAGTATCTTTTTACAAATGGGTTTAAAACTAATAATAAAAGTACCTATAAGATCAGAACCCCTTAAGCCTGTGTTAGTTGAAGCTTTATGCCTGATTTTCAACCTAAAGTAGAAAATTGTCAGCAATGGATCATATTTACTAAAACGTGATTCAAAAAATCAACGAAAAAAGCTGAATTATAGTTGAATTATAGTTTCAATTCACTTAAACAGATTCCTGAAGATGACAAAACTTCTGTTCAACAGATATTGGCCAACTATCAGCTGAAATACACATTACAATATAAATGTTTGTTAAGTTAAGTAATATGTTTTTTACTTAGACTTGTTTAGCATAAGCGGGTATACAAATTATATTTAATTTAATAGCTTTTAAAAAAGAGATTATTCATTTTGTTAAGTCAGATAAAGTTTCAACTAGTCGGGTATTTTACTTAAGTTAATTGATGTTTCCGTTACCTTAGGGTAGGTTAATTTTAAAGACGAAAACATATGATAAGAGTCACATTACAGAGCCCACCAAAACCGCAGGTGTCGCTTCTGCTAACTTTAGTTTGAAATTTTTTTGAGACGTCGGTCGGCATACTCACTTGTTGCATTGTTTACCCCCACAAGGTAGAGCGATCTCCCCTGTCTTCTTGAAACCATCGTTTAACCATACCTTATATAACTGTTAGTTGAAAAATACAATGTGGAACAAAACTAATATTTAATATTTTGAATAATGGAAAACTTTATTTGGATCCTGACAATTTTGTCTGTTAAGTAAAAAATACAATCTCCGTCAAGTAATAACTGTTCGTATTATTCCTGATTCACTAGTTTTCAATCTAACTATAGCACAAAAAAAATGTACAAATGTTTCAAAAACCTTGTAAAATGTGTGTGCTTTACGCTCTTGGCTCTTAAAAAAGAAAATGATTTTAGCAACGATTCAGTTGGAATTTATTTCTTCTTACTTACAAAATCACCTGAATAATATTCTTTCAAGCTCTAGCGTACCTCAAGGTTGCCACTTAGGCCCTTCCCTTTTAATCCTCACCATTGGAGATATGGAATTGATGACACCAAGCCCATAACGTTGACACAAGCCTTTTATGTAGCTAAACCTCTATAGTTTCTCCTCAGTATGTTTTAAAAAATATTATTGAATTGTCAATCAATTTTTAAAGAAAACTTTAAAAAACTTCACCCCGTCAACACTTTCTCAAAAATCAATCCATTCCCTCTGTTGAGGTTATTCACGATATTTGACGATATAATACTTAAATCCAACTTAGCACATGACCTTGTTAAACTTTGGCCAAAGAAATTTTCCAACCCTTACCTTTGTACGTCCCCTCCCTAAATACGGGTCTCTAGTATGGTTTCCATATCATTGCATACATATTTTAAGATGTTTCCTTCGATTTGCCCTTTTGGCATCCTTCTCCGTAACAAGACCGCCTTTAATTAAATTATCTTAAGTCTTTGGAAGAACGTATAGACAGATACCTCACATCTTGTTAAACCATATCGCCTACTTTCCGACTCTATCAACTGTCCAAACCCTAACAACTCTTTCTTCCTTAACACTAACCCTCGCAATTTAAGAAATACTCATCTCTTTTATCTTCCCACCTCTTACGGCTCCAAAAAACCATGTTACGGAATGTCAATTTAATCAAACAAATTTTGCGATTTCAATGTAAGGTCCATAAGGTCCATTGCGCTTTTGCAATGTCTGATGTCAAATTTAATTGAAATACGACGCCATTTGCAATAATTTCAACACTTTCAGATAAAAGGCAAACGTACAAAAGTTTTTAGCTAGACCGGTTTTTCAATGGTGAACGGGAACTTAATTTATTTTACATTAAGTAAAATATATTTTGAAAACCCGATACTAGAAAATTTTGTTCAAAAATATATGTATATAGATAATTGAACAAGCTTACTACACCTTCAATTAAATGGCTATTTTACTTGAACAGATCTCATACAGTCTCCTGTTTGACAAATTTTAGACAAACAAGTTAATTTAAATTAGCCGGGTTTTTATCAAACAAATTTCTAGCAAATGGGTTTCAATTAAGCACGGAATTCTGAAATCTTATTGAAATAAAATTATAAAAAAAACTAGATTTGTTTCATAGTTTCAAAATAGCTGGGCTTGAATAACAATGAGTTAAAAAATTCACGAAGATATTTAAATTTGTTTAGTTAAATAATTTTTTCATATAAACGGGTTTGAATGAGTTTTGCTGAAAAGCATGTGGGCATAGTTAGAGTTTGGGGTTTTTCTTTAAAGAGGTTTCTAGTTATTGTTTAAATGTATTCACGGGTCTAGTAAAAATTTTAATTTTCAATACACGAAGCAAGGGCAGATCCAGACTTTTCATCAGGGGGGGGGGGGGGGGTCACACACTTAGATGAGTTTTTACTCATCGCTTAAAAATGTTCTAAAATGACAACTTTATAGTTATCAAATTATTTTAGAACACTGTTGTCCAGCAAGGTATGGTCTAACTATTTAATTTTGATGACTCCCTACACATGTATAAAAGCATTCCTAGATTCCAAAAGTTTTCTAAATATGCCATATTTAAGAGCTAAAACAAAATAGCTTAGAGGGTTTTTGCTGCATTTCACGCAGAAATGTAAGAAATTGTTTTGAAACGTAGCTTTTTTAAAAATAAAATATACTTTTCTTGTTTCCATTTCTATTTATGCTAAGAACGCTAAGAAAATTCAAAAATCCAGAAAATGAGAGAGGATCTGATATGAAAAAAGAGGCTGGGATGCGACCCACACTGATAACTTCCCATCCCGTCTGTCGATTTGTCTTGCTTAAAAGTTTGTCTATATGTATCAATTTTTACCAAATTTGCGTACTATTTTTTGAAGATTTTTTTTATTGTTTTTAGGTTTTTATTTTTTGTAAAAAAACTGGTCAATTCGATTTTTATCAAAATTTTATAGAATGTTGAAAACAATATTTCTTAAAAGACAAAATTAGTTTGAAGCAAATGTCTCAGATTTTTTAAAAGATATTTACGTCGAAAACAATTTTTACCAACTTTTAAACATTTTTTTTTAGGTTTTTATTTTTTTGTAAAAAAAAACTGTCAATTCGATTTTTCTCAAAATTTGTCCTATTGTTGAAAACAATATTTCTTATTAGTTAAAATTAGTTAGAAGCCATTATCTCAAATTTTTGAAAAGATATTTGAGTCAAAAATCAATTTTTAACAAGTTTTGGTAAATTCTTTTTTCGGTTTTTAATTTTTTGTAAAAAAACTGTAAATTCGATTTTTTTAAAAATTTTATTGAATGTTGACAATAATATTTTTTGAAAGATAAAAGTAGTTTAAAGCAAATACTCAAAGTTTTGAAAACATATTTGAGTCGAAAATCAATTTTTACCAACTTTTAAACATTTTTTTTTTAGGTTTTTATTTTTTGTAAAAAAAAAATGTCAATTCGATTTTTCTCAACATTTTTTAGAATGTTGAAAACAATATTTCTTATGAGATAAAATAAGTTTGAAGCCTTAATTTCAAGTTTTTGAAAAGATATTTGAGTCGAAATTCAATTTTTACCAACTTTGAGTAATGTTTTTTTTTTTTAGGTTTTTATTTTTTATAAAAAAAACTATCAATTAGATTTTTCTCAAAATTTTATCAGATGTCAAAAACATTATTCTTCGTTGCACAAAATTGTTTTGGAGATGAAATCATATTTTAGTCGTACAATTTTCGAAGTGACAAATTTTTTTTTCAGTTTTTTTAATTTATAAAAAAACCGTTAATTGAATTTTTTTCCAAAAATATAATTGTTTTGTATCACGTTACAATATATAATATAAAAGTTAATTTAAGTCTCTAGCGTCATTGGTTCATGAGATATTTAGGGTTAACCAAAATGTTCACCTTTTTTTTAAACTGCTATGGTAAAAAAAACCACCCACGCAATTTTCTTGAGAGCCCTTTCTGCATCTTTCTGCCTTATTATCTGTATAACAAAATTTATTTGAAGTCGATATCTCTTCTGGTTCTTGAGCTATGGACGACGAAAAAAACGTCGCGAACGTACGGACGTACGGACGTACGTACACACGCACGCACAGACATCTTTCTAAAAATCTTTTATTTCGATTCTAGGGACCTTGAAACGTCGAGAAATGTCAAAATTTTCAATTTGACAAATCGGACCCATTACAATAACTTCCTATGGGAAGTTAATAAAGTTGAAGGCTAGTTTAAGGAATTTAATGGCAACTTAATATAAAATTGATGATCTCTTATTCAAGCAGCCCTATTATTGTTATCAAATATCAACACGATATTTGATAATAGTTGATAATTATCAACAAATTTAATGAATCGGTATTATGGTGATCAATTATCAATATTTTTTGTAAATAGTGAATTAAAAGATCTATTGTGAAAAGCTTTATTGATAAACTCGGTATTACGGCTATCAAACATATTGATACCCATCAAATATTCTATCAGCTACAAAATCATCGTTGACAAATGTATCAAATATTCGTAAATGGTAAAGAAAGCTAAAATAAACAGTATTACGAGAAGCTTCAAACCCACTGGACAAATTATAAATTCATGAATTAAAATAAGAAATTTATTTAATGAAAACAACTTACATTATTTCGCCGAAATTATTTATAGACCAAAACACAAGAACTCAACACAAATGACAAACGTCAAACACCAAACAAAACCAATTCACAATCGTATATTGATTAGTATTCACAATGGGTGAAAAATTATCATTTGATACTCATAATACCAAATTATTAATAAATTGATAGAAGTTATCAGTTATCAAATAATTGATAGTTGATAGGCATAATAGGGCTGAAGGTTTCTTCTTAAGAACCTGAATAATTGCTCTTCTTCTTAGAAACAATTTTTATGAAAATAATTTAAGGCATTACTAAAGTTTTTTTCAAATTCTAAATTTAGTGAAAACAAAAATTTTAGTTGTTTTTGACAGCAAACCACTTTTTGGTGAATGTCGTTAAATTGCTAATAAATTTATAGATGAAATCTTTACTTATACAACTTAACTGTATATAAGCTTTATGGCTCATATGACCCCCTCATGGATCGTCAGTTGGTCAAAAGTTGATGAATTTGTGCTGCGTTTTTGGAATAGGCTGAATTTCCGATTCACCACTCCTACGAAACCCCCCCCCTGGATCCGCCATTGATACGAAGGTAATGTCCAATAAGGGATAATCTTCGACAAGTAAATTGCAAAGAGATTTAGATTTTAGATTTTTTTAGATTAGATAGATTTATTGATTTATCAAAAAAAATGTTACAAAATCATAATGTTTAATTGACTTAATTCTTATAAGGCATGGCCAGAGGGGCCGTCAGCCAGATTATAGCCTTGCTTAATGTTTTTATTAACTTCCCATAGGAAGTTATTGTAATGGGTCTGATGTGTCAAATTGAAAATTTTGACATTTCTCGACGTTTCAAGGGCCCTAGAGTCGAAATAAAAGATTTTTAGAAAGATGTCTGTGCGTGCGTGTGTACGTACGTCCGTACGTTCGCGATGTTTTCGTCGTCCATAGCTCAAGAACCAGAAGAGATATCGACTTAAAATAAATTTTGTTATAAAGATAATAAGGCAGAAAGATGCAGAAAGGGCTCTCAAGAAAATTGCGTGGGTGGGTTTTTTACCATAGCAGTTAAAAAAAAGGTGAAAATTTTGGTTAAACCTAAATATCTCATGAACCAATAACGCTAGAGACTTGAATTAAATTTTATATTATATATTGTAACATTATACAAAACAATTATATTTTTGGAAAAAAAATCCAATTAACGGTTTTTTTATAAATAAAAAAAAAACCGAAAAAAAATTGTCACCTCGAAAATTTTACGACTAAAATATGATTTTATCTCCAAAGCAATTTTGTGCAACGAAGAATAATGTTTTTGACATCTGATAAAATTTTGAGAAAAATCTAATTGACAGTTTTTTTATAAAAAATAAAAACCAAAAAAAAAACATTATTCAAAGTTGGTAAAAATTGAATTTCGACTCAAATATCTTTTCAAAAACTTCAGATTAAGGCTTCAAACTTATTTTATCTTATAAGAAATATTGTTTTCAATATTCTATAAAATGTTGAGAAAAATCGAAAACATAAAAACCCAAAAAAAAAATAATTAATAAAAGTTGGTAAAAATTGATTTTCGACTCAGATATCTTTTCAAAACTTTGAGATAATAGCTTTTTACTACTTTAAACTTATAAGAAATATTGTTTTCAACATTAGGAAACATTTTGAGAAAAATCGAATTGACAGTTTAAAAAAAAAATATAAACACCTAAAAAAACATTACTCAAAGTTGGTAAAAATTGATTTTCGACTCAAATATCTTTTCAAAACTTTGGGATATTGCTTTTAAACTACTTTTATCTTTCAAAAAGTAAAGTTGTCAACAATAAGTAAAATTTTGAAAAAAATCGAATAGACAGTTTTTTTTTACAAAAAGATTAAAAACCGAAAAAAAATTTAACAAAAGTTGTTAAAAATTGATTTTTGACTCAAATATCTTTTCAAAAATTTGAGATAATGGCTTCTAACTAATTTTAACTTATGAAAAATATTGTTTTCAACAATAGGAAAAATTTTGAGAAAAAATTATCATTGAAATAGTTGCTAAAATTATCATTGAAATAGTTGCCTTGGCCTAAATCATATTGGAGTTTTGAATATATTTTTCTGTGAAGTGAGCTTCTCGCCTTCTCTATGTTGTCTTCCCTTGCTTTGTAATGGAGGCTTTCCACTAAATTACAGAGAAAAGGTTTCCACATCAAGCTGAAAGGTATTTCGCACGAGTCTGCTAACTTTTTTTCCATTCTTCAAACCATGAACTTTGGGACCTTATGACTGATACTGCAATCTTCCTAGCAATTTTATCGGTGTGGCTGTTCATCAGTTTAACAATTTAATTGAAATGTAATCTAAGTGATTTTAGGTACAATGGTGATAACCCAGTTTTGATAAGAAGCATATAGTTTGGTGTTGTGTCCGGTAGACGAAACTGTCATTTTAAAAAGAATCGGAGGAGTTTTTCAAATGGTCTCCGAAGGGCGCCAGCCCCATGATTCTGCAGCATACAACATGATGGACTGAGACGTTGCGGTAAAAACTCGATATTTGGTGCTGAATGAGATATCCGAATTTCCGTAAATATTTTGCCATAGGTACTGTACCAACAGCGTTTTTGGAAGCCGATAGCTTTTTCTCAAGGTGCTTTTCGGTATTCAAGTTGCTCGTTACAGTAAAACCAAGGTATTGGTATTCTTTCTTTCTTATTTTCGATTAAGGCTGTTTGCTGAACGAGGTGACACTTATTGCAAGCCTTTATCAAGGTATTGGACTTGCAGCATGTCAAAAACTTAAAGACCTCAAACTTAAGCCTTCTCAACTATGCCCTACACCTCAAACAAAATTCAGTTGACAAATTTTAAGTACCAAGCTTATATTACCGAAGAAAGTTTTAAGCCTATATATTGATGGTACGAGTAGATGTAGGTGAGTGCCGATCTGCATCCCACCCGCAGCGCACGCGTCGTGAGAGTCTTGTCCTCATTGTACCTAGTTGTCTACCTTTGTTCATATTTGTTGTCTGTTTAAATTAAAAAAAAAAAAAAAAAAATATAATACTTATAATAAATAAAAACCCAATACGTAAAAACAAAAAAAATCAATTAACAGTCCAGCCCATATGTGTTTTCTTCAGTCATAATTAAAATCAATAATCCAATAATAAAATAAATCCCGCGCCGTGTCAACAATTTCTTTCCAAGTGCAGTGTCCAAAGCCAAACAACAACAAAAAACAATACCTAAAACTAGTGCTCCAACATAAATCAATAATCAATTACGAAACGGCAAAAGTATAATGATAATGATAACACAGTGCAATGGGTAATCCATTCTCTCCCTTCCCTCCATCCCTCACAGTCATATTATCTCAATCGATGTAGACATTGCATACGGTTCTTTTATAGCTATATACAGTGTATACATGGATTGAGTTGATGTGTTTTCGGATAGATTAGTATGTGTGATATCTAGTTAACCAGGGGCGGATCAGTATGCAGATTTTCACTAAGGCATAACACTAGTGGAAACCTGTAACTGAAAAGTTCAAATTGGATTCTAGATAAAACATATATTATAGTTAATTGTCCGAATTGTGTTTAATTAGTTTTGAACATTAGAATGTTGGGTGAATTCAGGGTGGATTTTAGCAACATTCGTGGTTTAAGAAAGAACTCCTATGCCACATATGTCCACACTGCATCAAACAGGCCAGCTGTTTTGGCATTGAGTGAAACTCAAATAGGTGAAGATTCTGATCATTCGGAATTCAATTTAAATGGGTATAGCTTAGTGCCATTATTTTTTCCTCATCATGGATTAGCCGTGTATATAAGAAATGATGTTGCATACCAACTTCAGCCACAATATGGTTTGTGTTCTAACACAAACTTTAACTTTATGTGGTTAAAATTCACGGTAAATAAGCACATCATCCACACATGTTTTTTATATCGAAGTCCAAATCTGGACAGAAATTCAACTTTTAACGAATTGGATGCTCTGTCTGACTCCATTCAAAGAATTGTTGCCCATTATCCTCACACTGAAATCGTCATTGCGGGCGATTTCAATGTACACAATTCTTCTTGGCTTCGTTATTCTGGCCAGTCAACACCGGAAGGAAGGTATGTTGAGATCTTTGCTGAGTTAAATCAATTAACTCAGCTTGTCGATGAGCCAACTCGAATCCCTGACGTTGCAGGTCAATCCGCCAACACCCTAGACTTGTTTCTTACCTCTGACCCTAATAAATACACAATCAGTGTATTACCGCCTCTAGGCACATCAGACCATTGTATCGTATCTGCAAAATTCTCATGTCAAAAAAACCCAGTTAAAGAAAAAACTCCTACGAGAACCGTTTGGCAATATGAGAAAGCCAACTGGGACGGTCTCAATGAATTCTTCAGGAACTTTAACTGGTCACTATGCTTCCTCGATAGTGACGTGGATTCCAGCGCAGATATGGTAACAAATTTAATTCTTTGTGGAATGAGAAATTTTATCCCGAATAGGGTGAAATCTATCAAACCCAAAGAGAACTCATGGTTTGATTCGAGCTGTAAAGAGGTTATTAGGTTCAGAGATGTAAGTTTCCGTTGTTATAAAGCCAACCCGACTGAGGAAAACCGGAATAAGTTCAAACAAGCTAGAAAGACCTGTAATGGTCATATTCGACGAACCAAATTTTTGCATGATCAGAAATTAAGGCAAAAAATACTACAATGTCCCAAAGGTAGTAAAAATTTCTGGTCATTTGTAAAAAACGTACGAAACACCACGTCATCCTCGGTTCCAACGCTCGTCCACAATGACACTCTCTATGTAAGCTCGATTGATAAAGCCAATTTGCTTGCAGCACAGTTTGCTGTTAATTCGACGCTATCGGAAAGTGTCATGAGTCCTCCTGTTCTTGAGAGCGTAAACGATTCTATGGGACGAATCTTCTTTCGCACTCGTGCAGTCGCAAGAGTACTGAAAGACCTAGACATACACAAATCCGCTGGCCCGGATAGTATTCCCCCAATTGTTCTGAAGAGGTGTTCTTCAACGCTGGCAAAACCACTGCGTAAGCTTTTCCATCTGTCCTACTCTACAGGTCTCTTCCCGAGTGGATGGAAAACTGCATTTGTTCAGCCTGTCCCTAAAAAAGGCGAATCCTCCTCCCCCTCAAACTATCGTCCAATTGCACTTACGTCCCTTCTTTCCAAGGTCATGGAAACGCTGATTAATTATCAGCTTAAGAAATATCTTGAAGAACGGAAGCTTCTTAATGACCGACAGTATGGCTTTCGTAGCAATAGGTCCACTGGTGATCTCATGGTTCATCTCACCGAACAGTGGAACAAGTCTTTACATCGTTTTGGAGAAAGTAAGATTATTGCACTTGATATTTCAAAAGCATTTGATAGAGTTTGGCACCAAGCTCTCTTATCGAAAATGCGTGCCTTTGGTATTGATGAATCTTTTCTTCGTTGGATTAGAAATTACCTTTCTAACCGTTCAATACAAGTTGTATTGGATGGTTTCAAGTCTGAAATTCATAAAATAAATGCTGGTGTCCCCCAGGGCTCCGTTTTGTCTCCGACTCTCTTCCTTTTATTCATAAATGATCTCTTGTCTGCCACTTCTAATCCATTAAACTGTTTCGCCGACGACAGTACCCTCAGCTTTTCATACTCGTTTTTAGATTCACATCCTTGTCCTTCGGATGTGGAACTTCAACGGCAGCGTATGATAAGCTCATTAAATTCTGATCTTGACAGCATTGTCCAATGGGGAATCAAAAACCGTGTAGAATTTAATGCTTCGAAAACTCAATGCTGTCTCCTGTCGTTAAAGCGTAACATACCCCCGATGCCGCTATCTATGAGTGGCACTTGCATCCAGGAAACTAATCAACTGTCAGTACTCGGTATGTGTATCACAGATCACCTTTTATGGAATGATCACATATTCGACATCGCCAAAAATGCTGCTAGGTGCTTAGGATTTCTCCGACGATGCAAGAAATTTTTCACCCCTTCTGATCTGGCTGTAATTTACAAAGCCTTCATCCGTCCAAAGCTGGAATATAATTCGCATATCTGGGCAGGTGCCCCTAAAACAAGTTTAAATCTCTTGGATAGAATTCAAAAAAGGGCTTTAAAAATGATAGGCGACAGAACTATAATCGAAACATTTACATCACTAGAACACCGCCGCAATGTTTCATGCCTTTCGTTGTTTTATCGATATTTTTACAAACAATGTTCTGTCGAATTAGCCAGTAGTATTCCACCCCTTAAACTATTCAGCCGTAATACTCGCACTTCTAGGAATGCTCATCAGTTTACCCTTGAGCTCAATTTCGGGCGTACTGTCAAGTATAGAGATTCTTTCTTAAATCGCACATCGAGAATGTGGAATGCTTTGGCCAACTCTGTTTTTCCCTCCCATTTTGATGTTCAGAACTTTAAGACCAATGTGCACCGGTATCTCCTTTTAAATCCTTCCCTATTTTCCTAACGCTCGCACTGTGTTTAAATATAAACATATAAAGGGTACTAATAACCCCTTGAGTGCTTGTGAATTATAAAAAAAAAAAAAAAAAAAAAGGTATAAATAATAATAATTGAAACATTGTATCTACAATTTATGTATACTTTAAAAAGCACTTCGATACTTTCTCTCCCTTCGTATACTCGTAGATAGAGATATAATAAAGTCTTTATATAGGATATATTCGAGGTATACATAAACCCTTAGGAAGATTAAATTTTAAAGGTTCAATTCAACTGTAAGCAAGCACATATAGACATGAAAATCGTTTTAAGTTTTAATTTGTTTTTCATTGCATCAATCTCATCTATTTATAAATACATATATACCGTCAGCTGTCCAGGCAAAAACACATTACTCTACTCCTTGTTTGGTCGTCCTCGAATTTTGAGTGTTCCATCGATGTCGGGTCCTGTCAGGAGCACTCTAAAGATAAATTTCTCAAAGTCTGCATATTTATGTATGATGTACAAATTTGCTCATACCAAGGCATACCTTTTACCTATGAATTTGACGTATGATCTTCACAATTCATATTTTCATCTCTTGCTTATGTTTAACAAAGTTCTCCAATTTTGTGCTTTTCATGCTTCATCATAAGTAAACCTACCTTAAGCAAGATATCCCGCCATCATCTCTTATCTTTCCTTCCCAAAAACTCTAAAACACACACGCACAAACAGAATTACATACATACATACATACAAATTTCGAAGGAGCATTTCTAGGTAAAGCACAGAAAATGTAATCCTGGCATATGCTTGTATCTTTTCAGACATCATTGAAGCCCACAAAAATCATCAACTTTGCTCGCTTACCGGTGTTGAGGGTGGTCATTCATTGGGCGGTTCATTGGCTGTTCTCCGGACATTGTACGCTATCGGTGTCAGATATATGACTCTAACGTCCACCTGCCATACACCTTGGGCCGATTCAAGTCACGCTGATGCACCAACCTTCAATGTTAAGCACGGAGGTTTAACTATTTTCGGCAAGGTAAGTTTAGTTTCTCACCTCTAAATAACCATTTATCCATCCATCCATCCATCTATCGAAATACTTCAAACAATGTATCCTCTTTTCAATATTGAAAGGACTCTCTATATGCACTACAAATGTGTTTGTACATATTTCCATTAACCAAAAAGCCTATAACTTAAACGTGACTATTCACAGTGAGTGTGATTAAGATAAAATATTCAACTTTATACGGTATAGTGTACGATATGCTTTAGACCTTCTGTACTGTTTGTGCTTAAACGAACCTCAAACTCAACTATAAAACGACGTCGGACGAAGGACTACAACGAAGGACCAAGAATGCTCTGTTCAGGTCCAGCACAAAAAAGAGAGTATAGGCCCTGATGAGTAAATATATGAATGTATGTAGAATAACAGGACTTTTGTTTTGTGTGTGTGCATAGTCTTCATAATTTAATTGGATTTTAATTGTAGTCTCGTTTTAATTTGCACTTGCCTAAAGGCATCTCTGGATGCATTGCAGGTCCTTTTATAATATTCAGAGAAGAAAGTCTGCGATGCCACATGGAATGGCATAAAGCACACCAGAAAGGCTACCTATGGTATACCTATTTGTAGATATATTTTTATAGCCTTTTGATACATACATATAAAGGATAAGGAAGTATGCATCTGCAACATGTGTGTGGCTTTTAAGTGAAGAGATTTTCATGTATTGCATATTTTCTACCATTTTGTTAAAGAAGACTCGCATCATCACAGCACAAGTTCCAGAAGTCTTCCTCTCTCTCTTTCTGTTCATTGTATCTTCATTTTGTGTTTTTTAAAAGAGATTTTTCAAACAAATGCCATTAAGAGGAAATAATTATTCACTGATGATAACAAGCTTGCCACCTTACACTCAAAAACAAACAAAGGGTGTTTCAAATCAAAGTCAAAGACACAAAAGTTTTTTGAAAGGTTTTTTTTTATTAAACTAAGCTTAAAACTAAACTAGGCCCTAGTTCACAAAGGACTGTTGTGGTACCTTAAGTTAAAATTAAACTTAATGAATAAACCTTTGTATAGCATTACAAAAAGCCATGTTCTGTATAAAGGCATATACATATGTATGTATCTCCAAAATTTTCTTTAGACAAAATAATATCAATTCATTAAATAATATATATACATTACAGCCGTAAGACGTCATTAAAAATAATTAGATAACTTTCTTGACTTTTTGCTTCCTAGTGGTTTCTAAGTGAAACCAAAAAGTTAATATCTTTTCAATGTATTCCTAAAGATTGCATGGTGAAACAAAACTACAAAATACAACTATTAACGTTTTCTATCGAAAAGTTAAACTATCGAAACGTTAAACAGTCAATTGGTTGAAAGTTAAATAGTCAAATAGTTGAAAAGTTGAATAGTCAAAAATTGGAAAGGCTGCAACTACAACCACAATAGTACAAAACTACCAAACTACAATAGTACAAAACTACAAAACTACCAAACTGTAAACTACAAAACTGCAGAACCACAAAACCACAAAACTACGCAACTACATTACTGCACAACTACACAACTGCACAACTACACAACTACACAACTACACAACTACACAACTACACAACTACACAGCTACACAACTACACAACTACACAACTACACAACTACACAACTACACAACTACACAACTACACAACTAAACAACTACACAACTACACAACTACACAACTACACAACTACACAACTACACAACTACACAACTACACAACTACACAACTACACAACTACACAACTACACAACTACACAACTACACAACTACACAACTACACAACTACACAACTACACAACTACACAACTACACAACTACACAACTACACAACTACACAACTTCACAACTACACAAAAACACAACTACACAACTGCATAACTGCACAACTACACAACTACACAACTACACAACTACACAACTACACAACTACACAACTACACAACTACACAACTACACAACTACACAACTACAAAACTACAAAATACTATTAATGTTTTCAAACTGTTGCGTTGAAATTTTGAACTTCTCTATGTGCCAAGCTCACCGGGGTCTATCAAGCTTAATTTTTGTGCATGTATTAGCTCCACTGTACAGGTATATTTTGTAAGATTCATGGCTATAGCTCCTCAGAAATCTCCCTCCGTCAGAAATGGGGCCCAATAATACGAGTTAAAAATGTCTATGACTATGCGCCCAAGATCTAGGTCCATAAATAGGATTTGGTAGAACCAAGTCTTATGAAACAGCAGCTTGAAATTTATTCCGATATTTTAGGAAAACTGTATTCACCTAGAAGAAACAAAGGGCTTTGTTTTTCGCTCAATTATGTGTAGTATAAGTTTTTTTGATGCTCACTCGATCTGAATAAATGAGTTCTGAACACCTTTTTGGGTACTTCTAAAGATATCACCTCTAAAACCGCAGTTTATAATTTACAGTGGTAAAGCAGTGTTAAATTAATTTTTTGGTTATTAGCACTTACGTCCAATCTTTTCAAGTTCATGGAAACGCTGATTTGAATTATCAGCTTAAAAATAATCTCGAGGAACGAAAGCTCCTTAATGACCCCTAAAACGGCTTTTGTAGCAATGGATCCACTGGTATTCTTATGGTTCATCCTACCGAACGTTGAAACAAATCTGTACATCGTTTTGGAGAAAAAAAGATTATTGGACTTGATATTATAAATGAATAAATGATAAAGGGTGGAGCATCTTGTCTTCGGTATTGATAAATCCCTTCTTTGTTGGATTAGAAAAGTGCTCTCAAGCCGCTCGCTGGTGACAAGTAATTTTGGATGGATTGAAGTCTAAAACCCACAATATATAATATGCTGGTGTGCCTCAGGGCTCCATTTTATCTCCGACACTCTTTCTTATTATTATTAATATAACCTCCTGCCTGCAACACTTCTAATCACACATCACCCCCCCCCCTTGCATACGGACTACGATAAAATATGATAAGCTCATTTAAATCCGACTTACATGGCATGGGGCATTAGAAACCGCGTGAAACCGATCAGAACATCAGCGATAGGCCATGTCACAAAGAATGGATCACGTTGTTTGGTTTTTTTTTCTGAGACCATGAAGAAATTTGTCTCTTTTTCTGATCCGGCTAAAATTTACAAAATTTATATTAGTCCATAATCTTGAGTATATATCCTACTTACGTAAGCCTCTACGACAATATTCAAAGAAAAGTTTTTTAAATGAGTGTTGACAATAACACCATTAAATCAGTTACTTCACTCGAACATTATCGTAAAGTTTTGTGCATCACCTTTTAACAGATATTTTTTAAAGACTTTGTTGTAGTAAAATTAGCCAGTTGCATTCCTTCCCTTAAACTTTTTAGCCGGGCAAACGCCCACCAGTTTACACTTGAGGCCGTATATAAAGTACAGAGATACGTTCTTTAGCCGTACTACCCGAATGTATGTTTAACGCTTTGACATGCTCTATATTTCCCTGTCATTGCAATGTTCAAGAATTCTACACTTGGCTAACTCTAGCTTCACTTTTGTAAGACAAGGTTATACAAGTTTGAAAACTAATTCTTGGAAGAGAAAAATTAAGCCAACAAATTTAATCGAAACCGAAAAGTCCGACCTTTAAAAATATCAGTTAAATTAATGTAATTTAATAAACACACCCTGTCAAGATGCAAATTGTTTCACCTGTGTCTTTTCGTAGAGTTGAGGTAATTTAGCACGACTAAAAGCAGGAAATTCCATTATTCCAAAAAGGCAAAGAGGAACAATTTACACATAACGAATCTGGAGAGTGTGGTTCTTTTTGTGGAAGAAATAATATAAGTGCTGTCATGTGGGTACTCATTCAGATTACAGAAACCATTATTATTTTCAGTACCTAGCTATTCATACCTACCTACAGTTCATGTACTCAAATAAATATACGAGTATATTGTATCTCTGATCCTTTGATGCTAATGTATACTGTACAGAAACCATTTTATAAGACCTATCTATCTATATATTGTAGGTATAATGTTGGATGCGGTCGAATGCATTATACCTACACTTTTGTACCACAATAATGTAATTTAATTTTAATACCAAAAAACCATAATATGTAAGAAGCTAGATAGTTATAATATAATTTAAGTTACATTATTCTACATTGTATACAGGTTAACATTTAACATAAGGTCTATACTACATAGTTACATATATAGAAATTCTAATCGGATCGAAATAT
The DNA here is from genome assembly GCA_920104205.1 of Eupeodes latifasciatus. Classification (NCBI taxonomy): domain Eukaryota; kingdom Metazoa; phylum Arthropoda; class Insecta; order Diptera; family Syrphidae; genus Eupeodes; species Eupeodes latifasciatus. The sequence goes on along the minus strand of OV049925.1, from coordinate 114,575,843 downwards.
CTAAATGTATGAAGTGTTGGTATTTTCAACAAAATCTTACATATGATGATATGTTCCAAGGTAAAGGAGTAAATTATTTTGGATTAAAGACTTTATTTGAGTAACAATAAGGATTCAAGTAGATACTTTGGAATATTGCATGTGGTAACTTAGAACAGGTATACCAGACACTTGGCTTACTTGGATGGTGTAAAGTAATATTTTTTTTAGAAAATTAAGATTTTGAAAACTCCTGATGATTCCATTTTCTTTAAAGAGACAATATGTTTCAAGATGTAGTCTAAAGTTATAGCGAAATTTTAATTTTGAATACCTTCATTTATTCTCGAAATATTCGAAACCGACATCAGTTTTTACCAATTTTTTGTAGATTCTAAACATTTTAATAAATGTTAAAAACAGCTTTTTTATAAATAAATAAATAAATAAGGTGGCGCAACAAGTCCATGAAGAACCAGGGCCTAGTGACTTACAACTCTCAACCATTTCTGTGTGCGAGTAATGTTGTCAGAGATGGAAGGGACCTACAGTTTATATGCCGAATCCGAACTGCTAATTTGAGAAAGCACTTTTCATGACAAGAATTACTTTTGGAGGATTTGTCAATTCCGTACCCGTGAAAAAAAGTTAGGTGGCACAGGCAGGGATTGAACCCAAGACCCCTTGCATGACAGTCCAACGCACTAACCATCACGCTACGGGTACTACAGCTTTTTTATAAGATAACATTAATTTCAAGGCTTACTTACTTAAGGTGGCGCTACAGTCCTGTGTGAACTAGAGCCCCACCCAAAAAACTTCTCCATTAAGCTCGGTCCCTAGCTAGATGTCTCCAGTTTTGGGCTCTAAGTTGGGTGCAGTCACTTTCCACTTGTGCGCGCCACCTGATCCGGGGTTTTTCTCTACTGCGCTGTCCTGTGGGCCGGAGCATTGGTTTCCATGCGCTCTACGTGACCCAGCCATCTAAGTCATTGGACTTTTACCCTTCTGGCTAAGTCTATGTCGCTGTACAGCTCGTCGTTCCATCTTCTCCTCCACTCCCCTTCTATGCATACGGGACCGTAGATCACACGAAGAACTTTTCTTTCGAAACGACCCAAGGTGCTTTCATCCGCTGTTGTCATAGTCCATGCTTCTACACCGTATAGCAGGACGGGAATGACGAGGGTCTTATAGAGAGAGAGACACTTTGGTCCCTCGACAGAGGACTTTGCTACTCAATTGCTTTCTTAGCCCAAAAGAAATAGCGGTTTGCAAGAGTTATTCTTCGTTTGATCTCAGCGATTGTGTTGTTTTATGAGTTCATAGCGGAGCCTAGGTAGACGAAGTCCTTGACTACCTCAAAGTTACGTCTGTCGATGGTGACGTTTAAACCGAGACGTCGGTGTTGTAAGTCCTTTCTTGACGACAACATGTACTTTTTTTTTGCCCTGATTAACCGTTAAGCCCATTTTTGCCGCCTCTGTCTCAATACTCACAAAAGCCCCATTGACATCACGCTGAGTTCTTCTGATTATGTCAATGTCATCAGCATATGCTAGTAATTGGACAGACTTTTGAAAGATAGTGCCTCCAGTGTTGACTTGGGATTTCTGCACTATTCTTTCAGGTCCGATGTTAAAAAAAATCACATAACAGCCCACCACCTTGTTTAAAGCCTTTTTTGACATCGAAAGGTTCTGTTAAGTTGTTTCCAACCTTTATGGAGCAGCCTTAATTCTCCATGGTCATCCTGTACAAACGGAAGAGTTTGATAGGGGTGCCAAATCTAGACATCGCTATACACAGGTTGTCTCTGTAGATGCTGTCATATGCGGCCTTGAGTTATTTCCAGGATCTGTCGTAATGTGAATATTTTATCGACCGTGGACTCTCTTGGTCTGAAGTCACACTAATAAGGACTTATAAAGTTGTTGACGAAGGGCTTTGGACGTTCTCATATAACGTCAGAGAAGATTTTGTATGCTATGTAAAAGGAGACTGATTCCTCTATAATTGGTGCAGTTTAGAGGGTCTTCCTTTTAAAGTATAGAACAAACAATACTAAGGTTCCATTCATCGGGCATGCTTTCTTCCAACCATATCTTACAGATAAGTTGGAGCATGCTCCTAACCAAATTATCTCCAACTGCTTTGAAGAGCTCGGCATTCAAGCCATCTGCTCCAGCGGCTTTGTTACTCGTAGACTTCAGCTTAGATATGACAATCTTTATTTCGTCTTAGTCGGGAAGACGTGATTGTTAGCTTTCGTCATCTATGTTCAATGGATCATCCTGCCTGACAACAGAATTTGGTTCGTCGTCGCTGCATTGACTGTGATTCTCTTCTGCTCATAGAGCTCGTGAGCAGCTCTTGTCCGTCTATGCAGCGCCGCTTTGCGTGCCTGTTGTTTGGCTGCATTTGCCTGCCGACATTCCTCATTAAACCAGGGGTTCCTTGTTTCCAGCACGTCAGAGGCGGCTTCTCTGATTGCATCTTGGCAATGTTGCCATTATTTCTCCATACATTGCGTTGGCGGCAGAGAACTTCGAGAGAGGTTACTTGTAACTCTTAGTCAGAGTAGGATTTGGCGATCTCTTGCGATTATAGCCGTTTGACGTTGTATCATCTCCTAGCATCTCCCTGTTTTGCCTTGGGTCTGGAAACCCGAAGTGCTACCTTGGCTACAACGAGGTAGTGGTCCGAGTCGATGTTAGTTCCCCGGAAAGTTCGGACATCCATGATGCTGGAAGCGTGTCTAGCGTCGATCGCAATATAGTCAATCTGGTTGGCGGTAGATTGATATGAAGAAGTCCAAGTTCCTTTGTGATTGTTAAGGTGTTGTGTATGGTCATGAACTTTGATCTTCTGGGTCAGTTGGATCTTGTACAGATTTAGGCCCAAGTCCCGACGTAAAATTGCACGGCGAGGAATAGACTGCCTCAGGTTCTGCTGTACACTTTCACGGACCGTGCCGATGTTCTCAGCCGATCTTGCGTTCATTGAACGTACGGGTGTAAGCTGATTATTTACTGAACCGGTCGTTTCAAATTTGGTCACCAAACGTTAAAGTTTCCACTGTGAAGGGCCATCACGTCTACCGTAAAATGGGCACAATGCGCGCAACGTTTGCGTTATCATTTGTATAATTTGAACGTGCTGTTCAATCGTGTAACTTGCCATGATGATTTGGCATAAACAACTGAATAATAAACAAAAGATTTGACAGATGTCACCAAAACAAAATTGCCACCACGGGTTGCCAAAATCTATCCGTGCCAACTGAAAAATCCCTTATTTTAAAATTTAAAATGTGTGATTTGATTTTCGTCTACATAGAACATCAAAAATCCTTCAGGGTGGTCCAAAATTAACAATCGATATCTAAAATGATAGATCTTAATTTTACTAATACAAGTAAAAAATCCATTTTCAACCCTTCAACGATTTTGGGGAATGAGAAAGGATCAGGGGATATATCGCGAATCTACTTAAATCCTTAATTTTTTAAATTTAAACTCAATCGAGACAATTGTTTTGGCTGTATGTATGGGCGAAGACAGACATACAGACGGAATCAGGAGACCCAATATTTTTCGACTTCTCTATCATCGTTATGTCTTGTTTGATTTAAATATCAAGCTTGAATTTTTACGAATTCAGTACTTGCCATAAGTAGTACCCGTGGCATGATGGTTAGTGCGTTGGACTGTCATGCCAGAGGTCTTGGGTTCGATCCCTGCCTATACCACCCACAGTTTTTTTCACGGGTACTGCCTCTTGCGAGGAATTGACAAATCCTCCAAGAGTAATTCTTGTCCTGAAAAGTGGTTTCTCAAATTAGCCGTCCGGATAAATCCAGCTTAATTGAGCTCCACTCAAGAAAAAAAAAAAGAATTAAATTAAAATAGTAGTTGTGGTTATTTTCAATTTTCTCAAAAACTAAAAGACATAAAATCATCTAGTTTTCAGTTTTTGATCAAAAACAAATAAGAGCAATAAATTCTGAAATAAAAAAAATGGTAGATAATCTTGAAGTATTGAAAAAGTTACATTTTAAACCTTTTTTTAACTTTTTTTACTCAAATTTTGAGTTTAAAATTAAATTTTTCAAAAACTACGCATAGTTTTGACTTGATTTAAAAACTGGCTAATAGAACAGGGTGTTGGCTTTAAAAAAATGTATACAACTTAATTGTAAGTAACACCGTTATTTTTTAATTATTTTTTTCCATTTTAAATAATAACTTTTTTAAATTGCCCCTCCCGCCTAAACGGGGAGAGATAGACCCCCCCCCTCCCATAGTAAAAAATGCTTGTATTTAGACCCTCTACCAAAAACCGTTATTATATCTTGGCGCCAAAGTTATCGTACTCGTGCCGGATTCGGCTTAAAACTGTAGGTCCCCTCCATCCCTGACAACTTTACTCCCACACAGCAATGGTTGAGAGTTGTAAGTCACAAGGCCCTAGTTCTCAACGGACTGTTGCGCCACTCAATTTATTTATTTAATTTAATGAAGGAGAAGATTCAATTTTGAACTGTAAGAGCTGTGTCAAGATGTGGATGTAGTCCAAAGAGCCAAAACACGCCGAACACACGAATGGACAACAACGATCAAGCTAAGAAAAACTTTAAGGCCTCAGGTTCGAGATGACGAGGAAGACCGCTTGGTCTCGCAAACTAGAGGGAGCTTGAAAGGGACCACAAATTGACATCAATTATTTCCATACAACTTATTTATAAAAATTTGGTTTAAATTTGAAACGATATTCTGTCCGAGAACAATGGAAATTCAAAATGGTTATATGGGGCGTATACTTACTCTTTAAATGGAAAAATTATTTATTTGGAAATAGTTCTTCATTTTTGAGTTTTCCATGCGATCAGTTGATTTATATATCCAAATTTGTTCAATCCCCTTCTTTTAAGAGTGAAATATATGTCAATGTTAGAAATATCAGAACACAATTTTAGGAAGTTTAGAGAACTTATGATATAAATGATCAATGGTAGTATACAAATCTTCAAAAAAAAAATATATTCCTTTAAATTGAAGGATTTCTTAGTTTAATCTCATAAGAATATTCTCAAATGAAAAATGCATCTTTTAATAATAAATTAATAAAAGAAAAGTAAGAAAAAATAATAAATGGAAAAATTCCATAAAAATACAAAAACTCTCGCAAATGGAATCAATTTTAATTTCCTTTCTTTGAAAGCAATCTTTCTTCTCTTCTTCTACTTCTACTACTCTTGGCTTAAGATATATTTTTTTCCATTTGTGTTGTTTTCCCATTTTTCTTCTTTTTTCCTCTTTGGCTTCACCTAATTAAATTTCCAATAAACATTTTCCATCATCAGCAGCGCGATATGATATTCTTGGACGCGCGGAATTTAATTTGTTTATGAATTAAAAAATATTAAAAAAATCGATGTAATAATTTAAAAATCCCCAGCACCATACAAAAATACTCATAGTCGTAATAAAAATAAGAATAATAATTTCTTCAATGCAATTTACAAGGAAAATAAAAGAACAACCAAAAGAAGATAAATTCTTCTTCTCGCTTTTGATCAGAAGCAATTCAAGCACTTTTGATATATATCTTTAAAATAAATGATTTATTTCCAATTAAATTTCATGTTTCCTTCATTTTTATTTGCTGTTTTTGTTGTTGTTGTTGGTTTTTAGCTGCTTAGTTCGTCCTTAAATATACATACAAAGAAAATATCGGAAGCAGAAAAATTTATATCTTCTCTAACAAATATCTCTCCCTGGAAACATTATCCGGTCCTTGTGCTCAAACCGTAAATCGCAATTTATTATTGTATTTCTCTATACACCCGTTAGGGTTTGGATCTACATTCCATATCCAGGACTCAGGAATAGGATACAAAATCGCAGAACCATTGAGGCTAAAAATATATACAAAAAGTACCCGCAGAAAAAAAGATGTAACAAAGTTACAGAGTTTTGATTGGAATATGAGCTTGAGCATCGTGGCGTGGCAGCAACAATCCGCGGGGATTAATTAAATGGGGAAATTTAATGGCATTGCGCGCTTTACTTGTATTATTCGTCGTCCTCGTTCATCGTCATCGTCGTCGACGTTCATCGTCGTCGACGTTCATCGTCGTCGTCGTATTCATCGTTTTCGTCTTCGTCCTTCAAGTCGTATGCTTGGTAAGGTGCGGGTCTCCGGTCTGGGAGAGAAGCTACTCATGGTTTGTCGAGGTTTATTTATTTTTTGTTGAAGTATTTCTGAGTGGCGGATAAAAGGGTATATATTTTGATGATTTAGCAGCAATGGTTTCGCTTTCCGTGGAATCAAAAACCTCTTACTTTACAAAGAATTAAGAATAAGGGTTTTACGATTTCACCTGGAATTTCATCATCATCATCGTCATCATCGATATAAATTTGATTGGGTGGGTGTGTGTGTGTCTTTTTGTCTATCGAAAGGACCTACAAGGAGAAGTTTTTTAAAATGAATAAAGGAACAAATCTTAACAACAAAAAGTAAAAGTAAACTAAAATGTAAGTGGAAACGATTTTGAACTTTATTATAAACGAGGATGTACTTTTTTGGTAGGTAAAGGGACATAACTAAGAATTCAAATTATTTTTCTTGTTTAATGAAAGACGGACCATGAAAAGTAAAGGCCTTTTTTACGAGTGCGGAAAAATCAACAAAGTGAAACTAAGGACGAACTTGCTTTCGTTTTAATTCAAGGACATCAACATAGAGATACCTTATACTTATTTAGTTTTAGCAAAATTAGGCTTTGACTTTGAAAAAAAATATGATAAAATTGACACAGATTTTTAAATTCGATTTCTTAAAATAAAATTTGACTTAAAGTTTGACATTCTTGTTGACTTAAAAAATTAATTTTTTAAGTTTTTCGTTTTGCGTGTATAGGTTAGGTTAGGTTGAGGGGCTGACAGTTGATGTCTTTACCGTCACACTTAGATCAATACAGATCCATTGTCCCATGAGTATTGCTACTCAAGCTAATAAGAAAAACCTATGTGTTCAGTGAGTCAAGCCATTTAGAGGCTTTGACGAAGTTCAGAATGTTAGTACCTGGTGTACTAGAGAGTTCTTTTAAATCCCCGAAGAAATAGTTGCCAAGCAGTTTCTTCCTTTGATGGGAGAGTGCGGGACAGTGACACAGAAAGTGCGAAGTATCTTCATGCACCTCCTCGTCACCGCATCCTCTGCATAGATCATCTGAACTGATTCTCATCTTTTTCATATGATAACCTAACAGATTATGTCCGGTGATTATGCTTACAAGAGATCGAAGTGATCCCTTTTGTAGCTGCATAATTCTTTCCGTTCTTTGTTTGTTAAAACAGGGCCAGATCTTTCTTGTAGTGCCGCAGGTGTCAAGAAGGTTCCACCTTTCATCGGCCTTAATTGTTATTCTTTTTGAGATTTCCTGTTTTAAATAACAGGTAGGGATGCTAACTAGCTGAGCTTGGCTTACGTCAAGCATTGACCCTAATCTTGCTAATTCATCGGCTTTCTCGTTGCCTACTATATCGCTGTGGCCTGGGACCCAGCAGAGTCTAATGTTGTGCTGTGCGCCAAGAACCTTAAGCTCTTCGCGGCAGCATGAAACAAGCTTCGATTTTACCTCAGTTGCAGTAATCGCTTTTATTGCCGCTTGGCTATCAATGTAAAAGGTGATATCAGCTCGTGGTATCGCCATCATTGATACCTTTTTAGCAGCTGTTGTCACTGCCAGGACCTCCGCTTGGAAGACGCTGCTGTGGTTTGGAAGCCTAAGCGAGGCGGTCAACTTGAGAGATTCAGAATAGAAGCCTGCCCCTACACCAGTGTCCATTTTAGAGCCATCAGTATAGATAGCTATTGACGACTCACTGGAGTATGGTATATTATCTATCCATTCCTCTCTGCTTGGGATGGCAGCTTGGAATGGTTTATGAAAATCAAGTACGGGTATTTTATAGTCTGCTGTATTACTATGACCCATAATTTTATGAAGGATCTGGGCGTGTCCTATGGAACTGTTTATCCAGACTTTAGTTTGACTAAGTCTCAGGGCACTTTTGGCCGCAGATTCTTGAACAAAGAGGTCTAGGGGAATCAAATTGAGTATAACTTCCAGTCCCGCAGTTGGAGTGGATCTCATTGCTCCCGTAATGCCAGTGCACGCAAGTCTTTGAACTTTTGTCAAAGTTTTCAGGTTCGTGCTCTTTTCTAAAGCTTTCCACCATACCAAATTACCATAGGTTAGTATTGGTCTAATTATTGCCGAATACATCCATCTGATAATTTTAGGGTTTGGTCCCCAGGTTTTCCCGAAAATTCTATTGCAGGAGTAAAAGGCAATCGATGCCTTTTTGAATCTATCTTTAGTGTTCAGGCCCCAGTTTAGTTTTTTATCTAAGATCACACCGAGGTACTTTGCGTGGTCGGAGATTTTAAGAGGGCAGCCTTCGATTGAAGGAATTTTAAAATCAGGTATTTTACGCTTGTTAGTAAATAGCACTAGTTCTGTTTTAGCTGGATTAACTGTCAGCCCACAGTTTCTAGTCCATTTGCTTACCAACGAGAGGGCGTATTCGGTTTGTTCACTGATAGTGGGTAGGAACTTGCCAGTCGCTAGCAATGCAAGATCATCAGCGTAGGCTATTATCTTTACTCCACTTGATTTCAATTTAGAGAGTATACCGTTCATGACAAGAACCCAAAGTAGCGGTGAGAGAACTCCACCCTGAGGGGTGCCTCTGGATGTGGTTACTCTCACCCTTTCTTCCGCTAGCTCAGAGTTAATTTGTCTCTTTCGGAGCATACTCATTATCCACTGTGTTATTACTTTTTCGACTTTGTGGTCGTCCAAGGCTTGCTTCACTGTTTCGTTCTTCACGTTATTGAAGGCTCCCTCAATATCCAAGAACGTTGCAAGGGTGTATTCCTTGTCATTCAGTGATTTTTCTATGACGCTGACAACATTGTGCAATGCTGTTTCAACGCTTTTTCCTTTAATGTAGGCATGTTGAAATTCCGATAAACAGTCCGGTTTCAGGGTGCTTCGGATGTGTATATCAATTAGCCTTTCAAAAGTTTTCAAAATAAACGATGTTAGACTAATGGGTCTATAGTCTTTGGCCTCCGTATGGCTAGGTTTACCAGCCTTAGGGATGAAAACTACCTTTACCTCACGCCACGATAAGGGAACATACCCCCATTTAAGGCTATTATTGAAGATGCTAATTAGGTGTGGGATGATAAGGTTTATGCATTTCTGAAGCATCATAGGGAAGATTCCGTCTAGACCAGGGGATTTGTACGGGGAAAAGGAGTGAATGGCCCATTTTATCCTTTCTTCCGTTATAATATCCGATGGTACTAGGGTTTCTGTATGAGACTCTGTTTCTGGACTGCGGATATCAGCTGCGCAGCCAGGAAAGTGAGTATTCACAAGGAGCTCAAGCGTTTCGTCACCGGATTCAGTCCAGCTGCCTGTAGGTTTTTTGAGGGATCCTAGAGCGACTGAATCCTTGGTCAGAATTTTCCTGAGTCTTGCTGATACATTTGTACTTTCTATTTCGTCGCAGAAGGCCATCCATGAGTTACGTTTTGCCCGTTGAGTTTCGACCTTAAAAATACGTTGACTGGCCTTATAATGTTCCCAATCAGCTTCTTTCCTAGTTCTTTTGGCGACGTTGAAAAGTCTTCTAGTTTCTTTTCTTAAGTTGCCTATTTCAGTGGTCCACCAGGGTGGTTTTTTCCTACCTTTTCCCATATGATTAATGGGACAGCTTTTTTCTAAAGCGCTATTCAGAACAACTCTGAGTTTTTCTGACGCAATATCTATGTCAGAGGGTTCTTGAATCAGAAGTGTGTCCGGGTTTTGAATCCCCTGTCCTACTTCCCTGCAGAATATATCCCAGTTGGTTTTCCTGAAGTTCCTAAAGGGTTTTGGAGTTGCTACTTCATTGTGTATCAAGAACCCTATCAGTTTATGGTCTGAGAATGATTCCTCTTTAAGAACATTCCATTGATCTATTACTAGTGTGCTTGAGTTATTGGTTAGGGTAGCGTCAAGCACTTCTTTTCTATTTTTAGTTACAAAAGTGGGTTCGTTACCTCTGTTTGCTACTAAAATATTATGGTCTAGTATAAATTCAAAAAGAGACTCACCTCTGTTGTTGATGTCGGTACTACCCCATTGAGTATGATGTGAGTTTGTATCACAGCCTAGTACCACGTCCCATCCCTCAGAGGCAGCTTTCTCTACAAGCTGGCTTGTGATATTAGCGGGAGGCCCTTCTTGTCCGTCATGCGGCATATAGCACGATGCCAGGATCAGTGGTGGGAGTCCCTTCCTCTCTATTTTCACAGCACATTGGTCTGGATCACTGTAATTTGCTAAAAGAAAGAGATTAAACTTCTTCCTGGCTAAAATACAAGATCTTATATTACTATTAGCTACTTGTGTGGCTTTGTATAGTGTAAAGTCTGATGTGTGTAGTCCTCTAATTCTGCCACCTGAAATCCAGGGTTCTTGAATTAGGGCAATGTCAATTTGTCTACTTCCCAAAATGTAGACAAGATTGGAGCTGGCGGCTTTACTATGATGAAGATTAATTTGAATCAATTTCATGCTCATATTTTGTTACTTACTTGTTTTGGTTTGTTTGTTATTAGCCGCAGTTTGCACCGGTTTATGCCGATGCGTACCTTGAATCCTATTTTCCGCAAAAGGGGTATAGATTTGTGGCTAAGTTGCACCACCACTTCTGTACCTTCTTCCGTTCTTTCTCCCATCTCTATTACTTTCCAGCTCTGACTTAGCTGTTCCGTATTTAGAGATTGGAGATATCGTTCTACGCGATCTCGGGGTATCGCAGGACCTTTGATCGTCATTCTGGCCTTAGGTTTGACGAAGTCGCTGATTTCGTTCGGACCGACCAAGCGTAGATCAGCGTTGGGCCAGGGAGCTATCGTTCTCTTGACGAAGTCCTGCAGGAAAACGAGGGTTTTGTCGTCCTCGCACGTCAGAACTTTGAACCCATGGATGGTTTTGAGGTTCCCAAAGAGTGGTGGTGGCCTGCTATTAACGATAGCATCGTTAACCTCATCCAGGATTCTCATTTCCAATAATTGCCATTGGTCTTCTGAGAGTTTTCTCGAGGGATTACCGAAATCCGCAATGGCGAATTTGCGCGCCTCTAACATCTCTTCTGTAGCCAAGGTCTTTTTTCTTTTCTGCAGGGGTGATCTTTTCGTGGGCGAAAGTGTATCATCCTGCCTTGTTCTTTTGGACGTTTTTGCCACTGAATCAGGGTCCAGGGGAGGCACATGGCCCACCATCTCCTTCTCCTTCATCAGGTTCTTAGTCCCTATATTTTTGTCTTTGTTCGTTGTTGTCAGTGTCTTAAGGTTTCGTGTCGCGTTTTCGAGCACTATCTTATCCCTTGCCGTTAAGGAGTCCGGATCTTTGTTAGATAGGCGTCGAATTGTCCGTTCAGTGTTACATATTCTCCTATGAAGTATTTTGTCTACGGTGAGAGTTTTGGTAGTCTTTTTCTCGATCACCGTTTTTGTCGTCCTAGTACTTAGTGAAGTTACGTCCATGACACCGCTGCTTGACGAAGGTGAAGGGGTTATGTTAGAGCTGCATTCGGGGACATCGCCCCTTTTGCGTGTATAGTATTTAAGTCATTGTTAATTGCTTCATCAACTTGAAATCTCTTTTGCTTAGATTAGAGACTAAGGATGGCATTGTTTATGATCAATAAGCCCACGTTATGCTTAGATTCATAGACAGAAAGGAGACGTTATTGTTAAAAGCTTTTTTTGGAGAATATAAAATATAGAAAAAATATTTACTGAATCTAAAGGTTTTCCAATAAGTGGTTTTATTTTGAATAGCCTTCTATTTGAGCAGCTATCATTCTTGAAACTGTCCTTTTTTAACAACTGACAAATTAAGATTGTGTCATTATTAAAAATGGTTAAATAATGCACTGAAATTGTTAAAATTTTCTACAGTTCTGTAGCTCTCTTTTCTTGCAAAAAAGCTATTGGTAATAAATAGGGCTTACAAAACCGAATCACGCATTGGCTATACACATCGATAATCAGACGGACCTATTTTAATGTACGGTGTGGCAGTATGGTGGGTGGACTGCTTTAGAGAAAGCTATAAACCGCGAAAAATTAAATAAAGTCCAACTTTCAGCTTGCCTATGTATAAGCGGATAGCAAGCAAATAGCTGCAAGCTCTGCTATTCGCCTCAAAGCTTCGTCGCAGTGGATTAACAACAAAATTGGCCACTCCGTAATTCTTAGGTATTTAGAATCAATTCAAAAGCACATAAACTACACCATCCCCCAACTGCAATTCGACAAAAACTTCCAGATTTCTATACCTTCCAGATCTTTCTGGGAGGATAGGGCATTCCTGGAAGACGAGTCACTCCCATTTTACACAGATGGATCAAAAACAAAAGAAGGGGTCTCTCATTCCGCCTTCCCAATCATTGTAGCGTGTTCCAGGCGGAACTTTTGGCGAAAAAAGAAGTCTTTTCCAGGCTTAAAGAAAAGGTGATATCAACATCTGATATCTGTATTTTCTCAGCTATCAAATCTCTGGACTCTGTCTCTACAAACTTTATAACAATCTTTAACTGTCGATGATCTCTAATGGAGATGGCACAACAGTTTAATATTCACTTTAGCTGGGTGCCGGGCCATAGAGCCATTCCAGGTAGCTGTAAGGCAGATGAACTCGCCAGGAACGGCACAGTACAACCCATTCTACCAATTGGCAATTGCTTCATGTAAACAATTGCTAATGCAGGACGCTATGAAGAAGGCAAACACCAGGTGGAACAACATCACCACGTGTCAGGTCACAAAAAACATCTGGCCTACACTAGATTTAAAGCGATCAAGGTGCTTGCTATCCCTTAGCAGATCGCATATAAGCTCGATAATAGTGGTGTCATAACCGGGCACTGTCTAATAGGAAAACACGCCACGCAGCTAGGCGTATTCTCAAATTACTTTTGCAGAAGCTATATGGACGAATTCTACGAATCTCTCTATTTTGATTGAAGGCATATTTTTTCTTCCCAAAAACATGGCTTCTTAAAAGGCAGATCCCCTACTGAATTTTTGTGTTCAAAGCTCTTAACAAATTAGAGAAAGTGAATGAAGTGGACGTTATCACTACAGACTTTAGTAAAGCCTTTGATAAAATCAGTCACCAAATTATTTATCTTAAACTTAAAGCCTTTGATTCCTCAATATTTTTTTATTTTATGGCTTAGATCATACCTTGAGAACCACCGATATTCCGATACCATTTATGCAAACTCAGGAGTCCCTCAAGGAAACCACCATGGTCCTTTATTATTTGTCTTAACTATCAACGACGTTATTAATGTCATTGACAATTCATTTGTCACATTAAATGCTGATGACATAAAACTAACAAAGTTTATTTCTTCTTCATTTGCTTCTGTTTTACTCCGAAATGGTCTTGACTTATTTCAGACTTGGTGCGACAAAAATCTCTTACAACTTAATGAAGCTAAGTGCCAATGCTACCTAGTAGTTATTTACTACGCTCAGTTAAATTTTCGAACCAATTTTTGTTTATATAATTAACAAGGCCAACTCATTCCTTTGGCCTCATCAAACGTTCTTCTCAAGATTTCTTGAACTCCTATGTCACTAAATCCCTATACACCACCATTGTTAGACCTCTACTTGAATACTCTAGTCAAGTATGGTCTCCCCATCAAAATTCAAAAGCAGGTAAACCTCATTTTTGGTAATAGAGAATCAAAGACAGGACCATATCGATTTCGTGGTGAAATGAGAGACAACTGTTGGTTATATTGAATGAAGCCATAAGGAATTGATAAAATGTATATTAAGACCAGACAAAAAAAAAAGTTTCAGAGGGTATTACACTTCAACCCTAAAGCGCCCTAAGTCTCTTTCAATTTGATCAAACCAACTCACCGACTCTACGTTGAACCCTTTATTATTGATTTTATCCTTCTTTCTCTGCCTGGAGGTGTGAAACTAAGAAAGGGAATTGAAATTAATATCAGGAAACTCGTGGAATTTATTATTTGAAATTACCCTACTTTATGATTTTCCAAATTGTATCTATCTATCTATAAGTACAAAATAAAAGTTAAAATAGGATACTTTCTTGATCTTTGTTCGGAAATTATGCGAGAAAGTAAAAAGCCTCTGGAGTTTATTTTACATAAAATCTTTAATTTTGTTTTTTGTTTTTGTTTTTTGAAGAAAAAAGCAATTTATTTAATAGAATTTAAATAACTCATTAAAATATAAAGCAATATACATACATAGTTTGAAAGTGAAAGACAACATCTTTATGATATTTTAAATATAAGACAATGCAGAAGCACAACAACTTCTAAACAATGAACCTTTGTTAGCTTTTGTGTTGAGCTTAATTTTGTTCCTTTTGAAGGATTTTGAATGAATGGGATTAAGCTTACAGATGAAACTTCCCGTAAAATACATACTTTTAATTATTCTTCTTAAAAGTCTTGAATGTGTCTTTGTGAGAGAGGAAGCATATTAAATCCAAAATGTTTGTCCATAAAAAAAATAAAAAGAGCTAATTTTAATATACGTAATTTAGTAAATAAGTTATTTATTTTAAATAGTCTGCTATTTAAGCTGTTGTCAATTTTGAAGGTGTTGTCTTTTGACATTTGACAATTAAAAACTACGCCATTGCTTAAAATTGTTAAAACTCACTACAAGAGGTCGCACGTGCCACACAATCAACAAAACAATCGTAATTTTGAAAGAAAAGTTTCCTGGCCTGATATTTCTTGAAGACGTGATTTTGATTGGCCTGCAGGATTTTATGACTTTAGAATTTTTTCTTTGGAGCCACGTTGAAGATAAGATCTATACCAAGGTTCCACAATCGGTTTGAGACCTTAAAAATGGACTTCCTAAGGTTATCGAGAGCATACAGTGTTTGCCAAAACATTAGCAACTAAAACTACCTCCATCTTTATGTCATTAAAAAATTATTAACTTTAACGTATCATGTTAATTTTTTTTTTCCAAAATATAATACATTACGTATGTACTTCTAAATTGATAACAAGAGAAAATAGTTTTCATAACGGTTCATTAAATATGACATAAGTAGGACATTGCGATTAGTGGAAATATAGCTTTCCGTCGGCTTTTTTGGTCGCTGTAGTTTTTGCAATGAAACAATTAAGTTACATTAACTTTCCCAACGTTTCGGCAGGGATTGCTGCCTTCTTCAGGGGAACTTTATTAACACAAAAAATATACAAATAATCTTAATTAGATCGATGGGATCGATTAGTCTAACTTAAGATATAGGATAGTTTATATTTTGATTAATGGTCTTAATAATTTATAATTAATAATAAACTGATTGTCAATGTTGATGTTTGTTATTAATCGTAAGTTTCATAAGTCTCGAACAGATGGCACCTTAAATCAGATTTTTTACAGAAAATGTCGGACCATCTAACGTGAACTTCTCATAGATGGCGCCACGTTGGAATTCGAAATGTGTTTTCCAACAACACGGTGCAATGTGATATTTTGATCGATCTATAACGTAACATCATGTGCTCTATATAATTCTGAATATTTCTTTTCAACTACTAAATTACAGTTTCATTAATGCAATAAAATATATAAACAACAAAATTAAAGTACAACAAAATTTATTGTTTTTTTAAAAATTGTAAGCATAGGTTATATGTATATATACATACATACATACTAGAAAGAAATTAAAATAAATTCAAATTACATAAAAGTTAATTTTTTTCAATCAATATTTTTAAACAGGGTTATCTTGACTGCAAAATTTTATAATTTTTTAACTTCCCATAGGAAGTTATTGTAATGGGTCCGATTTGTCAAATTGAAAATTTTGACATTTCTCGACGTTTCAAGGTCCCTAGAGTCGAAATAAAAGATTTTTAGAAAGATTTCTGTGCGTGCGTGTGTACGTACGTTCGTACGTCCGTACGTCTCTACGTTCGCGACGTTTTTTTCGTCTTCCATAGCTCAAGAACCAGAAGAGATATCGACTTCAAATAAATTTTGTTATACAGATAATAAGGAAGAAAGGTGCAGAAAGGGCTCTCAAGAAAATTGCGTGGGTGTTTTTTTTACCATAGCAGTTTAAAAAAAAGGTGAACATTTTGGTTAACCCTAAATATCTCATGAACCAATGACACTAGGGACTTGAATTAAATTTTATATTATATATTGTAACATAATACAAAAAAAATATATTTTTGGAAAAAAATCCAATTAACGGTTTTTTTATAAATCAAAAAAACTAAAAAAAAATTTGTCACCTCGAAAATTTTACGACCAAAATATGATTTCATCTCCAAAACAATATTGTGCAACGAAGAATAATGTTTTTGACATCTGATAAAATTTTGAGAAAAATCTAATTGACAGTTTTTTTTTATAAAAAAGACAAACCTAAAAAAAACTTTACTCAAAGTTGGGAAAAATTGAATTTCGACTCAAATATCTTTTCAAAAACTTGAGACTTAGGCTTCAAACTTATTTTATCTTATAAAAAATATTGTTGTCAATATTCAGTAAAATTTTGAAAAAAATCGAATTGACAGTTTTTTTTACAAAAAATAAAAACCTAAAAAAAATTAATAAAAGTTGGTAAAAATTGATTTCCGACTCAAATATCTTTTCAAAACTTTGAGATATTGGCATAAAACTACTTTTATCTTTCAAAAAATATTGTTCTCAACATTCAGTAAAATTTTGAAAAAAATCGAATTGAATGTTTTTTTACAAAAAATTAAAAACCGACAAAAAAATTAACAAAAGTTGGTAAAAATTGATTTTCGACTCAAATATCTTTTCAAAAATTTGAGATAATCGCTCCTTTCTAATTTTAACTTATAAGAAATATTGTTTTCAACATTAGGAAAAATTTTGAGAAAAATCGAATTGACAGTTTTTTTACAAAAAATAAAAACCTAAAAAAAACAATACTAAAACTTGGTAAAAATTTACTTTCGACTTAAATAGCTTTTCAAAAGGTTAAAATATTGGCTTCAAACTTATTTTATTTCACAGAAAATATTGTTTTCGATATTCAGTAATTTTTTTTATAAAAATCCAACAGTCCGTTTTTTCATAAAAAAAAATAAAATCTACAACAAATAGTACGCAAATTTGGTAAAAATTGATACATATAGACAAACTTTTAAGCAAGACAAATCGACAGACGGGATGGGAAGTTATCAATGTGGGTCGCAACCCAGCCTCTTTTTTTTTATTTTGATTGAATTTTATCTAAAAATCACTATTCTCAGTAAAATTCCATCAAAGAAATCTAACCTCAACAATGCCCTTAGCAAAAAAGCTCGACATCGACGACGTCTTGAAAGAGCCTACGAATCAGTTGAGCAAAGAGCAGAAAGAAATGCAGCTCGAAGAATTCATATAGCAGATATTCGTGCACATGAATCAATGGAACAGCATGATAATCGTCTACAAGACTATTTATCGAGAACAAGAGCGGCACGTGAACAACACATAGATTCATTTAGACAACGAAACCGAGAAAGTTAACGGACCAGCCGTGCATTAACACGATAATCATTTGTTCGTCTGGCGTTTTATTATGCACCAGACATTAATTACTCAGCTGATCCCAAAGTTACCATCGGTGCGATGGACAAAATATGTAAATATTGGCAAGCGTTAAAATTTCGCAATGAAACACCTGGCATGTGTTGTGCATCCGGAAAAGTTGTATTGCCATTACTCCCTACTCCACCTGAACCCTTGAAATCACTACTTTCTGGCATTTCAAATGATTCAAAATTATTTTTGAGTAAGACACGACAGTTTAATTCTTGCTTTCAAATATCATCATTTGGAGCATCTAAAATTTGCGATATCTCATCTGATGGTCGTAATTTTGAAACAACATTTAAAATACAAGGCCAAGTGTACCATAAAATTGGATCATTGATGCCAATGCCAAATGAAGATCCAAAATTTCTCCAAATCTACTTCATGGGCAGTTGTGAAGAACGTGTGACAACTTCATCTATATATATAAAAATCAATGCCACTTTTCGTTGTAATGTTATAACTCAACAATGCCTTTACCGATTTGGCTAATTTTGGTCTTGAATTAATAGTGGAAGTCCAGAGAAGGTTTGTACGTAGAGAAAATTTTAAAAAAATCTTGAAAAAGTGGAAAATCAACATCTTTCAATACTCCCATATACAACCAATTTGTACTAATACTTAAAAGCCAATTTGAACCTTTGTCAAAACAATCGAAGACAAAAAAAGTGACGTTAGTTCTGTCAAACAAATTTAATGTCATCATATGTCATTTTATTTTATCAGCGATAATTATTGCTTTGTTGTGTTTATATTTTCCAAAATATTGTTGAGTTATTGCTTTGTGTTTATATTTTCCAAAATATTGTTGAGTTGTTGAGTGAAGGTAAAATGCCACGAGCAAGACGACCAAACATAGGCCGGCGAACGCGTAATGCAAATCAAGTGGCTTTATTAAGACGATCTCAGACTACAGATGAACGCGCACAAGCTAATGCATCTTCGGGAATTGCTGCTACATTATTAGAAGGTGGTCGGACCGCACCCTCTGCATTAAAATTGGCATTGAATATACAGGTGATTGAAACTCCAACTTGCAATGTTTCGAGAAATTTTGCTATGGCAAAAGTTCTGCGATTAACGTCAATTATTTTATGGAATGAGTACACAATGGCGAATAAAAAATCAATAGAAGCATTTAATCGAACAATGCAAGATTTACGCGGTAATAACAGCTTTTTGGTGGTGCTCTGATATTGCTGTCAGGGGATTTTCGTCAAACATTGCCTGCCATTTCTCGATCAACTCCTGCTGATGAAATAAACGCCTGTTTGAAGTCATAAGTTCTTTGGAGATATGTACGAAAATTGACACCGAACATTGATATGCGTATTCACCTACATAATGATGCAACTGCCCATGAGTTTTCAAAACAATTGTTAGAAATTGGTGATGGCAAAATACCAATCGACAGTACCAACGGATTGATCACTTTACCGAACAATTTTTGTACAATTGCGCAATCTATAGATGAGTTGATTGAATGTGTTTTTCCGAATATTCTTCAGAATTACAGAAATCATGATTGGTTGAGAGAACGCGTCATTTTAGCACCGAAGAACATTCATATCAATGCCATTAATTTTCAAATTCAAGCAAAACTGCCAGGTGTAGTCACGACATATAAATAAATTGACAGTATTATGAATCAAGATGAGGCAATGAATTATCCAATTGAATTTTTAAATTCATTGGAACCGGCTGGTATACCACCGCATTGCTTGGATCTGAAAATTGGTCCTTTGATTATATTATTGAGAAATATTAATCCACCAAAACTGTGTAATGGCATCAGATTGGCAGTGAAAAAGTTATTGCAAAATTTGATTGAAGCTACAATCCTAACTGGTAAATCAAAAGGAGAAGTGTGTTTGATACCGCGTATCCCTATGATTCCAACTGATATGCCATTTGAATTCAAAAGATTACAATATCCTGTGCGTTTATCATTTGCGATGTCCATAAATAAGTCCCAAGGGCAAACACTTCACGTTTGTGTGAAAAACAAAAAATATTGTTTATCCAAATGTTTTAGACTAACCCATATAGACCCACCATAGTAAAAGTAACCAATTCTTTTTTATTTTTTAGTTTTTACTCTTTGCTGATAAATATAATATAAACAATATATCATTTGGGTCATTTGGACTTTTAAATAGCTAGCAATTTAAAATATTTTTTTGCTTGAATAAATGAACTTAATAATCATTTTTTTTATTATTATGCCTTATACGTAGCGAAGCACGTACCGGGCCGCTAGTACCAGTATAATTTTATTGAACAAGCAGAAGAGAGAGCAATTGTAGTATTGTTGGAAATATTTTTAGAGAACCGTAATCACAGGAATGGTGGAGAGTTGTAAGTCACTAGGCCCTGGTTCTCTACGGACTGTTGCGCCACCCGATTTAATTTAAAATCATCTGGTAATATTATAAAGAGGAAAGATTTGTATTTTTTTATGTAACGAATAAACTTAAAAAGTACTTGACCGATTTTAATAATTCTTTTTTTAATTAGAAAGCTACATTATCACTGAGTAACATAGGCTATATTTAGTACTAGATTACTATAGAAATCTTTAGAAATTCCTATTAGGTAAAACCAACTGGAGGTGTTAAAAAATTAGCCATAAAATGTCTTTCATCGCATACGCTGCGAAGAGTATTAATGTTTGGGCAAAAAAATGTTTTCTAATTTAGTGATTTATGGTCGATTTAATTAACATGTTGTTTTTGTTATTGAGAATATGTAATGTTTCTAACGTGTATCGTTTCGAAACATGTTTCTCTGTCTGTAGAACTTCCACGCCTTCAAAGTTTGGAGAATGACCGCTTTCAATGCAGTGACTGGCCAGGGCTGTCTTCTCAGAATTTTTTAATTTTATGTCGGACTTATGAGAAGACAGCCCTGGCCAGTCACTGCATTGAAAGCGGTCATTCTCCAAACTTTGAAGGCGTGGAAGTTCTACAGACAGAGAAACATGTTTCGAAACGATACACGTTAGAAACATTACATATTCTCAATAACAAAAACAACATGAACCGAAAACAAGACACACAAAACATTTCTGCTGTATATTGCTCTCTTCTTTGTTTTTAAATGTAAATTGTGCTTTATTTAATTTTGACGTAACTTCACTCTTCGAAGTGCTAACTACATTTATAATTTTATTTTTAATTCATATTAATTAATGTAATTAATATTAAATTTTGTTTTTTTAAATCTTTCTTGAGTGAGTAAACTATATTGTAATTGTATCCTATTTATCTAACTTAAATTATTTGTATATTTTTGTGTTAATAAAGTTCCCCTGAGGAAGGCAGCAACCCCTGCCGAAACGTTGGGAAAGTTAATGTAACGTAATTGTTTCATTGCAAAAACTATAGTGACCAAAAAGCCAACGGAAAACTATAATTCCAATAATCAAAATATTTTTTTTTTTTGTTTTATTTCAAAAAAAAAACTTTTGTAGCGCTCTTATTGAAAAACCCGATAGATGGTACAATGGATCGTTTTATGTATCGTGACATTTTTAAAAAAATATATGTGATGCTGCCACACGCTGAGGTTTAGTTGCCTCTGAAATGTATATTTCAGCAGGACAACGACCCAATACGGTTAAGACGTGGTTTCCAGAAAACCGGATTGACGTGTTACAATGGCCAGCACAGATGGCCCCAGATCTCAACCCGATAGAAAATCTATGGGAAATTGTAGATCGACGAATTATAAGGACTAATTGCAAAAATAAAAACGATCTGTTTGATCAAATTAGCAATTATTTTGAGCAATTTAATTGACTCCATTCTTCGAAGATGTGCTGAAGTGAAGTAAAAACAAGGGCTTTGCTACCAAATACTAGCAATATTTTAGTCAGACCAAAAAAATATATGTTTTTTTTTAAGTTGGTAATTGAATCCTTAATTTGTTTTTTTAATTAAACAATTAAAGATGCTTTTGTTTTGGCCAACACGGTACATCCGCAAATGTGAGAATTGGTCATGGAAAATTTCATAATAAGGATAGGGATCAGTAACCGTTCATTGTGAATGGCATACAAATAAAACCTTTTTTAGAAATCCTTAAATGGAAAATAAAAAAATCAAATAAAAATTAAATTTTTAAGAATATGAATAAATTTGTTTAAATTAAATGCAAAATTATGAAATTTACCAAAAATGTCTTATTTCTGATGCCCCAAAGGAGGGCGGGTTTTTGTTTCATCTCAACAAAAGATAAATTAATAAGGATGCCAAAAATACGATTTAACTCAGCCGTATCATGAACAAAATCATATCAACAATTATAACAAAAGGATAAATCCTGCGCTCGTAAAATATATTTCAAAAACAAAAAAAAAAATACAAAACTTTAACTTATTCAGTTTAAATCGCATTGAAAAAGGACTTCGTTTAAAAAATCTCTCTCTATCAAAAAATAAATACAAAATTCACTTCAATTCGTGTATTCAACTTGGCCCAAAGGATGACTGACACATTTAAATAAAATCGACAATCAAAAAAAAAACTCCAGCCTTTATCTCACGGTTAAAAGTAAAATGGTGTCTTTGTTTTTGGATTTCGATTTTTTTAAAATTTTGTTTCAGTATTTTTTATTTCTGTGATAAATCAAGCAGATTGATTTACAACAAACACAAAAAAATACTGATAAATATCCAATGGCAGTGTGGGGGGGAGGATTCGAAAATAAAAAAAAAAATAAATAAAGCTATAAAGGAAATTAATTTTAATCCGAATTTGTGTGTGGTTGTGTGTTTTGAGTATATAGCATGAACTGGATGCTTTTTGTAGAGGAATTAAAAAGAAAAACCAAATAAAGATTGAGGCATAAATAGGAATATCGAGCATTTGAAAATTTGAGACAGAAAAATTTGTTATATACGAGTAATAATTTTCACATTACTTTTTAAAAACAAAATACAATTTCAGAGTAAAATATCCACAAAATAAAAGCTGGTGTGCCCAAGACTTCGGTTTGTGTCCGACGCTCTTCCTTAATTTAACAAATGTTCCTTTGTCCGAAACTTCTAACCCACTAAATTGTTTCGCTGATGACAGTACCCTCAGATTTTCATATTCGTCTTTAGATTCTCATCCTTGTTCTTCAGATGTGGACTACCAACGACAGCGTATGATAAGCTCATTAAATTCTGATCTTGACAACATTGTCCAATGGGGAATCAAAAACCGTGTAGAATTTAATGGGTAACCCTCTCCCAATGCCACTATCCATGAATGGTACTTGCATCGAGGAGACTGAACAGCTTTCAGTTCTAGGTATGTGCATCACAAACCACTTGTTGTGGAGTGATCACATATTCGGCATCGCCAAAGATGCTGCTAAGTGTTTAAGTTTTCTCCAACGATGCAAGAAGTCGAAGAATTTAATTTATTAGGCCCATAAAAATAAAATAAATTAGGTAGCGCTATTAGGCTGAAGGAATCAAACAGCAGGTTGTCAAAATCTTATGGTCACAGCAACACAACGAAATTGATTCCCTCAGATATTATCTCGGTAGACACTGACTACTGCACTCCTACTTTGAGCCTTAGTAAGGGTTTTAAGGTTATTTTCCCATCCAGAGAAGATTGGGAAGATGACATCGTTTCGATAGGTTTCGACATACCCATCTTTACTGACGGCTCAAAGATGGAGTGCGGAGTTGGTTCTGGGATCTTTTCTGAGTCCCTAAATGTAGCTAAATCCAATAGGCTTCCTGACTTTGCTAGCGTTTTTCAGGCTGAACTGCTGGCAATAAGGGAGACATGTAAGATATTTAAACAAAGCCCAAACCAAAACCGAAATGCGGCTATCTTCACAGACAGTCAGGCAGCTGTCAAAGCCATTAACTCGGCCACATCCTCATCTAAATTGGTCCAGCAATGTCGCGATGAGCTTGCGAGCCTGAACATTAACCTCGGTGTCACCCTGATCTGGGTTCCGGGCCATAGTGATATCGTGGGAAATGAACGGGCTGACGAGCTAGCCAGGCAAGGATCGGCCCTTCATAGCTTACTTGCGGAAATGGTTAACATTCCTCTTGGTGCTATGAAGGGTAAAATCTTTTCTATCTACCAAACTGAATCAAACCGAAGGTGGAGCAATTTACCCAACTGCATTATATCTAGGAAGATATGGCCCACCTATAATAAAACCCGTACAAACGATCTTCTATGCAGGCCAAGGCAAGACATAGCCAGGATTGTTGCGGTTTGTACCGGACATTGGCCTATAGGACTTCATGCAGAGAAGTTGGGTATCTCTTACAACACCTTTTGCCGTAGTTGTAACGACCAAAGAGAAAGTGAAACGATAATCCATTTCCTCTGCAAATGTCCTGCTTTGGCAAGCACTAGAATGAAATGCTTTAGGAAAGCATTCTTTCACGAACTTGATGAGCTATCTGAGACAAAGATTAGAGACCTAATCTTTTTTCTCAATGCGACAAAATGGCTCTAACATAATCGCTATGAAGCTTCTCTATAAATCTTTTCCTTTCTATCACAGGTCGAACGAGTTTTGGTATCAAAACGGCGCACTACAGCGCTAATTGGATCTCAGGCTAGGTTGCCTTGAGATCGCCATTTCTACCAACCTAGGTGGCGCAACAGTCCATTGAGGCCTAGATCCTAGTGCCTGACAACTCTCAACCATTCCTGTGAGCTAGTACTGTTGTCAGGACCTTCAGTTTTAAGCCGAATCCGAACGGATAATTTGAGAAAGCACTTTTCATGACAAGTATTGCTCTTGAAGGATTTATCAATTCCTCGCAAGAGGCAGTACCCGTGAAAAAAACGTTTGATGGCACAGGCACGGTTGGAACCCAAGACTTCTATCATTACAGTGCAAAACTTTTTTTTTTTGTTTACATTCATTTTTATTCGTTAATTCTTAAAACTATCTTAAAGCTAGACAAAAATTCATAAAACTAGCCTAATTAACCATAACTTACAACTAACTTACTGGTCCCATACGGACACTCTAATTTAAACAATAATACTTAATTCTAATGCCTTTTAGCCTTAAGATCTATGTTACTGTAATTCATTTTATTTATTTTTTATTTATTAGAAAATTTAAAAAAAACTAATTTCAATATCTTTTTTACTTAAAAACTACTTAAAATAAGGTCCTTAAAACAAAACTTAATCTAACTTAAACTACATATTCTACCTATAAACTACTAAAAACTAGAACAACCACAGCAGCAAATCTAACTATCTAACATTTTTTGTTTTTCATATTTTGTTGTCCTTTTTTTTCTTATTTCATGTTTTTTTAACTTCCCATAGGAAGTTATTGTAATGGGTCCGATTTGTCAAATTGAAAATTTTTACATTTCTCGACGTTTCAAGGTCCCTAGAGTCGAAATAAAAGATTTTTAGAAAGATGTCTGTGCGTGCGTGTGTACGTACGTCCGTACGTCCGTACGTTCGCGACGTTTTTTTCGTCGTCCATAGCTCAAGAACCAGAAGAGGTATCGACTTCAAATAAATTTTGTTATACAGATAATAAGGCAGAAAGATGCAGAAAGGGCTCTCAAGAAAATTGCGTGGGTGGTTTTTTTACCATAGCAGTTTTAAAAAAAGGTGAAAATTTTGGTTAACCCTAAACATCTCATGAACCAATGACGCTAGAGACTTGAATTAAATTTTATATTATATATTGTAACGTAATACAAAACAATTATATTTTTGGAAAAAAATTCAATTAACGGTTTTTTTTATAAATCAAAAAAACTGAAAAAAAAAAATTTGTCACTTCGAAAATTTTACGACTAAAATATGATTTCATTTCCAAAACAATTTTGTGCAATGAAGAATAATGTTTTTGACATCTGATAAAATTTTGAGAAAAATCGAATTGACAGTTTTTTTTACAAAAAATAATAACCTAAAAAAAAAAAAATTTGGTAAAAATTGAGTTTTGACTCAAATATATTTTCAAGACTTTGAGATATTGGCTTTAAACTACTTTTATCTTTCAAAAAATGTTGTTTTCAACATTCAGTAAAATTTTGAAAAAAATAGAATTGACAATTTTTTTACAAAAAATTAAAACCGAAAAAAAAAATTAACAAAAGTTGGTAAAAATTGATTTTCGACTTAAATATCTTTTCAAAAATTTGAGATTATGGCTTTTAACTAATTTTAACTTATAAGAAATATTGTTTTCAACATTAGGAAAAATTTTGAGAAAAATCGAATTGACAGTTTTTTTACAAAAAATAAAAAACTAAACAAAAAAATTAATAAAAGTTGGTAAAAATTGATTTTCGGCTTAAATAGCTTTTCAAAAATTAAAAATATTGGCTTCAAACTTATTTTATTTCACAGAAAATATTGTTTTTTATATTCAGTAATTTTTTTTATAAAAATCCAACAGTTCGTTTTTTCATAAAAAAAATAAAATCTACAAAAAATAGAACGCAAATTTGGCAAGAATTGATACATTTAGACAAACTTTTAAGCAAGACAAATCGATAGACGGGATGGGAAGTTATCAGTGTGGGTCGCATTCCAGACTCTTTTTTTATTTTATTTTTAATTAATTTTTTTTATATATATTTTTTTTTTTATGCAACCGTGCATATTCTACTTTAAACTAAACCCTTAAACTATAAAACAAGTATGTAAGTCGGCCAAGGCTTAAAACCCCATCCCGACTACCCACTATCAAGTGCCGATTGAAGCTACCAAAACTGGTTCTCCTGCTTCGCCCTATTAGTTCGGTCCCGTTCGTACACAGCCCT
The DNA here is from genome assembly GCA_920104205.1 of Eupeodes latifasciatus. Classification (NCBI taxonomy): domain Eukaryota; kingdom Metazoa; phylum Arthropoda; class Insecta; order Diptera; family Syrphidae; genus Eupeodes; species Eupeodes latifasciatus. The sequence continues at coordinate 114,549,370 of OV049925.1, read as the reverse complement.
ACTGAACCGAAGGAGCTCTGCTCCGTCTTGTTCCATGACGTCCCAATTGTACAGGAGTCGCCTATCCACGGTTCGTCGTCTGACGTGGTAGATTAGCGGAACTTCCAATCTATCCGCATCTGTCTAAAAAGAGGAATGCATCTGGTGAAATGAAGCCGCTCAAGCGTGCACTCTCAAAATATTCGTCGTTCGGATAGAACGCCCCGAAAATGAAATTGTTGGTCGAAGACATAGCTTTCGCAATGTGACCTCGAATGAGTTTTATCACGAAATTGTCAATTCTGTTGATTCGAGCCCCGTTGTATAGGACCTCGTTAGAATAGTAATGCACGAAAGGAGATTCGGCTGTTCGATATAAGCCGGTACAGCGTCTTAAACACTGCCGCTCGAACACCCGAAACTTCTCCATCTGGGAAGGGGCAACGTTGAACCACACAAGACAACCAATAACGATCATCGGCCGTATGAGGGCCATGTAGCAAATTACCTTCACTCTGGGGTCAAGCCGACTGCTGTAAGACAGCCGTTTCGTCAAAGCGAAGGCTCCTCTGGCCCTGGCCCTAGCCAACGGAGTCCGGAACAGAATTGTCTCCGACTTCTGGACATTTATTTTCAGTTTCCAGTCGTCGCAATATCGCTGAATCTTGTCGAAATCACACTGCAAGAGAATTCTAATAACCTCAACTTTTCGGGCCGTTCTATACGGCGTACGCAATTGCCTTTGTAAGACTACCTATCAGATCGCTGGTGTAAATGCTGACGAGAATCGGCGAATTCACCGCTCCCTGTTGAAGACCATTTTTAATTAAGAATGTTGTGGCAGAAGTTACATTGCCACTTTTAACATCAAACTTTCTACCGTTAAGCATATAATAAAGTATATACAACAATGGTTTGTTTGCTTATGCCAACCCTCTTTAGTTTTAGGTAAAGACCCTTTAACCATACGGTGTCAAATGCCTTTTCCAAATCAACCAGAATAGCACCTGTGCATTGTTGTTTTGATTTATTTCATTAGATATCAGAAACTACAGTCCAAAACACTAAACATCATGCCACGGTACTTCTTTATAAAGCCTATAATCGTCCGAAACCCGAGTACAAATGCCATATCTGGGCAGGTGCTCCTCTAAACCACTTGAGTCTCTTGGGCAGATTTCAAAAGAGACTTCTAAAAATGATAGGTAATTTAGAAACTTTTGTGTTTGTTGAGCACCGTCGTATGGTTTCACGTCTGTCATTACTTTATCGCTACTTTCATAAGCAATGCTCTAGTTAAATAGCCAGTTCCATTCCTTCCCTCAAAAAATTTAACCATAATAACCGCTCTTCTAGGAACGCTCATCAGTTTACCATTGAACCCAATTAAGGACATACTGGAAAGTACAGAGATTCTTTCTTTAGTCGCACTACACGAATGTGGAATACCTTGTCACGCTTTATTTCTGCCTGGCATTGTAATGTTCAAGAATTCAAAACCAATGTACACCGACATCTCCTACCTAACCACTCCCTCTTTTCCTGATGCTCACACTGTGTCTTTAGCATTTTAAAAATAAAAACAGTGCGAGTCTTAAAAACAAATGTTTGTAGAATATGTTATTATTACTTCAATATTTTAGTTCTTATCCGTTAAGGATAGAATACATGTTTTTCTTCTTCAAGTGTTACGGACCTCAAAATCTGACCTCACAATTCCCTTACTTCAATCTTACCTTCTTGAACGTGTAAATTCCCCCCCTTTCCAAAAATATATTTAATTTCCCTTTATTTTTAATATCAAACATCTTCAAGCTAAAAATTAATAAATGTTTTGCAATTAATTTTACATTCATAATGAAAATGATTAAAAAAAAAATATCAAAACATATAAACTTCTTTTAATTTCATCATCATAAACTTTAGCAGGTATTTTACTCTTTGTTTTTTCTTTATTCTGTTTTTTAATTTTAATTTTAATAGGCACTTAATTGAATTTTGCAGAACTTTAATTTAATTCTTTTAGACTTCGCTCTTCATTTTCAAAGCCATCTTAATGCTGATTTACCTACATTGTTTAACCTGATTTCTCGTTAATATTTACCAAAAAAAAAGTGAAGACAGAGGGAAGATGGGGCAAAAGGCTACCAGGTATATGTATATTGTTATGTATGTATGAATGCATTTTTAATCGGCCAAAAGCCAACCAAGCCAACAACAGTGGTCGTCGACACTGGGCCGTCCATCTAAGGGAATTAAAATTCATCATAATTTCACCGACACAACCGACCGACCGAGCAACGCAGGGCGACGATGAACGAAACCAGAGATACGAAAAGCTGTTAAGTCCTTCCATCACCTTATACTCCTACATACCTACAGGTCCTTGCCTCAGCTTCGGTCTTTTTGCTTTTGTTGGGGAGAAAATATGCAGATGGCGAAGGAGTTTCCTTTTTATTTTTTTTTTGTTTATTAAACACGGGGGAAAAAGGAAATGAAAAATGTTTTTTTATTTCTTTAACTTCTTCTTCACCTGGAGATTAAACCTTTCCACACCCATCGCATTGCCATCTTCGATATGGGATGGCGAGGCGATGCAGATGGACTGCGACTCGACTATGTTCATCATCATCATCTTCATCACTAGAATGCCCAGAAATCGAGTTCCCTCTAGGAAATCATCATTCTTTTATTGAACTCTCAACAACCGACAAAAGCATCCCTGGAGCAGTTTATTTTGTATATAGGAAAGGAGAAGGAAAAGACCGCCAGCAGCCGCCAGTTGGACTATTGGGAATCAAGTTTGTGTGTAATACCTAAAGTATAGTAAATTCAAAACTCTCAAGACGTAAAGGCAGCATCGGCAAATAGCCGTAATACATGACCGGATTAGGAGAAAACCATCAGTTTGCTGATTTCCTAGTTCTTGGAAGTGACTTTGTGAAGATTCTGAGAAACAAGTTGTTCCGAAATTGGTTTCAAAGGTTTAAGATGACCTTTTTTGAATCCGATTTCAAAATCAATCTATCACATCAGGCTTTTAAGATATAACCCTTTAAAAGACGAATATATCCTTACACAAGGCTTTTTTGGTGGTAATTCAAAAAGTAGTTTTTTTCTCAATAAAATTCGTGATGATTTTTCAAATCTCTAATCCCCATCTTAAAAACTCCGTTTAAATATTTTCGATATCTTGTTTACTTTTCAAAAACTTTTCATCTCAAATAAGCGCTGAAGTTTTTTTTTCTCAGATGGTTCTTAAGAGAAACAGTGATTATCAATCCATCAAGTTAAAATTGAAAAAACAAAAGGAGTTCCTCAGGAATCAATTCTAGGACCTATTCTATTTTAATTAAATTTTTTTTTATTGTTGAGTTTATAACTTAATGAAATGTTTATAGATGTAAAGACTTTTCAAATTGTGCTTGAAGTTCTAAGAATACCTTAGTAATGAATACTTGCATTTATACTACAGGGTTTTCCAATGAGAGGTTTCATTTCTAGTGTATCAAATTTCAAAAGGTGACAGCTTTAAAAGTCATATCCCTAGATTTCTACAGAGCTCGTTTCTAAGTGAATCAAATCATTTTAAGGCTCCTGAATCCAGTGATTACGGTCCTTTACCTAGACAATATTTCATTTATAGTGGAAATAATTCTTGACGTAAACATAATTTCATTATGAACTTTCAGACAGCATCTAAAGAGAGAGTGTGAGAGAGTCTGATGGGAATTGAAAAAACCCTACAGGTAGATTTACAAATGATTCTGCAGAGTAATTTTTTCTTAGCTTAGCACCTGGTGGACACATTGACTGACTGGCTGACTGATGAAAAGCCGATAATACCTTTAGAAAAAAAAGTACCTACATAATATTTTGAAATGTAGACAGGAAATACTATACTGCTTGCCAAAACCACCCCCCCCCCCGCCATCACAAGGCTCCAATGCCAATGGGATTTCAGTTTAAGTCGATTAAATAAATTGATTTTTACTATTGTTATACGCTTAGAATCAAGTAAATCAACTTTAGTTGCAATCTATAATCTTTAGAAGAGTCATGCATTGCATATTGCATAGGTAAAGTACACCCTGGGTCATTTGATTTGGGTCTATGTGATTTTTTAGAAGACAAAATTTAATTTTTAACTTCCCATAGGAAGTTATTGTAAACGGACTTATTTGTGGAATTAAAAACTTTGATATTTCTCGATGATTATAGGATGTTTACCTAGGTCCCTAGAATCTAAATCAAAGGTTCGCGATACCTTTTTTCATTAAGAAGAACCGATAGAGATAGTTGAGTTGAGAACTAGGGCCTAGTGACTTACAACTCTCAACCATTCCTGAGCAGGTGGTTTTTTTTACTACATAGAAATTTAAAATAAAAAGTGAAATCTTTGTTTGACCCCGAAATCTGTCAAAAGAATTACGCTACCGAAATGGTATTGCGAATAACGTTTTTACACCTTGTAAAAATTTTAGAAAAACTGAATGGATAGTTTTTCACAAAAAATACAAACTTAAACAAAGATAGTGCTAAAAATCTGTACAAATCAGGGTTTCAAATAGGTAGGTAGGTAGGTAGAAATGGCGATCTCAGGGCAGACCTAGCCTGAGATCCAATTAGCGCTGTAGTGCGCCGTTTTGATACCAAAACTCGTTTGACCTGTGAAAGAAAGGAGAAGATTTATAGCGATTAAATTAGAGCCATTTTGTCGCATTGAGAAAAGAGATTAGGTCTCTAATCTTTGTCTCAGATAGCTCATTCAGTTCGTGAAAGAATGCTTTCCCAAAGCATTTCATTCTAGTGCTTGCCAGGGCAGGATATTTGCAGAGGAAATGGATTATCGTTTCACTTTCTCTTTGGTCGCAGCAACTACGGCAAAAAGTGTTGTAAGAGATACCCAACTTCTCTGCATGGACTCCAATGGGCCAGTGTCCGGTACAAACCGCAACAATTCTGGCTATGTCTTGCCTTGGCCTGCGTAGAAGATCGTTTGTACGGGTTTTATTATAGGTGGGCCATATCTTCCTAGATATAATGCAGTTGGGTAAATTGCTCCACCTTCGGTTTGATTCAGTTTGGTAGATGGAAAAGATTTTACCCTTCATAGCACCAAGAGGAATGTTAACCATTTCCGCAAGTGAGCTATGAAGGGCCGATCCTTGCCTGGCTAGCTCGTCGGCCCGTTCATTTCCCACGATACCACTATGGCCCGGAACCCAGATCAAGGTGATACCGAGGTTAATGTTCAGGCTCGCAAGCTCATCGCGACATTGCTGGACCAATTTAGATGAGGATGTAGCCGAGTTAATGGCTTTGATAGCTGCCTGACTGTCTGTGAAGATAGCCTCATTTCGGTTTTGGTTTGGGCTTTGTTTAAGAATCTTACATGCCTCCCTAATTGCCAGCAGTTCAGCCTGAAAAACACTAGCAAAGTCAGGAAGCCTAAAGGATTTAGCTACATTTAGGGACTCAGAAAAGATCCCAGAACCAACTCCGCACTCCATCTTTGAGCCGTCAGTAAAGATGGTTGTATCGAAACCTATCGACACGATGTCATCCTCCCAATCCTCTCTGGATGGGAAAAAGACCTTAAAACCCCTACTAAGGCTCAAAGTAGGAGTGCAGTAGTCAGTGTCTACCGAGATAATATCTGAGGGAATCAATTTCGCTGTGTTGCTGTGACCATAAGGTTTTGACAACCAGCTGTTTGATTCCTTCAGCCTAATAGCGCTGCAGGAAACTATGTATTTAATAAAAAGGTCGATTGGTAGAAGATCCATAATAACGTTTAAGGCGTCCGTTGGGCATGTACGCATGGCCCCTGTGGTGCCCACGCAAGCTGTTCTCTGAACCTTCTTTAGCTTATCGATATTATAGGCTTTGCTAAGAGCAGGCCACCACAAAATCGAACCATAAGTTAAGATTGGTCGTACTACGGCTGTGTACGTCCATAAAATCATCTTCGACTGAAGTCCCCACTTTTTGCCGAAGGTTTTGCTGCAGGCGTAGAAGGCAACACAGGCCTTCTTAACCCGCACTTCAATATTTCGCTTCCAGTTTAATTTAGGGTCGAGTATAACTCCCAAATATTTTGCACTGGAAGACAATGAAAGGATTTGACCGTTGAGTCGAGGTAGCGTGAAAGGCGGTACTTTAGTTTTGGTGGTAAAGAGCATCAGTTCAGTTTTACTTTGGTTAACTCCTAGACCACAACTAGTGGCCCAGCTGCTAACTTTCTTCAAAGCTGACTCCGTGATTTCACTAATCACAGAGGTGTACTTTCCTGACACCAATAGCACCAAATCATCCGCATAGGCTACCGCCTTCACTCCACATCTCTCTAAATTAACGAGAATTGTATCCATGACCAGAAGCCACCAGGGTTTCAAATACAACACAAAAAAAAATAACAATAACATTTGTTAACATTTTTAGAAAAATCCAACTACTAGTGTTTTCGTTAGATGTTTGGTTTTTTAATCTGGAAATACTTTTTTTCATAGTTAGTTTTTTTGACAGCTGTCACTTGTTTTATGCTCAGTCATACAAAATAGATTTACATCAAAACAACCTTTGCAAATTGTGAAAATGTATGACCAAAATAATGGTACAATCTTTCAAAATTCCGTCGACATATTCGCCCACCAGACTCGATAATTCGAGCAACCATTCATCGGTCCAAGATCCTGCGATTTAACACCGCTCACGTATTTTTTATAGGGTTATATGTAGTCACACCAACAAGCCCAAGATGATTGACGAACTGGAAGATAATATTTTTAGCGTTATTGCTGTTAAAGTGTTCAAAAATTGGGCGTCTAGGCTGGAATTAATTGAAGCCAGCCACTTGCCCGAAACTACTTTTAAATCTTAATGGCAAACCTCTATCTGTACTAATTTTGTAAAGCTGAAGAGTTTGTTTGTTTTGTTTGTTTGTACGCTAATCTCAGAAGCTTCTATCCGATTTGAAAAATTCTTTCAGTTTTGCATAGCCTATTTATTAAGGAAGGCTATAGGTTTCATAAGAATAATACGAGCTAAACATCAAAATAAAGAATTTTTCAAAATCGGGTATTTTGTTCCATTTCGAAAGTTTTCACTCCGTTTTCTGCGAAAACTGTTAAAGCCTTGCTAATAAGATATCTGACATATGTAATTATTCCTCTTTTAAAGTTCTAAAAAAAAGTCCGTGACAGCATATGTCTATCTTTTAGAGTTGGCTCACTAAAACCTTTTTTATGCCAACCAAATTTGTTTTATAATAAAGTATGCGAATTAAGTCTTGGCCATTACGTTAAATTCTATGCGTTGTATTTCTTCCTGAAACCCACACGTTGAAAAAAGCACCCTTTATAAAAAATACTACTTACACAAAATTGGTAAAAATTGATTTTCTCCAATATCTCCAGAATAAATCAAGGTATTAACTTTAAAATTATTTTATTCTATACAGTTCTTAGAAAAATCCAATCTGTATTTTTGTTATAAGAAATTTAAAGTCAAAAATACGAACAATTGGTAAAAAATGGTTTTCCACAAAAATATCTCTAGAACAAAAAGAGACATATTAAAATCATTTGCAAAATATTGTTGTTAACTTTTTTTCTTTAAGTTTTTTTTTATTTTGGAAAATCAACTTAACAACTTTTTTTTACAATAAACTAAAAAGTCTACAAAAACAGCTAAAAACTGACTAAAAAGGTTTTCGACTCAAGTGTCAGGAGAACAGCGAAAAATATTGACTTTAAACTTTCTTTCATCTTTCGCAAAATTTTGTTATTTATATTTTTTATAACTTTTATAAATATCGACAGACGGGCATAAATGGAAAGTTATCAGTGTTGATCGCATTTCAGCCTTATTTCTATTTTTGATTTTTACTGAATTTTACAAAAAAAGTATAAAGTATAGAAATCGTTTAAATGTTAGGATTCTTTTACCAGAAACCCTTACATTTTTGATAAAAATATTTTCCTCAAAATTTTGAATATTTTCTTTCGTGTAAAAAAAACTGACCTAATCAAGTAACATGGAGTGTATATTGTTTAGCATTGATATAGAACTTTGATGTTGTTCAGTTTTGTTATACAGATCATCGAGTTCAAACGTAACTACAAATATATCGAAAGTGGTGACTAAAAAGGGTCGATGACGTGACATGGTAGAGGATAGGACAGGACAGTTGAATAGCAAATGCAATTAATAAATATTGTATTCTTGTCGACGAAACGCTACATCGATACATATAGATAGAGCAGTGCTAAAGTGCAGAAGGGAATATAATATTTTGTCTGGATAAAACGATTTCATCAGAAAATTTCAATTCCGCATAGAAAGTTTTTTAGTATTTTCATTCATTGATTTTTGTCAGAATGGATTTGTGTGTCCACAAATGGAAAACAGTTTTCATGTCAGTAACATCGAGTATGTTGGTTTTTCTTTTTAATTCATCTTTTGTTTTTTATTTCCAAAAACAAGCAATGTTTTTCTTTTTTTTTTAATCTTATTCAGTTGAGTGTTTTAACCTTACCCAACATGGATGCTGATTTTGATTACTTTACAAAAAAAAAAAAAAAAAAAACAGAAAAACAAATCTTAAAACCACAAAACAGAAATGGAAATCAGAAAGTTTCTTCTCTTTTTAATTTAATTAAATTTTATTTGAAAGTTTGATGTTACTTGGTTAAGCATATATGTATGTATGTACGAACAAATAATAACTTTAGAGGGGGGTAGAAAAGGATATGAAAACTCGTTTAATACTTTGACAGTTAATAAAAAGCAGATGATTAGAAACACATTTATGAAATTAAAAGTTTAAATAAATAGTGTTCCAAAAGAGCGATTGAAATATATAATAAGTCGAAATAAGTAAAGGTTTCCCCCCATAAAGGGCCTTGCACATGAAAACGAACAACGAATGGACGAACAAACGTGATTTTACAACACATTTCAAAAAGTCAATTTCAAACAAAAACATATTTAAATTATAAGAAATCAATTTACACCAATGTTAGGATAATAAAATTTGCATTTTGTTCTCTAAAACTAGAAAATTTTGTAAAAACAATTTGGTAGTAACGAATTGCAGTGTGGTTGCTACGAACTGTCAAACTCTATTCGCATTCCACATACCATCCACCATAGAGGAAATATATTATCTAGAGTCTCGACCGGTACAAAAATACTCAATTTACCAAGATCGGAATCTTTCGTACGTTTCACTCTCCAAAACCCGTTTGTTTACATTGTTGTATTTGTAATTTTGACAATTAGTCCATGAATAGATGTGAAAACAAACAAAAAAACGATGCCGTGGGCTAGCGGCACTTTGCAAAGCAAAAACAAAATGGGGAGGTTAATAAGTTTTTTTCAGGTTTTTCTTTTTACTTTTTTCGATAAAAAAGTCAGTTTTAAGCTTAATTTTGCAGTCATTTTGTTGATAGCAAACCAATGTACATTTTTGTCTTGAAAAAAGCATGTTCAACATCAGTTTATTATAATTAATTCACTAATTTAGAGTAATCACTACGAAATTCTTTTAATTTCATAATTAACCTTGAATTATTGTATCAAAGATGCGTTCGAAGAACCATCAAGTTAAGGGTGCGAGCGCAATTTTTGTTTTATTGAATTCTAATAAATTTTCGTTAATGAACGGCTCAAATATTTTTTTTGCAAGTAATTAAAATCTGTAGCAATTTAACTAATCCAAATATATTTATAGTTTGTTTTTAATGATTTAAGCTTGCAACTATTTTTCAATTTCATTTTGATTAATAAATATTAAATTTAAAAAAAGAGTTATAATCGAAAAATACCTTATCTATAACATTCTTAATTGATGGAAACATACATGTATTTGCTATCAAGAAAAAACTACGCATCAAAGGAACACCAATGTTTTAAAAAACTATTCAGAACGATTATAGCGAACCTTTTGAATAAATGCAGAGCAAATAAAATACAAATTTTGACATAATATCACAAAATGAAAACGTCTTAAAATCTTTCTGAATTCATGCACAACTCATTCAATAGATCATGTAATCGACATGTTTAATAAACATGTAATTGACGTGTTTATTGTTGACGTACAGAAAATTTTTTTAGTGAATTCCTACAGTTTAACGCAAAATATAATTTTCATTCATTCCTTAAAAATGTTTAGTTACCAAAGTTCAAGTTTACGTACGAGTATTATTGTTTGAAGGGTATGTTTAGTAAAAATGCTGCTAATAATGAAAACAAATGAATGAGTTTTACGTCTTTGTTTTTACTCACTTAAGGTGGCGCTACAGTCCGGGGCGGACCTGGGCCTCAACCAACATGCGTCTCCAGCCAGCTCGGTCCCTAGCTAGCTGTCTCCAGTTTCGCACGCCAAGTTGGTTGAGGTCCTCACCCACCTGAGTGCGCCACCTGAGTCGCGGTCTTCCTCTACTGCGCCGTCCCTCGGGATTGGATTCGAAGACCTTCCGGGCTGGAGCGTTGATGTCAATTCGCTCTACATGACCCAGCCATCTAAGCCGTTGGACTTTTATTCTGCTAACTAGGTCAGTGTCGCTGTACAGCCCGTACAGTTCGTCGTTATATCTTCTCCTCCATTCTCCACCTATACGTAAAAAAATAAATAAATAAATAAATTAGGTGGCGCAACAGTCCGTAGAGAACCAGGGCCTAGTGACTTACAACTCTCAACCATTCCTGTGTGCGAGTAATGTTGTCAGGGATGGAGGGGACCTACAATTTATATGCCGAATCCGAACGGCTAATTTTGAGAATGCACTTTTTCATGACAAGAATTACTCTTGGAGAATTTGTCAATTCCTCGCAAGAGGCAGTACCCGTGAAAACTCTTTTTTTTTTTTTTTTAATTAAGGTGGCACAGGCAGGGATTGAACCCAAGACCTCTCGCATGACAGTCCAACGCACTAACCATCATGCCACGGGCACTACCTCCACCTATACGTACGGGACCAAAAATCACCCGAAGAATTTTTCTCTCGAAGCATCCTAAGACGTTCTCATCTTTCTTTGACAGGGTCCAGGCCTCAGCGCCATAAATGAGAACCGGGATGATGAGTGTCTTATAGATGGTGATTTTAGATGCTCGAGAGAGGACTTTACTTCTCAATTGCCTTCTAAGTCCAAAGAAGCAGCGATTTGCAAGAGTTATTCTTCGTTTGATTTCAGCGCTGGTGTCGTTGCCTGTGTTTATAGCGGTGCCTAGGTAGACAAAGTACTTAACTACCTCGAAGTTATAGCTGTCCATGGTGACGTTTTGTCCAAGACGTCGTTGTTCAATGTCCTTTTTTGATGACAGCATATACTTGGTCTTGCCCTCATTGACCACTAAACCCATCTTCTTCGCTTCCGTCGGAATGCTCAAAAACGCTCCACTGACATCACGCTTTGATCTTCCAATTATGTCAATATCATCTGCGTATCCGAGTAATTGAATGGACCTTTGGAAGATTGTGCCTCTAGTGTTGACGGTTGAGTTTTGCACAATTCTTTCCAGAACGATGTTGAAGAAGTCGCATGACAGTACATCGCCTTGTCTAAAACCTTTTTTGACATCAAATGCATCGGTGAGATCTTTTCCGACCTTGATGGAGCAGCGTGCATTCTCCATCGTCATTCTGCACAAACGGATAAGTTTGACAGGGATGCCAAAACTAGACATTGCTCTGTAGAGCTCTTCCCTATGGATGCTGTCATACGCGGCTTTAAAATCGATAAAGAGATGGTGGGTATCGATTTGAAGCTCCTGGGTTTTTTCCAAGATCTGCCATAATGTGAATATTTGGTCGATAGTGGACTTTCCTGGTCTGAAGCCACACTGATAAGGACCTATCAGGTTGTTGACGAACGGCTTCAGACGTTCACATAGTACGGCAGAAAGGATCTTATATGCAATGTTAAGGAGACTGATCCCTCTGTAGTTGGCGCAATTTAAAGGGTCTCCTTTTTTATGTATCGGACAAACTATGCTGAGATTCCACTCATCGGGCATGCTTTCTTCCGACCATATTTTGCAGATGAGTTGGTGCATGCTCCCTACCAAGTCATCGCCTGCTGCTTTAAATAGTTCGGCAGCTATGCCGTCAGCTCCAGCAGCTTTGTTTGACTTCAGTTTAGATATAGCTATCTTCACTTCGTCTAGGTCGGGTAGGCGGAATTGTTGATCTGCGTCGCCTAAGTTGAGTGGTTCTACCTCCCTTACAGCGGGATTCGGTTCGTCATCGCCGTTATATAATTTGGAGAAGTGGTCTTTCCATATTCTCAACATAGAATGCGGTTCTACTACGATGTTCCCCTGATCGTCTTTACAGGCTTCGGTTCGTGGCTGGTACCCTTGGGAGTTTTTTTTTACCTTTTGGTAAAATTTACGAACCTCATTCCTGTTGTAACATCCCTCTATCTCCTCGATCGCGCGCTTCTCGTGCTCTCTTTTTTCCATCTAAGAAGCCGGTGTTCCTCTCTCCTCCTCTGCTCGTAGAGCTCGCGAGCAGCTCTGGTCCTTCTGTGCAGGGCCGTTTTGTATGCCTCTTGCTTCGCTGCGTGCGCTTGCCGGCATTCGTCGTCAAACCAGGGGTTTCGCTGTTGTGGACGTGTGAAACCTAGCACTTCAGAGGCGGCATCTCTGATGGCTGCAAGGCAATGTTGCTACTGGTTTTCAATGCTTAATGCATGCAGCATAGGACTCCTTAAGAGGTTATTAGAGACTCGATCGGAAAAGGACATGGCAGTCTCTTGCGATTGTAGCCGTCTAACGTCGAAACTTCTCACAGTACTTCCTTCTTTTGGCTTGGACAGGGATATCCGTAGCCGTACCTTGGCTACAACGAGGTAGTGGTCCGAGTCAATGTTGGCCCCTCGGAAAGTTCGGATATCCTGTATACTGGAGAAGTTTCGTGCGTCGATCGCAATGTGGTCAATCTGGTTGACGGTTGATTGATCAGGAGATTTCCATGTCCCCTTGTGGATATTGAGATGTTTGAACTGCGTACTAGCTACCAGAACGTCGCGCCCCGCAGCGAAATCGATCAGCCTGAATCCGTTGTCGGAGGTGGTGTCGTGCAGGCTGTATCTCCCGATTCTGCCACCAAAGATGTCTTCTCTTCCTAGCTTGGCATTAAAATCTCCTAAGACAATTTTAATGTCATAGCCAGGGCACTGCTCATATGTCTTGTCCAAGAGCTCGAAGAATATGTCTTTGGTGTCCTCATCTTTCTCCTCTGTTGGGGCATGCGCGCATATTAAGCTTATGTTGGCGAATTTAGCCTTGATGCGGATTGTCGTGAAGCGCTCGCTCACACTGTTGAAACTCAAGACTTTTTGCCTGAGTCTAGTTCCAACAACAAATCCACACCCAAATAGACGCTGCCTTTGTTCTCGGTAGCAGTCGCCGTAGTATATATCGCAGTCTTTTAGTTTGCGTTTGCCCGGTCCATCCCATCGCACTTCTTGGATGGCGGTAATATCTGCCTTGCAGCAGTTTAGGGCTTCCGCTAATTATTCGGCTGCACGTGGTCTGTTAAGGGACCTAACATTCCACGTACAGATCCGAAGTTCGTTGTCCTTATTTCGTTTGCTTGGGTTGTCAACAGTGAATCCGTCCGTATCCGAGGCTTGTTGGTGCTTCGCAACTAGAAAATTTTTACGTGGTCAGGAAGTCACCCTGACGGCACAACCCCCAACCTGGAGGGCCAGATCCTTAGTATAACTCCAAGGACGGGGAGCCGGATAAACCGCTCCTTATAGGCCTGGGCTCCGAATAAGTCGTAGAAGCCCTATAAGGTGTTCACTAAGTAGTTCAGCCTTACTGGAACTCTAGACGCCACCGTTGATTCCATCTCGAGAATTCGTCCGCTGCCGTCTGGATAAGGAGAGGTGCCTTAGTGGAAACACTTCTCCCCCCTCTCTCGTTTGCTGCCCCCAACAACTTTCCACTGGGGTTAGAACCCAATCTCCAGTTGAGGTACTAGGCACCCGATGTTCACCACGGGGAGGTGAGAGTAGGAGTTGATAGACAGAGGTGGGTTTTGAGAAAAAACCTGTGGACGCTTGTGTCCTCTTGAATGCACATGTCTACCATTTGAATGTCTTTGTTTTTATTTTTCGTAATATAATAAATACTACCTTAGATTACATTTTATAAATGCAGAACATAGAAGAAAATATACATAAACAATAGTTTTCAGATATAAAGCAGAGGTTAGTGTAGAAAAATATTTTTGAGAAAGCCAATAATATTTTAGGTATGTTCATTAAAGAAATTTCCGCTTCAGCTAACCTTCATCAACTTTTTAGAAAAAAAATTAGCATTAATAGCAGCCAATTATTTCATAGCATATTTAATTGTTCACATTGTAAAATTTCTAGAAATGTTCATATGCTACAAAATTCGTATTTTTAGTTGGTATTGTGTGCAACCATTTTGCCAATTTCTATTCCTTAAAGATGCTTTACAGAAAGCAACTTATTTTTAAAACATGGTTCCCTCAAATTTTTTTCCAAAATGTAACTACAAACAAAATTCTAACTCTAACATAGTCCCTCAAAAAGAAATTTTCAGGAATATTTCTGCAACAAACAAAACTAAAATTTGGTCTTGCATTTATCGAACTGCTTAAATGATGAAAATACTAATCTAATTGAGGAATCTGAACTGAACTTCTAACGTCGCCAAAAAAATGTTCTAAGCTTACTTAACCAGTGCATGTTGCGTTCGCAAATAATTTAAGTAAACAAAATACAGCACTAATAAATCATTAAATAATATGTGCACTATATGCACTTCAGATTGGTTAGGATTGTTTAGTTTTTGAACGAGGCCATGAAACATTCAAAATGAAGCATTTAGATGGGGCTGAGGACTAATATGAAGCATTTTGATGGGCTTAAGGACTAAATGTGAGAATGTGTTTGGTTTTTCGCATCATTTCACACACACATTCTCACATTTAGTCCTCAGTAGCTTGTAGGCAAACCGAAATGTCAGTCGGAGATTCCGATCTTGGTAAATGGAGTATTTTTGGACCGGTACCCGTCCTACCTGAAAACCCCTCAAATTCCATTCGAGGTGAACTCTCTCAAATTCGCTATCGGTGAATACATGTGAGTGATGAAAAAAAAAGCAAAATGGGGGATTGATCTTATTTTTAAGTTTAGATCAAAGAAAGCATATCATTTTCAAAATATTGCGTGAACTTCACTTTAAAAGTGTCCGAGGTAAACTCATCAAAACGCCAAACTTCATTCAAAATGTTCACTTCCTTAAATTAAGCTAACTATTAATAACATGATTTAACAAAGGGCCATGCAACTTACTATAACTAACTTAACAACCAAGTTGTTTTTATACCCAAGGCAGGTAAATGCTCGCAAGTCAATCCTAAAGATCTACGACCTATAAGTCTATCATCATTCCTTCTTAAGACCTTGAAAAGATTGATTGATATCCATTTAAGGGCAAGTATTGATACAAGACTTCTGTCTTCGTCTCAACATGCCTACTGTAAAGGTAAATCGGTGGAAACAGCGTTACTTACCTTAGTACGCACCGTCGAATATTCCCTCCATCATAAAGAGTTCACTATGGTTGCTTTTCTTGACATCGAAGATGCCTTTAACAACGTGGACACATCTGCAATCACATCTGTACTAACATCTCTAAATGTAGAGAGTTCGCTTCGGGAGTTAATTCATTTAATGCTTACTAGCAGAATAATGAACTCAAAACTGGGCAACTCTTCTGGCAGACGATTCGTTAGTAGAGGGACACCGCAAGGTGGTGTTCTATCCCCTCTCCTCTGGAACCTAGTGGTGAATGAAATCCTAACTAGTCTGGATGCGGAGGGTTTCAGAGTGATAGCCTATGCGGACGACGTTGCTATAGCAGTTTCAGGAAAGCATCTTAACACGTTAAAGGAACTCTTACAATATGCCCTAGACAGACTAATACTTTGGGCTGATCGGTGTGGACTGGGCGTTAACCCACACAAAACTGATGTGGAGGTGTGTACTCTGAACGACTGAAATTAAGTCTCTCTTTCCGCCTTCCCAATCATTGTAGCGTGTTCCAGGCGGAACTTTGGGCGATAAAAGAAGTATTGTCCTGGCTTAAAAAAACGTGATATCAACATCTGATATTGAATTGAATTGAATTGAATTGAATTGATATCCGTATTTTCTCAGACAGTCAGGCCGCTATCAAATCTCTGGACTCTGTCTCTACAAACTCTTTAACAGTCCATAACTGTCGATCATCTCTAATGGAGATGGCACAACAGTTTAACATTCACCTTTGCTGGGTGCCGGGCCATAGAGACATTCCAGGTAACTGTAAGACAGATGAACTCGCTAGGAACGGTACAATACATAGCCCATCCTACCACGTTTGGCACGTACTGGCATACCAATCGCTACTTGTAAACTGTTGCTAATGCAAGACGCTGTGAGGAGTGCAGGCACCAGGTGGAACAACATCACCACGTGTCAAGTCACAAAAACATCTGGCCAACTGCTTGCTCTCTCTAAGCAGATCGCATATAAGCTCGATAATAGGTTTCATAACCGGACACTGTCTCACAGAAAAGCACGCCGCGAGATTAGGCGTATTCTCAAATGACTTTTGCAGAAGTTGTATGGACGAGGAAGAGGAAGAAACAGTTCTTCATCTTCTCTGCACATGCCCTGCTCTGGCTCGAAAACGCAAGAATTACCTAGGCGAATTCTTCTTTAACGATCTAAACGATCTAAATCATATCGGCATAATCAGCCTCTCACGTTTCGTAAGAAACAACTGGTTCCATTGAGCTTAGGAAGAAACCTCAAGATTCATGTAGTATCACAATGGGCCATTAAACTGGCCTAAGTGTGTCCGTTTCCATCTTTGACAGCCACTATAACTTAACCTAACTTAACAACTTTTAGTAATGCTTTTATGAGAGTTCAGTATATTAGTAGCAATATCTGTTAAGTTGTTCTTAGACACTGTACATAATAAGCTTCTATCAGCTGTGTTTTTACAAAGGATTGTACAAAAACCAAAACCAATTCTGAAATAGATTTTATTAAACAATTCTAAACACTCTCATATCTCATTGTTCTAATTCTAATACATGTTTTCCTAATTCGATTAGACTTGAATAATTCTAATAAACCAAAACGAAAAGCTTATATTTGCAAACTATTCGCATGAAGAACAAAAGCCTAATCCATTTAATAACTTATGAATTGACACAATTATGCTCACAACTGTTATAAGTGTTACAATTAAAACAACAACAACAAAAATATATCAAAAACAATAACAATAAAAATATGGAAAACAAAAATAAAGAACCAGAGCCAGGACATTCGTGTATTTTTATTTTCTTTCAAATTAAAACAACAACAACAACAAATGCCCCTCTGTATGTGAAAATACGAAGAAAAAAAGGTTTTACAAATGGCAGCATTAAAAGCACAAAATCAAGTCATTTCTCATTAACATTCGTTATGAGGCTGATATCCTTGTGCCATTGTTATGTCCTTTTTTTGTATTTTTGTTTTTATATTTTCATTTTTCTTCTTTTTTTTCCTCCCGTTCGTTGTTGCCTTTCCTTATAATTGGAATAGTAGAACATCACTCTCGTTATCCTTTCTCTGTTTCCTTACTATATAACTTTTGCCACTCTCACTCTATCTGTTTTCTGTCCAAGTTCTAGTTATAGTTTGTTTTTGTTTCATATTTCTTCCATGGAAAACAAGGATATTCAAACTTGAAGATAACCATGTATACCTATGTATTTCATGGATAAAAAAGGACGCTTAAAAGCATGTAGCTCGAGCAAAAGTAAATTTCTGCTAGTTTACGTCGTACGAGAGTATTCATTCATAGAGGAGAAAAGTGAATATGAATTCTTTTACTTAAATTACACTAAGAGATTCCTGGTAGCCAAGGATGTTATTGACATCAGTCGTCAGGCTCAGGACCATAGTAGCAGCATAGCTAACCTAGAAGGCGATATGTAGGCATATTTATTCATACTTATCCACAATGTTTGACAGGGTTGCCACATTGAAAGTACTACAATTAAATTTTATTTGTCCAAGTGTCGATTTAAAGAAGATAATGTGTTCTAGACCAGTTTATACCACTCAAAGTAAGAATTGAAATGTTGTTTTTTAAAAAAGCATCTTTTCTTAAATTCTATAGTAGTCTTCACTTCACTTGATATATCCAATATCAAAATTCGTTGTAAGTGTTAT
The DNA here is from genome assembly GCA_920104205.1 of Eupeodes latifasciatus. NCBI lineage: Eukaryota > Metazoa > Arthropoda > Insecta > Diptera > Syrphidae > Eupeodes > Eupeodes latifasciatus. Next base: position 114,531,121 of record OV049925.1, on the reverse strand, counting down.
TCAAGATTATACCAATTAGAGGGCATAATAATCTATATTTTCTTTTTTGAGCTGGTCTTAAGGCAGTACATTTATAGTTTTAAAATAACATTAGTACATATCAACTTATATACATTTCTTACACTGATAAATTTGAGCTTTATACTTATCATGTGATTAAAACCAATTTATACCAATCATCTGATACATTGGATGTATCTTATGGCTCATTTTTACCACCTTATAATTAGAATTAAATTGATTTCTTTAGTTTTATAGATCTAAAGAAAAATTGATCAGTTTAAAAAATCGTATACCAATCACAAAAATACATGTTTTTAACTTTTTTGAGTGTCTAATTTTTATTCAGATATTTTATTTTTATACCAGTAAAATTGTTAAAGTAAATTGTAAGAAAACGTCTTTTGAAGACTGTGAAATATCAATGCTTCTTACTTACTTTGCACCACTGTTTATTCAAAATATGAATACAAACATTTTATACCAACTATCTGATATATCAGGTGCCACTGTTTATCACGTTTCACGTAAGACCTTCTGAAGAGGATTAGATTATACCAATCGCAGAATAAGTTATATAATATAAATTCATGAAAAGTATAGCGTCCATTTTCGGTTTTGAAAGTAAAGCTAAATAAAACACACATAGGAACATTTCTAGTGAAGATTTGTACTTTGTCCTTAAGTGTGAAACACAAAATTATTATTAATTATAAATTAAGAATATGTGCACCTTCTGATTTTTGTGAGTTAATTTTTAGACACTTATTCGGACATTTTGGGTGGTATCTCAAACATAACTTGAGTAATATTGGTTTGGAATGCATTTAGAGTTTAAAATTGTTTGCGTAAACAACGTTTTTGTATTAGCTATACAAAAAAATAGTAAATTTGAAAAATCGAATGATCTTTGCAGCATATTTCTGTCTTGAAATTTCGTGATCAGGAAACTTCTCACGCAATAAAGCCATAATTGGTCGTGTTCTATCCCGCCTTGCTTGAAGTAAATATTGACGAAGTCCTGATCTTCAATTACCACGCCTTACCTGTCAAGGTGAAAACGTAAAATAAATTGCAACACTTGAACTTGCAGCACCTATATTTTTCTCTGAGCTTTCATTACGATGCATGATGCATTTGAGTCACCACTTTTCCACCTAATATTTTATAACTTTAAATGACAGCGGAGTTTGACAGGTGTCAAATATCAATGCAACCATCTTGAAACTAAAAAAAAAAACATCTGAAATATTAAAATCGAATTTTCAAGAAATGTTTTTTATACCAATTATGTTGTTATTAAGTATTACGTAAAATTAATTTTTTTTTTTGAAATTGAAAGAATATCAAATGTGGAAACAATTTTCTCAAAAACATAATTATTTAAAGCAATTCAACTAAAGAAAGTCTTTATAATATGTAGTAACTATTTCTTTAACCTTATATACTCTGTTATATTTTTAGTTATACACTAGTTTATACCAGTTAGAAGATAAGTAAATTTAAATTCTTCATAAGCAATAACATGTTGAGTTATTATACCACTTTAATTGTGGTGAAATGAACTCTGCATATAAGAATTAGTTTAAACATTAAAGTAATATCTACTCATGCTAATTTCATATATAAAAAGGCTAAACACTATATTCCATTCACAATGTGAATAAAATAAGTTTATAGCAACCATTTCATGTATTAAATGTCATACTCTCTACATCGGAAGTAATGAAATCGATCTCTTTAGTTTAGTCGAACTTCCAAAGAAGAATTAGACCATTTTAGTCAAACTTATACCAATTACAGGACACATAAATTGATTTATGTTAATGATGAGTATCATGTACAAATATTTTTTCCACTTTTGTGGTAGCATAAAGTCTTGTTTTTTTACATTTGATTTTTATACCAGTCAAATTTTAAATGCAAACTGTTACAAAACTTTGTTTATAATACAGAATTTTGAAGTATTTGGATCCCATTTTTTGTACTGTATACATTAATTTTCAATAAGTGAATAAAACTCCTCAAGGAATTATCTGTGTAACAACATGCATTTAAAAATTTCATGTTGGTCTAAAGACTAAAATCAAAATAGCTATATTTTTGTAACAGTCAAATATGTAAATATATTAGTCAAATAACAATGAAATTCTACTCTTCATGTTGAATTAGTTGTTGGGCAATTGGTATAAAATATAAATATAAAAAAACCAGCATTTATTGATACATAATGAGTAATACAAGTGCAACTAATATTTACCAATTTTAAAGCTTAACAGACTTTATATTCATTCACAAATTTAATTTGTTAGTAATAAACAACATCCAAAATATCATAAAAAAATAGGATTTTATTTTATTAAAAAGAGGATCAGTCCAGTTTATACCAATCGTTACATTCAATTGAATGGAATATTTTAATCACATATTTTCCATTTTTCTTTTATGTGAATTCAGGAATTTTGTTCTTATAGCAGTGAAACTTTTCAAAAGAATTGTAAGCGTAGAAATGCAAAGATTTTATCATATCTTATACCAATCGTCACTCAAAATAATTTAATGGGTTATAATATTTTCTTATTTTAGGGGAAAATTTTCAGTATTGTCATTCTTACAAGGAATCTGATGAGCTTCTGGGTTATTTTGAGGGAAAATTTCGAATTTAGATCAGAAGGCTATCTGTTGTTATTGTCAATTGAAAGAACTTATAATGTGACATCGAAATATTTTTGACTCTAAAAATATTTCTTTTAGGGCAATTAAACATTAAAAAGTCACTTTATACATTCAGTACACAATCAAGTATTAAGAAATATTGAATTATTCAACCAATCGAGTGACATTAGAAAACAATCAAAAATTATACCATTCATTTTTTTCTGATATTGTATTTAACAGTTAAAAAAGATTTTTTATTTTGAATAGTGGCAACCATGACAATTGCTTATACTCTTTACCATGACAACAAAAACAGTAGTAAATTATTCTTTTTTTTTTTCCTCTTCATAAACAATGAAACTAAGTAGATATAAGGCACAGGGACACCCAAACACCCAACACATATCCATAAGAAGTGTACAAAATTATATGTATAGTGTTTTTGGTATGAAAAAAAGGCAACAACAACAACAACATCATCAACTACAAAACAACAACAAAAACGCATCAGGCAAATAAAATGAGTCCTAGAGTGTGTGAAAAGCTTTGTGTGAAAAGGTCCTCATGACTCCTGTTCTAACCATTTCATTTGTTTTATTATTGTTTTCGTTCAATTACCGTCAGTGACCTTTTTTTTTTGTCAATGGGTGTTTTTTTTGTCAGACTTAGTTCTGTAGAGCTCCTCTCTAATGTTTTTTAGCTATAGGGACTCTTCTTGCTCGTTTAAAATGAATATTTCCTGTTTTCATTGTTTCGAAAATGACTTGGTCGAGTGTGTGCTATGCTGTGCTGTGCTGTGTGCGGGGGTCGTTAGAGTTCGAGTTTTACAATTGGACTTGTGTGTATATGATGTTAACAATGAGATAAGTAGGAAGGAAGGTATATGGTAGTTAAATAAATATGTGTGTAGTATAGTTGAAATTTTGATATTATTGTTTAAATGAACTTTTGAAAGTTTTTGGTAAAGGAATAATATTATTAAATATATTACATTATAAAAAGGGTGATCAAGATAACTACATTAGTATATATGTTTTGTATGGATGAAAAAACAGTTTTTACGATTTAAGGAACAACATTATTAAGCAATATCCAAAATTAGTTTATTTTAGTTTGAAATTACTAATTAAAACAAGCTGAGTTTTCTAATTAAATAGTTGCCAACTATGTTAGAGAACTTAATTAGACGAAAAATTGGTCCTTTACCCGTTTGTTTGAAGTTCTTAGAATTAACATTACGTCAAAATCATATTACATAAGCCTTTAAACATTCACACTTTTCATTATACCACACTGTTGCCATTTAAAATTGGAAATGTTTAATATAAATATGAAATTGTGCTCTTAGTGGCAGGCTAGTAAAAGAATGCAATCTTTTGAGAATGCAATTATTTATGGTATTCAATATAAAGATTGCATTCATTAAATTCACCTAAATATTGGGACTTCAAATGTTTAAAGACTGCAATTTTGTCTTCAATCATTTGACTGCAATCAATTGATTGCAGTCATTTGAGAACTGTTTGCATTCCTTGCATTTTCACTTAAAGTCTTTGTATTCTTTTGCACTCTTAAGTGAAAATTTATTACACACTTTTAAAATTTTGATTTAAATCTCTTGGTGTATGACACCGAAAATCGGTGTATGAGGTGCATGGGCCACTTAATAATATTTTGTGTAGTGAAATTTCACTTAAGATTGCAAAAAAATACAAAGACTTTAAGTAAACACAAAGATTTCAAGTAAATGCAAAGAATGCATGAAGTCTCATATGATTGCAATTAATTGATTGCATTCAAATAATTGGAGAAAAAATTAATTGCAGCCTTTTTAACGTCAAATGATTGGTCATTGCAAAATTTGAATTCTCAATCTTTAGGTGAAATCAATAATTGCAATCTATAAGTTGATTTCATTAAATGATCTATAATGATTACATTCTCAAAAGATTGCATTCTTTTACAAGTGTGCTAAGTCGTCATACAAGTGTGAATGTTGGTAATTTGATTGATCGGTTCGAAAATTTTTTGAAAGGAAAATACTCAATGAATTGACTCTTGAGTTACAATGTCAGGTAAATTGACAAATGCAATTTTAAGAAAAAAAAACATTTAAAGAAACACACCGGCTGCTTTATGTCTCCAACCTATGGAATCGAAATTTTAACAGAAAATTCTTGAAAATAACAATTATGTATTTTTATTTTATTTTAAACTATTATGGCCTCTCAATTTATTAATTCTTTTTAAATTCAATGGCGTAAAATTGTACGCTATTTGGTAAAATTTTAAAGTAATTTTTAGCAATTTACTAAACTTAAAAGATGTTTTACCTTATTTAAATCACGGAATAGCTAATTTAACTTTAAGAAATTTGCTAAATCCGTATGACACCAGTAAAATTAATCTCATAAAACTAGTGGATGTAGAGGTCCAGTCCACAGTTGGAAATTCGAATTATTAGGTTAAGCGTGTTTGCTTTGTATATTTTCAAGAACTGTCACTGATAAGACATGTTCGGAAGCCCTTTTACTAGCAATACATTATTCCACAGTAGCCCAGACGAAAAATGACGCACTTGCGGTCAAAATACCGAATCGTCTGAACGCACTGTATATAAATACATTGCCACTATAAACCGAATCGGTTTTTTTGCCGTACGACCGAAAACGATTTGCAGAGACAAAACCGAATGACAAAGGGCGTTTTTCTTTTTTAGTTCAGAGCTGAGCTCTGAGTAGACTCTGAGCGAACAGAGTAGAGTAGAGTAGAGTTCTGAGCAGAGTATGTTCAGAGCTCTGTAATTTAATTATGAAACAACTTGAGCACTAAACTGTCATAATTTGAAATGTCGTCTGTTTAAAGGCGTTTAAAAATTTTCTTTAATCAAATAAATTAAAAAAACAGTCATAGCGTTGGTCCATTTGACGCCTGAAATAAATTTGTTTCATAAAAATGCTATATGCAATTAGTTTTTTCTAAATTATTTTTCCTTCTGCACTAGAGCGACCAACCTCTTGCGCCATTTTTATTGTTTTGACGATGATTTTTTTTTAATTTCCCGGCTTTCAACATCAAATTGTTTGTGTTCAACATTTTACTCCGTTTACTCTGTTATTTTATTCTGAGCTCACGGAGCGCGCTCTGAACATGTTCAGAACTAAAAAAGAAACACGAATTTGAAGCTCTGAGCGATCAGAGCTCAAAAAGAAACACAATTATTTTTTTGACAGTTCGTGCTCTGCTCTGAACTAAAAAAGAAAAACGCCCAAAATCGACCTAATCGGTGATTTTACCGTATACGGTTAAATGCCGTATCGTCTGAATATACTCATTTAAATTATATTGACACTGGCTTATACGGTAAAATAGCCAATACGGCAAAAACACCGATTCGGGATCGTGTGAACGAGCTCTTAGAGTTTCGGATTTTGAAATGTAGGAGGCAGTTAGGTGGTGCCAAAAATAATTATATTAAGGGTGTGTTCGTTGATATTTATTCTATTTTGTGCTTTTTCTGAACTAGCTTCAATACATTATGGTTTTCGCAAGACATTTGACTTAGCACGATAATGGTGACAATGTCAGTGCTACCAAACATAAATATTAAATTGAAAATAAGTTATATTAGCGAGTATAGCGTTCTATGGGTAATTATGTGTTACAAAAAAAAAACCGGTTATTGTCTTCTTATGTATTTATCAACGACCATGATTTGATTTTCTAAAGTCAATTAAATCTTTTGAAAAAATCTGGCAAAAAGAGCTTATTTTTAAAGTGATATACATGAAAAATTAGAATTATTATAGCAGATGGCAACGTTATCTTATGTTGACTGATGGGATCCAATCAGTCTTAGACCCGAACCATAAATGTTTGAATGCTGGGTTCCAAAGGGCTCTTGCATCGCTTGATTGTTATTTATGATATTAACTTCAAAAAGGCACATTGAGTTCTCGCTAAATGTTGTTTTTATAAATGACATTTCGTCAAGAGAACTAAAAATCGCAAATTCTTAGCTTCGATCCTATAATTTAGATTTTCGCGTTCGGATTTCTCTTTAAAAGCTTAGATTAAGTTTCAAAAAGTGCACTTCGTCTTCTTTGGTAAAGAAAAGATTGTTCTCTATTTACCACTATTCCAGTGCCTTTAAGTTTCGTGTCAGTTTTCAAATCCGGGCAGTGGTCTTGTCGTTGAAGTGCAAGACAAAAGTAGTTTTGCTATTATGCCAATTAACAAAAATGTTTGTAATTTTTTATAGAATAACTCAATATTTTCGTCTAGATCGAGAAGACTAAGACAAGTTTGTTTTCCTTGGCGATCAATGTCTGTTTTCTCGTCTGGGGGCAAATGTAGAACAAAATTTTTTTTAAAACAACGTATGTAAAATTTCCATAACACTTGATATGTATTATATAATAATTTGGCATCACTTTTTACTTAAACTGTCTTATCTGTCAGTTCACAATTTGTTTGTATTCGTGCTTTACATTTGTTTATTCGATTTTTAAAATACAGTTTTTCGGGATCTTCTTTAACTAAGTCGGTTTTTTTCTATAAATCAAATAATCATCCAGTGCATGGGTTGATAACATTTATAATTTAGAGTCCTTTAAGATTCTTTTTCGATAATAGAATATTTTTTGATTGATGGTGTGGTTTAAAAGTTGGTGATGAGTTTTTCATAGGATTGTTACCCTTATTTTCGAACGAGATCGTAACACAAAAATGTCAAAACTTTATATTTCTTTCGTCTATATTGCATGACAGAAATTAGATATAAGTGTGTTATTACACCCAGACTTTTTTGGAAAGACTCAAATAAGTGCGAAAGAGAAAATAGGTGAAATAGAAATACTTTAAAAAGTCTCTACCCGTAGAGTTCTGGGTTCGGGATTCTTGGATTGTTTTTGACGTTTCTCTTTCTTGCCTTTCTTTGTTTCTTGGCGTTGCTTTATTTTTCTTTCTATTGTTACCGAGTAAACAAGAAATATTCCGCCGGACAAATTCAACCTTATAAATGAAATTAAATAAAGGAATGATTGAAAGAGTCTAGCTTGGTAGTTTAAGCTTTGGAATGTTTCACCCGTTGAAACAAAGTGATAGCCAACTTTTCTGGCCCTCAAAATTGTATTTTTTTTATGTCGTTTTCAATGAAAAGCAGAGTAAAAGTTTCTTCATTCATCCTTTTATAATTTAAAAACGATGGTTTATCATTTGATTTTAGTTATTTTGTCAAGAAAATGAAGGATTATCTCCAGATTTCAATCCAATTCCTATTTTTACATTATTCGGAATTATTATCCGTATTCATGATGTCAATAATCATTGCTGTAGTAAAAAGTGCAGATTTCTTTAATTATTTTCACACTTTGACTTTGTGGATGAGAACAAAAAATGAAAGAGAATTGTCAAAAACACGCAACCGAAAACAATCCGAGTGTAATAATGCGAGATTGACGGGATGAGTGTTCAAAAGAAAATATGCGAAACACGCAGCATACAAAAAGTCTGGGTGTAATAACACACTAAGTGAATTTAGTATGGCATTGTAACAAAGTACAATAGGAGTTTACCTTTATCAATCGATTATGGTCTCTGACAGAAAATTATAAAAAAAATTCCATTCTTAAAGTATTTGGAATTCTTCAATCATCATCTGACATCTCATAATAAATTAATTATGCCTTTTGTAAAATCGGATGAATGGGTTGCAGAATTTATTACAGTTTTACAATGATTCAAATGTCATAATTGACACTTTTCGGTCTATTTATTTAGCGAATTTATATTTCTAAGGTTTCTGACAATTGACAGAGAAGAAAAATGAAATGTGCACACAATTCACTACTATTTCTCGTCTAGAAATGAAATTAGATTTTCATTTTCCTTTTATCCTTATTGAATTTTACTATAGAGAATTCTTGAGAAACTGAATAATAAAAATTCAGTTCTCAGATTTCTGACAGCATAAATTTTTGTGAGAAATTTTGTTTATATTTTTCTGAGAATACGGAAATCTCTGAGATCTTATAGAAACATAAACTGACCAATTGTCAATCAAAGGAAATGAGTGCATTCAGCGTTTCTTAAAAAAATATTTATGCAACGTTTACATGAACTTATGGAAAGTGTAAAAACATGTTCATAAACCTTTATTTTTTGTTCCAATTTAATTTTTAAATAAAGTTTTAGGTATTTTAGATTTAAGTGGAGAGAAGTACGACTTTTTGGTGTATATCTTTCCTGGTTTAAAAGTTCACATTTTCATCTCTTTTTTTCAAAATCAACAGAAGAAAGAAAGTATTCGTGGGAAAAAAGCATGAATGTATACTTTAAATTTATAGAGTTTCACAATTCCTCAGGCAATATTTCAATTGAGTTAATTGAAAAATGATATAACTGTATTTTCTTTTGTTGGTGTATATGAAGTTTCATAGTACGCAGTTATTTTAAATTTAAAAAAAGCAGATACACTCGATGTAATTTACATCAAAGCAGTTCTGTCCATTTGGTGTCCAGTGGTTAACAACCCTGAAGGTATTATTTCATCATTTCATTCTTTATTGCGTTTTCAAAATCTTCACCTTTTTAAATTCTTTTCGGTAGTTTTCTTCTATACGAAAACTATTGAATATTTTTTTCAACTGAAATTGTTTACATTTTGTATAGAGCTCCAAGGGTCTATGGACAAAAATCCCAGATGACAATACAAAAGGTATTTCAGAAGTACTCGTACTATAAATGAGTATCATTAAAGAGTTCATGACGTTTAACGGGTTAACGTTACATTTCACTTAACGCTCTTGTTCGTGTAATTTACAATTGTGAAAACGTTGTGTTGTGACAATGACAGTTCGATGACTAGTGAAAGGGTTTGTTCACAAATTAAGTTCAAAGATGTGATCCCCCTGTTATATACGGTTTGAGATTTGGCGAATGAAGTTCTGAAATACTAAACACAGTTTTTTAGTTGAAAAATGATGAAAATTTTAATTTAGAACAAGAACACAAATTAATCCTGATGCCCCGTGTAAACCTACAAAGATTTAAAACCATTTAATACTTCAAAAAACAAATTACAAAGTCGTATAATGGATGAATAGTTTACAACTTCCCTTATTTTTGAATCCTCATCGGTCATTGCTATTAGTCAAGTTCTCCATTGTTGGTCGTAGAAAAACACAATGTATTTATACCTACCAACCTGTGAAAGAAGGTAAGCTTACTGCTTTTATTATGCCCACAACACCTAGTTGTTGGATAATAAATCCCTTTAACGTATGCCATGATGCATTTCTCCTTGCGTAATGTTTTTCAATTCACACTTTTAAACCAGGTGACACAATTTCTATTCTGAATTGCAAAATGACCATTTGAAACAAAAGGACATGCACAGCACACATAGTCGACCTGAGACTCCACCACTCATGACATAGCAAACAATGTGGATGAGAAAGTGGAATATTTGAGCAGCCATATTTTCCTTCAACGACCAAAGAGTCAGTCGAGCCGACCAAAGGTTCATCTTTATATAGGAATTTATAGATAGGCTAGGAGAAGAAGAATATACAAAATATTTGCTTCCAACGTTGTTTTTCGTCTTTCAGGTAGAAATTCTTCATAAATTTCCGGGAAAGACGCAAAAATATTTACAATGTTTTGTTGGTTGGATTGTGTCCTATGTTCCCTATAAACATATTTACATATATGATGCTTTTGCTTTGCAAAATGCTTTTAAACTATTAGCCTTCAGCATCAGGACAGGAACAGGAATGAAAACTGGGATGAGGATATATGTATGTACATTGTACATACTCTTATAAAGTGGAAAAATAGAAGTTACCTTGTCAAATGAAGGACGCACATAAAGTCTGATTTCACTTTATGCGAATAGCTTTATGTGTTTGGACTCTGGTAAAAAGACACAAAACACACTTGGGTTAAGGCTACAAAAAAGGTCAGATACTGTGTTTGGAGGTATAGTATCCGTTGTCTTTTTAAAACATTATGGGCTGGATTAACTTTAAGACTTATTACACGGCCATTATTTGGTTTGAATTTGAAAGAGACAACTTCGGCAAACAAGGGTTCAAAAGTTTTACAATTCGAAATGGGTTAACGAGGACTACAAAGGCAAATTTTAAATTTTGACATTTCAAAGTTTAACCTGAGTTGAAATCTAAACTTTCGATGTTCTGTCTATTAAAACCTTAGCCTCCGATGGTTTTTGAAGTGATTAAGTGTTGTTTGTCTTGTCAGTGACACCTGTCATTTTTGACAGGTTTATCCCGTGAGTTGGGACATATTTGTTTTGACAGGTTTATTCTGTCAGTTTTGACATTTGTTGCATCCATTGTCTATTTGTCATTTGGAATTGAAGTGAGCCGTTTCATATCCAGATTAATAAACCTAGAATCCTCCAAATTTTGACTGTCAACTTTTTGTCACATTACTGCGCCTTAAGATCCTCTATTCCAAATTCGCGTCCCTGTTCTCTCTCTAGTTACCTTTGTCCCATTTATAAACTTTTACAGTAACTGGGAATAAATATGTACATAGGTAGGTACATCGGAAGATAGACACAACAGTAGACAACAATGGTGAAAACCACCGCACAAGGCTCAAGGCATAAATTCTTTCAACTGAACTAAAACTATAAAACAAAACATAATAAAAGGCAACAGAACACAAAATTGATGGTGGTTTGAGTGTAGTGCTGTCCATGCACACTTTAGGTTGAAATATGATTAATTTTAAGTTGAGGTAGGTTTATATATGTATGTACACATGATTAATCTAAAGTTGAATATGAAATTATTTTTATTTTTTTTTTTTAAATCAGCTTAAGCGAAAACATCAGAAGCCAATTCATGGGAAAGTTTGGAAAAGTTTAATTTGAGAGAGTTTTCGAGGGATCATGTATTCATATCTAGTTTATTGAACGTGTGAAAGTGCCTTAAAGTTTGGATTAACTTTAGGTATATAGATTTTACATAATAAAGGCTAAGCGATAAAGAGCTTGTGTGTGGATTAAAATTTGATGATTTGGGTTTGACAGGTGTCAAATGATGGTTCAACATTGTTTTATTATTTGTCTGTGTTCTTTTTGTAGACTTAAAAGAAATTTACTATTCAATTTTTGGGAAAATATTTTTCAGCAACGTGCATTAAATATTTGTTCACTTTTATTGACGAGCAATATATTAATTTTCCGTTTTTAGTAGAAGTAGTAGAATAAATCATGCATATTAGTTCATTTGTTCTTGGATGGACTTCGTATTTTTATAATTGAAACTGTGATTTCAATAAGAATAGAAAAGCAAATTGATTTTTAAATGAGATAACACAAATTAAAATTTCATTTTGAACGCCATCCACTTTGAACCAAACTGTCAGTGTCAAAACATTATTATTAAAATCATGGTGCTTGGTCCAAGAACAGAGAGAGTTTATTAATAATTAAGATTTCTTAATGAAATTTCGAGTACATGAATGTGACTGTTGGCATCTTTGAGAGAAGCACATACTTGCAACCAAATTGCTGTCATTTTCACTGTCACTTTGAAATCAATGAAAATCTTATTGAATGGATTGGATGTTTTAAATATAATTCAAAAATGTGATTTAAGTTTTTTTTAAACTGCCAACTTTTATCCAATATCAGGTATGTATAAAGGGTGAATAAAAGTTTTTCATAATTTGAAAAGATCATGACCCTTCTGTTTTTAACTTTGTTTATTTTACTTTTTAATGAACTTATAAAACAAACTTAGGATATTTACTTAAATGAACTACAGTGCTCTAGAGAGGAATAAACTTATTGAAAGTCACTTTTGACCAAATCCGTAGTTTAATAGACCTAGGTAAAAATAAAATAGACATTTGCTTCTTTTGGAGGATATTCCGCAAAAATGCAGGTTTTTCGAAGTAATTCCAGAGGAACAACACTCAAAAAAATTACAAAAACCTTAATTGCTGCACTAAATGACTAACCTATTGGCATTGACGGATTATCAAAGTTATAAAGCATTTCTTAAAAGCATAGAAACTTGTAATTCCCCCTTATAATTACACACAATTTGTGTTGGAAAAATTCGCAAACATTACTGTTTTATTTTAAATAGTCTGCTATTTGGGCAGCTGTCATTTTTGACATTTCACAAGTAGAAACTACGCCATAATTGACTTTTTTGTGGCCGAAAGTGTTAAATATTGATGCAGACGATGCGACTTTTGTTTTAAACAAGACGGCTCTGCTTCCCGCACAAGCAACAAAACGCTCACAATGTTGCAGGAAAAGTTTACTGACCGTGTTATTTCTTGAAAAAGTAATTATAATTTTTAGACTTTCTTCCGTTGGTTAAAGAAAAGGGTTATGTTAATGCTCCACAATCGAGCGATAAATAAATATAGATTTCATGAAGGAAATTTTTTTCTAAAAAGATATGGTTCTGCAACCGTAGCAGCCATAACGACCGATTTGGTTGATATCCTCGTTTTTACAATGAAATACAAATCCATTGAGTTTTATTAAAAAATTCTTGCTTTCTTTTTGGATATCTGAATGAAACCAGTTATTGGAAAACCTTATATAAAAACGGTCGCTTTTAAAAAGTAATGAGATCTAACTTTATTTCAAGTTTCAACTTTTCGAAAAGTCACTTGGATATATTTAAGTTAAAGGGTTATGGAAACAATTCCATAAATTATGACAGAACGTTGTTTTAGCTCAATTTATTCATAGACAGAGTTGTACTTGTCATTGTCATTTCTTCCATTTTACCTCCGTTATTGGAAAACCCTTTATAAATCTTATTGTATGCATTAGTAAACAAAAACTGTTAAACATCTTGGCAGTTTTTATTCGAAACTTTCATCGTTACTTTTGGGTTTCTCGTAAGACATTTAAAGTAATTATTGGTCTTATTTCGTAGGCTACGTAAAGTTATTTTTGTAACTGTTGACAATCGGTCAATGCATCAACCATAGGATGTTTTTATTCATTTAACAAAGGTGTTTATAGAGATCACCGAGTTGACGGTCAAGTTGGTTTGATTGTTCATTTTCTATACGTTGTTCAAGCGTGTATCGTTCCATTTTTAGTAATGGTATAGTTTTTACTTGTCAAAATATGGCGGTTTCAAAATTGACAGTTGCTCAAATAACAGGACATTCAAAATGAAATCGTCTTATTAGAAAAATCTATTTAATTTGTTTGTTGGTGTGAAAATCCGAATATGTCAGCGAACACTCAGTTGAATTTAATGTCAAAATTATGAAAAAAACTATTTACTGGAAAAAAGTCCCAGACTTCAAAACATTCTTTATTTGTGTTTCGCTCATATTAGTCTTAGCGTAATGTTACATAGCTTATAGCTTTCCTCAATAAACATGCTATTTAACACTTAAAGAATTCATCAAATCGGACTAGTAGTTTCTGAGATTAGCACGTTCAAACAAACAAACACACAAGCAACCTCTTTAGCTTTATGATATTAGAATAGATTACTTCACAAATGTTTCCCTTTACACACAAATAATTTTAAATATTAAAAAAGAGGCTGGGATCCGACCCACACTGATAACTTCCCATCCCGTCTGTCACTTTTTCTTGCTTAAAATGTTTGTAGTTTTTAGTGTTTTGTTAAAAACGTTGTCAGTTGAATTATTTAAAAGAATTTGAAAATTACCAATAAAATGGATATGATACATAGTTTGATTTCAAAATCTATTTTCTACTATTTTTTGTAGATTTTATTTTTTTATGAAAAAAGGGACTGTTGGATTCTTATGAAACAAATATTGAATATTTTATGTGAGGTAAAATAATTTTGAAGCCAATATTTTTAACTTTTGAAAAGATATTTGAGTCGAAAGTAAATTTTTACCAAGTTTTATAATTGTTTTTTTTTAGGTTTTTATTTTTGTAAAAAAACTGTCAATTCGATTTTTCTTAAAATTTTACTGAATGTTGACAACAATATTTTTTAAAAGATAAAATTAGTTTAAAGCCAATATCTCAAAGTTTTGAAAAGATATCTGAGTGGAAAATCAATTTTCACCATTTTTTATTCATTTATTATTAATTGTAAAAAAAAACTGTCAATTCCATTTTTCTCAACATTTTTCAGAATGTTGAAAACAATATTTCTTATAAGTTAAAATTGTTTGAAAGCCATAATCTCAAATTTTTGAAAAGATATTTGAGTCGAAAATCAATTTTTACGAACTTTTAGTAATTATTTTCTTCTGGTTTTAAATTTTTTGTAAAAAAAACTGTCGATTCGATTTTTTCTCCAAATTTACCAGATGTTAAAAAATTATTCTCCGTTGCATAAAATTGTTTTGGAGATAAAATCATTTTTTGTTCGTATAATTTTCAAGGTGACAAATATTTTTTTTTATTTTTTTGGTTTATAAAAAAACCGTTAATTGGAATTTTTTCCAAAAATATACTTGTTTGGTATCAAGTTACAATATTTAATATAAAATTTAATTCAAGTCTCTAGCGTTATTGGTTCATGAGATATTAACGGTTAACCAAAATGTCACCCCTTTTTCAAATTTCTATGGTAAAAAAAACACCCACTCAATTTTCTTGAGAGCCCTTTCTGCATCAATTTTCTGCATTGTTATCATTATAACAGAATTTGTTTGAAGTCGATATCTCTACTGGTTCTTGAGCTATGGACGACGAAAAAAACGTCGCGACGTACAGACGTACGGACGTACGTACACACGCATGCACAGACATTTCTCTAAAAATCTTTTATTTCGACTCTAAGGACCTCTAAACGCCGAGAAATGTCAAAATTTTCAATTCGACAAATCGGACCGATTACATTAACTTCCTATGGGAAGTTAAAACTATTTATTAGAAAAAAAATCCCAGACTTTAGAACATTCTATATTTGTGTTTCGCTCATATTAGTCTTAGCGTAATGTTACATAGCTAATAGCTTTCCTCAATAAACATGCTATTTAACACTTAAAGAATTCATCAAATCGGACTAGTAGTTTCTGAGATTATCACGTTCAAACAAACAAACAAACACACAAGCAAACTCTTTGGCTTTATGGTTTTGGTATAGATTACTTCACAAATGTTGCCCTTTACACACAAATAATTTTAAATGTTAAAAAAATGTTATTCTTAAATGAGAATTCTTTCTTCTTACTGTCCCTTTTCATTTCCAATTTTTAATGAAATATTTTCTCGTGAATTTTTAATTAGGCATCTACTTTGATTAATGAAAATGATTTTAGATGTTATTATCACTTAGTTAGTAAAAAAAAACATCTTTAATACTAGGTACGAATTTCTTAACAAATATACCCCACATCACATGAAGCATGACTCCATATTTTCATGAGACGAGGTGCAGTAGCGTGTTAGAATATATTATATGTATGACGTATTTATAATGGAATGGTAAATGTAAAATAAGCATCATTAATATAAATTTGTGTGAATTTATTTTACACCATCATTAATGGAAATTAATAACCTTAAACCATATTATGCCTCAGTCAACACACAAAAGCATCACAGAATTGAAAATATGTTTTTTGTCCTTATAATATCTTTAAATATATATGTACCTAACTCTGTACAAACATACGAGTATGGTAATATATATCTGTAAAAGATGTATACCTACCTATGGATGTACTAGATATATGATATGTAGGATAGGTATTATCTGTCTAATGTTCTCACAACAAAAGCATCATATCGCCAAACCGTGACATTGGCATATAAATCAATGAATTTGCTAAAACACGCACCAATAACTCAATATGTTCTACGACACGGACCATGACGGTGTGTAGGAGCGAAGGTGGCGGGTGGTTGTGAAAATAGGCAGTTGGGCGTGGGATTTTGGGATATTGTGAATAAAGGTGAGAGAGAGTGTGGAGAGTGGGGGAATTTATCTATCTGTTTTCGAATTTGTATCTAGTTTGTCTTATATTTATAAAGGTATGTTTGCATAGTCATATATGTATGTACCTAAAACTTAATGTAGGTGGAAAGATAGATAGTGCAGAATGCCAATCGATTACGACGAAATATGTATGTTTAATTAATTTTGTCTGTGTTGTTATGTGTGCAAACAATTTCCATAAATTAAAAGATATCTTTTGGTTTTACTCTATCTCTTCTCTTCAACCCAAACCCATTCCACTTCCCCCCCCCCCCCAATTGCCGCACTATTATTTTATCCCAACCAAAAACCACATCCTCTTATCTTATCCTCAAAATGTGATGATAGTTAAGATCAAATCTGTTAGCCAAATGAAAATCCCTTCTAGGAATGCAGATAAATCACTTTCATATGTCTGAGTTTTGGGCTAGCAATAAATTTGCACATTTTCTACACACAAACTAATATAAATGTATCTATGTATATGGACACACGCAGACACAAATCTATCTATATCCTTTATGGAATAGTTTCAGATACATTAAATCTATCTATCTATATATAGATATGTGTATAGATCTATTAATTTATATATGTTTGTTTGTATATTGAGAAAACAAGGATACAATATTAATTTATCAGTACTATATTTTGTGATGTTGTTGCACGCAAACACTCTATCTATGAAATTATTGTTTAACATCAAATGGAAAATGAGAACGATAATAAATAAATTGTGTTCTGTTCTGTATCTGTGATCCTTGCTGTTGTATGTTTGTAGTGTGTTTTGTTTGATCCAAAAGTCATGCAATGTAATGTTAAAGACAAACAATTTTTATTGACTAAATTGCTTAGATATCAAAATCGTTATCTCAGAGATACAAAATATCTAACCTAGTTTTACCTTTGTATATGTACCTACATTAGAATAGGTACAGTACATTTAGAGAATAGGGTTAGGTTTTCCTTTTTGTTGTTGGAAATAAATGTAAATAAGGCTAATGATTGAATTGCAAACATTTTGATGTAATGGTTACATTTTACCATTTTTGCAAATGTAAATTCTACCTAGAGACAATTTAAAATATTGATGAATGGAGGGGAAAGGGAGGGTTTGTTTTTAATTTGTTGGACCAGAGAATTATCACTAAAAACACACAACTACATACAGTGTTGTTCGAAACATTTGCAAAGTTTTTTTTTTAATTTTAATTATATTAAGTTATCAACTGAGACTAAAGCAAAACAATGATCAATCAAAATTTCTTAATATTTGGTCCAATAACCCTTATTTTTTATTACAGCTTCACATCTTTTTGGTATCGAGGTTATAAGGGCTTTTATTGTCTTCATCGGAATTAATTGGCATTCGGTATGTAGTGCTTCGAATAGGGCTTTTGTCGACGAGAACCGCTGGCTCCTTACTCGGCGTTTTAAAATTCCCCACAAATTTTCGATGAGGTTCAGGTCAGGGGATTGAGCTGGCCAACATTTGAACATTTTGTACCTTCAAAAATTCTTTAACTAACACACTTCGAGGTGTGTATTGGATCGTTGTCGTGTTGGAATCCACACACTTACGGCATCTCTTCCTCTGCATATGGAAGCATTACTGTTTCCAGTATATTTTTGTAGCCGAATCGATCCATTATTCCACCTACTTGATGAAGGGGACCACATCCCTGACCTGAAAAACAACCCCATACCATTGTGGAGCCACCTCCATGATTCAAGTAGCCCGAACTTGGTTTGGCTTATATATCGGGTCCTAGGTTCTCGCCGAATAAACTCTATACCGTCCGAAGGAAGCACATTCAATTTGCTCTCATCGCTAAACAGAACTGACTTCCATCGTCGTTGCAAAGACCAGTTTGAGTATTTGCGGGCAAATTCCAACCTAAATTTCAAGATATGAGTATCTTTACAGAGTTTCGCACAAGCCTTACCTCCTTTGACGATGTTTTATGGTCAACAACGGCTTCTCACTGCTCGATATGCCCTTAAATTTGCCTCTTTGGTAAAATCTGCGCACAGTGCTTGAATCAACCGTTAAATTAAGCTCCTGAACAATGGATGCCGAGGAGATAAATGGTTTCCGTCGAATCAGATTTGATATTCTTTAAAAATGATATATGGAATTATCTAATACTTGTTTTTAACTTCCCATAGGAAGTTATTGTAATCCGTCAGACTTGTCGAATAGCACATTTTGACATTTCTCGAAGTTTTAAGTCCCCTAGAATCTAAATAAAAGGTTTACCAAATTAATAATCATGCGAATTTATTAATTTTAAAAAATCATAGAAACCTCGAATATTTTGCAAACAAAAATATGTATTAACTTCAAAATAATTATATACATCGAAGATTAACGTTTTTGACATCTCTAGAAGTTTTTAGAAAAATCAAAGTGACAGTTTTGTTTACAAAAAAGTAAAAAACTTTAAAAAATTCTATTAAGTTGGTAAAAATTAATTTTCGAGTCGAACATCTTGGTAACAATTAAAGATATTAACTTGAAGCTAATTTTATTTTATCAAAAAACATTGTGTTTAACTTTTGTTTAGTTTTTTATAAAAATCCAATTGGCATTTTTTTCAAAAAATTGGTAAAAATTGGGTTTCCACATAAATATCTCGGGAACAAAAACAGAAAATGCAGCATAAAATATGGTAAAAATTGGTTTTCGACATAAATATTTCGGGAACCTATTTTTTCATATGAAAAATATTGTTGTCAACTTTTAATTAACAAACTGAAACCTACAAAAGCAACTAAAAACTCCAAAAAACACAGGGTTTTGAACAAGAGTATTTTGAGAACAAAGAAAGATATTGCAACATATATGGCAAGTTTTTCATTCGTAAACAATTTTGATCTCGAGATTTTAATCAAATTTAACATTACAATGCTAAAGAAGTCGACACAAAGTGTGTGTCCCGATTCCGTCCATCTGTCTGTTTGTTTGTCCTCACCCCTACAGCCCAAATGATTTTGTTCAAACTTCGAAACTACTATTTTAAGCAGATTCACAAACAGTAGACCCCATACAAATTTTTTGGTCAAAAATCGAGAATTCTACTTTTCTCAAAAAACGAACCCATAGATTTGTATTAAATTGTCTCTGACATTTTTTTTTTTCTTAACTTTCTTTTAATAAAAAAAATGTTTTTGTATCGCTCCAGAAGGGACCCATAGAACCTTTTGTTGTTTTCTTAAGAACTAACGAATAGATTTAAATTTTTCTGCACAAGCTCTTAACTGTCTTAATAATATTTAATGATATTTGAAAATATTTTTTTCTTTTTTTTTGCATCTTAAAAAAATATATATTTAATAATATTTAATATTTTTTTTTTTCAAAAATCGATATCTCGAAAACGCGTCAACTATTTTTAACAAAATTTTAATATAAAACGTATATTTGCAGTCTAGTAGATAATAATATAGGGTCCACCATCTAACTTTTTTTCACCTAGTGCTTATTTCGTGAATGATAACACTTAGCTCATGTCTGATTTGACAGATAATTAGTTTTGTCCTTCCGCTGAACGAATATGGTTGTGGATACGCTTGAACAACCCTGGGAACAACGCTTAGAGAAGATGCCGATTTCGCCAAAAAAAAAAAAACATATTTCAAATGAAGCTCATTTTGATCTTGGCGGGTATGTAAACAAGTAAAATTGTCGAATTTGGGGCACAAAAAACTCGCTTGCATACATTGAAAAGCCGATACGCCCAAAACGAGTCACTGTTTAGTGCGGATTTTGGTCCAGAGGCATAATTGGCAATTTTTCTTCAAAAATGAGCAAGGAGTTATCGGGCCATGTTAAACGAATTTTTGTTCATAAAAATTGAAGAGGAGGATATTGGTAACATTTGGTTTCAGGACGGCGCGGCCGGCGGCGTTGCGTGCCAAACAGCAGAAGCTACACTCGGTGTTTTTATAGCATTTTCAAAAAAAAAAAAAAAGTTATTTGGCGGACCCTTTATAAAAAAAAATGAACAATTTTGTATATGCAATTTTAAATAACAAGTTTGTGCGACCCAATCGTGCATTTTATTTTAAAATTGAATAATAAAACAAGTTGTGTAATGAGATATCATTAAGGTCTTATCTTTATTTAAAAGCCCAATAAATGATATTTTGTGTGAAATATAACATCGTTTAAATGACCACCGCGACTTCGCTGGGTGTCGCGCATTCAAAAGGTCGAGTTTTCAATGACTTTGGCGCATAAATCAGGCTAAATTTGATAGATCGCATCAATTATGTTATCCTTGCATAGACCTGCGACTTAAGAAAGCCCAATAAGAAAAATTCTAAAGGAGTCAAATCACACGATCATTATGGCGAATTCACGTCGTCTTGACGTCTTTATAAGCATGCCATGAAACCCCTCACGTAGATTATCGATAGTGTCTTGAGGTGTGTGGCACGCAGCATCATCCTGTTGAAACTTTACATACATATGTCTTCGGTGTTCATATTACCGTTAAAACTTTATTTCTTTGATGTCCATATCATCCAATTAAGGCCATAAAAAGTTAGTGATCATTGACCTACAGCGATCACCGTTGACGGTGATGACCTTGCTAGCATTGATTTCAAAGAATGACGCCTAAATCCCAAAATCCACACAAAACAATAACTTTATTTGGATGAATTGACACCTACTGAATCTCGGGTGTATTGGTGTCGTCCCAAATCCATCAATTTTGATTATTCAATTCACGTACCCATTCATCCAAAAATAGGTTTCATCGCTAGAGATGATTTTCCGACACAAAATTGAGATGAACTTTCAATTGCTACCAAAACCAATTAGTGAACACACAACGCTGCGTACGGTCATTTGGTTGCACCTCCTGAATCAGTTGGATTTTTTATTGGTACAGGCCCAAATCACGACTTAAAATTCGACATGTTGTGGTCTGCGACAGGCCATATTCTTGTGAACGACACTGAATTAACTGCCTCGGATTCTGCTGCACACTTTTAAGAAGAAAGAAGATGTTTTCGGCAGATCTTACGTTTCGTTGACCATGTACGGGTGTTGGCTGATTGTTGACTGAGCTGATGGACGGACTCGCTTTTGGCAACCAATCGTTGAATAGTCGACTTGGAAGACGACCATGTACACCTTAAAAAGGGCGGAACGCTCTTAACGTTACTATACTAGAGAACACCCATTTAAATAAAAAAGTTTGATCATTTGCACGTATTGCCTGACGCTGTAACTTATTAAAAAAAAAAGATATTTTGACAGAAAGGAATAAAAACAATATGGCCACCACGAACTGTCAAAATCAACCCGTCTCTTTAGTTCCTATCTGTCACAAGTAAAATCAGTCGTTGAACGTCCGGAATATCTCGACAAAAAGGGCTTTAGTGTCAATTATAGATTGCTTATTTTTCGAAGCTCCTTAAATTACAATTTGTCATTTACAAACAAAAATAATCATTTTGGAAGATATCAGTAAGGGTAGCCTCTCAGCTTACGAGTATTTTTAACTTCCCATAGGAAGTTATTGTAATGGGTCCGATTTGTCACATTGAAAATTTTGACATTTCTTGCCGTTTCAAGGTCCCTAGAGTTGAAATAAAAGATTTTTAGAAAGATGTCTGTGCGTGCGTGTGTACGTACGTTCGTACGTCCGTACGTTCGTATGTCCGTACGTTCGCGACGTTTTTTCCGTCGTCCATAGCTCAAGAACCAGAAGAGATATCGACTTCAAATAAATTTTGTTATACAGATAATAAGGAAGAAAGGTGCAGAAAGGGCTCTCAGGAAAATTGCGTGGGTGGTTTTTTTACCATAGCAGTTTAAAAAAAAGTGAAAATTTTGGTTAACCCTAAATATCTCATGAACCAATAACGCTAGAGACTTGAATTAAATTTTATATTTTATATTGTAACGTGATACAAAAAACAAATATATTTTTGGAAAAAATCCAACTAACGGTTTTTTTTATAAATCAAAAAAACTGAAAAAAAAAATGTTTCACCTCGAAAATTTTACGACTAAAATATGATTTTATCTCCAAAACAATTTCTTGCAACGAAGAATAACGTTTTTGACATCTGTTAAAATTTTGAGAAAAATCAAATTCACAGTTTTTTTATAAAAAATAAAAACCTAAAAAAAACATTACTCAAATTTGGTAAAAATTGAATTTCGACTCAAATATCTTTTCAAAAACTTGAGATTATGGCTTCAAACTCATTTTATCTTATAAGAAATATTATTTTCAACATTTGGAAAAATTTTGAGAAAAATCGAATCGACAGTTTTTTTTACAAAAAAATAAGAACCTAAAAAAAAAATTATTAAAAGTTGGTAAAAATTGATTTTCGACTCAAATATCTTTTCAAAAATTTGAGATATTGGCTTTAAACTACTTTTATCTTTCAAAAAATATTGTTGTCAACATTCAGTAAAATTTTAAGAAAAATCAAATTCACAGTTTTTTTATAAAAAATAAAAACCTAAAAAAACATTACTCAAAGTTGGTAAAAATTGAATTTCGACTCAAATATCTTTTCAAAAACTTGAGATTATGGCTTCAAACTTATTTTATCTTATAAGAAATATTATTTTCAACATTTGGAAAAGTTTTGAGAAAAATCGAATCGACAGTTTTTTTTACAAAAAAATAAGAACCTAAAAAAAAAATTAATAAAAGTTGGTAAAATTGATTTTCGACTCAAATATCTTTTCAAAAATTTGAGATTATGGTTTCCAACTAATTTCAACTTATAAGAAATATTGTTTTCAACATTAGGACAAATTTTGAAAAAAATCTAATTGACAGTTTTTTTACAAAAAATAAAAACCTAAAAAAAATGTATAAAAGTTGGTAACAATTGATTTTCGGCTCAAATATCTTTTCAAAACTTTGCGATATTGGCTTTAAACTACTTTTATCTTTTAAAAAAATATTGTTGTCAACATTCAGTAAAATTTTAAGAAAAATCGAATTGACACTTTTTTTACAAAAAATTAAAAACCTAAAAAAAAAAATTAACAAAAGTTGGTAAAAATTGATTTTCGACTCAAATATCTTTTCAAAAATTTGAGATTATGGTTTCCCACTAATTTTAACTTATAAGAAATATTGTTTTCAACATTAGGACAAATTTTGAAAAAAATCTAATTGACAGTTTTTTTACAAAAAATAAAAACCTAAAAAAAAATGTATAAAAGTTGGTAACAATTGATTTTCGACTCAAATATCTTTTCAAAACTTTGACATATTGGCTTTAAACTACTTTTATCTTTCAAAATATATTGTTTTCAACATTCAATAAAATTTTTCAAAAAAATTGAATTGACAGTTTTTATACAAAAAATTAAAAAACGAAAAAAAAATTAACAAAAATTGTTAAAAATTGATTTTTGACTCAAATATCTTTTCAAAAATTTGAGATAATGGCTTCTAACTAATTTTAACTTATAAGAAATACTGTTTTCACCAATAGGAAAAACTTTGAGAAAAATCGAATTGACAGTTTTTTTACAAAAAAAAAAAAATAAAAAAAAAAACAATACTAAAACTTGTAAAAATTTACTTTCGACTCAAATAGCTTTTCAAAAATTAAAAATATTGCCTTAAAACTTATTTTATTTCATAGAAAATATTAAACTTATTTTATTTCACAGAAAATATTATTTTTGATATTCAATGAAATAAAATATACAAAAAATAGAACGCAAATTTGGTAAAAATTGATACATATACACAAACTTTTAAGCAAGATAAATCGACAGACGGGATGGGAAGTTATTAGTGTGGGTCACAACCCAGCCTCTTTTTTTCTAAAGGCATTAACATCCCAAACGTCCTATTCTAACATTCGACTTAAAAATTTCATTGAATTAACAATCCTTTGCTTAAATATCAATTATACAAAATTAATAATTAAATAATTCATATAGAAACAATAAAAATAACCACAGTCATTACAAATCAAATCCTTCTATGATTAAATTATTCCTTCAAAATTTCTATAAATACTTTGCAGAAATCCTTACATTCCATAGTGTATAAATTTCTTAAGGTTTATTAATCATTTATTGAAAATTTGAATAATTAACATTTTAATATAAGGCAAAGCAAGGCAAGGCAAGGCAAGGAAATGATATTAAATGCCCTGTCCATCTGTCCTCAACGTACACACATCGCACATCAGTGAGTGACACAAATACTAAGATAATTAATATTATTGAGCAAAGGTATTATCGTACATATTTATATGAAGTGACAATATATCCCTTATGGCAATAAGCTTTTACATACATATATTAATAATATCTTAATCATATACTCATATACAATTCGGTATTTCTAGAAACCAAAGCAATCTGCAAAACTCGTATAGTCGTATCAATCTATAGGTGGATAATTTGATATTAACATCTCAATTATTATTGGAATTGAATATCTTGGAATTCTATATACTCGATTACTTGCTGCGATGCTCTATTTGATATCCACTTTAATACACTCGATCAGATACAATTCTGGAGATAGAAATATAATTACATAATTACAATGATGCTCATATAATAATATTATAGAAGTTTGATAGAGGAATATCCTTTCAAATGCGCAAACCTTTTATCGCTTTTAATTGGACAAATAATATCGATTAAATTGGGTAAAAGATCTCTTTTGTCGGAATCGAAATCGAATACACATCACATCTTATACGGGTCAATAGGTTTTGTGGCGAATTTGCTGCTTACACAATTATCAATTAATTAATCATACTTGCTTTTGTGAGATATTTAGGATCCTTGGATGTGTACCTTATATCCTTGCAACTTGTTCTCTAACAAAATAATCATTCTAGATATTCATATCCATGTGTTCCATGCGTTTATAATCGCTTGATGCTGCTTTTCAGTTCAATTCAACTTAACTTAAACGAGTTCAGTTAACCAACAAAATAATTATTTCCAAATGAGGGATCACACTCTGTTGGCTTGACCGTAACGCACAAAACGACATCAGGCAGGACGTATCGATTTCGTTTATATGGAAAAGGATAAACACTGAACTTAGACTTTGAAGTGTGTCCAACGGTATAAAGGATGCTTCAGTATAATTGTTTCGGAAGGAATGTACTCTTGTATCCCTGACCATTTCTATTGTGTGAATGGTCTATGTCAATTCAAAAGAGGAAGGAAGATTCGCATTCCAAGGATTCCTTCTTAGGTATATTTCTACAAAGAAACATTTCCTGCTTTTGTTCCTCTTGCAGTCGTGTTTCCTTCCATAAGGAATAAGAAGCATAAATTGCATTCCGACACAACCAACAGAATATTCGTATACGCTATATTTCTGGTAAACATGCATTCCAGAGTGGCAGTGTGTTTTGTTACACTTCGACGAGTTTCCGTATAACAATATTGCTAACAAATGCAGCATGTCCTTTCTTAATTTGTGTAAAGTCATTAACATAATCTATACTAAATATTTGAATTTTATCTCATCAAAGAAATATAATCTAGAACAATTGGGATTAGTTGTCCCAAGCTAAATTTATAAAAAGGTTGTAAATTTGTTTAAATTGAAGTTTAAATATGTTGCAGCATTTATACAAGTTCTAAGAAATGGTAGATATTAAGCCCACCCACCATTTTTGATTTGTTGGTAATTTAAAGTTAACAATTAAATTAAAGAATTGAAATGTTGTACATTTTGAGAAATTTTAGAAATAAAAAAAAAAAGATTTTGACAGCTGTCATATTAGAGGAAGTGGAAGCGGAGCTTAAGCGAGAGAACAGAAAGATTTTGTGTTTTGAGATTTTGATGAGGTTAAAACTATGATTTATTAAATATTTTAATTTTAAAAGGATTGATTCGAAAAAATTAAGTGATAATGATTACTACGAATGTCAAAAAGAAGACGTTTAAATGTCAACATTCTCATACTGCTTAATAGATTTTCTGAAAAAGCTCAAAAAATCAAAAAATTTTAGTCAATATTTGGCCAGTTTATATTTCTAAGATTTCTGAGAATTTCTTCAACGAAATTGACAGAGCAGAAAAATGAAATATAAACACAATTCACTATTCATTCTCAACTAGCAATCAAATTAGTTTTGCATTTCTTTTTATCTTTTTTGAATTGTGAGATAGAGAATTCATTATAAATCGAATCATAAAAATTCTAATCTTAGATTTGGGACAGAAAAAGTAAGGAACTTGTTTGAGAAATATTGACCTTAGAAATATTAGCTGGCCAAGTGAAAACATCTGATAAGAAAAATTAAAAATAGTGTATCTTTACAAACGCCAAACTGTCAGCTGTCAAATTATTTTTGTTAAATTTCTGCATATGTACATATGTATATCTTTGTACACCTTTTCAAAGTAACTGGAGTTACATATGTTAGGAATCTTTGTAATTAAAGCAAGATTCTTCCCAATGCCAAACATAAATTTAAGAACGTTGCACAGTGGTTTTTATGGAGAAGACGTCAAAAAAGTACTCAGATTTTTAGGAAACTTTCAGATATAATAAAAGGTTTGATAAGTAACCACCGCAATAAATATCTGCTTTCTTACACGCCCATTGAAACACCCACTATGAGTATTTGAGTTGTTTCATAAGGAGTCACCAATAAACTTGTCAAATTTAAACATCTCATAAATTCATCATTGTTTTGGCCCCACACTCTGCAAATATCTTAGGCGGTCGTCCACGTTTGACCTCATTCAAAGATATCCAGAGTGTCTTTCAGTGGGCAGATGTTTTTTTCTTTTTTCATCCTTTATTCTTTATTATTCATACATATGTACATACATAAGCTCCTTTAACTTAATAACTAAACGATGTTACGAATTTAAAGAAGTTATAGAAGTTATAGTCTCATGCTCAAAAGCTGGATAATAACTTCTAGCATGAGAAGCTTTACTACCACCAGATCGGTGAATCGAGGTACCCCCCAAGGTGGGGTCCTTTCGCCTCTCTTATGGAACATGGTAGTAAACGACCTTGTAACATCATTGGAAGCAGAGGGTTTCAGGGTGATTGCCTATGCTGACGACGTTGCAATATCTGTATCTGGAAAACACTCCCAAGTTCTCTCGGAACTCCTACAAAATGCCTTGAATAGGCTAACAAAATGGGCTAAGCAATGTGGCTTGGACGTCAATCCACATAAAACAGAACTAGTACTCTTTTCGAGAAGGTACAAAATTCCTCAGATCAGCCCACCTAAGATTAAAGGAATACCATTAAGGTTTTCCGACCAAGCTAAATATTTAGGCCTCATTTTAGACAAAAAACTAAATTGGAAGGCAAATATTGATGAAAGAGTAAAAAAGGCTACTGTAGCGCTTTTTACTTGTAAAAAGGCCATAGGATCAAAATGGGGCTTCTCCCCAAAAATAACCCACTGGCTTTACACTTCGGTAATTAGACCGATACTCATTTATGGAGTTGTCGTATGGTGGACCGCACTGGACAATAAGATGGTAAATCTAAATAAGTTCATCAAAGTCCAGCGGTCAGCAGGTATGTGCATCACAGGAGCACTTCGCTCAACACCAACCGCAGCCCTGGATGTGATTTTAAATCTAACACCTCTTAACACCTTCTCCAAAATGGTGGCAGCCAACTCATGTGTGAGGCTTAGAGCCACCTCTCAATGGAACAGTAACAATACTGGACATACTACCATTCTAGACAATTTTAGATCTATCCCAGATCGCTTAGACTATACCACCCCTAAAACGGTATTCGGTAAAAGCTTCCATGTGTCCATCCCTTCAAGATCCTCCTGGGAAGAAGAGAGACCCCTGGAAGACAATGTGATACACTTCTATACAGACGGTTCAAAGACCGATCTCTTAGGATTTAATAATGATCACTTAAAATCACTTAGTAAAAATTAAAAATAATTATTAATATGTAATACTAGGAGAAAATACTATATCAGTTTTCAAAACAGACTTTCGACATTTAACGTAACGTTATTCACTTATCTTTTACTACTTTTACATAGTTTTACTTAATATTTCCAAGTAATCAACAAACAATATAAACAAAATCTAACAATACTCATCTTAAAAGTACTAATGGAAGTGGTATCTATTCGGAACAACTGAATCGCAGTCTATCATACAGACTTCCCAATCAATGTAGTGTATTCCAGGCAGAAGTAATGGCGATTAAAGAGGCACTATCCTGGCTCAAAGAAAACGTTATATCTTGCAAGGATATACGAATCTTTTCGGACAGCCAGGCCGCTCTTAAATCTCTCGCGTCTGTCTCCACAAACTCACAAGTAGTCCACGATTGTCGATCATCTCTGAATGAGATGACAGAACAGTTTAATATTCACCTCATTTGGGTGCCGGGCCACAGAGACATTCCGGGAAATTGTAAAGCCGATGAGCTCGCCAAAAACGGAACACTTCTGCCTAATGTTAGACAAAAACATAACATAGGAACACCACTTGCTACATGCAAATATCTTCTCAAGCAGTATGCTCTAGAAGCAACAAATACTAGATGGTCACAGAGTACCACCTGCTTAGCAACCAAGCAAATATGGCCAAGCATAGACTTAAATCGGTCAAAAGGCTTGATATCCTTGAGCAGACAAAATATAAGCTCTACAATTGGAGTAATAACAGGACACTGCCTCATAGGAAGACATACTCTAAGGCTAGGGGTCTACACAAATGACTTCTGTAGAAGCTGCATGGACGAGGAGGAAGAGGAAACAGTCCAACACCTTCTATGTACATGTCCAGCACTCTCCATTAGAAGGAATAACTTTCTCGGTAATCCCTTCTTCGACAATACCAGTGAACTGGCAACGATTGACACAAAGTGTCTCTCTAAATTTATTAAAAGCACAAAATGGTTTGTTTAATTTTCATTACTCTCCCATGAGTAACCTCATTAGTGGTATCACAATGGACCCTTGAGGTCTAAGTGAGTCAATGACATCTGGACAGCCACTCCAACCTAACCTAACCTACGAATTTAAAGTTTAAATATTCTTTGTATGGGGTGTCAAATTTTCCATCACGGTATTGAAAATATTGAACCATTAGCTATTGGAAGAAGTCAATTAAAAAATTTAGAAAATAGATACCTACTGTTATGTATTTTTATTTTTGTCGTATGGACATAATCATTGTGTGTTGGTACGTTTGATATGTAACTCCTTGAGGCTCGATGGATCCGTTCGTAGAGTAGTGTCCAACATACAAAACACTATGACTTCATTTTAAAACTCAAGATGAACTCTGATAATTTGACTGAATTTAATTACTTATGTGTTCGCCATCTGTTGGACGCGAAGATCAACACATAGTTAGACCATGATCTACGAACGAACCCCCTTTCCATCAGTTCTCATTTCATTCAGTTTCATTTAACAGAATGGAAAACATGAAAACATAACCTCTTTAAACTTTTCCATTTTATTAAATTAAAATTAGTTCTGGTCTAATCGCTAAATTTTGTACAATTCTGTTTTAAATTATTCTGACAAATGTTTAATTGTATCAACTTTCATATACAAAAACCGGACTACTAAAATGAAAAAAAAAAACACGGCTGTTGTTTCTAAAATGTATTCGTTTCAAATTCAAAGTTTCCAAAAAGAAAACATTATAAACTGTCAAAATTTTCACTTCCCTAAAAATGTTTGAATCTCCATCTTCTGTCAAACTCAAAGCCATAAAACTGCATAAACTCTTCTTTCTTTTTAACTCTCATAAACCTTCATAATTAAATTAAATAGAAGTTGTGTCATTTTGGACCATACATTTAAAATTCCCCAAAACTAACAAAACCAGCATGTCAAAGACACAGAATTAGGCTCAAATAAATACATATATGTATATGTAGAATTGTAGATATAGTATCTAAAACTCAACTTTGCTTAACATCATTTCCATATAAACAAAATGTGTACCTACCAAAGTTATAAAAGTGTTTGTTCTTTCTGTGCTAAGCCATGTGTCATTGCCACTGACAATTAACTAACCTTGTGTCAGGATTTATTTAGAAGAACGAGTACGAGACCCAAAAAACCTCGCAACCTCATAGAAGATAGAAGAAAAACGAAAAAAAGATTTCATTCCAATATTAATTTAAAGTTTTAATGAGTTTTCTCTGCTAAGCTCAAGGATTTGTATCACTTTAAAATGAATATTAAATGTATAGATGTGTGTATATATGTACATACTTCTATAGCAGTCACATAAGGACATCACGACAAGCCACATCGTTGCCTATGGATACTAGGTTCACTCACTATTCAGGCTTCTTCAGCTTTTTTATTTTTAGTCAGATTTTCTCTCCACGAAACCAAAACAAAACAAAATAGCAACACAACACAACATAGGACGAAAGGATTTCATTCCTATCATTGTTGTTGTATCCTTTTTTCAAATATAAAATAAATTTAAATAACAAAAAAAAAAGAAAGAGACAACAACAAAAACAAACGGGACAAGACAGTGTATAAAGCTCATCAGCTAAGAGTAACTCGTCTCTTATTTGAATTATCCTCTGAAGGATCTAAATGGCGTGTACAGGATGGATAAAATCATTTAAGTGCTATCCTCAGCGGGATAATTCTTTTCCCTTTTCTTTTCTTTTTTTTTTTGACTGATTTTATTTTTCCTTTTTTCATTTTGTTGCATATCAGGACTTTTTCTGTAATAGTAAAGCATTCTTTTTATCCTTGTTATGTACTGTACATATATACTATACACTGTTGTTGGTTTGGTTCGGTTCGGCTTGGCCTAACCGCAATAGTTTAATTCATTTTTAGTGAATTACATCAGCTGAAGCTAAAACGAGAGGCTGCTTTTGTGAAAGTATAGTGAAAAGTTGTCCTATCCACTTTACTACCGTTACCACAGCTCCTATAAGTAACGAAGTAGAGCGAAAAGCAAAAGCCACTCTCCACCTCCATCTCAGTCTCCAACGAGGACGATGATAAACGTTATAGCGTGCAAAAGTTGGTATAGTTTCTTCCTTTTTTCTATGTGGAGCTTGCTTGAGTTTTTCTTCCTTTTTGTTTCTGTTTATTTTTTTTCCAAACAGCGGAAATGTATATCCTTGATACATAAAGTGCTTGTAAAGATTACAGTTGTTATATTACATTCTTATCCCTTGAAATTATTTGGAGGGGGGAAATTCCTTTTCAAGCTTCACAAGCACAACAACAAACAATTATTATACGTGACGTACGGATTGCGCCAAGGAAAAAAGCGAGTTAAGCGAAATAATGCTAAGCTAAATGTGAAACGTTCATGTTTGCCAAAAAATGGAGACAGTTAGCCTACGTACCAACGTATACATTACATTCCTATGAGTACATCCCTCCAAAAATCCGCCATTTAAGGATTTCATCCTTCGTTTTTTAAGAAGTGTGTTGTGTCTGTTTAGAAATTGTGCGGTTTGCTATAAAAGGATGCAAATGAAATTAATGACTAAAATTAACTTTAACTCCAAAAGTCTGGCAGAATTTTTTAAGTCAAATTGTCTAGATTGCCACTTCTTTTTATTGCCAAATAAAATACAAGCCTTTTTTTTAGTTGGAATTTCTTAAAGGCTCTAAAAAGACTTTGTGCTGTTTTTTTTACATTAAGATTGAAAAATATTCGTGAAGAGCTCCCTTTTGAGGGGAAAAAGTTTTGTCACTTATCAAACATTAAGTTTGACAGAAGTAAGCAACTGTCATGCTCACCAAAATGAGCCAAATTGCTCACAGAATTTGACGTCAGTAATGTCAGTAATCCAATAAATGCACTGAGCAAAATAAACACAACACAACATCCAAGTTTTTTTTGGAAAATGCATATATAACGTAATAAAAAGATAAATTGAAATATATCTGAATTACAAATACAACATCCGCAGTAGAATTACTGTCGATAAAAACATGAAGTGAAATCCTGATGTGGATACAAATTTGACGTTTATTCAAGAATCGAAATCAATTTTCGAGTTTTTCATTCTTAGACGTTACGTTGATACGTTTGATATTCAAACTTCACCCAAGATGAACTTTAATATTTAGACAGGACTTATTTAAAATTCATTTCAACTAATTTTTGCTAATTTAATCACTTTAATTAGTTCTTCCAATCAGACGACGGGTCTACTTTTGTCTAAACTTTTTTGTAAATGTCACAGAATAAAACCTAAAACAAAAAAATACAGATACAAAATTCAAATACGACTTCTCATTCTGGTTTTAAACGTAGCTTAACATAAAATTGATCTTTACGTTTTCTACGCTTCCTTGTATTGTAAAAGTAAATAAAAATATTGTTTTATTTTTGTTAACTGACTGGACTATTTTTTTTCTAATTAAACGGAAATAGACAAAAGCTGTATTATTGTTTAGTATTTTTCAAAAAGCTAGTATCAACTAGAAACACTATAGTTTATCAACGACAGCGTCATCTATTGCACGTGGTGAACCATTTTACTAAGACCATAGTCTACGGACGAACCCCTTTCTTTCAGTTGGGATTCATTTTGTGAAAAGTAAAACAGGAAAATAAACATTTTTTACTATGGGTATCCTAATTTCTTTCTATTTGTTTTAAATTATTCTGACAAATGTTTAGTTGAATCCCACAAAAAATACATACGTCCAATATCTGTCAAATAATCAAAGGAACAGTTCTTAGTTCTTTCTCTAAAAAATGTTTCTATTGACAAACGTCAAGCAATCAGTCACTTTTAGTATGGATTTATCGAAGTAACGTTTTGTACAGACAAAAATGTATTAATATTGGTCAAAACAAACACAAGCACAAAAGTACAAAAGTGAACGTCTGTCATATTCATCATAATATGCTGTTATATGCTTAATCAGAATGTAACAGATTCGTTAAGTTCCCTTATGAAAATTATCAACATATTGTCTGGAATTAAAAAAAGTCAGAACATGTCAAATTTGTAATGCTTTTATTGCTACATTTGTCAATTTTTTATTGACAACTATCCAATGTCAGATTCATAAAAGTAGCGGTTTTTAATGCTGTCGTGTATATATAGTTTTATCAAGAGTAATTGTACATGTACCTGTTTGGATTTTTTTTAGTTGACAGATTCGTTAAGTTTTGTATAGGCAATGATGCATTTGATAAAGTGTAGTTAATATATTTTCGGCATTAAACAACCTACTGTTTGATAGTAAACCTCTATTTATTCATGTTTTTGCAAAAAGACATAATTATTAGTTTTGGGTTTCTTTCGTTAAAATAAGTATGTAGGTGAAATACATAATATATGAGAACACCTACTAACACATCATCAACAGTACAATGAACTATTGTTCCATTTTTATTTTTAAATTCTTTTCTTATATTTTCCATAAACCTCTCAACAATTATACCACCTGTTTGACATAATGACATATAACGGTAACGGGGATGGTGATGGTGATGGTGACGGCAATAAGGATGAGGATGGAAATACAGATGACGATGGCACGAAATTCACACAAGCAAAGTGGAACTTAAGTGAACTTTAATTGGAATGATTCCTTAGAGCATAATTTTTAAAATACTTGCATTTCAAGACACAGAAATAAAGCGAAGGCGAACAACATA
This sequence comes from Eupeodes latifasciatus, assembly GCA_920104205.1. Lineage (NCBI taxonomy): Eukaryota > Metazoa > Arthropoda > Insecta > Diptera > Syrphidae > Eupeodes > Eupeodes latifasciatus. Next base: position 114,496,920 of record OV049925.1, on the reverse strand, counting down.
CCAAACACAAATTTTCCTCTTTGGAACATTCACAAGTGCACCCTCTAGAGTACGCAATTTTAATTTTAATTTTATTTCATTCAAAGAAGTTTTTCTTTAGTGAAATGTTTAACATACAAACTATGGTGGTGAACGTGAACGTGACAACGAACGACAATGAAATAATACAGTGGAGTAGAATAGCCTTACGATTGGGATTTTTATTTTTCAAACACAAAAATGAGAGAATCCTGTACAAATATTTTTTAAACTCTACTGAACTAAAGGAATAGCATACATTTGTTTTAAATCATTTTAAGGTTTGTTGGATTTGAATGCATACTTGTGGGCTTTCTTATAAGAACTTTCTTTACTTTCAAAAAGAAATAACACATAGTACTCGTATGTTTCTTAATAACGAACATGGTTTGAAACTTCAACTTAACCGTATTTTTTCATATCAAACTTTGAAATATATGAATAATGAATTATTATTTTTAGAAGTATTGAAAAATGTCAACTTAATCCTAATGTCAACCCATAGTACATCGGCTCACGTCATTGTCAGTCAGCTTCGACCGAAGATTCATAAGACAGTGAATACAATTGTGAAGTTGAATAGAACGCTCACTTAAACAATGCAATGCACCAGTTGATTACTTTATCTCGAAGGATCTTTCGTTGGGTTAGAAAATGCAAATAATTTTTGTTCGTTTTATTAGATTTTTGGTTTAAGGACACAAAAACTTAGAATTCTTTGTGTATGCTGGTACTTGTTGAATATTAGTTTTTTTTAATTTGTTCATATTTAAAATTGAATTAGAATATAATCTTATTAAATTAGAAAAAAAAAAACAAAAGTGAACAGTGAAAACATTTTTTCGGATTATTGAATAACTAGATTCTGATTTTTAAAAGTTTTCCGAATAAAAGGTTCAGTAAAAAACACACTAAATCAATGAACAATAAACTAAATAAATTTACATGACGATTAAAGCCGAAATTTATTTCGACTTCCAATCGTCGTTAAATGTTTTAAGCTAACTTCAACTCCTTGTAAACGTATGCAGAATTCAAATGAATATCACCATCAAGGATTGGAGTCAAGTTAATAGTTCTGTTATATTTCAACTTAGCCGAGAACTCAAATGTCAAACAATGACAGCTTCAAAAGTGACAGCTGCTCAAATAGGGGTCTGTTCAAAATGACACCTCATAACCCTCAGGAGAGATGACATTTTAGAAATATTTGTCAGTTTAAGTAACGTTTCGTGTTATAATGGAATGCGAATCAATGCATATTTGACAGTTCACAAAACTAAATGCGAGTTTTTATTAACTGAGACTTTCTTATTTTCAAAACTAAATAAATTGTATGGTTATGTATGCTTTTGCATGGGTAGTCATAAAGAAAATATTAAAATCTAATTTTCTTAGCTTTTTTTTGAAAAAAATTGTGATGTATGTATATAAAAAGTCTCAACAAATGGAACTTTTGTTTCAGTTGGTATCGAGACCATTCACTTGATAAAGGTCTCAAAATGTTAAAGCCAAAAATAATAAATTATCAAAAAGCGATTATTTTATTGAAATTTCGGTTGCTGTTGTTGCTAAAGAGAAAGTGTGTGTAAAAATATACAAAACACATTCTCATATTTAGTCCTCAGACCAATCAAATTGCTTCATTTTGAAAGTGTCATGGAAGCGTTCAAAAAAACAACTTATCAAGTACTGATTTTTATAGATTTTTTTATTTCGACCAAAATAAAGATTTTTTTATGCATATTTAATTTAATAACGTTGAAGAAAACTATATTAAATTAATTTTTAAGTGTCATACTTCTTTAATTTAAATTGCAATGGGGCAAATGGGTGAAGAGCACAAGAATTCTATATAGCAGACTTGTTAACAGAAATATTTTGCACTTTATATGTAATTTAAAAAATATTAAGAAAAAAATTTGCATTTATTTCAGCTGTTGATCCATTTTGTACATTTTAACAATTTCTTAAAAAAATAAACACTGTTTGGTAACTTAAAAATTTTAAGAAATGAAAGAGTAATAATGTTCTGCCTGTTTCCCTAAATGTTGATGGTTCACTTAAGGGTCGATGTATTGCAACAGTAAACATTCATGTCGATTAGATAATCTGTTGAATGAGTTGTGCATGGATTCATAGTGAATTTTTGACAGTTTTTATTTTATGAGAAATGTCAAAATTGACATTTTATGTCTTCTGCAACTGACTAACCAGGTTCGCTAGTATCGTTGTGAATATGTTTCTTAAATTTTGGTGTTCCTTGTATATGTTATATTAGTTTCATGAATAACAAATATATGTACATATGTATTTTTTCAATTCAACTGACAAATTAGGAGTGGAAACAAATTAGTTTTATTTTTCTTAAACTTGGTGATTTTCTTGATTCAGTAAAGAATTGTATTGAAAATAATGTGTATATATTTTGGAAGATATCAAAAAAGATTTTAGTTGACAATGTATTTTTCACTTATAACTCTTTTGAATTTAATTCATCCATTAAATTGAGATTTAAAATTAACACAAACTAAAATTAAAATAAGATTATTTTATTTTTGTAACCCAGATTATTAAATAACCTAGGTTATTTCTTCACGTTAGGAAAGAAGGTCTTAAGTCACAAATTGCATTTAAGGTTTTTGATTTGGCTATTTTTGTGTCTCTTTCGTTTAACACTAACAACTTAAGTCTAGAACAAATGCTAAATATCGTATTTATTTAGTCTTTAGACAAGAAGACAGCAAAATTTCATATTTTTTTGATATTAATGTCTTAACCAGTTTGACCAGTTTCTGACTTAAGACCTTTTTGCCTAACATCAAAGATTTCATAAAAATCTGTTACTCCTTCATCCAGGTTTATGAAACATTCAAAAATAATTTGAATTAATCCCTAACCAAAACGGGAAAATTAATCCTACAAGCCATTAATCTTCAATTACCAGTGTTACATTTTTTCTTGGGATGAGTTTTTGTTTCCGGTATGAGGTGTATCAGAGATACGGTTCATCTTCTGGCTAAGGTCAGAACTCACCTAAAAAAATATGTAAACTGACAAACTCACTTATCGAAAGAAATGGTTTGTGTATTCGCTTAATTCATTCAAATACACAAACCATTTATAATGATTTATTATTTTCCCAGTAGTTCATAGCTTTATTGAAATAATAAGCTAAGTTTAAAAAAAAAAATATTTATAAAAATACAATTCGCGTAGTCTACAAAAAATTCTTTCTTTTTCTTACAAAATAATATGTATAATTAAGTTTGTGCATGTTTTTTTTTATTAAATCAACATGATGTTAACCAAGTTATAGCTTTAAACGGATATTTTCATCGAAACATAGTAAAAAGAAAAATCTGAACACAGTAAAATTAATGGGATTTTCTATTGGTAAAATAAATCAATTCATTTTTGACTTAGACCTGTCAAAACAAAATGATTTGATTTATACGTGATTTAAGATTAAATTAGCAGATCTGGATTTTTCGGCAGATTTACCCCTTTTTTCACTAATACTTATACAATTGTCAACTGTTAGCATAACAGCTACAAGTTTTTCTTTTTATTAACTTCCCATAGGAAGTTATTGTAATGGGTCCGATTTGACAAATTGAAAATTTTGACATTTCTCGACGTTTCAAGGTCCCTAGAGTCGAAATAAAAGATTTTTAGAAAGATGTCTGTGCGTGCGTGTGTACGTACGTCCGTACGTCCGTACGTTCGCGACGTTTTTTTCGTCGTCCATAGCTCAAGAACCAGAAGAGATATTGACTTCAAATAAATTTTGTTATACAGATAATAAGGCAGAAAGATGCAGAAAGGGCTCTCAAGAAAATTGCGTGGGTGGTTTTTTTACCATAGCAGTTTTAAAAAAAGGTGAACATTTTGGTTAAACCTAAATATCTCATGAACCAATGACGCTAGAGACTTGAATTAAATTTTATATTATATATTGTAACGTGATACAAAACAATTATATTTTTGGAAAAAAATCCAATTAACGGTTTTTTTTATAAATCAAAAAAACTGAAAAAAAATTTGTCACCTCGAAAATTTTACGACTAAAATATGATTTCATCTCCAAAACAATTTTGTGCAATGAAGAATAATGTTTTTGATATCTGATAAAATTTTGAGAAAAATCTAATTGACAGTTTTTTTTACAAAAAATAAAAACCTAAAAAAAAATTAATAAAAGTTGGTAAAAATTGATTTTCGACTCAAATATCTTTTCAAAACTTTGAGTTATTGGCTTTAAACTACTTTTATCTTTCAAAAATATTGTTGTCAACATTCAGTAAAATTTTGAAATAAATCGAATTGACAGTTTTATTACAAAAAATAAAAACCTAAAAAAAACAATACTAAAACTTGGTAAAAATTTACTTTCGACTCAAACAACTTTTCAAAAATTACAAATATTGGCTTCAAACTTATTTTATTTCACAGAAAATATTGTTTCCGATATTCAGTAATTTTTTTATAAAAATTCAACAGTCCGTTTTTTCATAAAAAAATAAAATCTACAAAAAATAGTACGCAAATTTGGTAAAAATTGATACATATAGACAAACTTTTAAGCAAGACAAATCGACAGACGGGATGGGAAGTTATCAGTGTGGGTCGCATCCCAGCCTCTTTTTTGTAATTTATTTCGGTCAGAAAGAGTTTGTGCTAAGCAAACAAATTTAACAAAATATGCAAGCAACTTTAAACGAATTAGGAGATTCATCAACTTAATCTTGTTAAAGTTTTTTTTTAATTAAATGGAGAATTCTGTTTCAAAACGAAAGGGCCAAGATACAGAGTTTTCCTTTGGTAAAATTTGTATAAACGAATAATAAAAAACATAATTATAATTGTAATATTTGTATAGGTTTGCTGATAATAAAGACTCATACAGAGAAATTTCAAATTCGTTTAATTTCTCTTTGTCAAGTTCATATTTGACAGCTCTACCGCATTCGTTAACACGTACACGACGTTACATGAATACAATAAAAAAAAATAACTTAAATCGTGTTTCATGTGCCACGAGAAGAAAATCTATTCTTGACGGAAATCTGAATTTACTCATGGAAAACTCTATAAAGAACTTGAAAAACATTTGGCTATCAAAATAAAACTTTGTTTTTGGCTTTCAAAGTTGTTAGTTTTTGACGTCCAAAAATGTCAAAATTACAAATACAACAATATAAACAAATAGGCTTACGCCAGATTCCCATCTCTGTAATTGAATATTTTCGGTCAAAATGCTTGGGAGGAAACTTATACAATAATTTAAAAAATCTCTAGACATAAAAGTAACCATTCTCCTTTGCCCTTCAAATATAATTTTATTTTAAAAAAATGTATAAAGCTCCAATGCAGTGTGTTTCCCCTCAAGTACGGTCTTACTACTTTAAAGCTAATAAATCGATCAGAAGAGCACGTATAGAATAAATTATGGAAAATTTCAAAAACCATTCAATTGAAGTGCTTCAACTTGACCCACATATATTATTAATGTACAGTTATAGAGAGGTATGTATTGTATATGTATCTCGTATGTTAATCAAATTTGAAACTTAAAAACCAAATCTCATTTGATTAGGTCATGCAGAAAATCAATTTTTCCAATAAGTACATAATTGAGAAGAAAAATGAAAACAAAATATTCCAATTGAACTTCAAATATCATAAATTTTATTTCAACATTTTTGTTTATTTAATTTTGTATATTTTACTATAAATTATAGAAAAAAGCAAATGAAATACAATTTTAACAACAACAAAAAATCGACAAATTTTTAGCATCAACAAATCAAAATATTATTTCAACATCATGAAAATTCCCAGCATATACAATTTTATACCATATACCTAAACATATGTACATTTTTTGAAACTTCCACAATTCTAAATATCAGAAACAAATAAAATTGAAATATTTTGTATCCGTATTTCTTTTTTCCTTATTTAAAAAATAGAAGTAGTTGGGTACTATAATATGCTTCAACAAACAATGCCTGCACCTCAGTGATTTTGATTTCAGATGCCAAAATGTATATTGACTGCAGATGATGCATTTTATTGCAAGTAGTCGCAGTCATGTATTTTATTACCAAAAATAAACATCAAAACTACTCAGCAACTATTCAAGAGAAAAATACGTTCTTTTTTTTAAACTTTTATGTTCCATTGTATTCTTCTATTTTATTTTAAGGTAAACTTTAAAAGAAAAAACTGGGAAAAGGGTGGTAGGTACACCTAAAATATGGGAACCACCTGCATTTGTAATGTCTTTTATACTTTCCGCATTCTTCGATTGAGATTGAATCTTTTTCTAAGACTTATTCTGTATGTTTGATTGATACAGGGTTTTACAATAATGGGAATTATTTTGAAGAACCCACTATTTTCACAAACGTCAGTTTTGACATTTTGTAACTATCGTCATTTGACAAATAAAAACTACGCCATTAATTAAGCGTTTTGAAATTGTCACTTAAGAAAGTTGTGAAAATTTTGATGCAAACTTGCCTGCTAATGCTTCGAATACATACGAATACTGTTTAATAGATGGAATGGCATCTTTTGTGTTAAAATTGAAAATAGAAGAATATTAGTTCTTTTCTACTTGTCTTGTGTTATGAATATTGATGATTCTGTTATCCCATGCGATTTAAAGCTCGAACATGAAGATCACCATTATCCCGCCCTCAATATTTCATTAAATGAAAAACTGTAAGGAAATTATTTAAAAATTATATCAAGTTTGACTTTAAAAATTGTATCTTTATTCAGTTATTTAACAAATTACTCGAAATTAACTGCATACATTGTTTTCAAATGATTTTACGATTTTATGAAATCTTACTTGATTGTTTTTTAGATACGATTCCACAACGCGAATAAAAATTGTATATCATATTTTGATAAGCATTTAAAAACTTTAAAAAATAAAAAAAATAAGGCCTGGTTAAATCAATCAAAAAGTGATGAGACACTTAGAGTTTACGACTTTTGTGACTTATTCAACTTTTTGTACTCTCAATTTATTTTTAATTCTGAATGTAATCTAAAAATAAACCTCCATATGTTTTGGAGATACGTTGACCTTTCAAAATTTCAAAATTCTTTAAGTCATCTTTCAGAGTCAATTTCGAAGATGTTTGCAGATTATTTTAAGATTGCCTTTGAAGATTTTTCTACTGCAAGCACCTCTCATCTTACTTTTCCTAACACACAAGAATTAAGCCATCTTATATCTTTTTCGATTATTGAGGCCTCTTTAAATATTTTAAAGCTATGTATATGAATGTTTCAGCCCTGGTCCTGATGGAATATCATTATTTATGTTGGAAAAATGTGTGTCTTATGTTTCCTTCAGGAGTAACACGTTATGTCAATTTAAAATCAATTCTGGTGTACCTCAAGGGAGTCACCTCGGTACATTGTTGTTTACTTTATTTATTAATAATTTTCTTTCTATTTTAAAAAATTCCGTATCGCAAATCTATGCAGGTGGTCTCATTTTTCAAAGTATTAACTCCATCAATGATTTTAAAGAGCTACAAGAAGATCTTAATCAGTTTTGAAAATAGTGCTAAGTTAAGCAGTTTCTATTTTAAATAATTCCGTATCGCAAATCTATGCAGGTGGTCTCATTTTTCAAAGTATTAACTCCATCAAGGATTTTAAAGAGCTACAAGAAGATCTTAATCAGTTTTGAAAAATAGTTTTTTGCACAGATACTGTCTTTTACGAGGAATTGACAAATCTACCAAGAGTAATAATTCATGTCATGAAAAGTGCTTTCTTATATTAGGAGTTCGGATTGGGCATAAAAATTAAATCCATCTCTGACAATACTTTCATAGTTTTAAAAAATACTGATTTCGAATCACAACTTCGAATCAACTAGAATAAACGAATGGTTTATTTTATAAATCAAAAACATTTATCACCTCGAATATTTAGTTTCAGAAAAATTATATGACCTCTAAAATAATTAAAAAAGAACTACTAAAAGTTGGTCAAAATTGATTTTCCACTCAAACATCTTTGCACAAATTAATAATATTGCCTTCAAATTAAATTAACCTTGTACAAAATATTGTTCTTAACATTTCGTATAATGTTCAGAAAAATGCAATAATCAGTTTTTCTATTATAAATAAAAATCTACAAAACTAGTAAAAACTTATGTTCGAATAGAACTTCTCGAGAATAAGTGAAAGTATTGACTTCAAAATATTAAATTGTGTTATTGACATACATACATAAGATAATTTTCTTAATATAAAAATAAAGTTTCAAAAAATGCTACTAAAACTGATAAAAACTGGATTGGTAGAAGAAAAGATAATGAATTCAAATTTATGCCAAATATTGTTGTTATCTTTTATAGACAAATTTAATCGACAACTTTCTTTACAAAAAAAAACGAAAATCTAGAAAAACAACTATAAACTGATAAAAACGTTTTCGGTTCAAGTTTCTTGAGATCAAAGCAAGACAATGACTTCAAAAATTTTTATCTCGAACAAAATGTTATTAGTTATATTATTTTAACCTTTTAGGATTATCGACAAACAAGCAGGAAAAGGAAGTTATCATTTTATAGGTCGCATCTAAGAGCCTCTATCTTTAGTTTCTTAATATATTTCAAAAACTTGATGTGATATCCTTTAAGATGACGGATTTGTTACAAAAGACAAATAAGTATTTGAAAGGCTAATATCTCAAAAATTTGATATGACAGAGTGATATGGAATCAGATTTGAAGAAAGGTCACCGAAACCTATCGGAAAATTTATTTCCATTGCCTAATTTCATAAAAATTGACAGGTGCAACTATATAAGAATTTGTCAGATTTTTCTTACAAATTTGTATTTTTTTTTAATTATGAAAAATTTGCAAAACTCCTGCAACGTTGGGGGTCGGAAATTATATTATATTATATTATAATTATATGAGAATCTCCATCACTTTCACTGTCACTTGAAAAATGAGTATCCTGTCATATTAACTGTCAACTGACAAATATGCAAATTGTATTTTTTTTTAGTACGAATTTGTCGGGAAATTCTTGACAATTGTCGAAAAATACTTGACCATTAATTGTCATGACAGTTTATTTATGAAACGGAAAGATGACAACTGTCGAGTATTTTCCTACAATTCTCATGGGACATATTTTGACAATTGTCAAGTTGTAAATTAATAAATTGTCACTTGTTGGCATTGTCAATGTTTATGAAAAAATGTTATAACCGAATTAAAGAGCACCAAATGTGTTTTTGTTCAAAAACTTTTGAAACATTGATATTGAGTGTTAATTTTAAAGAGTGTTTTATGTAAGGAAAGCGCAATTCAGGTCTCTTTATAATGCAGTTTTTTTATCTGGTCTTAAGCCTAAGTTAACTTAGATCAGACTTATTGTGTCTTCTGGAACACTCTTCATAAATATTTAAATCCCCATTTACATTAACATTTTTACAAAAAAAAAAAAATAACAAGATCAATCAAATGACTTGGAGTGTATTTCCTTCAAAAGTTTAACTTTTGTTGATTCTTTTTCTTCTATTTTCATCTATGTGTGTACAGTACATAAATATATCTGAAGATGTTTTGAAAAGAATGAAAACTTCTCTTTTTTTTATTTTTTTTAAATGCATATTTGTTTATTTTTTGTTATTCGTCCAATCATGAAATTGCATTTGCATTCTCTATATTTACAAAAGAATCTGAATCTTTGTTTCTTTTTAAAATCTATCATCGAATATTTAAAATATTATTCAGATAAAACTATAAAATACATATTTAACACATTTTGAATATGTATATTTTTATTGAAAAGAAATAAAGTAACAAGTTGTTGTTGCATCTGCATTTAAGGACAAACAAAATATTTACATTCGAGGTATTGAAAAATTCAAAAGAAATACGCGAATCCATCTGTAAGATTTGTATTTACTTTGAATAAATCAATATAAGAAATGCAAATGCAATACATACATATACTATATGTACATGTAAAGATATTTGAACAAAATCAGTTTTATCCACTTAGAAATTGTGTGCGAAAAGGATTCTGTTTGTAAATACATAATAAAAAGAGGATTTTTAGAAAGGATACAAATTCTTCAATATTGGCTTCCTATAGTATACTCGTATTTTTAGTTCCTTTTCTTTGAATGCAAATCCCAAGATTCCTTTACAATGAAAATCATTTTCAGGAAAACACTTAATTTCTTGTAAGACTGTTAAGTAATTTTTATCATTTCCTTTAAAAGTAGTTTTATTTTGTTTAGTGAATTCATAGAACCACTGAATCTTACTTATTTGAAGTTCCTAATGGATGATGAGATTTTTCATTTAAATTTTAGGTAATAGATTCTTCTTAAAGTTTTGAAGTTTTCAATATTCAATTTATTTAGAAAAATAAGTTTTATTCAAAATAATAAGACATCAAAAAAGAGGTGGAAACATTTCTTTAAAAGGTTAATTCCTTTTACTCGTATCAAAACTTGCTTTTCATTGGCTATTGATGTATAGGAATTCTTCGAACCTCTTGTATTAATTGTAAGCAAAGTTAGTTTTTGAATGGCTTTGAATCAGTTTTTTTGAAGATTTTAAAACCTTTTAAGAAAAAGGAAACTAAGTAGAGGGTATTCGAATATATGAATAACTAACAAATTGGCAGGTTCAGATGACATAAAAGGGACTTGAATGCAAGGCAAGTTTCTACTATTTAAAGGACTAAATTAAAGGATTGTTCACATGAAATCGACCAACGACCATCGACCGACGAATGAATGAATAAATGTGATTTTAAAAAATGTATAAACCTTATTCTGTGCGTTTTGTATAACAAAAAAGTAGAAATACAGCTTTAGTTAATCTTAAGGTAATAAAATTAACTTTTTCATTGCGTAAATAAAACAAATTTAAGAAAACAAACTGTTCGTTGCGAATTTCAATCTGGTTGTACCGAACTGTCAAACTCAATTCGTGTTCCACATACGATCCAAACATTTCATTATAGTCTGCATTATAGTTAAGCATCTGTAATGACAAATAAAACCAAGCCATGTGAAAGAAATGTCATAACATAACCTACGAAAATTCGTTCATTTTTTATTCGCTCTCGTGTGAATAGTCCCTGAGGCAACTTTATTGAAAAGTTGACTAAAAAGTTAGCCAAGACAAATCTCATTGAGCGGTGTGAATAAAAACGAGTAGGGCAAGTAAATACTTGAACATATCAAAGTAACAAGTAAACGCCAAAATTGAAGTAAATAAAACAAGTATTTACTCTTACTCGCGAGTAAATACTTGAGAGGCTAGTAAAACCCGGAAAAATGCCAATTTTGGTGTGAATAAACGCAAGTAAATACTTCTGTAGTAAGTAAATATTCGTCTATTCGCAAGTCAACCCGACCCCAGACTTGCAGTCGTAGTTGTACACGAAAGATGGCTGCATTTATGAACCTGCGTGGTACGAAACGTTATAGAGACCGGCGGCGTGATATAAGTCCCGACCCGATCTATCTAAGGGACTATTACGGTTTGAGAGCGAAAACGTAGATTTTTTAACTTCGCACTTTCTTGGTGAAAACAGTGATGCAAGGGGTGGAGGATTAACTGCACGGAAAAAGATGGACATTTTTCTGAGATACGTTAGTGATCCAGGATTCCAAAGTGGTGTTGCCAACGACATGGGGGTTGAAAGAAGTACCGTCAGCAAAACATTTTCAAGTGTATTGGATAAAATAGTGTCGAAGTCTGAAGATTGGATTAAATTTCCACGCACTATTGAAGATATGGATCAGGCCAAGGCAGATTGGGCTTCAAAATTTCGCATTCCGACCGTCATTGGTGCTATAGGTTGCACTCACGTACAAGTATTTACTTGCCTTTTTTGTGAATTCAGTTGTCTTACGAGTAAATACTTGCTAGTATACCCTCGGGTTGACGAGTACACGGTCACAAGTAAACTCGACGCTTTATTCACATCGGTTTACTTGGAGTTTAAATACTCGTTACACTTTACTTGTAAGGAAATACTCGTCGTACTTGTTTTTATTCACACCGCCCATTAACTATCAAGTCAAGTTTACTTATGTCAAAGTGACAACTGATCCTGTTTTTACATTCAACAGAAAGCTGAAGTTTACTATTCCGTGATTTATTTATTTTCTGAACAATTTCATTTAAAGTTTTATGTAAATGAATTCATTTTTAAATCGTAAGAAGTAAATAATATCTCTTTAAACACACAAAATAAATTTCATGATGAACCTAGCTTGCCTGAGGTATTTTTGTTTATTTTGCAAACAATAATGTTTATGGTACTTTTAACTGAAGGTAGAAGCTACTGAAGTAAAGTTCCTAATTCGAAATTAATGACATATTAAAAACAAATTTATAACCTTGCTGAAAAGAATACAGTTGACAGCAAATGAAGTTATTTGAACCTGTCCAATGAAGGAATACAAATAACATAGAACACACCTGTCAAATTATTCTGTTGAAACGAAAGCTTCAACGCAAATGAGTTTAAGGCCTCCTACCCACGACGCACTTTGGCACAGACGCGTGCCCTTTTACAAATCTTCTGCAAGGAGTTATGCAGGTAATTTTTTTAAAAAAGATAGAAATCTTTAGTATAATTTGGTAGCATATTTTCTGCAGCTAGGGAAATTACTGAACAAAATGGGTTTTCCAGTTAATAGTCCCAGATAATGTCGCAAAACAGATGAACCGAGACAATTTTAAAGATATACCTGAAGAATATATTGTCTTTGGTCTACCTAAGTGATCGTAGTATGTGTAGTGTGATAGTTAGTGAGCATTTCGGACTGTCATTTTAAAAGTCTGGGTTCAATATCTTCCACACAAATGGCTGAGAATTGTAAGTCAATAGGCCATGGTTCTCTACGAGCTGCAGATCCACCAAAATTGATTTTGGTCAATTTGACGATTGCTAATTGCTTCCAAAATGATTAATATTTTGCCGAAAAATGTTATGGTTTTAAATGAAGTTCTTCCGTGCAGATAGCCTAAAAAATGCTCCGTGGCATACATTTCTGTTTCGTATCACAAAAAGGAATTCATATTATAACTAAAACTGGAATTATGCACCACGTAACTATTCCATTTTTTCCATTACTAAAAGTTTTTTTAAACTATATTTTCTCATAATTTTCTCTCCACCTTTGGCGTTCAATACAATTTCCTTCAGATTTTCTTTTGAAGAACAGTGACTTGTCTCGAAATAACCGAAGTGAGCATCATTGCTAAACAAAATTCACTTACATATGAAAAATGTGATCAACGGCAAACCTGTTTTGAGCCAATTCGAAAGCGTTGTTCAGGCGTCAGTGTATTCGTGTTAAAATGTCAAATTAAACTAAGAACAAACGAACAGCTGACAAAATGGCCGCCAGTTAAAATAGTGTTGACAACTGACAGTTATCTCTAAAACAAAAACTTTAATAGTAACAAATTAACTCATGTATATGTATGTATAAATGGAAGCTGTGACGTATAGCAAACGATTACTCATATGTAGTTTCCAACTGTCATGTCATGTCTTTGACAAGGCAATTCGTAGGCACATAGCCTTAGGAATATACTAATCCTCCAATGTTAAACAATTTTCCATTTCGTATAAACCGTGACATCCGAATCAATTAGCTTTCAAATAACATACAAAAGATGGAATTTTGTAGATCATTTGTTGTTTAACCACATGAAGTATAATAGCTATAGCCTTAGAAGATCTACCCTACTTTCAAACACCTTCGGCTTTTATCTATATCTACAGAAAATTACCCTTCTGTATTATGGTTACCTCTTACTTATTCTCTTTGTGTTGAATATTTTGTCCTGGACGTGCGTCCGGTCCGTTTGTCATCGTCCAATCCGGTCCGTTCGTCATTTGCAGTAAAGAACATAGCATCAATAGAAATCTTTCACATTCTATATCCAATTTCATTGATAATTATTATTGTTCCCTCTTTATGTCTCACAATCATTTCATGGTCTTTCAGTTAATTAATCTCATTATCTTTTGTATCTCTATATTTTCAGACAATCATACGCGAAATGAATCGCCTCGGAATGATGGTCGACCTGTCACACGTGTCTGTTGGCACAATGCGTGACGCGCTTGAAACCAGCGAAGCTCCTGTGATATTCTCTCATTCATCAGCCTATGAACTGTGCAATTCCAGTCGTAACGTTCAGGATGACATTCTTCAGTCGCTAGCCAAAAATGGCGGCATGGTGATGGTGAATTTCTACTCGAGATTCCTATCGTGCAGTGATAATTCTACCGTACAGGATGCTGTCGGTGAGTAATGTGTTCCTCCTGCTCCCATATATCCTTTTGCTATTTTCCAGCTCCTCCTCGTACATTATTTGTTTTCTCTCTTTCTGCACTTCTGAAAATTACATGCTAATTTAAGTTGATGTTTTCTCTTTCATTTTCATTCCTCCTTGCTCGATTTTTCTTTGCTGGGTGGTGCTCCTGCTCGTGCCTGGGCTTGTGTTCCTTCTCGTGCCTCGTTTTGTTGCTGGTGCTGTTTTTGCTGCTGTTGGCGTTGGCGTTGGCGTGTGTACCCTATTCATTGCGTTCACATGGTGATGATTTCCATGAATTTACATACCAACGATTTCCTGTGGGCGATTTTCATCATCGATGATTTCAAACGAACGAAACCGTACGGCTTGGGTTGGGTTTGGTTTGGCTTGGCTCTTGGCTTGTTCGGCTGATGTGTGGCATCTATTTCTGCTGAATTTCTCGTTTTGTGCAAAATCACAATTAACAACATTCGTCTTGGGTATAACGATACACACAATTGGAATTGGAATTGGATGGTGGTGGCAATGGTGCTGGCTGGAAACTAAATACAAACACATATCCTTACAAATATCCTTGGGTGCAGCGCACATAAATCACATTAAGCAAGTAGCTGGCATTGATCATGTTGGGCTGGGAGCTGGATTTGATGGAATCAATCAGTAAGTACATAGATACATACATACATACATATATATAAATGCATATTTCTGTATTGCTTTAATATTTTGGTTTAAGGGTAGGTACCTACTATACGTTACGTATACCGCAATAACATTATATCTAGCTTATGTTTAAGGTCGTAATTTATGCACATATGTATATTTAGTTAGACAGATGTGCTATATCGATTTACATGACCTTGAGGGTGTATATTGCTCGTATCTTGCTAAATGAATATTTTACAATAGGAGTACACATGGTTAATTGTGTATTCTAGACAATATTAATAATAATTTAAATTTGATAAATTCTAGTTCAAACCTAAGAGAGTATACGAGTAAATTTAAAGCTATTGATGTGTTACTTACAATGGGTGTTTTTTAGGATTTTAACAAGAACGATTTTTTTAAATTGATCTGAAATTTGCTTCATTCGAAAGATAATCTTCTGTCATTATATAAATTTAATTATGATTTCTTGCATATGACCAACACCACGGCTGGCTCGGACATAGTTTAAACTTAAAGTAAAAAGAAGCTGGGATGCGACCCACACTGATAACTTCCCATCCCGTCTGTCCATTTGTCTTGCTAAAAAGTTTGTAAGTTTTCGTGTTGGGTTAAGAAAGTTGTCAGTTTAATTATTCTTAAAAATTTTAAAATGACCAACAATATTTTTCATATAAAGAAATAGTTTAGTTTGAAAATCTAGTTTTGTTAAATAGATTTTTAGTCGAAAACAATTTTTTATCAATTTTAGTAGCATTTCTTAAATTTTTACAAATTGGATGAATAAAATTAATTTGAGAGATATCAAGAACAGATCATCAATTTTTCCAAATTTTATGAAAAACGGGCTCTTGGATTTTTATAAAAAAAACTACTGAATATCGAAAACAATATTTTCTATGAAATAAAAAAAGTTTGAAGACAATATTTTTAATTTTGAAAAACTTTTTGATTCGAAAGTAAATTTTTACCAAGTTTTAGTATTGTTTTTTTTTAGGTTTTTATTTTTTGTAAAAAAAACTGTCAATTAGATCTTTCTCAAAATTTTACTAAATGTTGACAACAATATTTTTTGAAAGATAAAAGTAGTTTAAAGCCAATATCTCAAAGTTTTGAAAAGATATTTGAGTCGAAATCAATTTTTACCAACTTTTATTAATTTTTTTTTCTAGGTTTTTATTTTTTGTAAAAAAAACCTTTAATTCGATTTTTCTCAACATTTTTCAAAATATTGAAAACAATATTTCTTATAAGATAAAATAAGTTTGAAGCCTTAATCTCAAGTTTTTGAAAAGATATATTCAATTTTTACCAACTTTGAGTAATGTTTCTTTTAGGTTTTTATTTTTTATAAAAAAAAACTGTCAATTAGATTTTTTTCAAAATTTTATCAGATGTCAAAAACATTATTCTTCGTTGCACAAAATTGTTTTGGAGATGAAATCATATTTTAGTCGTAAAATCTTCGAGGTGACAATTTTTTTTTTCAGTTTTTTTGATTTTTTTCAAAAATATATAATATAAAATTTAATTCAAGTCTCTAGCGTCATTGGTTTATGAGATATTTAGGGTTAACCAAAATTTTCACCTTTTTTTTAAACTGATATGGTAAAAAAAAACACCCACGCAATTTTCTTGAGAGCTCTTTCTGCATCTTTCTGCCTTATTATCTGTATAACACAATTTATTTGAAGTCGATATCTCTTCTGGTTCTTGAGCTATGGACGACGAAAAAAATGTTGCGAACGTACGGACGTACGAACGTACGTACAGACATCTATATAAAATCTCTTGTTTCGACTCTAGGGACCTTGAAACGTCGAGAAATGTCAAAATTTTCAATTCGAAAAATCAGACCCATTACAAATACTTCCTATGGGAAGTTAATAAAATAAGCTTTTTCACAATAATGGACGATTATTCGTTCTATCGTGCGTTGGTCGCTCTCATGTGAATAGTCCTTACCGGGGGCATAGACTCTATCGACTAGTGAAGCGGCGTTAAATTGCACGATCATGATGGAGGCCAACTCACGGGAGCTTAACGTTAAACTATGCAGCTGAACGAACGTACAAACATACGCAGTAAAAACAATTATCTATCTACAAATCTTTGATTTAGATTCTAGGGACCGAGAAATGTCAACATTTTCAGTTCGACAAATCGAACCGATTGTAATAACTTTCAATGAAAAGTTAATAAATCACTTGACAGCTGACAAAATAGCCGCTAGTTAAATTAGTGTTGCCAACTTAAAGTTCTTTACCTCTAAAACAAACGATTTGAATTTCAATTTTGAAAAAAATGATGACCCATTTTTAAAGTGTCGAATTTTGAAAAAAAAATGTTTAATATTTTTTTGAAAAACAATGATATTTTTGATCACCAATATTATTAAAATCGGTTGATTAGTTCTTGAGAAAACGGTTCTATGAGGCTACCCTTCTGGAGCAAAACAAAAATATTTTTTTTATTAAAAGCCAAATTATGAAAAAAAAAAATTAGAGAAAATTAAAAAAAATATATATCAGTTCGTTTTTGAGAAAATTCGAATTTTCGATTTTTGACCAAAAATTCTATGGGGACTACTGTTATTTTTAGTCTAACAAAATAATGAAAAAACGTCAAAGTTTGAACTTAATCGACGCAATGGTTAGGGCTTTAGAGGCCAGGACAGACAGATGGACGGATTCCAGGGACCCACTTTTGTCGACTTCTCTACAATCGGAACGTCATGTTTAATTAAAATCTCGAGTTCGAAATTCTGTACGAATACAAAACTTGCCATATAGTTTATCGCAAGTAAAAATTAAAGAAAATGTATTATTACTTCCGAAAAATACGTCGATTTAACAATATTTTTTAATCTAACATCAATCCAAAACACGCCCTGTGGAAATGCATGGAATTTTGCTTCCTTCGTAGACCTTTTTATCAATAAATCTATCACCAATGACGCGTATCGTGAGCAGATGATACATTTTTCATTAACATTGGGTCATAACTGGTTATGAAACATGGGTGTACGGTTATGATGTCGGAACCAAAGTACAATCGTCCACCTGGAAGCATCCAACGTCAAGAGTGAAAAAAGCACGTCAAGTTCAATCAAATGTGAAGGTTGTGCTTACTGTTTTCTTCGATTATAATGACATAGTGAATCAAGAGTTCTTACCACAAGGTCGTACGGTTAATAAGGAGTATTACCTTGAAGTTATGCGACGTTTGCGTGAAGCAATCCGAAAAAAACGCTCATATGTATGGAAAAACAATTCATGGCTTTTGCACCACGATAACGCACCTGCTCACTCGTCGTTGCTTGTTCGTAATTTTTTGGCCAAAAACAATACCGTAGTCATGCCCCAACCTCCATATTCACCAGATATGGCTCCGTGTGACTTTTTCCTGTTTCCAAAGTTGAAGAGACCTATGAAAGGACGGCGTTTTTCCTCGATTGAAGAAATAAAGGCCGAATCGCTGAGAATGTTCAAGGACATGTCAAAAAGTGAATATCAACAGTGCTTCGAAGATTGGAAAAAACGCTGGCTGGCATAAGTGTATTATATCTGGGGGGGGCTACTTTGAAGGGGACCACATCGATGTAAACGAATAAATAAATATTTTTTTGAAAAAACGAAAATTCCGGGTACTTTTTGAACACACCTCGTATATGCGATTCTTTTAAGGGAATTTTAAACCCCTGTTTCGTAAATTTTAGGTGGTATCTGAATTCGTGCCATAACTTCAGTATTGTTTAAGATTATTCCCGCAAACATAGTTCCTTGAGTAGTTCACCACAATGAAATCTAACGTTTTCCAATTGCGCATTATCTTGGTGCCTAATTGACGTCGCGAAAGCTTAAAATTGAGTGACCAGGAAACTTTTCACATAAATTAGCCATAATTGGCCATGTTATGTGGCTTGCTTGAAAAACAATTTCCTGCCAAATAGGAGTTATATGACACTTTCAATTGCTGTCAACGTTGGGAAGTCAGTTAATTTGTATCATCAGGAGCACTTGCAATTACGGTAGCAATATTTTGGCTGAGATTGCATGATGCACAGGCCTTAAGACATCAGTAATGCTTTAGCTATGCTCAAATAGTTTCATTGTTTCACCAATCTTTGCTTAGTCAGTCGATAATGCCGACTATGATCATGAACAATCGAATCATGTCTTTTATAGTTAGTTTTAATAATATAAATGAGATATTTGGTAGTACCCGTGGCGTGGTGGTTAGTGTGTAGGGATGTCACGCCAGAGGTCTTGGGTTCAATCCCTGCCTGTGCCACCTTAATTTAAAAAAAAGTTTTCACGAATAATGCTTCTTGCGAGGAATTGACAAATTCTCCAAGAGTAATTCTTGTCATGAAAAGTGCTTTCTCAAATTAGCCGTTCGGATTCGGCTTTAAACTGTAGGTCCCCTCCATCCCTGACAACTTTATACGCACACAGGAATGTTTGAGAGTTGTAAGTCACTAGGCCCTAGGCCCTAGTTCTCAATGGACTGTTGCGATACCTAATTTATTTATTTTTTAAACGAGATATTCGATTTTTTAAGAATGTACATATATCCATTACCATAAATGGCAAACATTCAAGTAACATCATGACACTTCAAATGACAGCTGAGTTTGACAAATGTCAAATGTTAGCGCTACTAACTGAAAGTATGTATGTCCTTATAATTTAAAGATCCCATTTTATCTATGAATGTCATTTTATATTGGCAAATTGTTTTAATACTTTAACAAACAAAAACGTTTAATTTAAAGAAAAGGTATCTACGATTCGCTTCAGAAGCCAAATGTAATTTAGTACAAAAACCGACATAAAAAAACAGAGCTTTCCAGTGCAGTGGGGGCCTAGGCCTCATACTTTATTATTATCATCAAAACTAAGGTAGACAAATTTATCCATGCACACTTACTTAGTCTGACGCGTCGGTTATTATATTTTTCTCCGTATTTTACGGGTATATTAATAATGAACGAAAGTAAAATTTTATTTTTTTCAATATAAATTCATGAGGAAAATTCACGTGGGTATATTACATGTAGATATAAAAATGAAAGACGGTATCATGAATAAGAAATGACAATATTCTAAGAACCTAGAGCTGATGATGGTCCTTGATGTCCTGACATGGGTTACGTAACTTATATACTTATTCATTAGAATCTCAAATTGAATAAAGGAACATTTTCCTTAGCTTCGTATTACTTAGAAATTCACATAAAGATTTTTTTTCTTGTCTCTTTTCGGTAATTTTCAAAACTCCAAGAATTCAAACACTAAGTTAAATAAAATACATAAAGGAAAAAAGAAAACGATGTTGAATTTTAATATTAAACCATTTTTGGGCCAAAAAGTGTATGCATGTATTTGAATGATGGTTTGAAATAAAACAAAACGATGACTTTTGGAGGTAATATAGGTAGGTAGGTAGGTAATGACCGAAGGCTTTTTGCTTTATCACCTCTATCATTTTGCGGTCCTTACCTTTTAGAAAGTTGGTATAAGTTTTTGCATGTAGACAAGAGAGAGTGAGATGATTTAAAACGTGTGATGGTTAAAATAAATGTGAATACCTTAAATCAAATATTCTCAAGTTAAAACCTTTTATGGGTTTTTTTTGTTCTTGCTTTTTTGGTGAGATTGAAAAACTTAACTCATTACTATTTCTCTGGAGATAAATCATTCTAAAAATAATATACGTGAGGTGTTGAAAATTTTGTGGATTTGAGATTATAAATTATTCTAAGGGTTATATCGAAAACTAAAGATTCATAATGTCTAGACTATATTTGACAGGGTCATCAATATTTTGATTTGATCAAGGGAGGTTTGGAATTGTGTCCGGCTTCTGTTTATTATGTTTAGTATTTAGTATTAGGCATTGCTGCACATTTAGTAATTTTGTAGTTCTTACTTGTCAAATTTCAAAGTATGACAGCTTTAAAAGTGACAGCTGTCAATAATCAGCAATAATTGACATAAAGCCGATTGTGGTAAATTTTAACAATTTTAATGCGTCGTTGAAGCGTGTATTGCTCAACATTCAATAATTTTTGGTCAAATTGTCAAAATATGACAACCGTCAATAATCAGCAATAATTGACATTTAAGAGTAATGTTTTCTACTATCAGGCCTGGGGCATACACACTTAAGATTGCACAACAGCGTTCGTATCGTGATAGGAAGTATAGGTACACCTTAAATGTGTCATTAACGGTAAAAGTTGTTTTGTTTCGTCAAGTTTCGTTAATTCTTACAAATGTACGTATGTCAAATTTAAAACCGATTCCAACTCAACATAGACGTTTATATGTACTATTGTTTTCTATTATTCTATTAACTTTGCAACAAAACAATCAAATTGTAGTTAAGGCAATAAGCTCTTATTTTTCCTAAAGGCCAAATGAATATTGCAAAAACAGACTATAAAAGACAGAGTGTGGTAAAAAATTTCACATTCGCGTAGTACGACTAAAGAACTGATCTCTGTACTTGTCAGTACGACCGAAGTTTGGCTCGTGGGTAATCTGATGAGCATTCATAAAGGCGCAAGTATTGCTACTTAAGGGGAGGAGTGCATCTGGCTATTTTGCTATAGTATAATCCTCTCATATAACGGTAAAAAAGGTTGAGATAAGAAAGTTTAAAGCAAAATCTTAATTTTACTTTCAACATTTGGGTCTGTTTACATATATGTATATTTGGTTTAATTTGTAAACGGCCGCCCTTAGAAATTGAAATTGAAATGTAATCAATCTACAAACACCTTGTTGTTTTTGTAAACACTAACCATTCAAATAAAGCATAAAACATTTAAAATTTTGAATTAATATTCTGACTCCACTTGATCAAAATCATCATGAAGCCCAAAGTTCAGTTTCAAAATAATTAAGGCTCATTGACATACTATATATATATATATACTATATATAGTATGTCAATGTTAAGGCTCCTCTTGTGCTTCATCATCAAGATGCAATATTTAAAGTGGTAGAACTTTATTGGATTTTCAGTTTTCCTGATTGATTAATTAGAGAGTTAACAAAAACAGATTGATTTTATTTGTTTTTGAGAAATGATTCGGCCTCAGTGTGCAAACTGGAAAAGACCATTTTCATAAACCACATAAACACAAATTCCATTGCATAATTTTCGGTGTATCGAAATGAAGTTCGCCTTTTGCTGTTTGATTTAATTTTCCTTTTCGACAAAGCGAATTTCTGAGGGGGGGCGTTTCGACGAGCAAGAGATCAATATCAATTCAAATCCTCACGATATTTTCCTGTTGAATTAATTGAATTCTTGTGGCTGTTTCAACTCCAACCGCATATTGACGCTCCACCTTCGCCGCCGCTTTTTCAACACACCCAACATTCCACCTACCATACCTCACCACACGACCAATAAAAGTTAAGAATATAAAGTTTGTTCTGCTATGATGGCATAGAAGATACACCAACACCAAATACCAGATAATATCGAATTGGCTAAGTGCTTCCGTTGAGTGGTCAGAGAAACAAGAGGCTTTGGGAAATTCTATTGAATTAATTTTGAGTTATACTCGTATTTGTACGAAAATGAACATCAGCAATTGTTTACGAACAAAAACGTGTAGATAATCACATCACAGAACAGTGTTAAGTTAGTTTACACGTTGTCGTTGCTCTTACTCTTGGTCTTGTTCATGCTTCTACATTATTATTTGCTTTCTTCAAGTTGGTCAGGGGATTAGGGACTTTGATTAAGGGA
Organism: Eupeodes latifasciatus; assembly: GCA_920104205.1. Lineage (NCBI taxonomy): Eukaryota > Metazoa > Arthropoda > Insecta > Diptera > Syrphidae > Eupeodes > Eupeodes latifasciatus. The sequence continues at coordinate 114,474,101 of OV049925.1, read as the reverse complement.
TGAACGAAATTAAATTTGATAACTCATTGAATGATGGTGTTAAATGGATTTTCCGGTTTGTGGAGGAGGATTTTTCGAATTGTTCGAACAAAATGTTTTATTTAGTGGTTGATTAAATGCAAAGTCAGAAAAATAATTATTTAGGTGGTTATACGTTTTAGTGGAAATTTATACTTAAATGAGTTTTCATTTTTAATCAAGATGATTGCTTCCTTTGGAATGCAAACAACAAAATTTGAATTTATTTTTTTAATCAACTTTTTCAGAAAGTAGTTTGAAATAGAAATTGTTTGTTTTCTGTTATTTTACTTGTGACACATAAGAAATTTTTGGCAAGTTTTGCGTTCGTAAAAAATTTTGAACTCGAGGTTTTAATCAAGATTCCGTCAGTCTGTTTGTTTGTCGTTCTGTCTATCCTCGGGTCTACAGTCCAAACCAATAGTTCGATTAACTTCATATTTGAAAAATAAAGTTTTAAGATGATTTGCGTTGGGCGTTTTTTTTTACATTTTCAATCAAATGGCATTTAAGTTTTTGAAAACAAACTTTTTTGTAGGTACATTTTTTAATTTTAAAATACAGGAAATATTTTTAAACAGGCTCTTTGAGCAAGTGAAATTCCATTATATTATTGCAGTTATTATTGAAGTTTAAGAGAGCGATATTCATTACGAGTGTTCCTATAACGAATTTCTTAATACTTTATAGTTTTGAATTTTAGAGAAGAGAAATGTATTGCAAGCAGTTTACAAAAAATAGAAAAAACTTCTAAAAGTTGGTAAAAATTCAAATTATTTTTTTCTTATTTAAAACAAAGGTGCAAAATGTAAATAGTTCTCGTTTAAGCAGTAAATCCGACTCTAGTTAAAAAAGTCTTTTTTTTAATTTGATGTTAATTTCAAATGCTTTAAATAATTCTTTTAACAAAAGAATAAATGACAGTAAACATTTGTGAAACACGCCTAATTTTTGTTGCTAATTAAATCAAAAAGAACGAAAATAGAAATAGATAATGTCATCATAGTTCCTACGATTTTAGTTGGCCATTTAATTTCAACATGCGAGTACATTCAACTGCTCCACTAACCTTAGGAAATGTGCCTTCCTTGTAAAAATCATGTTTTATTTTATTCAGGTGTGTAGATGTAGATGGGAACTTATAAATGTGATTCGGGGTGCATTTAGAGGTATTTTGATGTATAATCTTTCCTATTGTTGATTCTACCATTCCATGTATTGCCCCTAAAATATTGAAAAATTAAATTTTCTTCCAAAAAATATGTGAATTCTCCAATACTCGCAGTTCTGGTGAAATAAGAAGATTTAGATTTTCAAAATCAAAACGGTATCTTCAGTATAATTCATGATCTCTAAGCTCTACGAGCTCAAAATCCTCCAAATTATCAAAATCTAGATCTTCAGGAAACATTTTTTTTTATGAAATGACAAACGTCAAATGGATAAATTTTACTTTAAAAAAGCATTTTGCTGCTTTTAAAGTTAGCTTTAAAGTATACTGTATATACATACATAAATTTGCTTAAAACTGATTTTCGAGTCAAATATCTCAAGAATAAAGAATTGCTTTCAATATTATTTCATTCTATGCAAAATATTGTTTTTAACATAACTTAGGTTAGGTTAGTATAAAGTGGCTGTTGGTTGGGACATCCAACACACTTAGACCAAAATATGGTCCATTGTGATACCACATGGATCAGTTAATCAGCTTAACTCGTTGAACCAATTGGAGCTTCGAATAAAGCGTAGGAGACAAGTAATGTCTGAATTTTTTAGATCGCTGGTATCGTTAAAGTAGTAGTCTCCAAGGTGGATTCTACGTCTGTGTGATAAGGCAGGGCATGTGCACAGAAGATGAGAGATTGTCTCCTCTTCTTCCTCGTCCATGCAACTCCTACAAAAATCATTTGCAGGGGCTCCAAGTCGAATAGCATGCCTTCCTATTAAGCAGTGCCCAGTCAGGACACCTATAACGTAGCTAATGTGCAATCTACTCAGAGAGATTAATTGTTTTGAGCGCCTGGCACTAAGAATAGGCCAAATTAGTTTAGTTGCGACACAAGTGGTGGTGTTATTCCACCTGAAGTTTGTTTTCTCTATGGTATCTTGCTTTAGCATGAGTTTACATGTAGCTAAGGGGATACCTATGCTAGCATTGTGAGCCAGCAGAGGTAAAGTTGTTCCGTTTTTTGCAAGTTCGTCTGCTTTGCAATTTCCTGGAATGTCTCTATGGCCCGGCACCCAGAAAAGGTGAATGTTGAACTGTGTAGCCATCTCCGTAAGAGATGATCGACAATTTAGGGCTGTTAATGAATTTGTGGAGAGTGAGTCTAGGGACTTTAACGCGGCTTGGCTATCCGAGAAGATGCGTATATCATTAGTTGATATAAAGTTTTCTCTAAGCCATGATAGGACTTCTTTTATAGCCAGGATTTCAGCTTGGAACACGCTACAATGATCGGGTAGACGAAAGGAGAGACTTAAGTTTAGTCTATCTGAGTATACGCCTCCACCAGCCCCATCCTCCGTTTTTGATCCGTCTGTATAGAAGTTTATAGGACCATCGTTCAAAAATTATGTATTCTCCCAAGAAGACCTAGGAGGTATAGTCACTTTGAAGCTATAGTTATTAAACTGAGGATGGGGTATGGTGTAGTCAATATTACTGTTTATAGTTCTGAACGAGTTCAAAATAGTGGTGTGGCCAATTCCATTATTGATCCACAGAGAGGAGGCTTGAAGCCGTATGGCAGTATTAGCGGCCGTTTGCTTGCTGAAAATGTCCAGCGGTATTAGATGGAACAGAACATCTAGTGAGGCGGAGGGGTAGAGCGAAGTGCTTCTCCCATACACAGGCAGGCTGTTCGTTGGACTTTGCTGAGTTTATCGCGATTTGTCGCTGTATCTAGCGCCGTCCACCATACCGCTACTCCATAAGTAAGGATCGGTCTTATGACCGAGATGTATAGCCAGTGTGTAATGCGGGGCTGTAGGCCCCATTTATTACCAATGGCCTTTTTACAGGAGAACAGGGCTACTGTGGCCTTGTTTATTCTTTCTTGAATATTAGGTTTCCAACTTAATTTCTTATCTAAAATGAGACCCAAGTATTTTGCTTGTTCAGAGAATTTAAGTGGCACACCGTTTATGAGGGGAGGGTCAATGTGTATGACTTCGTATTTCCTTGTGAAGAGGACAAGGTCGGTTTTTTGTGGGTTAACGCCTAGTCCACACCGATTAGCCCATCTGGTGAGCTTATTTAAAGCATTTTGTAAGAGGTCTTTTAGTATATTGGGGTGTTTACCCGTTACCGCAATAGCAACATCGTCCGCATAGGCAAACACTCTGTATTCCTCTCTTTCTAGAGTAATTAGTAATTCATTTATTACTAAGTTCCAGAGGAGAGGGGATAGGACACCACCTTGTGGCGTACCTCTGCTGACACCCCTTTGTGTAGTAAAATCGCCCAGTTTTGAATTGATAATCCTGCTTATCAGCATCTGATTAATCAATTCGCTGATCGACTTATCTACCTTCAGAGATGCCAATACACGTGCAATTGCAGATGTGTCGACATTGTTAAATGCACCTTCTATGTCTAAGAAGGCAACTAAGGTGTACTCTTTATGATGGAGGGAATATTCGATTGTACGTACTATACTGTGTAGAGCCGTTTCAACTGATTTCCCTTTGTGGTAGGCATGTTGAGCCTTTGAAAGGAGGGACTTATCAATACTTGCCCTTAAGTGAATATCGATCAAACGCTCAAAAGTTTTGAGAAGGAATGATGATAAGCTGATAGGTCTTAAGTCTTTAGGGTTTACATGACTGGATTTTCCAGCTTTTGGAATAAAAACAACTCTAACTTGTCTCCAAGACATCGGGATGTATGCCAAATTAAGGCAACCCTTGAAGATGTTTTCTAGGATGGGTATTAGAAAACTTGCATTTTCTTGCAGTTCGGCTGGAATTACACCATCCGGACCAGCAGATTTGTATGGTTTAAAGCTGTTAATAGCCCAATTGAGTTTTTCCCTAGTGACTAGACCTTGTGGGGGTTGTAAAGTATTGTCACCATTATTAAGTGCAACGTTATTAATAATATTAGAGCTACCAGGAAAGTGGACGTCTAGTAGCAAGTTGAGCGATTCTTCGCTTGAATTGATCCAGAGGCCAGAGGCGTTTTTCAAGCAACTTGGCATGATTGGATTTTTGGAGAGGATTTTGCGCAGCCTGGATGCTTCGGAGCAATCCTCAACGTTACTACAGAAGTTTCTCCAAGATGATCGTTTGGTTTTCCTCAGTTCTTTTTTATAAATCTTCAGTGATTCTTTATATGAATCCCAGTCAGACATGTCTCTAGAAGCTTTGGCTCTGTTAAAGAGTTTTCTGCATTCTTTTCGAAGTGGATCCAGCCCTGAGTTCCACCAGTGTGGATTCTTTTTACCTCTTACTTGTATAAGAGGGCATGCAGTATCTAGAGCTTTGTTTAGGGCTAATGTTAGATTATTGACTTTGTCGTCAAGATCTTCGATGTTGGAGGGAGTATTAAAAAGTTCAGGTTTTATTAAACTATTTAACGTTCTCTTATATTTTGGCCAATTTGTTCTTTTCAGATTTCGAAAGATCGGTTGGCAAGGTGGTTCATTTATAAAGTCAAACTGGATGTATCTATGATCAGAAAAAGAGTGATCTTTAGATACCTTCCAGTTCAAAATATTATTATTAATGAATTCGGAGACAAGAGTTATATCTAAAACTTCTTGTCGATTTTTAGTAATAAAGGTTGGCTCATTACCAACGTTACTTACGAGTAGGTTAGTGTTAAGAATATAGTCGAAAAGAGACTCACCTCTGTCGTTTATATCCGTGCTACCCCATACTGTATGGTGGGCGTTAGCGTCACTACCCATGATGAGGCCGATGTTGAGCCTTTGTGCTTCAGTTATCAGTCTCTCCAGAGTATCTCCCGGGAGAGGGCCAAGATAGTCGTGGCCAAGATACGCCGACGCCAGCCAGAATGTTCCTCTGGCTGTTTCCAGACTTGCGGTGGTGGTATCTCGATCGCTGATATTAGGGAGTAAATATACATTTAGGCTGCGTTTTACTAATATGCAAGATCTGGGTTCATCCTCACCTGATGTATACAGCACGCAGTATTTGGGAATCCTGATTCCTCGAACAATGGATTTAACAATCCAGGGTTCTTGAATCAGGACAATATCTTCATCGCTGCTGGATAGGCGAAGAAGAAGGGAGGCCGAAGCCTTTATGGAGTGTTGGAGGTTAATCTGGAGTAACCGCAGCATTTTTGCTACTGCACTCCCGATCAGCCTCCAACACAGTAATGTCGGAGTCATCCATATCAGAGGACGATTCTAAAAGAATGTCCTCATCTCCGCTGTCGTAGACCTCGGCCTCCATTGCGGAAAAACCTTGGTCGGTGTTAGGTGCTTCCACTGCTACTGGGGGTACCTGAGATGCATCGTCTTCCAATGAAGGAAGTGTGACCGATGCGCCAGGTACCTCAGCAACCGTTTCCGCTTGTGTGGGTGGGGAAGGGGGAAGGGTTTGTGCCTCAGCCCCATCTTTTTTATAGACCCTCAGCGTAATTTCATCGAACCCGAACCTAATCACACCTTTTGATTGCGCCAGAGGAGAAAGGGATTCTGCATTGATGATCACAATTGCACCCTTATAGGGTCCCTTTGGATCCTCTAGTTTCGCAACCTTCCAGTTGTGAGTAGGAAGGGTTGGATTGGAGAGCTGGATTATCTTCAGAACGTGGTCAGCTTCCTTGAATATGGCCGGAACCGTGATGCGAGCTCTTGGTCTGCAAGGAATGTCCTCCTTTGCTACAACCTCAAGCTTAGCACCAGGCCAGACCTCTCCAAGTCGGCTGACCGCCAGCGTCAGTAGGTCGCACGACCTCTGATCATCACAGACCATCAACTTGATGTGTCCCTGATGCCAACCGCCATCTTTTGTGATGGGCGGTGGTCCCGGATTGTCGGACATTATCTCGACAAAACTGAAGGCCAGCTGTCCTTTGGCCAATGTCCAGTTTTCGGCAGAGATCGTGCCATCCACATCGCTTCTGTCGATAATCGCGACTACCTTCTTGTCCCTTAAAACGTCGCTGAAGGACATTTTATCCTTGCGAGGGTCACGAGGAGTGCTGGTGTTTAGCACTTTGGGGCGTTTAGGTAGTGAAACACTACCTTCCATAGACCTTTGTCGCTTCGACGTTGAGTCTTGGCTGGTCTTTAAATTATTTTTGGCGAGGAAGTTCTTGGCCCAATTTATTTTGGCGTCATGCTGAGAGTTTCCTCCAGCGCCTAGTTGTTCACCAAACGTCTGGAGAATCCTCTTAGCATTTCGTATGTTCCTGTAGTAGGCCTTGGAGGGTCTGAGCTTACGCCCATCTCTCCCAGGACCTTCTTTAGGATCCTTTGTTTTGGAGGTAGAAGGACCTGGCATCACAGCCCTACTACCTCCGACTCGAGGTGTTGACGAGGTGAGAGGTTTACTCTCAGTGGTAGTAGAGGAGCCGTTCTTCACAACTGCCTCACTACAGGAAGAAGGTAATTTTACCTGATTATCCGATATTCCACTGGCGACAACAGGACTGTGAGTGTCCACAGCCATATCAGCACCAGTGGAAGAGGGATGAACAGCAGACAACTTTGCCGTCGTACTGCTGGCCGGTACAGCAGACAACTTTGCCGTCGTACTGCTGGCCGATACGGTTTTTTTATTTTGTTTTGTTTTTTTTTGTTTTGTTTTTTGTTAGCGTCACTACCGATGATAACTTAATTTACTTAGAAAAATCTTATCCGCATTTTAGTGCTATTAAGAATTTGTTTTTCCACTAAAGTATGTCGGGAACAAAAACAATTATTAAAATCAAACTTATTTTATTGTATGCACATTTTTTTTTTAATTTATAGTGTTTTTATTAAGAAAAGCACAATTGACAGCTTTTAGTTTTACGGGAAATAAAAAACCTACAAAAACAACTCAAAACTGATACAAAATCTTTTACCCCTCAGGGTTCTTAAGGACAAAGTAAGATATTGGCTTATGTTGTACGAAATGTTTTTATTTTGTTAAACTATAACAAATATTGACTCTACAACCACTTTTTAAATTTAAAATTCGAACACTTTTCAGTATACCGTTAGATGATCTAAGTCGAAACTTGGAATTTTTGCAGCACACTGGTCGACAAAATTACGTCTTCCTGAATACAAATCCCGCCTTAAAAATTCTTTTTCCATCAAATCTGGTTTTTAAAATATACCCTTTTAAAGATACTAAAGACAACCAAAAATGTGTTTTTTAAAGATAAGTTAAAACACAATATATCCCTAACAATACACTGTTTGATGATTTTGCATAATACAAATCTTTGTTCTCTAAACTGTATGTTTAAATTATTTAAGTCTTTTGCTTAATTTCTGAAAATGTTCATTAATTATGAGTCTTCATTTGACCTATTATGAAGTTTTTAAAAATCTTGAATTTAATGCTTTTGTTGTTTTGAAAAATTCGTTTTGGAGTTAATTTCTAGTCTTGATTTCGGATTCGAACTTAGATTTTAACTACCTGTTCCCATTTTTAAATAATCGTTATCAACATTATTTTCTATTTTTTCAAACTACATATTTCAAAAACTTAATGTTGTAGCCTTATTTAGAGGAAAGACTCGTTTTAAAAACAAAAATTACTTTCAAATTGTGTTGACTTTTTTCTGTTAAAATGGTTCAGCATTTCTTTAAGTTTTATGTGAGAAAGGTCAAATCTAACAACATATGCACATTTTTTCGAAAATTGTATGAAATACTATAAATATTTCAATACAAAATATTGAAGATAAGAATTATAGATTTAGAAAACCATCACGAGTTTTTTTTTTCAAACAAAAAAAAACTACATTGTGAAATCATTATTTTGATAATACATTTGTACGATTTGGAAACGTTGTTGCAGAGTAAGTTTATTCAATATGAAATTGCAAACACATTACCAAACTAAACATACATACATCAAGTGACAGCTGTCAAAGAGACCAACTCCTAAAAAAGTATTGCCAGATTAAAAGTACCCGTTACTGTTCCACAAATATTTTATTTTTGTTATTGGAGCATTTTAATACAAGACTTAACTCTTTTGCCATTGTTAAGTTAACTCATGGAAGGCGTTTTTGTTAATGGGGCTGTTAATGCTTACGTACTAACAATTATTTTGAAAATGTTGAGGGTCTATTTATCGATTGGCTTAAGAAATATTCACATGAGCACGACCAACGACCAACGAATGAACGAATATTCGTCGATTTTGACATTTCTTTCACATGAGAGTTTTTAATTCGTCGCGAATAAAGTTTGACAGCCGAACACGATTCACCACCGAAACCAAAACAAGAATGATTTTTTTAGGTTAAGTACGCGCGATTATTTTATTCGTTGCGAGTGTGGATAATGTGGAACGCGAATAAAGTTTGACAGTTCGTATCAACTAAAATTTTTTTCGCGACGAATAAATTTGTTTTCTTAAATTTATTAATATATGATATTGAAGGTTGGGAGGATGTACTTGATGTTACTCTATCAAATAACAATCTTTATTCTATGGTGGAAAATTGGAGAGTCTCACTTGTGAATTCTTTTTCTGATCACAGGTGGATACTCTTCAATATAAATTTTGAGTCTGAAATTCCTCCCCCTCACAGAAACCCCAAAAATACTGATTGGAAGAAATTCAGTCAAATATTTAACACGAAACTACGTAACACACCAAATCGGTGTCCAGAGTCGGTAAGCGATCTCGAGTCTAAAGTAAAGACCTTCGAGGCAGCTTTTGGCACGGCCTACAAAGTCTCGTGCCCTATTAAATACAGTCGCAAATCACTCCCTATGTGGTGGAATGAAGAACTGTCTAGTCTCAGGAAAAAGACTAGAGTGATCTTTAATATTTGCCACAAACACAAATTCTACCAACCGTACAAAGACTGTCTAAGAGTTTATAAGCGAGCCATTGCCAAGTCTAAACAGCAAAGCTGGAGGGATTACTGCCACAAAATAGACAATATAAAAGAACCCGCCAGGCTTAGTAAGATTCTATCGAAGGACCACTGTTGTCCTTGCTTTCTTAAAAAATCTGGCGATTCCTGGGCAACATCTCCTGCAGAATCCCTAGAACTGCTGTTGGCTGCGCATTTTCCGGGTTGTGAGAATAACAACCCTCAAACTCTTAATTCAAATGGCGTGTCGACGGCGGATACAGAACACATCGATACCTTGATAAATAGGGAAAATATTGCTTGGGCAATCAACACATTTTCCCCGTACAAGTCTCCAGGCCTGGACGGCATAATGCCGATCATGCTTCAGAAAACGCAATTTCTGGCGATTCCGTGGCTGGAGATGATCTTTAAAGGATGTCTCTGCCTAAATCATGTTCCTGAGTCTTGGAGACATGTTAGAGTAGTTTTTATCCCGAAGGTGGGCAGGCGAGGACATGAATCCGCGAAGGACTTTAGACCAATAAGCCTTACTTCCTTCGTGCTTAAGACAATGGAGCGCATTCTTGACTACCATATCAGAGGCATTTTAGATGTATGCCCTCTTGAGAGTTCTCAACACGCTTATCTTAAGGGCAAGTCTACAGAGACAGCCTTACATGAGGTAGTGCGTACAATTGAAAAAACCATACACTACAAAGAATTTACTCTTGCTACCTTCTTAGACATAGAAGGAGCTTTCAATAACGTCTTAACAGAATCTATTCAAGAATCACTGGTTGATCAGGGTGTAGAGGACTACATTAGAAATTGGATTGTTTCCATGCTCAGTGATAGAAAAATTCAAACTACCTTAGGTAACACTTACTTAACCAGGTGCGTAAATAGGGGAACACCTCAGGGGGGTGTTCTGTCCCCTCTTCTTTGGCTTCTAGTCATGAACAAAATTCTTTTTAAACTGGAAAGTTGTGGTGTGAAGGCCGTTGCTTATGCAGATGATCTGGTGATACTGGTATCAGGAAAGTACACTTCCGTGATTAGTGAGATTACGGAGATGGCATTGCTAAAAGTAAGCAACTGGGCTACAAGCTGTGGCCTGGGTGTCAATAAAAGCAAAACTGAACTGATGCTCTTCACTACGAAAACAAAAGTACCACCCTTCACCCTTCCCCGCCTCAACGGTGAAACTCTTTCCTTGTCTTCCAGCGCTAGATATTTGGGAGTAATACTTGACCCAAAGTTAAACTGGAAATTTAACATCGAAGAAAGGGTCAAGAAAGCCAGCATAGCTTTCTATGCCTGCAATAAAACCTTTGGCAAAAAGTGGGGTTTGCAATCGAAGATGATTTTGTGGACGTATACAGCCGTGGTACGTCCAATCTTGTCCTATGGTTCGATTGTTTGGTGGCCCGCGCTTAGTAAAGCCTACAACATAACTAAACTAAAAAAGGTTCAGAGAACAGCTAGTGTTGGCTCCACTGGAGCTTTGCGCTCATGTCCGTCGGACGCCCTAAGCGTTTTTCTCTACCTCTTACCAATAGACCTGCATATCAAATACTTAGTATCTTGCAGCGCGTTGAGACTTAGGGAATCGAATAGTTGGTATTCTAGGCCCTTTGGTCATAGCAATATCACTAATCTCATCCCAGCGGACATCTTTTCGACAGAAACCGACTACTGCACCCCTACTGTGGACCTCAGTGCGGATTTTAAAATTATCATCCCATCTCGAAATGAATGGGATGATGACTTAGTGACGAGAGGCTTCGACACAACTATCTTCACTGACGGCTCAAAGATGGAGTGTGGGGTCGGTGCAGGAATTTTTTCCGAGTCTTTAAATGTCTCCAGGTCTTTGCGACTTCCTGACTTTGCTAGTGTTTTTCAAGCTGAATTACTCGCGATCAAGGAAGCATGCAAGTTACTAAAACTAGATCCAAACCAAAACCGCAATACAGCTATTTTTTCGGACAGCCAGGCGGCTATTCAAGCGATTGGCTCGTCCACTTCATCCTCCAAACTGGTCCAACAATGCCGAAGTGAGTTAGCTAGCATGAACATTGGACTCAAGGTCACTCTCATCTGGATTCCGGGTCACAGAGGCTTTGAGGGCAATGAACGAGCTGACGAGCTGGCTAGGCAAGGATCAGCCCTTCATAGCTCTCTCGCGGAAAGAGTCAACATTCCTCTTGGTGCTATGAAGGGCAAGATCTTCCATATTTTCCTCGCTGAAGCAAACCACAGGTGGAACAGCCTAACCAACTGTATCATATCTAGAAGGATATGGCCCACCTACAACAAATGCCGTACTAATAATCTCATTTGCAGACCCAGGCAAGACATAGCCAGGGTCGTTGCTACATGCACCGGACACTGGCCTGTTGGAGAACACGCATCTAAGCTGGGCATCCCCCACAACACTTTCTGTCGTAGTTGCGAGGACCAGCGAGAAAAAGAAACTGTTCTTCACTTCTTATGCAAGTGTCCCGCCTTAGCCAAAACGAGAGCCAAAACATTGGGAAAGCCCTTTTTCAACGACCTCAATGAGTTCTCAGAACTGGAGATCAAAGATTTGATCTCCTTTCTAAACGCTACAAAGTGGATTTGAGGCGCATTTTTCCCTTTATAATCCCCCTTTTATCTTTATAGGTCAAGCGAGTATTTTATGGTATCAAAACGGCGCAACGTAGCGCTAATTGTGTCACCGAGCTAGACTGCTCGTGGCCACCATTTCTACTAACTAACTAACTATGATATTGAAAAGTAAAAGTATGCATCATAAATCAAATAGAAACTATATTGCTATCGTTTTGTTAAGAATTTGTGTGGAAATATGTCTTCAAACGTATATAAACTCACATTTTGTAATTCATTCGTCGTTCGTTGGCCGCTTATGTGAATACTACTTTATTGTTTAATCCGTTTTTTGATTTTGGTGAAATAGACATTTTTGTGTATGTACTTCGCCTTTCAAAATATAATTCAAGTCTGTATATTCAAATCAACTGTTGATTATCACGCATTTTATCACTCTTTATAGCCCTGATGTACATGAATATTGATTTTCTAGTGGGTTTATTTATTTAGGCCCAGTCACTCATGAAACAATATTGATTGCACAACATAAATCCCTACGGGAAATAGCAAAAGCTAGGATGACAATTTGATCGTTGCCATCACCTTCATTGTCTCATCGCGCTGTTCACGTCAGTCGTTTTGTCGCTCGTTTTCGTGCTGGAAATAGCGATGGCGATGGCGCATCATCATCATTCCCATCGTTTCATTTTCCTTAACTTTTCTCCATGAAGTCTGCTTTCGATCTATGTACACTGTACAGCACATCCATAGCATGAATAGGTAATTTTGTGATTTTGCATTGCGCATTTACGACCAAACAAATGACTTTTACGTGAATATTTTCTATATCCTCCCCCTGTTGAATTCCATTTGTCAAATTTATTTCATTTTCTTACCATTATCCCCTCTATCCACCATTTATTGTGATTCTCTGTTATAACATCAAATTGAAAGTATTAATTCGTTTAAATGAAAAATATTTGAACTGCGACATGAACAACAATACTGTTCCGTTCGTGAGTTCAGGTTCACAATGTGAACTTCCCATAAATGTGGTGGGTTGAGTTGATGTCGTTATACCGTTGTTCGTGTTGTCCTTGACTCAAATCAAACAAAAGAAACACAAAAAAAAAAAAAGATGATGCTTATCTAAAGTTTAAGTCACGTTCTTGAAAAAAGAAATTGAATTAATGCATTTACGGGTGGGATAACAATAAGTTGTCGATTAGTCTCGTTTTTGTTATCAAAGGAAAGAAAATAAAAGCGTGCGCCATTTTTTCCTTTTTTTAATTCATGATGTTATCCTTGATTTCTAATTTATTTAATTAAAATTAACATTCGTGCGTGAAGGTGAAGGATAACAATAATGATAGCTTTAAAATTACACACATAAAAATTGAGTAAAGAAAAATTAAGGCATGATTTGTCACACTAATGATTGCGATTTTTTTGCAATTTGCTAATTAAATAAGTGAAGATAAATGAATGTGAATAAATAATAGTGAATATTTAATTTTGTATATGTACATTATGTTATATGTCAAGGGAGAAGTAAAGAATTAATTTCATTATGTAGATTTTAAAAAAGATTTATTTATAGTTTTAAATAGAGTTCCAAAGTTTGGAAAGCGGAGTTATTAAACGTTAAATATAAATAGCTAAGTGTCAAATATTTACACCCTTAAAATTGTCAAATTGATAAATCATAATAACCAAACACTTTTATTTTAGCTTTGTGCTTCTTGAAAAGTACCTCCGTTTGTACCATTAATATAAGATTATCTTTTGCTGTGAATGTAGTATTAGGTTACGTTGAGGTCCAACAACATTAGGGGACTATTCACATGAGAGCGACCCACAAATGAACGAAAATTCCTCCAATATGACATTTCTTTCACATGGCTTGTTTTTATTCGTCATAAAGCCTAGTACGCTGCTGATGCGAAACGAAAATTCCCATACAAAAATGACATGACGAAATCATAAACGAAAAATTTCGCTGTGCTTTTCGTTTTTCAGTACGCTGCTGAACGACGAAATGTGACATTTTAGTGGATAGCTCTACTAGATTTCTTAGTACAATTCTCCACTCTTTTCGTTCTCAATTTAATTGCCCAGCACATTAATTGCTTGCGAAATTTTGACGTTTAATTTTTTTATTGAAACAAAAATTGTTTACTCGTTATTTTCGGTGTTTTGACTTTGATTTAAAATTTAAAATAAAATGGATTTGTCTAATGTGTTCCAAGATTGCATTTCTGAATCGGAAACTCAGGATGTTATTGGTGATAATTCAAGAAGTGATGAAGACAAGCAGTGAAATTCAACTTCCAGACAGAACTCTCCACAAATATTTTTCCGCTGTGGTTTTCGTTTTAATTTCGCTCTGCACTTGGAGACCGCCGAAAAATTTCGTTTCGCATCAGCAGCGTACTAGGCTTAAGATTTGCAATTAAATTTTAAGGTTAAGATGCACGTGAACATTTTATTTGTTGAAGTGTGGATCGTATGTGGAACGCCAATTGTATTGTATTTGACAGTTCAATGCAATCGGATTGCAGTTCGCGACGAGCAATTTGTTTTCTTTAATTTATTTTGGCAATGAAAAAGCTATAATTTTTTTTATCTTTAGATTAACTTAAGCTTTATTTCTGCTTTATTGTTTTCAATTTGCAACTTTTCAATGTCTATAAAGTATACAATTAATTAATTTAAAAAATTTGAAGTTGCAAACAAATTAAAATGTGGACTTTGCTTAGGTTTAAACGTTTACTTGGAATATCATCATAATTTCAAAAAACAAAACTTCCTGCGTTAAAACAAACAAAAAAGATATAACACAGAAGCTGGCTTCAAATCTTAAAGACATTTCTGGAAGAAATGCTCTATGAACTTAACGAATAGATTTTTTAAAAGTAAATGTCCACAATTCGGATCTATTATGAATTGCTAAACCTTACTAAACTTAACAGAAATGTCTAAATAATTTGACATTCTTAACTGTCATTGTTAATCAACAACTATCGAAACTTCACATGCAGCTACAAAAAACACCATTTATGTATGTACATACGTTTTGCTGTATAATTAATCACATCTTTTAAAAAAATTCAAATAAACAAAATGAAAAATTAAAATAGCTGCCACATAAATTGATTGTCACCTATGATAATTGGTCAGTTTATATTTTTAAGATGCTTGAGATTTCTGTATTCTCAGAAATATAAACAAAATTTAACATACTAACTTTTTCACTTTTGCTGTCAGAAATCTGAGAACAGATTTTTTATGATTCGATTTCTCAAGGATTCTCTATCGCACAATTAAAAAACGAAGAAACGAAATGTCAAGCTTATTTGATTGCTAGGTGAGTATGAGCAGTGAATTGTTTTTATATTTCTGCTCTGTCTCAGAAATCTTAGAAATATAAACTTGTCAAATCATCTTAAAAGAGTCAATTTTGTTTTTTTTTTTCTGATAGTTATTTATCAGACATTACCTCATCCGATTTCACCCCGGCCTTTGTGTCTCAAAAAATAACCTTGAATTAACTAATAGCAAAGAAATCGTTAAAATCTAAAATGTAGGTTTGCACTAAAACTTGACCCAGACAAGTTTTTTTTTACTATACCTTTACCTACTATCGTCTGTAAGATTTCAAACTCATCAATTTATTGGTAAATCATATCAGTTTAAGAAGTCTCATTAAAAAACAAAATACAAATTGAAACAAAGTTATAGCTGCCATTTTACTTTTTCACTGTCCGATTGCTTTTTCCAATTACTTTTTAACACTCTTGAAACTATCTTGCACACAGCCTGGCCACAACATTTATTTAACACTTAAACCAGAACCAGATACGAGCGCTACGGTAGAATGTAGAACTATATATGCATGTCTATGAAAACCAAAACTGAACCTACTCGTACATCAACTTTTATGGTTGTTCTCTCTTTTTTTTTTGCTATTAAGAAAATTCGTAAAACGAACAGTTTATCCTTTCATGTATTTAATTATTTAAAACGATGCGATCTGTTTGGTTAAGGTGCTTTTTGAAATAACTCAGAGCTTTGCCAAGTAGGCCATTATACGAGTTTATACTTCTCTTAAGGCAGTATACCTACTATGTTCCAACCTTTATGTGTAGATATACATATACATAGAAGCATGTGGTGTGCACTTAAATTTATTTGTGTCCATATTTCAGAGTCATGATGCTGATGAAAGTCACCTCGAGGGCATTATTAACTCTCCATCTTAACAGAATGACAGGTGCCAACAGACTTCCGATATTCTAGTCTTCCTCGTCGTCCTTGTTCTTGTTTGTGGGCCCATAATATAGGCACTATACTATACAAACTAATTCTCAAATTGATTACTGCAACAACAGAATCTAGGACTTGGAATATATGTTATACAGAACCTCTGAGAGAAGACAAAAAAACAATTTATAACATTACGTGGCATGAGAAAGATTCCTTTTGCTATTTGAATGCCAAGTAACGTAGACGTATAGACCGAGAACCATAACTAACCAACATCATGGGGAGTGTCGTTGAGTTGGCATTGCGGCATAGCCGCATAGCTCATCATGAATGAGTAGGCAAAGTTCCGCATTTACTAAACTTAATAGCCTCCGATTGAAATAGTAAATTATTCTTTACTATGTTATGGTTTTAAGAGGAATTGTGTGTTTCTAAAGAGTTTGTTGGCAGTCTTAAGTGATGACTGATGACGAAGGGTAACGCATGGGATAGAAACATTTTAGGTCAAAAGATGAATAAATCTGAGCATGATTGTTTTAAATAAAAAAGAGTATATTTGTTTGTGTAATTTTAAAGAGCTTTCTCTTAAGTCTTTTCCATTTCCCATAATTCAACTCAATAAAGATCAGTGGTCATTTTTACTTTTTAGAACTGGTATTGCGATAAGAAATAGAACGCGACAGTCAAACGTCAAAACAGAAAACAAAAACAAAGTTATTTTTTGAATGTCAGCTTAAATTCTTCTCAAAAAATTGTTACTTGTGCTATTTAAAAGGAAAATGTAGTTTTTTGGATTCAATTGCTGAAGTAATTTTTGTTGCAGTAAATTACAAAACCAAAGAAAAAAAGAGTTGCCTTGACGCCAGACCGCGTTCTGTTTGACTAGGCCTTAAAATTGTTGAACTATATGGACCAATGGTTGAACTTGGTTGTGTAACAGGCCCTTAGTATAGAAACTTTCTAAGGGGCCAATTACACCTGTTATTAATTTTCGCCATTAAACCAATCAGGTTGGTTACAGCGATTATTAAAAATTTCCATCATTAAAAAAAATGTTTCTGGTTGAATTTCAGTAAAAATTTTCTCCAAAAAGAATATATCATTGGAATTGTATAGCATACACTTGACACACAAAACAACGAAGTATGTGCAAAGCACATACTAAACGAAGTTTACTTTGTATCTATTTTGAGCGCCCAAACAGTTTTATGATTTATTTCCCTTGAAACATACATACCTACCTATGTTAAACTATAATTACAACATGAGCTGTTCTTTAAAACACGATTAAATTTAGTAAGTGCAAATACAAAACAAAATAAATATCAAGTTTAAAAAATAAACAAGGTTTTTAAAATTTCATCATCGGACAAAGTGGCCATCATCATCATCATCATCACCGTTATTCATCAACAATACAATGTTGTCATTTGGCATTTCCACAAATGCCCACTAATAGCATTCTCTCCAAACAAACACAAATTCAATTAAGTCTCCTCATTGCAATTCCCACAAGCGAGTGACACTATAGCGCGTAAATTATGTACATACGTGAATAGAATGGTCATAACGCGCCGTGAGCCACTACGGACGCGGACGTCAGAAAATTGCACTTTCTGTTATTTTTTTACAAATGGAGAATCCTAATATTTCATTTTCAAATTACCGCAATATTCTATCAGCTTGAAGGTTGAAATAAAAACTGCAAAATAAAATTGAACAACAGTCAATGTGAAATATTTTAATTTACGCGTGTTCCGCCTCAGTCGTTCGTGATGTTTTCATTGATTTAATCAAAAACTACAAAATGCATCTCACCACAATATACCAATGGAATGCCCCAAATTCGAGGTACATTCGGTGTTGAATAATGCTCTATACAGGACCGGGCACACCCACGCCCAACACCCACTCACTCGCTTGACAAAGATGACCAAAGCTTTGGTTAAATTAACAAAGTTGTTTAAATTATTGCGCGATGGAAACGTTTGCGTCAGTTTTCATTTATGTACATATGCATATTTGTACAAAAAAATAAAATTGCAGCCGTCAAAAAAAATTTTGATATTGGATGCAACATAAGTTAGGGTCATCACACATCAAAGCTGGACAAACAATATTTTGGCATGTGTTTCTGTGGTTATGTCCAGGGTTTGTTTTTTTTCTAGTGTCACCGCATTTAGATCATAATTCAGGTAAAACCAAGCATCTGTGTCAACAATGCACAAATTGGTAGAGATGTTTTGTCAATATGCATTTAGTTCCAGCAATTTTAATCGAAAAATGTTCATGCAAAGGTACCCTTAAATAATAAAAATATATACATACATACAAACAAATAAAACTAAAGCATGCATGGAAATCATTTAAGTAAATATGTACATACATACATAGTTAGGTATATTAATTTTGAAGTTTGGCAAGAAGTTTTTTTATGTTTTTTCCCCAGTAAATCAATTATGCATAGATATAAATTAATAAAATTGGAAAAATAAAATGGTTCCAAGTTTTGATTGCGTTAACGCTACTAAAGAAATTTTGCCATGTAGCCGATTTCCAAATTCCACCAGCGGCGTCCTTCTTTTATTCTGAACTTAAAAAAAACAAAAGGTATACAAAATAAGGTATCTCTACGAATTCCAATAGTAGTTGTAAGAAGTTGTCCCCATATATTCCTTGACATGACCTGCAATCTGTCAATAAAAAACTGTTTTTACTAATCTGTCAATAACAAAAGTGACAGCCCATACTTTAAATTGGCTTGTTTTTATTTCTAAGATCTCAGAGATTTCCATATTCTGAGAAATGTAAACAAACTTTCTCATTATGATAACAGAATTTGTATAGTTAAAATTTTAAAGATTTCTTTTATTCCAAAAGGATAAAAAGAAATGCAAAGCTAATTTCATTTCTGGATGAGAATCAATAGAGAATTGTGTTAATATTTCATTCTGCTACTCTGGCATTTCGTCTGGAAAATTCTCAGAAATTTCAGAAATATAAAAGCCAATAACTGACAGATGATGTTACCGAAGATTTCTAATTGCGTAGGATTTCTAATTTTCTACATATCCAAATGACTCAGACGAGTCAAGTTATGATTGAGGTTGTTCGTATAAATTAAAGTTCACCTATCCAGGATAGTCTATCCAACATGACAAAGAACGCAGCCAAGGCGTTTTTCTATTTTAGTTCAGAGCAGAGTCTGAACTGTCAAACAATAAATTGTATTTCGTATTTGACTCTGAATGTTTAGAGCTTCGAATTTATATTTCTTTTTTCGTTCTAAAAGTGTTCTGAGGTTGTTCAGAGTTTACCCTATGAGCTATGAATAAAATAACTGAGCAGATAGGATTGAATACTGAACGCAAGCATTTGACAGATGAAATTGAAAAAATCTAACTGTTCTGTTCATGTGTGGTTCAAAAATAATTCTGAGCGCTCGGAACACACTTTGTTCAGAGCATGCTCGATATACTGGGACTTTGTTCAGAACTTTTTTCTGAGTTAAAAAAGAACAACGCCTTTTGGTTGCGTTCTTTGTAAAATCAAACACGTGTCAAATTGATTCAGTGAACCATTTGGCCAATACCATAATTGTATATTTATTCATTAATTTGTAGAAAAATTAAGCTTGGAGCACACCTTACTTTGTTTATCAATCATTACTACTTTTAAATATTTTAAGGTAGGCAATCGTTAAACATTTTTATTAATTGTTTAGTATTTTTTAATAATTCAATCTACTTACTATAGAAATGTTTTCTTCGTTAATAAAGGAAAATATCTATTAACAAACTTCGTAATTCAATTTACCCTTTGGTAATTTATTACGAATATTAAATCCAATTTGAACTTTCGATTTTAAAGTTTCGACATAAAAAGTATCAAACGTAGTTTAATCGTAATTACCTACTATATTTGTGACCGATATTTGAAAGCTTTTGTCAAAAGCCAGCGTAAAAAAAAAGAGCTATTTTTTAGATAATTCTTAGAATTATGTTGCGTTGTTGAAATCGTTTAAATATCTTTTTTGTTCTTAAAATCTTTAAGTTTCAATAAAACCTTTTTGAAATTAAAAAAAAAAAACTTATCCCATACAAATTTTATTTGATATTTACAGCACTCCCAAAGGACTCGAAGATGTTTCATCATATCCAACATTATTTGCTGAATTACTAGGCGAAGGATGGTCTATTGAAGATTTAACTAAATTAGCTGGTGGAAATTTTATTCGTGTAATGTTACAAGTTGAAAAAATACGTGACATTAAAAAAACAAATGGTGTTAAACCATTTGAAGATCATCCCAATTTCCGCACTGACGACCCATATAATTGTACATCTAGCTAATTAATTACTACCCAATCAGAATTGGGAAAATAATAATTGCAAAATAAAAAATAATATAAATAATAATAATATGTATTAATGTAGTTAGTTTAAGAATTTATAAAAATAAAACAATGTATAATTAAGATTTTTTATGTTTAAACATATAATACATATAATATAATAAAATGTACGAATGTAATGAGTACTTTTAGATATAATACCCAATTCCAGTGCCTCTATCAATTTGGAATAAAAAAGAAAAAAACTAAATTAAACTAAGAACAATGAAAATATTATTATATTGAAATACCTTCTATTAGTTATGATAATTTATATTTTTATCACACTTATTTTATTCATCTTATCTCATTTTAATAGTTCCAAACATCTTATCAATTTTTTCGATTACGGAATAGCTTTCGGCGAGAATGAATTGCCAATTTTGACGTTTGTAGCATAGCAAAAATGGTAAAAGATCAATCCGAATCTATCCACAACTTAACCATCGGATTCCGTAATCTTCATGATAATTTTTAATACTTTCAATAAATTCGTTTATTATGGTCGTATTTTACGCTTCACAATTCTCTGTCAAACAATGTTCTCTTTGTCTTATTATAACACTTTTAAATTATTTTTACATTGTCACATTTTCAAGCTGTCACTTATTTTGACTTTTAGCCTGTTCATATGTTCTGTCAAGGACTAACTGTGTACCTCCTGATAGAGAAAATACAAAATCTATTTTGCCAACTGTCCATTAATAATTCTAACAAAACCACCGATTTACTTTGTTCTTATTTTGTACGGATTTACAAATAATTTTAATATCTTTGCGACCTTTACAATCAATTTTGATCAAAGCAATATTATTTTTCTGTGAGCTTACGCCTGGACAATAGCCCAATCACACTTCGAAGCACGCGAATCTGTATTTTTATTCGGCATGTTTATTCTATATGTGCAATTTTCCAGAGTTTCCAATATTTTATATTCACTTTTCCAATAGGGTTTTATATTGGTAAAATAAATCAAATTGTTTTCTATCTAAAACTGTCAAAATGCTGATTCTGTGTTGCGTTTCATTTAACTAAATATTCTGCTAACAACGAGTATAGCAAGTATCATGCCTTGTTCACATTTATTTAATTTGTGTTGCTCCCTAAATGTCATTAGCAGAATGACATTTGCTACCATTTTCAAAAAATGCAGCAACTTCCGAAAGAATGATGACATTCGAGCCAAGTGACAACTTTTGCACGACCATTTTCTTACATTCATTTAATTTTGAAAATTTGTTTCATCTTAAAAAGACTGTACATTTTGTAGATGTATGCGTTTGTACCTTTCACAATTGTAAATAAAATAAAAAAAACTTTTGATTTTCTTTTAAAAAATATCAATCTGAAGTTTATAAAAGACTTTATATAAAATTTTAAAATGTCTGTAAAAATCTATTCTATTAAAATTAAATAAGGTATTTCAAAATTAAAAATGGCTATAATAAATATTTAAGCATTAAGTTGTGTGAATGTACAAATTATAGATAGATAGATAAAATTAATCCAAATTTGTAGACATAAAAATTGAACAAAAGAAATTGGTTTTCGTTATTACAATGTATGTATGTATGTGTAAATAAAAATAACTGATGTAAATTATTAAAATATTTTATCTTATTAAACAAAAGACAATTATTAAGTTTGAGACAAGAAAAAATATTAATATAAATTTACTTTAGTTTAATCCTGTCGATGTGTTTATATTTTGTTTATTTATTTAGCATAAAAGAGAGTTTACACTGATTAAATTGTTTAAAAGTATATAAACAAAAGAATAGATATAAATTATTATAAATAAGAAAATAAAAAATATAAATAAAAATAAAAATAAAAACATCCATGGATAGGACCAAAACTAAAATAATTTTTTTTCTTATAATACTTACATATATTTTGTGTTTTTTTTCTCGTTTTTAATTTCTTAAACAAAAATTTGTGATTATAATTTGCTTCTATGGATTCTTGAAATGAAACATATCACATGACAACAACAACAAAGATTAAAATCAATTTAATTAACGATATATTAAAAAAGAAAATGTTTTAAGAGGGAAAATATTACACTTATAAACACAAACTTTCATCAAATGAAATTAAAAAAAAATAAATATTAATTTCATCTGTAAATACCTATTATTATTATTTTATGAGATTTATAAGTTATAATTTTGTATTGTATCTAATTATAATATTCGTTTAAAATAAGTTCTTCACCAAACTTATGCAGAGTTTGTTAAGTTCACGCTTTTCCGAATTTACCAATATACAATGAACGTAAATCCATTCTCAATTTTTTTTTAAAATTCAATTCAGTATAACTTAAAAGTGTCAAAAATGTGTGCAGTAGGTCCTCAGCCTTATATTTTTTTTTCTCTAAACAAAGTGTAAATACAATGAGATGTCATCTATGTGACAACAAGAGTTTATGTTCTCTTAAGAATCATAAAAGCCCAATAGGTAACTTAGTTGCCTTCAACTTAAAGATATATTAAGAGTTGCTCCAAAAAGATGCTTTGAGTTGCTCGAGAAACTTTGTTTGTTGTTTCCCTTTACCTACAAACAATTTTCGCTGCCGGCAACTTTAGCTAATTATAATTATAACTTGTAATTTGTATTGAATTGAACTTTCTAACCATGACTGTTTCAAATTGACGTTTCATCTCTAAAAAAATAAGCTATCACAAATATGAAATGACTTATCAAGTGACATGTGTAGTTACTTTTCCATCTCAGAATTCATATGACATCTGTTATATACATAATTTATGGTCTTAAGCCATCTTCAATGCATTTTGACATTAATGTAGGTTTGCTACAGCACTAATATAAAACACAGCATTTGCACTTCTCCTTTACAAGCATGGTAAAGAGATCAAAATTAAGAACCAAATTTTTATCAAGATTTCCAGGTATTATTAATTAAGGTCTCAAGCAAATTCATATGTGTTTTACAAAATTAACTCTTAAAGATATTCAAGACTTCAAATCATCCTTCTACCTTAACGGTTCTTTTCTTACTTTGTGATCTGATGCATCTGATATACTGAGTCAGATTTTATAAGTATTTTAGTAATAAACTATTAAAAAAGAATGCTTTCGAATTTAATATATGTCAAAATTAAGAATGTCAGAAATTTAAAATGGCTGTTTGCTGTCTAAATGAAAAGTGACACACATACCATCAATTGTCATTTGATTTTTAACTTCCTTTCGATTTTAACAGAGAACTATTTTCAAGATTCTTTTGATTGTTGTCTGATGTCTTTCGCAATGGACGTACTCAATTGAGACTCAATACCTCCGTTAACCGGATTCCAAAGATATTATTAATAATTGTATTATTGCCTGACTATTTATTAGTACTAGAATATTGTGTTTGTGATTTACTCATGAGCAATCCCAAAGGAACACGGCTATGCAAACCAGTAATATAAAATACCTAATTTGCCTTGACGGGCGTTAAATGTTCAAAGATAATACCATGTTCCTATTGACTTACCAATAAAACTGCCAATGAGAGATCAAACTAACTTAAAATTAAACAAAGTTTATTTTTTCATTTTTAAAAATTTTGAGGCCTCCTGAAAAAAAATTTGACAAACAAAAGTATGATTTTCTTATTCGTAAACGAACATTAGATTAATAACAATAAGTTTTGTGTATGACATTTCATTTCAAAAATAGATTTTACCACTAGTTGTAAAAATCATAATATTAATAAATTTGTAAGACATGATTTTTGACAACATTCTTACTAATAGAAAAAAAAAGTCGCTCGAATAAATCAATACGTCTTCCAGTTTTATTAATTCATTTGTGTAAAGTTTTGTTTAAACTATTATACATACCTTTTATTATTTTTATAAATATTATAACAATAATTATAATAATCGTTTTTTTTTAATATTTTCCTCAAAATATTGTTAAGAATATAAAAATACTTAATAAAAACATTAAATATAAAAATAAAACTCACATACCTAGTCAATAAAATTTAAAAAAAAAATGTTTTTGAATATAAAATGGAAAATTGTAGCATAAAATTTATTTGATAACAAAATTACTTCACTATGTTTTTGAAAATATTTAAATCAACGTAGAAAATCTACTAAACGCGTATTTGCAACTAAAATCTTTAGGAAATAAGGAAATAAGAGTTTAGCGACTTTTGTACATTTCGCTAAACTAACGAATTTATGTTTAAGTGATGTAGATTACAAGAAAAATATTAGATGAATGGTTGGTAACCCTATTTATAAAAATGATGATAATGATTATGTAAATAGCTGAAAATGTAAATTATAAAAATATCTAGGTAAGCTAGGATAATTGAAATTTATATTTAGTATAATTATGTACCTTTATTTTATAAAATTAAGTACATACAAAATTATTAAGTAGGTGTTGTTTGTTTTTCAGTATAAGTTTATTAAATTAAGCAAGTTTTAAGTCTCACTGAAAATAGAATTCTTAAACTTTTTACTTATACTGAAAAATTTAACGGGTTTGTATTAGATTTTAAAAAATAAATAAACTATAAATCGCACGAAACATAAATAAAATTTTAACAATAAAAAATCAATTATTAAATAAAAACATTTTAAAAAAATACATTTTAAATGAATACAAGGAAAATAGTAAAAATTGCTGACGTATAAAGTAATCATACTACTTATAGTAATATTAATAAAAAATAAGATATTTAATATCGATAAGATTAGAGTGAAATAATAAAATCGCTATAATTATAGACGATTGTAAGAATTTTAAATATATTCTATTGCATACATATATATTATAAATGAAAGATTCTAGTTAATGTTTATATATAAAATTAAAAATAAAATTGTGTATTTGCACAAAGAATGTATAGCTAAAATAATATTTCCAAAATATTTTGTTTTTTTATAATGAAATTAAATATACTGAACAATGAAAGAAAAAAGATTAATATAAAAATAATAATTTTAAAACGAAAAGAATAAAATAATAAAATGAATGATTTAGAAAATTTAAAAGTATTGCATTTTTATTTTTTTTTCGAAACAATGTCATTCAATTAATTTAAAGGATATTCCAGATCAAATGTCCGTTTTGCAAAAAGGTGTAACTTTTCACCAGGCAAAATATTCTTTTCTTTTTCTGCTAAAGTTCGTATAGAACTAGGCAAATTCTTCCTTATTGAGGCATACATTAAAACTAGGTACATAAATTCTTCCTTATTAAGGTATATACAATTTTGATCGAGTCTATAACAAAATATCGGTATTTAGTGTCGTTTCCGCAACACTTAAACAGGATGAGGTTTTTACTTTCTTACAGGAAACGAACATACATTTCCACTGAAACAAAAAATGTTCAATTTTTCGAAAAAAAATCGTGGATTCCTTGTAAAAAAAATACTATTCAATACTATTTCCGACCTCATCAAGATACACATCAAAAGAAAGACCTTTTAATGCTCTATCCAAACCTCCCAAAGCAAAAGCTTCTTCAGCTCTAGATTCCGAAATATTTCTGATAAAACAAATTTACAAAATTTCGACGCAGACCCAGCTCGATTGCGCAAACACGCCTAGAAACTAAATGCCGCTTTCACTGGCATATTGAACATGAACATGCTTTTTCACTATTGCATAGATCTTAAAAGAAGTTTTCAGTTTTCGATGTCATTTTATAATGAAATTGATTTTTAACAAATCAAACTCCTTAAAATTACATTATTTTGTAAGCCAAAGTTCACTTTAGACTTTTATACTTACTCGGATTAAATGGTTCCTGCGTCAAATTTGGCATTTATACCATAAGTAAAGTGTCAATATACTAATCCGAATCCTATTAACTAGTAGCTCAATTATGGAATTATAAATCGACATGAGTGTCATTTCAGCGGGTTGTTTTCAGAGGTCATATTCGCCAAGCATCTAAAACACTAAATTAATCTAATTTTCCTTAATTTGAGAATTACTTTTTTCATACGTAGCGAATTTAAATAAACATTTCAAATTTATCGAAGTGATGGTAGCAGCTTCATTATTTTGTTCAACAATGAAATTGATAAAAATGTTGTCAACACTAATTAATTTCCCACATACTTGAGAACATAAAGATCTAGCATTAATTTTCGCATACCCTCTGAAAACAGACAAGTGGATTTCAGAACGCACAATAATCGTTAAGAAGAGCTGTGCTTTTCTTCCCAATCAATAATTTATCCTAAACTTCCAAGCGATTTTAGCATATTCTCTTGTTGGAATAATAATAGTTTCGATTGATCGAGTTGCGAAAAGATTCGGGGTAAATTTTTGACACTTTTACCACTCTACGAATGTCAAAATTTATATTTAATTCATCGAATTCAGTATTCGGTGTAATATTCCTAAAAATTCAGTTTCATATTTTTCCAATCGGAGTCCGTATGCGACTGAATACATCCATTTTGAAAAACTCATCTGCCATTAAACACCTGAACAACGATTTGACGTTTAGATTTTGATTGAATTTTGCCGCCATCATGGATTGGACCATGGCACACTTGACATTTATAAAATTGTTTTGAATAATAATTTTAGAAACTTTAAAAACATTTTGATATTCCAATAATGAAGCAATCCACATTAGATTCAAAAGCAGAAGTCGAGAACCTCTGTAAGATGTACGCGAACGATAAGAAATCGACCAAAAAACTAAAACTATTTTCTAAATGTTTCTATTTTCATTTCATAGGAAAATTGACATTCCATTTGAATCGGAAGAAAAAGCAAAAATTGTGTTGGACGTCCTCAAAGTAGACTCAGTTGATCCAGAATCAGATCATCACGCAAAGGAGCGGATCTATGTTGAAGATAATACCTTGCATGCTCAATACACTGCCGACACTCCAAAGTCCCTACGTTCTTGTGCTTCCTCGTTCTATGATAAACTTATTCTGATTACGGATTTAATGAAGGAATTTTCCCCTGCCCAGGCAACGGCAACGAACTAATTAAATCGAAATGGTTAAAAACACACCAGGACCAGAACCACATCGAGCAATCTACGGATTTTCTTTTAATTTATTTTTCACAAGCTTATTTGCCCTCTACGTCATCTGGGTGCTTCCCTATCAAGCTCTCGGGTTTTCCAAACATTTCTACTTTGTTCCTGATACATATTTTGCTTTTAGTTTGCCCGTTTTCGTTTTGTGCGGGATCATTTTCTTTTTGTTCTTCTATTTATCAATTAATATGGCACAAACCGCTGATGTTGAAAGTTCGCTAACATTCAAAGACTCGAGCGAAGGATGTAAGTGTTCGGGATGGAGTAACAATGATAACGATTCAAATGATTCAGATTCAGAAGATGAGGAGGATAGGCCTTGTGAGAAGGATTATCTTTCAACATCAACTTCATTTGCCGTAGATGTTGATCTAAGTCATGTGTCTAGAGTACTTTATAATAAGACTTAAAATTGTTTAACTAATAAAAATATTTATATTTATAACGAATTTTGTTGTTTTTAATTTTATCGAATGGGTAAACTTTTGTTTTATAATGAAAAAGATTGTTTCTACAAAATCCCTCTTGATTTTCTAGGAAAACCAAGTTGAGGGGTATAATGGTGTTCCTCTCCCCATCCAATAAAAACTCGATTCAAAGCAAGCATTTAACATTTGCTTTAAATAAAAAAGAAGGCTTTATTTTAATACCTTTCATTTGATGCCTCTTTTATAAAGTTTGAATGAAGATTTTTGAGGTTATGAACAATTTTTTTTAATTTTTCCAAACACAAAATTCAACGACCAAGAGCCCAGAAATTTGTTCGATTTTCTTTTGGCTCATTTTTAAAACACTATATTGAAGCTTGTAGTTAACGTATCAAAATTCATTATACACCAAAATCTTCGTTAATTTGTCAAGAATTTAATAAAATTTGAATTTTTAAAATCGGTTGGAAAGTAGAAACGTTATAGGGCTTTTTGTAAAAAAATGTAATTTTTTTGCATTTTACCGTTTTATTCATTTAATTTTAACGGTAGATTAATTTGTTTAAATTAATATTATTTGGGACCAATAAAGCTTTCTAAAAACATATCATTTACTAAAATCGGGACATTAATTTCCATTTTATAGTCGTTTTAGTTTCACTCGAAAGATATTTTTGAAAATTTCCATGCATTTACCTAGGATTTTTTTCGATACAATTTTTTTTTTTGGAAATCAAATCTTATTTTTTTTTTTCAAAATATTGTTTTATCATCATTTTAGAGCAGGAAAATAATAATAAGAGTATGTTTTTCGTCTTGAAATTGAAAAACTCGTCAACTTTCAAATTAAATCTTAGCGATTTTTGAACGATCCTGTGACGCTGTTGGGGCACGGACGTACTTAAATGAGGTATCAAAATCTTTGTTATTTAATGACTTTCTACACAAGAAAGAATTAAACTTATTTAAGTACAAATTGAATAATTAGGATTAGTTTTTTTGTTAGTTTATCTTATTTTACCGTTTTAAAAATTCGTAATTATTTTCAATTATAATCTGCAACAAAAAAAAATTGATGAAACGTTAAAATTTCACGTTAAAAAATATAATTTTTAAAAGATCCTTACATCCCAGAAAAACTTCCAAATCAACTTTTCTAAAAACATGGAAAAATGTTGTTTTTCTAAATTAAAGAACATGTAAATTACAAAAATGACTCAAGCCGTTTTCATACAATAACAATTTCAGGAAAAATCTTAGCTGATTTAGATAAAAAATGATACAAAATGTTATAATTTATAAATGTTTTCGAATTTTAAAAAATAAATTAAGATTTTTTGTTCAGAAATAAGAGCAAACATAACACAGCTGTATAAACGAAAGTTGGTGTTCAAATAAAATAGAACTTCTGGTGGTCCATTCGGCCTTCGTCCTTCTTCAAATTATGTATAGTGATATTGGTTTTGCTAAAAAATCAACTATCATCTCCAGTGCATCTCCTTTTTCCGTTGCTGTAATTAATTTTAATATTTTATTTACGAATAAAATGATCCCCACCATGATTTAGGAATATTGTTCAATCTTGCCCTATTTTTGAACTGCTTTTATGTCATGCAACTGCCTGCAGTCTCCAGACTTTATTTAATGTCATTAAAAGCGTATGGACCAAACTTTTACGTGATGTTGGATAACATGACTAGATAAAATCAAATACAGACCTACAAACTGATACTCACCAAAGAAATTTATGACAAGAGACCCTTCGACAGTCATAACTAAAAAAAGTAATTCTTAAACAAAACAAAAGTAATAAAACAAAATCCATCTCTTGTTATTCCAAAGAAAAAAAATAAAATATTTATTCTCATAACAGTTTTATAAATTTATATAAAAATTATCTTTTTTTAATTTTTGTATCGTATAAAAAAAAAAAAAACAAAAAATTAATCTTTTTTTTAATTCTAGAAAGTTTATTTGTATATAAAAAAGCCAAAAGCTATTATTTTATAAATAGTCATACATTCTTTAATGTACATACTGTAAATAGTTACATGGAATTAAATTCATCTTGATATTATTTTTTGAATCTTAGTAAATATAATGTATGTATTTATGTATATAACTATCGGGTGATTTTTTTGAGGTTAGGATTTTCATGCATTAGTATTTGACAGATCACGCGGGATTTCAGACATGGAACACTGATTTTGGTAATAAAATTCAATGATTTGCAAGCGTTGCTCGTAAGTCTATTCATGATGAAATGTCAAAGCATACTGAGCATCTTTCTCTTTGACACCATGTCTGAAATCCCGCGTGATCTGTCAAATATTAATGCATGAAAATCCTAACCTCAAAAAAATCACCCGAGTATGTATTTATGTATATATAAATCTTTAGTTGTTTTTTGTATTATTATTATTGGTCAGTTTATATTTCTGAGCGCTTAATCTTATTTTCCTTATTTTTCCTCAGCTAAACATTTGAGCAAATAAATTCAATTGTAGGACCTAGTTCACACAGGACTGTAGCGCCACCTGAAGTAAGGATTCAATATTATGTGTATATAATTTTTTAATGGCAAAATCTAGAAATGTTGCTAAGATCCCAGAAACTTAAACTGGCACATTATCATTTTATAGGGAATTGAACGTTTTTTTTTTTCAAGGAATACATAGCTTTTTGTTTTGTTGTTTTGTTAATTTGTGTGTTTTGTATGCCGTACATAGATTGTGTGTTGTTGTATTTTGTTATAATATTTAAAAAGGTACAAAATATTTGATTAAACTTAAAATTCATTTTCATACTCTCCTATGCTTATTAAAAAAAACATTTAAAGTGCTCAAGAGTTATGTTATCTATTCGATGTTTTGTGTCTATTATCAAAATTAAATCAAGTAATAAATGGATGCGTGGTGAAATACAATTATTTTTATTTATTTCTTTTTTTTCAATGGAAACATTGGAGGGATGTTTATTACAGATCAAAATTCAATCGGCGGCCAGAAATAAATCTATCACAAATCGAGAATTTTTACATAAAAAGAAACTTGTTGAAAAATGCAGTGTTCTGATAAAACAAAAATTCATTCATTTGAAAACTTTAGATTAACATTTAAAAATTGTATGGGTTTATTATTATGATGATTATGATCAATTAGTTTTAGCAATTTATTATCTTTTTTCAAGATAAGAAAAGAATTCCAAAGAAAAAAAAAAAAACTTATTATAAGAGGCAATTGTAAACTTCCATTAACATGCGTCATGCTGATGGCAGCCTGCTTTCAATTAAAAAAGGTATCACCAATCTAGAACTCTGTTTTCTTTTTTCTTCTTAAATTGTCGAATGTCACTTATATATATATATATATATATGTATTAAATGTATATAAAAGAAAAGTATGTTTGTCATTAACAATAAAAAAAAAAAAAAAAATAGGAACACCTGTTTAACAGAGTCCAGTAACCAACTATCTACAAGAAATATAGTTGATTCTCAAGGGCATTCGATGGTGCCCTATGCAAATATTGTGCCACCATGAATGCCAATTTATGGGCATACTGGCAAACAGCGGGAACACGACATGTACCTGACCAATTAAAGTACATGTGGGTCATTTTGTACGAGAGTATTTGAAGACGATCGGCTTCGAGACCCATTGAATCATGAATAACATTGTAACTGGTCGGCGACACAGTTCCCTGGCGAACGCTCTGCGACACTAAGAAAAAGTCATAGCGCTCTGGCAGTGTGACCACATCATCCACAACTAACCCAGGCTGAGGATTCTGGGCTTTGACGAATAGACGCGTATTAATTCGTTTAGATACAACAATAAACGCCAATCGACAGCCTCTCTCAATTCCAGCATCTTTGTATATTTGATCAAGTTTGGTTTTGAGATGTGTTATTTCGTTGTCGACAACCTCTTGGAGTTGTCCATCACCGACACCATCGCGGAAAAAGAGAATCCTCTCAGGCAACGCCCCGTGAGTGTCGCGGTAACTTTTTAGGGCTTTGTTCATATTAATTACAATTTCATTTGACAGCTCCTGGCCCTTCATATGTTCAGTGACTGCACTGAAGTAGCTGGTAGATGCTCGCATATCCATAGTGGCGACTAGTGCTCCATAGGACTTGAGAGAATCTCTTGCGCTGTGGCATACATCAAATCCAACTGTCATTAGACCTTGCATTGGCAGCTCGATCATCCATGGAGCTCCAAGTAATTTGGCGTTAATCTGAATTACAACTTTGGTTGCGACAGACATCAAGCCTGAGGTCTTGCCACGAGGAGCGATGGTGCGCAAATTAAGTACTTGCGAAGGAATGGCACGATCCACAATGCATTTCTTTTTAATGCAACTATATCTGTTTGGGGCAATCAATAAATAAAAATAAAAGAACAGTATGAATAAATTTGTATAGGAATATTTTGTTTTTGTATTTTAAATTACCTTTCAGCATTGTCATTGGACACAACGATAGCCAAGATCTGTGGATCGCTGTTGCAAGCCGTCTCAATAGCTGAGGCATACGATGGATTCCTGTCATCTGGCATTTCCATACTAAAAACGTAAACAAAAAATAAATTAATAAAATTGATGCTCAAGACATGTAACCATATATTAAAATAATAACAAAATGTCTAAAAAAGACAAAAGAAACTGTTTTTAAAAAAAATTCACGAGTCAAACACAGAGAAGGCTATAGGGCTTGGCCTATCTTAAATCTCCTGGGAAATGGTATTTCCCTCGGAATTGTTTCTTAATTGGGAATCTCCCTGGAAATTGCATTTCCCTCGGAATTTTTTTCCTGATACCATTAGCAGTCGTTTAGAAATATCGAAAGAATACAAGTATTTGGGAGTTTTACTAAATCCAACCCTGGATTATAGGAAGCACCTTGTAGAAAAAGCAAAAACTTCACAAAGCTTATTTAATGTTACTTGGAAGAAGATTTTCTCTAACGATCACATAAACCTTTTTAACAAAATATAATATAATTTAAATGCAGTCGTGAAATCTTCACTTTGTTATGCGGCACAAATATGGGGTATGCAAGAATACGAGGAAATTGAAAAGTTTCAAAGAAATTTCTTAAAGAAAATATTCAATATTCCCTTAACCGCACCAAACTATTCAATTTATTTCGAAACAGGCCTGCCAAAACTTTTTACTTTGAGTGTAGAGGTTCAGGCTGATTATTTAATTAAAGTGTTTGGTCTACGGGAAAATCGGTTATGTAAGAAAACGATGCTCTACGAAATTCGGAATAAGGACTGGTGAATGAGGACATGGGAAAACATTGCTGCTTCCTGTGGAGAAGTTGTGCAGATCAATCTCAACAATATTGTTCAGATGAAAACGAAGTTCTACGAAATCATCCAAAAACTTGAAAAATCTAACCGAAATCATATGATTGAAAATGCCCGTCAATCGGAGAGCAGATTACTCTATAGCCAGCTTAATTAAAACTTGTGTGACAAGAACTACTTCCAAGATTCTTTCTCCTATAAAGATATTTCCCTAATTTTTAAATCAAGATTGCTTCCATTTCATCAGTGTGTGTCCAATTTTTAACCAGCAAAGAAGAGTATGCTTTGGTAAACCATCCCTATCAGTCAGTACAGGAAACGATTGAAATTTTAAATGGATCAGATTGGACGAACCTTGTCAAATTTGTCAGAGCTAGCTACCACTACAGAATGCTTATAGTAACGGAATATACAAAAATCATATAATGCAAATATTTATACAAACAAATCATACCTTTTTTTAATTTTATACCATTATACATATGTATACTTGTTCAATTGTATACTTAAATATTTTAAAGTTACCAGTCGAGCTGACGGCTAAGCCAATGCTTAAAAAATTCATACAAACTTTTGTAAAATTCAATTCAAATTCAAATATTCATTTATTGCAATGCAAGTAATCATTATATACTTGCAATAAATCGGCTGAAAATCAAAAGGTCCTGGAACCAGATGTAGAACCGATGGCATGACAGGCCATCTCCCATAAAGAGATGAATTTGCCTGCCTTCTCTTCAACCTTACGTGGAATAAAGAAAACAATCCACTGCGAAACAGAGTAGCGGAACATGAATTCGAAATATCAAAACTTCAAAAACCTATAAGAACAATAGGAGTATATTTTGATGTTTGTCCCATTTGAAAGTAAAATTTCCCATGGTTGAGCATGTGGATTTCAGGTTCGTTGCATGAACAAAATTCGGAGGTCGTGAAAAGCGGTATACGTGGCCGAAATGAATAGAAAGTTAACCATTTAATACACTCCTCGCCACTTCACTAGGACACAGAAACGAAATCGAGCTCCAGTCTAATTCGATGGCTTGGTTAGTTCGAAAATACTCGAATATTTTTTTTCCTGGTCTACTTTAAGTGTCAGCCATCTATAAACGATGTTTAAATCAGGTGAGTATGGCGGCCATTTTAATAACTTTACATTTTGGCTATCTTTTTGCCAAAGAGCGGTGAGAATTTGAGGCTTTCTATAGTAAAGGGTTGGGCATAAAAACCTGACACATTTTAAGGACCCCTAGCTCCGCCCCTTCCGAGACGCGAGATATTCGTGGTTGCGAGAACGGAAAGTAGACGGTTGAAGGTTTATTTTTTTTTAGTTGTTCAGTGTCAACATGGAGAAGTAGACTGCTCCGCAGCGTGCGTTCGTTTGCGAGCGATTTTTCATTACAAATTCTTACATTGCTGTTATTCGTGAATTTCGTAAAAAATACGAATTAAATCTTCGTGATCCGGTCCCGTCGCGGAATACGGTTAAGCCATGGGTTAAAAACTTTCGGGAAACGGCCCGGGCTGATAAAAAAACCAACCGGGCGTCCGATCACGGTGCGTACACCAGAAAACGTTGATCGAGTTAGGAGTGCTTTACAGAGAAGTCCTCTCCGTTCGGCCGTGAATACAGAGCGCTATGTCGAGATGCTACGGTCGTTTTGGTACCACAGTTGAAGCGGAGACATAAACTGAATCGTATATTTTTCCAACGAGATGGTGCCACCTGCCATACCTCACGAGTTACGTTGGAATTCCTACGCAAGCACTTCGGCGACCGTTTAATCTCTCGCAGAACCGAGTTTCAGTGGCCGCCGCGTTCGCCAGATTTATCCGTCTGTGACTACTTTTTGTTGGGTTATCTGAAGCAACGTGTCTACATCAATAAACCACGCACCTTGGACCAACTTAGGACGAATATTGAGACCGAAATCGGGAATATATCGCTTGCAATTTTGCAAAAAGTTTTCAAAAAATTCGAAAAACGGCTCGAAAATTGTATTGAACGAAATGGTCATCATTTGAAAGATGTGATTTTTAATAAAAATAAAGATTAAAAACTTTCAACTGTTTACTTTTATTTGCTTCAAACCCGACCTCGTAATGTTTTGATGCGGCTGAGCTAGGGGTCCTTAAAATGTGTCAGGTTTTTATGCCCAACCCTGTATAAGCCGACTTTCCGCATTAGTTAACACACTGTATGTGCGACACCTTTCATGTTTTTCCCATATTGGACTCATTACTTAAAAAGCTAGAGTCCTCTTTAATTGCCTTTTTTCTAGCTCAGTCAGTACATTTCGAACCAATTTAAGTTTTTTTTTTTTTAATACATAGTCGAAACTTAATTTTAAAAAAATTGATCCACAAATAACAGGTCCACGTGCCAAAGTTAACGATCAAAGTAAATGCATGTTCTGTTCAAGTGGCATTGTTTTAATGCCACTTGTTAAGAAAAATAAAACAAAACGCTAAAAAAAAACCTTAAAATACCCAAGGATTTTGGAAAGTCCCTAAAGAGGAAGTGAATGAACCTTCTAAGGACTCCTTATCCATTCAATTCAATTCATAGGTATGAAAGGCATACATTAAGAGGAGATTAGAATGGTTGAGAATAAAAAAGAAATCAAGACTACAGGTAACCTCCTCCAAAAAGGTGTTATAAATAAGACTGACTGAATTTAAAGTAAATGCATCCCTTAAAATCTTACACTGCAGTTTTATTTGTCGTCTTCGCATATTTTCTTCCTTGCAAAGCCAACGGTATGCACATTTAACGACCAACCAAAATTAAAACCAAATTCAGAGATGAAAAACGAACGACTCTGTAATAGGTGACACTGGTCAACATGTTATGTAGATGGCAATCAAATTATGCTTCTTTAAGGTTTTTGATTGATGAGACTTTTTGAGGCTATGCAAATCGACAATCCCAATTTTCAGTATCGTACTTTTTTTCAAAAAATCTTTATTAGTTGTTAGTCTTCACATGCCATACATTAACCTTAAAACAAGACTGAAGCATTTATAATAAAACGATTCTTAACAAAAAAGCGCAAAACGGTATGAAGGTTAGGTTAGGTTAGGTTAGGTTAAAGTGGCTGTTGGTTTGGGACGTCCAACACACTTAGACCAAAGTATGGTCCGTTGTGATACCACATGGATCAGTTAATCAGCTTAACTCGTTGAACCAATTGGAGCTTCGAATGAAGCGTAGGAGACAAGTAATGTCTGAATTTTTTAGATCACTGGTATCGTTAAAGTAGTAGTCTCCAAGGTGGATTCTACGTCTTTGTGATAAGGCAGGGCATGTGCACAGAGAGATTGTCTCCTCTTCATCTTCGTCCATGCAACTCCTACAAAAATCATTTGCAGGGGCTCCAAGTCGAATAGCATGCCTTCCTATTAAGCAGTGCCCAGTCAGGACACCTATAACGTAGCTTATGTGCAATCTACTCAGAGAGATTAATTGTTTTGAGCGCCTGGCGCTAAGATTAGGCCAAATTCGTTTAGTCGCTACACAGGTGGTGGTGTTATTCCACCTGAAGTTTGTTTTCTCTATGGTATCTTGCTTTAGCATGAGTTTACATGTAGCTAAGGGGATACCTATGCTAGCATTGTGAGCCAGCAGAGGTAAAGTTGTTCCGCTTTTTGCAAGTTCGTCAGCTTTGCAATTTCCTGGAATGTCTCTATGGTCCGGCACCCAGAAAAGGTGAATGTTGAACTGTGTAGCCATCTCCGTAAGAGATGATCGACAATTTAGGGCTGTTAGTGAATTTGTAGAGACAGAGTCTAAGGAAACGGTATGAAACAAATTTGTGATTTTATTATGAAGATGTGGCCTTGAGGTTATAACATCAAGTTTTTGGAATATATTGAAAAAAATAATTTCGAAAACAGGTTTTTCTGAGTTTAAGCACAAGCTATATGTGTTGGATTTTGGATTCGGAATCTGCAATTAAAATTCGCTCTAAAACGAATTACTCAAAAACTTAGAAGAATTACATTCCAAGTTTTTCAAAACTTCAGATAGAGTCAAAATGAAGACTCATAAGAATTTCATAGCTGATGAGAAATTACGAGATAGTAAAATTTATTATTAAGGAATATGTTGTGTTAAAACTAAGCCTAAAAAAAACAGTTTTGGGTTATCTTTAGAATTTTAAAAATGGGGTTATAAGAAGGCAAGAAAGCAAAATATAGTACTTACCCGAGTTCTCTATTAATGCATTTGAGTGACTACTAATACATTCAACGGTAGTAAATGTATTCCATATGTCAAAAAATAATTGAGTTGTTCTAGGAAAAAGGATTTTCATAAATATTGGACAGAACTGAAATTTGATATCTCAGGATCGTTTGTTTTGTTTGGACAAACCAGATCACAAATTAGTGCATACAAAATGTCCATCAATCCACTACCATCTCGATCCGACAAAAGTACAAAAAAACGAGACTTTGCTTAATAAAATGCAAATAATAAATAGCCAAGAGAAAGCCCATCAAAACATTATTGCTCAAGTATGAGATAAAGGACGATGATAACCTGTACCTAATCAAAATCGAGGAGATAACATGTTCGATGATGCTATTAAGCTTGATAGGTTCCGACAAGCAGTCCACTAAGTTCGCAGGAACGAAAAATAGGAGAACCGACTCGGAAAGATGTTTTTAATACATTCTGGTAAAAGGTGCAAGGGACATAAAGCAGGATCAGGATGACCGCCTTAGGATACGCAACTGAATGAATATCTCTAGCGATCGGAAAGGTGTTGACTTGTAGTAGAGGGAAGATAACAACCGAATCGTGGTTGTCAAGGCGATGTTTAAAAAAATTACACCTACCCTGCTGAATATAGGAAGCTCACAGGCATAAGGTATAATAAACTCGTTTGAAATAATGATTGAAAATTGACCGTTTTTTTCGTGTTGAGAAAGGAGACCAGCTCTTTGATTTTTGTAAAGCTCATTAAAATAGATGGTCAAGGAATGCGATTCTTGCCAAGCAGGATATGAACAGAGCAAATGAATTTTTCTTTTCTGTTGGTTTTTTGAGGAATGCATTGATTTTCTGCATATTCTGATATAATACAGTGCCCAGGACAAATTGCAGTCGTTCGCAGTCGTTCGGGCTATATTGCACTTTGGTCTACGAAAAAGACCATTACAATATGGTTTAATATAGGTGAAGCGTATTTTTCTACAAATAATTCAGGTTTACCCACCTGCTCCAGGTGAAAAATCGAGAAAATTCTGCCCAAGAGGAATGCTAACTGTCTAGGCAAGTCTCGCCGGGTGAACTCATCAGTGCTTTGAAATATTATTTCAATACTTTCAACAAAAAAAAAAAACGTTTCTAAACTACAAAAAAAAAATTCCTAAACTATAAAAAAAAGAGGCTGGGATGCGACCCACACTGATAACTTCCCATCCCGTCTGTCGATTTGTCCTGCTTGAAAGTTTGTCTATATGTATCAATTTTCACCAAATTTGCGTACTATTTTTTGTAGATTTTATTTTTTTATGAAATATATATGAATATATGAATATCGAAAACAATATTTTCTGTGAAATAAAATAAGTTTGAAGCCAATATTTGTAATTTTTGAAAAGCTATTTGAGTCGAAAGTAAGTTTTTACCAAGTTTTAGTATTGTTTTTTTTTAGGTTTTTATTTTTTGTAAAAAAAACTGTCAATTCGATTTTTCTCAAAATTTTATCGAATGTTAAAAACAATATTTCTTATAAGTTAAAATTAGTTAGAAGCCTTTATCTCAAAGTTTTGAAAAGATATTTGAGTCGAAAATCAATTTTTACCAACTTTTATTAATTTTTGTTTAGGTTTTTATTTTTTTTTTAAACTGTCAATTCGATTTTTCTCAACATTTTTCAGAATGTTGAAAACAATATTTCTGATAAGATAAAAAAAGTTTGATGCCTTAATCTCAAGTTTTTGAAAAGATATTTGAGTCGAAATTAAATTTTTACAAACTATGAGTAATGTTTTTTTTTAGGATTTTATTTTTTATAAAAAAAAAACTGTCAATTAGATTTTTCTCAAAATTTTATCAGATTTGAAAAACATTATTCTTCGTTGCACAAAATTGTTTTGGAGATGAAATCATATTTTAGTCGTAAAATTTTCGAGGTGACACATTTTTTTTTTCAGTTTTTTTTCTTATTTATAAAAAAAAACCGTTAATTGGATTTTTTTCCAAAAATATAATTGTTTTGTATCACGTTACAATATATAATATAAAATTTAATACAAGTCTCTAGCGTCATTGGTTCATGAAATATTTAGGTTTAACCAAAATTCTCACCTTTTTTAAACTGCTATGGTAAAAAAAACTACCCACGCAATTTTCTTGAGAGCCCTTTCTGCATCTTTCTGCCTTATTATCTGTATAACAAAATTTATTTGAAGTCGATATCTCTGGTTCTTGAGCTATGGACGACGAAAAAAACGTCGCGAACGTACGACTCTAGGGACCTTGAAACGTCGAGAAATGTCAAAATTTTCAATTTGACAAATAGGACCCATTACAATAACTTCCTATGAGAGGTTAAAAAAAAACCTTCCTAAACTACAAAAAAAAACTTCCTAAACTACAAAAAAAAAAAAAACTATGCTAAATTTGAGACAAACAGAATTTTAAAGAAAATTATGGTGGGTGACACACACATTCGTTAAAGCCAGTTCCTCTAAAATTAGACAATCAGTCCTATTATATCAGTTCCCAAAAACAGTCTTAAATGTTGTTTCTTAAAAACAAAAACTAAAACTTACATGCGTGGTTCGGCTATGTTCATCTTCATGCCATTTGCTGCTTGACGCATAAGCCGCACAAAATCATTACCCTCACGACTAAAACGTTGTGGAACAATCAAATACCATCTCTTGACTTCCTTTTGAACGAACATAGAATTGTTACGGAACTCCCTATTCCAATCAGCATTCTTGTCGCAAGTGTATCTAAAATAAATTTGAAAGAAAATATTGAGTTAGTTGTTTAAAATGTTTGTTTCCTTAAAATGTACTTACTTTCGATTGTTGGCAAACAAAATGTTCTCAGGACGAAGAATACGACCTGGCAATTCAACAAGTTTTGAGTCTAACTGCAAATCCCATGATTTTAATACTTCTTTAGATGATTCTGCTCCATCCAAACGTCTGTGGAACATTCTTAATCGTTCAATACGAGGCTCTGGAGCTAAACGAGTATGATCAGCAATTGCTCTCATGAGACTAAGGGTTAAGGGCAAAGAAAAATAAATAATGAGTTAAATATTTGTTGCATCTGTTCAAAACTTACTTTCTGTTGTTCTTCATTTCGTCATTTAAGCCAGTTGCTCTTGAAAGCTCAGGAATAAGCATTATAAATTCGTTTTGTCCTCCACGAATATTCTTCTCAGTTGGACGAGAAACTAACAGCGGTTGTTTGCGGTCCCGGATTTGAAGCTTGTAACGCTATATCATTCAAAAAAATTATAAATTAAAACTATGTATACGATTTCTTTCGAGTTATTTTACCTTCTGATAATAATCAAGATAAGAGACATCACCATCTTTGGTGTTGAATGTTGACATTGGTGTCTGATTAAAGTCAACATCATCAATGCGATAGGTCTTGTTGTTGTAGTCAGTCAAGACCACCATTCCTGTAGAAAGAGCAGATTTATTAGACAAAAAAAAAAAACTATTTAAATTAAAAAACAACTAACCGACAACTTCTTTTTTGAATATATTTTGATAGTCACCACTTTCTTGGGCGCATTTGATCAAAATCTGTAAAAGTGTATCAGTTCGCATAATTTTGTGCGTAATTTCAGCGCAAAGCAGAATATCTTGTTCGTGTTGGCGAATCGAAGTTGTGTAACCTGGCCAGATCTCCAATTTGTGGTTTGGTACACAAATCTTTTAAAAAAGCACACATTGAAATTATTAAAACTTTAATAATACTTAAACTTTTTTTAGGTTAATCAAAATTTTACCTTAGCAACAGGATCAAAAAAGTTCCTGCCAACTAATTGAAGATTTAATCCCTCCATCGAACGTCTCAAAATCAAATTCAATACTTGCAACAATTGAATGTCCGTAACTTTAATTTCACCGACATTTTTTACTTTTATTTGTATTGGTTCACCTTCCTTATTTTTGCAGTACAACTCCTTGGTTGGTGCATTCAAATTGGTACTTGTGAAGAGCATGGCGCCATCAAACAAATAACCACCAAATAGTTCACGATGTTCGTAGATATAACTGCGACGAGCCCGAATCAAATCAACATCGGGCGAGAAATCGATGCGATATTGGAATATGGACCATTTGGGTTTTTTGAGGACGCGATAGTAGTTGGCCTGAACAGTGACAGGTTGACCAGTTTTGCCGCACTTTGACACGCATTCTTTTGGACGTGTTGCAATAAATTCACTGATGACACGTCTTCCACGAACTGATCCACGTCCTTCTTCCTTTGCAACTAAAACAAAAATTGAGACAGAAAAAGATGCGTAAATTAGATGAAGAAATAACCATCACCATTGCACTTAAATACCTTCTGTTCCATGAGTAGTGGCTCTGCCCTGAATTAAAGGTGCTGGAGCACGTTGCTGAGGAGCCGAAGTTGGTGCTGATGTTGATGGATGTGGTTGACGAGCACCTTGGCCACCCCCCCAAGCAGGTGTTGGTTGTGGTGGTCGACCAGATTGTTGAGGTTGCCGGGGTGGTTGTTGTTGTTGTTGGCCACCACCCCATGCTCCTTGCTGTTGTCCACCTCTTTGTCCACTCAAACTTGACAGCTGTTCACTACCACCACGACCACTACCACCACGACCACCACCACGAGGACCACCGCCTCCATAACCGTTGCCACCACCTCCACCACGACCATTTCCACCGCCTTCATTACCATTACCACTGCCTCCATAACCACCGCCACGTCCTCCTCCTCCCCCTCCTCCCCCTCCTCCTCCTCCTCCTCCTCCTCCTCCACCTTGCCTCCAGGTGGATTGCTGACCCTGAAAATGTGTGTAAATATAGAAGCGGCTAAAAGTAAAAAATAGATTTGTTCTGTCTAGTCTACAAATTGAAGGGCGACAGCTATCGCTAAATAAGCTCAAAAACAGATGCAGTCCGGAGTACGAGAATCAAAATGAAATAAGATGAGAATTCTTCATCAAGTCTACGTGCGGATGTTCCGCAGAAATTACCTAAGAGAGTTCCCAATTAAAATCGTTGTGCAGTCACCGACTAGCTCTCGTGCTGTAAGCATTGTTTTCAACCGGCGGCTTTCTATTGTGTGCAAGTTCATACATTTTTTCCACTCTCCGTTACCTACTTAAAGAATATTACTTCTTTCTCTTTCACTCTTTTTGTAGTACCCAGTTCCTACTCATCTCGCGAGTGATAGTGTTTCTTAACCATCATGGCCCCAGGGCCGAAAATGAAAACGGGAAATAGGTTCAGCGCGCTCGGTGAAGTCGCTCTTTCCGAACCCCAGTCGAAAAGAAATAAAACAACATTTAATCCCCTTGAATCATTCCCCAATCTCCCTAAAACCATCAATTATAAAAACCCTAGATTTATTGTTATTGCCCCTCAAAGTGAAAATAAACCTCTTTCATCAGTGAGCATTTTTGCATTGAGAAAAGCTATAGATGCCATAAGCACTGAATATGAGCAGATCTCACAACTCAGAGACGGTAAAATATTAATCCTTACTAAAAATCAAACTGTCGCAGACAGATTCATTTCCACAAAAAATCTATCTAACCTTTGTCCCGTCACGATCACCTTGCATAACCAACTCAACTCGTCTAAAGGCATAGTCTACGCTCCCTGTCTTATAAACGTTCCCGAGGCAGAAATTATATCGGAAATGAAAATGCAAAAAGTAACGGATGTCTACAAATTTACAAAACAAGTAGATGGAAACCAACGTCCAACAGGCTTGATGCTTTTCACTTTTGACACTTTTCAAACTCCCAATACTGTTGAAATCGGCTGGTACAATGCCAGGGTCACTGAATATATTCCTAATCCCATGCGGTGCCGGAACTGCCAGTTACTTGGGCACACCACCAAACGATGCAACGGTACCCCCATGTGCCAGATATGTAATCTTCCACCACATGCTAACTCGGAGTGTTCCAGAACTTTGTGCGCAAATTGCCTCGCCTCCCATCCCTCTTCATCCAAAGACTGCCC
This sequence comes from Eupeodes latifasciatus, assembly GCA_920104205.1. Classification (NCBI taxonomy): domain Eukaryota; kingdom Metazoa; phylum Arthropoda; class Insecta; order Diptera; family Syrphidae; genus Eupeodes; species Eupeodes latifasciatus. The sequence goes on along the minus strand of OV049925.1, from coordinate 114,430,826 downwards.
AAAGTTCATCCAAATGAAAGAAATTTTAAAAATCAAAACTCAGAAAAAGTGCAGTTTAGCAGATGCTAAACGCATCTACAATGACCAGTTTCCCTCCCAACTTAATACAAATCAAGACACATTTGCCAGTAAAGCAAAACAATCTAACCCCACACTTACCTCTTCACCACCAACTGAACCGATATCAACCACACATGTGACAAACAACAAAAAAATACCTGACCTACAAATAGTAACGGACAATCATACAAACAAAAAGACACATTTCATCCAAAGCAATAATACTGAACAAAATTTACCTTTATCTTCCGAACTTCCACCACCATCACAACCCCCGAAACCTCTTCAAATATCCACACAAGCAATTGCAGCTGGACTAAAAAAAATTAAACAAATAAACACAACTACACTTACTTCTAACGAATACAGTAACAATACCTCATCAAACTCTACACCAACAAATAATAACACGAACAAGACAGACAAAAACTCAAATTTAAATACCTCTCAATCGAGCTCAACTCAATTAAGCTCCTCCCCCTTATCCAAAACAACTCAATATCTTATCGATAACAACCAATACTTTGTTCCCACTCCAATGGATGACGATGACAGCCCATAATACCCACAAAATTAACTTCACAGACAACGGCTCTGCTGCCCAGGAATTGAATCATCCGAGCTCCTCAAGGAGCTCGGTCGGTTCAACATCTGGGCAGCGGAGTCGACCCTTAAACCCCCCAATTTTAACAAACGTAAATATCACACAAAATAATTCTTCAGCAGCTCACTTCTCAGCAAATCAAAATCCCTCCACCCTCTCATTGGAAGCAACCAATAATAGTATGTGGAATAATTGTTATTCGAATATGGTTCTCGTAACCTTGCAGTGGAATATGCAAGGATTTGCAAATAATTACGACGAGCTGAATATTCTAATTAAAGAACACAATCCAGGTATTGTATCTATTCAGGAGACTCATTGCGCCTACAATATTACTCCACCAATAATTCCAAAAGCATTCACGGGTTACTTCTTAAATCTTCCCAGCAACATAACATCTAAACAAGGTATCGGCATAATGATAAGAAAAAATATCCCTCATAGACAAATCTCTCTAAATTCAAACCTCTTAGTGCTAGCACTAGAAGTCCAATTAAAACTAAAAATCACATATATAAATCTCTATCTTCCACCAGACCAAGTTATCTCGAGACACGATCTAGAAAATATTTTAACGCAAGTTGACGGTTCTATAGTAATTGGAGGAGATATCAATGCTTGGAGTATTCTTTGGGGTTCACCCAGCACAAATAAAAAAGGAGCTATGTTAGAGAATTTCCTGACAAACTCTAACCTCCTTTTATTAAACGACGGCTCGCCTACTCATTTCTCCACCCATAATACCCTCACCCATATAGACATCACTTGCTGCTCCCCTGAACTGTACCCTAAAATGCAATGGAAAACTTTAGATGATCTGAATAACAGTGATCATTTCCCCATACTAACTTCGCTCATATTAGGCAATAAAGAAAAAGCTTCTCATCCTCTCTTAAAATATAAGACGGATCAAGCGAATTGGGATGAATACAAAAAATCTACCATTGACATCTCAGGTAACTTTAGTATAGATGCGAACATCAACAGATCAGCTGCTATTTTTCTAAAATCTCTCCGAAAAGCAGCTAATAAAACAATACCACAATCTTACCCCAAACAACCCAAACATTGTGTCCCTTGGTGGAATCCCGAACTAAACAATCTTAGAGTTGAAAAAGTAGTAGCCTGGAAAAAATTCAAAAAAAAACCTACTGTGGAAAACCTTATCTCATTTAAGAAAGCCAATGCAATCTTTAGAAGATCATTAAAAGCTAACAAAATCAAAAGTTTAAACGAGTTCACCTCATCCATCAATCCTAATTCTTCCATAGCAAATATCTGGAATAAAATCAGACAATTCAGTGGCTCAACATTTTCTCAGTCAATTAAATGCATTGAAACCGACTCCATATCGCTTAACACCCCGTCAGAAATAAGCAGTCAATTTGCAACCACATGGTCCGAATACTCCAACGACACTAATTTCCACAACAACTTTAGACTACAAAAAGTTGAAAGTCTCCGCAACACAACAATGCTTCCAACAAATTCTGTGAGTATTCACCTTGAGCAACCAATATCTTTATCGGAACTAGAGTCGTGTCTTAGCAAACTGAAAGGAAAGACACCAGGAAGAGATAGACTTTCATATCCTATGTTCAAAAATCTACCGACGGAGACAAAAATGGTTCTTATCGAACTCTATAACAACGTTTTTGACATGAGTGTGATTCCTCAATACTGGAAAGCCGCCACAGTCATCCCAATTCCCAAACCCAACAAAGAGATTAATAAAGTCGATGGGTATAGACCTATCTCACTGTTACCATGCATCTCAAAGATTCTTGAAAAGATGATAGCTAAGCGTCTCCTCTGGTATACAGAAACCAAAAAACTCATTGCCTTAAACCAAGTAGCATTCAAACCAAAAAGGGGATGTCAAGATGCTTTGCTTCATATTGACAGCTATATTTCAAACGCTATCTCAGCCAAAAACCACGTCTCAATACTCTCACTCGACTTCCAGAAAGCCTTTGATAGAATAGGAGTTCATCTTGTTCTAAAAAAACTGAGAGAATGGCAAATAGGTCCCAAAATGTTTGGGTACATAAAATCTTTCCTTTCTAATAGAAAATTTTGTGTGAGGGTAAATAATACATACTCTCCAAACTTTCCTCTACACAATGGCATCCCACAGGGATCACCACTTTCAGTAATGCTCTTTTCTATTGCATTTGATGAAATCAGCAACATTATATCTAAATATAAAATTCTTGATCATTGTTGTTATGCTGATGACGTATACATACTCTGTAAAAACAATGATTTAGATACAACTAAAACGATTTTTATGCAAGTATTAAAAGATATTGCAGATTGGTCCACTTTTTCCGGTGCCAACATTGCATTACAGAAGTGTAAAACATTTCATATATGTAGGAAAAAATCTTGCCCCAACTTAAAATTAAGTATTAACGAAGTAGAATTACAAGCTGTTAATAATTTAAGTATATTGGGATTAACTTTTAACAATAAATTTAAATGGACCGATCACTGTATAAAACTAAAAAAAACACTTGCTGCAAGGCTTAACATTATCAAATATCTATCCTCAAAAAAATGTAAAATTCACATAAATACACTTTGTTACCTTACAAAAATGTTAATATTAAATAAAATAGACTATGGGCTCAACATTTACGGAAGCTGTCCTAAATCAACACTCAACATAATAAAACCTACATACCATCAAGCTGCAAGACGTTCAATCAACGCATTCCAAACTACACCAATCAAAAACATATTAGCTGAATCCGGGTTGCCTTCACTTAATGAGAGATATGAGGAAACGATCTTAAAATCAGCTACAAAGCTCTTGTTCCCTTCCAGATCCGTTATAAACAAAGATGCTAATTCAGCCCTTCGATCCACACGCCAAAAAAGAATTCCATCAGCAATTTCTTGTATATGGAACCACATATCAACCTTTAACTTGCCCACTAAAACTTCCATTACTCGAACATCATCATACCCTCCCTGGATGTGCAGACCAGAATCTTTTGAGTTGTCATTGGCCAATTACTCTAAAGACTATACACCAAAAATCGTTTACCGAAAAGTATTCGACACCATAGAAAATGAACTCATAAGCAGGAATTGGAAATTCATATTCTCTGACGGTTCTAAAACAGAGCACCACACAGGCTTTGCTGTAACATCACAAAATGGCAAACTACTCAGGATAGGTCTCCTCCCTGAATACTCATCAGTTTTTACCGCAGAAGCTCTAGCTGTCTACGAAGCTTTAAAATATGCAAGCAACACCAAAGGACACTGGGTCGTATGTACGGACAGCCTCTCGGTCATCCATGCTATCATGAACTTGAATAACAGCTCCCCATCAATCACAATTCTTAGGGATATTGTTATCAAGACAGCAAACAAAGCAAAAATTATGTGGGTCCCTGCCCACATCGGCATCATGGGTAACGAATACGCTGACAAAGCTGCGAATTCTGCCAACAAATCCCCCTCCTTCCTATTTAATGCATTCGATGAGTCGGATCTTATAAGAACCATCAGAACTAATATCGAGACAATCCAGAGGCAAAGATGGTCGACATATACTCACCACTACTCTAAAATCAATATTAACAAAACCAAACCCATATTCCCAGCAACTATACCCAAGGAAACTATCACAAATTTCGTTCGTCTTCGTTTAGGCCACACATTTTTAACTCACCAACATCTTCTAAAAAAAGAAAACCCACCGATCTGCTCTACTTGCACGGTAACAATGGACATGCCACACCTACTAGCCCACATAAACCGACTTTTATCTAACAAAAATGTTAACATTTACGAACTACTTAAAAATATAAATGTACAAAACCTAGAAACTATTCAAAAATTAATTTTAAAACTTAACTTTAAATTATAAATCTTTATCAGCGAGCCGAACGCCTATGCAGCTTGTGCTCTCTAAATTTTGTACTAACTTAGGAATTTAAGATTACTATGTTAGTCTGTATAAATAAATAAATAAATAAATAAAATCGTTGTGCACCAAAAAGGCGTCTTGATACTTTTGGATCAATTATTACAGTTCTTGAATTTCTTATTGAGGACAAACTGACGAATTCAAAAGTGAATTAATTATTCTTTGCTGAACAAGAGGAACCACCATAATTGGAGCTCCTAATTGATATAATAATGGGTGATTTTTTTGAGGTTAGGATTTTCATGCATTAGTATTTGACAGATCACGCGGGATTTCAGACATGGTGTCAAAGAGAAAGATGCTCAGTATGCTTTGACATTTCATCATGAATAGACTTACTAACGAGCAACGCTTGCAAATCATTGAATTTTATTACCAAAATCAGTGTTCGGTTCGAAATGTGTTTCGCGCTTTTTTATCGACAAATTTTGTTCAGCGATGAGGCTCATTTCTGGTTGAATGGCTACGTAAATAAGCAAAATTGCCGCATTTGGAGTGAAGAGCAACCAGAAGCCGTTCAAGAACTGCCCATGCATCCCGAAAAATGCACTGTTTGGTGTGGTTTGTACGCTAGTGGAATCATTGGACCGTATTTTTTCAAAGATGCTGTTGGACGCAACGTTACGGTGAATGGCGATCGCTATCGTTCAATGCTAACAAACTTTTTGTTGCCAAAAATGGAAGAACTGAACTTGGTTGACATGTGGTTTCAACAAGATGGCGCTACATGCCACACAGCTCGCGATTCTATGGCCATTTTGAGGGAAAACTTCGGAGAACAATTCATCTCAAGGAATTGACCGGTAAGTTGGCCACCAAGATCATGCGATTTGACGCCTTTAGACTATTTTTTGTGGGGCTACGTCAAGTCTAAAGTCTACACAAATAAGCCAGCAACTATTCCAGCTTTGGAAGACAACATTTCCGAAGAAATTCGGGCTATTCCGGCCGGAATGCTCGAAAAAGTTACCCAAAATTGGACTTTCCGAATGGACCACCTAAGACGCAGCCGCGGTCAACATTTAAATGAAATTATCTTCAAAAAATAAATGTCATGGACCAATCTAACGTTTCAAATCGATGAGATTTTGCAAATTTTATGCGTTTTTTTTTTTTTAAAAGTTCTCAAGCTCTTAAAAAATCACCCGATATATGGGTGGATAATCTGGAGAGGAATGGATACATTCCAACAATTTCGCGGAAGAAAGCCAAGAGCAAGAACTCCTGATTTATAAAACATCCGCATTTTTTTTTCGACGACCCGGTGAACCTCAGTAATGAAGCCTTACAATGAAGCAGACGAGTCGTGTCGTAGGGTTTTAGTCCGAGTGTAAACAAAAGGGGAGAAAAAGAAGACGAAAAAAGGACATTGTAAATAATTTAAATCCCGCAACAGTTGGTTTAATTCATCTCTATTGTTGAAGCAAGGATTTTGAATTTTGTATTTTTGATTTTATGCAACGGGTGCTTTTTTTAAAGTTGACAACGCTAATTAACATGCAACCATAAAACTTAAAAACTTAAAGAAAAAACGTTTCTTGCTTAATTATTTTTAAATATGAATTTAATTTGATCGTTCTAAAAAGTTTTTTTTGGTCGAATGTTTAATATTAGTATTTTAAAAAACCACTAAAACTTTGTTCTTTATTATTTATTTCACATTTATTGAACGTTTCCAGTCCCTATTTTTATCTGTCTGAGCCCCTACATACATTTTGTCATGAAAATCTTAACTTAACCAAAACAATACATAACTAGGTTAAAGATTTTGATGCTGAAATTAAAGCGAGGAAGAGGAGACTTAAAAATGTTGATTCATAACAAACTCATGATCGCTACACTATACAAAAGTATATATAACACATTTTATTATCAACATACTCTGCCCATGGCAATGGACCTGAATATAATTTATTTGGATGTCTTTATTAGGAATTGAAACTCACTTTGCATAGAGATCCATACAAAAAAAAAGTCCCATCCACACCCGCATTGTGTGTCTGTATATTTTTTTACTTTGCTCTTTCTTCTTATTTCAATGCAGAAACTAACTTATAAATGGATAGGGAGGGTACAAGTCAGCATATTTCTTTTTATTTTATAGAAGAACCCAGTGATTTGAATATATGAAGAGAATAATCTTCGCTTGGTTTATTTCTGATCTTCAAATGAATATGAGTGTTAGATTTCAATAACCATAAATACTGTCGATTTGAAAAGTTTTCATACCGATGCACAACATTTATTTGGCAACTATGTAATTTGAAACTGGTTCTTCCCGATCGCTTAATCAAAAAAAAAAAAAAAAAAAATTGATGAAAAACGAGTTTTAAAACAATAAACCGAGAAAATTCGGGAAGAAATAAAAAACTATGTTTATTCTTTGATAATCAGAAATAGAATAGAGTATATGTATATTTATTTTTATAATAAAAATAAATTACAAAGAAGAAGTGATTATTCACTCAGTGTTTAAAGCTAAAATTATAAACAAGTGTAAAGTATTCATTCTTTTAGAACAACAAAAATTAATAAAACAGTCTAACAAACATGCTATTTTGACCCGCTCGCAGTGAGAATCAATTCACAACCGTCAACTGGTCATCGATTTTAACAGCTCAACATTTCTTGCACTAGCCCCAGCAGATATCTTCAAAAAAAATCTTGGATTATTCGTCTTCAGGTTCCGATTGACTCAGCTATTGAAGGTTCCCGCCGAACTTCTGCTTCGTTATCACTTCAGAGCTTGAATTGGACAACGATTTTGAGCGATTTATTCGAAATTGGGGCGTTTGGTCAATGGTGGGCTTTAAGGATCAATGTAAACCGACTTTTCTCTTGTTTTAAATTAAAAATCTGGATTGAGATGACCGCTGGCAATCAAATCATGTTCTCAGTCGTCTTGGCGATGTTAATTGGTCGCTCGGAGCTGCGATTTCACGCGTTTGTATTTTTGTGTGTAGAAACGTGAAGAAGAAAATGATGTTTGCTAATAATTCGGAAACGATTTAAGCTCTTACGGCCAATATTATCTAAACAATTCGGAAGCTACAAAATCTTTTAAAATTTCGCCGTATTTAAAAACTTTTTGAATCTCAAAAAACTGAAAACTCATATTTTAATCCAACTCACAGGTTAGCTTACTACTTTTGAGCTTGTTTTTAACCTTGCGAAAAAAAAGCTTTTAGCAAAATCGTTCTTACTTTTACAATTTTGCATTAGGAATGGATTAGGTGATACTTTTTTTCGGGATTTGTTTGATGGAATTCGTGATAGGGACACAAAAAAAAAGATGTTAAAAAGATACAATTACAGTGGTGGAAATATAATTAGAAAGGATAAAAAACACTCATTGTTTTCCATTCATACATTTTGGACATATTAGCTATTCAATACAAATGTTAAGTACTTAGCTAAACATATGTACATATGTATGTAACTAAAGGGTCCGCCATCTAACGTTTTTTTTTCAACTAGTGCTTATTTTGTGAATGATAACACTTAGCTCATGTCTGATTTGACAGATAATTAGTTTTATCCTCCCGCTGAACGAATATGGTTGTTTATAGGCTTGAACAATGCTGGGAACAACGCTTAGAGAAGATGCCGATTTTGCCAAAAAAATTATCTTTTCAGATGAAGCTCATTTTGATCTTGGCGGGTATGTAAACAAGCAAAATTGTCGCATTTGGGACACAGAAATCCCGCACGCATACATTGAAAAGCCGATTGATCTACAGGCATAAATGGGCCATTTTTCTTCGAAAATTTTTCTTCGAAAAAAGCAAGGAGTGGCCGTTACAGTCAATGGCGATCGTTATCGTTATCATGTTGAACGAATTTTTGTTCACAAAAGGAAGAGGAGGATATTGGCAACATTTGGTTTCAACAGGACGGCGCTACGTGCCACACTGCCGAAGCTACACTTGATGTTTTTATAGCATTTTCAAAGAAAAAAAAAGTTATTTGGCGGACCCTCTATTATTAGTCTCTTCTTGGAAGGATATACATATGTACATATTTTGTTATGTTTTATGTTTTAAGTATAAAAATAAACTTCTATGAATGAAAATGCTGCCGAAATGGAACCAAATTGGTTTTTAATAAAACAAAATCCAATCAGGTTGTAAAAGAAAACTAAAAATAAAACAAAGGAAAACGGTTCTTTCTTACGCACTCTGTTGTTAATAAGTTTACGCAGGTAGGCAATCTGCTTATGAGTTATCTATTAATATGCGTAGGTCATACTTTAATGTTTACAGATGCACGTTTAGGTAAAAAATATATTTTTTAACAAAATATGTGGGTATTTTATATTTTGAAATAGAAGCATGATTATAAAGAAAAATAACAAAATGTAAGTACACCATTTACACCGAAACACAAATGCATGTAGCAAAAACTATTTATTTTAGACAATACAAATTGTAGAGACCAACTTCCCCTTAAACCTTCTTGATCTTAAAATTCAATCTTTGAAGAAAATGAGATCAAGTGTTCAAATAAGTATAATTCAAAAAATGTGTGCCTCTTTGGGCAGGCCCTCAACAATTTATTCCTTTTGAAAATTATAATATGTACAAACATATTTTCTGATAAATGTTTATTATAGGTACCTGCGAAAGAAGATAAGAGATTTGCTTTTGGTAGATAACTTGGTATGCCTGCTCTTCTTAGACCTCTGTAAGAATCCTCTTCATATTTCATACATCAGAGACAGGGAGCATTGAAACATACGAGTTATTTTTCCTGAAATCGAATACTACATTTTCATAAACGAAAAAAAAAAAAAAAAAACAAGAAACAAGAAACACCAACCACAACTTATTTAAAGAACGTGACTACAGATGAATTAATGAAGAATAATTTTGTATGTAGTGAATGTTGAGCGTACCCTTTTTTTTGTATTCTGGAATTGAAATCTATTTGTGGTTTCAAATTATATTTCATTATAATTTTTAGTTTCCTATTACGAAAACTATGTGTTGATAGAGCTCAGAAGAGCAAAAAAGAAAAGGTCGTGTTTATAATAAAACAAATATGTATATTTCTAAATCTTTTCTTTCCTTTTGTAGTGGTTACTTAAAACGTTTATCTCGAATACATTTGTAAGTTTATACACATTATAAGAATTGGATAATAAAAAAATTCAAATAAAATGTGATAACCGCCAAAGGGGAAACGAAGTCCATGTTCAAATCATATAAATTTGTATGAAATTAAATTTAACAACTTACAATTATTTTCAATATAAATCAGAGTAGGAAATTCTTACTAGGAATGGCAAAAATATTGTCCAACATTTGTATCGGGTTTTCCAATAGGGACTTGACATCTTTGAATTTAATCGAAGTGTCATTGTCAATTGTTTTAGTAAACTAAAAGATTTTATTCATGGTAAAGTACACGAACGAAATTTGCAGCTTCAACAACGCTAACTCAAATTGTCGGTCAAAATTCTCGCTCTAGTAGACAGGCAATAACAAGTATATTCGTTAAGTGATGTTGCCATATCAGTGAGAAACAGTGTGGTCAAAGTGTCAAAAATATCACTGATCTTAGCAAACGAGACAAATCAGTCAATTCCATGGCGCTCTCAAGAATTGGACCATTTGAAGTGACGTACGTTCTCCGAATGAGATCTGGAGAAGATGCGCCAAGATGATGAATTTCATAACAAACTCATCTTCAGTGTACAAGCTCATTTTTATCTCACTGGGTTCGTCAGTGAGCAAAATATGTGTTATTGGTGCGGTGAAAATCAAAATCGTCTTCATGAATCACAACTTCAACCATAAAAAATTGTTGATTGATAGGTGCAATATTTTTTTGTGATTACCGATTATTTTTGACCGAACAAGAAGATATGGACTTTGACAACAATGTGGTTTCAACAGGATAGTTCCACGAGCCACACAGCATACCTTAGTCAATTTTATTAAAGAGTAAGTTTGATGAGTGTGTTATCCGAACAAATGGGCTGAACGAAGTTGAGTTTGATTCATAAATGTTTTGATTGCACTTCAAGCCGATACTACAGTTTTTTAAACATCTCTTAAATCTGCCAAGTCCTTATTGAAAAATCCATTAGTTTTTTAACTTTAGGATTCAAAGAGATTAAATATTTCAGCAGTAATCTCAGGCAAATTAAATAAAAAAAGTCATTAAAACTTGAAAACTACTAGGCTTTTATTTTATTTTTTTTTTATTTTGTCAATGATGATAGGACTTTTTTAAGTTCAAAGCACTGGAAACTAGAAATAATTAAGAAAAAGATCTACTTTAAAAGAAGCGCTTTCAATCATAAGAACAAAATAAAAAGGATGCGAATTCGGTGGTTTTTTTTTCTTATTTAACACCGCACCTCTTGAGTCTAATTTTCAAACAACGATGTCTAATCACATTTTCAAAGAATTAACTCTCAATCAAATGTATGCCAATGTCTATGGCTATGAAGAGGGAGCAAAGTATAAAATAAACAAATGAAATCCCGAAGGAAACGAAATCAACTTAATAAATTAGTTAAAATGCAATAAAAACCCAAAAAGTTATCTCTCGAATCCGGCTTTCAATGCTTATGTTCAACTTAAACCCTTTTTTTTTTTAATAAAATAGCAGGTATACAACATATGTACATATAATTAAGTGTTTTGTTTTCTTTTTGGAGTAGCCTCATCTCTAATCAAGCAAGGTAAATCATTATTTTTAAACTTTTACCCGCACAATGCCTCAGATTTAGGAGGAAACTTTCTGCAATTTATTAACTTCATGCTGATAACCTACATCATTTTGTATAAAGTAGCTACATGTAATTATGTACATAATCAAAGTAAGAGATCCAAGTTAATTATTGGGGGGATGATGAACTGATATGACATATATGTATGTATATATGTATGTATGTATGTGCATTCCCGAACACTACTCCTGGTATTTATCTATATAATATGCTGAAAGTATGTTCAACGGGGTGCTTCGACTGTTGCATACATCAAATGCATAACATGTTCATAAAACTAATATACACTCATTGTCTTTTGCAGACAAATCGTACTTCATCAAGAATTAAGCTAATATAATTTCTAATAGCTACCAATTACATCACCTATTTCATTTATTTATAAACATAAGATTATAATTAAATCAAACAAAAAAAAAACACTTACCGGAGTTTGAACTTGAGGAGGCCGCCGACCACCACCTCCGCTTCCATTCGCACCCCCTTGTAGTTGGCGTGAAGCTCTTCCTTGACCACGTGCTTTTCCGGGACCGGATCCTTTTTGACCCTCCATGTTGAAGAAAAATCCAATCACCTAAATCGCAATACGAAGCGTCGCTTTGTGAAATATCTACGATAGCTAAAAAGTTTCCTTCATTTATTATTGAATTCTGAATGCAACCAATTGAAAATGTATGTTTTTATTTATTCACAAAATACTTACAATTTATTTATTTTAGTTTCAATGTGAAAATATATAATTTTAATAGATTTGCAAAAAAAAAAACGCAACAATTTAGCAGACTAAATAACGCGCACCGACATTAAACCAAAACCAAGCGAATGCGATTCTCCAGTTATGTCTATGGAGATATCAAAAATTGAAACCGTTTTGTTTCATCTTTCATCAGTTGTTTTGTTTGGTTGAGCTCAGTGGTTTATGTACAGTACGAATGAGGATTTGTATGCTGTTTCAATTTCAATTTTGTTTCAATGCAGAAAAGCAAGAACTGTTTGATTTTAAGATTTTATTTTATACCCGAGGTCTGTTCTTTTTGAAATTATTGTTATGTCAAATAAATAATGAGGAAGTGTCATTGTTACGAATTGTTGGAATTTGTTAAAATTATAAATTAAATTCTATTGTTAGAAGTTGTTGATCCGTCAAACTACCAATATCAAAAATTATTAAAATTGTTTTGACAACTTTTAAATCGCAAAATGCATAGCGAGTGAAAATGACGTAAATAATGGTAAGGGATAAACGAAAAACATTGGTTTATTGTATAATGAATGTGGTTTGATTGAGATGAGGAATTACTTTTAAATTCATCGTTTCTTCTCAAGCAACAAAAAAAATAAAATAATTGCTTGTTTGTAGGATAATTATTCACTTTGACAGTTCATAGCTTTCAACTCATCTCCACAGCTGAGTTTGCACTTCAACAATGAGTTTAGAAACGATGTGATGACGTCATATTGTTACAAACCGTAACAATTTTTAACGTTTATTAATGAAAATAACTAACTAATGTTAACAATGGTTAGAAAAAGAACAAAGTAGTTTCGAAACGGATTAGTGAGCGTTAATGCACACTGAGAAATTAATTTTGGTCGCGTTCACGTATTTATTTCAAATTATTTGTGTGCAATATTTAGGGGCCAGTTTTATTGCTATTATTTCATCATAAACATTCTCAGAATTATGAACTTAATTTCTCAATTTTACTGTAAGACATCTAAGAAAAGAATTTTTATGATTCGATTCCTCAAGAATTCCCTATCACACAATTCAAAAGAAAAGAAAAGAAACGCAAAGCTTTATTCGATTGCAAGGTGAAAAATAATAGTGAATTGTGTTTATATTTCATGCTCCAGTTCTGTCAATCTGACTGAGATACCTTTTAAAAACCTGGACAGGTAAAATTTGTATGACAGATTGTTTAAAGCGATCATTGAAAAAAAATTTCTGACAGAAATCTTTCATTTAAATTGAGTTAAATTCGTTTCAAAATAGAATCAGCTATTCAGGAAAATTTCCGTCTGGAAAGTAGAAATATACATTTTTAGCGAAAAATTACTGTGGAATCAAAGTTTTTTCTCAATAATTTCCAATCTTTCAGTATATAATTTGCATTTCTCAGTTATAGCTTTCATTGATTTTCATCGACAAATTTGGTTTCGAGATTTGAATTCGATTAAGAGAGCGATGAGTTATACATTTTTCCACTACAAAAAAAAAATACATTATTTAACCCAGAACTTTTCTTTTGGTTAATTTTTAATTTTTCAGTGATGAAATCGTTTTCAATGAATAGATTTTTGTTGATTTCTTGATATCAATCAGAAAATGCTTGATTTCACTCAGGAAATTTGTATCCAATGACAGAAGTTCTCAATAACCAACCTGCCAAAAAAAATCCAATGGCTGCGTTCAATCTCAGACAGATAGGGTATCCGGATACCTTTTTGTTAGTGTTTTACGTGTAAAATAACAGCTGATCAAAAACAGCTGAGATGTCAAAAAAGGAATCCAAAGGTATCCAAGAATTTCTGGGGTATGTAGGTATCTGACAGAACAGCTGATTTAACACATGGTTGAATTTCAAGAAACTTGAAAATTGATTTCAGCCTTTTGTATTTGTTGGTAAACAAAAAGATACAAAATGTTAGTTGAAGTTGTATTTGAGGATGTTCTGTACATAATAGACGATGAAGAAGCTATTTGCCTCCAAATTTTAGAAGGTTATTATGATCTATTTTTTAAAACTTCAAAATTCACTTATTTTGTTCTCGTTTTGTAGATGACCAATTTGCTGGGTCTTACCTCTAGTCTAGTGTCCAGCATTCTGAAGTTGAAGAACCTTATCCTCATGTTTCTCTGCTTTTTGTGAACAGCTGAAAGTTGTTTTTATTTTTTGACAGCTATCCAACTCGTTCAACAAGGGATCTAAAAATCCACCTATCCAAGATACCCTATCCAACACGAGATTGGACGCAGCCAATGATTGGTTTCAATGATGAAAACTAATGATAGCTATAACTCTCCCCTTATGTCTCAAAACTTTACGAGTCCTAGGAAATTCCATTACGCAACATGAAACGAGGGAGCTATTTATTTTCGTCAAATTTGTCTATTCTTTTCAAGCTGTTTTCGAGAACGTTAAGCAAATTTGCGATGGCTACAATTTGTACGCAAATATTATGCTAGTGCCTAAGATTTCTGAGAATTTCTTCAATCAGGTTAACAGGGAAGTAGAATGAAGCTAATTGCAGATCCAAGCCCTGAAAATTGCAAGACCAGCCGATAACGAAAGGAATGATTTGTTTCGTTTTACTTTTTTTTTTCATTTAGTTTCGATTTTTGTGAAGTTTTCAAATTCCACTATTTGCATTAAATTCTTGAGATAAATTGGCCATACAAATGCTTTTATGGTTCATAAGTGGTGGATGTTAAAGTTTTGGGGGTTTGTTTCTATTTTTTCATTATTAAATTAATTATTATTAAATTAATAAATACAAGATCACATTTTTGTTTACTAATGCTTTTATTATTAATTGCAGAATAGATGTTGGAAATATAAATTAATTTGGAAGATACGCATGTATTTCCAATTATTGATCATTATATCCATTTGAAAACAAAAAAAAATTCAAAAAGAAGAATAACCTTAACCATGGTATTAGAATAGTTTACGTTGCTGTATCCTCTATTGAATTCTAACGTTCAATTGTTTCCGAAAGGACAATATTACATCCAAGCAACCCACGACCACTCCATTTCTTTGGAATAAGAATCAAATCCAAAATTTGTTCATCCCGCTTAACTTTAAGAGCAATACGTTGATTTTCCATATTATTTACCAAAGCCCCAATTTGAAAAAGATTATTTTCGAAATTCTTTGAATTTATCGAACCAAATTGCAAAATAGCATCTCCAATCTTAAGGCCTGCATCTTCAGCAGGAGAACCTGGGCTGACTAAGTTAACATTTACAATTACATTCAATGGTTCTGTAACTTCCATGGATGGAGATTCTAAACTGATTGAAGCAGCTTTGCTGGAGATACCTGCACTATTTTCTTCATCAGCAGCTTCCTTATGGACTTGATGAAGAAGTTCTTCAATTTCACTCATTAACTTTTTGTGATCATTTTGTAGACACATAATTTGTTGTCTTGCCTGTCGCACCTGATAGACATCAATATCGTTACGAGGGTATCCTTCAGCATCTATGAGAGGACCCTTCATGCCAACATTATCATTGGTCGATAAGATAGCTCCATAGTCAGATATTGACTTTTCTACTTTATCTTTGTCAGCCATTAGACGAATAACTTCATCTTTTGCTGTAGTCTTAGGGACGACCATTTTTGGAACTTTATGTAACAAAAGAAAAAAAAAGAAGAAATACCATAAGCGATTGGTAAATACTATTGTACCTATGACAAGTTTGCAAGAAAGATTTAAAGAAAATAGGAATAGATATTCAATACATTTTATATTTTATTTTAGTGTTGAAAAATACTCTCTGTTATGTACATAGATATTATGAAAGCAATACAAAATCTTGAACTTTCAACTAAATTTAAAACAATTGTCTAGAAGTTTAAAAATCATGTACATAAATTGGTTTCAAAACGTTGATTCTATTTAAATTCTCTGAAAATGATTACTCTCATTTTGTGTGATAAACAACTTAACTTTTCTGACGTTGAGATTGTTAAGATTTGTAACAATATGACGTCATTACATCGTTCCCAAACTCATTTTAAAAGTGTCAAATAGTTACGATTTGTAACAAGGACACTGTTTACAAATAGTCTTTATGTTTTAAAATTAAAAAATGTTTCTTCAAAATAAGTTTGTTTCAAAAAAAGAATGTAAATCCCATTTCATTTCTCAAAACATTTTTAGTTTGCAATTATTTCGAGCTTATTAAAATACGTTTTATATTTGATTTTCGTTAAAAATGATAACCCATTTTCGAGGTTTCGAATTTTAAATCCAAAAAACAACAGTGAAGTTTTTGATCATCAAATATTATTATGACAGTACCTATAAGAGCTTTTGCAGAAAAAATAATTTAAATCGGTTCATTAGTTCTGGAGAAAACTTAAAAACGAAATAAAGGTTCTATGGGGGGTACCTACTCTTGATAAGCAATACAAATATATTTTTTTTTAATTGAAAGATGCCAAGTTAAGAAACAAAAATTAAGAAAAAACTTTTTATAAATCTATCGATTCGTTTTTGAAAAAATTTGAATTTTCAATTTTTGACTAAAAAATATGTTAGTTTTGATCTTGGAAAAATGCCAAACTCGAATCTGCTTAAAAACCTTAAATTCCCAATTTGAACTCAATCGGTCCAATGATTTGGGCTGTAGGGGTGAGGACTAACAGACAGACGGTCGGAATTGGGGGACCCACTTTTTCGACTTATCTACCATCCTAATGTCGTGTTTTATTAAAATCTCGAGTTCGAATTTTTTATCGAATGCCATAAAGTTCTTATAGTCGAATTGCCTACTTTTTGACACTTCAACAACAAAAAGTTTAGGAACGCGTTGATGACGTTATTCTAAAATAACCTTATGGGGTTTTCCATTGGTAAATTTCTATTGCTATTCTATTTGTTTTGTTTTCGTGGCGCATAAAACAGGATTAGGACTATTTTTTCGTAATTGTATTAGTACAATTTTCTGTACGTTTTAACGATTGCGGTAGAGCTGTCAAATTTTCAGCTTAACATTTTTTATAATTGTATTAGTACTAGGGCAAAAGGGGGTAAATCTGCCGAAAAATTCAGATCTACAGATTTGATCTCAAATCCAAAATAAATCAGTCTCTTTTGCCTTTGAAATACAAAAATAGGAAAATTTCTGGGGTCGACTTTCTATTACCGCAGCACGAATTTCCTTCTGATATTTTTTTACAGTTAGGTAGGGGCCTCAATAGAACATGTTTTAAGTATTAGGGCGAGGCAAGACCTTTAAATCATAAAAAAATATTTTCTTTTTCGGACTTAACCCTACTTTTTTTGTATTTAGTTTTTTGAGCCTAAAACAAGTTTTGAATTGATAGTTTTGATAGCGTTCTAATAGCTAGTTATGTAAGGGGCATGCTGCCCCCTGCAACCCCCCTCCTTGGATCACTATAGGATTTGAGGTGGGTGCGAGTTTGGGTATATGCAAAGTATTTTTTGCATTTGAGCACTAAAATCGAAGAAATCCCCAACAAACGAAAATCAAGTATGGCAACACTGAACAAAAAACAGAAGAAATGTCAAAATCAACTATTTTGCGTGTTGTTTTTGAAAATTAATTTAAAATAGAAATAGATTTTTCCCCGCTCTAAAATTGCTATAATTATTATTTATTTGCACATATCTATCAAATAAAAAGAACGCATGTCGAAATTCGTGCTGCGGTAAAGGAAAGTTGAGCCTCGAAATTCGTGCTGCGGTAATGGAAAGTTGAGCCAAAGAAAAAAAGTACAATTCGTAGTTTTTCATTATTTAAAGACTTATTGGCTTGCCATCCCTGTTTTCATATTCAATTCTTTTCAACAAAACAACTGAGTGTTGAATCAAATAATTCACAGTTCACAAACCACATTTTATGGTACAGTAAGAGATGAAAATATTCAAAACTTCACTCAAAAAACGCTCCCTCCATACGTTTTTGTTTCACTCACTTTACTGTATTTGACCATTTCCTTTTTAGAATCCTATTAATAAAATGCCAGATGTCAAATGCAATCAATTCAGTGATAAGAACAAAATTACATCCTCATTGTTTTAAGACCAACACAATATGAAACGAATTTTGAAACTACTTATGTTTATCTTTTAAAATATTTTACTTACAATTGGATTTCACTCTTTTTTTGTATTTTCTTCTATTGTTTTATAAATTTTAAGACGAAGTACATATATGCAAGTAGCGACACGAAATCGAAAAGAAAAACAAATACTAAACCAAAAACACTACTCCTCACGGTCACGACACGACACTTCTCGAATGCGAATCAAGTTTGAAAGAAAAACGAGCAAAGCACTATGCTTCTTCTATCTGTCTCTTTCTGCACGATAAATAAATAAAACAAGCAGAAATGTTTTGAAAAAGCAAAGGTATTACCAGGATAAAATTTTAAAGATGGAAAATGCAACGAATAGCAACTTTTTATTATCTCTTTTTGGCTTTTTAATTCATATGAAGCAAAAGAAATATGCAAGGTTTTCCAACATGAGCAATATAATATTATGTTTATGTCATTGTAAAGTGAACTTATGCCATTAAAAAAAGTAAAACGACATCATTAAATGGCCGTCACCGCTTCAAATGCTGCACCATATCCGTAACATGAAACTTTCCATGACCAATTCGCATATTTGCGACTTTATGTCCTCGATAACTTCACAAATTCCATGTTAGGGGCCAGTTATAGCTATCATTGAAATCGATCCGGAAAAATTTTTGAATCGATATTTGACGGTGTTTCCATTTGATTAGAAATAAAAATTATATACTGATCGATCGGAAATCACACAAAGAATTTTTTTTGAGAAAAAAAAAGTGTAATTGCGCATTTATTTTTCTCTAAAAATGAATTTTTCTATTTTCCGGACGGAAAATCATTTTCCTGAACAGCTGATACTTTTAATTTCAAAAGTGAAACGAATCGTTCCACTGCTTTGTGTTTCTATTTCACACAATTCCAATGACAGATTTCTGTCAGTAAAAGTTTTTCGGTGGTTTTCAATCAGGAAATTTTTTTCAATGACAGAAATTTGTAATTATAGCTATAAACGACCTGTCAAAAAAATTCCAATGTTTGTTTTCAATGATGAAAACCAATGATAGCTATAACTGGCGCCTTAAGATCTTAAATCGATTGGGGACCACTGGCATAGACCTTATCTTTCACGTGGCTCCAATGAAAAAGGTGTAAAGATGTTACATCGCAAGATCTCGACAGGCAGTTGTTTTCACCTCTTCAGGCAGGATATTCATTTTAGTACCCAATAGCTTACTTTTTATTTTTTAAATGTCAAAAGATGACAGTTTTGCCGCGTTTAAATATAGTTATTTAAAATAAAAGCTATTATTGAAAACCCTTACATAAACATGGTAAATGCATATTTGAAGGCGAGCATGTTAATCTTTATAAAGACACATATTTCGTTTTTGGGGTTTATCTCTCCCCTTGCCCCAATCCACTTTTTTTCCAATAAGATCTTCATATCTGGATCATTTTAAAACCTGCAGTCTTATTCTATGAGAATTAATAGAAACATTTGGTTCACATGAATGTTTCATTAAATTTAACTTGTATTTGATATTGTATTGTTAAATTTAAATGTGTATCATAATTTATGCAAATTTTACTTGAACTTTAAACTTACATACATATATATAGTTTAAACATGCATGCCCTTGGGAAACGATCATCAGCAATTAATAAAGTACTTTTATAAATTTTATGATCATAATTATTGTCTTTATTATTTCATACCAAAAAAAAAACTAAGAAAAATACTTTTGTAAAATTTAAGAAGACTTTGGTTTTATCCCTTCTACAACAGCTTTATGGCCCTTTCTTTTATCGATCCACTTTTTATAATCATTATGAATTATTTTGGGTTTGTTCATGATAGCCCTTTGTTCTGCAAATGTATCACGTTCTTTTAACCAACTTCGTCCATATTCCCAACCGATAAGTAAATTCATTTGAGGAGGACAAGGCTATATTTATCATTAATATATTTTCTTAAATTAAAAAAAAATAAAAACAAAAAATTTAAAATATCTTACATCATTTGAAAAAGATGCAACAAATTTGTTTGATTTTGTTATAACGTTTGGATTTATGTTATCCCGCGGAACATGACAATAAGATTTCGACCATTCTGCTCTTTTTAAAATTGTCATTTCAAAAAAAGTTTGTTTTTGGCGACGCGAAGTGATCTTTAATTTAAAATTTCTAAATGTAAATGTTTGGAAGAAAATAATATGATTACTTAAATGTTTGTTATTAATATTTGAGGAAAGTAGTCATAGTCAAACTTATTGACTTAGCCCTAAAATCTCATGACGAAACAGCATTTTAGGGAATTTATCATAAAAGGAGAACCGATCCGATTTGCAGTTAAGAAATTGACAAAGGTCTTAAAAGAATCACAATTAATCGGGGATTTTTTCCGATAAATAAAAATGAGAAATATAGTTTCCAAAGTATCCCAAGAAGAATATTTTCAAATGTTTAGTTTATAGATATTTATAGAGTTTCTGGATACACTCTCGGCCAAGGCCAATATTCCCAATTTTAACGGCAAGGTTGGGGTCTATATTAGTTCCTCTCAAAATAATAAGTGAAGAAGCATACAATTACATATTAGTTAATAAATATCACATTATATGATTTATTTTAAATATGTTGGCCGCATAAATGAGTCTGTTGATCGGAAAGTATGATTATAGCGGACTTTTCCAGGCCGAATTCCAGCTTACAAGGATCTGTACAAAAGGATTGGTATTTCCAATTCTCGTCGGTTCGAAAATAATTGTATTAACTATAGGGCCCAAAAAATTGTGACAAAAGTGGAAAGCCTTTTGAATAAACTCAACTCTTTCCCTTTCCTTTACTTTATAAATATGTAATACCATTTGGTCAGATGAATCTTTTATCAACAGTAAACTACTAAAAGGGTATGCCCTTTACAAAAACCGAAATATCACCAAAACCGTTCGTAATGTTAATTGTACGAGTCTTACCTTATCGAACTGAATCTTTGCTTCAGTTTGGGACTATACGATAAAATTTGTAAAAAGGCTCAGTAGGTTAGTTAAGGTCGTAGTGGCTTTTAAGACAAACTTAATCAATGAATTAGATAATTTTTGAACTGAAACCAATTGAAGTTTCTTAAATAGGACTTTTGATGTACATATTTGAGCATCAGTCACTTGAATAATTACACCAGATTCCTCCCAGATAGAACCTAGTCTTTGAAACACAATATTTCAGTTTTACTGACCCACATTTTGTTTGATATTAAGTAATGGAAAATACTGACACTTATTGGGTATCTGATCAATTTGGCGTTCAGGGAAGTAAAGTTAAAGTAAAGTTAATGTCAGCTCATGGTCTAATTTCTTGTATTAATGTACCAACTAGAATTACTTCTACATCCAATACATGCATTGATCATATTTTAGCTAGAATTGATTTAAAAACTGATTTAACCCTCACTAGTTCAGTACCTATCTGATCTTAAGATCTCAGATCATCACATGACTTGTCTATTATTCAATTTTAAAGAAAAGTGCGAAGTCGGTTTAATGCGACAGGTCCTGAATAGGCAAGCTATCATAACAAATTTTGAAATTTTGAATTCTATTTTATTATTTAAAAACTGGTCAAGAATTCGAAGCGATCCTGACCCTTCCACTGCTTTTTTTTTGTATCCTTTTGAAACGTTTTGTTGATCAAAGCTCGGAAGTTATTGGAAGAAAAAAAAGTAATTTAAAAAAACTCAAGCCCTGGATGTCTAATTATTTATTAGAAAAAATTAATTTTAAAAATAAATTGAGGATTAAGTGTAAGAAACACTCTAATAACGTTTTATACCGTGAAAACTATGATAATTTATGTAAAGAAATCAGACTAGAAATTCCAATATGTAAAGAAAATTTTTATATGGATAAGTTCCATAAAGCAAAAGGTGATTTAAGAAAAGAATGGGGTATAGTCAACGAATTATTCAACAAAAACAAAACTTCTGATTTACCTCCTTATCTTTCTTTCAATTCCCAGACCATTGTTGATCATTCAGAAATGGCTAAAATTTTCAATGATTATTTTATAAAAATAGCTGTAGAAACAATCGAAAATGCTGGTATTAACAACTGTACTGAAATGTGTTCTGAAAATTGTTTCAAAGAAAGTTTTCAATCTCATAGTTTCCTTTTTCAGCCGATAACTTCTTTCGAAATCGTTAGAGTAATTCAAGGTTTAGATAGTTCTCATTCTTCTACATCTAATAGTTTTTCAAATTTTTTTATTAAAAAGGTTAGTTTTAATATAGTTGATATGTTATCTCTTTTATTTAACAAAAGTATTTTTCACGGTAATTTCCCGTCAAGTTTAAAAATAGCTGAAGTTATACCTATTCCTAAAAAAGGGGATAAGAAATGTGTCAACAACTTTAGACCTATTTCTCTATTACCAGTTTTTTCAAAAATTTTCGAGAAAGTTGTTAAAAGTAGGGTTATTAATTATCTGGATGGCATTTCTTTTTTCAACTCTAAACAGTTTGGTTTTAGAGCTGGAAAATCTACAGAAAATGCACTATTAGCTCATTGTAGTTTTATCTATAAAAGTATAGACCAAAAAAAGTATACTGCTGCTCTATATATTGACATCAAGAAAGCCTTCGATACTGTTGACCTTGAGATATTATTAAGAAAATTAGAGAAAGCTGGTTTCAGAGGTTTTATGCTGGATTGGTTTTCTTCTTATCTAAAAAACAGAAAACAAATGGTCAAAATAGGCAATAATTTCAGTGATGTCAAAAATATTAATATAGGTGTCCCACAAGGATCAGTCTTAGGTCCAACCTTGTTCCTTATTTATATTAATAGTATTTTTAATTTTAACTTTAAAGGCAAAGTCTGTGGTTTTGCTGATGACATAGCTTGTGTGTATTTTAGTACCACTGTTCTAGATATGATTTCGGATATAAACCATGACTTAGAATTGTTCAGACATTGGTTCGGCGTCCATAAGCTTGTCATTAGTGAAAAAACAAGAGTTATGTTTCTTAAACCATTTGATTCCTTTACTAATCCACCATTTCTTGTTCAACACAATTTTGACTGAAAAAATATCCCGCTAAGTAGTGTACCTATCTTGTTATTTATCTAATGCTTTGTCACCAGCTAATGTTTTAAATAATCACTGTTCTTCAGTGTTTTAGTATCGAGCAAGTTTTCGAATACAAATATCTTGGTTTAACTATTGATAGCAAAATAAACTGGAAACTTCACACTTCTGCATTAAAAAAATATTTGTTATCAACTACTTATGTATATTATTTTTCACTTGAGGAAACTTTGTTGTAGAAAACTTATGGAAACAATCTATTATGGACTGGTTCAATCCAAAATTCAATACGGTATAATTTGTTGGGGTGGTACATTTAAAAACAATTTACAACCTCTGATAGTTTCTCAAAAACATATTTTAAGAACCATCTGGATGAAAAAGAAAAATGAACATAGCTTTCCGTTATTCGTCAGCTCTGGTATCCTTCCGCTCAAACATCTTTATTTTTTTAAAGTTCTAAAAATATTTTTCTTCAGAAGTGGTTATCTCTTAAGTCGCAATACGCCAGCTTACTCACTACGAAGCAACGATAGAAATCTTTCTGTCATTCTAGTGCACAATTCTCATTTAAACTTCTATACCTCGGTAGCACCTAGACTTTTTAACGCGTTACCTTTTGACATTCGTTCTGCTCATTTATTCAATAAAAACATTAAAAAATGGCTTTTTAACTTTGATTTTGAAGAAGTCAATAACATCATCAGAATTATGGTTTAAATTTGTATATTCACATTTAATTTCCCTTAGCAAAAAAAAAAATAATAATAATAATCTTGGTACTTTCGACTCTTGTCATAGGACAACAGATTGTACCTTCTTTTTCGTTCTCTATTATGAAAAACACTTATAATTAGTATTAATATAGTACATTTACAAATTTTTTTATTTTTTTTAATCAAGATACAATTAACTAATTGTTATGTTTGAATTTTATATTGCATATATTTAATGTAAAAGAAAAAGTAAATAAACTGAACTGAGACTGACTCCTTGTCAAAGGTTTGTCCCAATGATAGGACTCAAACTATACTATGAAATAAGGAAAAACGTGATTTAAAACAAAATCAAGAGGCGAGGAAAAAATAATTCAAATCTAGAACTGTAAATTATAACCCAAAAAATTTCACATACTGCATGTTTAGGCAGGAATAGTAACAGGCCTACATACCAGCCATTGTACAATGAAAAAGAACCTACAAATAATTGGTTTAGGTTTCGTAGCATCCATTAGGAAAAACATGATGGCATT
Organism: Eupeodes latifasciatus; assembly: GCA_920104205.1. NCBI lineage: Eukaryota > Metazoa > Arthropoda > Insecta > Diptera > Syrphidae > Eupeodes > Eupeodes latifasciatus. The sequence continues at coordinate 114,406,364 of OV049925.1, read as the reverse complement.
TTGGGTAAGTGTGAAGTACTCACGCACCAAACGAGGAAAGACTTGCTCCACTACCTTGTAAAAGAAACAAAAACCTTCCTTTTCGGGCGCTAAAATAATTGACTAAGTTTCTAAAAAAGATAAACTTAAGAGTTAACACTGTGAAATTGAAAGCCTTACCCAGTTATAGAAGGGAGCACAAATAGGTCTTTAGGTCGTAGTGTACTTACCTCAAACCATTGAATAATTACAAATAGAAGTGGACACCGAACATTTACTCAAACGACCATGCGACTTATGAGCATCCAGTGAGTACTATTAGTAGCTTGAATATCATTTTCATGATTTTGGTTTTTGTATATGCTAATTTGTATCCTCAAAAGGGATTAAAAAAGTCCTTTTGGGATCTTTTTTGAAAGCGAACTATATGAATATTTATAGATGAAGACAATAATATGCACGCGTTAAATGGGATAATGTGTTTGTGTCGCCACAAAAAAAGGAATAGGTATACCTACATCTGAGTATGTTAAGTAGGTATTTAAAAAGATACTATTCATTTTTCGTGTGTAAAAAATTGCCTTTTTCTTACTATTTTTATTTTGTTTTGGAGATTTGGTTAAATTGATTTACCAAATCGTTTACTTGGAGGTTTGTTGTTCCAAATAAAAAAAATTGCAATTATTTTTTCATGAATTTTTGTATCGGTACTGGCAGATATACCATTTTACGAATACATAGTTTTGTGAATGTTACGATATGGCCAAGTGCATGTTGCATGATAACTCAAAAAATAAATTTCTTCAGTAAAGGCATTTGAAGGTTTTTAAACTTTTTAAATAAACTGAAACAAAAATGGAATACATATAATTTATTTAATATTAGGTACTTATATACCTATGCACATAAATAATGCATTACTATTTCTTGAAACTTTTTTTACAATTTGCAATGTCTAACTTAAATCAAATAAATTATTAATTTCCCATAGGAAGTTATTGTAATGGGTCCGATTTGACAAATTGAAAATTTTGACATTTCTCGACGTTTCAAGGTCCCTAGAGTCGAAATAAAAGATTTTTAGAAAGATGTCTGTGCGTGCGTGTGTACGTACGTCCGTACGTCCGTACGTTCGCGTCCATAGCTCAAGAACCAGAAGAGATATCGACTTCAAATAAATTTTGTTATACAGATAATAAGGCAGAAAGATGCAGAAAGGGCTCTCAAGAAAATTGCGTGGGTGGTTTTTTTACCATAGCAGTTTAAAAAAAGGTGAAAATTTTGGTTAACCCTAAATGTCTCATGAACCAATGACGCTAGAGACTTGAATTAAATTTTGTATTATATATTGTAACGTGATACAAAACAATTATATTTTTGGAAAAAATCCAATTAACGGTTTTTTTTATAAATCAAAAAAACTGAAAAAAAAAAATTTGTCACTTCGAAAATTTTACGACTAAAATATGATTTCATCTCCAAAACAATTTTGTGCAACGAAGAATAATGTTTTTGACATCTGATAAAATTTTGAGAAAAATCGAATTGACAGTTTTTTTACAAAAAATAATAACCTAAAAAAAAATAAAAAAATGTTGGTAAAAATTGAGTTTTGACTCAAATATCTTTTCAAAAATTTGAGATATTGGCTTTAAACTACTTTTATCTTTCAAAAAATATTGGTTTCAACATTCAGTAAAATTTTGAAAAAAATAGAATTGACAGTTTTTTTACAAAAAATTAAAAACCGAAAAAAAAATTTAACAAAAGGTGGTAAAAATTGATTTTCGACTTAAATATCTTTTCAAAAATTTGAGATTATGGCTTCTAACTAATTTTAACTTATAAGAAATATTGTTTTAAACATTAGGACAAATTTTGAGAAAAATCGAATTGACAGTTTTTTTACAAAAAATAAAAACCTAAACAAAAAAATTAATAAAAGTTGGTAAAAATTGATTTTCGGCTCAAATAGCTTTTCAAAAATTAAAAATATTGGCTTCAAACTTATTTTATTTCACAGAAAATATTGTTTTTTATATTCAATAATTTTTCTATAAAAATCCAACGGTCCGTTTTTTCATAAAAAAAAATAAAATCTACAAAAAATAGAACGCAAATTTGGTAAGAATTGATACATTTAGACAAACTTTTAAGCAAGACAAATCGATAGACGGGATGGGAAGTTATCAGTGTGGGTCGCATCCCAGCCTCTTTTTTTGTCTTAATTTTGTTAAGGAGAGGTTGAAAATAATTGGAATGAAATAAATGAAAATGACGATGAAATGTACTTAACATTATGTAGGTATTTTGTAGGATATATGTATTGCAAAATCTGTGCTAAAGAAAAATGACTGATTTATGCAAATTGTTTATAGACAAAAGCAAATGTCAAAACAAAGACACTTCATATATAGAGTGTCCGTGTGTCAAAATAACTATGAAACAAGGGAACATTTAATAAAATTTCGTCAATTCGAAAATAAGATTAATGGAGGCTTGTCAATTCCTACAAGAGAATTCGTAAGTTATGTAAAAACTACTGTGCAATATTTTGTAGAAGAGTGCTTCAAAAGTACCCTTTGCTCAGGATTTAACCACAACATCACTTAATTATGAAACTTATGTTAAAACCAAATGATGAACAACAAAAATCTTATATCAATCAAAATTCGCTAGCAGCAGTTTTTCATAACGTAACTTGGTCTTGATCATTTAGTTTCAATCTTAGTTTCATACTAAATTTAACTCGATCGAGTTTAAATTTTAAAGGAAGTGTTTTTTTCATTGTAATGTGCATACGAGTATGCACCAGTATAACTATCTGACCTTATTAATAATATATTCTTGTACATTATCTTTTTTATGCTGTTTTTATTTTATTTAAGAGTTTTGGTAAAGTGTTGCAACTTTAATTTGATGTGGTTTGTTCAATTTACAGTTTTTTTTTTCAAAGCAAAACAAAAATTATTATTATTAAAATCGTCTGCTTTGCGTACAAAGTATTTGAAGTTAATCAAAACATTGATAAACAACGTAAATCGGCGAAGGTTCAACAAGATACCTTAGGTATGTGTTAGTACCTTACTTACTGAACTCAAGAAATAACTCAAAACTGTATGTACCTATCATGCCTAATTTATTAACTAGGACCTAGATATAAATATGTATGTATGTACATAGGTAGGTAAATACTATTTTTTAGTTTCAAAGACCAAACCAAATTTTCCACTTGTCAAATTGAAATCTACTTACCTTACCTACTGATAACCTTCATCTATTGAACTGGTATTTAAAGTAGACATATTGTGATATGAATCTACAAAGAAGGTATACCTCCCTCAATATTTGTGTTCAAAATGTTTTCAAAGGTAGATGTACCTAGGTAAGGTACAAATACAATTATACTCAGGTTCAGGTACTGCCTAGAAAATTAGGTAGGTAAATATTTTTCCGAAGGTAGGTTAACTTTCATAGATACCTTTGTAAATTTCATTTAATTAATACAAAAAAATATAATTATGTTTTGTTCAAGTTTGGCGCAACAATTTATTATAAAAAGAGGCTACGATGCGACCCACACTGATAACTTCCCATCCCGTCTGCCGATTTGTCTTGATAAAAATGTTTGTAGGTTTTCGTGTTTTGGTACAAAAGTTGTCAGTTGAATTATTTCTAAAAATTTAAAAATTTCCAACAATATTTTGCATATAATGAAAAAGTTTGATTTCAAAGTCGAAAATCAATTTTTCTGAACATTTAATAATTTTTTTAGTCAAAAACGTTATTCTTCGTTGCAAAAAATTATTTTGGAGATAAAATCATTTTTTGTTCGTAAAATATTCGAGGAGACAAATATTTTTTTTCAGTTTTTTTGATTTATAAAAAAACCCTTAACTGGATTTTTTTTTTAAATATATTTGTTTGGTATCACGTTACAATATAAAATTCATTTAAAGTATCTAGCGTTATTGGTTCGTGAGATATTTTGGTTAAACCAACCTTTTCATCTTTTTTTTATTGCTTAAATTGGTAAAAAAAAACCACCCACACAATTTTTTTGAGAGTCCTTCTGCATCATTCTGCATTTTTGTCTGTATAACAAAATTTATTTGAAGTCGAAATCTCTACTGGTTCTTGAGGTATAGACGACGAAACTTCGTGAACGTACGGACGTCCGAACGTACGTACATACAAACGCACGCACAGACATCTCTCTAAAAATCTTTTATTTCGACTCTAGGGACCTTGAAACGTCGAGAAATATCAACATTTTTAATTCGACAAATCGGACAATAACTTCCTATGGAAAGTTAAAAATAAAGCGAAAAAAGGGATGTACTAGGTATAAAAGGAAGAAAATTTCTTTACCACTGATATGCGACTACAAAAACTGCAAAAAGTGAAAACTACTTCCATGCAACCGGCAACCTAAAGCAAAACAATATCTCAAAAAAATACGTAAAAGCAAAAAAAAAGTATAAAAATAATTCTGAAAGCCATATACTACCTACCTACTACAAAATGTATACCTATACAAAAATTCAACAATGCGAGAAAAAATTGTATGTTATTTGTGTACGCACAGTGCACTGGTGAATGTTAACATGATCCAAAAAGGCTAAGAATCCTTTTTTACTCCACTTTGATTAGGTATATCTTTTTTTCTTCACTCGACAGTATTTTTTAAAGCAAAGAAATCTGCCTAAAATACCTACTACTAAAATAATTGAAAAATGTAAGAGGTAGGTACACCCCCAACTTATGTGTTGTATGTATATGTACCTCCATACATATGTTCCTACTAACCTCCATTTGTGCATATGAATACCTACCTTACCTACATAGGTATATGTAATAACTAATTACTAATTACCTACGCACCTAACATTAGCCTAAACAATATACCTACCTATGCTTATGTATGTACATTTGCAATGTATACTTTGTAGGTAGTAAAGTATGATTCGTCCACTATCCCTATTTTCAGAAAAAAAAAAAGAAATTTAAAAATAAACCTATCCCATCCCAACCCATATCAAACTAATAACGAAATTGAAGAAAAATTCACCGAAAGCCACAAATCATCATCATGTCGAATGCACCGAAAAGCACCAAAATCATTTTCGTTTTATGAATGAGAACGAAATTTAAAAAAGAAAAACAAACCTTCAAAATACATTTTCTGCAGCGAACGTGATTTGGCCTTGAATGCAACACTTTAACAGACATACATATGTACCTACACAGTTGTTATTGTTGTTTTTTATTCTAAATAACAATATTCCGTTATCTTTCTCGACCATAAATTGTGAGTAAATTTCCCATAAGGACCAAAATTTGTAAAATTGGGTGTTGTATTTGATAGACTGATACAATAACTCGCCGTGCGATACTAGCGACTTATGAGCATTTGAAAAATAAGTGTCGCCATCTAGATCAGGATTTGCCCGGTGTCCCTTCTATTTGTAATTATTCAATGCTCAAACTTAGTAAATTTATTAAATGGCCTTTAGAGAAAGAAAAATGTTAACGTTCCTAGGGTGGCCTAATTAAGAACGACAAATAAAATCCGATATCTCCTTTTCAAATCGCCTCGATTTGATCAATTATAAAGTCGTAAAATATACTTCCAAGATTTGAAGAAAAAACAATTCAAAATAAGAATTTAAACAAATAATAATGTGCTTTGTAAGTAAAACACCAACTCTTGTTCTTGGTTATGCACATCAAAAACAAACATCAGCGGTTGCAATACAAGAAATCGAAAGTGTTCACTACTTCTTTGATTATCAACAAAAAGTTCATCGTATCGGTTTAATTACTTGTTAATCGCAGTCATTTAAAGAATTGTTGTTTAAAACTTATTTTCATTTGAAAGAAAGAAACAAAAAAAAATACTTGAATATCCTTTTGTTTAGATAAAAAATCAATTTGTTTTTATTTTAACTTAGTTAGCTTCCTTAACAACTGTTGTCTTCTCAGAAACGTACAGACCATCCAAGAACTTACGGATATCCTTGTTTTTCACAGTTGTAGATTGTTGGATCAAAGCTGCTGAACCAGAAACAGCTTCGATGTCGTTACCTTCAACAATGAGCTCGTCTTTTTGCGCGGTCGAGTTAACGACAGTCACACCGGGTGCCATCGCAACGCGACGAATGTACTTCTCACCCAAGAAGTTACGAATCTCAATAACTGTGTTGTTTTCAGATGTAACGCAGTTAATGGGGAAATGGGCATATACGGCACGCATTTTGTATTGGAATCCCTTAGTGACACCTGGAAAAGGAGAAACAAAGAGATTAGAACGGCTTTTCTTTTTCATTTGAACATATATAAAACATACCCTTAATCATGTTTTCAATGTGACTGCATACAGTGCGGACGGCGGCCAGTTCCTTCTTGGCTCCAAACCATTTTTCGACCTTGAGGGTACGTTTGTTGATCATGTACATGTCAAGGGCCAAGTGCTTGAAGCTGCGCTTCAAAACACCACGGGGTCCTGTGATGGTGACCACACGAGCCTTCACTGAGGCTTTAATGTATGAGGGGATTTTCACGCATTGGTTTGAGTTGATTGTCCTCATTTTGACACTGGAAAAGTAGAGAGAAAACTCCGATATTAATTATACAGATATGAAGGGAAGAATGTTTTGTTTTGTTAGTCTTAAATTTTGATCCTGCTATAAAGATAAAATATATCCAAAATAGTTATTCGAACCGTAAAATTCACTATTTTATGTGGGTTTCATTTAATTATTTTTTTTAACGCTTAGTAAACACGAATAACTAGTGAAACTGTCAAATATTTAGCCACCAGTTAATGACACATCCCTAATTCTATCTTCAGAAATTCATATAGTTTTCACTTTATTGAACATTAATATACCGTAGAATAACATTTTATATTTTGGATATTTTACCAATATTAGGATGTTTAAAAATTAAAATTTCATATAAAAAATTCGATGAACTTACACGCTTCGGACCGACCGGAAAAGAGGATTTTTTAGAAAAGGAAATTTTTGACGTCTGTCATAAACAGCGTTGCCTTATACCAAAATATAAAAAGATGGCCGTCATGTAAGTGTTTCGAAAATCAATGGATGGGATTATTTTATTTGGGGCGGACTCACATCGTTTAAATCTTAAGCTATTAGCACAGTTATTAGTGCAGGAAAAATTGACAAAAATTAAATAATAGTAAAAAAAAAAGTATTTTGCATGTTATTTCAACTTTTTTGTGTTACATCGAAAAATAATCATGATATACAAACAAACCTTTTTGTTTGAAATTACTGTATTCAACGTTACATAGACATTATTTACATACAAAAGTTACATAATTAACCAGCTCCCAAGAATAAAACTGACTGAGAAAACATGTGTCTGTTCAAAAATATTTGTTATTTTTTTATGATAACATTTTTTCCACAATCATTTTTAAGATTTTATATTGTTTTACATTTTCAGTCTGCTGTTTTGTTTTAAATTATTTAAGGTTCCCCCATTAGAGGTATGAGAAAAATGTTAAATCTCTACTAAAAGCCTGGTCAAATATTGTATAGAAACACATAAACCCATGTTCAAACTAAAGCCATCTGTTGTAGCAATCAGGACAACAACGGCTTGACTAATATAACAGAATATGACTACATATTTTAAGAGCAAAACAATTCACTTTTGCTGTGAGTTACCATAACAATGAATACCAACTAAAGTTGTTTTCAATCAGCCACAATTTAAGCATATTTCTGAAATTCTTTGGCTAAGTACAGACGATGGTCATATCTTACATTATTGATAGATCAGTCCGAACAAAATTTCACAAAATATTTTGTCTTCAATGATATATTGAGACACTGCAAGCTTTTTTGAAAAATATTGTCGAACGAATCTGACAAAAATTGAAGATTTAATAAATGACAGTACTTAGCTTTCGTTTATGTTTTCTTTAATTTTTGTTAGTTTTCTTTTCAAACGTATATTCTTTTTATTGCTTGACACAATTTTCAACCGTGAAATTAATGTAGAAGTATTTAATAACGAAATATTTTTGTTATTTGATACAAAAAACTGATCTCAATAAAAATAAAATAACAACCAAGTTTGAAAAATTCATATTGACATCTATTAAATGCATGAAATCATAATGACATATTTTTTTGAAAGAGTTGCATCGGAAGAAATATTTGTCATCTTTGTATATAAAACCTACAGTATTATCATTGTGAAAGTCTATGATGTCACCAACTGGAGGCTACGGTGACATTAGCCTGTGCAGTGCTTTTTGACATAACCTTTGTATATAAAACTTGCAATGCAACATTGCGGCTACTGTGAAAGCAAACAAATTCCTCATTGATAGCACTATAGATATTGTATGCAAAGCTGGTGTATTAAACCAGTGAATTTAATGTGGAACAAAGTCATGTGCAATTCAGCATCATGCTCAAAAGTAGAGGGAGGGAGACAAATATGTCAAAGCCTGAATGTAAGAGTATACACCAATGGTTTTATTTTTACTTCCTATAAAATATTATAACTTTTTGACAGTTTTACAAAAACTAAAAACTGTTAGAAAATTGAAAAACATTTTCGGACAACAAAAAAATGATTTCAAAAGAAAAAAGGTGGCTTTAAATAGGTACACAGTGTTTTTAAAATGAAAGTTAAAACGTACTTTGAATTCTTTAAAAGTATCTCACTAATTTAAGAAAAATTTTGCAATTAGTTGCATAAACATTAATAGGAGATTTTAATGAAATTCTTGAAAAAAGGTGTAAGAAAACGTAAAAAAGTAACATGTGGCCTTTTTCTTTTTTAGTTCAGAGCTAAGCACTGAGCAGAGTCTGAGCGAACAGAGTAGGGAAGAGTAGAGTAGAGTCAAAAACACTCTAGTAAAGATATAAACCCTCGGTAGCCATATTGGTTTGCCTACAAGCTAAACCGGAAACTGGCCTCATAAAGTGTGCGTGTAATTTCTCCTCTAATTTATGAAATTTCCCCTAAAAACTCAGTAAATGTGTCTATGTATGCGTGAAAACACGTCAATTTTACTCGTTGAATTCTTCCACATTACAAATACAACAATGTAAACAAATGGGTTTTGAAGGGTGATACGTACGAAGGATTCATATCTTCATATAGAGTGTTTTTGAGTAGAGTGTTCAGCAAAAAAACACTCTATATGAAAATATAAATCCTTTGTACGTATCACCCTCCAAAACCCATTTGTTTACATTGTTGTATTTGTAATGTGAACGAATTCAACGAGAAAAATTGACGTGTTTTCACGCATACATAGAATTAACTAATGAGTTTTTAGGGGAAATTTCATAAAATAAGAGGAGAAATGACACGCTACTTAAATGAGTTTATGAGTCCGATTTCCGGTTTAGCTTGTAGGCAAACCAATATGGCTACCGAGGATTTATATCTTTATTAGAGTGTTTTTGGTTCAGCATTTTACTCCGTTTACTCTGTTATTTTATTCTTAGCTCACAGAGCGCGTTCTGAACATGTTCAGATCTAAAAAAGAAACACGAATTTGAAGCTCTGAACGATCAAAGCTAAAAAGAAACACAATTATTTTTTTGACAGTTCGAGCTTTGCTCTGAACTAAAAAAGAAAAACGCCAATAGAAACAACATTTGACAATAAAGAATAAATTTAAAGCTTTTGTTTCACTTGCAACATTGTGGCAGCAGATTCAGACGAATATGCTACAACAAAGATGAACATGTTCGTCTTCACTTTAATCTTTATCTGATTTCCTATAATCTAAATATTTGTGATTTAATTATTTTGCATCCTTATTGTTGTTGCTGGCAACTAAGTTGTCTGTCTAATGGCTGCTAATGCTAATGCATGTCCCCACCCAGCAACTTAAAAAACAAAAATAAAAAACAAATGTACAGGGTAAACTTACTTGTTTTTCTGTATGTATTGTATATAAAATCTTTACCATTCACTTGATATTGGGCAGGTTCAGCCGACATAAGGGACTTGAAAGTAAGGCAAGTTTCTTGCATCTGATTGGCCAGCTGCTAAAAAGTTACCTTCCAATTAAGGCAACTTTATTGGAAAGTTGACTGGAAAGTTAGGCAAGAAAAATCTCCCTTACTATCAAGTCAAGTCAACTTATGTCAAAATGACAATTGATCATATTTTTTAATTCAACTAAAAGCTGAACTTTATTACTCAATGATTTATTTATTTTCTGCACAATTTCATTTAATGCTTTATGTAAAAAGGTTCCTTGTAAATTTGGAAAAGAAATAAGTAATATTTCTTTAAAATACAAATCATGATGGACTTGTAGCTTGCCTGAGGAGTGTTTTGTAGAAAATAATGATTTTGGTAATTTTTGTACTATGAACTTGAAGTAGAGGTTTGTGAAGTAAAGTTCTGAATTTTAAATTCATGACACTTGAAAAACTAACTAGTTGCCTTGGTCAAAATTTACGTTCAAAGAATGAAGTTGACTGCAAATGAAGTCCCTTATGTTGTCTGAACCTGCCCATTATTAAGAGGAACGATAGAGGTGACATCTGGGTAGCTGTCAAGAAATTTACTTGCGTGGAGTTGTAATTTCAACAGAAATCACCAGCGCCACCAGAACACCCGTGTATGTACTAAACGTTCATGTTCCATAAGAGTTACTTTAGGTTTTATATACAACGCCTTGTGCTTCTTTGAACAACTTCTGCAAGCTATTTTGCTAAACAGTGTATACCTTGCACTAGCTTTCCTTACTCTATCAACACATCTTAATACAATACTAAAATATGTCCTTCACAATTTCCCTTTCCCAAAAACAACAGTTTGAGAGCAATAGTACCTTGCAAAGAAAACAACAAACTTCACTTTTTTGTTAGCAGAATTCTTGAGAAGCAAATTTTAACAAACTTTACTTTGTTTTTATTGAAAATAGAAATAGAGGAAATTATATTTAAACTTTTTTGCAAAATACTCGCAACACACATTAAAATCTTGTCAATTAAAAATCAAAATGGATTCAACTGAAGCACCCGAAACTGTTAACAGAGATGAGCTCATTATGCAGCAGCAGCGGCAAATCGAAAAAGAGGTTAATCTTCGTTTTACACAAAAGTCTATTATTTCAAGTTGTTTAATTTTAATCTTTTAAATTAATTTAAAAAAAAAACAAAGATCTCAGAAAGCATTCCGCTGGTGAGTGATTTGCAGATTCTGTCCACCCTGAATCGGGAATACAACGGCGACGCTGTTTATACATCAAAAATAGAAGATCTCGGTGAGAAGTACAAATTTATGCGTCGCACCCGGCCCGACGGTAATTGCTTTTTTCGTGCATTCGCCTACGCCTATTTAGAGTACTTACTTACCAACAAAGAAGATTATGTAGCATTTAAAGATCTCGCCCAAAAGTCCAAAGACAAATTGGTGCAATTGGGATTCCCTAGTTTTACATTAGAAGATTTTCACGAAACTGTAAGTGTTTTTCCAAGTTATTTATTTGCCCCACTTAACATTTCTATGATTGAAAGAATAATTATATATTTTTTGTATGCAGTTTATGGAAGTCATTAAACGTGTAGATCCAATTGATACTGCAAAAGATGTCAATATTAAAGACGAACTACACACAGTGTTCAATGAGCAAGGATACTCAGACTATGTCGTTGTATATTTGCGTTTAATTACCTCAGGCAAGTTGCAAGAAGACGCCGACTTTTATCAGAATTTCATCGAGGGAAATTTCACAATCGAAGAATTCCGTCATCAGGAGGTCGAGCCAATGTACAAAGAATCTGACCATATACACATTATTGCATTATGCACTGCCTTAAATGTTGGTGTACGGGTCGAATATATGGACCGTGGAGAAGGTGGGAAAGTTAAGGCTCACGACTTTCCCGAAGGAACTGATCCCAAAGTGTTCTTGTTGTATAGACCTGGGCATTATGATATTTTATACTCAAGCAATTGAATAATTATTAAAAACAAAACTATTAAATCAAAAAAAGCTTCAGCACTATTTTCTTCTTCTTGTTCAGTTGATTTTATATTTTTGAAAAAAAGAGGCTGGGATGCACATTAGTAGCTTTCCACTGGTTCCCACTTAAACAAATGAGATTTTTTGTAACAAGATATTTTTATTATTTGGATAAATTATAAAGTAAGCAATCTGTCTTAAGTTAAATTAATACATTTTGATAGGAATTTATTTTCTCTAAGAAAAAACACTCTTTGAATGTTAAAAAACATTCACAATAATATTTCTATAGTGTAAGTTAACTTTAAAGTTCTTCCTTTCTTTTTTTTTGGTCTCAAGATACTTGAGTCGAAAATCAATTTTTAACAGTTTTTAATTTGTTTTAAAATTAAAATTAGTTTGAAGACAATGGGGTATATTCATGGCAAGGGTGGATCCAGAGTTTTAATCAGGGGGGGGGGTCACACGTTTTACATATAGAGGCTAACAAAATTTAAATAACATAATGTGTATCTTAACCTTAAATGTACACAAATTTCAAGGGCTAAAGTGACAACTTTAGTTTTTAAATTATTTAAGAACGCTGTTGCTTAGCAAGGTACTTATAGTCTAACTATTTAATTTGGTCGACTCTCTAAACATGAAAGCATTCCAAGATTCCAACAGTTTTCTAAATATGCCATATTTAAGAGCCAAACACAATAGTTTAGAGGGTTTTTGTTGCTTTCACGCAGAAATGTAAGAAATTATTTTGAAACGTAGGTTTTTGCCAAAAAGAATATATTCTTTTTTGTTGCCATTTCTGTTAATGCGAAAAACGCTACAAAAATTCAAGAACTGGCTTTTTTTGACGTAGTTTCTTCGGACTCAATTTTGCTATCAGTCTGCTTACTCGTAGATTGGAGCTGGGGCTAGAAAATATTTTGATCTTAAACGAGTTAACAAAACTTAAAAATTGTGGAGAGAAAAATGTTAGTTTAACACAATTTGTTAAAATTCGTGTTTAAATCTCAGTTCTAGAACATCTTAAGCAAATTCATTTCAAAAAGTAGATTTCTTTAATTTTTTTTGATCTTAAAATTTTTATTCAACAAACAATCAATTTTGAAAGAAATATAATGCAGGACTGGGTCGCTAGAACTTGCTAGTTTCTTCAAAAAAGTCTGTTTAAAAATATTTCCTATATTTTAAAATTTAAAAATGTACCTGCAAAATAAGTTTTTCTCTAAAATTTAAATGCCATTTTATTTCTCAAAAAACCGAGATTAACTTATTTTTTTTTTTTTTGAAAATCATTAGAGCGGGTTTTTTAAAGTAATTTTTATATGTATATACATTTTTAAAATTTCGTCTTTAAAATATGTTTGGTATGCAGTTATTTAGTGCTTATAAATATACATTTTGCATTTAAATTTTGTTAAAAAATGTTCACTCCTTTCTGAGATATCAAGTTTTGTAAAAACAATTATTTTTTTAAAAATCAAAAAAAAAATAATGAATGATCATCAAAAATCATCATAAATTTGAAAATTTGAGCTTGCACTAAAGGTGAAGATTATTGAAATCGGTCGATTAGTTCTTGAGAAAACTTAAAAACAAAATAACGGTTTTATGAGTGGTACCCTTTTGGAGCAATACCAAAATATGTTTTTCTTGTAGAGTTTTAAAAAAATCTATCGGTTCATTTAAAAAAATAGAATTAAAAATTCTAAACCAACAAATTTGTATGGGAACTGCTGTTATTTTTCGTATTAAAAAAATGAAAAAAACACCTTAAGCTAATTGTCTAAAAAAACTTAATTTCAATGGACACAACGGTTTAGGCTAAAGGGGCCAGGATAGACAGACAGACCCACTTTTTTCGACTTTTCTACCATCGTAATGTCATTTTTGAATGCAATACTTGCTATATAGTTCATGTATGTCGCAAGTAAAAATTACTTCAATGTTCACTATTTATGTGCATCAAAACAATTAGATGGAATTGAAGGCTAGTTTCAGGAATTTAAAGGTAACTTAATATAAAATTGACGATCTCTTATTCAAGGTTTCTTCTTAAAAACCTGAATATTTGCTCTTCTTGAAAATAATTTAAGGCATTACTAAAGTTAAAAAAAAAGTTAGTTGTTTTTGACAACAAACCACTTTTTGGTGAATTTCGTTACATTACCAACAAATCTTTAGATGAAATCTTTGCTTATATAACTTAACTGTACAAGCTTAATGGCTAATATGATCCCCCCCTGGATCGTCCATTGGTCAAAATTTGATGAAATTGTGCAAAGTTTTTGGAATAGGGCTGAATTTCCGATTCATATTATTTTCTTGGTCCAGTCCTCAGTTAAAAGTGGTACTTTTGGCAACTAAGTTTAAGGAAGTAAAATAAAAATTTTGTTTTCGTATAAAAAACAAATAATTCAAAATATAATGGGGGTTATATCCATTACCTCAATACGATTACTTTTCAATTGAAGGGAATTCCTACAAAAATACAAAAAAATATATCCCAGGGGGGGGGGGGTCATGATCCGCCATTGATTCATAGTTATATCTGAATCGGTGTCTAAAGTTTAATCTCAGGTTAGAAACTGGTGCTATTTCTAAAGAATTATTTAATTAACATTAACAAGGTAATATAGATTGTTGTTGATACACAAAATTAACTTTTCATTATATATGTAGGTACAATCTTATTAACAGGGACGCTCTTTTTTACAAAATGTCGCAACTTGGTATATCGTCAAAATTCATTAAAGTGATTAGAGAAATGTACACGGATACTAATGCAGCAGTTTGGGATGGTACAACGTACTAGAAGTGGTTCAAAACTAATTCTGGTGTGAAACAAGGCTGTCTCCTCAGTGCATTATTGTTCTCACTCTTTTTAAACGACGTAGTAGATGATCTACCTGGTGGAGTCAGAATTGCTGGTTCTATAGTCAATGTGTTACTCTACGCAGACGACCTTGTCGTACTAGCTGAATCACCTGAGCAGATGCAATTAATGATAAATCGCTTGTCAAACTATTGCAAGAGATGGGATCTATGATGGTCTTCGAGCGACATTCAAGAAATCATAATGGGCAGGTTCAGACAACATAAGGGACTTCATTTGCAGTCAACTTCATTCTTTGAACGTAAATTTTGACCAAGGCAACTAGTTAGTTTTTCAAGTGTCATGAATTTAAAATTCAGAACTTTACTTCACAAACCTCTACTTCAAGTTCATAGTACAAAAATTACCAAATTCATTATTTTCTACAAAACACTCCTCCAGGCAAGCTACAAGTCCATCGATTTGTATTTTGTATTTTAAAGAAATATTACTTATTTCTTTTCCAAATTTACAAGGAACCTTTTTACAGAAAGCATTAAATGAAGTTGTGCAGAAAATAAATAAATCATTGAGTAATAAAGTTCAGCTTTTAGTTGAATTAAAAAATATGATCAATTGTCATTTTGACATAAGTTGACTTGACTTGATAGTAAGGGAGATTTTTCTTGCCTAACTTTCCAGTTAACTTTCCAATAAAGTTGCCTTAATTGGAAGGCAATTTTTTGGCAGCTGGCCAATCAGATGCAAGAAACTTGCCTTACTTTCAAGTCCCTTGTATCGGCTGAACCTGCCCAATGACAGACAGCGGTATTACGATGGACAAGCTGTAGAAACCGTGAGAGAAGTTAAATACCTAGGTTCAACTTTTAGTTTCAAGAACCACCTAGCCGAGAAAAGCAATAGCTCACAAAGCTTAATTAACCTAACCTGGAAAAATGTTTTTTCAAACAAATGAATCCTCAAAACATAAGATATTTAATTCAGTTGTCAAATCAACCCTTTGCTACGCTTCTCAAGTCTGGGGTGCAGATGAGTACGAGGAAATAGAATTATTCCAAAGAAATTTTCTGAAGAAACTATTTAACCTGCTACAAAATACACCAAATTATTGTATTTATACTTGGAAACTGGTCTTCCAAAACTCCTAACCAACACTCTGAAATCTCAAGCTGACTTCATAATTAAGCTATGTAGTCATTATGAAGAATATCGACTTTCGAAGAAACTGTTTTTGTATGAGTTAAGGAACAAAGACTGGTGGTATAAAAAATGGCAGACTATTGGTAACGCTTGTGGTGAAAACTTAATAATTGACACTAACAACTTAAGCAATTTGAAAGAAAATCTCTACAACATTATTCAGAAGAATGAAGACGCATCCCGTGATATGTTCATCCTTATGGCGCGAGAGTCTGATAACAGAGTCTTATACAGCCAATTGGATTACAATCTAAAACAAAGGAACTACTTCCATGATTCGTTAAGATATGATGAAATATCTATAATCTTCAAAGCAAGGTGCGAGGTCCTTCACCTCAATGGGAACCCCTATAATGGAAGCTTTAACCAATTCTGTTCGCTGTGCAACCTTAAAGCAAAAGAAGACTGCTTTCATATTATTAGTATATGCCCTATATTCAGACCACAAAGAATTATGCATTTTGGTAAACCCACTTTAACATTACAAGAATCTGTATAACTTTTAAACGAATGTGAATGGAAAACCCTTAACAATTTCTTAAAAACAGTTTACAAATACAGAAAATTGTTAATATCTGAATACATTTAAATACCTACCATTTTGAATTTATTGAAAATTTATTCTATTTATAGTCATTAATTAAAATTAAAATATAAATTTGCCAATCAGGCTGACGGCTAAGCCATAGCTTTAAGATTCAAATTTTGTAACAAACTATTGTATTTAACTGTTAATAAATGAATAACTTACTTACTTACTTATAGGTACAATTATTAATTTAAAGACAAATTTAAACAGACCAAGGGGACATATAATTGGTCCGAATCTGGAAAAAATAATGCTTTTGGAGTGACGCAACAGGGACATTTAATTGTTGTCGAAGATGACAAAGTAAATTACCTCTCATAAAAGTCGTTGTCGACCATGTTAAAGGGATCGATGCGGTTCAGATAAAGGTTTAATTTTTTTTATTGGACGGAATCATATCAATTCTTTCATCAATATGTAAATCATTTAGATTAAAATGAAGTGTATTTTTTTTTTTAAATTTATTAATTCACAATAAATGAACTTAAATCACTCGGCTCAAAAAATTCAATTTTTAACGCTTTATAAAATTAAAAATAGCTTGAACAAAATTTCTGTCGTGTTCATCAGGTAATCGTATAAAAATGGTTTAATTTTCTATGAGTAACATAAACAGGAGTTAAGTTTAGCAAAAACAAAATTAGAACTTATTAAATAACTATGAATATGGCAAAATATTTTTATTTTTTGCCAAGATATTCACGAAAATCAATTTTTATCAAGTTTTTATTTTTTGTCTGTCAATTCAATTTTTCTAAAAAATTAACCAAATGTCAAAAACGTTATTCTTCGTTGCATAAAATTATTTTAGAGGCAATGGGCAGGTTCAGACAACATAAGGGACTTCATTTACAGTCAACTTCATTCTTTGAACGTAAATTTTGACCAAGGCAACTAGTTAGTTTTCCAAGTGTCATGAATTTAAAATTCAGAACTTTACTTCACAAACCTCTACTTCAAGTTCATAGTACAAAAATTACCAAAATCATTATTTTCTACAAAACACTCCTCAGGCAAGCTACAAGTCCATCATGATTTGTATTTTGTATTTTAAAGAAATATTACTTATTTCTTTTCCAAATTTACAAGGAACCTTTTTACAGAAAGCATTAAATGAAGTTGTGCAGAAAATAAATAAATCATTGAGTAATAAAGTTCAGCTTTTAGTTGAATTAAAAAATATGATCAATTGTCATTTTGACATAAGTTGACTTGACTTGATAGTAAGGGAGATTTTTCTTGCCTAACTTTCCAGTCAACTTTCCAATAAAGTTGCCTTAATTGGAAGGCAATTTTTTGGCAGCTGGCCAATCAGATGCAAGAAACTTGCCTTACTTTCAAGTCCCTTATGTCGGCTGAACCTGCCCAATATCAAATCATTTATTCGTAATATATTCGAGTAACAAATATTTTTTTGATTAAAAAAAAAAAATCATTTAAAATTTGTTTTCAACTTTATACTTATTCTTTATCACTTCACAAAGCATAATATACATACATATGTATAAAATTCAATTGAAACTCTAGCATTATGACTTCGTGAGATATTTTATGTCAACACAAATGTTTACTTTTTTTAAATTGCTATAGTAAAAAAAACACCCACTCAATTTGTTTTAAAGGTCTTTCAGTATCTTTTGATAATTGTTATCTGTAAAACCAACATTTATTTAAAGTCGATATCCATATTTGTTCTCGAGGACGAATAAATGCATTCCGAACGGATGTTCACACGCACACACAGACATCTCTCCACGAACCTTTGATTTGGATTCTAAGGACCTTAAAACTTCGAGGAATGTTAAAAGCAAAAGGAGCAAGAGGATAAACTACAAACAAAATTCTCCTCTTATAAGTCAAATGAGTTTTGTATCTCCTTTCCTTCTATCTATTTAAATTGTGCTATAGAGAATAATTGATAAATTGATTCATACAAATTGCATTAAGTGTTTTAAGATCAAAAACTAGAAATTTGTAGGAGAAATTTTGATTATAAACCGTACATAGTCTAGCTAGTTGCTCAAGGTGCTGTGTTCTCTACTCTGTACATTTATGTGCTGAGTAGTGTGAAATGTAATGTAATAAACTTAACAATTAAAACGTTTTTTTTTAGAGAACAGCTTTTTCGTTCTACGTACAAACACAAAAGCCCGAAAGTACCCGAGAGTAATAAAAAATGTCAATAGTCTTCATACGCCCACCTCAGGACTTTATGTAGAAAGCTTGAAACATGGAAAAGTTTGATCTTTTTTGTTATTACGAACAAAGTCTTACCACCGTTTGTCAGATACCTTTATGCCCTTTGGGGGTAAAACGACAGTATAAACATTTAATTCCTATAGGGGCTCCGATGAGACGTATTTCGATTTGAATACCCATTTACATATTATTTCCATTTAACAAAAAAAAAATTTAAAAACATTTTCGATTCAAAGCGATAAGTTTGAAAAAGAAAATAATAGATAATAATCAAATTTGGAATGCACTTTAAAGTTTGGGAAACATGACCATATATTGTAAGGTTCAGAGATAATAAACCATAAATGTTAGCCCACTTTTTTTTTATTTCAAACCATAAATGGTTTATTGTCAAGAGTCGACCCTAATATTTAGGTCATGGCATGTATCGCTTGAGTACATAGCATATTGGTCAATTTCACACAAATTTTTTAACATCAACATTAAATTTGAATATTAGTAAGGTCCATTGTCAAAGCTTTAAAAAGTCCGCTGATGTTCCTTAGATGTTAAATATAATGAGACAAGATAAGTTTTGAAATTTGATGGGGTGTTCGATTAGTATGCTGTCTAAGCCAGGATCGATATAATCGATAAAAGTAAAAAAAAAAAGTTGGGTTAGTTACATACATATTGATATCTCAAAATGGCTTGACTGATTTTTAGTTTGTTATTAAGAGAAAATTAAACAGATGAATGGGACTACTTTGCTCTTGGTTTGATTTGTAAGAAAGGTAATATAGATTATGCGCGTTTGGTGGAGACATCTACATTCTTCAATTGTTAAACAAAATTTTACTGAAGAAACTTCAAATAACATCAAACATAAGAGTGACATTGCTGAAAGCCGAACGATTTACTCAAAATTTCTCCAATTAATTATTGACTCTTGGCAATGGCCGTGTTCCTTTCTTCCGAAATTTTGCAATTTTTTCTCATCGAAAGATGACCTCATCACTAAAATACAGTTTTAACGGCTATGTGGGTGACTATAACTATATATTTCTGAATTAAATCGTGGGTGGTTAAACTCATTAAAACAAAATATTTGCTGTGCAACAAACGAAGTAGAAACCTTTTACTATCAAACTGATTTTTTGCTCGTTTTGAACTGATTTACTAATGTATAATTTACAAATTAATGTTGGCTTAGTTGTCATCATGCTCCTAAATCTAAACCAACCAAAACTATCAGCGAAACGCGTTGGTGATAATAAAGTTGTTGACTTATATGTGATCACTTTTCAATAGCATCAAGAGCGTATATCGTTTGGAAATTATGAATCTGAAATAACAATACTTTCACCTTTTAATGCATTCAAAAACCTTCCTTTCGATATACATATGTATGTATGTAGGTACATATTCCGCAACAAATGTGCACTACACCTTGTCTAATTGGTCGGAATTCGACAATAGTCATCCTTGAACGCTTTTAAGCGGTACTTTATCCACTAAGCACAACTTTCAACCATATGTGCTTGTCGAGTCATTTCAGGGATATAGGGGACCTACCATGGAGGATTTGACACTTCCTCACAAGAGGCAGTGCCCGTGAAAAAAACTGTAGGTGGCACAGGCAGGAATTCAACCCATGACCTCTAGCATGGCAGTCCTACGCACTTACCACGCCACGCGTACTACTGCAAAAATGGAAGGAAACACGAAAAATAAAAATTAAAACAATAATAATTAATTTCAGAGCACATTGGAATTCATTGCAGCTCAAATCTTCCATAATACGGCTTTAATATTGGCCTTTCTTTCAATTTGCATTGCGATTTTTCTTAGACTTAGAATCTTCTTAAATTGTCTCCTTTTTTGTCACCTTGAAAAAGTATCCCTTTATCATTTAATATAAACAATTTATGCTCTATAAAATGCATTTTAATTTATTTACAATTATAATTTTAACAATTATTCTTCTATTTTTATTTATAAGAACAAACAATTCATTAAAAACTAATATCCGCATTAAATTTAAAGTTTCAATGCAACTTCCTCGTTTCAA
Source organism: Eupeodes latifasciatus (assembly GCA_920104205.1). Taxonomy (NCBI): domain Eukaryota; kingdom Metazoa; phylum Arthropoda; class Insecta; order Diptera; family Syrphidae; genus Eupeodes; species Eupeodes latifasciatus. Next base: position 114,385,528 of record OV049925.1, on the reverse strand, counting down.
AAAGTAAATAATGAAATTATATTTATTTTAAAAAATTAAATAGTGCGATAAACTTTTCTAACAAACCAAAAAAAAAATACAAAAGCAAAAGAAAAATCCGAGGAAACAAAACTATTTTACTACAATTTTGCCTCGCCGAGCAGTCAATCTTTGTTACAAACAGCCATAGCTTCTGTCTTTTCTTCAAGCAATTCCTTGCTGGTTATGGCCAGCTTTGATTTAGCGAAATCGTCAAGAGTTAATCCTTGAACGATACTCCATTGCTTGTTCTTGATTTCAACTGGGAATGAATAGACGACATCCTTGGGGGCACCATAGCTGCCATCGGAAATAACTCCCATTGAAACAAATTGACCGGGCTTAGTTCCATTCCACCAGTCGTGCATGTGATCGCAGGCAGCCTTGGCAGCAGACATCGCTGAAGACATTTTGCGTGCAGCAATAACAGCAGCACCACGCTTCTGAACAATCTCAATAAAAGGTCCCTCCAAGAAGGATGTATCGCCGATAGCATCGCAGACGGCCTTCTCAGCTCCACCGATTGTTACCTTAGCACTTCTGGCATCAGGGAATTGTGTGGCCGAGTGGTTACCCCAGATGATGACATTATTTACGGCACTGATTGGTACCGAAAGCTTAGCTGCGATTTGTGCTGTTCCACGATTTTGATCCAAACGTGTCATTGCACTGAAATTCTCCTTAGGGATTGATGGGGCATAGTGGGAGCAAACCAGGGCATTTGTGTTAGCTGGGTTACCAACAACTAGTACTTTAATATCTTTACGGGCGTACTTGTCCAAGGCTTGTCCCTGGACTTTGAAGATGTTCACGTTGGCGGAGAGAAGGTCTTTACGTTCCATTCCTTCTTTGCGTGGCATTGAGCCAACGAGGAATGCAGCCGAGACATCCTTGAATGCGACAGCTGGATCTGTTGTGGGAATAACTTTGCGCACTAATGGCAGAGCACAATCAGCCAATTCCATGACAACTCCCTCCAAGATACCAGCCATTGGTGGAATGTCTAACAAATGCAAAATAAGAGGCTGTTCCCTGCCAAAAACTTCACCACGCGCAACCATGTAGAGCAGCGAATAGGCGATCTGACCGGCAGCGCCAGTAACAACAACACGAATTGGTTCACTCTGGAAAAGAAAATTAAAACAAACAAATAGTTAAGTTTTCATTTATTATGGCAACAAGTTTGCGTTTTTGTTTTGAGCCAAAAAAGCACTTAAGTGGAAAAGAAAAAAGGAAAACTTATTTTTGAAATAGAAAAAGAGGATTGAGCTTGTAAAAAACGAAGAACACAAATGTGAAATTGTGTGTTATTGATTTATTTGGACGTTTTGTTAGCCTCAATAGTGCTTAAGTTTTTTATGTTAGGTTTCACTTATCATTTCATTTGCTTCGCGCATTTTAAAAGGTGCAAGTCCATTGATATACTACTGTAATTATTTAACAATAATATCTTTAATTAATTTAATCATTGAACCGGAGAACTTTTGTCGAAAAAAGAAGCTTTGGTCTAAAAGGTTACGTGGCCGATAAATGCATTTTTTCAGATAAACAGACCGCTATTAAATTTTTAAAAACTCGATTCATAAGTTGTGTCTAACTTCTTGATTTCTACGCGTCAAGACATACATATACTCAATGATTTCTGCAGAAGTTATATAATAACTAAGAAGTGTTCCTGACCAATTGTGTAATTAGTTTCTAACATAAATTATATTTTACTCCTTGTAAGGGCCTCGAAATGTTTTCAATAAGAAGGAAGAACATTTCTAGAGTCATGTAACCCAACAAATACTAAAAGTAATAAGATAGCTTTTTATAGATCTTTCAGATGTTTCATGTTTGGCGTTTTATAACAACGATCTTGTTGGTTTTAGCTAATGCTACGAGTATAAAGATTATCTTGTTGTTTGCATTTTTAAAATACATAGTTAGTTTATGATCTCTTATTTATGTAACCATAATACATGTATATTATGTATGTCCTCAATAAACTAATTAAATGTTATTTAAAGTATCTACAATGAACTAGAAATTGTAGAAATTTGGTATCTTTTGTATCAGTGTCAGCAACAGGTCTACTTTTTTAAATTACTTTTTTCAAAGAATCATTTTTTTAGAAGTCAATCCTACTCAGATGTGTTTGTACTGTTTTCGGCGTTATGCCAGTTTTTTTTAAGTTGTTTTATGCTACCATATCTCCTTAACATACATATATATTGTGCATGATCTGTTTTTTAGAAGTGATAAAAATCACCGTCAAATAATTTAGCGAATGAAAACATTTAATTTGAACTGTTAAAAGAATAGCTGGAGAGTCAGTTTGTCCATAAACAAGTGTAGCACAAGTACAAACTAGGAACATTTTTTTTTTATTCAAATAATTACGTATACGCCAGAGTGAACCAATGTACATATGTGTTTGTTTACTTTGAATTGGAGTCGAAATTGGTCAATTAATTTACTGGAAGTATGGCACAGAGCATTTTTTAGTAAAAGAGGAGAATTTCAAAGCGCTTTATCTACTGAAACTCAGTTTGAGTTATCCCTTTAAACTTGATGAATTAATTTCGAGCTAAGTTTTTAAAAGCTAAGGCCACACTTGCTTTTCTTAATACAAAGAGCAGAGTGTTTCACACATTCTTTGTTCTTGTAGTTCGGATAACTTTAATCTGTCTGAAAAAATGCAGTACAGGAAAGTTTTACATTTCTACCATTCTGAATTTGAAATTTATCCAAAAAGAGTACACTTGTTAGATAATCTGGAATGATTAAGATCCAATTAATTTGACAGTTATTATCATTTGTTTTCTTTATTTGTCTGAGGGGAAATGATAAATCCTCTTGCTCCTTATGTAGTTTTCTATGGGTAAATTCAGATTTTCTTCAAAAATTGATTTTGTTTTGTGGCGGATGAAACACAGTTTTATTTTTCATTGTAGCTATTAGTGTAACTTCGTGTACATGTGGAATAGAGCTCTCAAATTGACTGATATTATATTAGTATTGGTCTAAAGATTGGTCTACCGGGCCGGTAGAAAAAAAAAAAAAAAAAAACATTTATAAAAAATCTACTATACTACTATCTTAAATCAAAAATAAATCAATTTATTTTTGCCCCATGGAATGAAAAAACATGGAAAATTTGTCTTTTGACAGATCTAGACAAAGAATTATTTAATTTATTTTACCCATGGAAAACCCTATTCAGTTAGCTGTTATGAATACAAAAATCACAGAGTTATGAAGTTCAGCTTTTCATTCGACTCGAATGAAAAAGCATGATCATTGATCAGCTGACATTTTGATGTACATACATATGTATGTAAGTAAACTCGAGGCAGATTTTTCTTGACGAACTTTCCAGTTAACTTTTCAATAAAGTTGTCTTAATTAGAAGGCAATTTTTTGGCAGCTATCCATTAAATAAGACCCTAGAAATTTGCCTTTCCTGCAAGTTCCTTATGACGTCTGAACGTGCCCATTGTAGCTTTACGCCGCCTCTATATAGAGTTTATAAATATGACTTTAATATTATTACAGTTTATTCAAACATTCGTTTCTTATCTAATTTAATTTTTGTTTGCAATTCGCTTAAAAATTAACGCACTTATTCCGCTCTGCCTATCATCTAAACAAATATATCTACATTGAACTTTCCCCATTGCACTGATTGCAGTTTCCAGTTGAGTCAACAAATTTGTTTATGCGTAGGTTTAAAGGTACATATATACATACATATATGTACATTTTAATATCTCGACTTTCCTTATCAGAGTTCATTGTTTTTTTTTGTTTGTTCAGTCATGGAAATTGATATTTCGCCAACTTAGCAGAAGCCTTCCCATAAAATCATATACCAAAACGTATTTTTGTTTTTCTATTTCTATTCAGGGAACTTGTGATTTACTAACACACTAAATCGCAATGCAATTTATTAGCACGATACAGAATTTGGTCCCTCTGCATTAGCAGCCCCTCTCTATTTAATATTAAAAATTGTATATATGTAGAACTAGAACCCACTTGTCAATTGGCCGGATGCCAAAGACGTCACTCTCCAGTTGATTCCCCACAACCTCTTGGACCTGGATCCCATCGTAGCATTAAGTTGATGCATTCCTGCTCTTCTAAACAAGTGTGTACTGTGTACAGAGGAATGAAGAGAATTTAATTGAACTACTTGACCAAGATTACTATGGTCGGATGTTGTATCTACTGTACAATGTACACACACATTTTATTTAATTGCGTAAAGTAAATTGACCTACGTCACATGTTTAATCAATAGCTAACTAAGTATTGTTTTTACTAAGTTTTTTTTTTACTAAATAAACGCGTTAATCCTGATAACATGTTACGCAACTCATAACGGTGTTTTTGTTTCCAAAAATCACCCCACGTCCCTTTTTTTTGATTCCATTGCCGGGCCGGTAGAAACAAAAAAAAACATTTATAAAAAATCTCAACACAATACAGAATTAAAAAAATGGACAATGAACAAATTTACGACGATAAAAGCTTTTTTGGTTTGTCATATTCGTGTCGGTGCTCAGTGCGGTGCGGTGTCAGCTCAGATCAGAAGCAAAACAAATGTTCCAGATTTGTCTTTCCTTGCTTTCCATCTTTCTTATTCTTATATTAATTTTTCTATACATTATGAAAGGTCAAATGAAAGTTATGAAAATGCTTTGATTTTAATCAAAATGGAATTAATTAGGGTTTGTTTTTAAGGAAAATATGAAGTGGTTTACTTACCATTTTGTATTATTTTATTTATGACAGAATAATATCTTCACAATTTGTGATAAATGCAAAAGGGAAATACTGCTTTGTTGTAAGTTTATTTTTGTGACAAATGTTGGAGAAATATTCCACTTACACACCACACGTCTCAACTTTCAAAATGGAACTAGAAGAAAAAGTTGAACAAAAAATTGAAATGAATTGAGCTTAATTCTGGTGAATTAAAAGTTTTATGTATTTTTTTATTTCATGGAACTTTCGTAATAGTAGGTGGCAGCTTTCTTGGAATAACCAAATTTTGAAAGTGGGCAGGTTCAGACAACATAAGCGACTTCATTTGCAGTCAACTTCATTCTTTGAACGTAAATTTTGACCAAGGCAACTAGTTAGTTTTTCAAGTGTCATGAATTTAAAATTCAGAACCTTACTTCACAAACCTCTTCTTCAAGTTCATAGTACAAAAATTACCATAATCATTATTTTCTACAAAACACTCCTCAGGCAAGCTACAAGTCCACAATGATTTGTATTTTAAAGAAATATTACTTATTTCTTTTCCAAATTTACAAGGAACCTTTTTACAGAAAGCATTAAATGAAATTGTGCAGAAAATAAATAAATCATTGAGTAATAAAGTTCAGCTTTTAGTTGAATTAAAAAATAAGATCAATTGTCATTTTGACATAAGTTGACTTGACTTGATAGTAAGGGAGATTTTTCTTGCCTAACTTTCCAGTCAACTTTCCAATAAAGTTGCCTTAATTGGAAGGCAATTTTTTGGCAGCTGGCCAATCAGATGCAAGAAACTTGCCTTACTTTCAAGTCCCTTATTTCGGCTGAACCTGCCCAGTTTAACATGGGTAATGCACGCTTTTTTTTTTTGAAAATATAAACTTAAGTCATTTATTGGCTGAAAGTTTGAATTTCTGATATCTGTGTACGAATTAGAATAATTGTGTATCTCATAAAACTATAAAATTAGAACTTTATATAAGTTGATGAATTAGTTAATTGTCTTAAAACGAAACGTCACAAAAAGTATGTCTTTTTACAACGGCAGCCCTGTAAGCTGGGTTCATCTTCACTACACTTTCAATAAAGCTTTTGGTACTGAACTTGCAAACGACATGACAACAGGTGCGTGACAGAGCCAGCATTGCCAGAACTAGAAATGTTTTATTTACTATTTTTATTTAATGGTATTTCATCTTTGTATACAAAACCTATAGTTCTATCATCAAGATACTATGGGGTCGGCACTTAGTGGCTACGACGAAATTAGTTAGTTAATGCGTAGGACTGTCATGACGGGTACTGCCCCGCTTTTGATAAATCCGTTAAGAGTTTTGAAAACTACCATCTCTCAGCTCAGTGGTGGAATCGTTCGTTTGTATAAAGGGACTTGTAATAGATAAACAGTACTTGCAACAATAGTCAATTTCTATGATTAGAATAGAATCCTTGAAAAATTCCCTATGGCAAGCAATATTTTATTTGAATTGAATTAAACGCCTTACACACAGACGTAGAGTTAGGTGGTTATCAAATTTGACTATCAAAAATGCAATGCAAGAACAAATGAGGAGTATAATTACAAAACTCTTTCATTCATCTTATTTCAAAAATAAGTTAAGTATAAATTATACTATTTAGCTTTAATTCTTGTGAAGAAAACATTTTTGGTAAGCAGGTGAAAAATAGAGATTCGTTTTTTTTTTATAATTTGTGATCTATTTTAAGATTGGTATGCACCCTCGTAGCGAGTCCCCGATAATTTTGTTACGATACGAACACGAATACATTTACATCATAAGCCCCGAACGAAATCAAAAAAGCATTGGGCAAGTTCAGACAACATAAGGGACTTCATTTGCAGTCAACTTCATTCTTTGAACGTAAATTTTGACCAAAGAAACTAGTTAGTTTTTCAATTGTCATGAATATAAAATTCAGAACTTTACTTCACAAACCTCTACTTCAAGTTTATAGTACAAAAACTACCAAAAACATTATTGTATTGTAAGGAAATATTACTTATTTCTTTTCCAAATTGACAAGGAACCCTTTTACAGAAAATATTAAATGAATTTGTACAGAAAATAAATAAATCATTGAGTAATAAAGTTCAGCTCTCATTTGAATGAAAAAACCATGATCAACTGTCATTTTGACAGAAATAGACTTGACTTGATAGTTAGGGCGATTTTTCTTGACTAACTTTCCAGTCAACTTTCCATTAAAGTTGCCTTAATTGAAAGGAAATTTTTTGGCAGCTGGCCAATCAGATACTAGAAACTTGCCTTACTTTCAAGTCCTTTATGTCGTCTGAACCTGCCCATTGGCACACAGAAATACTAATTTCGGAGTGTCAAAATCAGCTGATTGGCGTCAAAATAAAAAATAAATAAAAGTTCGTTTTTCATCTTTCGATTTAGTTTTATTTGTTTTTTTTTTGCATCTTTATTTGTTCTTTTAAAAGGCTGGATGAATCATATGATTGACGCGAAGTGGTTGGAAGACGCCATGGAACATTTCTCACATCAACTACGTCTGATGACATCGAAACATCGGCGAGTTGGTTCTCTTCACAAGGTTCATTAGATTCTAAAGGCTCGGAAGAATTTTCGAATCCAAAAGATTGTGTATCTTTTATTCATCTGGTCGAAGTTTCAAGGCCAGTCAGTCTTATGATACCTTCTTTGAGGCTGTTAAAAGAATGCATTCTATTTCCTCCGACACCTGTAGCTTTGCATTCTTAAAACAATAGTAAAACTTACATGATTCTTTTCATTATATTTTATTTTTATTTAATTTATCTTCGCACGCTGAATATCTTTTTTTTCGTTTTCAAATGAACCACTTTTTAATGGGCCACTTTTTACGAACTCCGAATTTCGTAGCAAATTTTTTTAGTACGACGGGAGAAATGATACTTTTTTTCGGGGTTCGTACTACGAAGTTTTTTTTTCGGAGTTAGTAAAAGTTTCCGATTACGATGGAGTTCATGATAGGGCCGATAATTGCGTGTTTTGAATTTTTAACTTAAAATAAACTTAATTTACAAAGCTATTTTTTTTAAAGAAGAGATGGATGTGGCCGATTTGGATGATCTTGACGACCTTCTTGACTTTTCTTTCAATTATATAAGTGAATGGGATTTATATAGCCGAGTTCAAGATTTCTGAACTCATATATTGACTTAATAAAAACACATTTTTTCTTACTTTAATATAACAGAACAGAACTGAATAATTTCAAAAAAAAAAGCAAACAGAGTGGTGCACTTTGGCGTATACGTAATTATTTTATCGAATGTTTAACACATTTTGGATTTCCGATTTTTTTTTTAAGTCAAAATCTAAATTTTTCGGACCACATCAACCATAACATGGCTTGGCTTAACAATTAGGTTTCTAGAAAAAAAAAACAGACTCAGAATAGCTCAGAGCCAAAAAATATTTCACCGACAAAATTTAATTTTAATTTTCCTACCGTAGTAAGTTTGAATTGGAAAAGTCAAATATGAGTATATTCTCTTTAACCTTAAATAACGTGATTTTTAGTTCTTGTCTTTCAGTTTTATTTTTGTATATAAACTTTACAGGGCTTTAGACTGAATAACTTAAACAAAATACTCAAAGTTAAGGAAAAGGCTACAGATAAAAGTATTGCAAAATAAGAACCAGTACCTAGCAGCTTCAGCGTAGCAATGTTGCTGAAACCGGTCGGTTCAGCTTCAACAAGAGTTTGATCATATTTACGATTTAATGTGTGAAAAAAGGCGATCCAAGAATTTTTTAAACATTTCGTTAAGCTTCAAACCTCGAGCGTTGAATGGTATATTCTTAATTGTAATTTTGCAATAAATAAAGTTACTGATTACAAATTTAGAAGGCACGCAACATTGCGTATTTTAGATTTTCGGCATTTAACGCACTTAATTTATAGTTATTTTTTTTTAAGAAGATTCTTGTTATTGTACTTCAATTTCCAACTATTAAAACAAAATGACTGTCGAACGTCCGACCGAAGTTTACGATATTACTATAGTATGTAAGTAACATTTCAGATTGCCTCAAAAGACTCTTTTATAATTTTACTACAATGACTGGAACATGTGTGACCGTGCCTTCCCTTTTTTGCTTTTTATTTCTATGTCGTGTGCGAAACAACTCTGATACTTTATAGGTTTCGCATTGTATAGCTAGAAACAAGAGCAAACAAAGTTGTGCACTTTGGCGTATACGTTATTATTTGATCGAATGTTAGAAATATCTATTTCCATTTTTGTTTTTTGCGCTGCGTCTGCGTCGATGTACATATGCATGTCTTTGCAAATGAAATTTATGATGGAGCTGTTTTTTTTACGTTCGTCGTAGCCTCAAGATGGCGTTAGAAGTTTTGTATACAAAAGTTAAGAAAAAAAACTGCAATAGCTAACGTCGCCGCAGTTACTAGGTGCCGCCCCATGAACACCCAAGATGATAGTACTTTAGGTTTTATATACAAAGATGTCGTATGTAGCTGTTACCGTTACCGACCAAGTCAAATGGTTCCATGAGCCAGTTTGACACGAGTTATTGGACTATATGGAATCATTCGGAGGAATTTGGATTTCCGAATTTTTGAAAGTCAAAATCTTAATTTGTCGGACCACATATGTACATAAATCATAAAATAGCTTTCCCTAATAATTGGGTTTCTAGAAAATTAGAAATTTACCCATCCAAACAGACTCATAGTGGCTCGGAACGAAATTACTCGTTCGATAATAATAAAATTCGAAAACATTCAGCATTTTCGAGTTTAGTTATCCGAAATATATTTCACCGACCAAATTCCATTTTACTTTTTTCTACCGCTCGAAAAAGTGAAATGTTTGCTTAGTTTCTTGGAAGCTGTTCAAAATCCTATTAGGTCCGTTCGCGTACCCTCCTAAAACAGTCCAATTTTACGAAAAAATACGAAATTTAACCAAATCCTGTTCGCGTACTCAAAAATTTCGTAGTTTTTCGTAAAAGAGAGCGCTCACGAGAGAGTAAAATATTTCCCCAACCTACGAATTTTAACCCGCCCAAGAAATTTCTTTGGGCTGATTTGTGAAAATTGTCAAATTTGATAGAAATTCAAATAAATTAAATAAATTGCTCGCTTATGCTGTCAGTTATAAAATTTAAAAACAAATTTCCAAAGAACAGCAACAAGACAGTAATATTGTGTGAAAATTTTGTTGTTTTCCCGTTCGCTTACTTTTTTGTAGTTCTTATTTTTTGGTGAGAGAATTTTACCCCCACTCTTTAAAATATCTCTTTTTACGAATTTTGGTACAGAAAGTACGTGAACGGACCTATTGTTTGCACAAAAATATTTCCTGTGAAATATTTTCTGGAAGAAACTTGTCCAATGTTGATTATACACATATTCAGTCCTATCATGAGTTTCGCCCGAACGTCATTCCACATAAAAGAATTCCCTTTTTCTTTTCCCTTATTATGAGTTCCATCCGAAAAAAATGCATGTTCGAAAAAAATCGAATCAATCAACTCTAAGAAAAGATATGATTTGCTGAAAATGCAAGCTGGGTAGGCATTGTAAGTTTAACCACAGGTGGAATTCCAAAGTATTGTACTTTTAAGGGCAATGCTGTGGTTAAGACCTAGTTAATACTTTAAATAAAAGCTATAGAGCTTTTGAAATCTGAAAATTTTTTATAATTAGACATTGGATAAAGCTAAAAAAGTAATTTTATTTTTACAATAGTTTAGGTAACAACAGTCCAACGGATTGGAATGATATCTTCTTTTTCCTCAAGTAACATGTTATCATGCATGATTACTCTTTGCATTTAAGTATCGTTTCTACGATTGATTTTGGTTTACCATTCTAATTTCCAGATAAAATACTTCACTTACATACATACTATTTTGCAACACTAAACATGCGTTTGTCAACAACAAGAACAATGGTCAAAACAAAAATTCAGGTACTTGAATTTTTTCATTTTCTGAACACGAATGCACACCTTGATTTAAAACGGAGAGGGAAATTTTGTATGTATGTATATCCGTAACATCCATCCATGACAAAGTTGGAATACTTATTGAGAGCTATTTTCGGAACACACCTATTTTTCGAACAGTCAAGTGAAATCTGATTCGGGCGAAATTCTTGATAGCTTTTTAAAATCCGGGTTAAGAAAAATATTACTTGTGTGAAATTTTTCGGACGAAACTCATAATAGGGCTGATTGGGTCTATTCCCCTGATCTGAGTTTTTGTGATTTTTACTTCATATTTCTGTCAATTTAAATTTTGTTTACATATTTGATCTTTACAGAACTTTGGACCGAATAGTGATGTTTTTTCCTTCATTGCTTTCTTAAATTGTTTCATTTCTGAGAAAGTTGAATTCAAAACATGAAGTATAGAAATATATTGAAAAAAAAAAAAAAAAAAACAAAAATATAACACCAGTTGTTGTAGAATATCTAATACTCAACCAACTTTTGGAATTATGAATACTCAACGAAAATTTATAAATATGAGTGCATATAATTTTCTACTTACCACAAGAATTTCAACTTTTTTTTAAACCACCTCGTTCTAGTTATCTCTGCTTAGGCTCTTCAATTCCTTTCCATTGCTATTTTTTATTTTAATTTGTAAAAATCAAACTTCGTCAGTGCACCGTAAAATTAAAATTGTAATTTTTTACATATTTTTTTTCTCATTTATTTTATCTTCTAGAATAATAATTCAACATGATTTCAATAATATTGTTTTTGTTATGTATTTATAATGTATAATATAGACTAATTTAATGAATGATAGTTTTTTAGTAGTAATCCACGCTGATTCTCATTTTTGTTTGTATATTAATTTTAATAAGAGAGGAAGTATACTCTTTTATTTTTGTTAAGTTTTAACATCAAACTTCAATGACATTTATAGGTAATTTAAATACAAGATCATTTTGTCAATTTATCAAATGATGTGCAACCAAAAAAAATTAAAAAAAAAAACAAAAATATCATTAAATTATTCAAAAAAAAAAAAGAAGAAAAATAAAGAAAACAAGAAAACATTATTAAAGAAAAGAAAAAACAACATATTTTTTTTAATTATTAAGTTTTTAACACTAAAATAGATATTTTTTTGTTTATCATAAATATGTGTATTCTTATTTGTTTTGTTTTTTAAGTTTCGATTATAGCAAACATGTACAACAAAATAATTTGCCTTTGTCTAAATTGCAATTATTACAATTTTGCTTAAATATTTTTGATGCTATAAATCTTCTGTATGAGATGAATTGTTGTATATTATTTGACAAATTTTAAGACAAAAATTATTAATCTCCACTGCGCAGGTGTGTGTATTGACGACGAATATAATATTAATATTGATTTCAAATTTGTATGTTAAAGTGGTTGATTAGCAAAAAGCATACGTTCGTTCAAAAAATACTTTCACACACAATCTCTTGCTCAAATTTTTCAAATTGGTCATCTTTATCATCATCAATTAGTTTAATTATTTATCCCACCCTTGTATAGAAGTTTTGTTTTGCATTTTTTTGTTTGACTATTATTTTATATTTATATTTTTATTTATATATATATATATATATATGAATGTACGCATACACATTGATAAAATTTTCTTATTACATAATTACCAAATATATTTATATTTTAATAAATTAAAAACTATTTACACAAAAAGTATATGATTTCCATTTGAGAAGAATAATGGGAACGCAATGCGTACATTTGGTATTTATTTCCCCCCGTTTTGTATTTAAAAAAAAGGGCAACGAACGAGAAGAAGGAGGGAGAGTAAAATTTTGGAACTTTTCTTCTTTGAAATCAAGCGTACAAGTTTGTTTTTGTTTTTCTCTTATTTTTGCTGATTTTATGTACTTAAATTAATTTTTTTTAATAATTTTGTTTAACAAGTGTTTTTGTTTGTTTTGTTGCTAATTATTATATTAAAGGCCGAATATGAATTGTACTTTACTAATATTTTATATAGAAAACGGAACAAATATAAAACTCTCTCTTTGACCTAAAGTTACGCTTGCGTAGTTGGGTGCTTCTCTTAATTCAAATGGAATCCTTTCTCTTTCGTTGCAGTCAATAGACGGTCTTTTAGTATCTCTTCAGTTGGATAGTCGGGCAGTTTTAAATAGTGTACGCATGTGTTCACTGATGGGTAGCTACCTTCACCGGCATCGACCTTCCGAACAACGGTAAGGCGTGGGTGTAGATTGGCTAATCCACCTGGAGGTAAACTACTGCAACCGGTGGTGAATTGTAGAAATGCTTTACGTTCGGGACCAGTCATGGTAAGAAGAACGTTCACAAAACGAAGGAAACCAGGACTAAAAATAAAAATAAAATTTGATTTATACTTTCAATTGGTATGTTTACAAAAGAAAAACTTACCTATCTTTGGAATAGCCCAATTTTGGTTCAGTATAATTGATGAGATCTTCCCTTGTCCATTGCGGATGTTGTTCGCCACAAATCATCATGCGTGCTTCTTGGGGACTAAATGCAGCTAACTTCTTCAGAGGGAATACTTGACAGAAGCCCCGATGGAATGCTTCCAACTGTTTGGCTATACCATCTTGCAGTGAGAAATTCATCAAAAGTTCACAATACTCTTCAAGATTGTGTATCGTTACGTCAATAGCAGCTCCATTTGGTACAAGTTCGGCATATGGAAAGCCATAAACACGTGAGCTAGGCAGATATGTGAATGTCAAAGCCAAATCCTCTAATTGTGCCTCTCCATTCTTTGTGATAAGTTTCAAATCAGCTATTGCTAGATTTCGTTGATCCGGTGATAAATGTGGATCCATTTCGATTGCCTGCTTCCGAACGACCATATCTTGTAGTTCTTTGATAAATTCTGCACGAATTGGGTCGATTTCAGCAAGATTTTCTTGGGTAAGGACACCATCATACCAACAAGACTCGGGGAATTCATTGCCTAAGAGTTTGGAACATGTATCAGCTAATTCTGAATCTTCGGATATAATCGATGACATCATCAAATCATCACAAGCCTTGACTGCCTGAATGACACTCGACTTAGATAGGACCTTATTGTGGCAGAGTAGTTGAAGGAATGAATCTGAAAGTGGCAAGTCGACGAGACGCATGTCCTGCAAGACCTTGGCAATAAAAACTCCCAAGAACCAATAGTATTTTGAAACTCGTTCACAAATTTCAGAGTCTTGTGGCAGAGGTGCCGGAAATAGGCCACATTCTCTACGGCTAACATAATAGCCAGTCGGTTTCTGGCCTTGGCCTAAGTGAATATATTGATCTTCGACAGCCAGACTCTGTTCCTCATCTTCGCATAGCCACATTCCCAGATCTGCTCGCTGTAGTTCAGCAGCAACCAATGCATAGAACTCCAGGGTAGGTCCCAGGCCAGTTCCTTCTTCACCAACAAATTCAACCTCAAGAACAGATTTTCGATTGCAATGGACTTTCATTACTTGCATTGCCCAATCGAGCAAATTATCCATGCGTGGAACCTTGACTCGCTCATGCTTAAGCCTTCCGACACGGAATTCATGCTGATCGTCACGTCGCGGGCTTAGACCTGGCATACGTTGACGTTCCAGGGTTACATCACGCTGCGACTGCAGGCATACAATGGACCTTGAAGCTCCGAACGCAGTGCAATTAAAGTACAACTGACGTGTCTCGAATGGGAATAGGAACGGACAGGACTGGTTTAAGTCCTCACACCAAGTGGGCAAGCTATTACTGGAGAGAACCAGTGGGTCTTGTATTTGCTGCTGCAGCTTATTCGTGATCTTCTTGCTCATAAACATATCTGGAGGTAGGGTACAAATGCCTACTTCATCTTCTACTTCCATTCTTTCATCCTTCTCATTCAGACTCTCTGTTTCCTTCTGATTCAAGGCATTCAACTGACTCAGAAGTTGCAGGACATCATCAACACTGCAATTGATATTTTCTGACGTCGTAAAACCACTACGCATAGGAGAGTTGGGTGAGAGAGTTGAGGCACCACTCTTTACGGAGATTACTGGGGTATTAGGACCATCCTCATCGCCAGCACTGCTTGTATCGCTTGGCAATGCTTCCTTGTAGACAATCGTGTAAGTTGGCTCCCATGCCTTGCGGAATTTATCTGCCTTATTGAGCTGTGTTGCTTGAAGAAGCTCCTGAACCGCCCGGAATATCGACCATTCGTTGTTTCGCAATTCCACTTCAACATCTGGAACACCACCAATGCCTGGACCCTTAAGAGTTAAGCATAAAGCTGGCTGTTGCACAATTGTGTATTCACTGGATTTTGCTACTTCTGTACTTGAACCAGGTGGAGAAATCTCCAAGTCGGATGTTTGATTTACATTGGTTCGGCCTGGACGTGGGTCGAAGGCGGGAATCAAAGCTGAAAATTGGCGCTTCAAAACGAATTCATCGTCCCAAGATTTTCGTTTGCCCACACCGGCTAAACGATTCTCGAAAGTTTCATCATCCATAAATGTCAGAAGATTCCTGGACACCATAACTTGTAGGAGAGTATTCTGTAAATACAAAAAAAGATAACATTTTGTTAGCTTCAGTTCATCGGAAAGTATAATAAATATTTTCTTACACCAACTTCTTCGTATTCGTCTTCATTTTCTTCGTCGTCGTTTTCCTCATCCATGTCATCGTCGTCGTCCATGTCACCCAAAAGGGCAGGTGCACGGCAACTCTCAAGGAAGTCTTCCAAAGACACTTGTTCGCTATCACTTGACGTTGAAGTTAGGCTCATTGTCAGTGCTGGATTGATCGTTGATGATACTTGATTGCCAGGCGATGCATTCGTCCCGCCTCCAACATTTGATCCTGAATTGTTTGCTGAAGAATAGAGAAAGAATTTTTATTTCTTGAAGGTTAAATTAATTGACGTATGAATAACTTACCAGCATTGTTAGATGATAAACTGGGATAGCTCTGAGCAGTGCTTAATAATCCTGAATGGAAATTGCTGGACAGAGCCAACTTAACCAAACTGGTCACCGAAGTAGGTCCACGTGGGAAGAAGCCAGTTCCCGAGTTTTGATTATTCCGCTCATTCGAGTTCGAATTGTTAATCTTTTGATCGTTTTGGATGTTATTTCCCTGCGAAGCACGTCGCCTAGCCATTGCGGCGAATGTTTCCAGTAGTCTTGTTGGCGTTGCTGTGTCTGGTTGAGCTGGAGCTTCAGAAACTGAAGTGGTAGTGAGATTTGGTACACTCACACTCATTTGACTGGAAACCGCTGTTGAGTTGGTTGTTCCTGGTGGTGGATTTTCTGCAGGTGGTGTCATTATCTTAGCATCGTCTTTTCCACCGGCTGAACATTCGCCCATGTGCTTTTCGACCAGTTGCTTCTTGAAATGCATCACTTCGTCGGGTTTCTGAATGACAACGCCACCCGTCGTACTGGAAGCACTCGGAGGAGCTACTGCAGTGCTACCTGTTGCGTCATGGGTCTTGGGTAGGGGAATCTTCACGCCCGAAGCAAGACAATTGGACGATGGTATTGAAAGGATGTCAGACGAAAGAATATTGTTTGTGTTGTTGCGAATCATGTCAACTCCTTCACGCATCTTATCAATCACTTCCATGGCTTCAGTGGAGAATTGAGAAACTCGCTGACCAGAGTTGGCCCTTAAATTGACCAATAGGCTCTTGCTGATACTGTTCACAGAATTGCTCGCATTCATTTTGTTGTTGGCTTCGATGTTTGACGATTTGTTGTTTTCCTCACTATAGCTTTGCTGGCGAATGAGAGTTGCACCTCCAGTGCTGCTGGGGCCACTAGCCAGAAGCCCGGCTAGTGTGTTCTTGGATGCATTGTTCATACTGCTGCTGCCACCGCAAAGGTTGTCAGCGAGGGCTAAATTTTCAGTTATTGTAGCCAAATCGGACACCACGTTGGCGTTGATAGCTTGCATCGAATTGTTTATTGCCGACAAGTCGGTTATGTTCTCTCTCTCACGCAGCGAATGATGAACCACCACTGAAGAACCACTGGTGTCCTTGCCATCGGGATTAGCTGCTGTAACAATATCTGATTTTGCCGAAGAAAAAACGTTCTCAGTGATCGCCTCGACGGCTTGTTTCCAGGCGAGGTTGTCTGCAGAGGCTGCCTGATCTGAGGAGGCAACCGAATTACGATTCAACTCAGTTGCCTCGGGCAGTGATGGTGTGGAACTGGACTTGCGACTAGTTAGTGCATTACTCTTGTTCTCGAGTTTCTTTGATATATTTGATAATGGGGCAACTGAGTTGCCACCTTCAAGCACCGACAGATTATCACAATTGGTCAGTTTCAGATCGTATTTACCCTCGGCCCCCATGCGGTAAGAATTCCGAACACCATGATCCCACTTCACATCAATCCAGCCATTGTGAATTTCACCGGTGACTGTTCCCTCACTACTACCATCCTGATCGTCCCAGCGCCAATCTACGCCCCGAACAACACGCGCTCCTTTCGTGATGTGTTTCAATTGCGCGCGGATTTGTCGTCGTTCTCGGCGTATTTTCGCCTCAGCCTCTTTAACTCCTTTACCCATGTCTTCGCAAACAGACACAACTCGACCGTATATCTCAAAACCACTCAAGCTTAAATAGTGTGTCTGGCCGGAGGCATTGCGTCCATTCTGCTGCACACGGATGTGTCGGAAACCTTGGTTTTCGTCGGGCGAACATACAATCGGCCAAGTACTCGTGCTGCCGGGCTCAACTAGACTCTTGTCATCTGAATGAGTCACAAGCGTTACCCAACTGACACCGTCCTTCGAACCTTGAAGCATCCAATTGCGCAATGCACTACGGCCATAACCTCGAGCGTGTCGCAAAGTGTATGCGTTCGGGACCAAGAAAAGTCCCAAATCAATGGCGAACCAAGCCTTTTTGTTGTCTTTGGTGTGACAATTCACACTGACGCTATCACGAGATAAGATATCCTCAAGCTTTCCATACGGTAAATTCTTTCCTTCCGAACTAGTTACCTGGACAAGTCCGTATTGTGCGGGATTTACCCATTCGGTTGTTTTTCCATTCGAACCAATGAAGTATATCAAACCTTCCTCGTCGAAGTCGTATTCATGCTTAAATACCATGCCAGCTTTGTAATCCTTTAGCTTCTTCAGATAAACAAATGCAGCGCGATCCATATCGTACCATTGCTTGGCTACCATCTTAAGCAAGTATTTGGCCAACTGACCAACAGTGGCAAGCGGTTCCATTTTCAGAGTTCTTCCAGTGCGATCGAACAAGGTTGTCTCACATGCAGCTCGCTCAAGTCGGAATCGCAGGCGTTTGGTCAAAATCTGCAGGCCATAACCAGTTCCGGGAGCATCGTACATGTAGACTGGCAACTTTTCAGTGCTCTCCAACACAGACACCAACTTCTGAACGAGAATTCCGGCGGTATTCTTCTTATCGCTGCTCTTGCTATTGAGGATGCAATTCTTGAAGATTGCAATACGTTGCTTTTGTAGCTTGTTCATTCTGTTCCTCGAGAGGCCATTGTCCCAGTAGTTCTTTGAAAGAACTGCCACCAAAGCCTGAACCAGCCCAGAGCTGTGCATCTCATAGGCGCTCACAACTCCATCCTCGTGCAGCAACTTTGTAAGCTCATTCAAAGCGCTATTAAGTTTATCTTGCCAATTTGTGTTTGGTGACATTCGTTGATCTTCCAGAGCTGTTTCAATTAGTTTAACAATTGCTGTGAGCTTAGCCACCGCTCCACGTGGAACCGCTTGTGCTGCCTTAAAGTACTTATTATAAAGATCTCGTGCCAGATTCTTGACTTGGTTCTTTTGAACTTCGGTTTTGGTTTTGATTTTCTTCTTCTTTGTTACCGACCAACCAGAGGCAAAGTCCGGACCGAGAGTAGTTTCTGCGGTAAATGTGTGCTTGGTGCTGCGATTACTTTCAAATATAAAACCTGGCAAATCATCTTGCAGAATTGTCACTTGATGGCCTTCTGAATTATGAATGTGCAGTTGATTTTGTTTTTGGCTTTGCAGAACCCAGTTGCCGACAACTAGTCGAAGTACAGATACAGTTGGGAGGATTGGTTGAGATGGTGTTCCTGGACGAACTGCTGAACGGGCTCGCAAGAGTTTTTCTAAGAATTCACCTCGGTTTTCTACAAGCAAAAAAAGAAACAAAAATGTTAAATAAATAAAAAATATACTAAAAATTAAATATTTTAATAATATTTCTTTATAGATATTTTTATTTTTTAATGAAATGCAGAAAAAATACGTTTTGTTAAAAATGAACAACAAGCTGGATTACATGTTATTCTGCCACATTAATATGATTTTATAACATTTATAATTAAGTTTTAATGACAAGACAATCACATTTACTTATTAGTATTGTTCGATAGAGGACTGTAGAAATAAATCGAATGAAAGTTTTTTAAAAAATACAATTTATGAATGTCAGAATAAAATTTTCCCCAGTGGAAAAAATCTAAAGCTGACGCTCCACGATCACATTAGTCTAACCAAGTCAATTTTATGATGCAGTTGGACTATGTAGAATTGTTTAAAATCCAATGGAGTCGGGTTAACTCAATCAAAAAATAGTTCCGTGGAGCCGTTTGGATTTTTTGAAAACTATGCTCGGAGCAAAATGGTTAGATCGACTTAAATAAACATCACAGAATGAACTTTTTTAAAATATATGAGACTATAAATTATATTGATTCAACTGGTCAATGTTTTTAAAAACTATCCTATCGAAATTCAAATGCTAATGAATATCTAAATTAAGTTATACATAAAATGCAGTCCTAATAGTAATAAATAAATAAAATAATAAAAATGCCTAGCCATATTTCGTTTTCTTCATGTCTAATTTTTGCTGATGACGTAAAAATATATAAAGTTATTAAATCTCTTGTAGATTTTTCTCAGAGTGACTTAAATAATTTTTATCATTGGTGTATTTTAAATGACCTTTCCTTAAATGTCGAAAAATGTAGTATACTCTCTTTTTCAAGATCCTTCTCTACGTTGATTTTTAATTATAAATTGTCAGACAACGAGCTTCGGAGAGTATACAATCATAAGGATTTAGGTGTCATATTTGATTCTAAGTTAGAGTTCAAAATGCATGCAGACTATATTGTTTCTAAAGGCAACTCTCTTCTGGGATTTATCACTAGAAACTCTAAAGATTTTAAATGTCCATACACCTTTAAATCTCTCTATGTTAATTTCGTTCGCCCTGTTCTGAAATATTGTAGTGTTGTTTGGTGTCCGTATTATAAAAACGCTTTGAATCGAATTGAAAAAATCCAAAAAAGATTCACAAGATATTCGCTTCGCCAGCTAGAATGGAATTTGCCGTTGCCTCCTTATAAAGATCGATGTACTCTCATTGATTTAATGAGTCTCAAGGCCAGAAGAGAATACTTTCTGATTTCTTTTGCGAGAGATATTGTTACGGGTCATATAAATTGTCCTCCATTACTAATGTTGTTTAGGCCATACAGGCCAGCTCGATGCTTAAGACCAAGGGTGAACAATTTTTTCTTTATTCCCACACATACAACAAACTATGGTAGCAATGAACCTGTTTCTAAAGCTTGTAAAATGTTTAATAAATATGCTCATGTAATAGATTTGGAATGTTCTAGAGATGTATTTAAAAAAGAAATAATGAAAGCTATTAAAATCGAGTAATATTAAGTAAATTATTTTCTTGTTTTATGTAAAATATAATATTGTAAGAATGTATATACA
Source organism: Eupeodes latifasciatus (assembly GCA_920104205.1). Lineage (NCBI taxonomy): Eukaryota > Metazoa > Arthropoda > Insecta > Diptera > Syrphidae > Eupeodes > Eupeodes latifasciatus. The sequence continues at coordinate 114,364,974 of OV049925.1, read as the reverse complement.
ACATATAAATTGTTAAGTCTAAGAAAGTTTATACTTATAGGCAATAAATAAATAAATAAATAAATAAACGATACGCAGTGCATCGACTCCGTAAGCTACTTCGTCAAGGTTGGAATCTCAGTGACGGTAGAAGAGTTTCTCAATTAATATGAACGAACTAAAGACAAAGTACCACAAATAAAGAAATCTGATGATCGTTTGGCTCCCGTGAAACATAAGTAATCCCAGCCTGGTGGTAACACAATCAATTTTTACTTTTAGTATTCAAACCCTACTAGTGTTCTAGACATGAGCCCTGTCATTGCTCACATGTTAAATTCAATAAACATTCTGTCAGTTTTTCAAAATAGAACAAAAAAAAAAAACATCAACAAAAATGAGAGCTTATCACCGGAAGATGAATACGAACTTTCAAACTTGGTTATCACTTAATAGGGATCAGATAAAAATGTAAACCCAGGAACATGCGAATTTATTATTCGACCAAATTTACTTTTTTTTTAAAGACATACGAATTACTAAGGTCCGTAAAGCTGGAAACACCACAATCGAAATGATGCAGAAATTTAGGAGTTTTTTGAAAATCTCTGAGGTTTTTAATTTAATTTTCAAAGACAAATCATAGGTTACAATTTTTTTTCTCACTAAATGCAGAGCACAAAAATGACATCCTAAGTTTTTTTTTTATATTGAAACAGCCGGACGTCAAGCTGAAGGAAAGTAGACCACAAGTTTAAAAGGGGAGGGGTTTATTCGCTCATCCATTATCAGAACACTAAATGAGCACTTTAAGAGGCTTAAATGTATGCAACATTTGAATTTTGAACTTTGATAATGGTGTTTCCAGAAATTATATTCTTCATCAATACTTTTTGCTAGCATCGAGAATAAACATTTCTTTATTTCCTGTAAAATACAGGAATTTATGGTAATATTTAACTTAATAATTATATTTAGAAAGAATAGTTTTGTATATATACAAAATTTACCTATAAAATCAGTTTGTCTTTAAAAACTTAATTGATTTAATCAAAAAAACTTTAATTCATTAATTTTTTTTCGAAAATCGTTAGAGCCCTTTTTTTAATTAATTTCGTATATGTGCAATTATTAAATTGTTTCTTAAAAATATTTTTGGTGCGCAGTTTTGTAGTGCTTATAATTATACGTTTTACATTGCAATTTCGTTAAGAAATGTTGACAGGTTTTTAAGATATCGAATTTAAAAAAAAAAAAAATAATATTTTGTTCTTAAATCCAAAAAACAACGACATTTTTGGTTATCAAATATAATAAAGACAGTATAAGAGCTTAAACAAAAAAAAAAAACTTAAAAACAAAATATAGGTTCTATGGGAGCAATACAAAAATAATTATTTTGTATTGAAAGAATCAATGTTATGAATGATAATTTTAAAGAAAATTTAATACAAATCTATCGGTTCGTTTTTGATAAAATTCGAATTATCGATTTTTTGACCAAAAAAAGTGTTATTTTTAGTTTTAACAAAGAAGGCGGCGAGGATAGACAGACGGACTTAATCGGGTACCCACTTTTTTCGTCTTCTTTACCATCGTAATGTCACGTGTAATTAAAATCTCAAGTTCCAAATTGTTAACGAAAAATACTTGCCATATAGTTTCTATATGTCGCAAGTAAAAATTGACCTTATCTCAGGCTTTAACGAAAGAAATTCGTACTTTTAATTGCATCAAAAAAGTATTATTTTATTTAAACAAAAATATTTTTTTCAAAAATTTGGAGCTGTAAAAAAAGTTCCATCTATAGATTCGTGTTCATTTAAGTTCGACTGAAGCTTTGATACTTTTGTTTAGGCATTCGTACTACGAATCTTCTGCGATAGCGTCTGTGATAATGCTGAAAATTTGGTGGAAAACCTTTTAATTTTTTTCCAACACATCAAAATTTCTATTCGTAATTCACATTCTTCTAAAGAATCGAGTATAACACTTCACTTCGAGGAGACCACTTCAAAGCATTCATATTGTTCCAGACCTTCGTTAACTTTGGTATTGAAAATGCGATCATGGTTTCACAGACAACATTCTCTAAGATATTTAAAATTTGTATTTTAGGTTCCACGCGTCGTACTATAATCACGATTCAGATATTTGTATTGCGTGAAAAATATGCCTTTTTTTTTGTATACGATTTCCAAGTGTTATTAAGGAAATTCATTATTATTTTTCATCAATTAACATTAAAATACTATAAATGATATATAAATGTTACAAATTTGAATAGTCTTTGTTTCACTTTTTGTCACATACATATGTATGTAAAAACATTTAATTAATATTTTACTATTATTAAGCTTGCTCTATGCATTATTAGCTTGTAATTTATACAAAAGATATCTTACGAGTTATTAATTATTCATGAATAAATGAAAATGAAATGAAAAAAGTTGTTCTATCTCTAAAAAAAATCATTTTAGACGGATATCACTTTTTCATTTGTATGCCATTTAATAATATAATTGTAAAACTTTGAACTATATAAATTGTTAGTCTAGTGTTTTGCCCTATCCGTTGCTTTTTGTCCTATTTGAACAAAAACTCAATACAAATTTTGATATAATACCAATTTATAAATCTCAACGAAAACTTGGCTTCTTTAACTAAAAAACTATGTTTTTGAGAATTTTTTTAGGTGTTGCTATTATGACCTGATAATTTGTAAGTAGATACATTTCTATATCTTTTTATTATTTATATTATCTTTCATTTAATTTTTGTTGACATATTCGGTAAATGATGAAAAATTGGACAATGTAAACTAAAAGACGACGAAAATAACGCTCAGTTTGCTATATTGTTCCAGTTTTAGGTAATTTTTAGTGGTTGAAGTATGACTTCTTTTTTTATCTTAGAATTAATTTTGAATGGTTTTTGAAAAAACATACAAAAAAAACAATTAACAAGCAACAACAAATTAACTGCATACCTGTTCATTGAAGCAAAGTTCCAAAATACCACAATAACCACAATGAAAACTTAAGAATACTTTGCCATTGGCTATTAACAATACCAAACTTAAATTTTGCAAATTAACATGTTATTTAAAAAAGTTCAGTATAATTAATTGTGAACTTTTAAAAAAGTTTTGCCTTTGTTTCACATTTCTTCAAAAATATAATTCAATATTTGAAAAGAGGTTTCAACAGAACACAAACAAAAAGAAAATATTAGTAAAATAAAACAAATTAATTTATAAAAATAACACATCAAATAAATAATAACAAACAAAAACCATAAATAAAAAAATAAGAATTAAATCTCTCACCTTCGCTAGTAACTGTGTCCATGCCTCGTCCTTTTCCTACAGGACAGAAAATTATACGATGTAAAAAAGAACAAAAAAAAACGAAAACGACAAAAAGATAACACAAAAGAATGGAATGTGTTATGAATAGGATTTTGTATGAATATAAAATATATTATAAGAGATGATATAAATTAATTTGTAGCGTTGTTACAAAAGAAGTGTATAGACATTTTTTGGTGATTGAGTCAAATGATAAATTAAGGTTTGTTTTTTTTTTTAAACAGTAACAAAAAAAAAATAAGTTCAAACAACAAATTAAACTATAGATCAAAAACCTAAAAATGTTTTCAAAAAAATTACAGTTAATTATTTAAATTATGTCTCAAAACAAGGCTTTTGATTTCTGCTATCAGTTTTCCAAGATTTATTATATTTGCCCCTAAATTATTACTTCCCCTCTTCATACAAAAATATATAACATTGTGTTAAATGAGTTTAATAAAAATAGAAAGTTTCTTTATTAAAAGGTAAACATCTCAAAACGTTACGCAGACTTCATGTTCATAAAACGTAAAGCATCCAATAAAATTCGACAGAACATTGTTTACATTGGAATGCATGGTCTTGAAACCGATTCATAGTTACAAGTAAATTCTTCGTTCGTGAACTGTTGAATAATCTTAAAAAATCTCTCACCATGAAAAGCTGCATCTCACATGATCTTTCGAGCTACCCACAAAACTAGATTGTCTCTTTTTATGACTTAAATGTTGAAAGCAGTTAGCTATTAAGCCCTGATTCTTTACAAATACTTGAGCTACCATTACTTTTAGCTTTTTTTACATGGAAATAGCATCTTCTAATAGTGTAGGATCCTCAAACTTAGCACCCTTATAATTCGATCTAATGTGCTGTACAAACACTTTGTGAAACTATTTTAACTATTGATGATAAAAGCTTCTATTTGATGTCTTTTAAACGGGTATTTTCAAAAAAAAAAAAAAAAACTACTTAAAAATAATTAAAATATCTTACCAGAACTATCATTTCCATTTTCAGGACTTCCACTCGAATACATTGTTGCTAGTTTTCCATCCAATATAAAACGGAACCAACCATTTGATCCATTCGATAACTCCAAAGCAGCTGAATCCGACCAAACATACAAACAATCACGTCCACGACAGATACTCCATTCACGCCAGTGATAGGCTTTTCCTGGTAAAATCTCTTTGGCATCTTCCATAGGATCTTCTAGAATAAAATAAAATTTGTTAAAGAAAAAAGATATTTTCTAAATAGTTTTAGAATATTACCAGTTACGACAGCAGTAACTGCCGAAGAAGGGCCTGGCTCATCGGTAATTGCTGGCACTAGACTAACAACTTTCTCACTTTGAATTTCATTCTCTGGACCCATGAGAGCTTGAACTTTTGAAAATACACCCAATCGAGCGAAATGATCAAGAAATTCTTCTTGTGTTTTCGATGTTAATTCTTCAATGATAGTTAAAACAACTAAATGACCATCTTCATCATCCTGGAAATTGGTAGAAAATAAAAGGAAATATTGATTGTAAATATTTTACAGTGAACAAAACCTTAAATGTCATAATCATAAATATTATCATGCGATTTTTGTTCAATGGTTAGTTTCAAAAATACAAACGAAAAAAGAAAAAGAAAATCAAAAAAACCAGATAAAAACGTTTTTGAGATGAATTTTGGTTTACTTATTTCTTAATATATTTTTTTAAATTGTTTTTATTTTTTTATTGTTGATTTTTGCTGAAATATGAACATTATAAAATTAATAAATAGTTTTTTTGATTAGCGTCATGAAATTTTGTATTGCACGATTCTTACGCAACAAATACTCGAAAAACAAAAAATGCCAAGGAAAGAAAACATAAAATTCTAAAATATATCAATAGAGATAGAGAAGTATAAATTTGCTGACATAGATGGTTTTGAATTTTGTTTGCAAGCAAACTACTAACAAAATGAGAGCGTGCCAAGCAATATTAAGAGATGGGAGCGAAGACGTATGGTCATTGTGTGTTTTTTATTTATTTTTTTGAGATCGGGTAGTGCGTGTTTATTTTTTTTTTTATTTTTGAAAAATAAAGACAAACAAACAAAAATTTGAAATATCAACATAAATTTAAAAAAATCAACAAAAGTACAACAATTAAAAAATTATTAACACAAAATATTTACTAGCTTTAGCGTGACGATTAATTTTAAGTTCTTCAGAAGAAAGCCTTGTCCTTAGGTACTTAATCTACAAATCTTTTGTGGGCCTATATTTTTTATGAAAATTTGCTTTATAATGTTTTGTTCTATACTCGTCTTTTGAAAAATAAAACCTCATACATTTCTTGTATAGCGAAACGTTCAAACGATATCGTTTTCACTTGTCAAAAAAGAGAGCAATTTCGTCCTCCTTTTTCCGTATTAGCTCTTTAAATTCAGAAAACTACCAATTGTGTTGTGATTAGGAAGCACAGCCTCACTCACGTAAAGATTCCAGAATTTAGTATAAAGCAAAATGCTCTTCGAGTTCTTAGTTGCGATCGGATGAAATCTTAACGAAAAATGTTCAGAAATACAATTTAGGCAACACTTCAATACTTGAGATATTGTGGGCTCGGTTGCATGAGCAAAGAGGAACCGGCTTGGCGTGAAATGCATGAGTTCAAGATAAGGCTTACCCTAAACTACCAAATACTTGTTGTGCCCAATTGGATGTTGTCTGCTCTAGATAAGTGCACACTGGTGATGGCGACAGGGACAATTGGTCGATTGATAACACTGGTCAACAAAAATAAGTTTTTTCTGTATTGTGGTTTAGGTTAGGTTAGACGCTATGATGCATCCGAAAAGGTCAAAAAACCATCTTACTTAGATGCTTTGTGCTCCCCAGGAAAGGGAAAGGATTGGGTAAGGTATAGAAAGGTTGGTGACAATTAAGGTTGAGAGTGCGTACCTGAACCATCGTGATTTCTGTGAAAATTTGTCTCTAGGTGTCAAGGACGAGACTTTGCATAGATCGTGGAAAAAATGGCATTGTTCTTTTGGCTAAGCTTGGGCTTTCGCATGAAAGGAATCTTATTTCGTCTCCTTGTCCCTACAAGCTCTACAAAAATCGGATAAGCAGATACCCATTCTATTCATGTAGGTGAGCTGTGACCCGTTAGGTTATCTAACAATAGGGACAAATGAAGCTTTAAAAGTTGCAAAAGTAACTTTGTTTTGGTTTTGAAAACATTCGGTCATAGATTCCTCGAAACCCTGCAAGTTTCAAGAGCCGACCACCTGTTGTTTGCAATTTCAATGAACTTTGGTGAATTACTTCATTTACTTGATTTAGTGGATCCGTTTCGGCGAATTTGTCTGCTTTTCCGACGTAAGCCCCCCCCCCCCCACTGCATCAAGGTTTACACAACACTTTTTTTTAAAGGAATTTGTTGTCCAGAATTGGAATCTCACCTCATATTTCTATTAGATGTTTTTTTAAGTTAAGTTTTGATGCTAATTCCGAATGCGAACTCCAATTTTAGCTATATGTGCTCAGATTCAGAAGTACCCAATATTATTTAATTTTAAGATTTAAAACTGACTAATGTGGATTTTTTGAAAAATAAGTTAGTATTGAACATTTTTAAACGCAATATTAAAGTAAGATTGTAGATTTGAAAAATCATCACGAGTTTTACAAAAAAGGTTGAAAAGGATTAGACGCATGAACACATTTTACAAGATAGTAGTTACTTTTTTATATTTTTGTACGACCTGTTGTTTTCAGTTCTCTGGCGAGAAAATTGTTTTCCAATGAGTCAACCAATTTATTGGAAAATAAACGTGTATTTGGATAAAATCAACCAACAGAATAAACGGACAATTGTCACCTAATTGGATGCTATTGAGAGACTTTTGACAGTTCGGCCAATATTGGAAGATCTTCCAATCGTGTATACTTAGTTTAAGTAATTAGGTTATTGTATTCTACGTGCTGTTTGAACAGCAAATTTTAGCCCAGTGTTAAATTGTAACTTATATATAATTAATAAAGTTAAATCGTTTTAATTTTTGAGCATCTGATTAGTTTTTTTTTCTATACCTCACCTAAAAACTGATTTTTTCGTGAAAACCTCAAAGGAGTTGAGAGTTATTACCTACTTAATTTTGGTGATATTTTAAGGATGAGGCTTTTTTCGCAAATTCTTTTTAACTATAATAACTAACCTCTTAACTGATATTATAACTTTTACCTTACGAACAATACCAACAGAAAAAGAATAGGTACAAACAAGTTCTTCAAACAAATATAAAAAAAACAAAATCAACATAAACCTTACAAAAATATAACATATACAAATCAAAAATGCAAGTAACCTCATTTTCTAACAATTAAAAATCAACAAAAGAAAACATTAAATAAAAACAAAAAAAAGAAGAAGATAGTTAACTAATATGATAAAATAAAAAACGAAAAAATAAACAGAACAGAAATAAATTAACAAAATTAAATTCTTGCATTACCCCCTCGCCTTTAGGCTTTGGAGGCGGCACAATGTAAAGCTGTGAATTTTCAACACGCTGCTGCTTATTCGATTGCGCAATTGCTCCACTCTTGGCGGCTACTACTTGTCTACATGTAGCAGTATTGCTACAAGTTGTTGTTGTTGCTAAAAGCGACGAACAATTCGATGAACTCGTCATCAATGCTGATGGCCAACTGTAGCTAATCTAGAGTTTCCACGAAAAACCCAAAACGCGTGCGCACGCAATTTGAAAAAAAAAGAGGAAGAGAGAGAGAGAGAGCAAATGAAAAAGAAGGACCATAATTTGTCTTGTGAGAACAGCGGTACAAATAAATTTATTAAAAAAAATAATTTTTAAACAAAAACTGCATTTTTATCTAACGATTTTCTTTTTTTCCTTTCGTTTTTCTTTTCTTAATAAATGAATAATGAAAAATTGGCAAAAAAAATCTTACCTCATTATCGAGAACACTTGCAACCACTTCAACCAAAAGGGTTCCTAGATTTTGGCATGGAGTTCCGTTTGGAGGTAAAGGTCCCGCCGACTGTGCATCGCAGAGATCTTTCAAAACATTTGGCTGAGCATACTGAACCATTTTCTTGATAAGACCCAAACTGGCACGACGAACACTGCTAAGCATTGTTCCCTGGAACGTGCGACAAAAGCAGGGCAAGAAAAATTTCAAATACACTGGCGCCATTTCTGGATCACCACGTGGTTCAGTTGTTCCATCATCTGACTCAGATTTAAGCTGGCTACGCCCGGCGGACATCCATTCACCGGGTGATTGCAAAATTGCCGCCACTTCACGATGACCATCGTCGACTCGTTCACGAGCCTTGTCCAAAGGTGTCTTACCATCTTCATCACGTAAATCTGGATAGGCTCCAAATTTAAGGAGAACTTTGGCAATTCCTGGCCGGCCGAAGCAGGCGGCGTAATGCAACGATGAACTACGTTGGCCCTTATTCACATCGGCACCCTTCTCACACAAATACTCGACCATTTCGAGGGTTCCAAAAGCCGAAGCCCAGTTAAGGAGTGTCTGTCCGACATCATCCATGCAATTCACATCAATTCCACCGGTTTCAATAGCTTCTTGAAGAGCTTCTGTGTCTTTGCTGCGAATACAGTCAATTAGCTGACGGTGTGTGCGCTCAGCACTTGAATCATTTCGGCGTACTCTTGGGGCCAATTGACCTTGTGTACCCGCACCAACTCTACTTAGTGCCTGTCGACCTTCAAAAAGAAGCAAAAGTAGCAAATCTGCTAGACGCATGCAATCAAGAATGCAGCGTTCGTCACCCTTCAATGCCCTCTCCATGGCATCGGGCAGCTTAGACCTAAGTAGGTCATGTGTGATTGTTGGAGATCCCCGGCAGAGTGTTGACAATAATGAGATTGTTGTCGATATAGATTGCGAGGATCGTGTCGCGTCAGTGCTTTGTGTCTTATTAGTTGTTGTGACCGCATTCAAGCTATCATTATGACCAGTCGATGTGGAACTTGATCCTTGTTGTGCGTTACCTGCAGCATTGCCAAGCCTCTTCAATAATTCACTCACCAATCCATACTCAGCTAATGGAGCTGGATCAACCCATTTGCGGGTAAAACGATCTGCAACCGATGCAAAGCATTTCAACGCTCCATCGGCCACCATCGGATCTTCGTGTTGCAACAAAGTACTCAAACTCTCTACACAATCCTGAATGCATGGACTATTTGGTTCCACTTTGGTGCACAAACGCGATACCACAGCCATTGCTGAGTGAAGGGTGTCCTTGTGCACTTGTGACCCACAGTCACGGATGAATGACAATACACAATGCAAGCCACCGCCATCGAATACAGCACCAGCTTCACGAGTACAAATCAACTCGAGAACTTTGATACACTGTTCAGCTAGATCACGGCTAGTACGGCTGGACAAATCAGCCACAACAAGACGATTACAAATTGCCTTAATGGCACCATCGATTGCAACAATGCGTCGGGTGCATTCGGCTGATACATCTAGGTAATAAGTTATTGCACGTGCTGTTACCTCAAGCACATTTTCAGGTGCTAGTTCGTCTAGGAAAATCTTGCAAAGGGCGGGAAGAAAGGTTCGTGGCGGGCAGCTGTTAAGAAAAAGTAATTTAGTTATAAATTTTATTTGGATATGTTTGTTTAGTTTGCTACTAACCTTTCGAAGCATCTGTCCACATTATCGGACATAAGCAATAACATACATAGCTGCTCGAGGGCAATCAATTGCATGTCACGCTCATCACCCTGACCCATAGACAGCCATTCCAGAAGTGTCTCCGGATCGACGTCACCCATCTGAAAACAATAAGACATAATTCGAGATAAGTCTACAGATATCAATTTAGTTTAATTTTTTATGATATTGTTGATTTCTATCAATTTCAAAATAGATTTTGTTTTGTATTTTTAAGTGATTTTTAAATTTATTCGACAAAATAAATTATTTTATATAAGAATTAAAGGGAATTCATTAGAAGTGTTTTTCTTTTTAACTGAACAAGAAAAACTATGCAAGATCATCAATAGTGCTTGAGGTTGGAGTGTTTCGAGACAAGAAATGCTATGAATTATTTTTATAGGAAGGTTTTTTAAGATCTTCCATTTCAAAATCTAAATTTTCAAGGTTTTTAGGAAATTAAAAAGGTCATGCGATCGAAAATTCAAGTAAAGAACGACGCAATTGCACAAAATGTGCAATAATTTAATACATGTGCTGCGATGATTATTTTTATGATTATAGTAATTATCATGGTATGATAAAATCCCATTTAAGTTTTTATGTGAAATTGTTTAAAATGATTCAGAAATGGCAGTTATGCGATATACCGAAAACTTATATATTGTAAATAAATGAACCAAGATGAGATTGCTAGCGTCAAGAACTTAAAAAATACAAATGCCGGCTGATGAGAAATAAAAAACGGTTGGAACTGTTGTTTTGTTAACTATTTGCATACATTTATTTAGATGTGGGAAATCAATGTTCCATTTATAATTTGATGGAGCGGAATTTTAATTTACTTTACTCTGTGTGCAACTGAGAAATACTGCTTTTAATTGAAATCAATCGGGTGAAGAAATGAAAGAATGAAAGTCGTCGTCATTGATAGATTATAAAATCTAATCAATTGACTTTTATTGTGAAAGAAATTTGCTTTGTGTGTCTATGGTAATATCCGGCGACATTTTATTTAAATGGAAAATAATCGTATGTAGATATCAAGTCAAGATTATCATGGAAACGAGAATGAAGTGATACAATGCTAAAGTTTGTTTTTTTTTTTTTTAAGCATTTAATTTCAATGTTAATGAGAATGACAATGAGGAGTAGACTTTGCAAATATACAAAAAATAAGTTATTTTGTTTATATTTTAATAAAATCTTATTTGTTTAGTTAGGTTTTTATCACTTTGTATTCAATGTAGGCCCGGAAAAAAACCGAACGCCAAACGAAATGTTGACTAAACATTAAAAGAAAATAAGATTGTTTATAAAAATATCGTATTTCGTTTCGATGATGAAGTTATAGAACCTCTTCAATTTCTGGGAATCTGTTCGATACTTAAGGAATTTCGAAGGCGTTTCTTTGCGTTGGGCACAATTAGTTTTGAAGAAGTGACCAATGTTTTGTTTGTTGTTTATATTGCAAATGCTTTTCGTTACAGTATCCAAGTTATTTAAAAAAATTCAAAAGCTTTGTTTTGTTATTCTGCTAGTCGCCTGAGATTAAAGACAGTTCTAAAATTCAAAGATTTTAATTGCTATCAAAATCAAATATAAACAATTAGATTGTCTTGAAATTCATAGTTAGAATTGAACAGAACAGACTTAAAGAACAAATTTGAAAAAATCTATTTGAATGTAAGGTTAAAATATTTCTGTGTTGGCTGAAAAAGAACACACTTGGTTCGGATGTTGGCCTATTGTGATACCAAATTGGATCTTTTCTACTCGTTAACCATTCGGAACTTATTATGAAGTGTTTCAGACAGTATATGTCGGAATTTATTAGATCGTTTACATCATTTAGTAGATGTTAGGACAGGATATGAACTTACAGCATGTGATCATATTATTACGGCCACCATTAAGAACATTTATATTCACGTCCTTAGAGCAAAAATGTTGCCACAAACTACATAATGGTATCCAAACGTTGGCTATGTGCTTATTTACGATTTTGCCAAAAGAGTGACTGCATTTTTGGAGGAAAATGCTGTGGATTTATTGGAATAGCCGGAAAACTTTTTAGACTTGAATCCCATAGAAAATGAGAATGTATTGACAACAGAACTTTATTTGCAGTCAATTGCGTTCTTTGAAATTAAAATAAGACCACAGTTTATTTTTCAAATGTCATAATTTTAAATATGGAATTTAACTTGGCTATCTTTTAATTTTAGAGCAAAATTATTATATACAATTAAAACAACCTTACGTAGATTATAAGTTGTGTATTGTATTGTAAAGTAAAAGTCCTTATAACTTTTCCAATATAACAAGAAACTCTTTTACACAAAATTTTAATTATAAAATGAGCACAGAGTTATAAAGTTCAGATTTCAATTAAATAAATAAAAAACATGATCAGCTGACATTTTGACATAAGTAGACTTGGCTTGACATTAGTAAGGGAGATTCTTCTTGGCTAACTTTTCATTCAACTGTCCATAATTGGAGGGCAAATTTTTGACAGCTTGCCAATTAGGTAGGAAAAACTTGCCATACCTTCAAGTCCTTTATGTCATCTGAACCTGCCCAATCTTAGGGAGCTTATGAAAAGGAAAAGTAGGAAGAGAAAACATTACATATATGTACAGTCCCTGGCCATATTATTAGACGCACTGCAGAATTTTTATAGTATTATTAGATTCTACGCAATATTTTTAACGTTCCCGAATGGAGAACCATACATTTTTATGCAAGAAGGAGCTCCATGCCACACAGCCCGGTCCATCAAAACTTATTTGAGGGAAGAAAACATCCCTCTGTTGGACTGGCCGGGAAACATCCCTGATATGAACCCAATTAAAAACGCGTTCGAGCTGATGAAGAGGGAAGTAGCTAAAGATACAGTCACTTATTGAAAGAGTAATTCACGTGTGGAATCACCACCCACAAATGCAGGAAAAAGTCAAATCAAACGGTATGCCGCGCAGAATTGAGGCTCTTATTAAAGCAAAAGGAGGTTTAACAAAATTTTGAAAAAATTACAAAAATAACAAAAAAACTGAAAACATTAATAGGCTTTTATTAGCCGTCAGACGAGGTGTGACAAAAAATTATTTTGTTTAATTGTTTCAAACTTTATTGTTAATTTTTTTTTAAAATAATTTCTAAGCAAATTGTTACATTAAAAAATAAAAATACACAAATTTAAAACTAAAAGTTGTGTGCGTTTAAGTTTATTAAAAACATTTTATTTTAAGTGGAAGTAATAATTTGATTGGAAACTCTCTTCTCCTGCTCGCAGGAGCTAGAAGTCAAAATGCAGGTCTACCTATTAAGCAGTTCTATTTATGCTAAGTAGTTGACTTTTTGAGCTATGTAACTGGTGTTTTAAAATTAACTCAACAATTATAAAAAATATGTTAGCAAATTTATTGTATTTGGATTGATATCCTATAAATTTTATCCAATAAAAACTTATATTTGTATTATAACAAAAGTACTTAACTTAATCGTGGGTGAAATTTAGCTTTAAAGCTATCAAAAATAAATGTACTACATGTATTTCCAATTTTATAATGCCTTTGTTTTCTTTTTCTTTCCACACAAAACAATTTATAGTCCAGTGAACTTTTTCAATTCAATTCGTGTGTTGTGTGATTTGATATGATCGAGCAAGCAACAAGTAAAAGTCAGCAAACTTTAAGGTTAACAATTTTATTTACTTTAAAAATCATTATTATATTTTGTTTACTTCATTAATCACAATGAGAAATGAAATATCGCGAATAAACAAAAAGAAGGAGAAAACAACAAAACTTAACCTTACTTGAATCATAAGTCAAAAGAAGAGAAAGATAAACGGAAAGTCAGAGAGAGAATGGAAAAAAAAAATCTCTTTAGAAAAGCAGCACTCTGAGGAACAAAATCCAGCAGTGAATAACAACAAATCTAACAGTCTAAGAGGTAAAGTTGAATTTATTTGATCACAAGATTTAAATCAACAAATTTATCAGGTTACAACAAAATACATATTATTTATTTATTATTCTTTATATTCAATTGCTTTTAGATGACACAATTTGACACGCGACGGAAACCAGAAGTGACAAACCAAACAGAGCGTAAATCAAGTGACAGCTGTCAAAAAGACCAACTCTGATAAATGATTTAAAAAACCACACGTCTAAAAAGCACCCTGTCTCAATGATGTTATAGCTCTTACAATGTGCATCAAACTGACTATGTTATGTTTTTATTTTTATTTTATATTAGATTTGCTTCAAGTGAAGCAAATATATCTTCCTATGGGTAAAAGTTGTCAAAAAACTCTTTCCTTTGAAAGAAATAGAAATAACTGCACCCGTTCTAAACAATTAGAATTTCAAAGATTTATTTTAGGTTTTGTGCAATTTTAAATTCGTTTTAGCTCAAACCTGCTGAAAAATATGATTGCACTGTTTAACACTTAAAATTCCACAACTAGGCCCGTATTACGAATTACTAAAATCGTTAAAAAATCATCGTTACGTTTACGTTTTACAATTATTTTATTTAACGACACACGTTTTCATTTAGGACTGTTTTAAGCGGTCATATCTCTATTGTTTTGACATATATTGGTCGCACATTCATAATTGTTTTACTTTGCTATGCATTTGCTGTTGGCAAAAAATATAATTATTTAAAAATAAACGGTCTAATAGAAATAACTCAATTGTATTTCAAATCTGGCTAGTTCGAGTATTTTAGACAATTCGAAAATCGGAATATTCCTAAAAGTCTTGATAGAGTCCAATAACAAATATCAAATTAGCTTGTTGCTTAACAAATTTTGACAGATCTTGAAAGGTATGAAGATGGATGCGCTTCAAAAATAAATTGATTTTTTGGCTTTATCTGACAACAATTTTGATGGTGTTTACTAGAATTAGAGAAGTCTAGCTATTATTGATTTTCATCATTAAAAATACTGTTTCGAGATTTAAAAGCGAGTAAGAAAGTGAAAGTTGTTATGTTTGGTGTCGAAATGAAGCTGATAAATTGTAGATTTTGTCTACTTCGTTTTTAATTTTTCAATTATGGAAATAAAAATAATCATCTGATCGTTGAACATAATCGTTCCAATGAATCGTTCTATTTTCTTTGTATTCCTACCTGTCAGTTCTACTTTGAATGACCAACTCTAATATCAAATGCTTGATTTCATCAAGAAATATTTATCCAATGACAGAAATTTTCAATGGTCCAGGAACAGTTTTCAGTGATAGCTTTAACTGGCCTTATCATGTTTCAATGATGAAATCGTTTTTAATGAAAAGTTAATTTTGAGTTTCATAAATCGGAACAAAATCGTTCCACTACAAGCGTTCCATTTTCTTTGTATTCTCACCTGTCAGTTTTACTTTCAATGATGAACTCTAAGGCGCCAGTTATAGCTCTCATCATTGCCAGTTATAGCAAACATTGGAATTTTTTTTGGCAGGTCGTTTATAGCTATCATTAAAAATTTCTGTCATTGAAAAAAATTTCCTGATTGAAATCCACCGAAAAAAATTTACTGACAGAAATCTGTCATTGGAATTGTGCGAAATTGGAACACAAATCAGTGGAACGATTCGTTTCACTTTTGAACATAAAAGTATCAGCTGTTCAGGAAAATGAATTTCCGTCCGGAAAATGGAAAAAAAACATTTTTAGAGAAAAATAAATGCGCAATTACATTTTTTTCCTCAAAAAAATTCTTTGTGTGATTTTCGATCGATCAGTATGTTATTTTCATTTCTTATCAAAGGAAACACCGTCAAATATCGATTCAAACATTTTCCGGATCGATTTCAATGATAGCTATAACTGGCCCCCCTAATTTAAAATTCTTGACTCCAATCACGAAATTTTGTTTTAAATGTAACATATAACCGACCTGTCAAAAAATTCCAATGATTGGTTTTAACAATGAAAAAAATATGAATAGGAAACGAAACAAAAAATTAAAGAGTCAACACTACCTTCCAGGTTACAAAGTCAATGATAGACATTGTTAAAAGTTAAAATTTTGAACACATCTTCGCTTTAGATGGATCCAATTGTAATCGTATGCTAGCTAGCGATACACACAATGAATATTGAGGAGTGGGATGCAAATTAACTTAAATGGGATTGCCCAGAAAGTCGAAAAAATGTAGAGACTCGAACTCGAAAGATGCAATATTTCCTCCCATTCGATTTTATTTGTTTATTGCGGAAAGCAAAGCCGAACCACAAAGGAGCCAAAATTTCCGCATTAAACCAGAAATCACTTCTTCGCGTCATTCGAGAGTATGGTTGGTATTTTTATTTTCTTTCTTTTATTTTGTGTTACACATGATCTGTAGTGTGTAGCAGTATCGATGTGATTTGGTAGCGCAGTGTTTGGTGTGCGGTCAGTGTTGTATACGACTATCTGAAAGCTCACAACACTTTCTCTCTTATTTTTTTTTCTTGGTTATTTTTTGCAAAAGCGGAAGGAAATTGTGTGGAAGGCTACACTGTACTACTAAGAGCAACAACACTGTAACATCACCAAACAGCAATGCAGACAAAAGTTAAAATGTTTCGATGACGACGAAGATAAGGCAAGCAACGATGATGATGATGATTATTTAAAGGAAAATGAAAAAAAAGTCATCATCATCAATACCGATTTCCGCCATCTCGCCATCTTTAGTGGTGCGTCTGGTTAAACGTGAATTTATTCAAAGTGGTGGCCTGGTAGTTGGATATAACAGTGAAAGGATCCGGGGAAAATCAGTTGAGTGGGTAGTCGTACTTTGTAGTAGTAAACCAATAAATCCCAATGGTGCCAATGCACCAACAGCAGGGTCAGATTTAATTGAGACTTGCAATTACTCTTGACATACTATAAACGTTATACAAAACAACATAAAAAGGCAAAAAGATTATGCCAAGGAAAAAATAAATAATACTTCATTCACATGATGAATCTCGTCTGATTTAATTTTCCTTTTCTGTGTTTATTTTTGCCGATAAAAA
Source organism: Eupeodes latifasciatus (assembly GCA_920104205.1). Lineage (NCBI taxonomy): Eukaryota > Metazoa > Arthropoda > Insecta > Diptera > Syrphidae > Eupeodes > Eupeodes latifasciatus. Next base: position 114,347,906 of record OV049925.1, on the reverse strand, counting down.
CATATAAATAAAATGTACATTGCATACAACTCTTTGAAGCTGGACTTATTATTGAGTGAAATTTTTATAATTGATATGCAATTACTTACTATAAAGTTACTTGTTCGCGACTAGCAGTTATTAGATGCTCGTAATTTTTGTTGTTTTTATAATAGAGAAGGCTTCAATTAAATGTACTTATTTAATTAGAGACAAAAAAGCTTACTTATTATTTACTTTAAGTGAGAAAGTAACATGACTTGTAATTTTTTAATAATGAAAAAGTTGAATTTTAAGTCACCTTTTTTTCTTAGAGGGAATTTGATTTATATAGAAATAAGTATTAAGAAATAGTACGTTTAGAGTTTCGAAAAAGTGGTGTCCACTTCCGATTGCAATTAAGACGGTTTTCTCTTTTAAAAAAGTTAAGAAAATGGCACCAATGTAATGAAATTTCAACTTAAATCTGAATCGAGTGATCAATTATTCAGGAGTTAATGACTGAAACACAAACACAAACACGCTTCAATGAATGACATTTCTATAATAACCAATGGGAATCCCTCCATGCATTGAATTCCTATGGCTGATCTAGTAAACGTCAGGCGAAGCCGAAGCTGTAGCGTGTTTGTGTTTCAGCCATAAAGCTGTCATAATCCCACAAATGACTTGCTGAGCTAATTTGAGTCTTGTTATTGGACACTGTCATTTGGAGTCATTTGGATGACCAAATTTTTGAAAATCAAAATAATCCAACTCCTCTATTATGGAAGGCAAATCAATAATGGTTTAGTTGTCATTCTAAGAATTGGTATTATCGATGACAGTTACTTGACTTTCAAAGCACAACCAGTTGACATTTGGCAGACAGCTAAAAAAATGGCACACTTTTCAGTTGTCTCCAGGGGCGGATCTAGAATTTGTGGGGCCCTGGGCTGAAACTACTTAGGGGCCTAGTACTCAACTTAAAGCCATGTCAAAAAACTGTTTCTATAATAATATATTACTATTATATATTCTTTATTGCACAAAAAAACATAAATATTACTTAAATCTACGCAAGTATTAGTTGTACAAAAGGCGACCTTATCGCTGTAGTAGCAATCTCTTCCAGGCAACCTTTGGGTGAGAGAGAAACCGAAATAGTGATATATATAAGAATATAAAAAAAAAAACAATAAAATAATTGTATTTATTTACAGTATTCCCCGCTTAATTGCACTGACCATTTTGTCAGATTTTTTGGTCAATTATCCGGGTAGTTCAATTAGCGAAACCCCGCTTAATTGACATATCTGTTCAATTAAGCGAAACCCGTATAATTGCACGAGTAGGTCAATTAAAAAATAAAATATTCATCCCGGAAATTTACTCTATAAACATTTCAGTGTCAACTTAATTTCGGCGTCTGTTAGTTCGCCATAACATGATATGTTATGTCATCACATGCCAAATAAGCATTGAAATCTGTGTGATGGACGTTGTATTTGTGGGTACAAACTGCACGTTTATATTTTTTAAATCGACCAACTTCTTATGAGATGCAGCATTGTCTATAAAAAGAATTATTTGTCTGTTCTGCTTTACCATTTCTTCGTCAAATTTATATAAAATTTGGGCCCATAAATGTTGGGTCATCCATGCCTTTTTGTTGGAGAAATATTGCAAAGGTACAACCTTATTTTTAAAACACCTTGGCGTTTTGGTTTTTCCAATCACAATCATTTTTTTGTCCGTCCAATTATCCGAAAAATGTCCATGTATTTAGTTTTTCTGCTGCATATTGTTAAGATCAATTAAGCGAGTAATTCAACTAAGCGGGGTTCAATTAACCGTCTAAAAAGCTTTGCTACTAATACGGAAAATCTTCGAAGACAATTTTTTCGATCAATTAAGCGGGATGTTCAATTAAGCGAGGTGCAACTAAGCGGGGATTACGTATTATGAATTAGGAAAAGAAATTGACAGGTTATGTGTGTGACAGTTATGTTATATAAATTATAATTTATAAATCAACCTTTCTGCATTTTTGTGCTGCAAATTCTTTTATTTGGTCATCACATTGTAAGTCTTTTGATAGATCACAATTTATGGAAAGAAGTGATAAATTATTTTGTCGATGGTTCGACATTGTTGTCCTATATTTATTTTCTACATAGGACATCTTGGAGAAGGAGCGTTCTGCTTCACAGCTAGTGATTGGCAAAGTTAAGAAAATCTTTAAAATGGTTTTTATAGTAAGCAATATATGAAAAAATGGTAAAAAACATGACTTATTTTAATAGTCCTCTGAAAAATGCAATTTTTTATTTTTTTTTTAAATTGAGGTTTATATAGAAGACACACATATAAAAGAAAGTAATTTTTCTGTGCCATTGATTTCGAATAAAAATTGTGGCTTCCATCTTGTACACCAACTGCTAAGTCGGATGACAACCTACGATGTGTATCAGCTGATATCTCCGCTACTTTCTAAGTTATATTTTTGTAAAATATGAAGAAAACTCATGAATATATGTATAAAATAACCTAATAGTTTCAATAAATAATGTTCATTTTTTATACCTTAAAAAATTAATGAAAATCAGCATGAAAACATCCTTTTACACGTATTTACCCCCTTAACTCAATTCATAGAAGTATGCAATTTTTCATCAATGTTTTTTATGACATTATTACGTAAAAATATCGTCCGTAAACCGACTTTACAGGCAACCATTTTTTAAATTCAAATTATCACCTATTGTTTTAAGCGGGGTCTTGGGGCCCCTTGTAACCTCGGGGCCCTGGGCTGCAGCCCAAGCAGCCCTTAGGTAGATCCGGCTCTGGTTGTCTCTTTATATTATACATATATGTGAGTTGAGTTGGGTTTGGATTAATATGAGTGTCATAACCAAAGAACTAGTTCTTAGCAATTTTCGACTTAATTTGTGAAAAACTAACTTTTCACCACATACAGAAGGATGATGACAACCAACCCACTACATTTCGCCATAGGATGGCAGAACCCATGATTTTTGATGATGACTCTTGCGATGATATAAATTGTATAAATTACGACGATATTGTTAAAAAAGGAAGGAAAATCTTTGGGCGATTGTAATGAAGTCGTTTTTGAAGAAATTGTCCGAGAGGCAAGTAAGTTTGTTGCTTTCATACATATATGGGAGAAATTGTTGCATTCGATGAAAAAAAAGGTTATAATTAACTCAATGCGAAAATCACTAAGACTGTGGAAATATCCACCTGAAAGGGATGACTTAAGTTATCTTTAGAACGATGTTTCAGGCTCCATTCAAACACCAAAACCAGTGTTTAAAAGAGGAATCTTCTTTGTACAGGAGCTACATTATTATTTTGTTATTGTTTGTTTTTGTTGTTAGTTTATTTAAAGTTGTAAGACTACATTATTGGATGTTATTGAATTTTAAATACTTTTTTTTTATTTTTAATTAAATAAGAACTTAAATGTGTGGTAAATACATTTAAAAAAAAATTTATTGAATTTAAAAATATATAGTTGGAAATAAAACATTTTATGAATTCCATAACTCCCGTTAAAAGTTAATTCATCAAAATGAAGATTTTGACATTTAAATTGTTTGCATTGTTAAAAGCCCTTTTAGGAAGTCGTAAGTCTGCAAAATTCCAGAAATTGAACTCAGAATGATGCGGGAAGACAATTTTTTTTTTTTCACCTCCACCATCTCTGTTTTTCACAAACCGGTAAAATTACTCGTAATAAGGAAATAGACAATGTTGCCATTGTTTGTGGAACAACACTTTTCGATTGTCATATTTTTAAGCCTGTTTGTTTACAAATGCAGTATGCATGTGAATGTATGGAGAAAGAAATTTCAGTTGGAATCTTATTTAGTAAACAAAAATTGCTAAAACATGACTTTTTGTGTTTTCAACCAGGAAATTTTCTTAATTTTCTCTATGAAATTTCCTAACAGCAATTATCACACCTGTTCGGAAAACTAACTAACTAATAATAAAACAAAAGCCCCCTGAGTAGTTGAACAAGTACACATTTTTAACTCGATTCGTGATTCACGCACATAAATTTCTTAAAAACAAAACAAAAATATATAATTAAACCAGAATTATTATCATCAACATTGAAGAAGTTGCAATGATAATTTATTTCTTGCTTCCTACTTACTTCAGCATGACTCAATACAAAGTCTATATATGGAGTCATGATTTTCAGTAAATACAAAGTTGTACATTTACACTCATAACAATTTTCAAAAGTTGAGTTTCTCTCATTACATAGTTAAAGTTTGTACACAAATTTAAATTTGTTAATAATTTATTCATAAAAAACTAATGTTATTCATGAATCATGAGATTGTAACACTTCAAGTTAAATTATTTCTCTTACTCTAGTATAAAAGGAAATGTACAAAGTGAGAGTTAGATAATTTTTTATTTTTGAAAATTAGGCTTGTTCAGTGAGCCATTAGAAAATGTGTGTTCGCGTAAAGTGACTTGTGAAAAACAATATGACATTTTGTACTTCCATTCGAGATACACAAGAGTAGAATTAAATAGGTTGTTCTTTAACTTGAAATGTCTGCGATTTTCTAAGCTATTTACTGCAAATATCCTGTCAAGTTCATATACAAATTAAAATGACAGAACTTTTGATATTTGTATATATTTTTTTTTAAATGAAGTAATACAGAAAGACTTAAACAGAATAATTTACCTATTTGAAAACAGATAAGTTAATAATACTTTAATTCGAATTGGAAATTTTTGACAAAAAATTTCCGGCATTTCTGTCAATATTTTTCAAAAAAAATGTATGTGATTCTTATTTTGTTGAGTTACACACGATAAGTTTTTAACAGGTAGCAATATATCAGACTTTGTTTGTTTACAAATGTCAAGATATATAATTTGAAGATTGACAGTTATTCATTATGCATTAATTTGTTGAAATACAAATTATTTAAAACTGAATTCTTTGCGGCAGGCATCTTAATTTAATTAACGAAAAAGACAAAACTGTCATTTCAAACTTCCGTTACAAAAAAAAAAAAAAAAAATAAATAAAGCTAAGTTTTTCAGAACTAAGCAAACTTTTAGTGTTTAACAAAGATTTCAGCATGTCATTTTTTCAAAAATTTGGCTGTTAGTGACTATTTTGTTTTGCCATCTGGCCTTTCTATAAGCAGTTAAATGTCAGTAAAGAGCTTGTCACTTTTGACGTTCAGCTTTTGGCTGTCAGTGACACTTTTGTTTTACCATCTGACCTTTCTTTAAAGAGTTGGCTGTCAGTGACCAGCTTGGCACTTTTTACGTTCAGCTTTTGGCTGTTATTGACAGTTTAGTTTTATCCTATAATGGCTGCGTTCAATCTCAGACAGATAGGGTATCCGGATACCTTTTTTAAGTGTAAAATAACAGCTGATCAAAAACAGCTGAGATGTCAAAAAAGGAATCCAAGAATTTCTGGGGTATGAAGTTATCTGACAGAACAGCTGATTCAACACATGGTTGAATTTCAAGAAACTTGAAAATTGATTTCAGCTTTTTGTATTTGTTGGTAAACAAAAAGATACAAAATGTTGGTTGAAGTTGTATTTGAGGATGTTCTGTACATAATAGACGATGAAGAAGCTATTTGCCTCCAAATTTTTATTATGATCTATTTTTTTAAACTTTAAAATTGACTTATTTTGTTGGTTTTATTTTTTGACATCTATCTCAATACAGCTATCCAACTCGTTCAACAAGGTATCTAAAAATCCACCTATCCAAGATACCCTATCCAACACGAGATTGAACGAAGCCAATATTTCTTTAAAGATTTGGAATGTCAGTGACCAGCTTGTCACTTTTGGTTATGTGAAGTCTTTCAATTTATGAACATACGTTAGAAAGTAAGATATATTGGAAAAAAAGATTAAAACTAAATTTTCAAATTAAAAAAAAAATAGTTTTTTTTTTTAATTACTTTGCAGTTTAACATACGTAACGTATACGTAAAAAAAGTCATTTTCGTGTTCAGGGTATGAAAACCTTCAAAAAAGTTTATGCTCTTGTTGACTTGAAATATTATTAGTAAGACCCAATGACATTGGGTTCGCTTTAACATTTTTTACTTTTTTAATTTGTAGTTTTATGAAATGGTGAACTTGTTACCTACGTAATTTTTACAAAAAAAAATCAGCTAAACAGTCAAACACGTTTTATTTTAAGAGCTTTATTTATTATTTGTTTATTTGTTTAAATAGGGAATGTTTAACACATTTGTATTCTTCGACTACAAATGTCTTCACACAGAGTTTTAAGGTCATATTTATAGTTGTTTTTTTGTTAACACAAAACAAACAAATTCTTTAACGGTTTACAATATTTCCACCAAAAGACTTAACATTCACACTGTCAGTAAAATAGAAGTGTCATTCCACTGCCGTGACGTAAAAAAAATAATAATAATTATCTTAATCAACTTTAAGACACGTTATGGTATATGGGTATACCCATCAGCACCACCACCATTCGGTAAGTTTATACCTACGTGTGGTGTTAAGAACTTAGAGGAGACCCTATAATTTCCAACAAAGATATGAAGTGACAGAAAAAAAAAACAAATACACAAATAAAAATAAAATGTAAACTTTTATAAACGAGTTGCTCGTCTCGTCTCGATTTCCGTCATTTTCTATGTAACTAGCTTTATAGCTTTAGCTATATCCAACTTTGGTGGATGGATGTCTATGATGGGCATAGAGCGAAAGTCCACGACGACCAAGATGTCTGTAATTTCTCAAAAAAAATAAAAAAAATAAAGATTGACAAACCACTTTAAGTTTGCACACCGTCGCTTGTCGTCGTCAGTGTAACTATTTATTATATTATAGATATACCGAGGAGTACCCTATACCTAACTTCTGACTGAGTAAGGCCTTCTGTATAAATATGACCAAAACCATGAGAAAGAAGATGAAACACTACAAAGAATCGTAAACCGAATGTTGATTGACAGAAGGTGCAATAGCTTGCACACGTCGCATCACGTCACGTTCGTAGTAGTTTCTCATTGCAACAATAGACATTAAGCTCACTGTATATATATTCAATTGTACACTCACTGTATAGAACGAAATGAAATGATTTTCCACTTGGTTAAATTTTTTAGGAGTGTCTCTCTGATATGGATATATTTTTTAAATAGACGTGCAAGTATTATTATGCAGTTGGTGGTCGAATGGTAAAAAGCATTTAGACTAATAGAATTAAGGTTTATAAATGTCTCGTTCGCCTTTTTGCACTTTTATAACGGGTGTTGTGTGTTTTTTATTTTTAGTATGTATTGTAAATGAAAGAAGTTACCAAACTGACAATAATCTTCGTCTTTTTATTGAAATTACACATTTTATGAAAAACTTAGCTCGAAATTAATTTTTTACTTATATAAAGACTTTGAAAATAAAAGCTTTCAATTTCATTTTGAAAAACTCGCTATTTGGGCAACTATCATCTTTTGACATTTGATAAATCAAAACTACGTCACTATTAAAAATGGAACCATGATTCAACAACGCATTGAAACTGTTAAAATTCACAAATCAATTTTTGCAGTCGAAGTTCGCAAAACCAAAGAACTTTTGCTTCTACGCGCCGTGAATCACTTTTTTGGCTAGCAATAGAATACCAGTTGGAAAAGTGTCAGCTTTTGGTACAAGTAATATGATGTGGAGAAGAAAAGGACTATTCACATGAGAGTGACCAACGACCGACGAATGAATGAATACACCTAAATTTTGCTGTGCAAATTGTAAACAAAAAGGTAGAAATAAAGCTTGTTAATCTTTCATTGCCAAATTAAGAGAAATTTAAGAAATAAAATTGTTCGTCGCGAATTGCAATCTGATTGCAACGAACTGTCAAACTCAATTTGCGTTCCACATACGATCCACAAAATTAACCTAAAAATTTCATTCTAGTCTTTGTTGTGCATCTGTAACGATGAATAAAAATAATCCATCTGAAAAAAATGTCATAATGGACGAATAGTCGTTCATTCGTTGAAAAATCATCTTCGGTGAGGATCTCCATTTTAAAATCGGAGGCTACATTATCAAGCAGAATTGTTGCATTTGTTGTTCGAAAAATCAAAGATTTTTGAAAAACCTTTTGATTCATATTGGTAATGGAAAATTTCATGAAAAGTATATTGTGCTGTAACCGTAGCCGCTTAAAACTTTCAATTTGCTGATATCGTTTTTCATTGTTAAAGATATACCTCCCTCCTTCAAATGAAATAAACATGACATAATTTCCTTTTAAAAAAAAATTGATTTTGTTTTAATCAGCCATATTGTGAGTTTCACTCGAACAACTTTCCACCTGTAAAATTTGACATTTCACTTTTTATTTATTGTGAGTTTCACCCAACAAATTATTCACGTTTGAAAAATTCCCCTTATTGTGAACAATCATTTCGGGCGGTAGGATATGTCATTGACAATTATTATTTGCACTTATTTTTATTAGACGAACGAAAGCACAATAAGCGCGGAAAATGTCATACGTTTGTTTGTGACAGTTCTTTTTGACACGAGAGGGTTTCTGTAATGATATCTCACATCAGTGAAGCCGAGAGCGACATTAAAAATATGTACAGATTTATGATAATTATTCTTATTCCATTTATTACAAATTCACAATTTAATTTTATATTCCGAAATTCTTATTTAACAATTGTCAAAACAAACATAATAGTTGTGTTCACTGAGGTTTTGTCTAGATCAGAACAGCACAGGACAGCACAGTTTCGTGAGAAACGTCAGATCAAGTTAGAACAGTCAGTTAAACGTCAGTTGTCAAAAAAAAAAAAAAAAAAAAAAATTGCAAATTGCAAATTGTGTGAATTTTTCGTTTCTCGCTTATTTTTTGTGTTTTTACTGTGAAAAATATTATTAAAAATGATTGAAATGGAAAATCAAGTGGTTCAGACACCGATAGTGATTTTTCGTCGGATTCCTCTTCAGATGATTGGAATGAAAGTGTGACGAATGTTATTACCTTTTTTTTGATGAAATGTAAAAGAAATTGTATTGAAAGTTATTATATTATATTTTATAATTATTTATTTATATATTAATTTAATTATAATTAAACAAATTGGCAAAATAACTTTATTTTAATTTTTTTAAATCACGAAAAAAAAACACAAAGCACAGCCAAATCAAAACGTAAACAAAAAAACTGACAACTTCGATTTTGACATTTCTCACGAGTCTGTTCTAACCTGATCTGACTCAAAAGCAAGAACAGAAAATCCTGTTCTAAACTGTTCTAGGTTTGTCAATGAACAGGAAAGTAGAACAGTTCAGCACAGAAAAAACCTCAATGAACAGCAAAAAGCTGTACTTTTCTGTGTAGAACAGTCCAGCACAGAGTCACTGAACACACTTAATACATATGTTTGCTCAAACTCACAATAAGGGACCCTACTCTGGATTTCGTTCAGAAAGTCAATCCTATTCGAAAATGCTTTTCGTTCCGCTTTTAAATTATTACACCGTAAAACTTTCGAATTGGACAAAAATAGTACTTAATACTTTTTCCATATATGGATCAGTTTTTTTCGAGTCTCGAAATATTTATTTCGATATTTGTCAAAAACAAACAAGACTGAAAAGCAAACATTAATTGTGCTTTAAAACAAATAATTTGAAAAATCAAAAGATAATGGATTCGTTTGCTCTTTGGATGGATGCCGAAAATAGTGAAGAACGAATCGAGCGGAAAATTATACGAAACAGATCTAATATTATGGAAATTTGTGATAAAAGGTAAAATCGGTTACATCCCGCAATTAATTCTCTTAAAAGCCTTTGTCAGTACAAATTGTTTGCAGTTTGCTTGTTTCAGATGTTTTTAAACGTCATTTGGCTAAACCGGGATGAGCACACATAAATTGTACCTACTAAAATTACAAATTGTTTTTGCTTCGAATGTACATTTTTCTTATAGATTCCCTGTAAATAAATGTTATTTGTGTAAATTATTATTCCGATATCACATTAATTGTACAAACTAAATTTTCCGTATTTCAATGTTTTTGACATTCGGAAACGAGTTACCAGGTACAAAAATTTCATACCGTTTTAGAAATAGAGAGAACAAAATATATTCGTTTTCGGTCCCAAGGTCTGTTTATTTTCTGAACGTGATAAATTCACTGTTTAAAAAACAGGTGTGCAAATAATTCGTTTCAGATAATTCGTATAAGAATTGGGAGCCACAATTGGTGGCCCTACGAGGATAGCCTCAATTTTATCTCAATTGCAAGTAATTTCGACAAAAACTAATGCATCAAATTTAATTATAGCACTGTTTGAGTTAACAGAGATTTGGATCTCATTCTTCATTTCGATCACATCATGGAACTAAACTTACCTGTTTTTCGAACTGAAACTCATAAAAGCTTTTAAAAGTACAGTGGAAATGTTTTCCGGGTGAAAATCGCAATGAGGTTGAATATCAAAATGAAACCTCTTATTGAAAAATCCTGCATACATTTTCTTATAAATAAATTCCAAAATCTCTGTTGTTTTTTTTTCCAAATAAAAGTTCAGTGGACTCAAAAACATTTATTTGTAAATTTATTGTTTGCGTATCGTTTGTTTTCTTTCTTGCTTTTCTCTCTTAAAAATAAAGATAATACAAAATTTTTAAATAAATATCAATTAACTCAAATACCAGGAATAAAATTTAAATATTAAGAATAAAAGTTTATTTGAATAATGTTTTGTCCATAGAAAAGGATAAATGACTATATTGCTGTCTTACCGTTAGTTTATAATATTCAATTTAAGTAAGTACTATAAATAAAAGCATATATTATCTAAAACGGAGTTCATTTGTATATTTCTGCAGCCATGAATTATTTTGTTTTAAATGTTTTGCTCTCGAAATAAAAGAAAACAAACAAATAAAAACAAAAAATGACCTTCTCTTCTACACACAATTTATATTCCACAAGTTTATTTAAAATTTACCGGGGACCCAAATAATATTATGTATTTAGTATATTATGTAGTTTAAGTACACAAAGAAGAAAATTTAAAATTATAAACAAATAAAAGTATAGCAGTACAGTATTGTATGGTTATTAATTTGTATAGATATATAATGCAATAATTTCACATTAGGAAATGTCACCGTAAATGTGACAATTCACAAAGATACAGTGCGGTTCATTTGATTAGGTCTTTCAAATTAGTTTCTACTTATTTTTCTTTTTTTAAACTTTAAATTGATCCAAATTTAAAGAATGCGTTTGAAAAGTTTGCCCTTGAATTAAAATTAGTTTAGGTACACTCAATAAAGGTTGGTAGGTCTCCGATTTGACACCTGTCAAATTTAGCTGTCATTTAGTTAGCGTTATGTTAGTTACATGTCAGTTTCGACTTGGGATGATATTGGGTTCCAAAAAGATGGCAACAAGCCAAATGATCAATTATGCGGTGAGAAATTTTCTGGTTTATATTTAAATCGATGTCAAACCAATTGAACTACACTGTAGTGTATACGTGTGATGACACAAAAATAAACTCCACACATGCGAGAGAAAATGTTCATTAAGATCTCACGCATTTCAGAAGCCATACTATGCGAGGTGTGGGTAAAACGTGATTTTTGCTTTAAATCTGTTTCTGTTTAAATGTCTTTTTAAAAATTTCCTTTCAAGAAAATAAAATGGAAAAAAACAAAATGATTCAGAAAATTAAAAATTGTTTTCTGTGGTTTTCAAAATACATACATCACATACATATTTACATATAGATTCTGCGTTATGCATAAGTAAATATATGTACATACCTAGTTTATTGCCAGAAATGAGTTTTCTTCTGGTTTTGCTTTTCTTTGTGGAAATTTGCCAAAAAAAGATAATAATATGACGCATTGATGGAATGAGGCAGAAGCAGCATCAGTCAAAGCAGGAGCAACAAATTAATAATATTTCATCAAGTGTTGTAAAAGATGTAATGTTTCTTCTTCTTCTTCTTTTGTTAAACATTTTAATCGTTTTCTTCAAGGAAAATTCTTGAAATGCATTTCAACACGATATAAATTTGAGAGCTTTTTAGATTTTATGATTTATGACAATTTTTAAAATACTCATTTTGGCTAATGACGTTATTTTAGTGGCAAATTTTAGTTACAATTAACTAAGTATTTGTTTTGAAATATATGATTTATTTTTGTAATTTTTATTTGAAAAACGTTTAATTTTTTCTTTGTTTTCAAAATATGTGTTCGACAAAAAAGAAAAAAACAGGGAAATGCTTGTGTTGGGAGCAAGCCAAACAATTAATATTTAACTTAATTTGTAAGAACCAGGAAAACGATAAAAATTGAATAAATTGAAATATTAAAAATATTTGCAAGATTTTGCTGTAAGAGGAAACAAAGAAAACATTTTTGAGTGTAACAGTTAAATGTTACTTTTCTCCCGCTTTTTTTAAATTTTTGAAAATACATTTAATTTTTATTTGGAAATAAATTTTTAATAATTGCGGTTTTTTTTGACATTTTCATTTGGTCAAAACTAATTTTCGACCAAAAATACAAAAATAATTTTCCCTTTTTACGGCTTAAAAAACACAAACAGGCGGAAATTATTGGTATTTTTATATATTGTGTAGGATAGAAGTAGAAAAGAGGTACCGATGCACATTGGTTTTGAATGTCTTCACATTGTAAAGAGTGTGAAGTACTGCGCGTTCCACATTCATGTAGTGCGGCTAAAGATAGAATCTCCGTACTTAACATTACATTCGAAATCGGACTCAATATGTGATAGTTTATGATGCACTTTCCTAGAACTGGAAGATGTTCAGCCTTCTCGATGCAAATACCGCCCATGGATAGAGGTATTAAGGGTGTGTTCCACTTTCGTGACATTAGACAGCATTGAGTTTTCGAAGCATTAAATTCTACACAGTTTTTGATTCTCAATTGGAAGTCTACATCCGAAGGACAAAGATGAGAATACTGTCGTCAGCGAAAAAATTAAATTGGTTAGAAGTTTCAGACAAGATACCATTTTTATAAAAACAAGGAAAAGTGTCGGAGACAAAACGGAGCCCTGGGGCACATCAGCGTTTATTTTGTGGATATCAGATTTGAACCCGTTTGAAAGGTAATTTCTAATCCAATTAAAAAGAGATACATCAATTCTAAATGCACGTTTTTTCCATAGGAGAGTTTAATGTCAAACTCTATAAAATGCCTTTGAAATATCAAGTGCAATAATCTTAGTTTTTCTTACTTTCGTTAAAATTCTAAGAAATAGCAAAAATAAAACCTTGTAATAAGAGATAGCAAGCTGGAAACTTTTTCTCGCCAGCCCATTTACTTAATCTAAGCTGGAAATTTGTTAAAACCTTCCTTTTTGAAGTTCTAGTTCTAAAGTCTGTGTAAACAAAGTCACAACCACCAAAGTTCGTGGAAACTTTCGTTTTAGTGATTATCAAACAACTTTCTAGCTTATATCTCTCATTTCGAGATGTAATTATTATTTTAAGAAAAATTGCTCTACTATTAAAACATCAAAACAAATTTGAAAAAAGTGTGTATGCCCCTTAGTGTACCAAAAACAACACATTAGAAGTTAACTTCAGTTTGAGCAATCCAAGTATCAAAGTGACCGTAGAAAATGCTGATGGTGCGCTTACTTAAGACTTGTGGACAATCGGTGAGTTTGGAAGATGTCTCTAGCTGCGAGACGAAATGGTTTGAAGAGCTATGTAAATAAAAGACCATTCACATGTGAGCGACTAAAGACCGACGAATGAATAAATAATGAGATTTTAAGCAATTTATAAATCTAAATTCTGTGCCAATTGTAAGCAAAAAGGTAGAAAAACCTTAAGTTAATCTTAACGTTATAAAATTAGCGTTTTCGTTGCCAAAATAAGAACATTTTAAGAAAACAAATTGTTCGTCGCGAATTGCAATCTGAGTGTATCGAACTATCAAACACAATTTGCATTCCACATACGATCCACACTTCAACGAATAAAATGTTCCAGCGTGTTTTAACCTGAAAATGTAATTCTAGTCTCTGTTGTACAATGACGAATAAAAACAAGCCATGTGAAAGTAATGTCATAATGGACGAATATTTGTTTACTCGTTGGTCGCTCTCATGTGAATAGTTCTTAACAGGTTAAAAATTCGTATAAATTCAACAGAATATTGGAAAATTCAGGCTCCAACACTTCTATAAATTGTTTTATCAGGCGTTTTGATTTCAAACACTTAAGCATCTTGCACATGAGCTACGAACTGCAAACTGTGGATGTTCGCATATTTTGACTTTTCTTTCACATGAGCCTTATTTCTATTCGCAGACAGCGACGAATTGTCAATTTATAATTACTCTTTTCAACAAACAAAACAAGAGTGGTATAATTTTGAGGTTAAGTTGAGCGCGAACAATTTATTCGTTGCAGTGTGGATGGTGTGTGGAACGCGAATAGAGTTTGACAGTTTGTAGCAACCACACTGCAATTCGTTACTACCAAATTGTTTTTACAAAATTGTCTTGTTTTAGAGAACAAAATGCAAATTTTATTATCCTAACATAAGTATCAATTGATTTCTTATAATTCAAATGTGTTTTTGTTTGAAATTGGCTTTTTGAAATGTGTAAAATCACGTTTGTTCGTCCATTCGTTGTTCGCTCTTATGTGCAAGGCACTTTACAGCGTGATCTATACCCTAAAACCATCAAAAAGGTCTTGGATGATTGGAGTGACAGAGACCAGTCAAGGCATATAACGGGTTATTTATTTAGAGGTATAGAACTTTAAGTTGGTAACACTATGTTAACTGGCGGCCATTTTGACTGCTGTCAACTGATTTATTTGAAGTTTGATTTGACATTTCAACATAAATAGACAACGCTTCCAAAGGAAATTTTGCTTAGCGATGAAATTTAATTTTGGTTTAAGAAATACGTAAATAAACAAATTTGTCATTTTTCGAACTATGATAATAATCAAGTGTGTTGAGACAACGTTACATTAAAAAAAAAAAAAACTGACAGTTTGTTGTACTTTATGCTAGAGTTATTGGTTTGTACTTCTTTAAAACGATAATAATTATTAAATTTTATTATTTTTTCACATTTCTTTACTTTCACTTATTATTAAATTCTGTAGTTGAAGAAAAATACACGTAAAATTTCTCCTTCTTTGCCAGGGTTGGCTTCTATAGTACGAAATGTAACGTGGAAAGTAATAATGTGTATTTTGTTCGACAAATTGTCATAAGGTAATAAAATATACTAAGTCGCTATGAAAAAGTCGTAATGAATCATTTTCCACGAGCTATCACTCTTTATTTACTTTTAATTTGATTGAAATTCAAAATCTATACATTTGAATCTACATAATATACTACATAAGCCATCATTGTAATAGTAGTAGTTTCCAAAATTAGATTACATGTCTATATTACAAAAACTTTAAAGAAACAACCAACAAAATTTATATACATATTATTTTAACTCATTACCATTAACTAAAACCATTCCACAAAAATGTTCACACCAACCACAGTAAATTTATAAACCGTATCAAATTTGATATGATTTGATTTGAATTCAAATTATTAGATACATATATATTAATATTGCTACTAATGACTTCGGTGTACAAGTGTACGTGTGCTCATTAGGTATTTTTTTTATTTCAATTATTTCAAAATGTATTTTTTATATTCGTGAATTGAATTTGTCATTATATCATTTGTTTGTATCTCTTTTAAGATGAAGGAAAATATAATAAATAAATTGTGTGTTTTGGCATTAGTTTTTGAAATTTTCACAATTTTTGTGCGTGATGGTGTGGTTAATTTCAAGGACAGACATAAAGCTTTAGGTACACATAATCTTAAATGAGGGCATTTTTTTTTTCTAAATTTCAAGTAAGGTACTTAAATATTTATTTATGTACATAGAAATAGTAGTTTGTTTTTTGAAAAATGTTGAAACTAGATTTGTTTATACGTTTTTTTTTTGATTGCGCATTTTACTAAGTTTTGGCAAAGCTATTTTATAAGAGGTAATAAAATTAGTTCAGTCTTTTCGACAGACAAAGTCTTTTTTGCACATGTGCTCCATTATTCCATGAATATTTGTTTAATTAAAATTGTGTAAACACTTTTATTTCCTTCATAACCTTAAAGTGGCATTCCACTGCTGCTTTAAACTACTAATCGCCACTTTTCGTTTGAAATACAAACAAAAACAACAACAAGAAAATCACTCATTTCTTGGAAACACATTTGTGTTATAGGGTATGTAGGTAGGTAAGTTATTATCATAGGGTATTACAAAATTATCATAAAAACTTTTGCAATAAATTCAATTGCACTTGTTGCGACCTATAACAAAATAAAAGAAGAAAGAAAAACTTGAAATATTTCTGAAATAATGCGGTTCAAACTGAAAAATACCAAATCCAATTCGATTATCTGCATTTATATAGAACAACAACAAAAAGCTTTTAATATATCATAAATTCTTTGCCTTAAAATCTATGACAACTTAGATCTATCATTCCCCCCCCCCCCTCAATCAAATAAAATTGATATCATTTAATTTTTTTAATATTGCAACTCACTGGTATCGTAGTTTTTTATTATGTCTGCCATGCAATCAAATAATATTGTTGTTAACTATATTTAAGTATTTTCAAATAAAAAAACAAAAATCACTCTTAAGCTTAAATAATAAACACCCCCCTCAAAACATGAGTAGATGCAACAACAACAACAAGAACAAAAACCCTTGAATTCTAATTGGCCACTTGGCAAAACATACAACCGAAATGGGGTTAAGAACAATGCAATATAATATATAAAATAAAGAACACAACAGGGTCAAACGAACTAGCACTAAACTAATTGCTGACTGATAGCATACTGAACTGATAGACATGTTCTCTATAGGGTGTTTCATTTGAAAGGACACATTTTTTTTACATTTAAATAAACTTCAAAAATTACTATTGTCTTGAACTGTTCTGAAGATTTTTAGAGCTGTTTTTTTTGACAATTTCAGTCAAAGGCATTGGATAGAGTTTGGCATCAAGCTCTCGTATTAAAAATGCGTAAATTTGGTATTGCTGAATCTCTTTTTTGTTGGGTTAGAAACTAACTTTCGGACCATTTAATTCAAGAAGTGTTGGCCGGCTTCGAATCTGATATCGATAAAATAAACGCTGGTGTCTCGCAGGGCTACGTTTTGTTTCCGACACTCTTCCTTATTTTCATAAATGATCTTTTGTCTGAAACTTAATTGAATCGCTGATGACAGTACCCTCAGATTTTTATATTCGTCTTTAGATTCTTATCATTTTACTTCGGATGTGGACTACAAACGGCAGAGTATGATAAGATAATAAAATTCTGATCTTGACAGAATTGTCCAATGAGGATTAAAAATCGATTAAAATTGAATGTTTCGAAAACCCAATGCTTTTTACGGTCACGAAAGTGTAACCTTCTCCCAATGCCATTGTCCATGGGTGGAGACAGAACAGCATTCAGTTTCTTGTGGAGTGATCACATATGTATATATGTATTTGACATTGCCAAAAATTTTGCTAGGTTTTCTCAGACGATGCAAGATCTGGCTATAATTTACAAGGTTTTTATTCGTCCAAAACTTGAGGATTATTCTCATATTTGGACTGGTGCTCCATTAACGTATTCGAGTCTCTTGGATAGAATTAAAAATAGCCCTAAAAATGAAAGGCGATCGTTCGCTTACTGAGAAATTTGCTCCTTTTGAACACCGCCGCAAGGTCTCATGCCTATCATTGTTGTATCGCTATTTTCATAAAAAAATGCTCTAGCGAAATAGACAGTTGCATGCCTCTCCTTAAATAATTTAACCGCAATATTCGTGCTTCTAGGAATGCTCATCAGTTTACCCTTGAGCACAATTTCGGACGCAGTCGGAGATTCTTTCTTAAGCCGCACTACACGAATGTGGAATGCTTTACCAGGTTCAATATTTCCACTCATAACAACGTGCATCGGTATCCTATCCTCTTTTTTTAATTAATAAAATGTAGCAATGTAATGTTTATTTTTGGACTCGTAATATAAAAAAGTAAACATGGAATATTTTATATCTAGATGCAAGTATTTCAGAATTTGTTTGTTTCCTTTTGAACAAAAGCTTATTGTCTTTTTTTAGGCAATTTACAACTTTGAAACTTTGTTTTATTGACATCTGAAACGTAACATCCTGTAAAGTGTATGTAAACAAATTAGAACGTTTGTTTTCTGTAACATGAGAAAAATGTCAAGTATGTAGTATGAAATTCAGTCTGAATTTTCGTCTAAAGTAAATAAAAAACAATCTTTTATGGGGTTTTTTAATGTTGTTTATTCCAAAAATATTGTGGAATATCATGATTTAGAAAGTATGCATATAAGAAAAATCCCGTCTCATACGAACATGTTTGATTTTTTTTTTAAATAACAAGTATGAACACACATTTTTAAAAACAAATGTTAAACCTTACTATAGACGTTTGCTGTCAAATCTGTCAGAAATTGTCACAAATATCTTACGATCGTATGGACTTACAGTATTGGGGGAGAGTACGATAACTTTGGCGACAAAGTTTAATGACGGATTTGTATAGAACAGTTAAAAACAAGCATTTTTTACTATGGGAGGGGGGGGTCTATCTCCCCCCGTTTAGGCGGTAGGGGCAGTTTAAAAAAATATGTACATTAAATGGAAAAAAAATAATTAAAAAATAACGGTAATACTTATAATTAAGTATTATACCTTTTTTTAAAGCCAACACTTTTGTCTATTAGCTTGTTTTTAAATCAAGTCAAAACTATGCATAGTTTTTGAAAAAAATTGTTTTAAAGTCAAAATTTGTGCAAAAAAAAAGTTAAAAAAAAGGTTTAAAGTGTAATTTTTCAAAACTTTCACATTATCTACTATTTTTTTTTATAATTCATTGCTCTTATTTGTTTTTGATCAAAAACTGAAAACTAGATGACTTGATGTCTTCTAGTTCTTGAGAAAATTGAAAATTACCAAAAAAATATTTTAAATTAAATTACTTTTTCCTTGCTTAAGTATTAACGTAGTCTTATTTTGATAGTAATAATCGAATATGGATTAAGAGGTAAATTAATTTTTCTTAAATCCAGCTTATTTAAATGCAAAAGAAACTTTGCATGCACCCCATCTAGCACCCACCGCACCTTGCACCCTCCCCACCTTGCACGCACTCCAACTTGCACCCAGCCCAAATCCTATAGTGTGCCCAAGCAGGGGGGTTGCAGGGGGGCAGCATGCCCCCCCTTACAGATGCCACTGTTGCATACACCCAAACTCGCGCACACCTTACTGTTGCATACACCCAAACACGCATTACGCATACGCAAATACCATTATTACTATCAAAATAAGACCACTCAAGCAAAAAAAATTAAAATAGTAGTTGTGGTTATTTTCAATTTTCTCAAAAACTAAAAGACATAAAATCATCTAGTTTTCAGTTTTTGATCAAAAACAAATAAGAGCAATAAATTCTGAAATAAAAACAATGGTAGATAATCTTGAAGTATTGAAAAAGTTACACTTTAAACCTTTTTTTAACTTTTTTTACTCAAATTTTGAGTTTAAAATTAAATTTTTATTTTCAATTTTCTCAAAAACTAAAAGACATAAAATCATCTAGTTTTCAGTTTTTGATCAAAAACAAATAAGAGCAATAAATTCTGAAATAAAAACAATGGTGGATAATCTTGAAGTATTAAAAAAGTTACACTTTAAACCTTTTTTTATTTTTTTTTACTCAAATTTTGAGTTTAAAATTAAATTTTTATTTTCAATTTTCTCAAAAACTAAAAGACATAAAATCATCTAGTTTTCAGTTTTTGATCAAAAACAAATAAAAGCAATAAATTCTGAAATAAAAACAATGGTAGATAATCTTGAAGTATTGAAAAAGTTACACTTTAAACCTTTTTTTAACTTTTTTTACTCAAATTTTGAGTTTAAAATTAAATTTTTCAAAAACTACGCATAGTTTTGACTTGATTTAAAAACTGGCTAATAGAACAGAATGTTGGCTATAAAAAAATGTATACAACTTAATTGTATGTATCACCGTTATTTTTTAATTATTTTTTTCCATTTTAAATAATAACTTTTTTAAATTGCCCCTCCCGCCTAAACGGGGGGAGATAGACCCCCCCTCCCATAGTAAAAAATGCTTGTATTAAGACCCTCTACCAAAAACCGTTATTATATCTTGGCGCCAAAGTTATCGTACTCGTGCCCAATATTGTTTGACAATAGTTTGAGAAACGTCATTGTCAGCCATTATTGTGAGATGACGTTTGAAACTTTTGGCAACTGATAAATCATTTGTGCGGAAATAAAATCAAATCAGCTAACCATTTGACATCAGTGAAAATAACGATCCTTCTCTGCCATTTTATCGTAAGCGACATTTTCAATAAAAAAAAAACTAAATTATTAAATTTTGCTAGTAACACACATGAAGCTACTGTCATGCCTAGCTTAGGCATAAGCACAATTGATAATTATCAATACTGACTTAGGCGCGTATTAATAGGTTTTCATCATTGAACATTTTGTTTCGAGATTTAAGACAGTCAAATTTTTAATGTTTGGTGTCAAAATGAAGCTAAACAATTGTAGATTTTGTGTACATTATTTAAACCAGAACTTTGTGTTTTTTTTTATTTTTAAATTTTCAATGATTGTTGATTTCACATTTCGGAACAAAATCGTTTTACTTAAAGCGTTTCATATTCTCTGTATTCCCACCTGTCAGTTTAGGCGCCAGTTATAGCTGTAATTGGTTTTCATCATTGGAATTTTTTTGACAGGTCGTTTATAGCTATCATGAAAAATTTCCTGATTGAAATCCACCGGAAAACTTTTACTGACAGAAATCTGTCTTTGGAATTGTGTGAAATTGGAACACAAATCAGTGGAACGATTCATTCCACTTTTGAACATAAAAGTATCAGATGTTCAGGAAAATGAATTTCCGTCCGGAAAATAGGAAAATGCATTTTTAGAGAAAAATAAATGCGCAATTACGCTTTTTTTCTCAAAAAAATTCTTTGCGTGTTTTCCGATCGATCAGTATATAATTTTCATTTCTAATCAAATATCGATTCAAAAATTTTTCCGGATCGATTTCAATTATAGATATAACTGGCCCCTTACTTCCAATGGTCAACTCTAACGTCAAATGCTTGATTCCAATAAGAAAATATTTTTCCAATGACAGACATTTTCAATGAAAGATGTAACCAACATGTCAAACAAAATTTCAATGATTGGTTTCAATGATAGTAAAAACCAATGAGGACTATTACTGGTCCCTTAAGGTATGAGTGGTTCCATGGACCAGAAGTAAATTTAAAGTAAAGTCAAATAGTTTTTTTTTACTTTTAACAAATAAAAGCCATAGCAGGCAATAAATTATAGCTACAATTTATCTTCTCTGAAGACTTGTAGCAACCATATAATTCGCAGTTGCTCTAAGTAGCTAGGATTATATGGTATCTCGATTAATTAGGGAAAATATGCGTCAAGACAAGGTGTAATGGTCTTCTTCTGATGAGCCCAACCATTGCACCGAAACGCAAATATGAACACTTGCTGGATCATATTTATTTATTTTCATGATTTTCATGATTTTAAATCATTTATTAAAAATAAAAGTGTTCAGGGAAAAACTATTTGACTGTTAACAGCCTTTTTCAAATCAGAATGTTTATTTTTTTTATTTCGTTGAATTCATGTTCACTTTAACTTATCACACGAGCAACAATTTTGACATTAAACATTGGATAATTTTTCATTGTTTCAATTTAATTTAATTTTTTATTTAAAATAGAAAAAAAAAGATCAAATATCTATTTTATGTCGCATGGTCATTTTTCATATGCCAATTATCTGTTTTATTGCGTCACACAAGTAGTAATGCACCTGAATTCGTTTCTATAACCACATTTTATGTTGTTTTTCTTTTTCAATTTCATTAGGAATGCTAATTTATTTAAAAGCATTTATACATAGGTATATGCATGTTTCTTATGATTATTAATTTATTATCTAATCTATTTTTATTTTATTAATTTGTTATTATTGATATTACGTTTACACACCTGAAGCAACCACCGCAACACATTTAAACAATTTAAAAATAGGTTTTTTTACTTTTATAAAATAAAGAATTAATTATGTCTAAAGTTTTTAATATAAATGTTCAACAGAAATGATTAAAACAGAAAGAAAATTATGCTCAAAGTTCTGAATTGACTTTCACAGCCTAAGCCATTGAAGTTGCATTTTTTTTTTGAAGCGAGAACTAAAGGTTTTTAGGTGATTGGGGGAGAGTACGATAACTTTGGCGACAAAGTTTAATGACGGATTTGTATAGAACAGCTAAAAACAAGCATTTTTTACTATGGGAAGGGGGGGTCTATCTCCCCCCGTTTAGGCGGTAGGGGCAATTAAAAAAAATATGTACATTAAATGGAAAAATATAATTAAAAAATAACGGTAATACTTACAATTAAGTATTATACCTTTTTTTAAAGCAAACATTTTTGTCTATTAGCTTGTTTTTAAATCAAGTCAAAACTATGCATAGTTTTTGAAAAAATTGTTTTAAACTTAAAATTTATGCAAACAAAATTTAAAAAAAGTTTAAAGTGTAGTTTTTCAAAACTTTCAAATTATTTACTGTTTTTTTTGTTTAGAACTCATTGCTCTTATTGCAATCTTGCAATAAATTCTGAAATAAAAACAATGGTAGATAATCTTGAAGTATTGAAAAATTACACTTTAAACCTTTTTTTTAACTTTTTCTACTCAAATTTTGAGTTTAAAATTAAATTTTTCAAAAACTACGCACAGTTTTGACTTGAATTAAAAATTGTCTAATAAAACAGAATGTTGGCTTTAAAAAAATGTATAAAACTTAATTGTAAGTATCACCGTTATTTTTTAATTATTTTTTTCCATTTGAAATAACAATTTTTTTTAAATTGCCCCTACCGCCTGAACGCGGGGAGATAGACCCCCCCTCCCATAGTAAAAAATGCTTGTATTAAGCCCCTCTACCAAAAACCGTTATTATTTCTTGGCGCCAAAGTTATCGTACTCGTGCCGGTGATTGTGTAGGGGATTTCCTTAAAATTATTTTTTAAACTTAAAAAAAATAACGATATGTAAACATTATGAAAAAAAGTTAATCTCAAAAACCATTTTAGATTGAAAAAAAAAAATGATATGAAATTAAATAATACGGCATTTAAGAATGTTAACAATTTTTTTTTTCAAAAATGAGCAAGTTTTATTTGAAAATTTGTTATTGTATTTAAAAACTAAAGGTATTTTGTAATTTCAATTAAAACTTTGTAGTTTTCTCAAAGACATCACTTGGAGAATTATGTTATGGGTTATCTTAACCCATTTTTAAGTTTTTGTTATTCTTGTTTGTTAAATTTTCTGCAAAAACATTTATTTTTACAAAACACTATGACCAAATTTTAAAACAAAATTCTAAAAAAGTTTACATCGAAACTTTATTTTAAATTGCCAAAATTTACTTTTAGGGCTCATAAGGAAATAATTATTTCAAAAGTTCTCAAAAAATTGTCTTTTTTCAAGGCAACTATTCAAGACTGTGTGTGGAAAGTTTAAGCTCAACATTTGGAGTATTTCGAATGAATTAAGATAACGATTACGATGGGTCTGTTAAGACTTATCAGCATTTTTTAACTTTTTGCATTTCACAATGGCTGTTCTTTGGTTTAGAAACCTGTTCGAAGGTATATGTATGTGCTCTCGTGTGTCAGAGTGTACATGGTTTTGGAAACCAGTATAGTATTTCAATTTTCAGAGCTTACTAGTGAGTCAACTTTTACACTTTGCGGGAAAGATAACTAAAAACTTCCCATAGGAAGTTATTGTAATGGGTCCGATTTGTCAAATTGAAAATTTGGACATTTCTCGACGTTTCAAGGTCCCTAGAGTCGAAATAAAAGATTTCTAGAAAGATGTCTGTGCGTGCGTGTGTACGTACATACGTTCGTACGTCCGTATGTCCGTATGTCCGTATGTCCGTACGTCCGTACGTTCGCGACGTTTTTTTCGTCGTCCATAGCTCAAGAACCAGAAGAGATATCGACTTCAAATAAATTTTGTTATACAGATAATAAGGCAGAAAGATGCAGAAAGGGCTCTCAAGAAAATTGTGTGGGTGGTTTTTTTACCATAGCAGTTTAAAAAAAGGTGAACATTTTGGTTAACCCTAAATATCTTACGAATCAAAAACGCTAGAGACTTGAACTAAATTTTATATTGTATATTGTAACGTAATACAAACAAGTATATTTTTTGAAAAAAATCCAATTAACGGTTTTTTTTTATAAATCAAAAAAACTGAAAAAAAAAAAATTTGTCATCTCGAAAAATTTACCAATACAAAATGATTTTATCACCAAAACAATTTTGTGCAAAGAAAAATAACGTTTTCAACATCTGGTAAAATTTTGAGAAAAAGCGAATTGACAGTTTTTCTTATAAAAAATAAAAACCTAAAAAAAACATTACTCAAAGTTGGTAAAAATTGATTTTCGACTCAAATATCTTTTCGAAAATTTAAGATAATGGCTTCTTACTAATTTTAACTTATAAGAAATATTATTTTCAACATTCGGAAAAGTTTTGAGAAAAATCGAGTTGACAGTTTTTTTTACAAAAAATAAAAACCTAAAAAAAAAACAATACTAAAACTTGGTAAAAATTTACTTTCGATTTAAATAGCTTTTAAAAACTTACAAGTATTGGCTTCAAACTCTTTTAATTTCACAGAAATATTTGTTTTCGATATTCAGTATTTTTTTTTTATAAAAATCCAACAATCCGTTTTTTCATAAAAAAAATAAAATCTAAAAAAAATAGTACGCAAATTTGGTAAAAATTCATGTTTGGTTCTTGATATCTCTCAAATTAATTTCATTCATCCAAATTGAAAAAAATTAACAAATGCTACTTAAATTGGTAAAATTTGTTTTCGATTAAAAATCTATTTAATAAATTTTCAAACTAAACTATTTCTTTATATGAAAAATATTGTTGGTAATTTTAAAATTTTTAAGAATAATTCAACTTTTTTAACTCAACACGAAAACCTACAAACTTTTAAGCAAGACAAATCGACAGACGGGATGGGAAGTTATCAGTGGGGGTCGCATCCCAGCCTCTTTTTTTATTTAGTATGAAATGCTACTCTATGTGAACTACGGATTTTAAAAAAATTTCGATTTTTTTTGGCTTTTTTTTTTACCAAGAAATAGTTTTAAAAAAAATGTACCTAATAATTTTTTGTCTAAATTTTCAAATTTTTAAATTTAAAACAAGTAAAAGAAAACAAAACCAAAATTTACACTAAACTTAAAAATTTACCTAAAATTAAAATTTTAAGGAAATCTTTACTTGGAAGAGCCAACATTTGTTTCACTAAGCTCAAAATTTTGCTATTTAAACCAGAGCCCGAAGGAACCTTACACTTAATACCCAGTACTAATAAATTCTTTGCAATATTTTCTATCTACAATATTTTCTACAATTTTAAGTGGAAGTTTTCTTACGATATGCCTTCATATTTCGATGGAATCATCTTAAGGTATGCACACAGGTTATTTTGAAGTAGTAAGAAAATAGATTTACATTTTGTTTCCTTTCAATAATTTCGATTATCCACAAATCAGTGACTTAATCAATGTTGGTTTCCCAGATTTTTGAAGTTATAAACCGTTGATTCAAAGGTAAAACTATGCTAAGTGAAGTTTTTCAACAAAATTCAATTAAAAACAAATATTTTTCTTTTAAGTTATTTTTAACCGACCGATATCTCAAAAACGACTTAAGCAAAAAAAATTAAAATTTCATGTGACTCATTTTCAAAGGTCAGTAAGTCATTTCAATGTAGTCTTTTGACTACATTACGATTACAATGGAATTTGTGACAAAAGTTCACCAACATAAAAGTTCTTTAGTCAAATCATATGATCTAAGTCAAATAACTGCATTCAAATGACTTGCTGACATTAAAAATTCAAAATAATGAATTCTTACTGACTTTTAAAATTAAGTCACATTTAAAATGTATTTTTTAATGACTTTAAAAGGTCAAAGAGGGTGCATTGAAAATGACTTTTAACTTATGTTTAAATAGTCACATTTTAAGCTTTGACGTTTAGGTCGTTGATTTTGACTTTACTGACTGCAGTCACCAAAAAGACTTTAGTCTTTACAACTCTGGTATATGTACTGAATTTTTTAAAATTACGCTATTTTGGTAGTTATCACTTTTGTAACTGTCATTTTTTGACATTTGACGAGTAAAAACTAAGCTATTACAAAAAGTATTCCTATTATAAAATTTAAACATTTACCCATGACAGAAGTTTGTCTTGAAAATTTTAAATGCCAGTTGATTTGACAAAAAACCTTACATTTTACATTTTATATTTGACTAGCTTTTACCCGCGACTTCGTCCGCATTACATAGATTTTTTTTGGATAGTAGTATGAAAAAATCTGAGCTGTACTCTTTTTTACGTATGTTTGAATTGTGCCAAGATAAGATGAGGTCATACTAAGTGTCTAAGTGTGATGGTCATAGGTTAGGTTAATACATTTTAAGAAGAAGAATTAAAGAAACTAATTTAAAACTACCTATCTACTTCTGGTAAATTAAATGATCAAAGACGAACCGAGTAATTCATTAAGTATTAAAGAAACAATTAAATTTACACCACAAATAAAATATTTGCAGGATTTCTCTGTAAGACAACGGCGTGTGCCCTTACGTGTGTGTGCCCGTTCAGGTAGACCCACTCAGTGATGTCCTCCCCCCGCGCCGCACTACCGCCGCCGCCACCTGCCTCGTCTACCGCGTGCGACCCCCACCCGCGCACTCGCCCCGCGTCGCAGCCGAAACAGAATTATCAGGAGTAGAAGACAGACCCAGTGAATTATTTGTTGTACCTACATGGCTCTTGTTTGGCGACGCAAGGTTGAGCATAGCAAAGTTTAGGTTTAAAATTATTATTTGTGGAACTTGGTGGGAACCACAGTTTGCGTCTCATTTCATAAGGGTTGGGAATGCGTTGTTTTCCCGTAATACCCATTTAATCCAAATATTATTCAAATATTTGGTAATTTAGGAGTGAAAGCGATCAGATTCCCCGGAAAGTAATTTGTCCCATGGGGATGCGTTGTTTTCCCGAGGTCAAAGGTAACTCATGTTCTTTCTTAAGTCTCAAACTATCTCCTTACCAAATTTCATTTAAATCTGTTCAGTAGTTTAGGCGTAAAAGCGATCGGCCCACCTAAATTTTCCCATGGGAATGCGTCATTTTCCCGGGGTAAAAAGTAGCCTATGTCCTTTCTCGGGTATCAAAATATCTTCATACCAAATTTCATGCAAATTGGTTCAGTAGTTTTGGCGTGTTTGAGTAACAGACAGACAGACAGACAGACAGAGTTACTTTCACGTTTATAATATTAGTAGGTAAGTATAGATTTTCGAAAAAAAAAAAATGTTGATATCAAATAGACAACACAGCTAGGGCAGAAAAATGATTGAAATCGGTTCATTAGTTCTTGAAAAAACTTAAGAACAAAACAAAGGTTTTATTGGCGGGTATCCTTCTGGAGCAATACAAACATACTTTTTTTGTTGAAAGAATCCAAGTTAAGAACAATTTTTTTAGAGAAAATTTAGTAAAAATCTATCGGTTCGTTTTTTCTTTTAAATTCAAACGAATTTGTAAAAATTTGTAAAACGCTTCACGTAAATCTGCTCAAAACCTAAATTAAAAAGTTTAAAAATAAAATAAAAACCAAGTTTGGGCTTTAACGGCGACGACAGACAGACACTAGACAGAAAGAAGGACGAAATCGCGGGACCCACTTTTTTGCTTCTCTACTATCTTTATGTCATGTTTGATTAAAATCTCGAGTTCGAAAATTGTTTACGAATGCAATACTTGCTATATGCCGAAAGTAAAAATACTAATTTTTTTTAAATATCAACACGAAACCTCATAATGGAAAGCCCAATAGAAGGTTGAAGGGAGTAATATAAAATAGCCTCAGTGTTCCCTAATGACCGAAGTCATTGTTACATTTTGAAACAATAACTTATTTTTTTACACAATTTCCACGCGATTGACAAATTATAAGCGTAAAATACAAAGTTATATAAAAATAGATTTCTATGTTTCATATTTTGATATTTCTGTGGTTAAGCTCGTCGTCAAACTAACCACCAATTATTTTAATTACAATGTAAAAGAAAGGTCAGTTTATTTTATAGTTATTTTTATAACACATTGAACACATTTTTCTACGCAGTGTGAATTCACCTACATATATACATATATACGCTACGCACTTTATTATATATGTAGATATAAATAGTGTAATGATAAAACTTGACTGCAACTAACTATATAAATTTTCTAATTTTGTATAATGCAATACAAAATATAATTTTCCACTCACCTCATCCATAGTTATTTAGGTCGAGTGAGTGACCACGACTACGACCACGACCAAGAGTTTTTGTAGGTAAGAGTTATGTTTTGAATTTGATGGTGCAATAAATAATAATCCACTTAATGATAAAGATTTATTTTCAAAATCGTATTATAGTACTTTCGTATTCCTCAATAATTATTTCGAAATGCATTTCAATCGAATGTTATTCAACAATTTACTAACTTATGGTTGGTTTTTTCTTCTTTCAATAAGATTCTCAATAATTTTAAATTATTGACAATAAATGAAAAAACTTAATATGATGGAAGAGAAGGAGGAAGAAGATTAAATTTATAGTTACAGACAACAAAGAACATCGCGGTTAGCGCCTAAAACGTGTTTGAATACACTTAAAATTTGATTTTTTAGCTTTTATTAAATTATGTATATTGATGAAGACGGCACCACTGATTGAACTGAACTTCTTATCGCGCACTTCAATATTTTCCAAATTATTAATATACGATATGGTGCTAATGAACACATTACTGATGTATGGATTATTTTTCTATTTTCTTTGTAAATTTTTCCTTTATTTTTAAAAAAAATTATCAGGCTAATGCCCTCCATCAGAGATGAAGGTACATTATACACTATAGGTACTGGTACTGGTACACTGGTACACCTCTCTAACTGTATAATGTAGTTTCCACTTGAATGTGCGCGCACATTTTCACAATCTAATTACTTTTTGTAGCACAGGAGATATGATGTAGACTCATTCACACAGGCAGACAATATTTACGTAGTTATATATTTTTCTTTTTGAATTTTAATTTTCATTTAATTGGGATTGATTCACGTTTGGTTTAACGTTACGCGATAACGTAACGATGCATGTTTAACGAAATGACAGTAGGGATTTTTGATCTTAATTTAAACTGAGTAACAAAATATCTCTATAAAGGTAAATATTTTAAAAAAACTTTTAATTTTTTACCCTAAAGCCCCCCACACATGATTGAAATAACACAACACAAGGATTATAATATGAAAAGAACAAAGGCAAAAATTATTGTTTTATATTGGCGCACAGCTGACCAAAGCCCATAATATTTATTATATATGCGGTGTGTACTCGTGTAAACATATATTCATTTATTTATATGAAGGTACAACAACTTTGGTTGTTATTGCCACACAACACAGTATAACATTTTTATATCTATAGATGGGAACGGAGGAGATTGAACAAAATAACAGGCTTGGTCGTTGCTGCTTTTGGTGGTCTATTTCTATATTATATTCGCGGCCAGGGGATGCTACATCTATGTTATAGAACAACAAAAACAGCAGAGACAGAAGTAGCAGTGGCAGTTGCAGCAGTGGCAGGAACAAATCCGTTGAGCTTGCTTCTATTACACGACCATAACATTATTAAACGAGACTATACCATAACGCGATGCAAAAACAAACTGACAGCTCGTGCAGTTGGACAGACTTGGCAGAGCAATACCACCGCGAGTCACCAGTATTCACCAATATAAATGTAGTTATAGGGTTACCAACATTAAGGGGTTTTATTGTTATGTCGATATTTTGTTGTTTTTATTGTTGTTTTGTATGTTAATATGTTTTGTTATTTCAATTTTGTGTATATGATTGTTAAGAGCTTTGGTTAAAAAATCATTAAAAATTAAGGAATGAGTAAATATAATAAAACTGGTCGACAAAATTACGTTTTTTTCTGTCACACAAACAAAAAACTTCTTTTAGAGGAATTAAGTTCTCCTGAATTCGTATCTTGTCTTTAAATTTAACTCACATCAGGTTTTTAAAATATGCCCCTTTAAGAATGCTAAAGACGATCAAAAACAAAGGTTTTTAAGCCTACGTTAAAACAATAATTGTATGATGATTTTGCAAACAAATCTTTGTCTTCTAGATACAGTTTAAATCATTTAAGTATTTTATTTAGTTTCTGGAAATTTTAATTAGTTATGAGTCTTTATTTGACTCTATGCGGACTTTTGGGAAAACATAAAATTTGTTGCTTACATATGTATGTAGTTATGAATGAAAAATACGTTAAATTTTATTTTAACTATCTCCTCAAAATTTAAAACTACCCGTTTTCAACATCATTTTTCTATGTATGCACAATTTTTTAAAACTTGATATAATAGAATTGTTTAGTCTACAATTTTTTTACAAGAACAAACATTACTTTCAAACTGTTTTAACTTTTTCTATTGAAAACCGTTTTAGCATAAATGGTTTAGCATTTTCTTAAGATTTATGTGAGACAGTTGAAATTTAACAACTTATGAAGCTTTTCGAAACTTATATGAACTACATTAAATATTTTAACTGAATATTGAAGAAACCTATTATTATTTAGAAAACCATTACGAATTTGATTGAAAAAAGCTACTTCAAGAATTAAAATAACCTCAAAAAAGCCTTATAACAGGTGTTTTTTTTTATAGACCTGTGGATTTCAATCTGGCAATACTTATTTTTGAGTTGCTCTTGCTCTTCTTGACAGCTGTCACATAATTTTGTCTCAGTTAATTTTATAGTAGACTTTTTTTTGTAGTCATGTGAAGTCACTTGTCTGAGCAGATAGGGCGAGACGATTGAAACCTTGGAAGTGAATATTCGGGCTTTACTGCTTACATACGGCCCCAAAGTGGCCCAATACAGCAAAAAGCTGGACCTATGGGCTGGAATTAATTCGAACCGAAAGCCGCGGTGGTGCCTTGTCTAAAATCATTTTTTTAAAACATAATGGGAAATTATAATTATTATTTATAAGAATTAAAAAAAATAGAATAGTTATTTAAGGCTAAAAGAAAAATTGACGAATTTAACAATTCCCATTGAACCATATCTGTCACTTCGAAAGGTTTAAAAAGAAACTAGAATAGAAACCTCCACATTCCACTTTTACAGATTAGAAATTTTAACTATGTATTTACAAATGTCATAATAAGCGCTAATTTTTCGTTTTCAAAATAATAGGTTTGATCTCCGATTGAAATAATATGCGTTCACGGTCAAGGTATCTAGGACCTATGCATTGGTTTCTAGAGATTATAATACCGGAAGGACTGACGATTTGATTTGTTACATTTTATTTTTGTTCATACATGGAAAGTATTTAAAAAAAATAACAAACAGCGCCATCTCTATTTGTGTTAGGGAAACGAATTTTACGATTTTGGCAAGACGGTTCAAAGTGTCATACCACTGTGCAAACCATGGATTGTTTACGCAAAATGTTTTGTAACCAATTAATTTCGCGTAGCTCAGAAATCCTATATGGCCGTCACGCTCGCCTAATTTATCCGTGTGCGACTTTTTTAAAGTCCCAAGTGTATAGAAAATAAGGGCCTTCATCTAAATTACGTTTTTTTGTACCCACAAGCTTTCGAAATAAATGTATGCTTGTTTTTTAATCCTTTTCTATTTCTCTGACGCACCCTGTACAAAAAACATCCAGATACTTTGTTGTCAAATCAACTCTTTCGAAATTTTCCCCATTAATGGTTCAGACATAAGGGATAAGAAAATACATGTAGAAACACTCAAAAATCAGTCAAGCCAAATTTAAGAGAGAGATTCCCTCAGCAAATAATAAAGAAAGATTTCCACCAAAGAATACGCTAAAGCCCGACAAAGTTTTTATGTATTTTATTTCTTTTTTTATTCAGGAACAACTCCAGACCCTTATTGACCTCTCAATAATTTTAGAAACATTTCAAAATTTAAAACATTTCAATGATTAAAGTATTGCTAAGCTATAGTCTAGGTCTAGGACATGAACTGCATCAAACTTCAACTCTATAGCAAAAGGGGTGTTTGAGATACAGAATTTCAAAAAACTAAACGATTGCAACTGACAGACAATTAATTGACAATTCATCAATGTTATGAATTAATTTTCAGTTATTTTTAAAGCTTCGCACAATGGCAGCGCCATCTCATGGTGAATTTAAAGAATTAAAATTAAAACAAAATGTTTTGTAGGCGTGGTATATACTCATAAATGGTATGAATTACAAAAATGTTTATCTTAAATTTTGTAGAATAATGAGTGAGAGAGTGGTGAGTTTTGAATATCAATTTACTTAAAGTTTATATCACATTTTTTCTTCGTAAACTTAATACTTTAAGATCTCTATATTTTTCTTGGCAGACCGTTTTGTATGTATATAGGGTGTATTCATAAACGTCAGCCTAACTAAGAACTGTGTTATCTGCATTCATAAAGTCAGATTTTCGATCGAACTAACCTAGTCGAACTGCAGTACCTACCGTTCATAAACGTCAGACTGTCGTCAGCGTCGTGCAGATTGTGCAGCTGAATTTGTTTGGCTGCAGAAAGAGCGGGTCGACTTTTGGTCGACCAGTTTGTTTTGTTTGGGAGCGGCTCGAAATGCTGTATTTTAAAACACTGTATGGTTAAAATTCCGTATCATACTGTATACTGTATGTTTAATATACTGTATCTCAAAATGCTGTGTTGTCAAAATACTGTATCTGATAATACTGTATCTCAAATGCTGTATGAGCAAAACATTATCTAAAAATACTGTATTTTTGCAAAATTCCGCTCTTAAGCTTCCATTATAGAGAACAACAAAAGCAGAACGCAATTTACATATGTATGTACATTATATCATTTATTGCAACTCCAAATTTCACTTAATTCTTAAATTTGCATTAGCTTTTAAATATCAACGAAATGAACGAACACGTGGAAGTTTTGACAGATCAATAAGTTCGGTGTAATTGTTTATGGAATTGTTGATTGTGGTAACAACAATTCATATACAACTGTGAGAGAAATAACAATCAATGAGAAGAAAATGAGAAGAGAAAATAAGACGAAGATACCATTTTTTTTTTTTTATTAATTCAAAGACTTATGAATTATCATATGTTATTGTTCAAGGGAAGTATATTAGAACATTATGATGTATTCCTTATAAAAGTAATCTGTTTTTAAAATTCTGTATTTCAACATGCTGTAAATAGGCTGACAAATACAAATCGTTTTGATAATGTAAAAAAGTGCGCACTTTTTTACATTATCAAAACGATTTGTATTTGTCAGCCTATTTACAGCATTTTGAAATACAGAATTTTGGTATACAGAATTTTAAGATACAGAATTTTGAGCTACAGTGTTTTGAAATACAGTATTTTGAGATACAGTATTTTAAATACAGTATTATGATCCATACAGGATTTCGAACCCAACCCGTTTTGTTTTCCACAATATTTTCAAATCGTCTTCAACAAACTATGGAAATTAACATTTAAATTTTTTATATTGTATAATAATCACAAAAAAGCTTACATTGAATGTTGACCTCAACATCCTAAAATGACTACGGAATATATCACC
Organism: Eupeodes latifasciatus; assembly: GCA_920104205.1. NCBI lineage: Eukaryota > Metazoa > Arthropoda > Insecta > Diptera > Syrphidae > Eupeodes > Eupeodes latifasciatus. The sequence goes on along the minus strand of OV049925.1, from coordinate 114,313,881 downwards.
AGGATATTCTGAAATTATCTTCATGAAGAATGCATTTTCTGGCAATATGCGATCATTTTTTAAGCTTGAAAATTGTTTCGTTATAATTTACTTTCTATTTTTTCTTTGCAAGATATTTGTGCCAATTATAATTTTTTTTTCTTTTTCGGTAAGCAAATCAAAAATCAAGTTCAACAACATTTTTCTCTGACGTTTATGAACTCTGTTTACATACAAATCGGACTAAGTCAGACCTTTTTGTTTATTGCAGACATTCTGCATTGGGAGTGCGTTCACAATACATCAGAAAAGAAATGCGATTGTACTAGCGCAGATTTTCTGCGTTTATGAATACATCCATACATCTGAAATGCACCCGAGATGAAACCTTGAAGAGATTGTATTTTTTGGACTGAATTTGCTGAAACTTTAACATTATCATTAGTATTTTTGGGGTTTTATAAAGAGCTTCATATATTTGTTGCAAGTTTAAATTTGATTAGTTGTCACTTTTGAAGATATCAACTTTTGACATTTGACAAGTTAGAAAATAACGACACACGATTCACTAAAAAGTTTCCTGATATACTATATCAAACGTCATAAGCTTTAGCTATGGAGTTAAATGTAAGAAAGAGATAACTTTTTTTTTGACAAAAAAATAGCTTTTCGAACTTTATCGAACGATCAAAGATGAAGGATATTTGTAAAATAGTTTGGTTGGAAAATAATTGTGATAGAGGAAAGATCAAATAAATTATCGATAGTAATTTTTAAAGCGTTTTGCTTGTTTTTTACTTTAAAATGTGTGTGTTTCATTTCTATGTATCAATTTAATTGATTAAAGTTAATTAATACTGTGTTGTTTTTCGAAGAGGTGTTTAAATTCTTTAAAGAAATAATAGTGAAACAATTTGAAGCTTCTGCTTGGATGCTTGCTTATAGAGAGACCATTGGTTTTCCAATACAAAACAATTAAAATTTTCCATGAAAATCCATGAAAAAATGAAACAAAAGTCCTCGAACAAACGTCAAGAAGTATATATCTACATATGTATATACAGTCATACAAAAATCAATTTATTATAACTCACAATTATTATTAGAAGTCATATAAGAGAACACAATTTCAATTGATCATTTTATTTTTGTAATAAATTTCAAATTAGTTTTTCCAAGAATCATCGAATTCGTTTGTGTTATCAAAAAACAAAGAAAACCATGGCAACCCTATAATTGACACAAGTATGTTAGGTTATAGGTATACCTTCTATACGTACGAGTATGTGCATATATCTACATATAGGTATATGGTGGAAGCGCAAACACAAAACGGATAGTCATTGTTTGATATTCCGTATTGCAAACTCAAAGATACATAAAATGTATCTATGCATAGTTCTACATATAGATAGATATATTATTTATGTACTATAAAAAGATAGACAAACGTACAAACATTTTTAAAACACGACTATTTTTCTATTTTCTAGTTAACTATATCTTTTATTTTGTTTCTTGTTGTTGTTGTCATTTTGTAAAAAGCTTGTTTTTACTTTTGATTGTTTTTCTTTTACACCAACAACAACACTCCCACTCCCACTCCCCCACTCTACTTGCTCTTGCTCCTCCTATGCGCATTTTATATATTATTATTTTCTTTTTTTTCCTTGTACTTTTTAGTTGGCTTTAACTGTAGAAATGGTGTGTTCATTTTTGTAGAATAAGTTTTCTGTTTTTCCACTTATTTTTTTTTGTACTTTTTTGTTGTTATTCTCTTTTGGTGGAAAGTTTTTTAGAATAAGCCCCCAGAAGTTGTTTTGGGATTTCTTTGTTTTCTAACATAGAGAAGAAAGAGACGAGGAAGAAATTCAGTGACTTCTTTTTATCTTTTTGTTTGAATTTGAAATTTTCTTTTAATTATACACTAATTCAAAAGAGATTTGGGAGAAGATACTAATGTGGGACAACAACCAACAAAGGTCTATGTCTATAAAATGTAAATACAATTTGATGATGATATAATAATTATCAGTAGACATTTTTCCAGACATGCATATAATTACTTTTGTGTATTTAAAATTATACGAAATAAAGTTTGGGATGATGATAATCAAGTTCAATGATAGCTATTTAAATACTTGCACGAGTACTGATAAATTTCTTTAGAAATGTTTTTGAATCTTCTCAACATAACATTGGAAAACAGAATCCTATACATATGTTCAAGATTTTCTCTCGAAATTCAATTCCTATGAATTTTGGGAAGTCATTGCAGTGGAATTTTTGTTTCAGCGAATTTTTTTTTGTTCGAAGAAGATTTACAATTGCAGACAAATTTTCGAGAAAATACTGAAATTCGAAAATTTTTCGGTAAGACTTGGAATTCTTCTGCAACCTTTGAACGACAGAAAGTAAATTTGGTTTTCTAGTGAAATCGAATTGAAATGAAAACAAGTAAATTTGATTTCAGTGTTCAATTGAAATCAGTGTTCAATTGATGTTGAAAATCTTCTTAAAATCATTGAAATCAAATCAATAGGAGCTTTCATGAGATTATTAAAAGATGATAAGTCTATCTGGTCGATTTGAACTTTGTCCGTTATTTCCAATGATTTTGATTTCATTTTAAGTGAAAGTGAAATGTAGAACTTTGCTTTGAAATATTTGTATATTAGAATCGCAAAACGTTACGACTACAGAACCAAATAAGATATCGTTAGCAGTATGGGGAAATATTATCTTACGTTTGGAGGAACAAATCTCTCAGCGTAAAGACAAAGCTACGACTTTTACTACGATGAAATCAAACAAGAAATTGTTAGAGGTATCGGGAAATGCAAAGCTGTGTTCGGGATGTTGTCCAATGTTTGGAGAAACAATTCCTGTCAGCCTGAAGACAAATCTACGACTGTTACGCTCAAATCTCGAATCAGTACTGTTTTATGGTTGCAGCAACTAGAAAATAACAGCAACGGTTCCCAGGAAACTACAGACCTTCATTAATAGAGATCTACGAAACATTTTATTGGTTTTCTGGCCCAATAGTATATTTAATGAAGAACTTAATAAGATAATGGGCCAAGAACCCATTGATACGAAAGCAAAAGCGGCAAGTGGATTGGACAAACGATAATGACTGCATTGGAATCCACGTACTCAATAAGGAAGAAGAGTCGGGACACCGGGAAACACGTGGAAAAGAAGATTAAGAATAAATAAATTAGGTGGCGCAACAGTCCCTTGAGAACTAGGGTCTAGTGACTTACAACTTCAACCATTTCTTTGTGCGAGTACTGTTATCAGGGATTGAACACAAGACCTCTGGCATGATAGTCCATGACCATCATGCAACGGGTACTACGGAGAAGAACATTGAAGGAGCAAAATTGGGGAAGAGCTAGAGAAAACTCAAACACATCACCGGAAACCGCATACGATGACGCGTAGGAGTTGTTCAGGCGTTCTATCCCCGCTAGGGATTACCCACGGTTTTTATAGGTCCGAGGTCGATATTTCCTTCCACAAAAACGCTGTGGATGTTATCGCTCTAAATTACATTTAAGTTTTAACATTTAGCTTTAAATTTACTCAGTTCAGGATAAAGTGGTGGCTTGGTTTCTTTGAAGGCTATTCGCAATTTTATTTCTACATATTTTCTAATTAGAATTCCGTTCAGGTGAAACTCAGCATGTTTTTTGAAACTTATTTTTCTAAAACAGAGCTGCAACAGTAGAAACTAAGATCTTAAGAGAATGTCAAAGCCCAGAACCGTCTTAAGAATGATTGAAACTTTTGTCGATATAAATAAAACGCATTCAAATTTTATTTCTATCAGATGGAAATCTTTAAAAGACGGTAGTGCTAATCAGGACCAATCTATGAAAGATCGATAAATGATTTTTCTTTCCTTATTTATAAATCACTATAGTGGACGTTTAGAGTTGTTATATTTATCATAGCTTTCCACTAGAATATCCCATGTTAATATATAAAAGGTACAAGGTTGGCCCTAGGAGACTTCCTTGCGGTACACCGGCTTTTATTTTCTTTAGTTCAGAGTAATTTTGGTCGTACCGTCTAAAGAGTCTATTCGTAACATATATTTAGGCATATCCACAGAATCTTTCATTTTCAACAATTGAATGAACACAAATTTTCTTGATTGTTTATCATCTAAATAACAAGAAAATACTTGCGTGATTCATTTTGAAACATCGTTAATAAGGGTAAGTGTTAAAAGAATATCCGTCACGTAATATCCGGTACGTAAGATCAATGAAAAGCATTCAATTAAAAACCCTCATTTCATTATAAATTTTGATTTTGTGCTGTCGTACAAACTTTGAAATTTCAAAATTTAGATCAACAGCTTTTTTTTATTATCGATTATTCGTAAAATTATCATTCACAATCATTTATTTTGCTGTAAGATCCTATCGATAGGTGTGCCGCTAAAAAAATCACATATTACATAACATTTTATACCAATAACGTTTTCAATTTTAAACTTTAAAATGACATTATTTATTTTTAAATAGAGGCACATGATCCAATTAAATTTTAATTGATTTATTGATTACTAGAGAATAAATTAAGCCTATAAAATACTACCAGAATCGATCGTTGAGAAAGTTATATAGAGAAAATGATCAGATTTTAATGTTTGTAAAAACGCAGGTACTCTAATTTAATTGCTTTGCACTATTTTTTTAATGGTAGCACACCTTTCTTTCGAGGTTTTTCTATCAGTGTATATTATAATTAATTATATATTAATGATGTTAAGTTGTTTCAAAGGTCGTTGAAATGTTTTTTGTTTATAAAACTTATAAATTTGCATCTGGTACGCTTGAAATTTGCAATATTTAAGCCTATTTTTTATTAATTTTAATTAAAAAATTTTATCCAATCAAGTCACAAGTAGGTTACATAATTGAAATAAGTCATGATACGAAAATCTATCCACTTAGAAAGTGCCAATTTCATTTTTAAGGCTTAATATAATGTGGTAACATGAAAGTTAAAAATACTGTGGATATGCCTATTTTCAGTATTTTGTAGCACTGCCTGGGAAGGTTTCTATGCAGTTTGTACAAAAGTCCCACGGGCCAAACCTTGTCAAAGTCTTGAGTAACATCTAAGAATATAACCTTTTCCACCAAATCCTTAATTCGATGCACTTGGTCTATCGGGGAGTTTTTATTTCTTAATCTAAACTGATGGATCGGAATTAGTCTTCTTTCTTCTATTATTTTGCTGAGCCTTTTCAATAGGAGTTTTTCCAAAACTTTTAACATGATTGGTATAAACAATATTGGTCTGTAAAAAGCAATGAATTCTATAATTTTCCAATTGTGTGGTACACATATTAGTTTAAGGCAAAATGACTTAACGTCAGAAACTGGTCACACAGACACAGACAGTGAACTTATCAAATCAAATATGAATTTGCCTGTCTTATTGTTTAAACACATAATTAATATAATGTTTAACAGTTGGTCAAGAAACAAATTGTTGTTATTAAACAAAACAAATAAAAAAAGCCGTTAAACCAAATCAAAAACCTAAAATGCAATTTTTTGACTTAAGAGCTTCTTACGTAACACCAAAGAATTATTTGCAATCTTGAGATTTGTCTGGTCTTGTTAGACATTTTGCTGATTTCTATAAAGAGTACTGGGAAGATGCATCGGTCGTCAGACTTTTTAGAAAACTACTCAGTGAATCATTTTAGTTCAGTTAAAAACGGTCTTCTTATCTGGAGCTCTTCCTTCTTCCAAAACCAGCTCATTTTGACTGGTTATTTTATTTTGGTAACTCTTGAGGTCGAATCTGTTGCAATAAATTGTCCAACTTCATTATCAATTTATTCTCTTGTTTTCATGAGAGATCTAAGTTTTATAAAACTTTCAAGTTTATCTTTGAATTCGTGGTTAAATTTCTGGAGTATTATCTGACGATAAATCGTAATTACCATGGACCCTTACATGATTTATTTTAACACATTTAACTGCCAAAAGGTTTATAAAGTGTTTGTTAGAATTAGACGACCAATATGTTGGGAAACCAAAAGAATAAATTGCTTCATAAAGCAAGTATTGATATGAATAAAGACGGTAAAAGAACTTTGTTTCGTCTTCAGACTTCAATATTTTTGTAAAGCTTTATTTTAAGCACTTTACCATCAAGCTTGACAGTATCTACTGGGAAGAATCCAGAAAAGTGCATAAACTGGGGTGTACCACCAGTGTGTGTCTTAGGACCAACTTTGTTTTTAAATTTTTTTCTGATGATGTTTCCAATAGAAAGTGCTGCTACACAATAATTACTAGTTTCAAATGTATTGCCTTAATCAATGAAGCCTTCCATCTTTGTCTCAATGAGACATTTGAAGATACTCTAAGAAAAATTAATAAAAAAAATCAATATAAAGTCAAAAACACTCCGTTTAAATTTGATATCATGACTCCATCATTTCGTGGTATTGGTGTAATAACCCTAAGTTAAAAAACACATCACATTTGTTAGAAGAATGCACCCATTTATGAAAGTATGCACAGTAGCAAAAAAGCAACTTCAAAGTAAACTTTGTCTTTCCTATCATCATCTTTTATTATATCTTTTTTGAGCTCTTCTTACGTTCAAGTACATATGTATGTATATTCACATTGTATTCTATTATATTACAAGTGAAGTAAAGAAGATAGGTACACTACATACCTTCATAAATAGATTTACAGAGGTGGTGTAGCACTTTCTTATAAAAAAAACTGCGAAACGATTGCTTGAAAGAGAACGAAAAGCATCAAAGCTGCTTTAAACTACTTCAAGGCTTGTCTTGAGGAAGTGAATGTAAAAATACAAAAACAAAAAATAGGAAAACCCAAAGAGCTAGAGACAAGTGGCAAAAGAAGTAAATGATTCGAGAGAGGAAAAAAAGGGTTGAATTAGGTCTTAGTTTAGAATTGAAAACTTTTGTTACAAGTTTTCATGTTTTTTTTTCCTATCAATAACTTATAAGATAAAGTTCCTGGTCTTTAGAATAATTGCCACACTCATGTTATAACAATTAGTCAAATGTTTGTGAATTCTTAGACAAAGCGTCACCTATTGATAAAAATAATAATTGGGCATAAATGACTATGTGAAAAATAAGAAACACCAAGAAACAAACATTTCTGGTTCACTGTGGCGTATGCGTACTTTTTTATTCTTCTAAAGTCATCCACTTAAGGGTAGGTCTCATGCAGAAGCGAACTCAGAACTCATGTAAATGTATTTGAATGTATTAGTGAAAGAACGTTACTCTCTTCATTATCAAATTCAAAATTTGAATTTCTTATTACTCTATTTGCCTCTTGATCTTTTTTGTCTCTCAGAGCGAGGGATATATTTCCGCACAAGCACTCAAGCAGCCAATAAAAGGAATAAGAAATAGATATACACATTTACACAACAAGATATATGGATGAACAACGTTGCATGATAAACCGGTTTTTTTTTATGTCTAGTTAGGTAGATTTGTTGTTGTCTTTTGCATATGGTTCGAATTTTATAAAGCAAGTGGGTATTTTGTTATCGATGGAGATGTTTTTTTCTTGAATTTCTTTTGTTGGTCGACATTTTCTAATTATTGAAAATACTTATTTTGTTTTAATATTTTTTTGAGAATTTTTTTCGTGGGACTGGTAAAAAGAGAAGAATCGGAGTAGGCTCACTAGTATACAGTGCTGCCGCTCAGGAATTTAAAAAAAACATTATTTTAGATAAAAAAGCATTATATTTTTTTTTAGGAAAATTGTAAAAGCTGAAAAAAAGAGATCTTAAAAAAAAATTGAAACCACGTCTTGGCTTGTGACAAGTAAAACAAATATTTTCAAATAATTATTAGAAGTATTTTATTATAGAATTAAAAAAGAGGCTGGGATGCGACCCACACTGATAACTTCCCATCCCGTCTGTCGATTTGTCTTGCTTAAAAGTTTGTCTATATGTATCAATTTTTACCAAATTTGCGTACTATTTTTTGTAGATTTTATTTTTTTATGAAAAAACGGACTGTTGAATTTTTATTAAAAAAATTACTGAATATCAGAAACAATATTTTCTGTGAAATAAAATAAGTTTGAAGCCAATATTTTTAATTTTTGAAAAGCTATTTGAGCCGAAAATCAATTTTTACCAACTTTTATTAATTTTTTTGTTTAGGTTTTTATTTTTTGTAAAAAAAACTGTCAATTTGATTTTTCTCAAAATTTTATCGAATGTTGAAAACAATATTTCCTATAAGTTAAAATTAGTCAGAAGCCGTTATCTCAAATTTTTGAAAAGATATTTGAGTCGAAAATCAATTTTTACCAACTTTTTTTAATTTTTTTTTTCGGTTTTTAATTTTTTTGTAAAAAACCTGTTAATTCGATTTATTTCAAAATTTTACTGAATGTTGACAACAATATTTTTGAAAGATAAAAGTAGTTTAAAGCCAATAACTCAAAGTTTTGAAAAGATATTTGAGTCGAAATTCAATTTTTACCAACTTTTATTAATTTTTTTTAGGTTTTTAGTTTTTGTAAAAAAAACTGTCAATTCGATTTTTCTCAAAATTTTATCAGATGTCAAAAACATTATTCTTCATTGCACAAAATTGTTTTGGAGATGAAATCATATTTTAGTCGTAAAATTTTCGAGGTGACAAATTTTTTTTTTCAGTTTTTTTGATTTATAAAAAAACCGTTAATTAGATTTTTTTTCAAAAATATAATTGTTTTGTATCACGTTACAATATATAATATAAAATTTAATTCAAGTCTCTAGCGTCATTGGTTCATGAGATATTTAGGTTTAACCAAAATGTTCACCTTTTTTTTAAACTGCTATGGTAAAAAAACCGCCCACGCAATTTTCTTGAGAGCCCTTTCTGCATCTTTCTGCCTTATTATCTGTATAACAAAATTTATTTGAAGTCGATATCTCTTCTGGTTCTTGAGCTATGGACGACGAAAAAAACGTCGCGAACGTACGGACGTACAGACGTACGGACGTACGTACACACGCACGCACAGACATCTTTCTAAAAATCTTTTATTTCGACTCTAGGGACCTTGAAACGTCGAGAAATGTCACAATTTTCAATTTGTCAAATCGGACCCATTACAATAACTTCCTATGGGAAGTTAAAAACATACTGAGCATCTTCACCACGATCCCATGCTCCTACCATGCAAAGTGACAGCGAAATTCCATCAAGTAGGTAGGTGTATTACATACGCGTTGGAAAAAAGGACATACATACTTATACATAGCTACCTTCCTTTTTTATATGACTTCTGCCTTTTTCCTTTATCTAAGGAAAGCAGCTGACCATGAACAAAATCACAAAAAAATGCAATATCCAGGAGTGATAGTACGCAAAAAAAATCAAGAAAACAAAATATATGACAGCGAATTCACGATACCTACAATACCTATTTACCCTTTTTTATACCTACACTACAATGTGCAACAACAAAACTTGCCGAAAGTTGGACCAAAAATCAAATTCTGCTTATACGATTGACTACGTAACACCCAAATTACGATTCCATGACCTTACATCATAGCACATACTAGAAATAAAAAAATATGTCTAAGAAAAGTTTTTTTTTGATATTTTCTGTTATTGTGTACCGCAAGCCTACAAAACAAAGAATAAAAAACTAAATGAGCCATGAGACCAAAAACAACAACAAAAAAAAATCTGAGAGAGAATGGGCGGGCGAAATTCTTTTGCAAAGAATTCTCTTCCTAAGCGCTGTATTGCAGCGGCATTCTTGGGAACTGGAAACTTCATTGTGTGCGTTTACAAAGAAATTTGTTGTTAAAAAATGCAAAATAGACCTCTTTTATAAAAATTAAATTAAATAAATAGTGGGCGCAAGAACTTTTTACTTTTTTAAATAGAATAAACAAAATGCCAAAAAAAAATAAAAAAAATATTTTGGAATTATATAAGCTCCCAATCCCTCACAATTGCACCACAAATGTTGTTATTTTGAAATGCATTTTTAATTATGTTGCGACAAATATTTTTTTTTTTCAAAATCCACACTATGTGTAATATATATGGACCTTTTTTTTTTAAAAAAAAAAGTTAAAACTAAAAAAAAAAAATCAGTTCGCCCCATGAATTACCAAAAAAAATTGGGAAAAATCGAAAGCATTTTGGATTTTTTGTCTAAAAAAGTTACTATAACTATTTAAAAAAAAAAATTAAAAGCAAATATCTGCACATATCTTTAGAATTTGAAAAAAAGTTGAATTGACTTAGCTGGCTGTTATACTTTGGAAGTCCTATCAATTATTGCACCTATGCCACAATGCAAATTTGCCCTATTTTTCATAGTTTTCTAGAATTTTTCTTGGAATAAATAAATAAATTAAAAAAAAAAAAAAAATCGGTGCTATGTATAAAAATGTATTGTTTTTTTGGAAAAAAATATAAAAAAAATAAAAAATTATATTTAACACACTGCCCCATTGATTTTCCCAAGTAACTACCTGAATTTAATGATTTTTTAGTGATTCTAGTGCTGTTAAGGAACAAAATTTTTTTTTAAATTTTGGATTCCTTTATAAATATTTAGCCCAATATATTTTCAATCAAAACCCGTTTATTTCGTTTAAATATTTAAAAAAATGTGAACGCTACAAAGCTAAGCGCAAAGCACCAATCAATTTTTTTACATGAGACATGCCCTTAAGGTGGGTCAAAGACTGAAAACAATGTTATGACGAATTGAGTACCTACATTTGTATCTTTTTTGGTGTGTATGTATTTATTTTATTATTATGATTGTCAGTTGTTGTGGCTACAAAACAATTAAACAATTCTTTGTGTAAATTTTGCAGCAAGATGTGATGTTCGCGAGTCTAATGAGGAGAATAGGGTAACGAAGGTGGCTGCTTTTTGGCCTACATTATTTGGCATGAGATTGCATCTTTTGGTTCTTTGTTGGAAATACTTGTATAAACTACACACAGAAAAATCTTTTTCGTTTTTTTTTTTTTGTTTCAAGTCGTCAGCGAGTCAAGGAGAGAGATTGTAAGATTTTGTTTTTGATGCGAAAAAGGTGCCAAGTAGGTAGGCATTGAAAAATAACAAAAGACGTTTTCACAGTTAAAAAAAAAGAAAAGATGATGATTTCGGAAACGCGAAAAGCTAAATTAAAACTTATGGGAAAATATAGTCACTAAGAAAATATATTTAAATGTATAATGTAGCTTTAGGTAAAAATAAAGTAGGTGAAGCAACATTTTCTGATAAGTAAGAAGACAAATGAAACTGACTACACACGAGTCATAGAGACCCAAATCTTCTCAGGGGCACTGTCAAGTGGGCTACGCTACAATAATAAAAGTTTAATCTATTTGCTCTGGCAATAAGTCCACAAGCGAGATAAACCCTCTTTGCCACTATTTATGAGTGGCACTTGCATCAACGAAACGGAAAATCTCGACATCCTCGGAATGTGCATCAGCAACCACCTTTTGTGGAGCGATCACATACGCGATGTTGCCAAAAATGCCGCAAGATGTCTAGGTTTTTTGAGACGTTGCAAGAAATTTTTCTCTCCGTCTGATCTGGCTACAATCTACAAAACCTATATACGTCCGAAACTTGAATATAACTCTCATCTCTGGGCTGGTGCTCCAGTAACTTATTTAAGCCTCTTGGACAGTATTCAAAAAAGAGCTTTTAAAATGATTGGTGACATTAACATCATCAACTCGTTTACGTCACTCGAACATCGACGCAAGGTTTCTTGCCTCACCCTTTTTTACCGTTATTTTAACGGACTTTGCTCTAGTGAAATAGCCAGATGCATTCCTCCCCTTAAACAATTTAACCGTAATACCCGCGCTTCTAGGAATGCCCATCAGTTTACCCTTGAGCCCAACTTCGGCCGTACTATGAAGTACAGATTCTTTTTTTAGCCGTACTACGCGAATGTGGAACGCCTTGCCACGCTCTATCTTTCCCTGTCATTGCAATGTTCAGAAATTTAAAATCAATGTACACCGACACCTCCTATCCAACCATTCCCTCTTTTCCTAATGCTCACACTGTGTCTTTGGCATATTAAAGGTATACAAAACCCTTTTAGTGTTCGCTAATTATAAAAAAAAAAAAAAAAAAAAAAGGAAGTGGGTCATAAACTCACAATTGTTTTTAAACTCAAGAACACATTGGTGGCGGTATATTGACAACTTGTACCGAAGCAGAAATCATAGTTGCATTATAAAATAAAACCGGGACGTAAGAGCCATACTTCAATAAAGCAATAGCACTTACATAACTTACGAATTTGGAAACAACCAAATGAGTTAAAAGTTCAAACTTTTTGATCTTGCGGCACCGAAATAAGTCAAAATTCATTTGTACGTTACGGGGGTTTTATGACGCTAAGCTTTGTATAATTTAATAATGTTTAATATTCCATTTTTGCTTTTTTCATTATCAAAACCTTAACAAACGATAAATTCTTTTGAAAATTAATTATCAGCCACACCTAGTGCATAAAAGGTAACTTGTCATATATGTTACAATTTATGAGTAACACTTTCTGGACATACAATTTCAGTTAGAAACTGATAACATTACGCAGGTAAAAGTAAACAAAAAATATTGAAATTTCAGTGTTCAAACACTATTTTTTGACACAATTTTTTTATAGGGTGTTCCAATAAATAATGCCATTTATGTATTCAAAAAAAAGTTCTGAGTTACGGCTCACACTCTTTCCCATTTGTCGATATTTCTAAGACTTTAACAAAATATTGATACAAAAATTTGAAGTCAATATTTTTCTTTAATCTCATAATACTTCAGTCCAAAACCACTTCTTATCAGATTTTTGTTATTTTTGTAGGTTTTCGTGCTTTGTAAAAAAAGTTTTCAGTTGCATTTTTCTTTAAAAAAAAAAAAATTAACTAAAGATTAACGAGAATATTTTGCAAATGAAATAATAAGATTCGGTTCAATGTCTGTTTTGGTTAGCGAGATTTTTAGTGGAAAACCAACTTTTATCAATTTTAGTAGCATTTCTTGAAAATTTGTATTTCTTGTATATACAAATACAGATTGGATTTTACTAATATCTTACGTAAAAAAACAAAATTTTGCACAAAATCAAATCATTCACGAGATATCAAGAATCGACAATCAATTTTTACCAATTTTGCGTGCTATTTTTTTGCGTGTAGATTTTAATTTTTATGAACAAAACTGACTGTTGGATTTTTATACAAACTTTACTGAATGTTTGAAAACAATATTTTTAGGGAATGAAATTAGTATCTTTAATTTTTAAAAAGATATTCTAGTCGAAAATCGATTTTTACCAACTTTTTCTAGGTTTTTGTTTTTGAAAAAAAAAACTGTTGTTTGGATTTTTCTCCAATTTTGACCAGGGGTGGAATCGGCTAAGGTGATAGTTGACTATCATTTTTTTGATAGTCAAATTGACTATCATTTTCATTCCGTCTGTGTAAGATGATTCAACTCAATTCAATTCGATTGAACAATTTCAGATTCAAATTGTCAAAATTCGTTGTTGCCTGGTGAAATTTTAAATTGATTCTTATAAAATATCTAAATAAAAGTATCAAATTGGCTAATTTTGAATAAAATTCTTACTTTTCTTGCTTTTTTCGAATGTCGTAAGCGTTGTCGGTCACAGGAATGTTTTTTTTTTTTAAACAAAGTGAACTAAGAAGATTTTCCAATCAACAAGATTTGACAACGTTATTTTTCTTCGCATACAATTATTCCGGAGAAAATATCATTTTTAGTTTGTAAAATATTTAAGATGACAAATATTTCATTTCAGTTTTTTTGATTTATAAAAAAATAGGAGATTGATTTTTTTTTCAAAATTATTAACACGCCATATTTGGCGTCAACCCAATTTTTAAATTTTTTTTGTTTAAATTGCTACAGTAAAAAAAAACACCCACTCAATTTTTTTGAAAGTTCCTTCTGCATCTTTTGGTGTTATTATCTGTAAAACAGAATTTATTTAAAGTCGATAGCTCTATTTGTTCTTTAGATATGGACAACGAAAAATGGATACCCAAACGTACGGACGGACGGACAGACGAACGTACACACACAGACATCTCTTTAAGAATCTTTGATTTTGGATTCTAGGGACCGACCTTAAAACGTCGAGAAATGTCAACTTTTTCAATTCGACAAATTCGACCAATTACAATAAATTTCTATGGAAAGTTACAAAAAAAAAACACCATTTAACCTTTAATATGTAGTACATTGCTTCTTGTGGTTTTTGGTTCTCATTAACCAACCTTTATAAAGATACGATTTTTATAAGAGGGCTTTTGGTAGAGGCTTCCATTAACTCTCAAAAAACAACCTTTCACGTTAAATAAAGGTAAGTGAAAGAAGATAAATGGAAACGATTGAAGCAACATATCCTTTTCATGAAATTTTCTATAACCAATTCACAAAATTGCGTCAGTATGAACTCGATAACTTCACAAATTCCATTTTGAATCGATTGTGAAATATTGGAATAGACATTTTCTTTTACGTGGAAAAAAGTCTTTAAAGTCAGTTCTTTGGAAAATAAGGTTTTTTGGCAAAACTTTGAAATTGTTCACTGTGATCGAAGAATGTTTAAAAATTTTGTACCGAATTTTAAAAGTGCCCTAAATTGCGGGATATTGAAGATCGAACCTCTTATTGGAAAACTCTTCACGAAGCCAAAAATGTACAATAAACATACATACATACATACATACATATGTGGAATAATGAAAAGAATTTATAAATTACTGAATTAAAGGGTGTCCCAAAATTAACGCAAGATTTGAATTTGCCGCTATTTGTGCAGTGAAGTGTTGGCAACCCTGAAAAAAAAGCAATTTGACAGCTAACAGTATAGGGTTATTAAAAATGGAGCGTTACACGATCGAACAACGTGTCTTCATTATTAAAGAATATTTCAAAAATAGTGAAAGCTTGGCGGCTGCAGTTCGAAAATTTCATACAAAATATGGTCGGAATAGTGTTTTAACTTCGTCAACTATGAAGAGATTAATTGAAAAATTCATGGAGACTGGATCCGTTGGAGACGCCAAACACACTGGTCGTCCAAAAACAAGCCGTTGAAATGTGAATGTCGAAGCAGTGCGTGGAGTGTTGCTGACAATCCAGGAACCTCAATTCGACGTCGTGGACAAGAATTGCAAATTTCAAGAACCTCGCTACAGCGTATACTCACCAAAGATCTGTGTCTTCATGCTTACAAAATTCAATTAACACAACAATTGAAGCCTAATGACCATGGACAGAGAAGAGAGTTCGTTGAATGGATTATTGAACATCAACAAATGGACCCTGATTTTTCGAGCAAAATCATCCTATTTTCATTTTGATGGCTTTGTCAATCGCCAAAATTGCCGCATTTGGGGTTCGGAGAACCCACATGTGATTGTCGAAAAACAAATGCATCCACAACGCGTGACTGTATGGTGTGGATTTTGGGCTGGAGGCATAATTGGGCCATATTTTGAAAATGATGGTGGTCAAGCAGTGACTGTTACTGGTGCTCGATATCGCGACATGATTACACAGTTATTTCTGCCAAAATTGGATGATATTGATGTGTCCAATATGTGGTTTCAACAAGACGGTGCCACATGTCATACAGCCCGTGAAACAATTCAATTACTGCATGAGACATTTCCAGGTCGTGTACTCTCTCGTTTCGGTGATCAAAATTGGCCTCCTAGATCGTGTGATTTAACACCATTAGACTTCTTTTTATGGGGTTATTTGAAATCACAAGTCTATGTCAACAAGCCCACAACCACCCGTGCATTAAAGGAAGAGATTCAACGCTGCATCAACGAAATTCAGCCACATTTATGCAGAATGGTCATGGAAAATTTCAACAAAAGAGTGCGCATGTGCATGCAAAGCCTTGGAGGCCGTTTGTCCGATGTGTTATTCCATACATAACCCTATCCTATGTACTTTACGAGTCAATAAAAATATAACTATCAAAAGACTAAAAACGGCGTTTTCTATATTTAATTCAAATCTTGCGTTAATTTTGGGACACCCTTTATAATTTAAACCAATTATTATACGTTTTTAGAGCACCAAAGGATATTTATTACTCTTGTAACAATTTAAACACAAATTCTGAACATATTTGTCACATTTTAGTCAAAATTTTCTTTTAGATGTAAACATTGTAAAAAAGAAATAACATTTAGTATTTAGTTAATTTGTTGACAAAAAATACAAATCATCTTTAATGTCACATGTGTCACATAACGAAAAAGATTACTACTTAAATTGAATGCATATTGTAACAAGTTTTTGTCACATCTAAGACTTTATTAATAAATTTCTACAAGATGTCAAAATTGGGATGGCAGCTAAAAAAAAGATAAGAAATAAGATGGCAGAAAGATAAAACGTGGCCAGGAAAAGAGCACGAGTTCCTATTTTTTCCTTTTTGTAAAAACTCGACATTTTTTTTTTATAGAAATAAAGAAGTTGAAATTTGCATATATTAAAAATTCGTTTTAATTGTTTTTTTTTTCGAGCAGCGTAACAATATTATTTATCTGTAAATATTTAATTAACATTATGTGTAACATATGTATATTAAATATTTTGTCATACTTGTTACAAATTCAAATTACAAAAATAATGTCTTACTTCATAATAAATTTAAGTCACACTTTCATAAAATGTAACTTGACACACGTGATATAATTTAAAAAACAGTTTTTTACATGTTTGTCACAGTTTTGTTTTAAGAAAAATCGAGAAAAAATGAAATTCCTGGAATTATTAGACAATTGCCTCTTCAAATCATAAAATTAACATATAAAAATTAGTATTTCAACTAAAATTTAATTCGATGTACTTAGTTAGTAAAATAAATCATGTGTTCTATTTATTATTTAACTTATTTTTATTATTTTATTACTTATTTATAAGACCTTGACTATATCAGTGTCACACTCGTAACACAAAATCTTCCAAGTAACTTGTTGAGATCGGTTAAGCTTTATATTCAAAAAAAAAAATCAATAAAAAAATAAATTGTAAATTCTCAACACGTATCGACCCAGACAATCGATGAATTACAAATGAAACCTATAATAACAAAAATTATAATTAATATTGATCATACTAATCGACACGATCGGTGTTGAAATTAAAATTATCATCATTGCGTTTTTTTTTTGTTGTATGCTAAATTATTATATCAACAACAAATACAGTAAACAAAATAAATAAGATTGACGTTTAGTATGTTAGTATATGTAAGCCATTTAATAAATACCTGTGGGTATAGATACGTTGATGAAACAACATCGGGACAAAAGACAATAACAAAGCTTTAATTTGAAAATTAACGCGCTTATTTTCTTTACCATTTAAAGCTAATGTAGTTAATTGTGGAATTTTTCTTTTTTTAAATATCAAACACTGCACACTCATAAATAAAGTGACCGACAAAATAATAGGACCACTTTTTATATGTTAAGATGATTTTAAAAAAAATCAAATGTTTAAAGACTTATTTTATTATTCTTGAAACTCTTATGATAATAATAGCCGCGTTTTCTTAACAAAATGATCCAATCCAGATCAGGTCAAGAAAATAAAACAGCTGGGATCATCATATTTAAATAATATTATTTGACGTTTAAGACGGAGTTGCCATTCGATCATTTTGTTCAACGATGATTTGTTTGTTCATTATTTTAGGAAAAAAATAATAACTATGTATTTTGTCAAATATACATTTTTTGTACTTTCATTTTTTATCATGGAATTATGTTCTGTTTTGTTAAATATTTCTATTATTTTTTATCGATAACAAACAAAATAAATAAATATGTATCAATAAATATTTAGGTTTCGTTATGTAATTAAAAAATATTCCATTTCCAGATAAATGAAAATGGTAGTATGGAAACACTGTTCTTATTGAAATAGTTAAAAGTGATACCAAGGCAAGACAAAATGTCACCTGGTGAGAAATAGAAAAACTAAATTTTGGATCATACACTTAAAGTTTAATACTGGAGCCTTTGTATTGTGTTATTGAAAGTGTTATTTACAAAATATTGACGTTCACCATTATCGCCAAAAGCGTGTCTATCACTTTTTCTAAAACTGTTTTGTATTTTTGGATTTTCTAGCACTCGGAGGTATATGAGTAATTATTAAAAATCGAATTGACAGTTTTTTTTTTGTAAAAATTATGACCTCTAAAAATTGGTAATTTTTCACTCGTATATCTTGACACCAATTGAAATATTGGCGTAATATTTCGAAAAACTTATTGTTACGGGCTTTACAGATATTACAAAGTAACACATTTCTAAATCTTTAACAATTTTAAATCTTTCTTTTCGTTTTGTTAAGTAGTAAACTGGTATCCGAACATGTCCAAACAGTGACAGTTCGTGAAAATGAACAACCGCACAAACGTAAACGGACCTATTAATTATCAGATAACTCAAGAGACTCGGACGTCAAAATCAAAAATACAATCTAATTTTGTTTATTTGGTGTTTATTGCGTTGTTGAAGATATTTATTTGTTTATAATACTATTTTAATTTCATTTTTAAATAACATAATCTTTTCAAGAAATAACCAGGAGTTTTTGGTGATTTAGTGGAGGCAGAGAAAAAATTAAGCAGAAGAATACAAGATTAATATTTCTTTCATGTTTCTTTAATTATTTATTTTATTGCTTTTTTTCATTTTACAAACAAATTATTCCCCTCCCAAAAAAAGGATTATTTTAGATTCAATATTTTGAACTGTGCGGCAAACGTATGTAGTTGTTTGCTTTCGAATGGATTTCCTCGGAACTTCAAACATCGCACTTTTCTGAACAACGTCGAGTCTTCAAACATTTTTGAAGTCATTGTCTTCCGAAAACATTTTAATAATTAAAAACATAAAAATTGTAGCTCACGAATTATAAAAAAAAAACAAAGAATTTAACTCTTCCAGGTAAAAATGGCAAGAAATTATTTCCACGATAATGACAGATGTCATAGGAAATGTCATTAGGAAATTGCTAAAAATTAAAGTAGCCATTCCTTGGTTTTAAATTTAGCATAACCGTAAGATGCTAAAATCGTTTAAAATTAAATAAATTATCTTTAAAGCTTTGGAATTAGTTATATGTAAATAGCTTTAAAATTTAACTAAATTGTTCAAAACTTTAAGCAATTTTCTTTAAACTAATTTGATCTTAATACAAAATATTGTTGTTTACATTAGGTTATTCTTTTAGAAAAATGAAAACCTTCAAAAGCTACTACTAAAAATTGGAAAAAACGATTTTCGACTTAAAGTATGTTGACAATAAAGAAAAATATTGATTTTAAACTCTTTTTGTATCATACGAATCGTTGCTTTTAATATTTTGTAAAATAAGAACATAAAACAAAATAATACTAAAATTAAAAATTGAATTTTCACTTAAATATCTTGAGAACACTGAAACACATTGACTTCAAAGTTGTTTTAGTAAATTGTGTTTTTTTTAAATCTGGCAATACTTTTATTTGAAGTTGGTCTTTTTGACAGCTGTCACTTGATTTATGGTCAGTTTGTTTTGCCAATTCAAATGAATAGACTTACTCCTGGACAACGTTTGCAAGTCGTTTAAATTGATTACAAAAATAAAATTCCGGTTCGCTGGACGCATGAATTTATTGAAGAAACTTTCGTGGTCTTTAACATGTTGCAATTCAACACCGCTAGACTGTTTTTTTGTGGGGTTATGTGAAGTCGTTTGTTTTCGCGGATAATCCCAAAATGATTGACGGCCGAGAAGGGAAAGAAAAGTGAACCCATTGTTTTGTCCGCCACTGTACAATACAAATATGCGTTTAAGAGGCCATGAATTGTGTTAAAATCGTTAACTTAAACAAACTTCATACTCTGGCATGACAAAAATAAAAAAGCAAATCAACAAAAAATTTTACCTTGCCATCAATCGATATTATATGACGTTGTGGTAGTGAAGCGGTCGTCGGTGGTTCGTTAGTCATCATCATCATAATTATAATAATAATAATAATTGTTAAACAAAAACACACTTAAAGTTAAGTAAAGAAAGAAAGTTGCTGCAACTGGTAGTAAATGCAAATATACAATGAACTTTATTCCAAGAAGAAGAAGAATATATTAATCACCTGAGTTTACAAAATGAGTGGGCATTTTTATCGTTATTTTATATTTTTGTTAAGTTAATTTATGTCAGGTGACCAATTTAAACCTGGCACATGGATAATAATATTTGTAGGTTCAACAGTTGAATATATATGAAATTTAAATATACAACATGAAAATAAGTCGCACGTACTTGTTATTATGATTCAAGGCTATAAAATGGATTAGTATTCAAAACACGTAAAAGGTATTGGCTTTAATTTTAACATACAAACATTGAAACTGTTTTTTTTTTTTTTGAGTGACTGTGAAGTGTGTAACCACCTCAGGAAAAATTTAACGCGTGACAGACAGAAAAGAGAACAAATAAATAAATCAATGAATAATAAAGGTGAACATAAATTTTATTCAAATTTTGAAATATTTATTATAAAAGTAAATTCAATTGAAGATGGTTTTTGGAAAATTTTTATAACTTTTTACGAAATTTTACACTTAGAGATTAATGAGTTCCGTGATGTTTTTAAAAAAAATTTAACACATACAATTTAAAGAATATAAAATTCCTCACTTAAAGTAAAAGAAGATCGAAGTACTGCTATTTTCCATAAATTGGACTGGCCATTAATTTTAGTTTTAACTCACAAATTACTCCGAACTAATAAAATAGTAACGAAAGGACAAATAATGTTACAGCGACTACAGTTTCAACTTGTATCGATCTTGTATTTTTTGTTCGTTAAGTTTAAAGCCATATGTGCAGTTAAGAATCTAAAATAGTTTTTGAAATTAAAAAAAAACAGCATTACTTGTACAAGTCTTTTAAAGATTTAAGTTATACTATAAAATAAATTATTATTAACCAAAAAATAAATAAATAGGTTAAAACTTAAACTTTAATTTACCTTGTGGGCAAACTATTGAATTTTATTATAATTTTATTCTTCCATTTTATGGTCAGTTTAATCGACCCACTGAAGCGGCTATTCGGGCTATTGTGACTAAATTTCGCACCGAATTTACATTGTTGGACATTAAACTACCAACACGCTTATGTAGAGTGCGAACTGAAGAAAATATCGCAGCTGTATCGGCCAGTGTTAATGATGACCATCAATTATCGATTCGTCGTCGTTCGCAGCAATTGACCCTCTGTCACTCAACAAACGTAGAAAATTTTGAGGAAGGATTCAGATGTGATGCCTTTCAAACTACAGCTGGTGCAAGAATTGAAAACGAACGACCTACTGCAACGTAAAATTTTTGGTGAATGGTTTTGGAAAGTTGGCCGAAGATCCACTTTTTTACCGAAAAATTGTGTTCAGCGTCGAAGCTCATTTTTGTCTCAATTGGTACGTAAATAAGCAGAATTGTCGATTTTGGAGTGAAAATCAGGCAAAAGCATTGCAATGCATCCAGAAAAAGTCACAGCAGTTTATGGGCTGGTGGCATCACTGGATCGTACTTCTTCAAAGATGATGCGAATCGTAACATAACTGTGAATGGTGAGCGCTACCGTGAGATGATATCCAACTTTTTGTTTGCCCAAAATGCAAGAGCTTGACTTGCATGACATGTGGTTTCAACAAGACGGTGCCAAATGCCACACAGCACGCGCAACAATGGACTTATTGAGAGGCGAGTTCGGTGAACATTTAATTTCACGTTCTCGACCGGACCGGTCAATTGGCCGCCTATATCGTTAGATTTAACGCCTTTAGACTATTTTTTGTGGGGCTATGTTAAAGTTCATGTCTATACAGACAAGCCCGCTTCAATTGACGCATTGGAAGACAACATTAAAGCATTTATCGTGAGATACCGGCTGAAATGTTGGAAAGAGTATGCCAAAATTGGACTAAGCGGATGGACCATTTGAGACGCAGTCAAGGTCAACATTTGCATGGAATAATCTTCAAACATTAAATTATATGGACCGTACTATCGATTCAAATAAAGATTTCATGCATTTTTCAGAATTGTATGATTTTTTTTTTTTTTGAAAAAAATTCCTATAGCTTTTAAAAAATCACCCTTTATTAGAATTTTTCTTTCACAAAACTTTATTATGGGTCACCATGTTAAGGGGCTGTCAAGTACGTCGTCGTGAAAAAACACATCGGGACTTTGTAATTATATTTTAAAATAAAATAACTTAAAAGTATATTAACGTTCTAACGTGTTTTCGGATTTATTTTTTAAGATAGCTCCCAATGTGTGGTGGAATCTATTCTCCGAGAATTTTGGAGGATTTTTAAAAATTATATTGAGATTACCGCATTTTTGTATTCTGTAGATAATTTCCGTATACGAAGTTATTTTCTAAATCGATAATTTCAAAAACTCTTTTTCTAATATTACTTATTTAAAAAAAAAAATATATCAAAATTTAATAAAATGTTCTCTGAGAGTATTGAGGTATTTTTATGCTTTGTAAAAGACCGTGTTTAAGTGGTGAATACTCCTGAAACTAAGAAGTATTCAAACCACTAACATTAGTCAAATTATAGACGAGATACCGCACTACAGTTCTTAAAAATTGATTTTGAAAAATTTCATAAATTGAAAAATATAAGGACGAGGCCTTAAACTAGAAAATGTCTTTTTTTCGGAACAGTATTTTAATTTGTCCACAAAATCATAGAATACTTCACGATTTTGCCAATAAGTCGTCTTTCAGAAATAAAGACTATACAAAATTAAGTTCCGAAAGTTTGCATGGTATTATTTACATCTGATTATTTCTTTTCCAGTCTAGGAAAGCCTCGGAAACAAACGGGGAATTAGATACTTGTGCTTCTTAAACCTTCTACAAACTGCACTTTTGAAAAAATCACAGTGTTGAAGGAATGGTTCAAAAATGTATAGCCCACATTTGTTTGGATTGTTAGAAACTCTCAGAGACTTGATTTGTAAAATTACTTTCTTAGCAGAAACTTAGCAAACATCTTACAATTTTCAAAAAAAAAAAAAAAAAAAAAAAAAAAAAATAAGTTGTTTGAAGTGTGACATTTGTCTTATCTGTACATTTTTCCAATTTCTCTTTTCTACCAGATTCATTTCTCTTTATTTACTTTTTTTCTTAAACAAACTAAAATAGTATTTACAGTCACCGAAAGATTTCTGTTTTCAAAATATGTATTGATTTTGTATTCAAAAACTTAACACATACATAAAAGTGGCAACCATATAAAGTGTTTTTCTTCTTGGTACTTCATTTAACCGTTTTTCTAGACCAACTTCATTAAATTTAATTTAAACATTTATATTTACGTTCTTTAAAGGAAGAAAAATATTAAAGAGTAAGTTTGGCAACTGTGACATATGTATAAACATTTTCTATTTTTCTTCAATTAAATCCAAGTAAATAATTTATAAAAAAAAAAATAAATTAGATGGCGCAACAGTCCGTTGAGAACTAGTGACTTACAACTCTCAACCATTCCTGTGTGCGAGTATACTGTTGTCAGGGATGGAGGGGACCTACAAATTTTAAGCCGAATCCGAACGGCCAATTTGAGAAAGCGCTTTGACCTTTGGCATGACAGTCCAACGCACTAACCATCGTGTCACGGGTACCAAGTAAAAATTTTACCAAACGTTATTTTACATATGTATTCGTTATTTTTATTCATTCTTAAAATTCTATATACAAGTTATATTTTAAGATTTCGAAATGTGCTGATAAAAATCGTGAAATTTCAATTAAATTGTCGAAAAGTTACAGATTTTTGAGACGTTCAAATATTTACGAAAAAAGCGGTTAGAAATAAATTCAAAAAAATCGCATGCTGCGAATTCTTCCCGTATTGGTCATTAGAATGATTAGATGGGTCAAAAACAAAAGAAGGGGTTGGTTGAGGTGTGTACTCTGAACGACTGAAATTAAGTCTCTCATTCCGCCTTCCCAATCATTGTAGCGTGTTCCAGGCGGAACTTTTGGCGATAAAAGAAGTCTTGTCCTGGCTTGAAGAAAACGTGATATCAACATCTGATATCCGTATTTTCTCAGATAGTCAGGCCGCTATCAAATCTCTGGATTCTGTCTCTACAAACTCTATAATAGTCCATAACTGTCGATCATCTCTAATGGAGATGGCACAACAGTTTAATATTCACCTTTGCTGGGTGCCGGGCCATAGAGACATTCCAGGTAACTGTAAGGCAGATGAACTCGCCAGGAACGGTACAGTACAGCCCATCCTACCACGTTTGGCACGTACTGGCATACCAATCGCTACTTGTAAACTTTTGCTAATGCAAGACGCTGTGAGGAGGGCAGGCACCAGGTGGAACAACATAGCCACGTGTCAAGTCACAAAAAACATCTGGCCAACACTGGATTTAAAACGTTCAAGGTGCTTGCTCTCTCTAAGCAGATCGCATATAAGCTCGATAATACGTGTCATAACCGGACACTGTCTAATAGGAAAGCACGCCACGAGATTAGGCGTATTCTCAAATGATTTCTGCAGAAGCTGTATGGACGAGGAAGAGGAAGAAACAATTCTTCATCTTCTCTGCACATGCCCTGCTCTGGCTCGAAAACGCAAGAATTACCTAGGAGAATTCTTCTTTAACGATCTGAACGATCTAAATCATATCGGCATAATCAGCCTCTCACGTTTCGTAAGAGACTCAAACTGGTTCCATTGAGCTTAGGAAGTAACCTCAAGATTCATGTGGTATCACAATGGGCCATTAAACTGGCCTAAGTGTGTCCGTTTCCATCTTGGACAGCCACTATAACCTAACCTAACCTTAGAAAGATATTGTTTTTTAAACTTAATGGTATCTAAATTCTATAATGCTATTTAAATTTCATCAAAAATGTATCGTTGTGTGTTTTACTAAACTTTACTTTCGAAATACAAAAATGATTGACCCTGTCTATTCTAAAATCTTTTATTTTATGATTTGATGAATTGTAATGCATTTATTAAAACATTCACTCCAGTCGATTTCGACATTATTTATTATTTATTAAATTTAAGAAAGGAGGAGTGGCAGTAGGTGGAATTCTGAAAGTTGAACAGTTTTGGGGATTTAGGGGTTTAAAATTTTATAGGAAAAATAAAACCATTAAGTATTTTTAAAGAATTTCACCTTATTCCATACAAAATTGACTACTGCGTGTTTTGCTACTACACTACTACGGTCCAAAATGCATTTATTGTTTATTGGAATTTTTGTTCATGACTTTTTAACACGAAATGTTCTCTGTGAAATTTATAAAAATTCCACCTACGGTTACATATGTACATGTGCATGAGTGTGATTAAATAACACAAAGACTCATAATATTAAAAACATCGATATAAGAGTGTTAAAAGTCACCAACAACCAACAGTCACAAATACAATGACTCCATTAAAAAACATCAATCATAATCATAAAACCACTTTCACAAATTAGGTGTGGTATCATTTTCAGGTAGCAATTTAATCCATTTAATTTGCTAATCGAGACCAATAAAATTATTATATGTTAATCCATATAAAAGACTTTTTCTCTTTTATTTACCTAAAAGACTAAATCACATCGACATCACCTTAAAAGAGTCATAATTTGATATATGTAGAAAAACTAATAAAACAAAGTAAACATTTTACACGCACAACGATACAAGTCAAGTCAGCTTTTGACAAAAATCGTGATTCATTTTCTTTTTCTATGTGTGTATATGTATTGTGTATAGGAATGTCAACAAACTCACCACATCACACAAAGTTTTGACATTGATTCAAATCACAACTCCACCCCCAATTGAAATATATGTATTTTCATAGAAAATACTAAAACAACAACCAGTAATAATAATAATAATAAAATAGGAAAATTGATTTTGTATATTGTGACCTCTAAAAATGTACATTACACAGCTAGTACCTAAGGCTTGTAGTTTTACAATAATAAACAAAATACAGTCATAACTATCTATCTGTATAGTTGGATAGGGTAAAAATATAATAATATCAACCAAAGCATCACATTCAAATAATAATTTATGGCACAGTTTGTTTATGTCTATACTTTTCGAGGTTGTCAATATTAAATCGATATTAAAAATGAATTATAATATGAACTCTGTCATTTGGTTAGAGACACAGTAGAAACTCTCAAAGTCGTTAGACTCACAAAAAAAAAGTTGAACTGGGTGGCACGAACTTGATATGTTATGATAGGTTAAAATTGTAATAGAGCATTACAATTTTGTAGTACACGTAGCGTGATGGGTTCAATCCCTGTGTGATGGGTTCAATCCCCCTGTCACTAGGCCCTAGTTCTCCATGGACTGTTGCGCCACCTAATTTATTTATTATTACAATTTTGTTATTATGAAAAAATGAAATTTAATTTCAAAAATATTAGCAATCTTATTTAAAAACGCTGTATAGAGCCTACATAATGTTATGTAATCTCTACAACGCCTCTAAACGCAAGAATGCTACGAGGGCGGGTCAATAAGTCCGTGACTTTTTTGAATTTCTGACCTCTTTACTGAAACAGCAACACTGCTCCTGTCAACAGGCATCTGTCAGTTGACTCCTGTCAAAATTAAAACTTGCTGCCTTGCTGAATTTCGTGTGCTTATTAAGCATTATTTCTTGCGAAAAAAAAAAGAGAATATCATAATTGGAATTATCCGTTCGGACCTTAGCAGCGAAAATAGAGGAGGCCACATCCCCATATACATATATCCAAGTAATGGCTGCAATAAGATATTGGGGACGGAACGAGGTAAGTTTGTACTAAATGTTCACACCAATTCGAAATACGTACATACCTTTAATGATTTGTTTATAGATTCAAGACGATGGAGCAGACATCCACGGATTTTGCCAAATTTGTAAGCGAGTGGCAAGAGCATTAGCTACCAAAAGACCTTTGTTCATTAAAATGCCAACTTCTTTTTCGGACCAGCTAAGAACTATGAACAAGTTCTCTCAAATACGGGAGTTTTCAAAGGTGGTTGGGGATATTGACTGTACCCACATAAGGATCCTAAAAGTAGATGGCCCATCAAGGCAGTACTATATAAACAGAAAAGGGTACTACTCGCTGAATACCCAAGTATCGTGCGACGCATCCCTAAAAATTAATGACATTGTTTGCCGCTAAAGAGGCAGCACTCATGACTCACGAAATTTTAGGGAAAGCAGAATTAAACAAAGATTTGATGATGGGGAGTTCTTCCACCTACAACACAAATTTTTATATTTTATTTGTTATGACTTATGACAAACAGCTGATTTGATAGACAGATAATGGAAAAGATTGTTCCATTTTGGTACTTTTTTTGACATAAGCATTGTATAACTAAAATTTATAGCAGAATTTTTTATAAATGGGAATTTTCCCAACGTTACATAGAGCCTCCATTAATCCTTATGCACTGTATAACTATTCATCTGTTTAGCGAATTCTATTAAATAAGACTGTAGATTTTTTAAAATATTTTTGTGCGCTCATTTGGTAAAGTGTTTAATAAAATTTTCTTTAAAACAAAACAAAAATTTAAAAACATTTTTGACATTGCAATTATGTACATTGTACAGGTTGGGCCATTTAGTGTTTTTTTCTTAAATCATAGGTTATTTTGACACTGACAGCTGCTTCTTGCTAAAAATATTTACAGAAAGTCTGCGGAATTGTATAAAAAACTTTAAGAATAAGTAACGTTAGAAAATATTGAAGTCTTATTACCCAAGTGATTGATTTGTAGCTTAAAGAGTGCGTGTTGCTTTCAACCGGGCAGTGTTTTTTTTGGAGTTAGTATTTTTGACAGATGTCACTTGATTTATGCTCAGTTTATTATTTGTTATTTCATAATGAATAGACTTAGTCCTGAACAAACTTTGCAAATCGTTCATATTTATTACCAAAATAATGGTTCTATTCGCCCTAAGCAACTAAACCATCAATTTATTGAAGAAAACTCTCAGTGAGCTTATTATCACACGCCTTGGGCCTGTGGCCTAGCCTCAAAGATGGTGCGATTTATCACCGCTGGACTATTTTGTATATGGGTTTGTGTGAAATCGTTTGTCTACGCTGATAAGTCAGAGGCGTTTGAAGCCTTAAAAGAGAGTATTCGGTGTGTCATTGCTGACATATGTATAGCTCTAATTGCTGCAAAAAGTGGTCGAAAATTGGGCCTCTCAACTGAAATATATTTGAGAAAGCCGCGAATGCCACTTGTCCGAAATAATTTTAACAACACCTTTATCTTTTTGATAAAGCAAAATTCTTAAATATAACATTAAACTATTTGCGCTTTTTATGCGAGAATGTGGTTGCTGTAGCCGAGCGTTTGAGACTTAATTTAACTCTCCACGATCTCAGCATCCCACGCACTAGCCTAAGGAGAATTCTGCTCAAAAATCTAAGACCCACGACCGTTCACTTCATTATTGCTTGGCAATTTCGGACTTGAATTGGACAAGAAAGCAGAATCTGTTGAGACTTTTTATGAATGCCAAGAAAATTTTAAAAATTTGTAAAAATTTCATTATTGTGAAAAATATGGATTGAATTCCAAAAGAACATTATTAATTATCTTCTTAATTTTGTGGTTGATTTTTTATAAATTTTCTACAGCAAATTTTGTTCTTAGTCATCGGAGGTATTTGCCTCAACAGAGAGTGACAGTTTGTTGTTGATTGTGCAATAGTGGCATACTTTTATCAGGCTAAAATCAAAGTTAATGGTAGGGGATAAAAATCCATATCAACCTTTTTTTATTGAAATTGAAGACATGGTAAGGTTAGGTTAAGTTAAGGTGGCTTTTGACAATAAAACCAACACATCTAGACCAATAGTTGGTCCGTAGTGATACCACATGGATGTTTAGATCTACCTTACTGGTTGAACCAGTTAG
Organism: Eupeodes latifasciatus; assembly: GCA_920104205.1. Classification (NCBI taxonomy): domain Eukaryota; kingdom Metazoa; phylum Arthropoda; class Insecta; order Diptera; family Syrphidae; genus Eupeodes; species Eupeodes latifasciatus. Next base: position 114,284,789 of record OV049925.1, on the reverse strand, counting down.
AGCTAGCTATGAAGCGTTTCAGAAAATAGATGTCGGAATTTTTTGGATCACTAGGATAGTAAAAGTTTCCGAAGTGGAGTCTACGTCTTTATGATAGACAAGGCCATGAACATAGAAAGTGAGATTATGTTTCCTCTTCTTCTTCATCCATGCAGCTTCTGCAAAAGACATAAACTTGGAAGATATCTGCTTCATGCAGGATGGATTGCCAGAATCGATTATTTGCTCACAAAATTAGGAAATTGAGTTATCAGCGTAATTAAAAACCTAATTTAATCAAACTCATTATAAAAATCTTTTAAGAATTTCATAAAAATGCACTGTATCGAAAGTGTTCTTTTATGCTTAAACTGTCAAAAATTAAAAAAAAAAGATCAGTTTGACGGAAGAAGTGTTTGATTATTAGTTTGGTTTGAAATTTCAAGAATTGAAGCGACAAAATCACCTAGATAAAGTTTAATTTTGGGTTGAATGGATAATTCAATGAACAAAAATGCCGTAGCATCATGTGCAGGAGATAAGGTTTCAATTAAATAGCACAAAATGTCATACAGCTCGTACCAAAATTGATATTTTATAATGACCATAGTTTCAAGCTACGGACACGCGAATTGGGCTCCAAGATCGCGGATTTAACGCAGCTTGATTATTTTCTGTGGAAAAAAAAATCATTTCAAAGTTAGATGCCTTGAAAAAAACACCCTTTTGAGCTCAACATTAGCTATACCATGGCACAATGACTATAAGTTAAACAAAAAAAAATTCAAACAAATCTATTGTGAGAAACTCTTGTTAGAGAACTTTGACTGTTTTTGCTTTTATTTAAATTAAAATTTTCAATTTTTTAAGGAAATTAAGAGCTTCATTTTATTTTTAATTATTATTGACATAAATTATTTACGACTTATAAGTATTTAAAAGTCTTATATATACATTTTTTTATAAAAACTTACCTTGGATTGGAATTTGAATGGGATTTAGAATTTGCGGGTTGCCGCCTTGGTGGCTAAGTTGAACGACACCACAAGTAACTTTAGTTTTTTGTTTTCTTCTTCTTATTTTATATTGTTTTTAAGAAATTATAGTATAGTATTGTTGTTGTTTTATTTCGCCTTTTCACGAATGAGAAGGGAAAATTATTGAACACTGAAAAGAAAAGAGACAAATTTAATTATTTTATATAATTTAGATGACATATTATATTACATTATATTATGCAGATAAATGAAAATTTTGTTTGTATGTGCATTTAATTTTGTTTTTGTTTACTACTTTCATTTTGATTATTTTTGTTTTTGTTTTTTTTTTTTTTTTAGCGTGACTTAGAACAATTTACCTTGAAGTCTATTAACTTAAAAAAGTAATATATGCAAAAATCATGAAAGCTTGAATTTAATCAAAACGAATGCGAATGCGATCGACGACGCGACGACCAAAAGGCATAACCAACCATAACTAATCTGTGCCAGATATTTCATCATCATCATCATAAAATACCTATCTACGAGTATACTATAAAAACCACTTGAGATAGGGAATAAATATTTTATATATTTTTGTTTCTGTTTTTTGTTTTACGATGTGAATATTCTGGTTTATAGACGAAAAATATTCAAATTTCATGGCAACTAAATATATTTATATTTAGGTGTACTCAAATGTACATAGTACTATGTACTCACAATTAGATTGAGATTTCTTAACTTTTATAGTTACAATAATTGTTTACATATTATAAGTTCTATATTGTATTTGTATGTCTTGAAGTTGTTTTTTTTTTGTGTTTCTTTTGATTCTTTTAAGTTCAAAGTCATTGACGGCGCGGCGCAGGCGAGCGTGTTGACGACTCACTTGTATTGTATTAAGGGAAAAATTGAATCGTTGAGTGGAAGAAAAAGTTCATGCTCTATTTAATTAAAAGAAAAATATAAATACAAAGGTTTTTATTTATCTAAACATTTTTCTTGGAATTCTTTATCAAGATAAACAAATTTAAAGCTTTTGCTGTAATTGTTTTTTATTTTTTTTTTTTAAACAAAAAACGTAGTTTGTTATTCTGCTAAGCAAATTAATTGAATAGAAATGTGTTTCTTTTTTTTTTTAAATATATTATTTAAAACAAATTTTCTATTAGTTTTCGTATTAACTAGTTGCTTATAACAAAATTACTTATTTAATTGATGGATCTTTCACTGAAAAAAGGTCAAGACTGTGTCTTAGAGACACAAAGTCAATTTTTCAAAATTAGTTCTTTAAAATTAAAGAGTTTTCCAATAACAGGTTTCATTTTGAATAGCAGCTGTCATCTTTTGACATTTGACAAGTAAAAACTACCCCATTACTAAAAATGTACATTGGATTAAAAAAGTATTGGCAATTGAATTTTTTCGAAATTATGAGAGATTATGGTTTACATAATCGTCCAACTACGCAAGCAATTGGCAAAATTGTGAAGAAATTTGAAGAGACTGGATTGGTTACAGATATTCTAAGGCCTGTGCAATGTGCATCATCGTTTCGCTCATCCACTGAAAATAACGGTGCTGTAATTGAAAGTGTTGCTGAAGGCCCGAATGTGTCGATTCCTCGTCGTTTTCAGGAGTTAGGACTGCCTTACGGCATATTTTGTCGTATTTTGCATTTGGATCTACACCTACATCCATATAAAGTCCAGCTTACGCAACAACTGAAGCCAGCTGACCATTCATAAGGTCGTTGTACTATAGATACGTCGAATTGGGTGCTTGAACAACAGGCGGTGGACGGCGATTTTTGGAACAAAATTTTCTTCAGCGACGAAGCACATTTCTCACTCGGTGGATATGTTAATAAACAAAATTGTCGTATTTGGGGTTCTAAGAATCCTCAAGTAATTGAGGAGAGGCCATTACATCAACAAAAAGGCACGTCAAGTTATGGCTGAGATACCGCCCAATATGTGCCAAAAAGTGGTCGAAAATTACATTAAAACAATCGATGCTTGTAACTATTCGCGTGGTGGTCATTTAAATGATGTAGTGTTTTACCACATAATGTCAACATTCAAACTTTATAATACAAAAGAAATATTATGAAATAAAATATTTTATATGTGTTTTATTTACGTTTACTTTTGAAACCGAAAAATGGATAACCCTGAATTTTAAGAACTTAACAAAACTGCACCTTCTGAGTGCAATTTTGTTAACTTTGAATACACAACAAACAAAAGCACACGAAAAATGCAGCTTAAAAAGCATCAGCAGCATATAGTACCGTAAGATTTCAGAAGATCAAATTTAGTGTCTGAAAGTACTTTGACTTTATAAGCAATTTTATAAGCATTAGTAAATAATATTATTAGCAAAGAAATTCTGAAATAAGAGCGAAAAAACTCAAACATAAGTGCTCCAAACTTGGCCGAAGAAGTAGCAAATATTATTGATAAACATTTTAGTGTGCAGACTCCTCGAAATGGTTTACACGATTCAAAGCATTACGGAAGAATATTCAAAGTATCGCGAGAAAAAGCCCATTCATTTCGGAAGTGAATAGAAAAAAACGTTTGAAATTTGCCAAAACGCATTTAAACAAACCAAGAGTTCTGGGAATCGGTTGTTTTTCAGATAAGTTAAATTTTAATGTTTTTGGGAGCGATGAAAGGCAATATGTGTGGAGAAAACCAAATACGGAGCTGAACAGTAAAAGTGTTGTGTCTATTGTCAAATATGGTGGAGGGAAGTCGTATGACTTCCAACATACACGTTGATATTTTGCGAAATAGTTTAAATAATTTCAATTTAATAAAGGTGCGAAAGAGCTAACTAAATCCTCACAAACTTTCTTTGGAATCAATATCGAAACATCTGAATCTTAGGCATGTTTACAGATTTTTGGTAACTTATTTTTATTTTAAGATGCTGTTACAGGTTTTCTTATGGGTTTAGGCCTGAGCTGAATGACGAAGCGACGGCCAGTCAAAAAGGGTGATGGAGTTGGAGTTGGAGTTTTTTTAGAGTAACTTGTACTTGCAGCATGGTAGGATTCTGTCCATATGACCTAAAATTCTTTTAATCGTGTCAACACCAAACCAAGACATTGCTCCCCACATGACAATGGGGCGAATGAACTTTGGATTATATTCTTGGGATCTCGGACCTCGAACACAAGCTTTTCGATCACAATGAATCCTGTTAATTTTTGTTTCATCTGAAAAAAGCACTTCTTTCTACTGATTGTCTGTCCAGTGCTTATACTTTTTAGCAAAAGCCAAGCAGGCCTTTCTGTGACGTTCAGTTAGTAATAGCTTCTTCCTTGCTATGCGTCCAAAGAGTTCAGATTCACACAACCTTCTTTTGAAAGTGTCTACAAACGGTCCACTGTCTGTTTTACCAAACACTGCCCTTTCAATTTTCCTCGCAGTTGCAAAGGGGTTTCTCTTATAATATTGAATACCATTAAATAGCGCTAGTACCCATAGCGTAGGAGGATTTGACAAATCTTCCAAGAGTAATTCTTGTCATGAAAAGTGCTTTCTCAAATTAGCCGTTCGGATGCGACATATAAACTGTAGGTCCCCTCCATCTCTGACAACATTACTCGCACACAGAAATAGTTGAGAGTTGTAAGTCACTAGGCCCTGGTTCTCTACGGACTGTTGCGCTACCTAATTTATTTTGTATTTATTTATTTACCATTAAATAGCATCTTTTTTAAACACTTCGTCGTGTCTTTTCGTCACATGATTTTTTTTCCTTAGCACTTAGCAATTAAAATTCAATTGTGGAAATAAGTAAATTTCAAAAATTATGACTTATAATGCCCAAAAATAACTTTTAAACCTAAAATTCTTTAGATTACTGATTCGTTTCTAATTATGCGCACGATCAAATTTTTAACTTTGTGCTTTTTGCTTTTTTTAAATGAAAAAATAACGGTATGCCATGTCAGTATAATGATGGGAAGGTTTTATCTGCCATTGATAATCCCCTTTATATAAAGGGGGGACTTTTTACAGACCTCAAATCTATTAACGGACATCTAGAATTATAGCTGGGCAAACCTTCCACGCAAAACGCGTGAATCCTTCTTGAACATTTTAAATCATGTCGGAAGAGTTTTCATAATAAGGTGACCAAACAACGCTGTAATATTCCAATATCGCTTTTATTGAATACAACTGTGTTGCGCTTTACCAAACCAAATGAAATTAAAGTCTTCCGAAAAAGATAATTTTGTGTCAAAAATGACACCAAGTTCTTTTATTTCACGTACCACTAGAAGACTTTCATGTAATCAAGACTGCAACTAAATAGCACCTTTAGTGATGAACGACGATATTGTTAAAGATGACGAAGATGAAAAACAGATTTCTTGATTTTATAGATATCTTCGGGTGATCGTAATAAAAACATTTTTGAGGAAATTGTCCCAGAGAAGAAATATATCCGGATAAATTGTTGCATTTGATGATTAAAAAATTTACCAATTAACTCGATGCAAAAATCTCAAAGGGGCCGTTCATAAAATACGTCACGCTAAAATCAGCTTTTTCTGACCCCTCCCCCCCATTGTCACGCTGTGTCAAGCTTTATGTGACCCCCCTAGAAATATTTCGTCACCAAAACGAAAAAAGAAAAATAGGCAAAAGAAATACTAATTGAAAATGTTTTAATGAATGGCGAACGTCACGTTACCATAGACCCCCCGTCCCCCCTTGTAACACCTTGTCACACTCAGCAAGAGCCCTCCCCCCGCCTATTGTGCGAACGTATTTTATGAACGGCCCCAAACTGTAATAACAGAGGAATAACTGATAAGTTATCTTTGGAGCGATGTTTTAAGCTCCATTTAACCACCAAAACTAGTGCCCGAAAGAGGATCCATCTTTGTACAGGAGCTACATTCAATATTTTAAAAAAAAAGCTTATTTTTTAATATCTATTGGTAAAAATTGTATTTTTATAATTCTGAAGAATTTTTGGAAAAATGTTCGAAAAATGGAGCAAAGTAATGCGCGCCGGTTTACGGGAGCTTACATTTTTTTAAACACTCTTTAAAATGATTAAAGAGTTTTAATTATTGTTTAGTAATCTTTTATCAATAATTCTTTAATAAGTTTTGCTGCTTAAGATAACTTGTAATCTTATTCAACTCAATCAGTTATTATTTACACCAATTTTCAAAACCTCAAATCAATCCTTACAAAAAATACAACACCAAAAGTTATGCAAAAGAAAATATGTTTCTTTAGATAAACTTATTTAACAAAGCAAACAAACAATCAAATTATGTATACCTAGACATAAATGGATAAAGCGGAAAAATGGAAAACGTGCCAAGCCTTTAGGAAAAGAAATCAATGACATTATAAACAAAAAAAGAAACCAAAAAAAAAAGATAATAATAAATGGCAAGGCCTCACCCTGTTAATTGTTTTGTATTTAACCTAGAATTTCTTGCTCTTTTTAATTTGTTCAAAGGATTGGCTTTGACTATACCGGTGGTCGTCATTCCATTAAAGCACTTAGCTTAAAAATGCTTTTTTAATTAAAAAATATTGCACATTCTTCTCATGAAGAAAATGTATGAAATTCAGAAACAGTACGAAAAATGCAGGAATGTAACTCCGGCCATTGATATCAGTAACGAAGTTTTGAAATCTTTTTAACCATTTTTAACGCAAATAAAGAAATTCGTTACACTTTATTTTGTTTTCTTCGAATAATTTAACAAAAATCATTGTTCCAAATTTTAGTCTAGTTCAAGCTTCTGTTTGGCGTATTAAAATAAACATACGGACGCATAAGCCGTCAAAAGCTAGCATTTGCAAATTACCATAATCTTCTTTAAAATAGATTTGTTTAACCATGGATATTGTTAACAAGTCAACAACAGAGGCATCAGTCTTCTTATAACTTTCTTTCCCCCACCCCACGAACTTCACATCGACAACCACTATCTCTTGAGCGATTTCAAAGCCGCGTATTACAGGCTCCACAGAGAAGAACTTTACATAGCAATGTCTAATTTTTGTATTCCCGTCAAATTTGACAAGGTCGTAAAAGATCTCACCGATGATTTTGATGTAAAAAAAAAAAAATTTGGACAAGGCTATGCAGTGTCATGCGACTCCTTCAACATCGTTCTGAAAAGACTCTGCGAAAATTAATCGTCAACACTAAGGGCACAATCTTCAAAAGGTCTGTCCAATTACTCGGATATGCCGAAGATATTGAAATAATTTGAAGATCAAAGCGTGATGTCAATGACGCGTTTTTGAGCAGTGTGACGGAAGTGGAGAAGATGGGTTTAGTGGTCAATAAGGGCAATACCAAGTGTATGCTATCATCAAGAAAGGACATTGAATGACGAAATCTTGGACAAAACTTCACCATCGACAGCTATAACTTTGAGGTCGTTAAGGACTTTGTCTACCTTATAGGTACCGCTAAAAATTTAAACAAAGATACCAGCTGCGCTGAATTAAAACGGAGAATAATTTATAGAGTATTAAAGTCGTTTCTTCTTAAGACACTCATCAATTCAATTCTCATTTATGGCGCTGCGCTGAGTCTTTGACTTTGTCAATGCAAGATAATAACGTCTTAGGATGCTTCGATAGAAAAATTCTTAGGAATATTTTGGTCCCGTCTGTATAGATAGATTGGAGGAGAAGATACAACGACGAACTGTACCGGCTGTTGTAGCCCGAAAAGTCTTTGGACGGCGTAGTAGAGGAAGCCCGCGATTTAGGGAACACACGCAGATGGGAGAGGACTTCAACCAACTTGGCGTGCGAAACTGCAGGCAACTATCTAAGGACCGATCTCGCTGGAAACATATGTTAATTGAGGCCCAGGTCCGTCCTAGACTGGAGCGCCACCTCAAGTTAGTATATTGCAAACAAAAAACTTAAATTATTATCGTAACGTAACGTTATATAAGAAGGAAAGATGAATCCGTTCAGCAGTTCTTCCAGGAAATGGAGATGAATTGAAAAAAATGATTGTCCCTCAAGGGCTTAAAAATACCCCAGAAGCTGTTCAACTCCTACGCTAGTAAGGTAACTTTGTCTTTTACTGACTGAATCATTTCTTTTGAATAATAATTCCCAATTGGAAATATCATGAGTAACTTTATTTTGTTCACTTGAATGCTTATTGATATTAAACAATCTATGTATATGATGTGTCATTCTATAAAAATGACAGGTGTCAATACCCGACAAGGTTTTATTTTTCTTCCCCAAAGGTAACTTCTAAAAACAAAAATCTTATTGTATTTGAAGATACTTCATTACATCGTTATGCTCGAAAAAATCTTCGATGATTATGATGTGTTGCTCTCCTCGTTATTGTCGTCGTCGCCGTCGTAGTTTTTGCCGTTGCCGTTTTTGTTGTGCACGTGGCATGAACAAACGAACGACCGAACGAACAACACTTTTATATAAATAAGTCCACTTTTCTCTTCATCATCTTCATCACTCTCAGAAGCGGAAATAATTTGAACTTTAATCGTTTTGTCGTTAAAGTCGTCTTTGTTGTCTACGACAGGCAATGTACAGAATACAACTATGCGCACAGTGGGGTATTACTTAAAAAAAAAGATAGGTAAAATAAATATTTGTGCCAAATTCAAATATTTTTAACCAACAATACGTATTAATAAAAATAAATAAAAAACAAATATGTATATATGTATGTATGTATGTATGTATTCACGAAAAATATGATTTCTGTTTTCCTCCCTTTTTACACGAGAAAATTCTTCCAATGGACAAAAACTTACATTTTTGACAGTTTTTCAAAATAATGAACCCTGTTACAAGTTTTGCTTTAAAAAATAAATTAAGTTAATTTGTGTTTTAATTTGAAAGCCTTGGAATTTGACATCTGTCAAGCTCAGCTTTCATTTGAAGTGTCATAATATTAGTTGAATGTTTATTAATTACGATGATTAAAACTTTTAAATTTTAAAACAAAAACTACTACATTGTTATTGGTTCTGTTAAAGCAAAAGTAATAGAGGGTCATTTATTTCAAGTTTCAAATTGGTAACCTTGGAATTAGACATCTGTTGAACTCAGCTGTCATTTGAAGTGTCATAATATTAGGTGAATGTTTACCAGTAACGGTATTTCAAACTTTTAAATTATGAAATAGAAATTACCATCTTATTAGTTTTGTTAAGCAAAAGTAATAGACGGTCATTTATTTTAAGTTGGAATTTGACATCTGTCAAACTCATCTGTGTCATAATATTAGTTGAACGTTTGCCAGTTAAGATTGGCGTCGCATTCTACTCATCAAAGCTTACTACAAAAGTGAATTCAACCATTTTTCACGTATTGAAATTTTGAAGAAATTTGAAGGGACGCGTTACCGAAGTCGGTGTAGGCATCATCGTAATGCACGCTCAATCAAAAACGTTACTTCTGGTGGTACAAATTTCTTGATTTTCACAATTGATTTTTTTGTTTGCCAGCCGAGCGGGCGTTTGAAGATCATGGCTATGAGGGGCAACAAGCCACACAATGCGACAAATTATGGCTTTATTCTATGAGAAGTTTCCTGGACGAGTAATTTCACGTTTTGATGACGTCTAACCAAGATCATGTGATTTAATCCCTATTTTCTTTTCTGTAGATATACAAAAAAAAGACTATGTTAATGCAAAAAATCTCGGAACTGTAGAATCCAGAATTTATGCAAAAAGCTGTTAAAAATTCCCTTAAAAGCTACAATTTGAAAGATATGAAAATTAAAAGTTTTGACAATTTTTCAAAATTATAACAAAATGGAAATAGGTACACAATTACACCCTCTTATAAGTTCTGTTAAGCAAAAATCAAGTTTGAAAATGTTAGCCTTGGAATTTGACATCTGTCAAACTCAGCTGTCATTTCAAGTGTCATAAATCATAATATTATTTAAATGTTTACCAGTTACGATAATGAAGAGCTTAGCATCGACCAGAACGTTTGACATCTTGAAGATTTGGGAGTTCTATACATATCGTCGTAATGCACGCTTAGTCGAAAATGATTTTGCTGCAAGTGCAAAAAAATGTAACAGACGATACATTCTGCTAAGATAAGTTCTGCTAAACAAAAGTCAATTTAAAATGGTTGGAATTTGACATCTGTCAAACTCAGCTGTCATTCAAAGAGTCAAAATATTGACACTAGATAATAAAACAGCGCCTTTAAAATCATTACTACGAAATTGGCCTCAAATGTAACAAATTATCGCGTATCAAAATTGTGAAGACATTTTTGAAGAAAGTAGAAGCGTTACTACAATACTTTTTTTAAACGTCGTTGCCATAATTCAAAGTTATACACTCCACTGTTTTCAACTGATTTCTTAAAAATTCTTTGTGATTTAAAAAGACGAAGAGTCTGATTTTGATATTGTGTCGCGATGGTAACAAACTATCCCCCACCTTTGTTTCTCATTTATACATTTGCATGCAACATTCAAATATTTCTCTGTGTTTCATTTAAATGATAGGTATAAGTTTTCTATCGGATTCGTGCCAGAAAAGAAATATGCGCTTTTTTTCAATTCCTATTACTTTTTTTTGTTTTGTGTATTTTGGTTTGTCTGTTCTATCGAATATATTGATTAAAAGTTCCCCTAGTTCGATCAAATGAGTTTTAGTACCTCTTATAAAACACCTTAAACTTTACGCTCTCTTGAATTCTAAAAAAGCTTCTCACAATAAATGTCATATAGATAGAAGCGCGCCATTGGTATTGTTGATTCATTTTAATTACATCAATGTTAGGTTTCACGTGAAATATACTATACCTATGGCTGCGTCTACTTTATGTATAATAATTATAATGAACTCGCATTTATTTGCTTGCAGCAGTAGGTAAGTGCGTAAATGGGGAAATGACTTATTCAAGACACAATAAAAATGCATAGGTTAAGGATAGACAAGACAATATGGAAGAAAATGAAAAGTGAAATGTCATGGGCTGACGTAAAAAAAAAGCTCTAAGGTAATTTTCATAAAGGTCAAGGATTATATTTTTGTGTATTTGGAGTATATGAGAACCAACAACATCAACATTGCCCTTGTTGTTGTCTTTATATCTATTTCTAAAGTGCAATATTTGAAAAATTAATATATACATACATTCAAGGGCACATTGCCAAGCCAGGAGGTGTAGATAAATGAAGACATTAGAATGCGAAGGTATAATTTTTCGACAATATACAGAGACAGACATACAAATAAGAAGTTACATTTAGTAATGAGTGTGTGTGTAAAGTTTAAATGCCAAAAGGTAGATACCCTGGAATATGATTCATTTAAATGCACTAAAAATTAAAAAGAGGGTCCTCTTTAGACTTTTATGAAATAGGGATTCCTCTTCGTAACCACGTACAAATAAAAGTCAAGATTGATTTTTTAAAACCCTCACTATAAACATGTCTCGAATTTTATAAGAGTCTTTCCATAGTATCTAGTCTTTCACAGCATATCACGGACTAGTAATATACCATAGAGCAACTGCTAGAAGATTTTCCAAAAAGAGGTTTCATGTAAAGGGTGTTTCTTAGACGTGTGGTTTTCCAGTAGAAATAAAATGCATGTAATATAATAATGTAACCAAGAATTTAGTTTTATTATAAAGATAAGGATTTGCCAATTTGTTTTAAAAATGACTTCCGGCAAGTGGCCGATGTGATAGGCTAGCTCGAATAAATTCCAGCTAAAAGGCCCAATTTTCCACCAAATATTCTCTTCCATAACATCAATCGTCTCGGGTTTATCTGTCGAGACAAGCGACTTCACATAACCCCACAAAGGTGTTAAATCGCACGCGAGCGTCGCGAGAACCTTAACATTTTTTTGGTTATTAATTTACAAGATTTGCAAACGTCTATAATGTCAAGTCACAAACCATAAGGATCATAAATCATGTGACAGCTGTCAAAAATAACAACTGCGAAAAAAGTATTGCCAGAAGGAAAACTATGAGTTTAAAAAAAAAACACCTATCATGAACAGTGACGAGCAAAAGTGGTAAAATGTTTTTGACTATTTAAACAAAATTGTAACATTAAAATTTTTTTATTTTTATTTTTTACAAAAAAAAAAATAATAATTTTTCGATGTGTCCAAATATGCACGTTTAAGTTTCAAGAGATTAAACATCGTCTGTTGATTGAGTCTCTACTGTGCTTTGTTTATTTTACTGTTATTCCACAAGGAACAGTTAAGATAATTTCTTTCTTTTTCTTTCTTTTCCAATCTTTGCCAAGAGCGGACGAAATGGCTGCCCACAAATCGTTTTGTTTTAAACAAAACTTAGCTAAAAAGCTAAAACAAAACCGATCGGTGCCCCAATGGGTCCGTCTACGTACAGGAAACACAATCCGGTACAACGCTAAGAGGCGTCACTGGAGGAGTACAAAGTTGAAGTTGTAAGCTGTGGAACGTATTTTTCTGGCAATGTGGTTTATCTTAAATCTAATAACTACGAGGAGCCGAGATCTGCAGGACACTTCTTTAAATTTTGTAATCTTAATTTGGTGTGCAAGCTATTAAAAGTTTATCTAATTATATTTGTTGATATTCTTGTAAATAAAAGTTTATTTAAAAACGGTTAGTGTTAAAAATTTCGAAAATTTCTGTGCTAAACATTAGAAAAAATATCGATGTCCCATCAATGAAAAAAGGACGGAAACGAATTCTTACTGACTTGGATGCTAAGAGAATGGAAAGGCATTTGAGAAGTTGTGGATCCAAAACACCTTAGCAGGCAGAAAAAAACATAGACAAGCCAGTTGGTGAATGGACTGCACGCTGCCGGGCATTCAAAAGAATTGGATTAGCCACTAAAAAGAAACGCTGCTTTCAGCGAAAAATAGAGGGTGGCGCACGAATCGTGCTACAAAAATAAAACGTAATAACTTTTTTTCTGTGTGAGTAATCGGCTTATTTTTTTTTTATTTTGTAGGTTACTATTTAGATTTATAAAAATGGATGCTTGGGATACGGAGAACAGAATTTGGATAATGCAACGGTACCATGCTTTGCACTCCCTCATTTCCGTCCAAAGGGAATTTAGGCGGGAGTTTGGCGGTAATCCCCCGAGTAGATGGACCATTATGAGGTTTGTAAACATGTTTGCCGAATCTGGAAGCATCGCACGAAGGCCGTACTATCGAGATGCCAATGTTCGGGTTCAGGATACAATCGCAGCAGTAGCATCTGCAATACAGGCCAATCAGAGCGTTTCGACCCGAAACTTATCGGGGCAAATTGGAGTTAGTAGACGGTCATTACAACGGATACTTCATGACGATTTAAACTTGTTTCCGTACAAAGTCCAAATTACTAGCAAGTTAAACCCTCAGGATTTGCCTGTTCGCCTGGAATTTTGCCAAAAAATGATATCAATGGCCGAAGAAGACAACGCATTGATCAATTGTTTGTTCATGTCTGATGAGGCCCATTTTTGACGGCAATGTAAACAAGCAAAATTGCTGTATATGGAATGAGTCTAATCCAGAAATGCTCCATGAGACGGAACTGCACCCAGAACGAGTCACTGTGTGGTGCGCAGTTTCATCAAGGTGTGTTGTCGGGCCGTACTTCTTTGAAGAAAACGGTGTAACCGTTACTGTCAATGGGGACCGTTATTTAAAGATGTTGAAGGAGTTTTTTTACCCAGAACTGCGCCGAAGACGTATTGTAGCACAATTGGTGCGCCACCCGTTATTAAGGCCAAGTTAGCTTTTGCTAAAATGCACAGACAATGGACCGTAGACCAATGGAAAAAACCATTTGGTCCGACGAGACGAAGGTCAATAGAATAGGAACGGATGGTAAAGCTTTTTATTGGTCACGTCCTGGAAAAGGACTTCAACAACATCAAGTTCAGAAGACCTTGAAACATGGAGGGGGCTCGGTGATGGCTTGGGGCCATTCCTCGTGGAACTTATCTGATCTTTAGTAAAAATCAATGGCAACATGAACAAAGAAAATTATTTGGACATTTAGAAAACAAATTTTCCATCTTTTACTGTATCAATGGGCAAGACGAAAAATGAATTGAATAATTTTTGTTTTATATAATATATACTTTTTTGAAAAAATATTTAAAAAAAATAAAAGTAAAATTAATAATCTAAATAATAAAAAGTAAAAAGATTTTAATTTCATTTCAAACGCTTAGTTTTAGTAAATTTTTTAAATAATTATAAAAATTTAAAGTGATTTTCCATTTTATAGAGGAAAATGTGCCAGTTTTCAGCAACATGTCATTTTAATTAAATTTTCCATGACTAATTCACACACTTGCGGTTGATATCCTCGAAATCTTCAGAAATTCCATTTTTACGGTCTTAAATGGATAGCAAAATCTCAGAAGCCAATTTTAATCAGTTTTTGTAAAAAAATAACGCAGTCAGAAAACTTTTTGTTCGCAAAATTGCATTTGATTCGTTGCTTAAATGGCTCGTAACACTGCGCGCCATCTTCCATATTAAAAAATTCCAATTCTACCTATAAAATATCATTATAGGCTTGGTATACCAATCCATGCACCAAAACTATTGCACCAGCTAAATTTTCAAAAAAAAAAAACAGTTCGAATTTTTTAATTTTCTAAAGATGACAGCTGTTCAAATAGTGGATTTTTCAAAATGAAACCTCTGATTGGAAAAGCCCTTCGTAAAAATCGATGCACTTTTAGGTGGAAAGTACGTCAAGAAACATCAACACGAGGTTCTTTTAGGGTCAAAGGATCAGTATGACGATGACCAAATATTTAATTTGAATTGTAGGCTGATCGTATCATCAATCCATGATCTCTAGTTATTCATTGTATGGTAACGAACGATATAAAGTTTTGAGAGGAATGTTTTAAGTTATAGTTGAATTATTTACGTCGCTTGAACACGGTCAAAAAGTTTATTGTTCCACTCTTTTGAATGTTATTTAAACGGATTATGCCCATTTGTTGTACATCTTTTCAAACCTATGCTCTCTTTCCTAATGCTCACACTGTGTCTTCGCTTATTAAGGGAAAAAAATCTCCTTGAGTTAGAGTGCCAAACAACTGATGTCGCGTTAAAAAATTAGGTGGTCTAGTGAATTACAAGTCTCAGCCATTCCTGTGTGCCAGTCATTTCAGGGGTGAAGGAGATCTACAGTATTTATGCTAAATCTGAACGGCTAATTTTAGAAAGCACTTACTAACTCTTAGAGGATTTTTTCAGTTTCTCGCAAGAGACAGTACCGGCGAAAAAAACTTCACGTGGCACAGGCAGGGATTGAACCTAAGACAGTCCTCACTAACCCTCTTGCCATGAGTAATACTGATGTCACATTAGACTATGAACAATTTATAAAAGTCGAATTTGATTATCACGAGCTTTATTAATTTTTTTTGACAAATGATCTCACAAGATTGCACATTTGATTCTTCGACCAAAATTTTCTTTTGGATATTTTTCTTAAGTCTTATGTCAATGCCTCGACTATCCTCAAAACCAATATTATTGAAAATTATATCACTTTCTCGAATGCTTCCCATACAGAGCCAGGGGTGTAGTTAATAGCTCTTTAAAAACATAAAAAAAGAAATTAAAACTTTCATTATTTGTATAGTATCCTTTGTACTGTACCTGATTCTATTGGAAAATCATTTATCTTACCATCTGTCGTAATTTTCGACTTTTAACTTAAAATTCTTGTGCTTAATTGTGCAAGTTTATTAATCGTCTTATCCTTAAATAGAGACTTTTAGTATAATAAACAGCTTTTAATATACATAGCACATATACATATTCAAAAAAAGAAAAACTTTCTTAAACTGTCGTTATGCTTCATTAATTGTTTTCTCTTTTATACTCGTATTTTCTATAGAAACCAACAAAATTCAATATGTCGAATCGTTAATTTAAACCCAAACCACCACACCAGTGAGAAAGAAAATCTTTTTGCCACATTAATTAATGCAGTGCTAGTCAATAATGGATGTGTAATTTATATTAAAACCATTTTCTTTGAAATGACCAACCTACTCCTCCCTCCTTCCTCCTTCATTCTTCTTTGAAAAAGAAAAAAAAAACACAGAAACCACACTAAAAACACTCCCTTTGAAATGGATCGATAAGATTTCCGGAAGTACTATAATATTATATATCCATTTGCTTAAGTATCCTGTTGTTGTTGTTGTTTATTTTTCCCATCTATCCTATTTTAGTAAATAAATTTTCAAAGAAAGTAAAAAAAGTCATTATTATTCCAAAGGAACAGAAAAATAAAGAAGTTTTTGTAATCAAGAACATGAAATTCTTGGAAAGAGAACTTTTTGTTTTTGTAAGATATGAATTAGGAACTTATTTTTAATAAATAATTACTTTAGGGCTTTTTTTTTTTAAAAATACAAAATCAATTCCAGTAATAACTGAAAAACACAAACAATTTTAATATCCTGTTAAATGTCTGAACTTTCTGCATAACGTTAAAACTGCTTAAATAACCTGCCTACAAAATATTTCTGAAATCCTGTCCATTCGACAGTAAGTTTAAAACAAATAAGCTACAATTTTTAATCATTGTTTACTTAAATTTCTTAATTCTAGAATCCTAACTTAACACTATAAAATAAAAACTTGGACGATAGAGACTGAAATCCAAACTAAACATGAAACACCCTTTATTAATTTTCGGCATAAATGCTAATAGCAAATAATTGTTATTATTTTTATACTCTTTCAACAACAATAATAATAAAAAAATAACTTGAAAGTTGACGCTTATCTTATCGAAGCTCAATCAGGCTGTTACTACCACAGCAATTATTGAAACACGAAAGTACTTAAATTTTGTATGATTGGTATTTTTTTCGTTTGTATCATTTTATTTGTTTTCGGTTTTTTGTTTGATATGGTTTATTAATCAATTAATTACCTTATCTTTTTGGGCCACATATTAAATTGCACATTTCAATACAAAATAATTTTTTTGTAAAGGGCCTGTTCAAAAACTAGAGTAAATTTTCATTTTAGTCAAAAAATACAAATTTATTTATACATTTCCAAGATTTTCATCCTTAAAAAATCTTTCTTAGTTATAATACACTTGTTTATCAGATTTGTATTCAATCTTCGAAGAACTTTGTACATACACTTTCTTAGCTATTCTGTTTTATCACTGTGGCAAAATTCCTTCTCTTTATAAGTCTTTTCAATGTTGGAATCAGGAAAAAGTTACAGAGGACCAAATGTGGTGAATACGGTGGCTGAGACATAATTACGTTGTTATGTTTGACCATATAATTACGAAAACGAAATTAAAAAAAATGTCAAGATCATCCAACAGCCTTGTGTAGAACTTCGCTTCCTTAGACCCATAATATCTAAAATATCGATATATAAAAATTCTCGTCGAATTTCTTAATAGTGGTTCTCATTCCTCCATAAACATAATTCTTCATTGGTTGTTGACTTGCTTTTACTTATGTGAAGAGCTTGTACTATTTGTAAACACCTTTATGACCTACAGTACACTCATATTATATCACATTTCGATGGTTTTTGATCTCTTGATTCCAATTTGTATAAGAATATTCTTTGATCCTGTCTTTTGACCTTATTTCTATTTGCTAGACCAATCGATTACAAAACGTATTCCGGCGTGCACGAACTAATAACCAAAGTTTGAAGAAATTGAATATTGTTCAAATTGATTTATAAATCTTTTTACAATGCAATTGAATACTTAGAAAGTCCAACTTATTTTAAAAAAAAAACATGACCAATATTCAGATACAAACTTGTATTGATTGGCACTCAGATATCCCCGCAAAATAGGAATGGCCGCAATCAAGGCTATACAAAATAAATATATACCGGTATTTACTAAAGATTCTAACACGGACGTATAGGTAGGGTTTGGGTTTTTTGAACACACTCCTCTCCTCTGCGGAAAATCACTGGTTGTGTCTTTTAGATACTCGAGTTTTTTGAAGCATCAAAATGTCTTTTAATATTGGCATCTTCATCATCAAAGCTATCTCCTTGCTTTCACAAAGTCAAAGTTAGCAGATACTTGCCTCAATAAGTTGCAATTACTCGTTAAAAAAAGTCAGTCCAGAAAGAGGGACAAATTCCAAAAAAAAAAGTAATCACTTATTGTTAAAAACTTGATTTTTACGCCACTGAGGAAAATTTAACAATATATTTTTTTTACAATAGATTTTTCAACAAAACTTTGTCGAGAATACTATTGCCAAATATTTTGTTGAAAAAAAAAAACAGGATACCTACAACTGTCGTTTCTTGCTGGTATTTCAACGGACCACAACGCAATAGGAATTCACATAAACAGAATAGGCAGCAGTTCAAGAGTTTAAAGAGCAGAAGAATGAATAAGGCACATCTCATATTCTTTTTGGATGACCCAGAATAGTTAGGAAGAGAAAGGTAGAGATACATTGTTACATTGTTTACAATCATAAATATTCAATCTGCATTCAAAGTGTTCGTACAAAGAGTAGCTGCAGTCCCGTTTCTAACATAACTATATAGTTCGGCGTATTTGGTGGCAGTCGGAAGACTCTTTTAAAATAGAAGCTTAACAATTTTCACACATCTTCATATTGCTTCGCTCCCCATGCTTGAGCTGCATAGAATAAGATTGATTCTGCTACTCCCTTAAAAACAGTGTACTTACTGCTGTGTGCTTTACTTTTGTTTGAAAAACACCTTCTCCAAGATGCGCTAATGGCAGCTTTTGCACTTGTAAGCTTTTCTCTCAGATGCGTTTCCATATGTAAATTTGTTGTCAAGTTCACTCCAAGGTATTTGAACTCTTTGACTTTTTCTATATTCTCACCAATGTAGCTCCATGTTTCATTAAGGCAGTTTCTACCTCTTCTATTCTTGAAAATCATGATCTTGGACTTTTCCATGTTTCCATATTATACAGTACTCAAAAATCCGGTTAATCATAAGCTGTAGTGATTCTGGAGATGACGCGAGAACCACAATATCATCCGCAAACAACAGTGCTATAATTAATTCTCCAGCGTGTGCGATACCAGCAGGTAAGAAATCGACTAAGTCTTCGATATAGAGAGCGAATAGGCTTGGGCTCATCGTACAACCTTGTCTGACGACTGATTCCGTTCTGAACCAATCCGACCTTTCTGTACCATTCCAAACTGCTGCATTAGTATCCATATACAGGCTTTGCAGGACTCTTCCAAACTTTCCCATACCAAAGAGCTTATAGAAAAGAACTTAGCTATTCACCGTGTCAAATGCAGACTTAAAATCTACGAAAAACACGTATAACTTCTTCCTTCTTCTTAAAAAAAAGAATCTGCAATGCTTTTCAGAACAAAGATATGATCGATTGTTGAGTAACCTTATCTAAAGCCAGCTTTCAACTCCTTTTTTTATCAATCCATTTATTGTGTTTGCAGAATAGGTGTAAATATTTTATAACACGAATTTAAAAACGATATTCCGCTATAGTTCGACATCACAGACCAGCTTGCTTTTTTGTGGATCGGAAAAATGATTGATTCATTAAACTCTTGAGGAATCATACCTATTCCCAACACGTCGTTGTAAACTGCAGTAAGCTTGCTTATTAACTCAACGGTTCCATACTTTTCCGTTGGTATCCCATTGAAGCCTGCCGCTTTTCCATCCTTCATTTTGTTCATTATTGCATTTACTTCTTCGTTGGTATCCGGAGGTGCAAAATGAAAGTTGTTTCCTTCATAAATTGGGTTTAGCAAATTTTTAAAATGGTCTGCCAAAAGCATTGGGCTCAACTTGGGATGGATTTCAAATTGTTACCAAATTCCAAAAGTCCTTCGAGTTCATACAATTAGATAACTGTCTAGCTTCTGTCTAAAAATATATTTTTTTTATTTTTTGGGAACACAAGAAGAGAAAGGCAAACATAGGAAATTCTTCCTTAAATTCAGGATGGTTTAAGGAATCAAACATTTTTTACACCTGCATCTTTTTTACAAGTCTAAATTCTTATCAAATAGGAATAAGAGCAGAATGGATCTATGAATTCGATTGAAAAGTTTCGGACTACCCTAACTCAATTGACTCCAAATCTGAAACGAATTTAAGCTATCTTCTTTTATTCAAATTTCAATTTGTTGGTATATCTTCATTAGTATTATGGCATTCATTTAAATTCACTTGGAACAGCTCATACTTGGGATTAAAATTATAAAATCAAAAAACTGTCATTCTGGCACCAATCAAAAACGTCATTAGTTTATGAAGCGTGCGGTCATGTAACCGCACGTTTATCTAACGCTTTTAAAAACAATCACATTTTAAGCTCCGTTTTTTTTCACGTCCATTCAGCGTCAGTTTTTTCTTTGCCATGAAATTTCAAAAAGGAAGAACAATATAAAATAAATTTAATACAAAATAGGTATGATCTTTTTTTTTTGTTTTTTTTTTTTTTAAATAGAAAACATGCGTATTCGAAAATTTGCAATTCAAATTGATTTCCCTCGCTGTCGCTGTCGCTGTCACTGTGCTGTATGCAATAAATTATTATTCTTTTCTACAATATTTTTATTTCTATCGTCCTATATGTCCTTTATGCGCCCTTAACCTTTTTCTCTTACTCTCTTTCCTTATCAAATATCTACATACATACAAATACGTATATTCTTCTCTTTTACATTGAATATCCCAATTTTATTGATTTTACAAAAGTTACTGTGCGGTACTTATAACTAAATTTATTCCTAAAGAGCCTTCGCCCGTTCGCCATCATTGGTTGTCGTCTCGTAACAAAAATGAACTCGACCTTGAAACAAAAAATAAATAAATATAATATGTATGTATCTAAAGTACATAGGGTGCATATGCAGCAGTAGATAGAACCAACCACCTTATTTTCTCATAAAGATAGTACATACTTATGTACTACAGAGAAAACAAACCAAGACTATAGGAAAGAAAATAAAAAGGAAGAAGAAGGGGCAATTATCGTAGATATAAACTTATATTATATTCAACAACAAAGACCCCCCTTTCTGCACCCCCTCTAGAGTTTTTGTTCTTCAAAGAAATTGAATCTAAAAAGACCATTGCCATTGAATGAAACGCAACTCGCGACAGCTAAAGCTAAGCAATTGTCGATAAAAATATACAAAGGCACTAAAAAGAACCAATGATTCGAGGCATTTGCTGGTAGAGAAGACAATAACAACATAAGGACAAGAGCTCAATTATTGTAAAAGAAGAAAAAATTCTCAAGCATTAGTGTTTAGGAAAAATATATTTGAAAGAAAAAAAAAACGGAAAACTCGTTTAACCTGCTTCTGCCAATTCAATTCTTGTTTCATTTGCCCCGAAAATAAACCATAATTGTCTTTGCCTCCACAAGCACAACTTGAATCGCGGACGACGACGACGGCGACACGAGAATACACTGGGAGAGAATTGTTATTAAACTGGAATTAAAGCCGAGCGGACTTAATTTTGACTGTGATTCTTTTTGGATGAATTCTTAAAAAAAAAAACACTCCAACTAAACCAATTCAACCACCACTACAGTCTTCATGCTCTATTTATTGAAATTATTTTTTTAATAGTAATTTTTAGCAAGACTGTTAAGGGTAGGTACATAATGTACTTCTTATTTTGTGATCCAATTGTTTTTGAGCAAGAGCTGACATCATGATAAGCTTTTAGATAAAACTCCAAGAATCTTGACTCAAAAATAAGTAAGGAAGTAAAAAATAAGGAGAAAAAGATTAGCCCTCACCTCCATACTCATTAAGATGCTAAATTCATTAGACGCCTTAAGTGAATAGGGTAATTAATCTTGAGCAGATGCTTAGTAGGATAGGTTGAACAGGTTCGGAAAAAAAAGGTTGTATCATCGATTCGAAAACCAGATTCCTTTTCTAACTTCCTTCAACAAGTCTAGTAATGTATCCTGATTCTAAGTTGTCTTCATTCAGTTTTGCACCCAATGGTTTCGTTCAACTTGATAAACACCATCTCTCCAGGGTAGCAACGGTATGTTAGGCTGTCTAAATAAAATAAAATATACAACAAAGGACTTTTCGAGCTGGTTTCTATTCACTGATCTGAGCTGGGAGACCTGTCTACCCAAGTCTACCGAACTTAATTTTATTTCTGAATATCTTGTTCGAGATTGTAAAGCATTAATGATTGTAACATGTCTGGAATCGTCAAAAATTCACGGTAAGACTTTTCTGTCAAACACTGCTAAGAGGCCGGAGTGCCTTTTTCTAAGTATCCAAGCCTCGGATCCATATGAGTATGGTCGTGTACAGATCCATTTAAGATTTTATGTATAGTAAGCTTAGATTTGACACACTGTAGTGGGCTCTCCTGAATTTGTGCAGCCACCAGTGTCTATCTTAACCTAAGGTATTTAAATTCATGGTCTACTACACTTACTTCGTTGTTCCTTAACTAATGTACAATACATGAACCGGTTTTGTGTCGCCTGCTCGCTCTGGATCGCTACAGTCTGAGACGGACCTGAGTCTCAACCACCATACGTCTGCAGCCAGCTAGGTCCCTAGCTAGCTGTCACCAGTTTTGCATGTCAAGTTGGTTAAGTTGCTCTCCCTACTAAGTGAGCCACGTGTGACGCGGTCTTCCCCAACGAACGCCATCCCTTGGGATTGCATTCGAGTGTCTTGTAGATAGTGGCTTTAGATGCTCGAGAGAGGACTTCACTACTCATTACCTTCTAAGTTGAAAGAAGCAGCAACTTGCAAGATTTATTCTCCATTTGATTATATAGCTCTGGTGTCGTTGTCTGAATTTATAGCGGTGCCTAGGTAAACAAAGTCCTGAACTACCGCAAAGTTAGAGCAGCCAATGGTGACTTTTTGTCTAAGACGTCGTCGTTCAATATTCTTTCTTGATGACAGCGTATACTTGGTCTTGCTCTCTCATTGACCACTATACCCATCTTCTCCGATTCTGACGCAATGCTCAAAAATGCGCCACTGATATCAAGCCTTGATTTTCCAATTATGTCAATATCATCGACGTATTCGTGTAATTAAATTAACCTTTGGAAGATTGCAGCGTCTTGTCTAAAACCTCTCTGACTGAACTTGATGGATTGTTTTCTTTAACGCCAGTTTTAAGACCAGTCAGGATCTTATTCATAAAAAGGGAAACCTCAAATTGTTTGATGATTTTCTATTTCAATTTTCAGGATCAAAATTTGGATATGACACCGTCTCATGCCCATTACTTTCTTCTTTCGTATTTTATTTCTTTTATTTCATAAATCACTTAAAATTCGACAACTAGACATCAAATGTGTCTGCACGAGTTTCCACTCGACTCTTAAACTGGGAAAATATAATCGAATGGAAGGAAACTCAGTTCAACTTTGACGCATGTTTTCAAAAAGTCAAAACTAAGTTCATGGTCTATTTGACTTTTTAAAAAGATATAGATGGAAATATAAAAGAAAAAAAGGAACAATGTTTAGTCATGGATTTCTGTTTTTTTTTTTTTTTTTTTTTATTTATTAAATCCATTCCACTTCTTTCATATAAATTGTCCCACTATGTGAGATTAAATCAAAGCGTCGTGCGTCGTCCACAAGCAATGATGATGACGACGGGCGAACGCGACGAAGGCGAACGATAGGGTTGGTCATTGGCAGTGAAAGTGTGCAAAAGAGTAGTATATATGTAGGTATGGAAGTGCCCAGGCAACAAAAATTTCAAAATGAACAAATCGATATTCACTCTGTTTTATGTGTGTATCTACTATTTGTACCCTTAGGGATAGATAGACTCGTGTGTTGTTATCAAAACCATATACTGTTGATTTATTGATTTCACACACAACTTGAATCAGTTACAGTTGCAGTGGAATAGCTTCACACAACACTGGACTCGCTATGAAATTAGATCTTTTTTGTTGTTTTTTTACAATGATAACATTTTAATATAAATAAATAAATATATATTAAATCAATTTGTTTATTAATTTCATGGTAGATACATTTATTTATTTATAGAAACGATTCAAATTTTCGCTCTGTTCTTGAGGGTTAGAGAAAGTTTAAAGTTCAATGTTCGGAATTGCAGAAGAAGTACTTTCTTACAATTTAAATAAGTTCTTAAAATTTCAATGTCATTCTAAATATGAAAATAAAAAAACAAAGGCTTTTTCAGTTTTGCTTAGGCATTTCACTTTTTCCCTAGAAAAATTAAAGCCTTGACAGCAGAAAGTTAAGTTTTTTAATTTTGAGTTTATTGCACTATTATCTAGAAAAATAAAGTATCGGGTGATTTTTTAAGAGCTTGAGAACTTTTTTAAAAAAAAAAACGCATAAAATTTGCAAAATCTCATCGATTCTTTATTTGAAACGTTAGATTGGTCCTTTTTGAAGATAATTTCATTTAAATGTTGACCGCGGCTGCGTCTTAGGTGGTACATTCGGAAAGTCCAATTTTGGGTAACTTTTTCGAGCATTTCGGCCGGAATAGCCCGAATTTCTTCGGAAATGTTGTCTTCCAAAGCTGGAATAGTTGCTGGCTTATTTGTGTAGACTTTAGACTTGACGTAGCCCCACAAAAAATAGTCTAAAGGCGTCAAATCGCATGATCTTGGTGGCCAACTTACCGGTCCATTCCTTGAGATGAATTGTTCTCCGAAGTTTTCCCTCAAAATGGCCATAGAATCGCGAGCTGTGTGGCATAAAGCGCCATCTTGTTGAAACCACATGTCAACCAAGTTCAGTTCTTCCATTTTTGGCAACAAAAAGTTTGTTAGCATTGAACGATAGCGATCGCCATTCACCGTAACGTTGCGTCCAACAGCATCTTTGAAAAAATACGGTCCAATGATTCCACCAGCGTACAAACCACACCAAACAGTGCATTTTTCGGGATGCACGGGCAGTTCTTGAACGGCTTCTGGTTGCTCTTCACTCCAAATGCGGCAATTTTGCTTATTTACGTAGCCATTCAACCAGAAATGAGCCTCATCGCTGAACAAAATTTGTCGATAAAAAAGCGCGAAACACATTTCGAACCGAACACTGATTTTGATAATAAAATTCAATGATTTGCAAGCGTTGCTCGTTAGTAAGTCTATTCATGATGAAATGTCAAAGCATACTGAGCATCTTTCTCTTTGACACCATGTCTGAAATCCCGCGTGATCTGTCAAATACTAATGCATGAAAATCCTAACCTCAAAAAAATCACCCATTATAATTTACTTGAGATAACATTATTTGTAAATAAATAAATAAAGTTTTCAACAAAGGTTTTATCGCTATTTTTGTCACAATTCAATGAATTTGGGGTTACAGCACCGAATCTACTTTCAAGGCCACCCACACAATATTGTTTTATATTTGGGCCTTTTATCGTGTCCATCCATTGATGACGAAGAGCAATGGACTAAGTCAACAGACCAAGATACTGATGTATGTACATACAAACAACTACTGAGACCTGTCATTGGGTACAGCTTTCCCGTTTGGTACACCATCTCCAAAACGGCCATGAAACAGCTAAAAGCCTTCGAAAGAAATATAATGAGTATCTGCACTGGGCTTGTCTTCGACAGGGAGCGTCAAAAATACTTCAAAAACGAACAAATCTATTCTGAAGCGAGAATAACTACACTGGATAACTAAATACCTACTACTCTTAACTAAGAAGCTAGTAGGTAACTCAGAGCCCAAGTACTTCAGCGTTATTGACATTATGGATGAAAACATAATTCAAGTCAACAACGAAGATGCCGTTGCATGCAACGCTGACCCCGTGTCAGCCCACCGACTTGGCTAAGCATGCAAACAAACTTCAAACCAATCAACAAACCCAACAATGACAACCGGGAAGGAACACCCCAAGGATAATCAAGTTAACCGACTTTTATTTTAAGAACGCCATATACTATGTATATATTAATAAATATTTTAATTTAATCATAAGCCAATGTATAAAGTTAGGCCCCCTATGTGCCAACAAACAATTTTGTATTTAGTCAATGTATCTATTTAATCTTAAGACTATCAAATTGTACAATTGTTACTCTCAAAATTGAGCGAACACCAGCAAAAAAAAGCTGTTTTGTTGTTATTAAAATGTTGTTTTTGGTATTTTGTTTTCAATTTTCTTTTATTTAATATTTTATGTTAAATAAACAAGACAACAAAAACAATTAACAAAAAATAATAACAATTAGAAAAACTGAAACGATTAACAAAAAATAATAAAAATTAAAAAAACTGAAATAATCATCAAATGCATGGCACAAAATTAAGCGTACACTTTGAATTCAAAGCATACAAAATGGGTGGTCAAATTTAAGTTTTAATATTTTGTAGGGCCACCCACCTTTAGCCCTAATCACAGCTTGTGGTCGCCGAAGTATCGATTCAACAATTTTGGTAGTAAAAGACGGGGGTATATTTTTCCAAATTTCCGTGATCTTTGCTTTCAATTGACTTTTATTAGTTGGGTTGCAATTCTGCAACCTTCGCTTTATTTTTTTTCCACAAATGCTCGATGGGATTGAGGTCTGGTGACTGAGGTGGGGTCTTGATCACAAACGATGTGTGTTTTGGATCGTTATCTTTGTTGGAAGTGAAAGGTTGCTGAAAAATTCTGCAGACTGACGCATATTTCTTTTAAGAACGTCCAAAAATTTCCACTTGTCCACAATAAATTCAAAGTTCCCAGTCCCATTTGCCGCCATTGACCCCCATAACATAACATTTCCTCCACCATGCTTAACAGTGGCAAGCAAATTCTCTGTCTAGAACTGAGTATTGGGCTTTCTCCAAACAATTTGCTTTCCGTCAGACCCAAATAAGTTAATTTGGTCTCTCTGGGATTTGTTGAGGTGTTTTTTTTTTATCGAACTCAAGACGTTTTCGCTTATTATTTTTGGAAATGATTCCGAGCAACTCTGCCGTTAAAATCATTCTTCCAAAGAACGCGACGAACAGTGTTGGTTGAAACTGGTCTTTCAATAAGTGTCGCCATTTCGGCTGCCAAGTTTGGTACACTCGTTTTGGGGTTTACTTTGAATTTTATTAAAATTTCTCGTTCGTCTTGCTGAGAAAAGATTTTTTTGGTCCTCTTCCACGTTTTTTTTTTCCTATTTTTGTTAAATATTTTTTGGACCGTTGAATGTGTTCGGCCGACGATTTCACAAATTTCACGTAAGGATTTATTGTTTAAATGTAGTTTTTTAAAATGAATTATATTGTAGCAATGTCGGTTTCTTTTCTTTTTTCTGCCATTTTCACAAAAAATGAGGAACTTAAAACTAAAATAATTTCTGCGACAAACACTGGATTCAAATTTATTTTAAAAAACAAGTAAATATAGCGGTAAATAGCTACTTGATTTAAGAAGACATAAATACAAAGTTTACGCTCAATTTTGTGCAAAGTTGAGATACATAATTAAGTTTTTTTTTTTTTTAATTACCCTTTATTTATTGTTTAAGTAATGTTTTTTTATATATTCGTAAGAAAAAAAAATAATAAAAAATAGAAATTAAAAAGAATTTTCCAAAAAAATGCATCTTAAATATGAAAAGTAACAAATAGCTAATTTTAAATTGAGTGTACGCTCAATTTTGGGAGCAATATTATAATGGGTGATTTTTTAAGAGCTTGAGAACTTTTTTTTTAAAAAAAACGCATAAAATTTGCAAAATCTCATCGATTCTTTATTTGAAACATTAGATTGGTCCATGACATTTACTTTTTGAAGATAATTTCATTTAAATGTTGACCGCGGCTGCGTCTTAATTGGTCCATTCGGAAAGTCCAATTTTGGGTAACTTTTTCGAGCATTTCGGCCGGAATAGCCCGAATTTCTTCGGAAATGTTGTCTTCCAAAGCTGGAATAGTTGCTGGCTTATTTGTGTAGACTTTAGACTTGACGTAGCCCCACAAAAAATAGTCTAAAGGCGTCAAATCGCATGATCTTGGTGGCCAACTTACCGGTCCATTCCTTGAGATGAATTGTTCTCCGAAGTTTTCCCTCAAAATGGCCATAGAATCGCGAGCTGTGTGGCATGTAGCGCCATCTTGTTGAAACCACATGTCAACCAAGTTCAGTTCTTCCATTTTTGGCAACAAAAAGTTTGTTAGCATTGAACGATAGCGATCGCCATTCACCGTAACGTTGCGTCCAACAGCATCTTTGAAAAAATACGGTCCAATGATTCCACCAGCTTACAAACCACACCAAACAGTGCATTTTTCGGGATGCATGGGCAGTTCTTGAACGGCTTCTGGTTGCTCTTCACTCCAAATGCGGCAATTTTGCTTATTTACGTAGCCATTCAACCAGAAATGAGCCTCATCGCTGAACAAAATTTGTCGATAAACACATTTCGAACCGAACACTGATTTTGGTAATAAAATTCAATGATTTGCAAGCGTTGCTCGTTAGTAAGTCTATTCATGATGAAATGTCAAAGCATACTGAGCATCTTTCTCTTTGACACCATGTCTGAAATCCCGCGTGATCTGTCAAATACTAATGCATGAAAATCCTAGCCTCAAAAAAATCACCCGATATAAAGGTTCAATAAACAAATCTTGTATCTTGAATATTGTTTTATAGTTGTGCAATTCAATAACAATTCTATATTTAAACAAATATATCCTTTAAATTGATATGTATATTTTTTTGCAGATGAAATTTCTAAGGTAAATTCTTAACATATTAGAATATATGTATGTACTGTCGTACATTTCTCTTAAACATGTTACGTAACATTTATGTGATATTTCCAACTAAATTCATTTATAATCTGATTAACTATTTTCTTAACAATAG
Source organism: Eupeodes latifasciatus (assembly GCA_920104205.1). Classification (NCBI taxonomy): domain Eukaryota; kingdom Metazoa; phylum Arthropoda; class Insecta; order Diptera; family Syrphidae; genus Eupeodes; species Eupeodes latifasciatus. The sequence continues at coordinate 114,255,955 of OV049925.1, read as the reverse complement.
TTCTTGTTAAAAGTTATGTAGAGGGCGTATTATAAAAAGTTCCAGGAATTTAGAAAAATCTTTTTCCTTTGAACCATTTACGTTTATTTATATACATACATAACTATCTTTTATTTTTTCAGTTGGAAAATTCATAATCTGAATTTCATAGAATTTGAAGTTTGTTTTTATGTGTTTTTATGTACTCCAAAAATAAAATTCTAAGATACTTGATATTTCTAAATAAGAATCAAATTTGCCCTTTACGGTTAGAAAGTCAATAATAGTGTAATCGAAGAACCTACATACTTCATCTAATTTTGAATGTGTTTCTCTTATTCTTCAAAAATCATACGAATTCCAAACAAGAAACAAAAATTCGAATTGAGTGAAGTAATTATTAGGTATGAGTTATTCATAATACGACAGAGACATTGAATTTTTAAAATTAAAAATGTTTGTCACTGAAAAATCATTGAAAAAATATTGATGAGTGTGTACAACCGATTACGTACTTAGATGTCAGTTAGTTAAAGCGATGAGGAAATATTTTGTTATGGATTATTTCACGATTTTATAATCCGATTTGCGGAACTAATCGATAAGAAATAACCCAGAGAATTGTTTGTGGTACTAAAAGTTTAAATTGCACTTACAGCTGTGGACAACTAATTAGAAACACAAATTGAATTCACTTCTAAAGCAGTACCTGTATTTATTTTTGTTTGTTTTTTTTTTGTGAACAAATATTTTTTTTTTCAAAATATATTTTTTAAACTTAAAACAATGTTTCCCAAACATAACAATTATTTCATATGGCAGTTTCTGCGAAAAACACAGCTTTTATTGGTGGACAACTAATTAGAAACAAAGAGAACAATCATATCTTATTATGAAATGTATAACTTTATAATCACCCTTATTGCGATAGTCGTTTTACTAAAACGCCAATTGTCGTTTTTGTAGTCGTGTCGTTTTTAAATCGGTATTGCGTAGCTTAAACGCCAGACTCCTCGTCGCTATTAAGTTCCAAATGCGATCCACTTAAACATCTGACATTTTGACACAGACAATTAATTTAATTTTGTTATTTTGTGAAATTTTTGTTTACAAATACAAATTCTTAAAAGAATGTATAGTGTGGCCAGCTATTTTTCATGGAGGAGCAGTGAGGACGACGAGCAGCAAAAGGAAAAACGAAGAAAGAAAGATTTAGTCTTGCAGAGGCGATGGATTCGATCCACAGCTAACCCAATGGATTTGCCTGATTCAAAGTACTCGTAGTTGTGCTCACAAAATTTTTACTGGAACTTCAATATTTAAAATATTTTCCAGGTTTAAAATGTATTTCCGACTCAATAAAGAAGCTTTTCTATATATGTATTGTAAAATTTGATGGAAAGTAATTTTCCTGAGAGACGTTCTGTCTCAGTACCGAATAGTATTTTAAAATTAGCGGCCACCTTAAGGTTTCTTTCTGAGGGAGGTTACCAAAAAGGCGTTGGGAATGATTTTAATTTGGGACTAGCACATCCTACATTTAGCATCATTCTTAAGGAAGTGATACATTTTCTTGAGGAATATCTGTGTCCATTATGGATAAAGATGGAACTCTCCGAGGAAGAAAAAATTGAAGCTAAATTACACTTTTTCCAGCAGGCTGGAATTCCTGGTATTATTGGCGCTTTGTATAACAATTATAAAAAACAAAAGAAGAAAACCTACATTTTGAGATTAATTTAAGCTCCGTGTCGTTTGCAATTTTGTGAACTTCAAAATTTGGCTTTTTAAGAGACGTTGTTGTTTTCAAAACGACTTACATAACACGAAAAATAACTGCATTAAGACAAATGTCACTAAATGAATGCATTTCACATACCTAAACAAAAACGCCAATTGACATTAAACGCCATACGTAATTTCAAATTCTTTTGTCGTGTTTTGATATGGCGTTCAACGACTACGGCAATAAGGGTGATTATCATTTACCTTACATTTATCTTTAATACCTTGTTGCGAAACCTTTTTGCTTCAAAACTTCCCGACATCTTCGTTTCATTGATGAAATAAGCCGCCTGCACCGCTCAATGGGTATAGCCTTTCAAGCAGCTTCGATATTCGTAAAAAGAACATCATTGTTGGTGTTATTTTTGAGAGCAACAGCTTTTTTAACATCGGCTCAAAGATGCTCTACCGGATTTAGGTATGCACTTGATGCCCATTCCAGAACTGTTATCGATTGGTCCCTAAAGAACTGTTTCGTAATTCCAGCAATGTGCTTGGGGTCGTTGTCTTGCTGAAACTTTCATATCACTGGAATGTCTTCATCGGCCCAATCCACTAATCGTTCCTTAAGAATATCAATGTATTTAACGGCTGTCAGCGTTCCATCGATTCGATGGATTGGGCCAACTCCACACCACAAGAAACAACCCACCCCAAACGTTAAGCGAACCGCCTCCATGCTTGATTACTGGCAAAACATATTTAGGGTGGGACGCCCATCTTGGCCCATCCTATTTATTTTAGTTTCGTCACTCCACACTATGTACTTCCATTCGTTTGTTGTCCAGTTGGCGTGTGATCTTGCGAACTCTATTCTTAGTCTACGTTGCTTTGCGGTTACTAATGGTTTCTTTCGAGAAACAAGACCATGTAACCCAACTTCCACCAATCTTCTTCTGATTGTGCGTGGGCCTATGGGGACATCGAATGCAAATGAGATTTGGCGTTTTATCTCTTTGGAGCTTATTTTTGCGATCCATTAGGCAGCTTGTCTTACGGGCCCGTTTTTTACGAGGTACATTTTCAGCAGTCCCGAAGTTTTGAAAATGCTTAATTGCATTGAAAACTTTCTTTACAGAACAGTTCATTTAAGATGCAATTGCTCTATAGGACATTTTAAGCTTCCAAAGCTCATGAATCGCTTTCCTTGTAGGAGGATCACAACTCTTTAGTTTTCCCATTGCTATTACCTCCAAAATTTAAAAATTATTCTTTAGAAACGTTTGCAGACAATTCAGAATTTTCTACTTACTAATGCAAAATAAAAAGATTATTTTTATTTCACCCAAATCAAATCTAATTAAACTGTTTCTAATTAGTTGACTAGTTGAAACGAACACTTTTTACACTCTACCTTGATTTTGTTGTGTACAATACAAAGACTTATACACAAATGATGCTTTTTCAAACAATTATCTAATAACGCTTGCATTACACCGTAATGCTATAATCGTGTGTTTCAGGGAACTGGTGGTACAGACTGGTTAACTGAAATTTCTTGATCAATTTCAGGAATATTAAGGAAAAACACGACTGCTAAAGGGGTTTGCAATTAGGATACAAGTAGACCAGAGAAATCTCACTCCAGGTCAATTTGATACCATGAATTAGCGCTTCCTTGTCATCGTATTGCTTCCCTCTCTCATGTACTTTACGTGTAAGCTAGCCCCACACATTTTCAATTATATCTATTAAGGTCCGAGGAATATGGTGGCCAAGGCAGCAAGTGGAAGTTTTGGATCGCAATAAGGGTTTTTACTTCTCGGGCTGTTTGTATGGGATCGTTTTCCTGCTGAAAAATCCATGGAATTGATCGCTAATATTAGAAAATACTGATTCCGGCAAGGCTTTTATCTTTTCCTAGTCATTTGGTATCTTTGACTACCAAGTCGATAGCGTCATACAATAAAATTGAGCCTTAGACGATAACACCTCCTTCTTTGCTATGGTGACGGTTTAAAAATCACTATTCTCTCCTCAGGAAATAATAATTACAATCATCTGGCCCATCTAGGTTAAATTTTTTCGTCGAAAAAAAAAATAACCTTCCGCCAATCATTTGCGGTCATTCCATTTTGCACATCCCAGCTTATGTGATCTTTCGCGAAACACAAGCGTTGCTTCTTCCTTGCGTCATTTAGTGCTGGTTTTTTGCGAATCGTGCATTTAACAGTGGATAAGCTGGCCTTAACATTAGCTTTCTCCCTAGTTCTAGCTGCTGATAAAGCTGAATTTGACGCTATTCTAAGGATACTTCGTGTTTCGCTAAGTCTTAAGGCAGAGAAAGTGTTTTTTTTATATTTTTTGAGTAAGACGATGGTTTTTTAAATAATTGATGACACAATGATCACTTCCATTTTTTTTTGGGCCACAGGAAAGCATTTAAGACGTTTAGAGTAATAAACATCTATTATTGCCCTTTCCTTCCACTGTCAAATATTTTTTGTTGCCCATTTCTGTTAACACTCAATCAAGAACAATTAATTTATGTTATAGTTTTTTTCGAAAAAAATGTATGCAATTCACTGCTTCTAATCTAATGACCCGATTTATTTTTGCATATTCTTGACTCAATTAACAATTTTTCATAAAAGTTGCGCAAGCTAAATCTCCCCTATACCCAAATTTAATGTTTTGTTGTTAACAAAATAGTCCCTCATTTATCATAGTTCTTTTTTTCTAATTCATTGTGTAACGAGAGAAATATCAATTTTAATTCTCGAAAATGCCTGCTTCTAACCTTATGATCGGCAGTGTATGGCCTGGCCTAGGAGGGCACGTTTGACTCCGCCACATATTTCGGCCAGAACGGTCTTTATTTCGCGTTAAATGTTGACTCTGAACTCGCCTAACGTCTTCAGCTTGTTAGCATAAACCAATAACTTGACGTAGCATCAAAGATGTGTTAAATCGTACAAACGAGGCGGCTAATCGACTGGCCCATTTCTTAAGATAATTCGCTCTGCAATAAAACGACTGAAAGGTTGACTGTTTGGTTTGGACACCAATTCAACCAATTCGGATCAAAAACCATCAGTAATAATGGCGCAATAAATCTGGTCATTCAAACTAACGTGGCGATCGTTATTGCCAAGGCCCAATAATGCTGCCGGCATTCAAACCTTATCATACAGTTTATTTTAGTAAATTGAGTTGTGTTTCATCAAACAATTGTAGATTTCCACCCGACTTTGTCGCCTCAAATGGTCTACTGGCTTCAATTCTCGACTCAACTTGATTTTTTATGTGTGTAAACCAAGATCCTTCCACCAAAATATGCCTTAAGGTGGTCTGGGCGGTGTCCAATTCTTAAGAATGCCGTGGAATTGACTGATTTGGATCATTTTCTACGGACAGCGATATTTTGGACATTTTGACCAACCTGTTGTCTCACTGACTCGTGACGTAACCTTTTGGTACGTTCACAAATTAAATTAAAAGATGTCAATTTTCTATTAGAAAAATCTTCATATACCTACATACATATATGTATGTACATTATATAGGTATATCGTTACTTTTTAAAAATAATTTTGTAGCTAAATAAACAATGAAAGGAAGCATGCACTCCCCACACCTCTTCTACTATCAAAACAGGTAGACTACCAAAAGTAAAGAATGGGTGAAATATGTACAAGTTTCTTTTAAAAACAATAAAATAATGAATAAATTTAAATTATTTCAATGTCTTGTAGTTTCAAAAGTAAGACCGAAAATTCCGAACAAAACGTCGTTTAAGTTATTCCAATTTTCCAAGGCATTTTTGATGCTTTCGAGCTATAGCTCAAGGATTGCTTGCATATATACCTCAAGTGCATAATGTTGGTTCTACACTGTTCTCCACGAAAAAAAGTCCAAATGGACCAAATTAAAATCTTTCCGAGCTCCGAGACTACGCCATTTTGCACCAAAAGTCATTTAAATCCATGTCTTCAATTTCGGTAGAAACAAAAATAAGTCGTTTAACATGGCTCTCTAAGGCCTCCCGTTTAGCGAAAAATGTTCTAGCCTCATTTTGTTTGTTATAATAAGGGTAATGAAAGAGAGCATAACAAGCTGCTCTAACGCCTTTAATTGCTGAGCTAACCACATCTTTTAAGCTAAAAATTGGAGATCTTATGCCTTAGCAAGTGAGCGAAATGTTAAGCTGTTGAAATCGATGGTGAATTGAATCTCTATTGTCCACTTTCATACCAATTTTAAACAAAACCTATACAATTAGGTTTATATGCTACATTTCGGCCAAAACTTCTTTACAAACGATAACCAATTTAGAAATAAGTTTTTAACATTTTCAACGGAGGTATGGAACTGACTTTCTGTCAAGATTTAGAGCGGGGAACAGACTTCACTTTCAAAATAACATAAGATTTAAAAGAAACCACTTTATAGACCACACTGTAGAATTTTCACAAATCGGAAACATACATTAAAATAACTTAAGACTCAGAACACACAACTTTATCAACTTTAGATACCTAGTTCTTGATTATCAGTATTTAATTTTTTTATTAATTTTATTAACAAACAAACAAGCTTGAAGTAAAATTTAAAATAAATCACGTCCGTACGTAATTTTTGATAAAAAACAAACCACATATTTACAAAATCACATTCCAACCAAAAGTCTCTGATAAGAACCTAAGTAGGTACAGGTACCTACCTATTAAAGTTCATTAACATCAAAACTACTTAAAATGTTGGGCCTTTCAAATTACATACAACTAGGAACTTGGTATAGTTGAACATTTATTTTTCTAGGAAACTTATTTAAAATATTGACTAGTTAATATTCTCAAGGTCGAATCATGAAAAAAAATGTGCGCAAAGTATAAATTTATGTATACAAAAACCTTTTTTCTTGTTGTTGTTGTTGTTCTCGTTCGTATTATAAATCTATGTGACTGGGTAAGTATTTGTGTATGTTTTTCATGTATGTATGTATGTTAATAGTTTTGGCCAAAAAAATATCTACTTTTGTCTCCCAGACAAGGTCAATCTCATCTCAATCATAAAACAAAAATGAGAACACACTTTGTCGTCGTAATAGTTTTCCCTTTGAATCTTTCCATTCCAGTTTAAAAACCTTGGGAGAGTTCCAACCATTTCACAACTTTCAATATTTTTTTTTCAAAATCGATGAGCAACTTTTTGAAGAAAGGGATCATTCCCCTCGAGAAGAAGTTAAATTCATAGGAACAAAATGTTTACGAATCTCATTGGATTTTGTTGTGAAATCAACAAGAAATCACTGACTCACTGTATGTTGAATAAAATTTTCAGGCGAATTCACTGACAAGTGACAAGACAAGTCAACCACGCACACTCCAGCAGACGGGTAAGGGGGGGTAGCGTAATACGAAGAATAATAAAGAGTACTAAGTGCACCGGGAGTCGTGTCGTGAATCGTGATCAACGGGTAAAGAAAAGAACACCAAAACTAAAGACAAACCAACCACAACATCACAAGAAAAAATAAAACTAGGCCACCACAATTCCATATCCATTCCACCACCACCATCACCACCCCCCTCGATGGGAGCCAATTACTTTTCAATTTAATTTAAAATAAATTTAAGGAAGTAGGAAGAGTTTGATGAACGAAACGCAAACAATAAATTTTCTTCATCATCATAGATTTTTCGCGAACATTTTTAACACAACGACAACGAGACGAGACGAAAGAGAAGACACTATGAGCAGAGAATTGAGTATTTTTTGAGTAAAATAGATTTCATAACCTGAAGCTGAACTGAACCCTGAAGCTGGCTGAGCTAAGCTCAGAGCTGAAGCTGAACAGGGTTTTAGAGCGCTAAGTCTTCAGACTCAGGTGAAGGCGAACGAAAAGAAATAATACAGAAAAAAGAAAAACCAACACAAAAATTAAACAACAACTGTAATATTCCAGATCCACCACAATTGAAAACGTGTTTATCCCATTTTTCTTTCAGATTGAAATTTGAAAAACTAAAAAATTTACACGACGATTTCATTTTCCAAGAAAAGTTCAACTACAATAAGGCAAATAAATTATTAAAATGTAATTGGAAAAACCAGCAATTTAGTTTCAGTAGCAGAAGAGATGTAGACATTTTCTTTTCTCGTTTATTTTTTCCATTTCTTTTTACCTTATTTATAGAAATTCATTTTGATGCGCTCTGTAGGAGTTTCGATTCCTAAAGACAAAAATTTGTAGGTTAATTTTTATTTTATTGTCACACTTGCACTTCTGGGTTTTGAAAAGGGGGAATTTTTCACTTTATTCGATTTTGTATTTTTATTTTCGATTTGGAATTGTATATTTTTTGATATCAGGGGCTTATTTTTATTTATTTTAATTTGGTAATTTCACTTATAAAATAAAAATACGTACACACACTGCTCCGCAAAACTGACCGACACGAATGAATTTTTCTTTCTTCTGGGAGCAAAAGAAAATACACTGAGGTGAACACTGTGATTTGATTGGTTTGAAAGTGCGAGCTGCGCCATATAAAATTTTTGCGAAAATGAATTGAAAGAGGAGATAGTAGTGTGAGATTTTGACAAGTAGATGGCGGGTAAGTAGGTTATGAGATTAGAGTTGTGGTTTGATTTCATGGTATAAGGGGTATTTAACATTTCGAAAAGTTTGTTTCAGGTCAATTTGTGAAATGATAAGTTCTTTTTTGGACTGTTCTTATTTGGAAAATTATTTCAATCGTAAATAATTTTTGAGTTCCACCGGTTCGGTTTTTAGTTTTATTTTCCATAACCTAGATATGTATGTAGTTTCGTATTTTCTTGTATTCGATTTCGTACATTTCCAAAAATTACTAGCTTCATTTTGCATTTTTTTTGCCACTATTGGCACCTCAGGATGACATAAGGTCTTCCACACATGCTGACTTTATGACTTTATAGGAAATGAAACGAGTCAAAAGATAAAACCTTTTTTTGACTTATTGGAAAGTCAAGAAAGATATTCCAAAATAATAACAATTATGGATCATCCTACCAAAAGAAAATTTTGATCGAAAATTGGATTTAGGAAAAATGTTTCGTTTGTGCTGGAATCGAGCAATTCTAAATGTTCTTGTACTTCAAGAAAATGGCCTTGATGGAACTGTAAATGTGTACACTTCTTTTTATCCCTTTGCTGAAGGAAAATTCAAAAATTTCAGTCCAAGAATTCATAATCGATTTGCAAATGGAAGTTTCGAAAGGAACACACTATTATTTATACCAAAAGTCAAAAACTTTCATGGTTGTCCTGTAACGTTGATTCTTTTTTACCATCCTGATTATGTGCAACCAAATCAACCAACTTTATATGATCAAAACATTTTAAAACTCTTGTACAAGGAAATAAAATTTACAGTGAGGTACTAACTGTCACCGTATGGTAAATATGAAATTTTTTGTCCAACAAACATAACTAATATGTTTAAAACGATAAATTAAGTTTTTACGGTAACTTTTGTAGAGAAAGTCTACAGTTTGTTTTAACATTTGATTTTTGTTCAGTTACAGGATGGACTTGGAGATTTTATCCTTAAAAAACAAGGCTTAAATGTTTGAAGAAATATTTTTTTTTTAAACTGTAATCGATGCGATTGTCGAATTGAAAACTTTCGCATGTAAACGTACTTTCGTTAATTCATATCTCTTAAACTATACAAATATTGAATACAAATTATTTGTATTTTACAGATAGCTAGGCCTATATTTGACGAGATTAGTTTTGTTATTCTGCTATTCTGTTATGAACTCCCATACAAAAGTACAAGGACTGTCAAACAATATTTTGTGAATTGTAATTTTGGTATTCAATATGTCATAGATCTGATATGAGAAGTCAGGAATTCAAACTTACAAGACAATTTTTTCACACATTTTTTAAAAAATCTGTTATGAACCATAGAAGAATAATTATAAAAATCCTAAATGGTGCTAATCTTTTATGATTTTGATTTTAGATTAGATGTTGATTTTTATTCGGACAAATATTAATTAGTGTACAAATATATATTTACAAAAATCAATAAAACATGGCATGTGCCGTCTGCCTGATTGACAACAGTTATAATAAATATTTAAGGATCTACAATTATTGTAACATGTTTTGTTTTCTCAATATAATATACTAAATTTGTTTTTGTTTTAATTAAACTTTTATATTAACTTTTGGGTTTAGAAATTTTCAGTTATTATACTTTTTCTGTAAGCGAGCGCAATTTTACAATATAGAAATATTTTTTGACATCCATTTCATTTAGTAGCTCAATAGTCTGATCACTTGATAAATAATCACGTCCTAAGATACTTTTCCTTGTCTCTCTCAAAACTGGGCATCTGCCTAGAAAATGAAGTATGTTCTCTCTTTCTCGTAAGTTACAGATGCTGCATAAGATGGGTAGATCCTGCCTATGTGATATGAAATTGAGACTTAAGAGCTCTCCTCTTACACGAAATATAGTGGAAATTTCATCAACACTGCACGAATCTCGAAAGTAATTTTTATCCTGTAGGTTGTGTTCCAGTCGACTGTAAATAGTTCTGTACAAGGAGTCCGAAGCTTCTTGCAGGTAATTCGTTCTTATTTGTTCGTCTAGTCTTTTGATTACTTCATACATTGTGTTTTGCCAAGATCCAATATCCTCTATGTCCAAGGTAGCAATTATTCCACTCTCTCGTGCAATATCCATCCAGTTCTTAAACCATCCCGTTTCAGTCTGTATTGAGTGTAAAGCTATTTTCTTTGGAAGTCTATAGTTAGGCATTTTCATCACTTTAATTATGTATTCGACGTGTAGTTTTAGTGTTTTGATAAAAAGTGGAGATAGTCCCGTTTCAAGCATTACCATGTAGTTTGGTGAGTTTGGTGGCAACCGAAATATTCTTTTTATGTAGAATCTAAGGAGTTTCTCTACAGTTTCAAACCTCCTTCCTTCCCAAACCTAAGCTGCATAAAATAGGACTGATTCTGATACCGACTCGAAGACCTTATACTTTTTACTATGCGCGATATATTTATTGTTAAAGCAGTTTTTCCATGTCGCGTTGATGGCTGTTTTGGATTTTTGCAGTTTTTCCTGCAGGTGCGTTTCCATATTCATATTCATAGTGATGTTAACACCCAAATACTTATATTCTTTTACAAGTTCCACCATTTCTCGGTTAAAGTACCACCGTTCATTTGAGCATGGTCTTCCCGAACCATTTTTGATCACCATTACTTTAGATTTACTTGTGTTGACAGTAAGTTTCCATTTTACGCAGTATTCCGCAAGCCTATTCATCATCAATTGCAAGGTCTCTGTTGAGTACGCCATTATGACTATATCATCCGCGAATAATAGAGCCTTGATGAGAGTTCCTGCATACTCTATTCCTCCTGGCAAACAATCAGTTAGGTCCTCAATGAATAACGCAAACAAACTTGGGCTGAGTGCACATCCTTGTCTTACTCCGGCATATGTTTGAAACCACTCAGATATTCCATATCCGTTCCAAACTGCAGCTCTGGTATCCTTATATAGACTTTGAATTAGTTTTCCAAACTTCTGAGACATACCATACCCATATAATTTATACCATAGAAGTTCACGGTCTACCGTATCAAATGCCGCTTTTAGGTCCACAAAAAATACATAGAGTTTCTTCTTACGGGTGATGAACGAATCAGCAATAGTTTTTAGAACGAATATGTGGTCTATTGTGGAGTATCTAGCTCTGAAACCTGCCTGTGTTTCCCTTAGAAGATTGTTCCTGGCTATCCATGTATTTAAACGTTTGATCAAGACTGCTGTAAATATCTTATAGGAGCTGTTTAAAAATGAGATTCCTCGATAGTTGGCTGGGTCTGTCAATGAACCTTTCTTATAGATTTGAAAAATAAGCGCTTCCTTGAACCGCAGCGGTATAGTTCCACTCTCACAAATTTGATTGAACACACGACAAAGTGTTTCACATAGGTTTGAAGTACCGTATTTGTAAAATTCCGCTGGTATTCTATCAGAACCTGCTGCTTTACCATTCTTTAGCCTGGCTATTGCTTCATGAACTTCTCTAAAGATGATCGGTGAATCCAGAGTATCATCTTGGAAATTTGGCACCGCATATTGTACCGCCATGTTCCTTACAGATGTTTGTGAAAGAAGATTTTGGAAATGAGACTGCAGTACATTTGGTTTTAGCTCACTGCTTATAACGTAGCGACCTTCGTTCAATTTCCGGGCTAGTTTCCAAAAATCTTTAGAATTATTAGAGTGTGTTGACTTCATAGCTTCCAATTCATAAAAAGATTTCTTTTTTATTTTACATAGCTCTTTAAACTTTTTATTTGCTTCTAAATAAAAGCACTTATTTCGACCATCACTCGTTTCACGAAATATTCTCAACCACGCATAAGATATGTTTCTCGCTTTCATACACTCCTTGTCGAACCATGGTTCTTTAAAGGACACAGTTTTTCCTTGTTGACCATACGAAGAGATCGACTCCTGAATTACGCACTCAATCTTCTCTAAGTCAGAAACATACTCAACACTCAGCTTGCTATCTATTTTGTTTCTATAATCATCGGCCTTGGAATGTTTCCACGCAAGTTTAGGAAGGAGCACCATATCGACAATTTCTGGATTGGCTGTTTCCATATGATCGAAGGTTACAACTATTGGCATGTGGTCTGAGTAAGGTACCTGCAGCATAATCTTTTATGTTTTATTACAAGAAATATATTTTAGAATATCACATTTGACAAAGTAGGTCCAAATAACTACATCTGTTTTTGGTAATAAAAAACTGAAAGAACAAAAATTTAAGAATTTCATCCTTATAATGTCTTGAATCGATTGTGGATCACTACCACCGACCTTATTTCTCACGTGGCCATAATAGGATTCTTGTGAGGCAATCTGAAATGCTACTTTAGGCGTTGTGAAGGCTTTATATCATAATATCGTAAATGTCAGACAGGCTTCTTACTGACTTTACGATATTTCACGATATCATGTATCATGAAGCGCGACACACGAATTTGCTTCAAACATCGGACGTTGAGAAAAGTTTACTTAAGTTTACTTAAATTTTTTTTAATCTATTTATATAAATTTTTTTATGAATTAAACAACAGAAGACACTGCTATACACAGATTCTGAAATAAAACAAACAAAATTGCAATGACAATACAGTTGTCAGCTGTCAAAGCATGACAAAATAGAAAATAGATCTGTTCGGGCGTTAAGCTCGACCATACGATATTTACGAAGTAAAGCGAGCACAAAGCTTGAGGTAACATTTCAGATTGCCTCATAAGAGTCCATTGTTTCTATTCAATATGTCAAAGTCGGTACTTTTAAGTGCATGACTGTGGTTTAGCTATACTTTCTATTCGGTTGGGCGTTGACAGTTTATACTCAACCATTTTGTTTTAATAGTTGGAAATGGAAGTAAAATAAGAATTAGGTATTTAAAGTTACTCTTTTTTTTAGTAAATCAATTAATCAGTATATTGTTTCCGAGATCTTGAACCCGACAGTATGAATCCCATTCACTTATATAATGTAAAGTGAAGGAGTTAGTCAAAATAATTTAAATCTAATCTAAGTATAGCCTTATAAATTAATTTTGTTAAAAAAATTAATTGGAAAAATGCAATTAAGTCATCAACATCAATATCTTTCAACTCAGGGCATACAAATCATTAATCATAGCTTTATAGTGTCTATAGAACTATCCATTAACCATAACATTTTCAGCTGCTTCATTTTCAAATAAATAAGGTCAAATCAACGGCCACACCAGCCCAAAAACTGCACCACGCAGTTACTTGTTGAGGATGGAGATTTGTTTCCAAATATATACCAGAATTGACAAACCTTGGGTTTCGTCAACACTTTGAGCAAAATTATATTTTGTTTATATAAGCGATGCACACGGTTTCCATTCTTCACATCACTTACTTGTCCCAAACGCCCAAATTTTTGATCTAGTTTCACTACTGCTAGTCGAGAAAGCGCTCATTGACAACCCAAAAGCTCTCCAGTTTTATGAACTGTGATTGCAAAATGTTCTCAATTTTTGTAGTAAGAAATACATATCACAGGTATGGACTGCTAGCAGCCAACTTCGCGTTGGTGTCACCTCTTCATTAAAGCTACTAGCTTTTCTGTAGGTTTAGCGGAAATATGAAGAAACTTTTGAAAATGATTTTATATTTTGTGCAAGCAAAGAAACAGATGCGGTTTAAAAATTAGTTATAATTTTTTTCGCTAAATCTTTGAACCTGTCAAATCGAATTTTGAACCATGAACCCATAGTTTAAAGACCGTGGATCACCATTTATAACTAACTCATGATCCAGTAATTTTAGTTCATCAATTTCAGTTAATTAAGGCGTTGCACTTTTTTTCACTTATGGACTTTAACATTATGAACTCACTTGTTTTTTTATATTTTAAGTAGGATACTCGTATACGTACATACATAATATTCAAATCACATTGAATTTCAAGAAATTTAGTTTATAAAAGTCATCATCAACGCTATTCAACAATCAACAAAAACTAAAATGAATATTGAATCTTTGAGAGATGGATTGAATTCCCTGATGTACGTTGGCCAAACTTTAACACCCGAGGAGTTTCTGCTCATACAGAATTCACTGATAATTCTTCAAAGTGACAATAAATTGAAAGAAATGTTTTTCTGGGGACGTATTCAAGGAATCGAAAGAGATTACTTTATTGCATTTGGCTATACTAAGGATTGTCTAAGAGAGAGAAAATTTTTCTACAGCTTGGATTGTTTGCAATGGTTTATCATGCCCATACCTGATGACAATTTCATTCAGGCATCACTTTTATGCCGACCAAAATTCCAAGGTGATCCAAGTCATTACACGTGTGTTGAGTTGGTAAATTGAAAATGAATGTCCATGAAAATGAATTTTTCAAACTTCACCTATTTTTTACAGGATCCTAAATTTACAATAGATGAGAAGCTTATAATAATGGCAACTGAACCAGAAGTCAAACGTCTAAAAGAAGAAGATAGATTGTCCTGTGCTGTTAATATGATAACCGAAGAAAGTGCTATTATTCCGAAAGGAGCTCTTTACAAAATGACAGATCAAATTGTCATTTACAATCCAATGTTTCATGGATTGAATGAGTTGGAAGGAAACTTAAAATCCTACTACCAACTTTATAGAGTTCCACGAAACAAATTGGAATATAATTTAATGAAAAGGAGTGATTATAATTATACAACTGATTTTTTGGATACTATCGATGATGAAATTCCCAAAGAAATTGCTTTTCAATTGAATATGGAACGAAATGGAAGATTGGTTATGATAAGATCTTGTGTATGGCCAGGAATGACGTTTTATCATAAATTAAATACCAAAGAACATGGTTTTGCGTATTTTGGAGATGCAAAGAAAAATTTTGATTTGTTATTTATGATTTGACTATTTTAATAATTAAACGAACTTGAATAGTACTTAAAGATTTTGTTTGATATTGAAGAACTTTCCGATTTAAGGAATGAAAAAAGTAAAAATGAACTACATAATATTTACCTTATTGCAGAATTATTGGGTTAACTTTTTTACTTAAGATGATTTTTGTTTGTTTTACTAACATTAACCTTATAATATATGTATGTATAGGGCCATTGATAGTATTGGAATTTGACACCTGTCAAACTCATTTCCCATTTGAAGTCACATAGTATAAGTTGGACTATAATGGAACGCTTTACAATCGAGCAGCTCATTTAAATAAATTTTAACTTAAAAAATTTATATGTGGCGCAACAGCCTGTGCGCGAGTAATATCGGAGATGTAGGAGACTTTCAGTTTTTATGGCAAATCCGATCGGATAATTTGAGAAAGCAATTTGTATGACAAGAATTAATCTTAGAGGATTTGCCAATTCCTCGCAAGAGAGAAAAAAAACTTTAAGTGGCACAAAGCAGGGATTAATCCCGAGAATTCTGGCATAATAGCCCTGTGAACTATCCATCAAGCCACTATTAAACTTACTATAAAAGTGGAAACTCCAACGTAACCACTTTTACTGCTCTATGCTACGAGCAATCAGTAAAAGTGTGAAAAATTTGAAGAGCTACAGTGGTGAGTGGTTTCTGATGACTTGGACGATAAGTGATCTCAACATGAGACAACAAGCTTTATTTCTTGAGAAGTTTCCTGTGTGTTATTTTCACATTTTGGTAGCCTCAATTGGCAACCAAGTGTCATATGGGATTTGACATATATGTTAAAACCCGAAAGTGGGAGACGATTGTCAGATTTTTCAGCGTTAAAAAGAAACATTCCAAAAACTTGCCTCAAGGATGTGCGAACTTACAATTTTGTGTGACAATTTGTCCATAAATGTCATTGCAAAATGGAAAAATTTTCATTGTTAACTGATAATGAAATTTTAAAAATCTTGTGAATAGACAATTTGTCTTCAATGGTATATTTGGCTACTGCCAGCTCTTTGAGAACTATTGTCGCAGGATTGACTAATCTAACAATAAGGAAAGATTTAATAGACGAATGTGCTTAGCTTTTCTTTGTATTTTCTTCAATTTTTTATTTTTTTTTGCGTGACACAATATTAATCAGTAAAATTAATTAAGGAGTATTTAATAACTAAATATTTTGTTATTTGTCAAAAAAAAATGATCCGAATAAAAAAATTCATATTGACATCTATAAAAGGCTTGATATAATGACATATTTGTTGAAAACAAATTACATCAGCAGAAGTATCTGTCACCTTTGTACATAAAACCTACAGTACTGTCATCGTGAACATCTACGAGGGCACTAACTTAAAGCTACGGTAGCATTAGTTCGTGCAGTGTTTTTTGACTTAACCTTTGTATATAAAGTTTCAAAGTAACATTATGTCTACGGAGAACGTTAAAAAAATTGCTCATAGATATTGTATGCAAAGCTGCCTTTTCGGTTAGTTAAACCTGTAAACTTAAAGTTGAATAAAGTCTTCGGAAACAAAGATACCACGAGCAATTTTGAACAACCCTTTTTTTACAACTAAAAGTGAATTTAGATGGAAATGCATCTGTATAGTGCATAAGAATAGAGGGAAACAGATATATGTATCTATATGTCCAAAAATGAAAGTAGTAGGGAATTTACCAGTGGTAACTCTTTTTTACTTGCTATAAAACACTATAACTTTTTGACAGTACAGGTGTTGCCGCAAGCCTTCACGAAAGTGTAATGAAATAACTAAAAAAAACATTAGAAAAGTTAAAAAATAGTAAGAAAATCGAAAAACATTTTCAAACAATTACAAAATATTGCTTTAAAAACACAACGTGGCTATAATTAGCTACACGGTGGTTTTCTATAGTCTTAAACTAATTGTTAAGGGATAGTTTTATTTAGTAAAAATGCATTAAAATTTGGAAACTCATCCCACTAAGATAAGAAATATATTGCAATTAGTTGCATGAACTTCACAATTAAAAGGAAAAACAAAAATTACGATGAAATGTAAAGTTTTTGTTATCCTTGCAACATTGTGGCAACACTGATGCAGACAAAGATACTATAATAAAGATGAACATGTTCATAATCTGTATCCGATTTCCTATAAATCTGCATTTTTGAAGACGTCAGCAATTTTGTATGTTCGCTATCTCTCTATCCAACCAGTGTGATTGAATTGTTTTAAATTTTCGTCAAAGATTCAACTTTTCTTTCTAAAGTAAAAAATGAATAACCCTATATAAACGCATAATTATAAACAAGATAAATATACTTACAGGATATTTTAACATTCACAACGTAATCCAATTGTAAAGATATAAAAGAAATTCCGAGTTATCAAACGCACCTAACATTCTCTTGTTCAAGTGTAACCTTTACCTTAAAAAATTGTCTCACCAATCCACAAACTTCCATTTTTAAAAGCTTTGGTTGCTGTAAAGCTTAAAGTTACATCAATAAAGCTTGAGTTCCATAATTATGACATCCGTTTCCGAAAGAAATTCAAATGTTTGTAAAAAAACGACATTTAAACTCACTAACTTCTGATTTTTTCTTAATTGTAGGAATATTTCAAAATATTAAATAACAATATTGAGTCAATTAAACACCCGAAGTTATTAAATGTCGGTTAAATTGAAAGGATGCAGGTAACAGTAAGTTATCCTTCATAATTCTGGATTTATTTGGACAAATTGGGCTTGCAAGTACAAGGTATACTATGTGGTGTAAAAACATTTAAAGTATGAAGCTTTATTCGATATTTCTTAACTATAAATTAACTTATTTCCGTTGCAGCGAAGTTCCTTATTTGCAATTTGTGTACATCTGTCACACAGCTAAGCTCAACTTTCAAAATTGTTAAGTTTTATGTGTTTGTTTATAATGACAAACTTCTGCGATTAAAAAACAAACCTTGTTAAACTTTTTCAAACTCTATTTTTTCGAAATTCTATTTTGTCACAATGAAGAAATCAGCTATATCCAAAGGAGGACCAATGGAAATTTCTTATGGAGACCTACCTATAGTACCTATAATTCAGATATATGTACATACATAGGTATGATGTGAATTCTATATTTGAGTTGAGTTAAGGTGTTCCTTTAAATGACGTTACACAGTAATTCCTTTGAAAGCAAAAAATTGTGAAACTTGTAAGAAAACATTTAACTTTGTTATAAATTCATTGGTTGGCATGTACAGCAGCGTTTCAGAGATACCTATTCACTTTACACTATGGAACTATACTTACCTTCTCTACCGTATACAGTTTTGTACGTTTTCTTTAGCTGAGATCCTAGAAGAAGAACGTGTACAAAACTTTTCTCAAATAAAGTTCTATTCATATACCTACGACTACCTTAGAAAGTTGTTGGACGTTTTTCTTATTAGCTGTTGCTTTGTACACTATGTGTTCTTGTTCTTGTTCTTAGAAATTCATCACACAAATATATAAAGAAACATGAATGAACCAAGAAAAAAGAGAGAAAAGAAACCACAGGTGGCCTAATAGGATTATAAGGAAACATTTTGTTTTTGTTGTCATATACCTACCTACCTAAAGGTGGGTGGTACTCGTACTGTTGGAACCTTTGTTGAAAGAAATATAGGTAACGAGACAAACATTTTGATTGAAGCAAAGTTCTAAATTAAGGTTCTCTTCTTCTTGGCTGGAAGAAAAAAACTTTTATAGGTACGTATGTATATGTAGGTACATCTTTCTAGACGAGATTTTGTATAAGATATTTTTGTTTTTATAAGGATTAGATCAAAATCAAAAGGATTAAAGGTTAGGATAAGGATAAACTAAAATGAAAAAGTTATAAAAAGATTATATACCTACTTACAAAGGTATTTTATTTTTATAGGTATAGGCACCTATTTCTGGAAATACAATAAACTTTTAATGTGGTAAAATGAAGCCAAACGAAAGAAATTTTCATATCCAAATTGCTTAAATTTCAAAAAAAAAGGATTCTAATATCTCATCGCTTTTTGGCCAAATTTAATAATATACGAGTAAAATTCGAAATTTGTTGAACCTTAAGATCTGAAAACTGAAATTTCAGATTAATATTGCAGTTTTTAGAGCTTCTAATTTTCCAGCTGTCATTTCATAAATATAGAGTTAATTGAATTTCAGTGACATTTCGTGACGTTGGGTCATTAGGCAGGTCCAAACTTCATAAGGGATTTTAAGATAATGGCCAGGTTCAGGCGACATAAGGGACTTGAAAGTAAGGCAAGTTTCTAGTATCTGATTGGCCATCTGCCAATAATTTGCCTTCCAATTAAGGCAACTTCATTGAAAAGTTGACTGGAAAGATAGCCAAGAAAAATATCCCTAACTATCAAGTCAGTGATAGTTGATCATGTTTTTTCATTCAACTAAAAGCTGAACTTTGTTACACTATGATTTATCTATTTTCTGCACAGCCTTATTTAATGTTTTGTATAAAAGGTTCCTTGTCAATTTGGAAAACAAATAAATAATATTTCTTTTCGATACAAAATACAAATCGTGATGGACATGCAGCTTGCCTTATGAATATTTTGTAGGCAATAATGCTTTTGTTAGTTTTTGTACTATGAACTTAAAGTAGAGGTTTGTGAAGTAAAGTTCTGAATTTGAAGCTCATGACATTTTAAAAACTAACTAGTTGCCTTGGTCAAAATTTACGTTCAAAGAATGAAGTTGACTGCAAATGAAGTCCCTTTATGTTGTCTGAACCTGTCCAATGGAAGTTTCTAGTATTTGAGTGGCCAGGCCAAATGCCAAAAAGTTGCCTTCCAATTAATACAACTTTGTTGGAAAGTTGACTGGAAAGTTAGTCAAGAAAAGTTTCCCTTACTAATAAGTCAAGACTACTTACAGTGTTGGCCAAACAAAAGCAACTTTAATTGTCTCGATTATTAAATAATTTAAAAAAAAAAACAAATTTAGGATTCAATTATTGTGTATTTTTGTTTTAAAAATTTAAATAAATATTTACAGTTTCTAACGGAAAATGAAATAAAATTGTGTTTGAAATGTACATAGTTAATTAAATATATCATAATTAGTACAATTAGTTCAATATTAGGCTGGTCAAAACAAAAGCATTTTTTATAACACTTTTCTTAGACTTATTAAAATATTGCTAGTATTAAGTCAAATCTCTTGTTTTTAATCACTTCAGCACATTTCCAAAACATCGAGAGTTAATTAAATTGCTTATGTTTGGGATAATTTCCCAAGCCAATTTAATTTGATCAAACAGATCGTTTTTATTTTTGCAATTAATCCTTACAATTCGTCGATATACAATTTCCTATACATTTTCTATGGGATTGAGAACTGGGGACTGTGCTGGCCATTGTAACACGTCAATACAGTTTTCTTGA
This sequence comes from Eupeodes latifasciatus, assembly GCA_920104205.1. NCBI lineage: Eukaryota > Metazoa > Arthropoda > Insecta > Diptera > Syrphidae > Eupeodes > Eupeodes latifasciatus. The sequence goes on along the minus strand of OV049925.1, from coordinate 114,235,293 downwards.
AACCACGCCTTAACCGTATTGGACGTGTGCTATGAATCGCTGTCCTGCTGAAATATAAATTTCAGAGGCAACTGATCCTCAGCGTGTGGCAGCATTATAGGTATTTTGCAAAATGTCACGGTACATAAAACTATCCTTTGTACCAACTATTCGGTGACTCGGTCCCAATCCATGCCCTGAAAAACATCCGGACACCATTACGTTACATCCTCTGTTTTTCACAGTAGCTTTGGTGAAACGTGGATTAAGTGCCTCTTTGGTTGGTCTGCGAACACGACGAAAACCATCGGAACCCTTAAATTAGGTTTGGACTCGTCCGAAAAAAATACGTTCCTCCATTTTCTAGCGGTCCAGTTAATGTGGTCATGGGCAAAATTTAATCTCGCCAGCTTGTTTTTGGGTGGAATAAAAGGCTTTTTCACAGCTTTGAAAGATTTAAGTTCAACATCAACAGCTCGTCTCCGAATAGTCCTCGCGCTTATGTTCAGGTCGAGTTGGGTTCTTATTTCTCTCGTTCTTTTTTTACTGAATTTATTTTTGCAAAATCTTCGCGTTTTGTTGTTTTTCTTGGTCTGCCACCTCGATAAACCGTTTGGAATGACTTTTTGGATTTGTAATATTTGTATTAATCGACAAATCACTGATTTTGGAATGGAATATTTTTCTAAAGTTTTATATTGACACATTTTACTTTTATATTCTTTTATAATTTTTGCTTTTATTTCGTTAGAGTAATTGTTTCCGGCCACTTTACAAAAGTTAGTTAAGAACACAGATTAGCTTGCCCGTGAACTGAATAACACCTAATAAATATGTAGATTCAACTGCACTCGTTTGCCAACACCTTTAATATGAGCAATGGATTTTGTAGTTAACGGACTAACTTTTCTTTATCAATAAGAAAAAGAGAGATAGCAATAGAAAGTTTCTTTTGTTTTGACCAACACAAATTTTGGTTAACTGTCCTACTTATGTCATAAATATTTTAATAGACCATTATGAAAACTATATTCTCTTGTGGTCTATTTAGAAGTACATACATAATGTATTACATTGTAGAAAAAAAAACAACATGATTTGTTTAAGTTATTAATGAATGACATAAAGATGGAGGTAGTTTTAGTTACTAATGTTTTGGCCAACACTGTATGTCAAAATGACAGCTGATCATGTCTTTTCATTTAACTGATAGCTGAACTTTATTACTCTGTATAATTTTTTTTTTTTTTTTGCATATTTAATGTTTTGTGTAAGATGGTTAATTATCAAATTAGAAAAAGAATAAGAAAGTAATATTTCCTTATAATACAATATACAAGCTTGTCTAAGAAGTATTTTGTAGACAACAATTGTTTTTAGCACGATCAACTAAAGGTAGAGGTTAAAGTGAAGTAAAGTTCCGAGTTTGAAGTTTATAGCACTTGAAAAACTAATTATGTAGTTGCTTTGGTGTGCGAAATGTGCGTTCAAAGAATGCAATTGACCGCAAAGGAAGTTCCTTATGTTGTCTGAATCTCCTCATTATCATTGCATTATGAACATTCTTAGCGTTTTGTTTTTAAGCTCAGAGCAGCGAACTGAACTGTCAAAAAAAACTGTGTTGCTGTTCTAGCTCAGGCACATAAAAATCCCGCTTGTATTTTTTCTCAATCAGACCTAGCTCGGAGCACTCTATATATGTGCCAATGACTGATCTGTAAAAAATGACTGATCTAATAGAGTCAAAAGCTAAGCGTTTGTTCTGATGGCAAATTTTAAATCATTTGACAGTTCAGTTCTCTATTATGTTTCATACTTTATATAAATAGCTATAGGCTAAGGTGATAACGATAACTGATTGTCGCATTTTTGATAGTCAAATTGACTATCACAAAGTTTTCCGTCAGTTTAAGGTTCAATAATCGATTTATTATTCTTTGTTGTCTTTGTGCCACGATGTACTTTTAGAGCGTCTGATAAATCTATATCCATTGCGACAAAAACTTGATATTGTTTTTGTTCAGAAAAGAGTCTGAACTGTCAAACAAAAAATTGTATTCCTTTGTTACCTCTGAACGTTCAAAGCTTCATATGATGTTTCTGTTTTCGTTCTGAACGTGTTCTGAGCTTTTTTAGAACACGTACTTTGCTCCGAGGTTTAAAAGAAAAATGGCTATATTATATACAAATCACATGACAAGTTTTGGCCACTTTAAGGTTTCAAGTTCGTATGTAAAGAAATTTTCAAAAGAAGTTTCATTTTGATAAGCCCACTATTTGGGAAGATGTCACTTTTGAAGCTGTCACCTATTTTGACGTTTAACAAGCAAAACCTACACCGTTATTAAAAATAAAACGATTCACTCTTCAAAAACACTTCAAAAAATGTCACTACGTACTGCACCCGCACCGAAACATAAAAAAGATATACATATCGTCACTTAGAAAGTCACACACCGAACTCCAATACACTCGACTCATTCAAAGACAATAAATACATTTTAAACTTCGTACATTATAGATAAATTCCTTACCCCTGGTAATTAAATATTAAGAAATATTTTAGTAGAACCAAAATGTATTGAATATGTAAGTACATACACGATACACGTAAAAAACTTTTTCCACCCTTTATAATTTGAGTTTCTACTCAGAAAGGAGAAATAATTTAATAACATCGCAGCTGTTCCCATTAACTACCTACACATTCTTTAAATTTTAGGTTTAAACACTCTAAAAAGTTTTGAATATGACAATATTTAAGTAGGTGGTAAATTATGAAGAGATATAAAATATGTCACACGACAGAAAGGTATTGTTTTTAAAATTCATTAATAAGTTTGATAAGGTAATTTTTTTGTTTAGTAAATTTTACATGGTTGAGACTGCAAATCATTCGTTAAAATATCGAAATAATTAGCCTTTTTAAATACTTTCAAATAGAATTCGAAAAATAAATTTGCGAATATCACTGACTTTTGAGCTAATAAAATGAATTACTCTCAAATATCATAAATAACAAATTACTTTACATTTCGACATTGTCATTTTACACGATAGATATTAGGTGGTTGGCATCTGACAATGCACTAATTTGTTTAATTTTACTTAATGTTAGTGGAAATTTAATTTGTTTGTAATTCAACACAATTCAACGAAAGTCCAAATACATCAATACTACTCTACAAATTCCAATCACAGCTGTCAAATTGGCTCGATCGTGTTTGAATAGCCTTAAGGTCCGACCCGCACTTATAATAAGTAAACATAGTACACACAATTACTATCATAAACTGGATCAATTCGTTAAGTTTCGTTAAAATTTGGTGAGATCGATTATAGTCGCCCCAGCGAATAATTGATGTTGACAGTTCAAACAAAGTAACAACACAAAAAAGAGAAAAATGGAGAACGGAAATGTGTCAGATTTTATATTAAACAAAATTTTAAATTCAATTAATGCAAAAAAATCCTTGCTCATATAACAAAGGTTACCCATTTTACTTTAAAAACGGATAACGAGATGTCACTACTGTCATTCATATGAAACAGAAACAGAAACTGAAATTGAAACAAAAACACAAATGAGTTTTGTTGTAATTGCGAGGCAAGACTTTAGTTTTTGATTTTTTAAAGAATTTTAGTTGAGTAATCTATTTGTAGTTGAGTTAAAGTTGGATTGGTGTTGAAATTAAGATCATTATGATGAAGTTAAAACATCAGGAAACTTGCAAAACTGCAAATACTACAAAATGTTCACCATTTTTCTAATGCATTTTAACAATTTTAATCCGTTAAAACGAGTATAGTTGTATTTTTAATAATTGGCCTAGTTTTTATTTGTCAAATGTCAAAATATGACAGCTTCAAAAGTGACAGCTTCCCAAATAGCAGATTATTCAAAATGAAACCACTGTTTAAACGTCATTATCTTCTATTCGAATATAAATCAAAATTATATTTTAAAGTAAACATACAAATTAAGGATTCAATATGAATGTTTTGTCTTATATAAGGTAAAGCCTTTTGTGCCTATAGTATTTAAAAAGATATTACTATTCTGTAGCTCCATGTAAAAAGAGTTTTTTCATTTAGCATTCATTTTTAAATCATTCTTGTCTTCAAAAATCTTCAACGCCTTCAGTTTTTATTATGTTTAAATAATTTCAAAAATAAATATTTGAACAGACACCATCATAAATTATACTTTCAAAAATTCAATTCAACTTAACTACGAGCCGTTATACCAATTAAATTTAATACTTCCCCATAAAATTAAGTTTACCATCAACTTGAAAACTTTCAAATACTTAATACAAACAATTTTACTAAAGTTTCTGAAGTGCAAACAACTTGAAACCAAGAAAATAAAAACCATGGTATACACCAACAATTTTCCGAAACATAAACAATGTTAAATATTAATTATTAACTGTAACACCATAAGCCTCTAAAATTGAAAACATCTTCATGGTTATAGAAAGAGTCAATTATATTATGGATTATGGCAGTATTGTAAGTTAGGCTAATTGAATAGTTATAGATTTAAGGATGTGTAACTACTGTTATACCTATACCTAACTTACTGAAGTTTAGGATTTTCTATCTTGAGATGCAATGTATAGTCATATCATGTTTTGGTTTTCTTTACACATCATAATTTATAACAAGTCATTTTGACAGAGAGAGGATAACGATACCTTCTGGTCTTGTCGTGTCTGGTGTCTGCTTATAGTCGACTTGTCGAGATCTCCATAGTATAAGGTTGTGTGTACATGAAGTGTCAAATTAATCAGAGAATTTCGTATTTTGGTTTCAACATGAAAATCAATTCACCATAACTTGCGATGCATAACCAAATTTACCTAAATCCTAAAGATACTCGTGTGTATAATAAACCTTGCCTGGCAGGCATATCTATAGGATAGCTTGCAGTATTCAATTCATGCTAATTGTTATGAAGATATTCAGATGTTGCCATAACGTTGCATTTATAACTACATAGGTACAATACATGGCATGATGGTAGATTGAAATTGAGGTACTTGAGAATTTGAAATAGAATTACAATAGCTCCATATACTCGTATAGGAAGGTTGTTATGTGTAAAAAGTTAGACAATATGCATTTGGATTTAATTTACATACTAGTTGAAGTTAAAGGAACAAAGTTAATTATCCATATCCATATAGTAGTACTAGTATCTATCTATCAACCTCACGAGTATCTTTGGTGTTTTTGATATTTTGAAGTTTGTTCTAAATTTGTTTGATTAAATGAATTTATTTGAAATATAATTTTGAATTGTATTCAATATGAAGTACCTACCTAAATAAGCTAAGTTTATTTGTTTGATCTGCTTAGTTAAGTAGGTACTTTAGTTATACTCAAAGACTGATATAATAAGTAATTTCTATTTAATAATTTTAACTTATTTTTTTTAGCCACCCAGTTATTTTCTTGAAACTGAGAAGATTTACTATAAAAATTAATTCCATATATTTTGTTGATAACAATTAAATTATTATAGGAAGCAGAAACTCGAACAAACCTAAATCCATAATTGAAATAGATTTTTGTCTCACTTTCACAGTTCAAAGATCATTTGCATTTTGGAAGCACTAAGCAGCGCACAAATTCACGTGTTTCCACAAAAGATAACCCATTCTGGATTTTAGATCTTCATCGTGGGCTTGACAATTGGGTCTTTTAATTTATTTCTGATCTGACATTTGCTTTGAGCATTTACGACATCTCTCAAGCGTTAGTAGGTCGGACATGCCTCTGACTTCTATAATAGAATATGCTACAAAGGAACATAAGGATTTCTAAATCCTTTTTTCTTTCGTTTATGCGATGTGGATGATCTATCCATTAAGGCCTGGCAAAACAGAATGCGGTGCGCCGAGGCGGAAAACAGGGGTGGAATCGCGTAAGGCGATAGTTGATTGTCACTGTTTTGATAGTCAATTTTGATCATCACCTTTTTTTGTTCTGTGTAAAGTGATCGCTAAAACTTTACTATTTGCTGGCAGCACTTATCCAAGTTTGGGAAACTTGGTACAAATTGCAACAGGCATAAATGTCATTTCGATCAGCTGTTGTGTTTATTGTGTTGAATTTTCAAATTTGCAGTTTTCTTTCTTTGAAAATGTACATAAGTATGTATACCTATAATTATACCTAATAACAGTTATAAATTAATAAGAATGTTTGTTATATTTTGCAAAAATATATTCTTTTGTTGAATCCAAGGGCTCAAATTTAATGAAAAGTGGACATAGAACCGACTGCATTTTCTTAATAACTGCAGCGCTTATTTCAGCTACAGTACTTTGGCCCATCGGTGCAACTCAATCAGCCCCAACTCGTCGTTGATAACCACCACCTCCGTGAAGATTTAAAGTTGCAGCCTGTTGAAGGATAGGTGGAATATGTGTTGATCTTATTCCTGATGGTAAATTGAGCAACCGCAAAACATACACAAACGTTTCTTTGTCCAATCGAAAATTTTTCAAGAATCTGAAATAAATAATTTATACGTACATAGCTACATTATATTGTAAATAACTTATTTATAAATATTCATAGAAAGTTTCATAGTTATGTTTGTACATTGGGTTAGGAAGTTCCAAAATATTTGCTTTATTCCTTAAGTTGGTTCTCAGCAATTGAACTTTTTTGTAGTCATTTCTCGTTCTGGTACACTGATAGAAAATTTGCATTGAAGTATACATTACTGTTCACTTATTTTTATTTTAACTTTGATATCTTTTCACTTTTTTCACTAAATTTAAAATTTATAGTGGAGCTGAAGTTCACACAAATTATCTTTCTCACAAAAAATTAATCAAAATATATGAAAGTGACACCTAAATAGCTGTCACTAACAAACCATAGCAAAAAAGTGATAGTCAATTTGATAATCACCTTACGTGGAGCAAAATCATCCATTTTGATGGTCAACAATCACTTTACGCAATTCCACCCCGGTTTTTGCTCATCGTGTTCACTGTTTTCTGTTGCTGTTCAAACAGAAAGCGATTAAGGACAGTGGTAAAAAATAGAATGTGACGGTTCAATTGCAGTTGCAGATTTTTACAAAGAACGCGACACGTTCAAACGTCAAAACAGAAAGAAAAATAAAATAAACAAGGAGAGGAGAACAAGGGCCTCATTTTCGTTGCTGCTGATGCTCTCTGTTCACGAAAAACCTACATTTTTCACATAAATTCCTTACTTTTGCTGTTTAAAAAGGATACTGAAAGTTTTTGGATTCGTTCGCTGAATTATTTTTTTTCACAGCAAATTAGAAAAAAAAAATTTGTCTTTACTTTTAGAACTTTGTCAATAGAACCCCGAATCCCGAAAGCTGTCTGCGTTCTGTTTGACGTATTAGAACACGCAGCAGCGCGTTCTGACCATCCCGCTGGACCTCGTGCCAAGTTCGTAGATTGATTTCTCCAGTGTCAGGTTGAATTGTAATGAGGTCAAACCATCTCTTGTGATATGTTTGTTCTTTCTTAACCTATCTAACCTATAGCAACTTTTCAACCCAAATCTATATACTATAATTAGCCTTAGTGCTCCTAATTCTAATACCAGTTGAAAAAACTATCATACTGTTATTATACTATTGTGTTGAGTACACTCTGAGTCGAGTTCAGAGAAGAGCTTGAATTCTCAAGCATTTGACAGTTGAACGCTGAACACAAGCATTTGACAGGTGAAATTAAAAAAAAAGCTTAGTGTTCAGATGTGTTTCAAAAATAATTCTTATAATTACCTAAGGGTTTGTCTCCACTTCAGATCTTTTATATCGTAAACACGACCGCAACACTCGAATAGATATATTATTATTTAGGTTACGCATTGACAGCTGACAACTGTATTGTCATTGCAACTTTGTTTGTTTTATTTCAGAACCAGCGTGTATCTGCAATGTCCCTTCTATTGTACAAAATTATAAAAAAAAAATGGTTGCCTGTAAAGTCGGTTTTACGGGCGAAGATTTTACGTGACAACGTCTTTTTCTCGGTAGAATATTTATTGATATGAATATAATTAAATTGCACAATAGGAACAAGGAATTGAATGAAAATAAGAATTGCACAAATTTTTTAAACTAATAATTTACTTAACACTATCAACATTTATCAATAGTATGACATAACCTATAAACTCAGTTTCTCAACTTTTGTGTCAATCTAACAATTAATCAATCAATCATAGTTTACGATAATGAAATATCAGTGTACAATTATTTACCTTTATTGTTGTAGTTGTTGTAAATGACGAATCTAAGCACTCCACATTTTCACTACAGACACAGCTGACGATACTTTAACCACACGTGTGAACTTGTATTATGACGCTTTCTTGTTTTTCCAACGCCAAGAACGTTCGAGAAAGACAAAGACAGAGACACAAGCATGCGCCGATTCAATGCGCCTAATTCTCTAGTGCTGCGCGCGCGGCAGACCGATCATAGTTGAGTGGGAGAGAGACGCAAGGCATTCGGCGGGCCTCTCTCTCGTTCGGTGACTCATCGTAACGTTACCGGGCGTTACACTTTTTCATAAGTGACTCCCAGCCGCAACCTAATTTAAGACGTTGTCACGTCAAAAAAAAGTGCGTCGATTGTATGGGGATGGTGGACAAAAATCAGAATGCTAGGGAATTTGTTGTTTTTGCTTGAATGAGCTTGGAAAACACAAATTAATTTTTAATTCTATTAAATCAAAGTAATAAATGCTTTAAAAACAAAATTCTGACACATTACCTAATAGAAAATATTACAAATTAAAAAAAAAGTCCATCTATTTTTATTTTAAGATTTAATAAAGAACACTTTTGTTTGATAATCTTTCCTTGTTACAAAATAAAAATGGATACATAAAATTAAAAATAAAAATATATTTTCCAAAAAAAAAAAAATTGTTATTTTTCATTTAATTAGTTTCATCATAAAAGTCAGATTTAAGACTGAGTTAAAGTATTTTGAATACTTACTTGTCTATGTTGCGAAAGTTTAGGATCAGACTTAAATAATAAAACGGTCATCAAATCTAAGTTAGTATATATGCGAGAGGATTTTCTTGTGTGATTAAGACGATTTCTCCGAAATTCTTTGTAACTCGCTTCTAAAGCTTCCTCTGATAGCTGCCCAATCGGAATTTCAAAGAAAGAAATTATATCTGGTCCATGAACCAAAAGCTTGTGGACACTACTTGGCATGTAATACCAACTATACAGTTGAAGGTAAAGCTCACTCGTTTCATTTAATAATATAGAAAATGTTGGTATGTTTATATGTTTTCCAGAAGCGATCACTCGTAAAATAACAGAAAATTTTTGTATAAGATTTTCAGAAACCCCCGTTATTTCTGCGGCTTCTTTTGGATTCGCAAAGAACCGCCTTGCAGTGTTGCCATCATTAGATGGACCAAATCCTGGTTTTGGTTTATCCACTGTGAGACCCATTCTAGTTTTGAAAGAGTTTTGTATTTCTTTCTTTCTGTTTGCGAAGGTAATTTTGTTCTGCGGTTCACGTACTTGCCAAGATTTAAAAGGAAGCCTAGGTATATGAAATATGCAACAAGCACTCGAAGCACCTTATCCAGCAATGTAGGGTTGATAGTCCGAACCGGTAATTTTCCACATTTGATGGCTTTTCATAAATAGCTTCCCTATTCATTTGTTTTGGAGTTGCACCGCATATGTAACATTTTGCTGCAGCATTTGTCTTCTATAAAATGTTACAAACACTTCCATCGATCATTGTACATAACATTTTAAAAGAAATTTCTATGCTAAACCCATTCTTTTGAAAACAATGTTTAGAGAGCTGAACTATCATTTCATTTAATTTGGCTTCTTCTTCTTGAACAAGTGTTGAATTTTCTTTCATAAATACAAATTTTATTGGCCTGCAATACATTGTTGAAGAAGAACGGGGAGTATTTCATAACTCTATACCAGTACTGTCTTCAACCAACTTTAAGGGGCACATTGCAATCAAAAATAAAAACTCATCAGTGTTTTCTGAATCAGTGAAACACTGTTTATACTGACTATGGCCAGAGCTTCCGTCGAAGCCCCATTTACACATTAAAGTAGCAGATGTATTTTGATGTATGTACATATGTTCGAAATTTCAACTATGCTTTCACCACTTTTTTAGTTTATATAAACTGGGAAAAAAAGTCGTTTAGTATAGAGCATTAACGACTGTTCTTAATAGTTTATACTTTCTTTCCGAAATATCTAAATCTAAATACAAAGCCAGAGCCTTTACAGGAGTTAAAGTTGAAATTCGATTTTAACTTGGACCCGCTCCACCTGCATCAGATAAACGCTTAGAAAGCTCAGCTGCATATTGTAGCTACTCGCTGGTTTTCGAGGCCAACAGATCTGCAACTTTTCGTTTCTTTGTTTTTATAGATGATTCCCCAAATATCTTTTTAGGTCGTCCGCGATTATTTCCTTCAAAGTTGGTTTTGTTTAAAAGTTTAAAGCCTTGAGGAAGTAAAAATTCACAGTTGAACCAATCATAATGATGCTTTACAAACATAGCGCGGTTTCGGGAGCATTGTTTCCATCGCCGCCTGTAGCCACATTGCAATCAAAATTTCTAATTTTTTTAGTTAAATCATTTCTGATTAAATTTGAGCAGCAATACATTTTTACTATATCTACTAAAACATAGTCAATTAGATCCTCAATGTTGGGAACTTTTCGAATCATTCCCATTCCCACCATTTTTCGAAAATTTGTTTATTTTTTAATATGGGACTTGGTGCTAAAAAGTTAAATATTAGCAACAAAACTAAACACTTTTGGAAAGTAGAAAAATAAAAAAATTCAAAATTTCTGCAGTCGTAATTTAAACAACACCAAAAGAGAGTTTTTACGTCTCGAAAAGGTAAACATTTGAATTTAATTTTTTGAACACTTTTTCACTCAAAAATAAATAATAATAACATACGCACCAGATCTAGAAGTATCCATTTTTATAATTTACAAAAAAAAAAATACAATTAATAATTTAACTTTTATTCACACGCTGAATGATTCATCAGTTTAATCTAATTAGAACGAGAACTGAAACTCAAATGACCTTAACATCTGGAAAAAACCGCTAATCCATTACAAACTGGAATGTAAACAATGCAAAAATAGGTCATCATAATATATGTCTAATATAAGCCTTTCAAGATAGGCAGTATTTTTTCTTCATATAACGGACTTGATTTTTTTGTTTTTGTCTACTGGTCAACGTCGTTTAAGGTTTGAGTAAAAAACTTAGTTTTGGACTTTAAATACATTTTTATTTTCAAGGAACATTTATTTATCTTCACTTCATTCAAAATGAATGTTAAAATATTTTTAAATCGTGATTATTTATCAAAAGAAATCAATTTTTCATGAATTTACTGATTTTTAAAGATTTGATGTGGTCCTATAAAAAGCTTTGCATTTTTGCAAAGAAGAATAATAGGAATAATAGCTTGCTGTAAGCTAACTACTTTCTGAAATTCTGAAGTGTAAAAAAAAAAAGACAATGCAATGAAACTAAAAATTCTGCTACAGCTTGCTATAGTCTTTTTAAAAGTTTAACCAAAGTGAAAAAATGCCTTAAAAATAACCTTTTTTCAATAATTCACCTAACTTACAAATTATTTCAAAAACCAAATATAATTAGTCATACCAGCTCTAAATGAATCCATTATTAATAACCACTGTCCAAAAAAAATTTGCTTCTATTACTTTCCTTTCACCAGCTAAATCACTTTGCACAAAATCGCGTTTCACAACAAGACTGACTATAATTACCTTATTATGTCTTTAAGAAGTCCCCTAATCTATCATACATATAAAAAAAGCAAAAAAAAAACTATAAATAATAGTTATTCAACATGTGCTAGACCCTAATCAAAGCCAAATAGAACAAAATTGAATGTTTTATTTTTTTATTTTTGTCCACTGGTCAACGCAGTGTGGTTTGGTGTGAAAAGCCTATAAGGCAAAAATTTTTAATGGCTCAATCACAAACACGCTTCAGCTTCGGCTTCGTCTGCGTTACGGAGGTCCTGCTTCGAGGTTGCTTTGAATGACATTTCTATTATTTCATCCCTCTAAAGAGCAAATATTTTGTTTGTTGACATTTTTTTACAGCTGTTGAACTGTCAGACAAAGCAAATGTTCAGATAATTGAACTAGAGCTTCCGTTTGGAGTCACATTACGTTACATTACGTTCTTTTCCTTACGATTGTCAAACTAAACATAAGGTCGAAGCTCCATTGTGATAGCATGCATTGAATTCCTATGGCTGAACTCGTAAACGTCAGGCGAAGCCGAAGCTAAAGCGTGTTTGTGATTCAGCCATAATATTCTCGTAAAAATCTAATGATAAATTGTTGAAACGTCAAATGAGCCCACTGAAATGATTTCAATCTAAACGCTTTCAGAGTTGAATCAGGAAATTTCAATATTGTCATCTTATAAAATTAAACAACATTTTCAACTTATATCGGGTGATTTTTTTGAGGTTAGGATTTTCATGCATTAGTATTTGACAGATCACGCGGGATTTCAGACATGGTGTCAAAGAGAAAGATGCTCAGTATGCTTTGACATTTCATCATGAATAGACTTACTAACGAGCAACGCTTGCAAATCATTGAATTTTATTACATAAAATCAGTGTTCGGTTCGAAATGTGTTTCGCGCTTTACGCAAATTTTATGCGTTTTTTTTTTTTAAACAGTTCTCAAGCTCTTAAAAAATCACCCAATATATTAAACAATGTCCTCTTTTCAATGGAGGACAATAAATACACAACGGGTGATTTTTTAAGAGCTTGAGAACTTTTTTTAAAAAAAAAAACGCATAAAATTTGCGTAAAGCGCGAAACACATTTCGAACCGAACACTGATTTTGGTAATAAAATTCAATGATTTGCAAGCGTTGCTCGTTAGTAAGTCTATTCATGATGAAATGTCAAAGCATACTGAGCATCTTTCTCTTTGACACCATATCTGAAATCCGGCGTGATCTGTCAAATACTAATGCATGAAAATCCTAACCTCAAAAAAATCACCCGATACAAATGTATATATAGACTCAATAAACAATATTGTTTCTGTTTCAACTGTTTTACTAATTTTAAATACTCAAATTTAATAGTGCTACTCGTATTCCTAATTTCATCTTGAGTTCAATGGTTCAATCATCTGTCAGTTTTTCAAAGTTTTAATCCTTAAAATTTGACGTTGACTGTAACTCTGGACCTGGATTCATTAAGTAATAGTGAGAACCTATATGTATATAAAGTTAAAATGACACACAACTTGCACTTCCAAAGTTTTCTATTGAGCTTAAGTTGTATTTTATTTTGCGTACTTCACTGGTGCTGTTCCTAAGTAAATCATTGCATTGTTTTCCAAATGCTGAGTTTTACTTTTTCGGTATGTCCTTTTTGCATCTGCATTTCTATCTGCATACCACCATAATATCTATAGCATTTCGCATTTTGAATGCCTCTCTGCTGCCGATGCTGGTTTTTATAAAGGGGCGACTACATCAGTATAGTTTCTTTCCTTTTGTCATTGTTTGTTGCTCTGCTCTGTGACTGTACTTGCTGGGTCTTAAAGAGTCTACCATCATACGGCATAAGCTTTTGCTTTTGAGAAAAGTTATCTTTTTTAGTTGAATGCGCATTCATTTGGACTTCTTTTAGTTTATCCTTTATCTTTATTTTTATTTGAAGGAAAAGTTAGTGCCTTTTACACACAACAACTGAGTTGTGAGGCTTTGTAAATTGAATATTGCATTGAGTCCACCCTCTCAGTGTGATAGTAAAAAAGTGTTTTATAGGCATTGCCCTAGATATTTTAAGTGTCAGCAAAAATCACAGAAAAAAAAGAAAGAAAATGAAACCAAAAAGGCAAAGAAAAATAAAAGCCATTAAGTTTTTTGTTCTTCTTTTTCCTTTGTAAGCGGCACAAAAATCGTAGTTTGTACAGAATCGAATGTCAACTCGAAATATTATTTCCAATCTGCAACAGTTAAGTAAAATGTTTTTCAATCTCTAATAAAACGTGTACTTTAAAGAGACTTTTGTTGAACATTTTTACATATAAAATTGATTTTAAGGTGTTAATGTTGATTTTTAATAAAACAAAATAATACCTAGAATTAAAAAAAACAATGGCAGATAGTCAGAACTCATGGAGTGACACGCGTCTATTGTGAGCAGCCTATAAAGCTTCAATGTTCAAAGGAAGTATGTTATTTGAGTGGATTGAGAATCGAATCTAATTAAAATTTAGATCACGATCCAGGTTGGCTATGCTGGTTTGAAAGATTCAATTCAGATGGAACTAAAACCATTACACAAAATATTTAATAATTTTTGAAAAGAAAGAAAAGAACAGAAACTAAGCTGTCAAAAAAAGATCTGTGTTTCTTTTTAAGCTCAGTAATATTAAATACCCAGTTTACAAGGAGAATTGAATCAGGATTTAGCGCCGTCTATACCTGGATCGGATCGAAATAGGATTACTCGATCCGAACTCACAAAACGAGGTGCTTGTGCGCGTGTGTCATGTTTTATCTTTCTCGTTTGTTTTCTGATGAGTTTATTTTGGTGCGCATTTTGTGTTTTAAGCATTATTTTGTATGAATTTTAAAACTAAACAATTTCTTATTTTGTATCTATAACGATAGAAGTTATACTCACAACATAGTACACATACAAATAAAACCCAAATGTAATTTCGATTCCATTTCAATTCGGTTCCTCGATCCACTGACAACGTATACATGGATCGAAAACTCAATTCAATTTCAATTCGATTCCTCTATCTCCTCTTGTAACCAGGGTAAAAGCGGGTTGTGTCTTTTTCTTCAATTATGGCTAAATTCTAAACCTCAAACACGCATTAGGTCGGTCAAGCTCTTGACAGACTTCTTACCAATGTTACGATATTCACCGATGTCATGTGTCATAAAGCATGACTTAAGAATTTGCAAAACGTTATGTAGCATCAGAGCTCGGGCTTTGAGAAGAAATTTTACTTAAGTTTACTTACACTTTTTTCATTTATTTACTTATTTCTATTAATTTTTGACGTGACAACGTCTTAAATTAGGTTGCGGCTGGGAGTCACTTATGAAAAAGTGTAACGCCCGGTAACGTTACGATGAGTCGCCGAACGAGAGAGAGGCCCGCCGAATGCCTTGCTTCTCTCTCCCACTCAACTATGATCGGTCTGCCGCGCGCGCAGCACTAGAGAATTAGGCGCATTGAATCGGCGCATGCTTGTGTCTCTGTCTTTGTCTTTCTCGAACGTTCTTGGCGTTGGAAAAACAAGAAAGCGTCATAATACAAGTTCACACGTGTGGTTAAAGTATCGTCAGCTGTGTCTGTAGTGAAAATGTGGAGTGCTTAGATTCGTCATTTACAACAACTACAACAATAAAGGTAAATAATTGTACACTGATATTTCATTATCGTAAACTATGATTGATTGATTAATTGTTAGATTGACACAAAAGTTGAGAAACTGAGTTTATAGGTTATGTCATACTATTGATAAATGTTGATAGTGTTAAGTAAATTATTAGTTTAAAAAATTTGTGCAATTCTTATTTTCATTCAATTCCTTGTTCCTATTGTGCAATTTAATTATATGCATATCAATAAATATTCTACCGAGAAAAAGACGTTGTCACGTAAAATCTTCGCCCGTAAAACCGACTTTACAGGCAACCATTTTTTTTCCAATTCATTTTTATTAATTCATTCTTAAGACTATCTTAAAGCTAGACAAAAATTCATAAAACTAGCCTAATTATCCATAACTTATTACTAACTTACTGGTCCCATACGGACACTCTAAGTTAAACTATAATACTTAATACTAATGCCTTTTTCTTATTCCATGTTTTTTTTATTTTTTTTTATTATTTTTTTTGTGTTTTTTGTGTGTGTGTGTTTTTTTTTTGTATTTTTTTTTGTGCCACCATGCCTATTCTACTTACGAAAACTTGTACAAGTAATGTGTGGGAAAAGTTTTTGATGGAGGTTTTCGCCCAAAACCAATAATTTTGCAGGTTTGCACGGTGCGGCGATTAAGTAGACAATCGACGCACTGTGCAAACCTGCAAAATTATTGGTTTTGGGCGAAAACCTCCATCAAAAACTTTTCCCACACATTACTTGTACAAGTTTTCGTACACAACATTATATAAAACATGTAAAAAACTAGTAGCAATTTAAAGATGAACTAAACAAACAATCCTTTTGAAACATTCAGCATTCCATCAATTCTAAACAAAACAGCTGATGCCTGCTGTCAAAAAAAATACGTATAAATCTTCATTGTGAACTCTTTTTGGGTTTTCGAAAACTTTTTGAGAATGGCCTCACCTCATCTACACCAGAGAGAAAAGAACTAATAGAGAGAACCAACTTTGACGGTTGCTCTCTTTTTGCCTACAAGCTGTGATTTGGCCACCAACTTGCATATGTATTTACTCCATATAAAAAAAATGTGGGGAACAAATACTTATGCAAGTTTGTGTACATACTCACCACGAGAGAGACAAAACTTTTCTCTCTTTTCTCTCTGCTCACCACCTTTGAAAAATGGCGACAACCTTTGAAAAATGGCGGATGTAGTCAGCTGTTCGGAGGTATTCAAAGAAAATTCAAAACTGTGGATGAACAACTTTTTGGTACTCTCATTGTGTTCGTTTGAAAGTAATATCATTCGAATATGAAGTGAAATTAATTACTCTTGTTAGGTGCCAGAATAAAAAAGATTTAGAAACAATTCTAAATTATGCATTTAGATAAATATTAGTTAGTTATTTGAATCCAGTTTCAATCATTAAATCCAATGAGAATTAGGACCTAGAAACATAAAACTCTGAAAGCACTACAACTATTATTTGTATTATTAGTTGCGTTTAATTTTCGCTCAGACCGCTCAGATGCAAAAAAAACTCAGATTTGTTTCAATTTTCAGATTTTATCGACTTAATTTTGTCGATGCGAGAGTTGCAGGAACATTGCAAACGAGAAATACAGAATGTAAACATGGAACATTGAAAACATTTTTATATACTCATCTCTTTTTTCCATTCCTATTTTATTTGTGTGTACTCGTTGTTAATTGTCTTTACATTACTCACGACATTTCCAAAATACTGAAAATAAGTGATTTAAGTAGACACTAAATAAAAAGACAGTCAACTTGTTACTTCTGTTGCCAATTTTCATTGCATAAGATTTGTGAATAGGTGATAAGCTATTCTTACTGCTTTCCCCTAAGGTAGTGTGATGCTTTTAAAGGCTTAACTACATAAGCCGAAAAGTACTTTTGTACAAAAGTAAAAATATTTGTATTCTCGCTAGTTCAGTGGTTTTGTAAAAAGAATATACAAATTTGTTCTCCAACCAAAATTTAAGTCTTATGCATCATTTTTATAAGTTTTCCAGTTCTAACTATTTATATCTTATCTTTCAGTTATATAGCGACAAGGAAAAATCTGTCAGGGAAAGTTCTAACTACAGTTTTTCTGAAAGTGCATTGTGGCTTATTCATAGATGTTTGCTAAACTTTTTAGGCTATTCATAAATAAATGCAAATCAAAGTTAAGGGCTAAACCTGAATGACTATAAACATAGAAAATGCTGTGTTCAAGTAATTATTATCGCAGCCAAATTTAATAATAGATTTTTTTTGGTGTATAAAAAAGCTAAACAAATAATTCATGACAGATAAATGTTACGTTAACACTAAGTTCCAGAAAATATCGATTGATACCGCAATTGCAGAAGATATGGATATTTTTTAAAAATATTCCCGGCAAACTGTAAAACTTTATTAATTCCGCCTTTTATAATTCAATGTAAAATAATTCAATGCAGTATATTTTAGATAATACAGTAGTTAAGTTATTAGTTAAGGTATTACTATTGAAATAAACATAACATACATTTATTAAAAACATGTACTCGTCCATGTATACAAATAAAGTCTAATCTAAAAAGCCTTAACCTTGTTAAACACTTTCTGCACACATCCTTTCTTGTTTTGGTTGTTCCTGCCATCTATCTGTAACTTAGAGAAAAAGAAGAGAAAAACAAATTCACCACGAACTACCGGTATAACTTCTTCCGTTATTTATTGACAAACAAAAATGTTTTGCTAGAATTAATTTGAATTATAGGAGTATTTTTGTAGATATAAAAACGACAAGATGTTAGCAAAATTAAAAAAAAATCATGAGAATTACAAATATTATAATGAGACTTTAAAAAACATAGCCTTCTTGGCTATCAATAAACAAAAATGAGTAATGTCGCATTTCCCGGAAATGATGTTTTTTTGTCTACTCTTCTCCGAGGTGAAAACATGTATACACCGATACGAATTCAACACGCTATAAAAAATGAGAGTAAGAGGTTTCGAAGGGACGGAGACGAGGAAGTTTGGCTCTCTCGATTAGTTTTTTCTCTCTGATCTACACTGCTGCTGGATCTTGTCACTGCTCGCTGTTCACGAACCATTTAAATTAGTTTAGTTTAGTTTAGTTTTATTTCAATAAATGCTAACACATTAAGACTTAAATTATCTTATAGCAAGTGAAGCTTAAAAATTTGATTGAGTTTGAGTTGAGCTACAGAACATATATATGTGTTTATGACAATATAACATTATATAAATATAAAAAATTAAAAATTGCAAAATAACAATAATAATAATAATTTTCAAAAATGTATACGTTTTTTAAACATACATCTCCATTTATGTTTTAATATAAGAAATAAGATTCACTTGGTGAAAGATTTTTGTCGCAGTAAGTTACAAATTCAAAGAAAAAGAGTTTTCTTGACTTTTAGAACTTGGTCAATGGAACGCCGATAGCTGTCCGCGTACTGTTTGCCGTAACAGAACAAGGAGTCCAATGACGCGTTCTGTATGACCAGGCCTAAATAATAAAACTTCAAAATAAGTCCCTGTGTGTGTATATTTATTTATGAGAGTAATGTATTACTTATTCATTATTGATGTCATCATATAGACATTTTTTGCAAAAAACACACAACGTGCAAAAAATGTGCATAGTAAATATTTTTGTATGTTAATTAATTAATTCTATTCACAGTGCTCAATTATGAATATAATTACACTCACACCAATTAGAGTAAAATACAATTGAAATACTCCAGTTAAATGCTGCAAAGACAAACTTTTTGGAATATCAGTTTTATGGTGTTTCATAGTCTTATTTATCGATAAGATATGGTGTTGTAATCCAAATGGGTATATATTATTCAAAAACTTGCGTGATATTTCAGAAGCTAGGAATGAGTGTTTTTTCGTATAAATGCAAACTAAACGAGAAATAAGCCCTGTTTTAGCTTTGACCAATCCCAAGCCATCTATTTTACATGAGTAGAAATAATTTTTTGAAATGACCCAAGCAACCTTGCCATTTGATTCCTTAAAGACTTTAAACATTCTTGAAAATCCACCTTCTATTATTTGAGTAGTATTATCTTGAATTTCATCCATTGTTGAAAATAGGTTTTTGTTTGAAACTACGAATTTGTATCCTTGATGGACAGCTTCTTGAAAGCTCTTTGGTAGAGGCTTTGTAGGTCGATCATGGAGAAACTTAAAGAGTGAACCTTCATACGAACTTCGCAAAACGAACATGCTTAAAATCCATATTCCCAAAACATACCGCTTAAAGTGTTTGCTACTTAATCCTAATTTTCTTGAAATTCTATTCCACACCGGACGAAATATCAAAGCTAATGTATAAAATAATGACAACAATATCCAGGTTAATGTGTCAAAAGGAAGAAGGAATATCTCTAAGGAACTATACAATTCGGGCGATTTAAAGACAACCAACTGTTTAGCAAAAGTATATGGCACTCCTTCAAAAACTTCCTGATAACGTTTAGAACAAAATAAGTTAGTGATGAAATCTCCAAGTCCATCGTGTAACTGAAGTAAATCAAAATTAAACAAATTGTACATTTTCTTTACAAAAGTTACCATAATAACTGAACTCACCATTTTAAACATATTAGTCATGTTTGTTGGACTAAACAATTCACCTTTACCATACGGTGACAGTTTGTATATCAAAGTAAAGTTCATTTCCTTGGACAAGATTTTTAAAATGTTTTGATCAAATAAATTTGGCTGATTTGGTTGCATAAAATCAGGACGATTAAAAAGAATCAATGTTACAGGACAACCATGGAAGTTTTTGACTTTTGGTATAAATAATGGTGTATTTCTTTCGAAACTTCCATTTGCAAAACGATTATGAATTCTTGGACTGACATTTCTGCATTTTTTTCCTTCAGCAAAGGGATAAAAAGTGTACACATTTACAGTTCCATCAAGGCCATTTTCTTGAAGTACAAGAACATTTAGAATTGCTCGATTCCAGCACAAACGAAATATTTTTTCTAAATCCAATTTTCGATCAAAATTTTCTTTTGGTAGGATGATGAGGTAATGCACTCGATTCATAATTGATATTATTTTGGAATATCTTTCTTGACTTTCCAATAAGTACCTGGAAATACAAAAAAAGGTTTTATCTTTAGACTCGTTTGATTTTAGATAAATTCAGCATGTACGAAAGCCCTTATCTAACCCTGAGTTCACACAGAAAGCAATTTGTCAAATAGTGTCGAAGAAATGAAGCGAGTAATTTGTGTAGTCAACTAGCAAACGTTTACTCGCTTGTGTGTTTTCAGGTTTGAATATGTTCGAATGTAAATATATACAAAATTAAATAGAAAAAAAAAACACAAAAAATTATAAGCCTAAGTTCTGGAAACTAAAAACTTAAATTGTTGAACTTGAAAACTATGTACGAGTGGAATGTTTTTTGTTAGCACACTTACTCCAAAGATTTCAATGAGTCAATAAAATATATAAAGAAATTAATGTCAAATGATCCATTTCCATCACTTAATAGGTCTGTTATAAAATTTGTATATTTTTGACGAAATACTGCTATAGTAAAAGTGAATTCGTTTGTAATTTCCTTGGATTCAGATGCATATCGAAATTGAATTGAAGGTTTGTCTGGCAAAATTGATTTACGAACAATATAAAGTAAACAATCAGCCATTGGATTCTTAAAAGAAGTTATTTCAATTTCAGAACCATTGACATAGCTTGGCATTGTTGCCAAAATAAAAATACAAAGTTTGTAAGAGCACCGCATGTTTGCCTTAAATGTCACTCAAAAATGTTTGTACGTCTTTCACAACTGTCACCAAAAACAAAACTAATCAGTAATCGGTGCAGTTTTTATTGAAATAGTATTTTCTGCAAACCTTTTATTTTAAATTTTTAAATAAATGAAAAATAATAAACGCATTCAAGGTGGTTTTCATGTTCATAAACTTAAATACTTTTATAAATTATTATGTGCACAGGTCATGCCTATTAGATCTAATAAAATTAAATATTAAATGAGGTGCTTAGGAATGGAACAGGAAACAAATGGGATTGAATCAAAATTTAATATGATTATCTACTACATTTTTAATTTAACTATAATATCTTTCTAAATATGTTATATAAAAGAATTTATTATCATTTATTTGAAAAATTATTTAAATTAGGTTTGAGTGTAAAAGTTTTATTGGTCTTTTTGTACATAATCTTAAAATACTTAAGGTGGCGCTACAATCCTCTTTAAACTAAGGCCTCACCCAACAAAGAACAAACTTCTCCATCTAGCTCGGTATCTAGCTAGATGTCTCCAGTTTCACGCTCCAAGTTGGGTGAGGTCACTTTCCACTTGTGCGCGCTACCTGATTAGCGGTCTTCCTCTACTACCTTTTTTGGCATCGAAAGTTGTTTCCGTTAAGTTGTTTCAAACCTTTATGGAGCAGCGTGAATTCTCCATGGTCATCCTGCACAAACGGACGAGTTTGGCAGGGATGCCAAAACTAGACATGTCTCTTTACAGCTCGTCCCTGTAGATACTGTCATATGCGGCCTTGAAATTGATGAAAAGATGTTGGGTATCGATTTGATGCTCTTGGGTTTTTTCCAGGATCTGTCGTAATGTGAATATTTGATCGACTGTGGACTTTCCTGGTCTTAAACCACACTGATAAGGACCTATCAGGTTGTTGACGATGGGCTTTAGACGTTCACATATTACGGCAGAGAAGATTTTGTAAGCAATGTTAAGTAGACTGATTCCTCTATAGTTGGTGCAGTTTAGAGGGTCTGTTTTTTTCAGGATCGGGAAAACAATACTGAGGTTCCATTCATCGGGCATGCTTTCTTCCGACCATACCTTACAGATAAGTTGGTACATGCTCCTATCCAATTCATCTCCAGCTGCTTTAAAGAGCTCGGCATTCAAGCCATCCACTCCAGCGGCTTTGTTAGACTTCAGCTTAGATATGGCAATCTTAACTTCGTCTAAGTCGGGAGGACGGGATTGTTGGCTTTCGTCGTCTATGTTGAATGGATCATCCTGCCTGACAGCGGAATTCGGTTCGTCGTCGCCGTTGATTGATTCCTGCTTTTGAACTCTCAACATCTTCGACCGCACGCATCTCATGCTCTCTCTTTTTTCTTCTGAGAAGTCGGTGTTCCTCTCGCCTCTTCTGCTCATAGAGCTCATGATCAGCTCTCGTCCTCCTTTGTAGCGCCGCTTTGCGTGCCTGTTGTTTGGCTGCATTTGCCTGCTGACATTCCTTATCAAACCAGGGGTTCCTTGTTGGTGGTTTTATGAAATCCAGCACATCAGAGGCGGCTTCTCTGATTGCATCTTGGCAATGTTGCCACTGGTTTTCGATACATTGTGTTGGCGGCAAAGGATTTGGCGATCTCTTGCGATTGTAGCCGTTCGACGTTGTACCTTCTCCCAGCATCTCCCTGTTTTGCCTTGGGTCCGGAAACCCGAAGTGCTACCTTGGCTACAACGAGGTAGTGGTCCGAGTCGATGTTAGCTCCTCGGAAAGTTCGGACATCCATAATGCTGGAAGCGTGTCTAGCTTCGATCGCAATATGGTCAATCTGGTTGACGGTAGATTGATCTGGAGAACTCCAAGTTCCTTTGTGGATGTTGAGGTGTGGAAAACGCGTACTGGCTACCATGACGTTTCGCCCCGCAGCAAAATCTATGAGCCTGAATCCGTTGTCGGAAGTGTTGTCGTGCAGGCTGTTTTTCCCGATTATTCTACCAAAGATGTCTTCCCTTCCTAGCTTGGCATTAAAATCGCCCAGGACAATTTTAATATCGTAGCTAGGACACTGCTCATATGTTTTGTCTAAGGGTCCGGCCACGCAATGAGCGACGAGCGACTGAGCGACCGAGCGACGAGTCGCTGAGCGACGCAAAAAAATTAGAACACATGAGATCGTATGGAGGCGGCCACATAAACCCTAAGCGACTGAGCGATTTATTAAGCGACAGAGCGACGTCGCTCTGTAATCAAATCTGTTTTAATTTTTCAATCGATCGCTGAGCGACGTAGAAAAAAGATGTGTACAATAAACACTGAAAGTTTAATTTCAGCTGTCCAAAAGCTGTTCGATTTTTCTCAAAATTTTACCAGATGTTGAAAACGTTATTCTTCGTTATACAAAAATGTTTTGGAGATAAAATCATTTTTTGTTCGTAAAATTTTCGAGGTGACACATTTTTTTTTCAGTTTTTTTTTTTTTGATTTAAAAAAAAAAACGTTTATTGAAATATTTTCCAAAAATGTATTGGTTTTGTATCACGTTACAATAAATAATACAAAATTGATTTCGAGGGTTAACCAAAATGTTCACCTTTTTTTAAATTGCTATGGTAAGAAAACCACCCACGCAATTTTCTTGAGAGCCCTTTCTGCATTATTATCTGTATAACAAAATTTATTTGGAGTCGATATCTCTACTATTTCTTGAGCTATGGACGACGAAAAAAACGTCGCGAACGTACGGACGTACAAACGCACGTACACACACAGACATCTCTCTTAAAATCTTTTATTTAGACTCTAGGGACCTTGAAACGTCGAGAAATGTCAAAATTTTTAATTCGACAAATCGGACCGATTACTTTCTATGGGAATATAAAAATGTCACCGATAAAGGGTGGGAAAAAGTTGGACAAATTTGTAATTGTTTTGTTAAGTTTTTATTTATTTAATCTTTAATTACAAATAGTGTTTTTTGTTCAAAAGATGGTACTGACATACGACAATATTGCAAAATCGATCTGGAAATCTGCGAAAATTTAGAAATAAATGATGAAATTCACCATAATTTTCCCTTTCACGATTTATGGGGTGTACACCAAATCTACGGAACCTCGATCTTATTACAGATCTATTTTTTTCAACTAATCGCTCAGCGACGTGTCGTTTAGTAAATGGCCACCCATCGCTCAGATTGGTCGCTCAGCGACTCGTCGCTCGGTCGCTCAGTCGCTCAGTCGCTCGTCGCTCATTGCGTGGCCGGACCCTAAGAGCTCGAAGAACATATCTTTTGTGTTGTCATCCTTCTCATCTGCGGGGACGTGTGCGCATATCAGGCTAATGTTGTCGAATTTAGCCTTGATGCGGATGGTCATGAGGCGCTCGTTGATGCACCTATAGCTCAAGACTTGTTGTCTAGTTCCAATGACAAAGCCGCATCCAAATAAGCGCTGTTGGTTTTCTCGGTAGTAGTCACCTTAGTTAATGTCGCAGTTTTTCATCCTCTTTTTGCCCGGCCTATTCCATCGTATTTCCTGGATGGCGGTGATGTCTGCTTTATAGCAGTCTAGGGCCTCCGCTTATTCTTCGGCCACACGTGGTCTGTTAAGGGACCTAACATTCCACGTGCATATCCGAAGTTCGTTGTTCTTAATTCGTTTGCGTGGGTTGTCAACAGTAAATCCGTCCGTATCCGATTCTTGTTGGTGCTTCGCAACTAGGATATTTTTACGTGGTCAGGAAGTCACCCCGACGGCACAACCCTCAACCTGGAGGGCCAGATCCTTAGTATAACTCCAAGGATGGGGAGCCGGATAAACCGTTCCTTATAGGCCTGGGCTCCTAATAAGTCGTAGAAGCCCTATAAGGTGTTCACTAAGTAGTTCAACCTTACTGGAACTGTAGGTGCCACTGTTGATTCCATCTCTGGAATTCCTGCGCTGCCGTCTGGATAAGGAGAGGTGCCTTAGTGGAAAAACCTCTCCCCCCTCTGTCGTTTGCTACACCCAACAACTTTCCACTGGGGTTGGAACCCAATCTCCAGTTGAGGTACTAGGCACGCGATGTTCACCACGGGGAGGTAAGAGTAGGAGTTAATAGACAGAGGTGGGTTTTGAGAAAAACCTGTGGACGCTTGTGTCCTCTTGAATGCACATGTCTACCATTTTAACAATACTACCAAAGTTAAAATCACAAAATACGCTATGATTTTATTACTTAAAATTGAAACTGCTAAATCTTAATCATGATAAAGAGACTAGTTATAGCGTCATTTTTTTACAAGTCGTGTGTTTTCTGACTGTCATTGGAATTATGTGATGTTGAAACACAAATCTAAATAAAAGGATGCATTCCACTTTTTGACTTTTGATAAATCAGCTGTTCAGGAGAATGAATTTCCGCGTCATTTTTTTTTAATGATTTCCGACCAGAAGAAAACATAGTCAAATATCCATTGATCCGGATTTATTTCACTGATAGCTTTAACTGTCTTCTGATTAATACCAAATTAGCAACTAATAATGGTCAAAAACTAACCTACAAATTAGCTTGACACTCATTAATATTAACATCGATAAAAATGAGTTCCTATAAAAGATACAAATAACTTTCGAGATTTCTTCATCTTCACTATATAAAATGAAATTGCATATCTATGTCCACAAAGCACTCTCAATTTCATTAGTTTTTTGCGAACCTTTAGAATGAATTTATGGACTTTAAATTGAATTGAAATAACTTTCCTGAACAGATGAGTTTCGTTTTATAAACGTTACCTGCAAAAATCAATAACGAAACTTTTTATTATTATAAATCCCTTTTTATACGAGTAAATTAAACTTCTTGTTTTGTTAGTTCTTCAAGGGTTCAATGATTTTAATTTAGTAAATGTTTTTCCTGTCTTATCCTCTGGTATTTTATTGTGAGCACTTATGTAGTTAAACCTGTTGCATTTGGACTGGACAGACTTCTATAGGGTACGCAATTTAAGAAAGTTTTCTATAATGAAAAGCAACATGACTATACTTACTTCTTGCATTAGCTGATTAGTTATAGGAACTTAACAAGGGAGGTTAAGTAACAATTATATTGACCAATACAAATTATAGCCACATAATTCGAAGAAATTAATTATGTTCGTTCATAGTTTTTAATAATGTGTTGGCTAAGACGAACCTTACTGCTCCTGCTGCTAACAGTTCCAAATTTCGGTTTAGTTTTCGAAAAGTTTTCCATACCAAACTTTTTCCGACGATCCAATTCATCAATACAAAATAGACTTTCTGATTGCCTTATAAGTATTTTAAATGACAAACAATTACCAATCGAACCTGTTATTCGAATTTACTTAGAAGTTCAATCTGAATCTGTAAATCAGGAATTCTACAATACTATTGCGCATTTTTGTTCGAAAAGTGAAGAAATTGCTTCGAAGCTATCAAATAATGGATTATGTTCAAGACTAGGTCCACAAAACAATTATTGGCTATTTTTTATTGATTCAATAAAATCGCTCAAGTAAGTTGTGAATAGTTTTTAAATTATTTACAAAATTAAATAACTAATTTTATTTTTCAAGATATCTTCGGGAGCGGGTTGAAAGCAAGCAGACGAAAAATGTTTCCCTTTCACCTAGAAAAGAATACTACCTCATTATGATACCGAAAGATAAAATAAATCGTAGAAAGTTCTTAGAAGAAATATTCAAATACTGTTGGTCAAAACCAATTCTAAACGTAAATGTTCTAAATGAAGATTCATCAAACGGTGTGATTACAATTTACACTTATTATCCCTTTACTGAAGGAAATTGCAGAAACTTCTTACCAATAGTTCAAAATCGTTTTATTAATGGGACATTTGAAAAGAATGAAACAATTTTCTTGTCGAAAACCTCAAATTTTTGGAAATGCCCGATTCGTGTTATTATGTGGGAAGATCCATTAATTATTGGAGAGATTCAAAAATCCCTTCATGGAACAGATTATCAGTATTTGAAGGTTCTAGCATATATTGTAAACGCATCAATAGAATTCGTTTATGCACCTGAAGGCAAGGGTGAAGTTTATCCAAATGGAAGTTTTGACAAGGCATTCAAAGTGGTAAAAAATATATATTTTAACTTTCCTGAAAAAATGCACCTTGAGCCTTAGATTCACAATATTTTCCAATGCAAAATTTCTTTCAATTCCAGTTAAATGATAAAGTCGGTGATCTTATGCTTGGTCGTTGGTGCACAGGAGATCGACAGCGTGTTTTCGAAGGAGTTCCATATAGTTTTGACAAAGAAGTAATTATTTTCAAACTTCCAGAAGCTTACAGCTCCTTGGATATATTGACGTTTCCTTTCGATACCTGTACATGGATTATTGTAATATTAGTGCTGATTGGAAAATGGATTTCATATTTGTTTCTGAAACAATTTTTCAAAGATCGAAGAAATGCAATCAAATGGATTATTGGATCATGGCTCCTTGGTATATTCATTTTGCGAATACATTACGAAGGTTTAATATTTAAATTCCTTCACAATAAACCCCAAAGACAATTACCTAATAGTCTCAAAGAAGCTCTAGAGCAGAAATATAAATTTATAGTTCCACACACTGGATTAGCTTTGTATTCGCAAATTCAAGGTACAAATGATGATTTGATAAGTGACTTAAAAAAAGACTATATTCAAACTTTCAATCTCATTGAAGATAAAAAATATGCTATGATTGCTTCGGAGAAATATCTTTCTGGATATAAAAACAAAATTAAAAATTATTATACTGCAAAAAAGCCAATGATGAAGCCTTTGGATTGTTTTTATATGTCAAAATATTCATTTTTGACAAGAGAATTTAAAAATGTATTGAAACTTCTGGATGAACATGGTTTTCGTAAGAAGATCTCAAGAAGTTTAATGAGAAGAGAGAACGATTTTAAGAAAGTTCAACCACGACCGGAGAAATTTACATTGCAACATTTGTTGGGAGTATTTCAAATGTTATTGATTTTGGTAGTTGTTAGTTGCTTTATATTTTGCATGGAAGTTTTTTCGAGGCATAATAGGTTTTTGTGTAAGTTTATGGAATGGTTTCATTAATTTCAGAAAAAAGTTTTTTTCGTAAATACTTTTAATCTATTTATTTTGGTTTTCAGAGTGTTGTGTTTTGATCTGACACATGTTTCAAATAAAAATCTTTCGGTTTTCTTTCTGAATAAAAACAAAAAATCTAATAAATATTTGGTTTGTTTTTCCATTGTTTTACTGTTATTGATAAAAAGAAAATAGCGAAAACTAAAATCTATAAGTTAAGTATGATGAAGCTTCTAAATTTGATATATTGGTAGCTCCGACATTTCACACCTGCCAAACTCAGCTGTCACTCGAAGTGTCATAATATTAGTTCAATGTTTGTTTGCGATGACAGACGTTATAACTGTGCTGTCAAAAAAAGATGTGTTTCCTTTTTAGCTCGGTGATATCAGAGCGCTTGGTTTCTGTTTCTATAAGCTCTGAATGAACTGACCGATCTAATGGAGTTAAAAATTGATCGTTGCTGATTTAACGTTTGTCTCGTGTGGTATGAAGGTGACAGATAGCAAATTCTGAATTTATTGACAGTTTAGTTCTCTAGTGAGTTTTTTAAACAAATCGGAGTGCTCTGAACAAACTCTGCAAGGAGCGTATTCGACGTGCTCAGGTTCTGCTCTGATCGCTTAAAAATCAAACAACGCGTTTGAATTACTTACATATAAAGCTTACTATTTAACATTGGTGATTCAAACGTAGCCACTCGTACAACTTAAGCTGATTATAGTCGTCAAAACTACGCAAGAAATTTGAACTGTGTTGGAGCGAGATACCGCTCGTGATTAAAATGTACTTTAAAGCATCCAATGCCGCAAATTTGTTCAAAATGGCCACTTCAATGATATTGCTTTTCAAACTCAATGCAACAGTCCACACGTAGCTTTGTTTTCTTAAGCTTGAAAACTGAAATTTGAATGACCTTACACTGGGCTAAAAAAGGATTTTACCAAATGCAAGCTAATTAAGCAGTACAATATTACTTACTTACTTAAGGTGGCGCTACAGTCCGGGGCGGACCTGGGCCTCAACCAACATGCGTCTCCAGCCAGCTCGGTCCCTAGCTATCTGTCTCCAGTTTCGCACGCCAAGTTGGTTGACGTCTTCACCCACCTGCGTGTGCCACCTGAGTCACGGTCTTCCTCTACTGCACCGTCCCTCGGGATTGGATTCGAAGACATTCCGGGATGAAGCGTGGATGTCCATTCGCTCTACATGACCTAGCCATCTAAGCCGTGGTGATTTTAGATGCTCGAGAGAGGACTTTACTACTCAATTGCCTTCTAAGTCCAAAGAAGCAGCGATTTGCAAGAGTTATTCTTCGTTTGATTTCAGCGCTGGTGTCGTTGTCTGTGTTTATAGTGGTGCCTAGGTAGACAAAGTCCTTAACTACCTCGAACGTGGACGTTTTGTCCACGACGTCGTTGTTCAATGTCCTTTTTTGATGACAGCATATACTTGGTCTTGCCCTCATTGACCGCTAAACCCATCTTCTTCACTTCCGTCGCAATGCTCAAAAACGCTCCACTAACATCACGCTTTGATCTTCCAATTATGTCAATATCATCTGCGTATCCGAGTAATTGGATGGACCTTTGGAAGATTGTGCCTCTAGTGTTGACGGTTGAGTTTTGCACAATTCTTTCCAGAACGATGTTGAAGAAGTCGCATGACAGTGCATCGCCTTGTCTAAAACCTTTTTTGACATCAAATGCATCGGTGAGATCTTTTCCGACCTTGATGGAGCAGCGTGCATTCTCCATCGTCATTCTGAACAAACGGATAAGTTTGACAGGGATGCCAAAACTAGACATTGCTCTGTAGAGCTCTTCCCTATGGATGCTGTCATACGCGGCTTTAAAATCGATAAAGAGATGGTGGGTATCGATTTGAAGCTCCTGGGTTTTTTCCAAGATCTGCCGTAATGTGAATATTTGGTCGATAGTGGACTTTCCTGGTCTGAAGCCACACTGATAAGGACCTATCTGGTTGTTGACGAACGGCTTCAGACGTTCACATAGTACGGCAGAAAGGATCTTATATGCAATGTTAAGGAGACTGATCCCTCTGTAGTTGGCGCAATTTAAAGGGTCTCCTTTTTTATGTATCGGACAAACTATGCTGAGATTCCACTCATCGGGCATGCTTTCTTCCGACCATATTTTGCAGATGAGTTGGTGCATGCTCCCTACCAAGTCATCGCCTGCTGCTTTAAATAGCTCCAGCAGCTTTGTTTGACTTCAGTTTAGATATAGCTATCTTCACTTCGTCTAGGTCGGGTAGGCGGAATTGTTGATCTGCGTCGCCTAAGTTGAGTGGTTCTACCTCCCTTACAGCGGGATTCGGTTCGTCATCGCCGTTATATAATTTGGAGAAGTGGTCTTTCCATATTCTCAACATAGACTGCGGTTCTACTACGATGTTCCCCTGATCGTCTTTACAGGCTTCGGTTTGTGGCTGGTACCCTTGGGATTTTTTTTTAACTTTTGGTAAAATTTACGAACCTCATTCCTGTTGTAACATCCCTCTATCTCCTCGATCGCGCGCTTCTCGTGCTCTCTTTTTTTCCATCTAAGAAGCCGGTGTTCCTCTCTCCTCTTCTGCTCGCGAGCAGCTCTGGTCCTTCTGTGCAGCGCCGTTTTGTATGCCTTTTGCTTCGCTGCGTGCGCTTGCCGGCATTCGTCGTCAAACCAGGGGTTTCGCTGTTGTGGACGTGTGAAACCTAGCACTTCAGAGGCGGCATCTCTGATGGCTGCAAGGCAATGTTGCCACTGGTTTTCAATGCTTAATGCATGCAGCATAGGATTCCTTAAGAGGTTACTAGAGACTCGATCGGAAAAGGACATGGCAGTCTCTTGCGATTGTAGCCGTCTAACGTCGAAACTTCTCACAGTACTTCCTTGTTTTGGCTTGGACCGGGATATCCGTAGCAGTACCTTGGCTACAACGAGGTAGTGGTCCGAGTCAATGTTGGCCCCTCGGAATGTTCGGATATCCTGTATACTGGAGAAGTGTCGTGCGTCGATCGCAATGTGGTCAATCTGGTTGACGGTTGATTGATCAGGAGATTTCCATGTCCCCTTGTGGATATTGAGATGTGTGAACTGCGTACTAGCTACCAGAACGTCTCGCCCCGCAGCGAAATCGATCAGCCTGAATCCGTTGTCGGAGGTGGTGTCGTGCAGGCTGTATCTTCCGATTGTGCCACCAAAGATGTCTTCTCTTCCTAGCTTGGCGTTAAAATCTCCTAAGACAATTTTAATGTCATAGTCATAAGGCACTGCTCATATATCTTGTCCAAGAGCTCGAAGAATATGTCTTTGGTGTCTTTATCTTTCTCTTCTGTTGGGGCATGCGCGCATATTAGGCTTATGTTGGCGAATTTAGCTCACACTGTTGAAACTCAAGACTTTTTGCCTGAGTCTAGTTCCAACAACAAATCCACACCCAAATAGACGCTGTCTTTGTTCTCGGTAGCAGTCGCCGTTGTATACATCGCAGTCTTTTAGTTTGCGTTTGCCCGGTCCATCCCATCACACTTCTTGGATGGCGGTAATATCTGCCTTGCAGCAGTTTAGGGCTTCCGCTAATTGTTCGGCTGCACGTGGTCTGTTAAGGGACCTAACATTCCATGTACAGATCCGAAGTTCGTTGTCCTTATTTCGTTTGCTTGGGTTGTCAACAGTGAACCCGTCCGTATCCGAGGTTTGTTGGTGCTTCGCAACTAGAAGATTTTTACGTGGTGAGGAAGTCACCCCGACGGCACAACCCCCAACCTGGAAGGCCAGATCCTTAGTATAACTCCAAGGACGGGGAGCCGGATAAACCTTTCCTTATAGGCCTGGGCTCCGAATAAGTCGTAGAAGCTCTATAAGTAGTTCAACCTAACTGGAACTGTAGACACCACCGTTGATTCCATCTCTGAAATTCCTCCGCTGCCGTCTGGATAAGGAGAGGTGCCTTAGTGGAAACACCTCTCCCCCCTCTGTCGTTTGCTGCCCCCAACAACTTTCCACTGGGGTTAGAACCCAATCTCCAGTTGAGGTACTAGGCACCCGATGTTCACCGCGGGAAGGTGAGAGTAGGAGTTGATAGAAAGAGGTGGGTTTTGAGAAAAACCGTGGACGCTTGTGTCCTCTTGAATGCACATGTCTACCATTTAAACATCAGTACAATATTATTTTGATATTTTAATTATGAAAAGAATAACTTAATTTAAAAAAAAATAAATCTTAATTTTTCTAAATTATTATACATAATGTTGCATATGACATTGACGTTTATAAATGTCAAAAAGCATTTTTTTATGAACTGTCTTAGGTGTGTTCAGTTGATAGTTGGTAAAAAAATAATTTAGTAATTTAATATTGTATTTAAACATTTTCTAGAAATACTTCCATCTACAATGATTTTTATATATTGAAATGTAAAAACATTCAAAACAAATTTGTGCATTGGAATGAAAATATTTGAGACTTTTTTAATAACCCATCCACCTGGCCTTTGGGGCCTTTGCTGAAGAAAAAAGTTAAATAAGAGGACACATTTGATTTTATAGCATTGATTTTCTAAATGAAAAAAGTTGAGAAACAAATCCAAAGTATCTATAAAAAAGGTAGGTAGATTTAAATGAATCCCTATGGATGAATAAAGAAATATTTTATTGGAAATAGGGAAAACACATGATGTCTATAATGAAATAAGAACACATTGAGTTAGATAGATACATATTTGTTCTTAAATCATTTCTTCTGTGAAAAAAAAAGAAAATTGGCAGTGAAAGTAAGTAATTACACTACATCAAACATCCAAATGCCTACTGGATTAGGTAAGTGATAGCTTGGAAAAACCTTTAAACTGTCACATTCTTTAACCTTTCTTCAAGTTTTTTGCCTTTAAGACTTTCTAATGTGTTAGATATTTTAATTATGGCAAACACAATTAAAAAGGTTTTGAAGTAAGTGATTCAATTTGTACTCTTTAATTCCGCCTTAAAATGTTTAAAACACCTAGAAAACGCCTAATTAGCATCTTGCAGTTTCAAATTATAAGATACTTATACATTTTTCAAGTACAACTACTTAAATTCTGTCATGAGAATACTTTTCTGTTTTTACTTACTTTCGCATAATATCCTTTTGTGTCCCTTTTTGTTTGCAAAAATCCTTCGTTGAAAACAAATCTATATAGAAATAACGGTAAGTAGGTACATATGCATATGTATATACACGAACAAATATCACCATATATATAAAAAGAAAATGGTGATAACGACTTTATACGAATTTAGTTCAAACCTATAACAAAAGAAACAAAAAAGAAAAGTGAAATGAAGAAAAAGGCGAATAATTGTGAATTGCAGTTGACAGAGGAAAAATGCGAAAAAGCTAAAATTCATGCGACACTGAATTCGGAGTCGAATAAAAGAACAAAAAATATAATGCCGTAAAGAAAATCTACACTCTTGGTAGCTTGAATAAGCTTTATAAAACAAACGCCGAAGAATTGTTCGGGAAATTGTGATTAAAAAGAAAAAAATTCATATGAATTTTCTTCTTTGCAAGTTTTCAAAGGCATAAGGATATGACATTAGTCAACTTAAGTTATAAAAAAAAACGCACCACCGAGTGCCATCAAGAAAACGGGTACTGTTCACTTATTCAGTACCGGATTTCTTAGATATCGATTTACATTTAACGAGAATTAAATATGAAATCTGAAAAACAAATTAATGAACATTCTTGATGATTAATGCATAAGTGTTAAGTTACAGATGAGAATTTGTATCTAAAAATTAGAAAAAAAAACATTAATAAATGTAACTCTTACAACTGTCACATTGAACGCAAGGAATGACATCATTCCAGAAAACAAACATTCGTAGGTGGTAGCCATTACAAAATGTCCAAATCGAACAGGTTTAATAATTCTAATACTATTTAGATGCCACTTGCGTGCAAAATTTGTGAAGCATTGTATTTTATGATAATGAAAATATCGCTTTTAAGGCATAATAATTTCGGATAAGCTGCAGTTCAAACGTGGTTCAAGGAACCACATTTCAACAAAATAAATGAATTAAGGTCTGGTCAAACAGAACGCGGGACGGTAAGAACGCACCACTACCCTCCGCATTCTGATACATCAAACAGAATGCTGTCAGCTTTCAGCGTTCTACTTACCCAATTCTAAAAGTCAGGCAGCAAAAAAATAAGCAATAGTTGACATTCAAAAATTAACTTTGTTTTTTAACTTCCCATAGGAAGTTATTGTATAATGGGTCCGATTTGTCAAATTGAATATTTTGACATTTTATTTTGTTATACAGATAGTAATGCAGAAAGATGCAGAAAGGGCTCTCAAGAAAATTGCGTTTTTACCATAGCAGTTTAAAAAAAGGTGAACATTTTGGTTAACCCCAAATATCTCACGAACCAATAACGCTAGAGACTTGAATTAAATTTTTAATTATATATTGTAACGTGATACCAAACAAAAATATTTTTGGAAAAAAATCCTATAAATGGTTTTTTATATAAATCAAAAAAACTGAAAAAAAATAATATTTGTCACCTCGAAAATTTTACGAATAAAAAATGAATTTATCTCTAAAACAGTTTTGTGCAACGAAGAATAACGTTTTTAACATCTGGTAAAATTTTGAGAAAAATCGAATTGACAGTTTTTTTTATAAAAAATAAAAACCTAAAAAAAAACATTGCTGATGGTTGGTAAAAAATGATTTTCAACTTAAATATCTTTCAAAAATTTGCGACATTGGTCTTAAACTAATTTTATTTTTTAAAAAATATTGTTTTCAACATTCAGTAACATTTTGAGAAAAATCGATTTGACACTTTTTTTTACAAAAAAATTAAAAACCTGAAAAAAAAATAATAAAAGTTGGTAAGAATAGATTTTCGACTCAATTATCTTTTTTAAAATTAAAAATATTGGCTTCAAATTAATTTTATCTTATAAGAAATATTGTTTTGAATATTCGATAAAATTTTGAAAAAAATCAAACTTACAGTTTTTTTAACAAAAAATAAATACCTTAAAAAAGCATTACTAAAAGTTGGTAAAAATTGATTTTCGACTCAAATATCTTTTTTAAAATTAAAAATATTGGCTTCAAACTAATTTTACTCACAAAAAAAAATAATTTTCGACATTCAGTAAATTTTGTATTAAAATTCAACAATCAGTTTTTTTCATAAATCTACAAAAAAAAAGTACGCAAATTTGGTAAAAAATGATGTTTCGTTCTCGATATCTCGTGAAAAATAGAAGTTATTGACTTTAAATTCTTTTCATTCATCCACTTTGTATTTGTTTATTTAAAAAATAAAAAACTTTAAAGAAATGCTAAATCTCGTTAACAAAAATTGATTGTCGCGTTCTTTGTACAACTTGAACTTGTACGTCGCGTTCCATTTTAAACCGCTGGCATTGATCGCGTTCAGTTTAATAAGAATGTATAATTCTATAGTAAACCGTGAAAGCGACGAGCAAAATTGTTTCTTGTCCCACCGCACCGGACCGTGTTAATCTTAGGCCTTTAAACTTCAAAAATTCAACCCTGAGGAAAATGCTTAAAAATCATAAAAAATGATAATGACAGATGAAAATGCCTCTTTGACAGCCAAAGTTACTAGCAACAAAAGTTAACTTAAAGTTGGTATTGTTTTTTGATTTTCCTGAAAGTGTGAAGTTGTGTGAAAAAAAGTAATTTAAGATCCTGAAAGTGACTTGTGTGAAAAAAAAAATAATTTAAAGTTGCAAATAAAAAGTCCGATGAGAAGTCCATCTTACAGCGACAATTGAACCTATGCATTTGGTCAAGAGTGTATAAGTTTGTTCATTCAAGGATAAGGAATACTTTGAACACAAATAAAAAAACAAAGTTACCATCTAGAATGAAAGTGTCACAAAGAAACTGTAAAATTGTAAGAAAAGATAAATTTACCCTTCAAGTTCAACAAATTTTTGTTCGTTTGTTATTTTTTTTTATAATTAATATCACTCGAGGGCATCGTTTTGTTGTATGAAATGCATTACAATTCAACATTGGATAAATGCATATTGTCGGTTTATAAGAGCATCACCTTAAAAACTGACAAATATTCTGTTGTTTTTTTGATAAAAACTTGTTATACATTATTATCTGCAATAATCTTGGGAATTTCTATTCTCGATTGAAAAAATGCTTTTAATACATCTACATATATACTTATACTTATATACTTATATACTTAATATTATAAATGTGAAAGTAACTCTGTCTGTCTGTCTGTTACTCAATCACGCCTAAACTACTGAACCAATTTACATGAAATTTGGTATGGAGATATTTTGATACCCGAGAAAGGACATAGGCTACTTTTTACCCGGGGAAAATGACGCATTCCGATGGTAAAATTCAGGTGGGCCGATCGCTTTTACGCCTAAACTACTGAACAGATTTAAATGAAATTTGGTAAGGAGATAGTTTGAGACTTAAGAAAGGACACGAGTTACTTTTGACCCCGGGAAAACAACGCATTCCCATGGGAAAAATTACTTTCCGGGGAATCTGATCGCTTTCACTCCTAAATTACCAAATATTTGAGTAATATTTGGATGAAATTGGTATTACGGGAAAATAACGCATTCCCAACCCTTCTCATAAGTTGAGATTGAAGGTTGGTGTTCCAGTCCTGTTAATGAGAAATCTTGACGCATCAAAGTAATGAAATCGTACACGGCTACAGATTAAGGACGAAATATTATAAAAGCTATAATCATGACTGGATAGCAAAAGGAAAAAATGTTTTACTTCCCCGCTTTCCGATAATTCCAACCGATTTGCCGTTTCAGTTTAAAAAAGTGCAGTTTCCTTTGAAAATTTGGAAAAAAAAACTGTTTTTCCCATGGACAATTATATGTAGCGTGCTCACGAGTCTCAAATCCACAAAATCTTTACATTCTGGCCAAGGAAGGAAAAACAAAAAACGTCGTATATAAAAATGTATTGCAGTAATCTATCTCCTTCTTAAAATGTATTAACCTAACCTAACCTATGAGAACCACACTTATGTAGTATGGCCTCATCGCATCTGGGCACAATTCAAACATACGTACAAAAAAGTACAGCTCAGGTTTTTTCATACTACTATCCAAAAAAAGTATCTAATGCGGACGAAGTCGCGGGTAAAAGCTAGTCTTATATAAAGCAGAATTGGGTAAAAGCTTTTGTGGAAGAATCTTCAAACAACTGCTTACATCTTGACTTAACGCAGCTTTAGCTGGAAAGTTTAGATTTAGCTATGTTATATGAATTAATACTAACTGGTGTTTTTTAGAGGTACAAAATTTTAATTTGGCAGCACTATTTTAAGTGAAGGCCATTTTGTCAGCTGTCACTTGATTTTTTTTTTAAGTTTGGTTTGACATTTCAACGTACCTAAATAGACTGACACCTGAAAAACGCTTCTTAATTGTTCAAATTTATTTTTCATAAGTGAATTTTGTTTAACGAAGATCATTTTTGGTTGAATGGAAATGTCAATAAACAAAACTGACATATTTGGAGTGATGATAATCCTTAAGCTTGTTACATCGACAAAAACTGAGTGTTGGGTGGCCTTTATGGGGTGGTTTAGTAATACATCCGTTCTTCTTTTGAAACAATGCGGAAAGTCACGATTGGCTACTTGGAGGACAACATTTGAAGCCTCATTGCCGGTATACGGAAACAAATGTTCGAAAAAGTCGAAAATCGAAAATTGGACCAGATCAGATTACGTCCCAGGCAGCCGTGGCGTTAATATGTTAGAAATAATATTTAGTCTTTAATTATTCCAGTAACGTAATTTTGATGTCAATTTAAAACAATTATCTTTGTTTCATTAAATTTCAAAATTGCATACCTTTAAAAAAACACAACCTTTGTCATAGGCTATAATTTAAGCTTATATTTAAACAACTTAAAAGTATTGTTTGTTTTATTTATGATATAATTATGAATTTATAGAAATAATTTTCCTAAAAAAGAAAAAAAAAGAGTGCAAAAGTGGCAAAGCACGAAATAGCTATATCTCCAGCCAAAAACAATGAGTGGTAGCACCTTTAAGTTGTTGTTGTTGTTCAAAAACATTCAATGAAATCAAAAGGAATGGTGAAGTCTAACAAGCTGACATTCTAGTACGAATAGTACAATAAAAATAATAACAATAATAACTTAATAGTCTGGTTCATTACCGATCTTCCAACCTCTCCCCCTTTGATACGTACTACGAATTGTAAGTCTATCAAATAAGGTATGGAGAAAAATGGAGGAGGAACAAAAACAGCATACTTAAAGGAGCTTATAAAAAGGTTGATGCTTCAAATGCATTTGATAAACAATTAGCACATCTCGAACTGTGACGTCAGTGGTCTAAAGTAGTGGAGTGCGTAGTGCACACGACTTCTAAGACTGAGCAAATCTGATATGCGTGGGTTCGAATCCTATGTTGTGCATAAAAAGTTTTTCAAATAAAATTGGATTAAAGCTCAGCACCACAAAAAAGGAGACTGATGAGTGCAAAAGTGGCAAAGCACGAAATAGCTATATCTCCAGCCAAAAACAATGAGTGGTAGCACCTTTAAGTTGTTGTTGTTGTTCAAAAACATTCAATGAAATCAAAAGGAATGGTCAAGTCTAACAAGCTGACATTCTAGTACGAATAGTACAATAAAAATAATAACAAGAAAAAAAAATTTTACTACCGGAAGTATAGGTTTCAAAATCTGTCTCTTAAATTTAAGCTAAGTATGTTCGAGGATATCTTCCTTAAGTGATTTTTTCAAACATATATACATTTTTCAGGATTCTAAAAAAATGATTTACTGGCATTTTAAAGGCATTCACTAAGTTCAGTTAAAATGCCACTTAAATAGGACACTTTTTGCTTGTGTGCGTGAGAATGTTGTTTTTTATTTTTCTTAACTAGAACACAATTTGAATTTATATAAAATAATTTTATAGATTTTCAAAAATGAATAAATCTTTCAGGAATAAAAGCTAAGCGTTCATAAATTTGTTATATGCCACCTGCCATCTACATAAATCTTTTTTAGATTTTGTTGTCTACCTATAAAATTATATATACCAACAACGACAATATTGTGTTCATGTGGCTTCTCCACATGTGTGTGTTTGTTGACGACGACGAACGCCGCGACGCGAGGACTACGACAATGACAACGACGCACATATTTGTAAAGCCTTAAAGTTGCTGGCTGAGACATTTCTTTTTCCTGATTTTTTGATTAATGTGGTGACTGTA
Source organism: Eupeodes latifasciatus (assembly GCA_920104205.1). Taxonomy (NCBI): domain Eukaryota; kingdom Metazoa; phylum Arthropoda; class Insecta; order Diptera; family Syrphidae; genus Eupeodes; species Eupeodes latifasciatus. Next base: position 114,195,658 of record OV049925.1, on the reverse strand, counting down.
AGATTGATGTCAACATAGAGGAGAACAAAGATTTACCTTAAAATGAGGGCATAGATTTCCTCGAAAGCACTTTGATGCACCTGAACTTTAAACAAGTAATTTATAATAGTTTTGACACATATGTAGGGTAGGTAGATATAAGATCACAAAAGCCAGGTGCTGAGAAAATGCTTTTTGTTTTAAAAAACAATACAAAACTTTCTCAGTCGCCAATCCTGTAAAAGAAAACAAAATTTTGTAATAACTTTTCTTATTACTTTTCTTTGGATATACTACTTAACTTTGAATTTATTTAAAGGGTATGAGAAAGTTCAAGCAACCCAGATTTTTCATTATTTTTTAACCTACTTTGAAGCAAATATGTACAACTTCCGAAATTATCATATGATTTGAGTTTGCCATCATTTTTGTTCCTAAAATGGTTGAATACACAAAAAAAAACTATTTGACAGTTGGTAGCATGAAATTTGTAAACTTGAAATATTCGGTCTGTTCCCAACCTTGAGCGGAACTAACAATTGTCAACTATTGTTGCCCAAATGCTGTTCCACACTTCATACATTTGGGCAGAGAAAAGAAAGAGTAAAATAATTTTCCTTTCACACAAATTCTGTCCAAGAAATGTCTTTGGGTAGAAATTATTCGTCTGTCAAATGTCATATTGCGGTACGTAATTTTACTGCTATTAATGTCATCCGTTCGGTTTGCTTCGCTTTGATAGGTTGACAAAACTTACTGAAGAAATAGACAGTTCAAAACGATCCACTACATCCCTGAAACCATAGACACAGCATATAAAGACCGGAAACCAATCTGTCATTCTGATTCGCCTACAAGCTGAAACGTCAATTTTCACGCACCCTTAATTCTAATATCAATTGACCACTGCTAATGTCAATTCACCACTGTTGAAGTCAAAAATAAAGTAAGGTGATGAGAAATTCTTAAGGGGAGGCACCTAGTGGCTACGGCGACATTAGCTATTGCATTTTTTGGGAAGAGTACGATAACTCAGGCGACAAAGTTTAATGATGGATTTGTATAGAACAGTTAAAAACAAACATTTTTTACTATGGGAGGGGGTCTATTTCCCACCGTTTAGGCGATAGGGGCAATTTAAAATATGAACGTTAAATGGAAAAAAATGGTAATACTTACAACTAAGTTTTATACATTTTTTTAAAGCCAAAACTTTTGTCTATTAGCTTGTTTTTAAATCAAGTCAAAACTATGCAACTTAAAATAGTTCGTTGAGATATTATATTTTTAATAAATATTTATTAATCCGATCATCTCAGTTGCCTACTTAAGACTAACATCGCAAAAACATTTTTGCTGTAAACTGTCATCAAATATGGTTAAACAAACAACTTATGGTTTCTTAAACATACATGAATCACTTATTAGGAAAACAACATGTTCCTACGTGATTATATTGAAATGTAACATAATATTTAATATCATATTTCATGATCGAGACGATCGTGCTTATTGCTAATTATTATATTTTGGTTCATATTTTCTAATTACTAATGAAACAGACGTGTGTTAATTTCCATAGTTTTTGAAAAAAATTGTTTTAAACTCAAAATTTGGGCAAAAAAAGCTAAAAGAGGTTTAAAGTGTAGTTTTTAAAACTTTAAGATTATCTACTATTGTTTTTAGAATTCATTGCTCATATTTGTTTTTGATCAAAAACTAAAAACTAGATGATTTTATGTCTTCTAGTTCTTGAGAAAATTAACAACAAAAAATATTTTAATTAAATTATTCTTTTCTTGCTTGAGTACTTATTATTATCTTTTTTGAATGTTATAATAATTCTTTTTTTTTCAAATTTAAAAACGATTATTATTTCATAAAAGTATTTTGATAATTACAAAACAGTGACCAAGTTTTAACAATTTCACTATAAGTTAAGTTTTTCAAATACAAAAAAATAATAAAAGTGTGACATCACCTCAACATCACACCTATCATATACGGTTTATTTCTTCAAGGTGAGTTTGAAAACGTCAACAAAAATTCCAATGTTTGCATTTTTAAACATTTTTGATAGGAAAACAAATTTCATACAAATCTTCTCGCCCGAAAGTTAAATCAATCTGTCACACTACATCGTTGGATACTTTCACTATTTTGGATGCATAACAGCGGTATTGGCCAATACCGATTGATTCGTAAAGGGTTTGTGATTCACAACAATTTGTCGCAAGTTCATTTGGGTAAAAGATATTTTATCGTTTCAGGAACAACACCATCGTTATTCTCAATCCAGAAAATCACCTTCATGCTGTACATTTGCTGCTTCATCTTCCACTTCAGCTGGTCACAGCAATACAAGTCCAACATGATTTTAGTCAATCTGCGTAAGGATGCCGCTGGCAAAACAATCACCGACAAACACCTCATGCCAGAAGGTGAAGGTGGATTCTTTGAGTTCGTTTCGTCGCCTCATATGTTGCCTCGAAGTTGCTATGTCCGTGGCTATCTCTGGGGTAATTCCAGGCAGTAGCACTTGGGCTTACATCGTCATTTGGGTAATTGCCAATCAGGTAAAGTTGCAGGGAAATCATCGCTTGAGTTTCTCTTTTTAACTTTGTTTGTATTGTTTGCAGACTGAAAATGCTTGGCTTAAGGTGGCCACAGACGACGAACATGCTCGCGCAACATGCTCGTGCTCGCGCTAAATTCGTCGTCTGTGGGGTTGTTCGCGAGCGGCTCGCTGTTGCCGAAAAATTTCGATTTCATCGTGTTCGCCGGTTTCAATGTTCGTCGTCTGTGGCGATGTTCGCGAGCAAAACTTCATTTTTATTCAGATTTTCGTAGAGTACACATCACGGAAGAAAAACAATGGTGACAATTAGCCGTGGTTTGATTGATGAATTCATCCAAATTTTGCGCGGTGAAGATGCGATTTGGAATTGTGTGTGTGACAGTTATAAGAATACAATTTTTAAAAACTTCTGGCGATTTTATCTCCAACTCTTTTAATAAATTTACACGCGATCGAATATTCCGTTTATAAAGCCAGTCCATCATCCACTCTCTTTTTTTGCTTGATTTTTTTTTCCTTTCGCATAGGTAAATCATCATAAGGGCAACGACTTGCGCTTTTTCATCACACATGATGTTTCCTCTTCGGAGATTCAAAACGAAATGAATGTTCGCCGTCTGTGGAGGAACGCAGGAGAGCATGTTGCGCGAGCATGCTCGTCGTCTATGGCCACCTTTACGCACAAATGGTACAGAGAGAATTTCAAGAATTATCCAAAGAGACGTTATGCCATACATATATCCATATATTCTTTAGACGTTAAAAATTGGATATGGAACTTTTAAAACGGATACATTCCATAATCTAATAATAATAATTAAGTGCAATAGTTTTTAAGCATTTCCACGTTTACTTTCATTTTGATTCCTTGTCAGGTGCTATTTCTTAAGTTAAACAAAAAAAAAAGACTTTTGGTTCCAACGTTTGGTTGCGTTATATTTTTTAAGAACTATTTTTTTTATTATAAAAAAAAAAAACAAACAAAAATGTAAGCTTCAATTTAAATTAAAAACCATAAATATTGATTTTTCATGTGACAAAAAAAAACTTATAAGAACACGTCCAAGTGAGTTCCAATGTTCGTATTTTCCTATCAAAAATGTTTAAAAATGCAAAACATTGCAATTCATTTGGTTGTGTCCTTGGTACAATAATGTACCTACAGGAATGGTTTATACCTTCCTGGAATCCTTGAAGTGTGAGTAAGCATTTAAACTTTTTAGTAAAAATCAAACAAAAACTTATAAGAACACGTCCAAGTGAGTTCCAATTTTCGTATTTTCCTATCAAAAATGTTTAAAAATGCAAACATTGGAATTCATTTTGTCATTTGACAGCTAAAATAAAATCTAAAATTCTCACCACAGCAATTTAATAAAAAAAAACATCTGTCAAAACAAGTAAATACACCGCATCGAATTGTTGTTGGATTTCACATTTCAACATGGATGTAATGTCAAAATTACAAATACAAAAATGTAAACAAATGGGTGTTGAAAGGGTAAAACGTACGAAAGATTCCGGTCTTTATATGGTGTGTCTATGCCTGAAACTAAAATCTTCTTGGCCAACAAACCACACAAACATTGATGTGCACTTTGGCTTTGGAAAGTAGTCTAAGACCTCAAATCTTCTCAACATGCTTTCATAGAGTTTTTTTTTTGACACGAAAATGACTTCAACGCTATTTCGGTATATTTGCTGGGATAATATCTTCCACATAATCCTTAATACAATTTCAAAGTGTCTTTGTCTACTGCCCGTTGATTTTTTTTTAAATATTTTTCAATTTTTGTGATTGAATGAAAAAATTTTACAATTCTTGTCATAATTGTTCGCTATTCTTCATAAAATGTTTGCTACAGCTTTATTTATACCTTTTTAATACACTTTATATGTAATAGTCACCGTTCTTTCAAGTTTTTATTTTTAACATATGCTTTTGACATTTAAAAAGTGACAGATAATTTTTGTCAAGACACCTTTTTTATGCTTTTTTGGCAGTTTTCCTCTCTCTAATATAGTTTCATCACCATTCACCAAAATTTGACAGACCAACAATTTCTGAACAAAAATCTTCGGAACAATAGGTTTGTTAAGTGAGAAGTGTTTTCATTACTGAACTATATTTAAATAATAAAGTTTTACTAAAGTTTGAAAGGTCCAATTCAATGTTAATGTCAATTCTTTCAGAGTTCTCAACAAATATACAAAAGGTGACAAATCAAAATCTTGCATTGATTATCATTAAATGTTGAAAATCTTTTCTTCAATGTACTAAGAAACTTTAATACTTTTTAAGTTTCATTTTTTACTCATTGTATAAGAAATTGCGTATGAAAGAATTTTCAATAAATTTGGAAAAACATATTCTCGGACTACCAATCAAAAACGCCAAAGTTTCAAAACAACCACAACTATCAAATTAACTGTCAACGAAAAAAATTCTGTTAATTAAAAGTTATATGCTTCTTGAAAATACTTTTATATAATCTAAGCTGTTGAGACTTTCCTCAAGGATACATAAGTGCTTAAGTATAAATACCTGACAAAAAAACTATCATATAATCCAAAATTCTTCTGAATCAAATCAAACAAACTTAATAAAAGATGCATCTATGTATCTCATACCCGAAGCAAATTAAATGAAACATTTCCATGAGGTACCTTCTCTACGTTAATTCTGTAATCGTAAACCTAATTAATAAAAAGCTTCAAGTGCTTATTTTGTATCTTCACTTAGATTAATGTTAAGCAACAAAAAAATTTCCATCGAAACCCAAACTCTTTATTTTGTATTTTCCATTTTGATGCATTTCCATGCGAACAAATCTAGAACAGAAACAGAACTAACTTTTCAAGTGGATGAGTGTTGTCATGACCTCCACCTCTAAGTTTCTCAACTAAAATTGTGTCATGCTCATGCCGCTTGAATCAGTTCAATTCAATAATGGTAATTGTATGTTGTTCAATTCAAAGTGGCTTGAACTGAACTTAACTTTGTAGTTTCGATATAAATAGGTGCAGGGTGTTTCTAACTTTCTAACTTTGTTTCGTAAGATGTATAAAGCAGAAATTTGTGTTAAAATGTCAACGTTTTGAATTAACTCGAGTTTAATCAATCAATTTTTATGTCACCAGAACTGTGGTGAACTGACAGATCACGAGATTGAGTTCAATAACTCCGTTCTTAAAAATCTTTGATTTAGCATATTTATTTGTTTCTGCTTCTTCACTCTTAAATGGTCAAAGTCTTAACGTCAAAACTACACAATGACGTTTTTTTAATATAGGTATTGACCACTATTGTGAATGTCATGTATCAATTAATAGTTCGTAAATGTCAAAGTTTGACATTTAACCAGTGAACTTATGGGATGGTTCAGATTTAACAATTTAACAAGAAAGTGAAAACCATCAGTTCAAAGTTGCTTAGTTTTTCAATTAATAGACTTTTAAATGTCAAATATCTATATTTATTAAATATCAAAGTCACAATAGGACCTATTGCTAGCTCTATTGAGGGTGACTTTTTTTGAGGTAACTCATTTTGACGTTTAATAATTATATTATCAAAGTTATTTTTGACAACCTTCTGTTAATCCAACGCACGGTTCAGAAGAATGTTGATGTTTAGTTCAAACTCACTTCAAATTTTGTTCAATCATTTTTTACATAAATTTGCCTCTTTGCGTTTTGTAATGTCTTAATTATCATCTAAGAAACTATAAATAGGGGGGTGAAATATTCAATTACAATACCCAAAATTCAATGTAATTAATTCTTAAAAACAATGTTTTAAACAATTTAAACAAAAAAAAACAAACAAATAAATCGTTTCATTAGCTTAAAGAAGCAATTTACCAAATTTACCTTAAGCTTTTTAAACATTTCGCAATTATTACAGCTTCATATAAACAAACATTTTACTTAAGTTATTCATTACCTTTAAATGTCTGAATGGAATTTCTCCATTAAGATAATCTTTATGTGTAAATATAATATGAATATTGAAATAAATAAAAGTATTTAAAGCCAAGTGCTTCATCATATGAGCTTGTGCATGCATATTTTACAGAATATCAATTCAATATATGGAATCATATTCATAGGTATGAGCTTTAATCTCTTTATCTGACATTAATTCCGATGAATGTTGTCTGCTTGTTTTGGGAATTGAGTTTTAAAGCAATTCGATTTTAATATAAAGGAAACGGTTTCAGATATCGATTCGATGGCCACGGTTTTGTACGTATAATTTGGAAAACAATTATATTTCCCTTTGGTATAATATATAGACATGGTCTAGGGTTGATCTTTTGAGTAGGAAACGTCAGTATTTAATAATTGTTTGGAACTAATTCCAATAAGGCATCAATAAACTATAGCGGTATGTACGGTAATTTAATGCCAATCTAATCTAGAGATGTCCTCATGAAGTTTTTAATTAATATTATTTGCGCAGATGTTCTTAGAATTAAATTTAAATTCATTATTACAAATAGCTCAAATTAGCTCAGTTTGAAGTTTGCATTTTCACTTTGTAAATATGAATGGAGTTGAAATGAGCTTGGTTTGACTAGGTCACACTGAGAACCCTGAATTGATTTTTAATTTATTTCATTTATATAAAGAATACGTTTTGATTGAACTCATGTGATAAAAAGCTTAGGTTGATTTGAGGGGTATAATTTCAAAACTCTTCTATTCCACTTTTTTTCAAAAATGAGTTAAGTATGAGAAAGTGTTCTTTAGAAGAGCCCTCGTCTATGTATTTAGCTAAAATTTATCAAAACTTGTTACTTCCTATACTTTTGAGTACTCAAAAAGTGAATTTTTTTTCAAAACTACACTATTCCACTTAGTCGTTTAATTCAAAACTCATTTATTCCCATACAAACCAAAATCCGCACCAAAACTCTTCTTTTCCTATGCCAATTAAAGTAGCCGCTTTCAAAACTCGTGTATTCCAATAACATTAAAAAGGCGGGAATCTTTGTTGTTTTGAGAGCATTCATGGGTTAAACTATTTAGTGTTGCAATAATTCTTGTTAAGAAAACATCTTTGGTAAGTTCGCAGATAAAATAATGTTTTATAAGTAGATTTATATTTAATAATTAAACATATTGTATTTATAGATCATGAAAAAAAAGTTTACTTTCTTTTCAAAACTCCTCTATTCCTAAATAGGTTGAATCAAAAACTTTACTTTCTTTTCAAAACTCATTTATTCCTAAATAGGTTGAATCAAAACTCAACTATTCCAATCGTAATTTTCAAAACTCTTCTTTTCCAAATTAAATTGAATTTTTATAATTTTTAGATTCATCTTATAGGTTCAAAACCAAAAAAAATAGATAAAGATCATTCCAAACTTCAAATTTAGCCTTTCGACCAATCGCTAATGTCATTTTAGCAGCTTTTAATGGTTTTTTTCGTTTTACTTAAAATTCTAAAAAGTGGAAAAGAAGAGTTTTGAAATTATACCCCTCATTTTCAACTTCAATTGAACCCCAGCTTTCGATCCTGCAAATAAACAGCGTGATAATTTCTCAACTAAAATGAACGCGTTCGGTCTATAAAAGCAACTAAAGATAAAAGTAGAAAATGTAAGGCCCACCATTCACTGCGCAATTTTATATTAAAAAAGAAGATGTAAATATTACATTTTCCGTTTGCCATTGTAAAAAAATATGTCAAATTATTTGTTCACCAATTTTTTCCTCAAATTATGAAAAATTGTATAGTAAATTTTTTTGATTTTAAGATTTCGTTGAAAAAATTCTACAAAAAACACAAATTAAGAACTCCTAAAAGTTTCTCGACTCGTTGGCGATGGAAAGCAATGTAGTTGATTGCTGTTGCCGGAAACTTGAATCAACTCGGAGGAACCTCCAGCAACTTTAAGTTTGTTTTGGGAATTTTGAAGCTCAGGATTAAAAAATGAAGTTAAAGAACCTGATCAATAAATAAAAAAGTTTTGGGAGCAAAAAAGGTGAAGTAGCGAATAAAATCAATTGCGTTACCCAATGGAACACGATGCATTTGTTTTGTCATTGGTTTGGGGGTTTATTTTGTTGGATATAGTGTTGGATTGGCTGTCAAAGATTAATTCAAATAAAATTTTCCTTAATGCAAGTCGGAAGAAGAAACTTTATTTTAAAAATATATAAAATAAACAATAATTATAGATAAAATATATTTTTCTTTTCCAAACAAATTGATTTGAAGAAAAGATGATACACTCTGATGTTTATATTGAATGCAACTCCACAAGTTTTGCAATCGAATAAATCACAAAGCATTTATATCAAACTGACAGATGAAAATTGAATTGATGGTGTTGTAAATAAAGCAGACGTAGATCTCTCCAAAAATTATAGATCTGCAAATTTAATTTCAAATGCAAAATAAATCAATTTTATTGCCCAATGGAATGCTCGAGGAAGGGGAAAATCTGTGATAAGTTGATTTATTTTACTAATGAAAAGGCCTCATAAAAAAATTTCATAACGCAATTACCTTATCAAATTACGAGAAAATTTGTGTGGAATCTCAGTTTTTTTGATTCTGTTTACAAATTATAAACCTGATGAAGACATTCATAAAAATCCGACGAATGAGTTGCGAATACATTTGGAGCGAGTAGTTGACATTTTAAATATGATAGAAATGTCAAAATTGACAATTGACTCCCTCTGCAGTCTGTTCATCGGATTCAGTAATCGAAGCGATTGTATTTCGGAATTTTGATATTTTTAAAGCTGTCAAAACCATGATGATGTCCAATCCTATATGCAAATGCAAATACACAAAAGAGTGTTTCAAAAATTACAGAAGGCTTTAATGAAAGTTAATTTTACTTTATTAAAGCACAAAAATATACTTATTTACAGCAGAGGCAAAGAATATAGATACATATCACCATTTCCATTAAGTACGATGGATGGCGTAGTTTCAAAGTGAATCGGTATCATGGCGCTTCGCGGCGCGTCATTGGTACGAGTGCGGGATGGAATTTTGTTCGATAATTGAATTCAATTCAATCCCACAGGAGGTGCACTGATTCTGATGTTTATAATTATTATGATTCAAAAAGGTGGTGGCTGGTGGTATAATTATTCCAGCCATTGATTTTAATTTCTGTGTTTTCGTTGGGGGAATTTGGTAAATGGAAATTTTACACAATTTTCTGTGTCGCTCTGAAGTGCAGAAAATTTTGTGTTATTATGTAGTTTTTATTTTTTGTAATTTTTTATTTTCCAATGGTCTATGGGGTGGTTTGAAAAATTCATATTAAAGCAAACCACAAGGAATATACATAAATGCTCTGGTGGTATGAGTTAAGTATCAGAGTACGAAGAAGTAAACGACTGATGAAATTATATTCGAAACCTATATCATAACCTTTACTACTAGGTATGTACATCCCATAACCACATAATGAAAGATTTAAATTTAAAATAAAATCCCCTAGGATACAAATTTAATTGGTAGCTACATTTAAAACTGTAGACCAACATATTTATATAAATTATTTAAAGGTTTTTAACTTTTAAGTGCGTGATGGCAAAAAACAAAAATGGAATTTCAGCAAAATTTGTGTGGGTGCAGATGCAGAGAAAATATTAATAAAATTTTCGATCGATTTTATTTTCTTGTGTAGCTCTAGCTAGCCCTCTGGAGCTGTGCCGACTTTAAGGGAGTCCCAGACCAATCGACAACAGTTCAAGGTTAAAACTCGTCATAAGGTTGTCATTTAAAAACGAAAAACCTACTTTGGGGACGTTCTTTGAGTAGATGAAAATGCCGACGCAGGGTCATTTGCCTATAGGGTAGCTATAGAAGTTTTTACAAGCTTGTTTCTGTAATTAAAATTAGGTGGCGCAACAGTCAATTGAGAACTAGGGCCTAGTGACTTACAACTCTAAACCACTTCTGTGTGCGAGTAAATTTGTCAGGGATGGAGGGCAGGAGGGGACCTACAGTTTTAAGACGAATCCTAACGGCTAATTTGAGAAAGCAATTTTCATAACAAGAATTACTCTTGGAGGATTTGTCAATTTCTCGCAAGAGGCAGTACCCGTGAAAACTTTTTTTTTTTAATTAAGGTGGCACAGGCAGGGATTGAACCCAAGACCTCTGGCGTAACAGTTCTACACACTAACCACCACGCCACGGGTACTACGTTTCTGTAATTACATTCACCCTATGTCTTATTTCACCCTAAATAAATAAATTAGGTGGCGCAACAGTCCGTAGAGAACCAGGGCCTAGTGACTTATAACTCTAAACCATTCCTGTGTGCGAGTACTGTTGTCAGGGATGGAGGGGAGCTACAGTTTTAAGCCGAATCCGAACGGCTAATTTGAGAAAGCAATTTTTTATGACAAGAATTGCTCTTGGAGAATTTGTCGATTCCTCGCAAGAGGCAAAACCCGTGAAAAAAACTTTAGGTGGCAAAGGCAGGGATTTTTATTTCACTAAAACTTCACATGGGATTCAAGTGGAATTATGGTCTATAGTTTGTAGTCGTTCAATTTAAATCCGGATTCTGAAAAAAACATAATTCAAATTATGAAATAGCGTCAACAACAAAGTTATGTTGGTTTCTATATTAAAGTGGGAAACAACTTCCCTGAAAAAAGTGTAATTATTTCCCACTAGCATTCAAACAATTCTTTGCAGTTTGATTTTTTTTCTTTCATGTTTAACAAATTAATTGAATTAAAAAAAAAAATATTTGTGGACAAATTTGTCATTTATATTCGATGGGAATTTTAAAAAGACACTCGGAAAGAATAGTTATAGAATTCTTACACTAAAACTTTCCGTAAATCAGGACCAATCATAAGGTCGCATATTTAACTTCCCATAGGAAGTTATTGTAATGTGTCCGATTTGTCAAATTGAAAATTTTGACATTTCTCGACGTTCCAAGGTCCCTAGAGTCAAAATAAAAGATTTTTAGAAAGATGTCTGTGCGTGCGTGTGTACGTACGTTCGTACGTCGTCCATAGCTCAAGAACCAGAAGAGATATCGACTTCAAATAAATTTTGTTATACAGATAATAAAGCAGAAAGATGCAGAAGAAGCTCTCAAGAAAATTGCATGGGTGGTTTTTTTTACCATAGCAGTTTAAAAAAAAAGGTGAATTATTTTGGTCAACCCTAAATATCTCATGAACCAATGAGATATTTAGTGTTAGAGACTTGAATTAAATTTTATATTATATATTGTAACGTGATACAAAACAACCATATTTTTAGAAAAAAATACAATTAACGGTTTTGTTTATAAATCAAAAAAACTGAAAAAAATGTCTTACATCGAAAATTTTACGACTAAAATATGATTTCATCTCCAAAACAATTTTGTGCAACAAAGAATAATGTTTTTGACATCTGATAAAATTTTGAGAAAAATCTGATTAACAGTCTTTTTTATAAAAAATAAAAACCTAAAAAAAAACATTACTCAAAGTTGGTAAAAATTAAATTTCGACTCAAATATCTTTTCAAAATTTTGAGAAATTGGCTTTAAACGCTGATTAATTTTCAGCTTAAGAAATATCTTGAAGAACGGAAGCTTCTTAATGACCGACAGTATGGCTTTCGTAGCAATAGGTCCACTGGTGATCTCATGGTTCATCTCACCGAACAGTGGAACAAATCTTAACATCGTTTTGGAGAAAGTAAGATTATTGCACTTGATATTTCAAAAGCATTTGATAGAGTTTGGCACCAAGCTCTCTTATCGAAAATGCGTGCTTTTGGTATTGATGAATCTCTTCTTCGTTGGATTAGAAATTACCTTTCTAACCGTTCAATACAAGTAGTATTAGATGGTTCCAAGTCTGAAATTCATAAAATAAATGCTAGTGTCCCCCAGGGCTCCGTTTTGTCTCCGACTCTCTTCCTTTTATTCATAAATGATCTCTTGTCTGTCACTTCTAATCCATTAAACTGTTTCGCCGACGACAGTACCCTCAGCTTTTCATATTCGTTTCTAGATTCACATCCTTGTCCTTCGGATGTGGAACTTCAACGGCAGCGAATGATAAGCTCATTAAATTGTGATCTTGACAGCATTGCCCAATGGGGAATCAAAAACCGTGTAGAATTTAATGCTTCGAAAACTCAATGCTGTCTCCTGTCGTTAAAGCGTAACGCACCCCCGATGCCACTATCTATGAGTGGCACTTGCATCCAGGAAACCAATCAACTATCAGTACTCGGTATGTGTATTACAGATCACCTTTTATGGAATGATCACATATTCGATATCGCCAAAAATACTGCCAGGTGCTTAGGATTTCTCCGACGATGCAAGAAATTTTTCACCCCTTCTGATTTGGCTGTAATTTACAAAGCTTTCATCCGTCCAAAGCTTGAATATAATTCGCATATCTGGGCAGGTGTCCCTAAAACAAGTTTAAATCTCTTGGATAGAACTCAAAAAAGGGCTTTAAAAATGATAGGCGACAGAACTATAATCGAAACATTTACATCGCTAGAACACCGCCGCCGCAATGTTTCATGCCTTTCGTTGTTTTATCGATATTTTTACAAACAATGTTCTGTCGAATTAGCCAGTTACATTCCACCCCTTAAACTATTTAGTCGTAATACTCGCACTTCTAGGAATGCTCATCAGTTTACCCTTGAGCTCAATTTCGGGCGTACTGTCAAGTATAGAGATTCTTTCTTAAATCGCACATCGAGAATGTGGAATGCTTTGGCCAACTCTGTTTTTCCCTCCCATTTTGATGTTCAGAACTTTAAGACCAATGTGCACCGGTATCTCCTTTTAAATCCTTCCCTATTTTCCTAACGCTCGCACTGTGTTTAAATATAAACATATAAAGGGTACTAATAACCCCTTGAGTGCTTGTGAATTATAAAAAAAAAAAAATACTTTTATCTTTTAAAAAATATTGTTGTCAAAGGGCAGTAAAATTTTGAGCAAAATCGAATTGATTGTTTTTTTTTACAAAAAATAAAAACTTTAAAGAAATTTTAACAAGAATTGGTACAAATTGATTTTCGACTCAAATATCTTTTTAAAAATTTGAGATTTGAGATTAAAAATCTAATTGACAGTTTTTTTTGCAAAAAATAAAAACCTAAACATAAAAATTAATAAAAGTTGGTAAAAATTGATTTTCGGTTCAAATATCTTTTCAAAACTTTTAGATTATGGCTTCCAACTAATTTCAACTTATAAGAAATATTGTTTTCAACATTCGAAAAAAATTTGAGAAAAATCTAATTGACAGTTTTTTTACAAAAAATAAAAACCTAACAAAAAAAAACAATACTAAAACTTGGTAAAAATTTAATTTCGACTAAAAATCTATTTAACAAAACCAGATTTTCAAACTAAACTATTTCTTCATATCAAAAATATTGTTGGTAATTTTGAATTTTTTAAGAATAATTCAACTGGCAACTTTTTTTACCCAACACGAAAACCTACAAACTTTTAAGCAAGACAACGTTGTGGGAAGTTATCAGTGTGGGTCGCATCCCAGCCTCTTTTTTTATAGCTTTTAGACTATTAGATCATGAGTCTTCGTTCTTTCTTTCTAATCTCAAAACATAATTAAGTACATTTAAGACAACTTCTGATTCGGAGTTAGTAATGACTTTGCAGAAGCTGATTGTGTTTTACAGGGTGTTTTTTAATCACTTCTCCCCACTATTTGAAGGTCACGTGGTATCAACCAAGGCACATTTATAATTCTACAAAGAACATTCCTTTAAATTTTGGGATGGCTTCTGTATTTGTTTTCTTTGTATAGCACCTCATAGTTAGATGCCATAAGTCCAAATGGGTTTCAGTGTTTTTATTTTCTTAAAGATGTATACAGCTTTGAAATGAAATAAAAGAAAGACGTTTTTTTTTTAAATTGACATACAATTAGCTTAATTCAGAAGATAATCTTCTGGCATTATAATTTCAATATGATTTCTAGCATATGACTTTTTCCAACAATTGTGTTCGTATATCGGAATTAACTGAGCGAATGTTATCCTACAAGCGACTAGCGACTTCAAATATCCCATATGTTGCGCCATCTTGTTAAAACCACAACTCCTGCTTCTCTGGTTGTTCATTTTAAGAATGAAATTGTCAGTTATCTTTGCTCTTTAGCAGTTGTCTTTGAATGTTACGTTCTGGCCATCATCGATTTGACAGAAGTACGGACCAATTATTCCATCTACCCATAAAGCACACCAAACTGTCAGTATTTATGGATATAACGTGGTCTCAATATAAACTGAAGAATTATGATCACTCCAAATAATAGCAGTTTTATTTATTGACGTGAGCTTTTTTATTGCTAAACAAAATTCTCTTGTGATAGTTGTGAATCATATTTTAGGCCCATTTACCGTAGCTTATTGTAGCTTTTATTCTTGAAATGCCAAACCAAACTACTAAAGACAAATCACTTGACAGCTGACAAAATGGCCTCTAGTTAAAATAGTGTTGCCAATTGATAGATAAATCAGAGTTCTTTCATAGTAACTTCCACATTTTTCTTCTTCAAGTTTAGCTCTTCTCTTTTATTTTTGACGTGCTCCTTCCATTTAAGCTTTGCATCCAAAGTAATTTCAAGGTTTTTGGTAGTATTGAAGTATAAGGTACTACATTAATTATGTTTTTGTTGGTAAGGTTTGTGTGCGTCGATTTCGTTTCATTTAATTTGGTGCTTCATTTTTACGTCCAATTACTATTTTTATATAACTTTGTATGTAGTCTTTGTAAAAGATTTTTCTGGCACCAATATTGCAGTATCATCACTAAATGTGGTCATAATATCGTCCGTCGATGAACTTAAATATCCCTTCAATATAAAAAAAAATAGTGTTGGCCCTAATACACTTTCTTGTGGTACTCTGGCTACAATTTGTGATTTTGGTCGTACCATACTCTTTTGTGTCAGTTTTTAACTTAGGATTTCGGTATTTTGCAGTTCTGTCTGAAATGTTGGAAGCAAGTCCCAAGTTCTAAAACTTATCAAAGGCTTGAGCAACATTTAATAAAAATATCCGAAATTCGAAGAACTTGGTCTAACGTGGAATGTTTATTTCAAAATCCAAACTCATGGCTCGAAATAAGTCTTCTTTTTCTATTATTTCTCCAAACCTTTTCAGGTGAAGTTTTTGGAAAATGGTAACCATTATTGATATGACCTTTCCTTGTATTGGTCTAAAAATTATTTCGGCAAGCAGAGAATGTGAGTTTTTAGTCAACAATGGGTGCAAATGGTGCTGTCATCAAGATAGGATATTAAACAACAAAGTCTTGGAAAAATGTCACGTCACTAAAACGTTATGATAGTTAAAGACTTTGTTTACCTAGGTTCTAGGTATCGCTATAAATTTAGACAATGACACCAGCGTTGAAATCAAACAAAGAATAAAGGCCCAACTATAATAGGCATAAGCAAACATAAGCTTATGTCAAAAACCCAACGAAAATTCACTTAAGTTTGTGAAATTACTGCGGATAGCCATAATGCAATTTTGCTCACGTATCTACATGTCAAAATAATATTCGCAAAACACTCTATATGAAGATATAAATCCTTTGTATGTATCACCCTCCAAAACCCATTTGTTTACATTGTTGTATTTGTAATGTGAAAGAATTCAACAAGAAAAATTGACGTGTTTCCACGCATACATAGAAATAACTAATGAGTTTTTTGGTGAAATTTCATAAATTAGAGGAGAATTGACACGCACACTATGAATAAGTTTATGAGGCTGATTTCCGATAAACATTCTGAGAGAAATTATCTGCAGTGGAGTTGGCCTGTGTGTATTTGATCCAAACTGTCAGATTTACTTATGCGGCGAGCGACTGGGATCGCTCTTGCTTAAGTTTGCTTAAGTTAACGAAACTGAGAAAAATTGAACGAAACGGAGCTAGACTCCATTATGTTCACTCGTATTGAGATTCTTTGTATTCGCACGTTTACTTATCCGCGCATATGTATGCTAGCTTATGCCTATTATAGTTGGGCCTTAAGTCTTGCAAATCGCTGCTTTTTCGGACTTAGAAGGCAATTGAGTTATAAAGTCACCCTTTATAAGTCTTATCTAAAAATTGGGTGGCGCAACAGCCCGTTTCAGAACTAGGGCCTAGTGACTTACAACTCTCAACCATTCCTGTGTGCGAGTACTTTTGTCAGGGATGGAAGGGACCTACAGTTTTAAGCCGAATCCGAAAGGCAAATTTGAGAAAGCACTTTTCATGACAAGAATTACTCTTGGAGAATTTGTCAATTCCTCGCAAGAGGCAGTACCCGTAAAAAACTTTAGATGGCATAGGCAGGGATCGAACCCAAGACCTCTCGAATGAAAGTCCAACGCACTAACCATCATGCCACGGGTACTACGGGTCTTATCTATTCAAAAAAAAGAGTCCAACGACTTAAATGACTATGCCATGTAGAGCGAATGGACACCAACGCACGCATGTGGGAGAGGATCTCAACCTACTTGACGTGGAAAACTTGATAAGCGAAGAGCTGGTTGGAGACTCATGTTGGTTGATGCCCGGGTCCTACCCGGACTCTAGCGCCACCTGAATTAAGATAGTAAGTATTGAAGGACTTACTTGTTTCAGTCTTATGATAAAGTTCTTAACCAACATTTTTTGTTCAATTTTGCTCTGTCGACCTATGACCCTGCAGTAAATATGTCTCGAATTATTATTCAAAACACAATATACCCACCTATACTGACTTAAAACACAAGCCATACTGACTTAATTACTAAAACAAAACTTTTTAACTTAATAAAGTGAGGTAGCACAGTTCAAAGTACATATGTATATGTTACTTTTTCAAAAAGCATACATTTTTGACACTTCTAATGATTGAGACAAGCAATCAGTTAATATGTTGTTGTCTTTGACAATCAGGGGCACGTTCAAAAATTCACAAAAGTCATAACGAGAGCTTATAAGATTAATTTTATATTTTTTCTATTACTCTTACCTCTAAACGACACGAACAGCAATTTATTTAAAATGTTACTTAAGTATATTCTTGTACCTTCATTTATATAGGTATCTATCAATCTAATCTGTGATATAAAAATAAAACAAAAATATGAATATTATTATTCTTTTCTGAAACTGACAGCACGAATTTAATATTCCCATCATGCTTTAGTGGAAATGTCAATTTATTATTATCTTTATTTGCTTATGCATGTATATATGGTATACGTAAAGCTAATATCATCAACAAAAAGGAAGCAACAAAAGGACATGAAATTATTTCCCATGACCACGGAAATCACACGATAAAATAAAATAAAATAAAAAATAAGCCTTCAATACAAACATGAAATTGCCAATTGACACGAACATTTAATGCGGTGAGGGAAGGTTCAAGGGGTGAGGAGCGACATCATCCGGTTGATGGTCGACGAGACAGGGGGGTGGTATAGTACAATAATACTCCTCTATTTCCATCTCAGGACATTTATGATAATTCAGGTTCTCCCGATTCTTGGAAATGAAGAAATGGTCCCGACGAGAAAGGAATATTTTTATTTCTTCCAGCACCCCACCCCTCCCCAAAAAAAGAGATTGAAAAGATTTGCGGGTAGGCAGAGGCTGAGATATTGTTCAAAGTTGTACAATGTTCGTTATTCAGGATATTGTTGGTGTCTTTTTTGATACCAACCCAGAAGAAGTGAAAGATATGAATTTATTTATTGATTATTTAGAGACAAATTATTATTATTTGGAAAAGAAGTTGACCGTAAAAATGGCAATAAATTATGTTTTTTTTTTCTTTTTCAATAAGATAAAAAGCCTTTTTTTTTCTGCCGGGAATTTGTTTGTAAGGAACATTATTTTAAGTTTTATTTATTCAGTCAATAAATAAGGGACGATTAACTTGATTATTATAATGATTGACTTAATCAGAGTCCCAGCCTTAAAGTGTGAGGGTTAAATTAAACCTTGATAAATTCAGGAAGTTAATGAAGTAAGCAATGGATTGTATAGTTTTATCTTGAAAATGTGTTTGACATTTTGTTTCCTTAGGACTGTTCGACTTTTCGACATGAATAGACACTCCATTCAAAAATGTCTTTTTGACTTAACCAGTGTACATAGATTTATTTTTGGAGTTGATTGACTTGTGTTTATATGGCAGTTGGAAAACTGGGCTTTGTAGCGAGTTATAAAATTGTGGTTTAGTAATTTTTAAAGCTTAATGTGTTAAACGTCACTTAAAATGTTCAAACCCTGGTTGAAATTTAGTTAACTTACCGAAATCTGCGAGTTAAAATTCCTAAGCTTCAAATCAAATATAACACCACTATTTTCTAACATTCTTTTAGTTTAAATGTTGGATAATTCTTTGGAGAAAACAAGAAGTTTTTAAGAGAAATCAATAGATATTTATTGTACAAACATCTTCAATTACAAAGATGGGAAACCTTTGAACATTTACATTGTTATATTTATAGTTTCGACATTATGTCAATGAATATATGCGAAAACCAACAACAAATAAAACTGAGTAAGTTGGCGCTATTGGACAAAAAAAAACAAGAACAAAATATTGACAGCTCAACTATTGACAGCTATCAACATTGAATTTTTCAAATTTTTCGAGAATTCAATGTGGAAAATTGTATCAAGGGTGTGTTCGAAAGGGTGAGTTTCCCTTGGAAAATCACAAAACTAGGTGTGAGAGTGCAATTTATCGCCACTTAAATTAGATTTCGTTTATGATAAACTCCAGTATAATTAGAATATCAATGTGAGAACTCCCGCAAGTATACTTTGTTTCTAAGTAGAGTTCATATTAGATTTTCTTGCGTTACAAATCCCGATCAACAGTTGTCGGAACGATTCGCCTATTATGTATATAGTTAGCAGTACTTTGTCGAACATTTATATTTATTTTGCAAATACTTGTGGATATGGTCTAGCTATGTCAATTTCATCCTCTGGCTTAGCTCATTCTCAGATTGCTCATAATCTTAGCAGGGACTCCTCAATGAAATACTGGACAACTAATTTATCGAAAGAATTATATTTGCGAAAATCCTTCTTTTTAATTAACAAATCATTTTTTGAAAGAACTGTCTTAAAATACAAAAACCTTTTCATTTCATAAATAATTTTTTCAGAAAATTCCCTTCCTTTTGACACCTCAGGTTTTTTAAGTAACTTATTTAAAAGCGGATGAAAGCACCTTGGGTTGTTTCGAGAGAAAAGTTCTTCGTGTGATCTAGGGTCCCGTATGCATCGAAGGGGAGTGGAGGAGAAGATGGAACGACGAGCTGTACGGGCTGTACAGCGACGTAGACTTAGCCAGAAGGGTAAAAGTCCAACGACTAAGATGGCTGGGTCACGTAGTTCGTATGGAAACCAATGCTCCGGCCCGGAAAGTCTTCGAATCCACACACACAGGGCAGCGCAATAGAGGAAGACCGCGGATCAGGTGGCGCGCACAACTTGGAGCGCGAAACTCGAGACATCTAGCTAGAGACCGAGCTAGATGGATAAGTTTGTTGGGTGAGGCCCTAGTTCACACAGGACTGTAGTGCCACATTAAGTAAGTAAGTAAGTATTTAAATTTCACAGCTTTTATTAAGCCATTAACTAATCAAATGATTTAAACATATTGCTGAAACTCTCAATTAGACCTCCGTTGGTTGAAATTCAAGCCCTCCCCTGAAATCACCAAACCTCCCTTGATATTTCAAGGCCTCCTTTGGTCTATCTAAACTCCTCAGAAATCTCCGGCTCCGGATCAAAAAATCACTTTACACCTTCTATGAACTGTACCTACCTCCCTTAAAATTTTAAGAGCTCCCTTGAAATATACAGACCTCCTTTGATATTTTTAGACCTCTATTGATTTTCAAAACCTCCCTTGATGTTTCAAGACCTCGCTTGGAATATCCAGGCTTACTAGAAATTTCCGGGCCTGCGAAGATCAAAACCTCCCTTGAAATCTCGATAACTCTCGCTTGATATTTCGAGACCTCCTCTGAAATATCGGGTGATTTTTCAAGAGCTTGAGAACTTTTTTTTAAAAAAAAACGCATAAAATTTGCAAAATCTCATCGATTCTTTATTTGAAACGTTAGATTGGTCCATGACATTTACTTTTTGAAGATAATTTCATTTAAATGTTGACCGCTGCTGCGTCTTAGGTGGTCCATTCGGAAAGTCCAATTTTGGGTAACTTTTTCGAGCATTTCGGCCGGAATAGCCCGAATTTCTTCAGAAATGTTGTCTTCCAAAGCTGGAATAGTTGCTGGCTTATTTGTGTAGACTTTAGACTTGACGTAGCCCCACAAAAAATAGTCTAAAGGCGTCAAATCGCATGATCTTGGTGGCCAACTTACCGGTCCATTCCTTGAGATGAATTGTTCTCCGAAGTTTTCCCTCAAAATGGCCATAGAATCGCGAGCTGTGTGGCATGTAGCGCCATTTTGTTGAAACCACATGTCAACCAAGTTCAGTTCTTCCATTTTTGGCAACAAAAAGTTTGTTAGCATTGAACGATAGCGATCGCCATTCACCGTAACGTTGCGTCCAACAGCATCTTTGAAAAAATACGGTCCAATGATTCCACCAGCGTACAAACCACACCAAACAGTGCATTTTTCGGGATGCATGGGCAGTTCTTGAACGGCTTCTGGTTGCTCTTCACTCCAAATGCGGCAATTTTGCTTATTTACGTAGCCATTCAACCAGAAATGAGCCTCATCGCTGAACAAAATTTGTCGATAAAAAAGCGTATTTTCTGCCAACTTTTCTAGGGCCCATTCACTGAAAATTCGACGTTGTGGCAGATCGTTCGGCTTCAGTTCTTGCACGAGCTGTATTTTATACGGTTTTACACCAAGATCTTTGCGTAAAATCTTCCATGTGGTCGAATAACACAAACCCAATTGCTGCGAACGGCGACGAATCGACATTTCACGGTCTTCAGCAACACTCTCAGAAACAGACGCAATATTCTCTTCTGTACGCACTGTACGCATTCGTGTGGTTGGTTTAATGTCCAATAAAGTAAACTGAGTGCGAAACTTGGTCACAATCGCATTAATTGTTTGCTCACTTGGTCGATTATGTAGACCATAAATCGGACATAAAGCGCGAAACACATTTCGAACCGAACACTGATTTTGGTAATAAAATTCAATGATTTGCAAGCGTTGCTCGTTAGTAAGTCTATTCATGATGAAATGTCAAAGCATACTGAGCATCTTTCTCTTTGACACCATGTCTGAAATCCCGCGTGATCTGTCAAATACTAATGCATGAAAATCCTAACCTCAAAAAAATCACCCATTATAAAGACCTCCCTTGGAATATCCAGACTCCACAGAAATCTTCGGACTCCCAGAGATCAAAAACTCACTTGGTATTTCAAGACCTTCCTTGATATATAAAGACCTCGCTTGATATTTCATTGCCTCCCATGGAATCTCCAGACCTCCCTTGAAATTTCAAGACCTTCCTTGATATTAAAGGACATCGTTCGTTTAACTGTCGAATAAGTAACCACATCGCCAACTCAAAAAGCGACATTGGCTCGTTGAGGCTTGGCATACGGTGTCCATTCTTTACATCACTAACTTGTCTCACCAACCATACCACTTTAATTATTACTGACTGAGAGGGTACTTCGCAATCTGTGACTTTAAAACTGTCACTATTTCTATAGTTAATTTTTAACAATTTCAATGGGTAGTGTTTATCGTTCCAGTTTTAGTATTGGCTTATTTATTACCTGTCAAAAATCAAAAAATGACAGCTAAACACCAGACCTTTGTTGGATTCATCCTAAAATACGTCTTTTAAATATGGTCCCTTATTTTCAGCTAATCAAAACCATATTCAACGGAGATTCCTTCGACTGCCTTTGTACAATCTGCGGTTAGACTTTAAGGACCAATTAATTTAAGAAACTATTCCTTTTACCTTCCTTAAAATTTTCAAAAAAAAAAAAAAAAAAAAATATTATAAAACAAAAACTATTTTATCAAATAATTTTTGTCGACGCCACCAGTAAAGTTCTTTTAAACAAGTCACAAGTATGTTGGTATGTATGAAAATATGAAGAACTTTAAAGTAAAATAATTTCTTTGTTCACGATGTGTATAAGTTATATACAAACTCACCCTAGATGCACTTTCTTAAAATGAATTTCGCACATTTTTGCGAAACGAAAGTTTATCCGCATCTCCCGCAGTAGGATCCTATAACAGGCTTCTATGGTTCTTCAGGAGACTATAGTTATGTATGTGGCATTTGGTGTATAATAATGGATAAAGTTTTTCAATTTCTCAATGGTGAATTCACTCACATTATATCCAGACAATTCATCTTGGAAATATTATTATATATATCTCAGTCCCAGTGCAATAAAATAGAAACAAGAATGTAATTTTTCATATTTAATAGCCCACTTACACATCAGGTGTAAAATGGGACACCTAGAACTGTTTAGGTATACATTTATATAATAAATTGAATGTTGGAACCTCTGTTTATCTGAAGTTGAAAAAAAAGATAGGTTTTTTATTTTCTTTTAATCTTGTAAACTCTTACATAAGGAAGCTCCTTATACCTTTTGTGTTGTTCGCCATTTTGATTTTAACAAAATTTACTACAAAATTCTAAGTTCTGACAACATATTTGGGCTATTTGGTATAGAAGTTGTGACTTAAGACCTCTTGTATAGCCATGTATTAATATTCTACTCAAAATTTTATATATTACACCGATTTTTGAGAATTAACAAGGGTTCAACCTTGGTTCAACCATGGTTCAAGGTTAGTATAAGTGGTAAAATCCATGTTTTTGAACCTTTTTTCAACCTCAATTTTTACACACTACTTGATCCATTGCTCAGTGATTTAAGCCTATCAATTTTGGAAGATTCCTTCAGGATCAAATGAGGTTTAGTGTTGACATTGACTTTTATAGTGTGGACTACTCTTGAACCGCGTTTGAACCTAGATTCATTTACCAGTTGCATAATGGAGTTTGGTTTAATATTTTAATATTACTGCCCAGTAATTCAAAACTATCGATTAACGTAATTTATTTAAGGTTTGGAAGAGGTTTAAGTACATAATTGAAATTTATCATACATATGTATATATGGCTTTTAAACCACTGTTGAACCTCACTTCAACCACCCAAATCATTGAGTTAAACTTGCTAAACCAGGGATCAAATATTGAACTAAGATTAAGAGAAGTAGTAAAAGTTCAAAGTTAAATTTATAAATTCTGTTTCAAGCTATCATCTTATTTTAAGAATATTATAAAAGGTTTATAGGAAAAACTATTAAGGCTACAAACTCGATTAAGGGCAAAAAGTTAAAACCAATTATACCGTTAACAGTTCAAATTCTCACCAATTATAGAGTCAATTTATACCTAGCTTACATGTTGCCATCACAGAAGTTGGAAAAAAATGATTATAGTTTGAGCTGGGGATCGAATGTAACATGGTAATCACATTAAATCCAAAAGCTCGCTCATCTCTTCACCAGGTCCCGTTTGGCAGTCATTACCACCATCAATTCAATTTTCAGTGCATAGTCAATGAACTGTTTGATATATAGGAATAGGAACGACAAGAAATAAAAAGAAACCGGTAATCCGAGTGTTGTTTGTCATGTATCTACAATCTACACGGAAGATAACGTGAAAGGTGAATTGTTGGATCTCATCATAGATGGTGATATATGTATGTAGGTGGCAAAAGGTTATGCAAAACAAGAAGCATCAATAGTGTTGGATTGCTTATAAGTAGCAAGTTCAATTACTAAAGAGTTAGCTTAGTGTTTTATTACTTTAACTTTCAATCGGACGGCAAAGGTAAAATTTATTTTATGGACGTTTAAAGGTGACGTCTATGTCAATTTAGACATTTTCTTTTTCATGTCGTCCTGCATTAGGTAGTAAATTACTGGCTTTTAGTGTAACTATCGTAACCTTTAGTAATTTCAACAATTAGTTTTGAGGATTCGTAATAATACGCTATTTGGATATTCACCACTTTTGGTTTTTTGAATCTGTCATTTTTTGACATTTGACAATTAAAAACTACCCCATGACTTAAAGTGGAATGGTACAGTACTTGTATGTTTATGTAAGTAAACAAATAAATTCTAGCCGAAATACTAATTGTAGTAGATTTTCTTAAGAGATTTTCGTTAAACGTCACATTTTTTCTATCAATGGGTTAAAAAACCCCTGACTTGACTCTTATTTTATGGTTTAGTTATTATATCGTGATATAAATGTTTTTTAACTTCCCATAGGAAGTTATTGTAATGGGTCCGATTTGTCAAATTGAAAATTTTGACATTTCTCGACGTTTCAAGGTCTTTAGAGTCGAAATAAAAGATTTTTAGAAAGATGTCTGTGCGTGCGTGTGTACGTACGTCCGTACGTCCGTACGTTCGCGACGTTTTTTCGTCGTCCATAGCTCAAGAACCAGAAGAGATATCGACTTCAAATAAATTTTGTTATACAGATAATAAGGCAGAAAGATGCAGAAAGGGCTCTCAAGAAAATTGCGTGGGTGGTTTTTTTACCATAGCAGTTTAAAAAAAAGGTGAAAATTTTGGTTAACCCTAAATATCTCATGAACCAATGACGCTAGAGACTTGAATTAAATTTTATATTATATATTGTAACGTGATACAAAACAATTATATTTTTGGAAAACAATTCAATTAACGGTTTTTTTTATAAATCAAAAAATCTGAAAAAAAAAATGTGTCACTTCGAAAATTTTACGACTAAAATATGATTTCATTTCCAAAACAATTTTGTACAATGAAGAATAATGTTTTTGACATCTGATAAAATTTTGAGAAAAATCGAATTGACAGTTTTTTTACAAAAAATAATAACCTAAAAAAAATAAAAAAAAAGTTGGTAAAAATTGAGTTTTGACTCAGATATCTTTTCAAGACTTTGAGATATTGGCTTTAAACTACTTTTATCTTTCAAAAAATGTTGTTTTCAACATTCAGTAAAATTTTGAAAAAAAATAGAATTGACAGTTTTTTTACAAAAAATTAAAAACCGAAAAAAAAATTTAACAAAAGTTGGTAAAAATTGATATTCGACTTAAATATCTTTTTAAAAATTTGAGATTATGGCTTCTAACTAATTTTAACTTATAAGAAATATTGTTTTCAACATTAGGAAAAATTTTGAGAAAAATCGAATTGACAGTTTTTTTTACAAAAAATAAAAACCTAAACTAAAAAATTAATAAAAGTTGGTAAAAATTGATTTTCGGCTCAAATAGCTTTTCAAAAATTAAAAATATTGGCTTCAAACTTATTTCATTTCACAGAAAATATTGTTTTTTATATTCAGTAATTTTTTTATAAAAATCCAACAGTCCGTTTTTTCATAAAAAAAAATAAAATCTACAAAAAATAGAACGCAAATTTGGCAAGAATTGATACATTTAGACAAACTTTTAAGCAAGACAAATCGATAGACGGGATGGGAAGTTATCAGTGTGGGTCGCATCCCAGCCTCTTTTTTTTTTTTATATTAATATGGAGGTATGAGTTTAATTAAGCGCAAGGAATCGTTGGGATTTGACATCGAAAGAAAGATCTAAGTAAAATGTTGTTATGTCAATATTTTCACACTTCAAATTAAAATAATGAACAATGAACTATTGAGTTGATCGTAAGCTTTACCATCTGTCCTACTCTACAGGTATCTTTTCGAGTGGAGCGAAATCAGCATTTGTCCAGCCTGTCCCTAAAAAGGCAAATTCTCCTTCCCCTTTAACTATCGTCCAATTGCACTTTTGTCTTTTGAAGAACAAAAGATTCTTAGTGACCAGCAGTATGGCTTTCACATTAGTGATCTCATCATTTATCTCACCGAACAGTGGAATAATTTTTTACATCGTTATATAGAGAGTTGGATTATTGCCTTTCAAAGGTATTTGACACAATTTGGCATCAAGCTCTGTTATCAATGAATTTATTCTTTGTTGAGTTAGCAATTAGCTTTCGGGTCGTTCAATCTAATTAATGTTGGATGGGTTCAAATCTGATATCCACAAAATAAACGCTATTGTGCCTCAGGGTTCCGTTTTGTCTCCCATACTTTTTCTTATTTTAATAAATGATCTTTTGTCTGAAACTTCTAACTCACTTAAATGTTTCGTGGGTGACAGGTCCCCTCAGCTTTTCATGTTCGTCATTATATTCTATTGCTTGTTCTTTGGATGTGGACTTCTAACGATAGCGTATGATAAGCTCATCAAGTCCTGATTTTGTCCAATGGGGAATCAAAAACCTTGTAGAGTTTAATGCTTTGAAAACTCAATGCTGTCTATTGTTACAAAAGTATAACCATCACCCAATACTATACATGGGACTTACTTGAATCGAAGAGACTGAACAGTTTTTAGTTCTACATAGGTATGATCACATATATGTAAGTCATCACCAAAAATGCTGCTAACTGTTTAGGTTTTCTCCAACGACGCTAGAAGTTGTTTTTACAAAGTTTTTATTCGTCTGAAACTCAAGTAAAATCTAATTTTTTTTTCCGGTACCCCGATAACAATATTTGAGTCTTTTCGATAAAATTGAAAAGAGAGCTTACTCAAGCCTATCATTGTTTTATCGCTATTTTCATAAACAATGCTCTAGATAAACAGCCAGTTGCATTCTCCCTCTCAAACAATTCAACCGCAATACTTTCACTTCTAGGAATGTCTTGAACCCAATTTTAGACATACTGTTAAATAAAGAGATTCTTTTTTTAGCCGCACTACACGAATGTAGAATACTTTTCCAGGCTCAATATTTCCCATTCATTTCAACCTTTTCTAATTGTTCGCACAGTGTTTAATAATTGTAAGGGTATTCTTAACCCCTTGGGTGCACGCAAAATCTCTTGACTATTTAACAACTTGAAGTAACGCTTAAGTTATCATAAGAATCGAGAAATACCGTCATAACTGTTAAACCTTAACATTCATTTATTTTTATTTTAACTTACTCTTGTAAAATTACTTAAACCACCTAATTTTAAAGTTTCAATAGTACCTCTATTAAAGAAAGTTCAATGTCAGCAGTATACAACCAATTTTGACGCAGTAACCAAACCACCCAAACTCAACAACTGTGTTCAAGATATCAAACATACTTCGTCGTCGTGTACGTACACCACCATCGCACCGTTCAATCCAAATAAATGCTATATACTCGTATACGTACGTTAAAAAATATTCATTTTCACCCACTACACTGAGGGTTTTTGTTTACGTTTGTTTTCGTTCACCTTATAACCAGTTTCAATATTGTTTAAAAGGAAATCGAATTCGTTTTCGTTCTGCGCACAATGTTATGCGGTGTTCCACCTCTTTTCAGACGTTTAATATACGAAATTTCCGATCTTTGCAATAAACCAAGAAAATTTAGGTTGGTTGGCGTTAGTAACACACGACGAACCGAATTTAACCGAACTTCATACGTAGGTACGACCAAAAATATATTTACCAAAAAGCCAGCAATACTAGATGACGTTTGTCACAACAGGGCCCGTATAGGGCGCTTAAGAGGGGCAATTATATTTGAGAATAATATCAACTGTCATTTTGACAGTTCAAGTTTATATTCGCATTGAACTATTTTGGAGTTGCTCATTTTGAAGTCTCTCTTTTATTGAGGATAACAGCAACTATAATTTTGACCGTTAAAGTTCACATTCGTATTGAATAAATTGAAGTTGCTCATTGTGAAGTCTCATTTATGTTGAGAATAACATCAACTGTCATTTAGGCCCGTTTGCTGATACTCTTCTTAAATCTGTGCCATAACTAAGTACATCTTAAATTCTAAGTATAACATAATTTATTTTTGGTTGTCAGAAAATGTTTATGTTCCACTTTACTAAGTTACACATAAAATGAAACGTAGCTAACTTCGCTTAGATGTAAAATGTCAAAAAATTCAAATTGTGTAAATTATGTGTGATATTTCAAAAACGGTAAATTTATGAATAGATTGTAAGACGCTTTGTGTTTGTTCAAAAGTTATTAATAATGGCTGACAAAAAAAGGACAAGAAATCCCAATTTTTCTCTAAAAGAAAAGCGAACACTTTTAGAATGTGCTTATGAAGAAAAAGCAATAATTGAAAATAAAAAAACAGATGGAGTTACGTGGAAGGAAAAAGAAACATCTTGGGAGAGAATAGCATCGAATTTTAATTCCCATTCGGATTCAGCATGCTACAGGACCGTCGAAGCACTCAAAAAATTTTACCAAGGCTATAAAAAAGAAATTAGGAAGGTGGCCGCAGACGAAAAAATGTCCAGAATTCAGACTGGAGGTGGCAAGGCCATAAATGTACGCGATGAAAACTTTGATCTTGCCATATCCATTATGAATCCAAAAACAATAACTGGATATGAAAACATTTTTGATGGTGATGGTGCAGATGAGTTGTTCGAAAATGAACCCGGAACCAGTACAAACATTGTAAGAAGAATATTTTGTTGGTTTTTATTAACTTTATTATGTATGTATTTTTTGAATTTACAGATTGAAGAAAGGCAGGATGATGAACCAATTAAGGATTGGGGAAAATACAAACCTAGTCAATTGAGAAGCCCGATACATCCAAAATTAAAGAGAAGTCATGAGAATATATCTGATGAGCAGGAAGTTATTTATGAAAATATTGATGACAATAGCCCAAAAACTAGCATTCTTATGTCCAAAGGATTTAAAAAGCAGTTTGACAATTCAACCACAAAAACAGAAAATAAAAGTAACTGGTGTGGAAGGCGCAGACCAGTTGCTTCAACATTACCTAGCAGCAAAATAACCGAGCAATATTCACAGCTATCGGAAATAAAAATTGAGCTTGCTAAGCTTCAATATGATACCCAAAAAGAGGAAGCGACTCAATAAAAATATACAGCCTCTATTGAACACGAGTTAAGAAAACGTTCTTTGGAATTGGATATAGAAATAAAGACAGAATTTCTTAAAAAAATCAAAAGTGATTCGTTCAGAATGTGTGAGACATGTAGTATCCTTAAGGATTTGGGAAACCTTAATCCCAAATAATAAACATTTTAATACTACATTCTCAAAAAAAATTCTTATACCTACGGATATGTAATTCCAAGGGTACATAATTCATATTTCTTTAATTTTTATTTTGTTTTAAAATGAAATTTATGTTTTTGTTTTGTGCAAGAATTGCATGTATTTTATTTTGTTTGTTATGCTTAAGTTACGTGTTAATAAAAATGAAGTTTGAATTAAATTATGTTCTTTCAAATTATCTCTACGATTTTACAACCTTCTGAAATAGTTGTTTATCAGGTCTTTGCGTTTTTGCATCCCGCCGTTCGATGAAGTTTGGTTATCGTTTCCATTCTGCGAAATATTAGTGCATGAGATCTCTCCTGAATTAATTGCGTTTTGAATGTCTTCTGGGTCAAAATCTACGCTTTCAGGAGGTTCTAATGACACACCATTATATCGAAGTATGTTGTGCAAAACACATGTTGCCACAATAATTATCAATGTCGTCTTTAATTGTAGACGACAGCCGTATGCCAGTACAGGAAACCGTCTTTTCAATATTCCAAAGGATTTTTCTATAGGACCTCTTGTTCGTATTTGAGACTCATTATAAAGTTGTTCTGCCGTGTCACGGGGACTGAGCAATGGTGTCATCAAATATTGTTTTTGTGGGTAAGCGGAATCACCTGCGGTAAAGTTATACTGCATATACTATGAAATCATTATAACCAAATTTTTTACCCAGAATAACGCAATCATTAAAATCTGGACTTTCCATCTTCGCTCTTATTTTACTGCTATTAAAAATTGTAGCATCATGAGCAGAACCAGGCCACCTTGCAACCACATCAGTAAACACCATTTTTGCAGTACATACTCCCTGTACATTTATTGAAAAATAGCTTTTTCTATTCCTAAATATTTCTGCATCGGACCCCCCTGAGACAAATTTGAATTTCGTGTGAAATGAAACCATATTTTATCATACCTGGAGACTGAATTTTAACATGTGTTCCGTCAACAGCACCAATAACAGAAGGAAAAGATGCTATATCAAAAAAATCCCTTTTAACCTGTGAAACTTCTGATGATGTAGATGGAATTTTAATATATTTCCTATACAGCTTTGCAATTCCTGTGGCAACTCTTGAAACTAGTCTTGAAACAGTTGAAACATGCATCCCTCCAAAATCAGCAATACTTAAAAGATGATTGCCTGTAGCAAAGAATCGTAGAGGAGCTACCAATAGCTGGTTTATGGGTGGAATTGAATTATTTCTGGAAGACGGAAAATTTTGTTCAACGGTTTGTTATAAAAGTCATGTATCAAACCTGTTATAATGTCGTTCTAGATCCTTCTCGATTTGTTCTAATACATGGATAGCCATCTTTTTAGTCAAACGAAATCTTTTGTAGAAGGCCAATTCATCGAAACTAAAAAAGTACTCATTCCTATCGTAAACCTGACGGGGGACACCAACTTCAATCAATTCAAGGACCTCCACATCATCTTCCAGTAAATCGGCCAATTCAAAATTAATTTTATTATTTTATTTTAGTTTGAACAAAGAACTACTTTTTTGGCACTACAATTTACTAAAATGTCAACACACAACATAATCTCCTAAGTGAAACTTAAGGTTTTATGCCCTACTATATCTTCCCCATAAAATAAGTTTCACTTAGGTTCATTTATGTCAAACTTTGAGTTCTGTGCAAACCATTAAGCACAACTTAGTAACTTATGTGGAACTTAAATAGTTATGAGTCGTATCAGCAAACGGGCCTTAGACAAGTTCACATCCTCATTGACTATTTTGAAGTTGTCCATTTTTAAGTCTCAATAATGTTGAGAATAAAAGCAACTTTAGCAACTTTCAGTTTGGTAGTTGACTATTTAAAGTTGCTCATTTTGAAGTCTCATTTATGTTGGGAATAACATCAACTGTCATTTAGACAAGTTCACATCCTCATTGACTATTTTGAAGTTGTCCGTTTTTAAGTGTCAATAATGTTGATATTAACAGAAACTTTCAGTTTGGTAGGTGACTATCTTAAAGTTGCTCATTGTGAAGTCTCATTTATGTTGAGAATAACATCAACTGTCATTTAGACAAGTTCACATCCTCATTGACTATTTTGAAGCTGTTCATTTTTAAGTCTCAATTATGTTGATAATAACAGCAACATTCATTTTGGTAGTTCACTATTTTAAAGTTGCTCGTTTTGAAGTTTCATTTATGTTGAGGATAACAGCAACTGTCATTTTGACAGTTAAATTACACGTTCGCATCAGACTATTTTGAAATTGCTCATTTATAGAAAAGCATGGAATTGAGGATGTCATTTTCAGTTTTGTATTTTAGATGACGCTGGCTCAGAGATAGAGCATACGGTTTTCGCACCATGTAAGCTTTGTAGTCCTTACTTAATTTTAAGTCTCTGAATGGGAAGGGCACCGTCAAAAATCTTTTCAAGGCCCCAGTAAAACCTACTCCCAGCTCTGTTCACTGGCCATATCTGCATTGTGGTTTGGTTTACTGTGTGCATATGGCACATATAAAACTACTCCACATCGGAAATTCCTTTCACCTATCCACGACAACAACATCGTATGGCCTTAAAGTGAAAGGTGTGCTAAAGCTGGAGCAGTAGCTGGAGTTGATGCAAATTGCGATTTGAAAATATTTCCGTTAACCACCTTCAATAAAGTTCCTGTCGTTTGGAAAATAGAAAGAAAGAAAAATAACAGAGATATAGATCTGAATGATGTAAACATCTTTCTCCCTCAAACAATCACAAAGAAGAAAGTGTAACTAATTTGGATTGAATCGAATTATTTGTACAAAAATTCCATTCAATCTATCATTTTGTGTCTAACTGACTTAACAAAATTTGACATAAGTATCTAAAACATACACTCTTCTGGTTATGGCTATTGGCTTATGGCTGATGGCTTGTTTCTGAAGGTAGTGCCATTTCAAGAAGGAGACACACGTTCGAATGTTCGAACATTAATCATTCAATTCGAATTGTAAAATCCAATTTCACAGATGAGCAGTGTGAAATCTGAATTTATGATTGCAAAATCAATGGAATTTTAAATTAATGGATGAGCAAAAACAAAAAGTCTTTGATTGTGTGTTATTTTAGGACACTTCTTGTAAATTGTATTACCTTTACCATTTCCTACACATATATAAAAGTCGGACCGTCTGAGATTCAAAGGTGCTATAGAAACTCTGTTTTTTTCTGTTTTTATTTGTTAGCTTTTTGGATTGATGAACAATTTTAAATTCTCTTTGGATTCATTGGAATAATGATTGATGTGGAAAATAAGAAAAAATCTAAACTTTAAATATTCTCAACTTAATTTGTTTCGTATAAGACTTAATGTCGTAAGTATTAAGACCGCACAAGGGAATAAATAAATATGTGACAGTTATTAAGAGTCATTTTTAAAATGTTATTAGCAAAAATATCAGTTTTGAATTAAGTTTTACATCCAATATCAACATTAAAGACTTGTTATCCACTTTAAATCCACACAAAATTTGACATATCCCTTTAAGAAAGTAAACTCATTTTAGTACCGCAATTGTATGAAAGACTTCACATACGGATACAAAAATGGATCTGAGAATTGACTTTGTCACAATTCAAATCAATATGGAAATTTAATATATGTATATGTAAAGAATATTGCTATGTGTTTATTTCTTAATCGAAAGAAAACTATCTCTATTAACTGGAATCAGTACACGCCTTGACTTCTAGGCGGTGTGGAAAGCAACTTAATGTGACTGTATGACTATCAATGCCCCCTACCGGAGAATATAATAACATCCAACATTTGAACTTCGAAGTATACAAAAAAAACTTAGATAAAAGATGCTTTCTCATACTTTACAAAGAAACTTAATTATTTTCAGATAAAAACCAAAATTTAAAAGAACTTAATTCTATTTTATTTTAAAAAAAATTGATTCAGAGTTTTTTAAGACATCAAAATTAAGCTTAGTGTTTCATTTCTGACAGCTCATTGCCATTTTGGTGTATAAACATTGGTTGGTGTAAGAGAAAGACATCACATTACCAGGTGCTAACTGCTAATAGAAATAATACAATTTCCCTAGAGAGACAGAACTATATTGGATTAAGACATTTCTAAACGTCAAACTCGTCACTTTTGAGATTTTTTTGACTGCTCTTAAAATATACGTGACTTTACATAAGAGCGATCAACAAATGAAGAATGAATAAATTAATGTGATTTTAAACAATTTTTTAAGCTAAATTCTGTTTAAATAGTAAACAAAAAGGTATAAATAAAGCTTCAGTTAATCTTAAGGTAGTAAAATTAACGTTTTAATTGCAAAAATTTTAAGAAAACAATTTGTTCGTAGCGAATTGCAGTCTGCTTGTAACGAACTGTCAAACACAAGTCGTGTTCCACATATGATCCACACTTCAATGAATAAAATGTTCGCTCTCGTCTTAACCTCCAAATTTCATTCTAGTCTTTGTTGTGCATCTGTTATGACGAATAAAAACCATCCATGTGAATAAATATCATAATCGACGAATATTCGTTTATTCGTTGGTCGCTTTCATGTGAAAAGTGTTCTTTAATTTTATTCTGACGTTTATCATATTGTGTCAGAGAAAGATACAACATTACCCAGGTGCTAATAAAAATAGTAAAATTGACTCGGAGAGAGGGACAGTATATTGAATCACGACATTTCTAAACGCCAAGCCGTCACTTTGGAGGTTTTTTTTTACTCTTATGATATCTGTCATTTTGTATTGAATTCTAAAATTTTGTCATTTAGAGCAAAAAAATAATACTAGACTTCTAAGAAAGTAACGAAGTAGTTCACATTGGGCCTATATGACGTCTCACTATTTTGTCTCTTTCCCTCTCGATGGTTTAAAGTATAAGTACTACTACTGTGCACTAAAAGTCACTCAAATGGGTAAAAAATAATAAGCATTTTCAAAAAAAAAGAACATGTATTACAATTCTCCAATCCACCTGTCAATTCCCGAAGCACAGATGTCACTTTTGAAAATGTTAGATTAATCCCTGATGTAATTTCGATATTTCCTCAAAAAATTGGGGAGACAAACTCAATTTAAAAATATGCAAGGACTTAAAAAGGACCTGGAGTGTATCTGTAATTTATTCACTCTTAAGAAAAAATAACAAAACCCAAAAGGATATCGCTTGTCATCCTTTTCATTTTTTTTTCGAAAGTCCATTTAACAGATCCGGATATTACACAAATCAAAATTATTCCTGATGGATGACATTTATTTTTATTTTATTATACAGAGAATTAAACGAATCGCAAAAAAGGATGCTTTCATTATAATAACACGGATAAAAGAATTAATTAGAATTGTAAATTTCTTAACTTTTTTGTTTCTATGTTCTTCTATTCTAATAAACATATTATCCGTAACCATTACATCGACTGCGGGGAACAATTTTGAAAGAGTGTTGATTTAATTTTAGTTTGATCCGTTTTTTAAGCTTAATCTTTATGCAGAGGAAGGGGAATGATGATTAAATTAAATTCATAGAAAGAACATCAAAAATTGTATGTAATATAAATTTTTATTTGTCTCAAGAAGTTTTTGAAAGTGAAAATTAAATTTTCTTTTCCTTTTTTTTAAATAGACATTTGGTACATAGTGTGTATGTACATATATTCTGTAAAGGGACAATGTCGCATATTATGCCTTCTTGTATAAAACTTTTAACAGAATGAACAGTTTATATTTCTGTCCTTGGTGTTTTGTATGTAAATTGCAATATTATACCCTATGAAGTGAAGACTGAAGAACCTCTTTCCCACTCGAGGACGATTGTTCCTGATTGCTAGAAAAAGAGGAAAATATGTAGAACACTTATATTATTATGATAATAGCTTATGAATTATGTAATTTTCTTAATTTCAAACCTTTTAAACAAAAAAAAACTTTCTTAAATTTAGTTTTCTCCTTACTTTTAAATGAGATATGAGGGTTTTTGTTGAAGGTACGAAGTTTCAAACGTCATTATAATGTTTAAACCAAAATAAGTAGCTAAGATAATGAATCAGAACCTTAGAGATGACGGTGTGATGAGAATTTGCACTTGGTTTCGATGACAATTATTTGAAGTAAGCATCCATATCAATTCATCAAAAAAAAATGTGAACAAAATTTGATTGAATAAATGATTCATATGTTTTTTGTTGGGAACTGTGAAGTCAATATTTGTTTGGCATTTGGGATTGACAGGTGCCAACACTTAGTTAAGTTCAACAAAAAAAACCTGCTATCAGAATGAGCTATGAACTGTGTGGTTTCCAAAAACCCGAATGTGAACACAGTCTTAGAGTTACATCTGACTACAAACAAATCCTGAAATGTTTTGATTTTGACATTAGGAGATTAAAATTCTCATTTTTTGACGGATATGATTTAAGCTTACATTTATAAGACATGTTGTTAAACATTCTGTTTGAGTTTTTAATTAAAATTAAATATCGCTTTGTTTATAAAAGTAAATCTTTTTCCTTCCTTTAAAATGATAAGCTTCTGCTCACGTTTTTGAATATTTTCGTTAATTAGAAAAAAGATCGAAATATGTATTTTAATTTCCATCCACTATATTTGGTTCAAAATTGTCAAGTTCCAGTTGAAATTTTCTTATAAGTGATAAATAGTTCAGACTAAATGTCAAATTTTTCAACTATGTATCTGAAAATACTTAAGTCCGTAATCTGACAGCTCCTTTTCTTTTTCTAACAATTGTTGAGAATCGTTAACTATTGTCGTTCCAAACTATTTCAAACAATAAGATGTTCCTAAACTCATTGTTGAGTTGTCAAATATTTAGTTCGGGAACTGAGTTGTAAGCGTTGAACAGTCAAATTAATGATTTGTTTACTTGGTAGAAAACACAATAGGCGTGTACCATCAACTGAGCGCTCAGTGAGCGCTCAATGTCAGATTAACGGAGGCAGAATCGTTTTGTGGGACAAGAATCTCCGTACAAACATAAGCTGTCAAAAACATATGTTGTCAATTGTAGTTTTTGATGTGAATTTATTATTTTTTTCTATTGATAATTCTTTGTTACTTTTGGAAAAAGAACTATTAAAATGGATAACAAACAAGAACAAGTTTTGCGTCAAATTTTAAGTAGTTCATCAGATAAAATAAGAAATAAAAAAAGGAATGAGGAGCATGAAAAGATTTTGATGGAACTCCTAATAAGCGATGATAGTGAGGATGCTGATAGTGGTAAGTACATTACCTACCTAACAAAATACAAACGTTTTTTTTTAATTATATATACCTTCTTATTTGATTAGATATGTTTATTGCCGAATCATTTAGAGACAGGAGGGAAGTATTTCTTAATGGAAGATTTTATAGGAAAACTTTTATCACCATACTCTACCAAACTATACCGAGGATGAATTCAGTCTTCACTTTCGAATGCGAAGAGCTAGTTTTGAGGTTTGTATTTATACAATACAATTATTTTGATTTGTTGTATTTATTGATACATATATTTGTTAAGACTATGGTAGGACTATTAGAAGCACATCTTCCAGAAACTCAGGCCATTCATAAAAAAGCAATACTATTCATTTTGTATACGTTGAGTCATAGTGACAACATCAGGCTGGGGTCACACAAATTTGGATTTCCACACTCAACAGGTCATAGGCTTTATAAAGTGGTCGTGAAAGCTATTGTCAAAATAATGCCGGATTATATAAAGTGGCCTTCTTTAACAAACAGAAAGACAGTCGCATCTGTAAGTAATTCTTGAATTTTGTATCATAAGTTTATTAACTTAAATACTTTTCTGGTAGCGTTTCGAGTGCCTTAGAGAGTGCCTTCCACATCCACTTTACTAACACCTAACCAACATATTCTCGGTGATTGCGCATACCCGAATTCCGACTATTTGGTGACTCCATTTAAAAACAACGGAAGGCTTACCAATAGGCAAACTATGTTTAATAACAGAGTTTGCTCGGGTCGGATCATAATTGAAAATGCTTTTGGTCAGCTCAAAGGAAAATTCCGTAGGCTTAAATATTTGGATATGAGCGATATGGACCTTTTAGAGCAAATAATTGCAGCATGTTGCATACTGCATAACTTTATAATTATGCAAAAAGTAAGTATTCAAAAGTTGATTTTTACATAAATGCTTTTTAATTCAATTTGTATATATGTATGTATTTCAGGACGATTCCCCTCTAGTTGAGTCAGCTCACAACTGTGATTCTTCCAGCGAAGATGAAGATAACATTCAATCATCCGCTGAAAACAACGTTAGTTCTAAAAGAGAACAGCTAATGACGCTGCTGGAAGGAAAGCCTCCATTCCAAAAAAAAGACGCTCTTAGTTTAACTAACTTTTTTTTAATGAAGTGTATGCAAATCTTATAATCTAATTTTGTATTTTAAAAATAAATACTTAACTTAAACATTTATAAAAAAAATCCAAACTAAAGAACTTCATTCTTGGGAAATAATAGATTAACATAAATAAATTAACAAAACAACTTCATTATAGGTAATAAAATAAAAACTTAAGATACAATTAAGGCAAAATTAATAAAGGAACAGTAAGTATATTGACCATGACCAGACATTTCAGGTTCTTAGCTCTTCAGGTAATTATGTAGCTTAATTTATAGCTTTTTTTATAAAATATCTTATTTTTTATTTTTTTTTCTAAGATTTGGCGAAGTAAATCGTTTCGATCTTCTTCGATCTTTATTTCCCGCTCCCTCAATTTAACAAATATATTGAGATTTTCTTTTGCCAGCTTCAATTTTTCCTCTTGTAAAGCAATTTTTTTCTCATCTCATAGGGTTGTGGTGAAGTGATTGATGGTTGGTGGTGTCGCAGATTGGAGTGGGGTTGTGGTGAACTGGTTGATGGTTGGTCGTGTTGCAGATTGGAGTTGACATTTTCATTAATGAGCCGATGTAGTCTTACGTGGTCTTTAATAGAAAGAAAAAGTATTAGATAGATAGTTAGTTAAAAAAAAACATTTGCTTTTCGGTAGTTCTAGTTATGCTTACCAGTTCTCAATACATCTAAATTTTCGGCTGTATCGACCAAAAGATATTGCACCCCGTCGACCTCAAAAATTTGCTGAACTTCTTCACTCATGTTAATTAATTTATAAAAATATTTAAATTTTATTTCTTTTCTTTAAAATTATTTAAATTACGCGCCACACCAGACAAATGACAACTGAACAGCTGTTTTGGGTGAGCAAGCAAATTGAGAAATGAATCCATGAATTTTTTGTCTCAGAGATATCCGCAAAAAATCTCAGTGCTCAGCTGAGATTTTTTGTCTCACTTAAAAAAATAGTTGAGCGCTCGGAGCGCTCAGTTGATGGTACACGCCTATTGAATTCAAAAGCCAATCGTCATATTATTCGAAATAAATTATTTTGATTATGCGATAAAACAATGTCTTTTGTTGATTTCTCTCTTTGTTTTACTTTATTTTGTTAAATAAAAATAAACATTTGTTTCAGCAAATTTCTTATTATTTATCACATCACTTTTAAATGAAATTAAAAACGGCTTTAAATTTGATAATTTGACAAATCAACAATTTCTTACAATTTTCGTTCCAAATTCGTAACAATGACACGTGAAAAATTTTTGTTTTTGACATAACAACAATAATTAGACAAAGGAAACAAAACACTGACAATGGCTAATAATCACACTTCTTACAACATTTTCTCATTAAAATTGAAACATAAATTGACATATAATTTATAACAAAGATTTGGTTATTCGTTGGCAGGAAACATTTTTTTCTAAAGATGTAGTCCTTTCAAAAGAATGAAATTTCAATGAAACGTGATCATAGCAGTAAAGAATTGTTAATCCTTGTCAGATGCCTCTAAAAACGCCAATTTTCTAAGCATCTTACATTTATTAGAAATAAGGTATGTTCCTTTACTTTTCTGTGCT
Organism: Eupeodes latifasciatus; assembly: GCA_920104205.1. Lineage (NCBI taxonomy): Eukaryota > Metazoa > Arthropoda > Insecta > Diptera > Syrphidae > Eupeodes > Eupeodes latifasciatus. The sequence goes on along the minus strand of OV049925.1, from coordinate 114,155,967 downwards.
ATTTAGTACTTAAAAAAAAACTTTGTTTAGAAATTCACAATTCATTTGTAAGTTGACCGCTGAGAATATAATTTTAGAAGATTGTGAGACTATTGGGATATATTTTTGACATTATTGTGAAATATGACTATACTTCTTATATTCTTTAAATAAGTCGACTGATGACGTTTTCCTGCCGAACCAGTTTTAAATAAATTGACATATGGCATTCATGAAAATTAGGTATGTTCCTTTACTTCAGACTTCTGTAATTTCCTGTGCTATTTATTTTTAGGTGTTGACAATATAACTTTGGTTTGAACTTCACAATTTATTTTTAGGTGTTGACAATATAATTTTAGAAGATTGTAAAACTATTGGGACACATTTTCGAATGACTGATCTGACAACCGTCTAGCTCTTAATGTTTTTTAGTAAGGCGATTGACGTTTGCCTAGCAAACCAGTTGTAATTTAACTAACATCTACAATTTAAGATATTGTCCTCTACTTTAGATTTCTGTGATTTAATGTGTTCTAGCTCCTCTATCACTTTAATGTTGACAAAACTTTGGTTTGAAATTCACAATTTGGTTGTAAGACTGTGGGATATATTTTTGACTTACAGATTTGACATTATTCTGAGATCTGTCAGTCACCTACACTTCTGCGCTTAAAAGTTTTTTATCGCATCAAATAACAATCGATTTTTATTGGACTCAAAAAAATTCGTTGCAATTTACCATATAATTAAACATGTTCACACTCACTGTTCACAACCAATAAGGGTACTTATACCTACTTCTAAAGGTGTGAAGAAAAATAAAACTGTGATTGATGTGTTAAGTATTATTTAACAGTCCATAAACGATTGATCCATTAACCGTTTACCTATCTCATGCCTTTTAAATCGCACTCTCGTTGCGCTTGTTTGTCCGTCACTCGGAGGCGCGGCGGCGCGCAGGCGGCGGCATCGTCGCCGTTTACACAATTTTCGTTGATGTGAATATAAGCATCATCCATCGAGTGATGATGTACAAACAATAAATTAATGCCTTCTGAAGGGCAAGGTACGAGTAGGTAGGTTTATTAAATCATAAATTAATAGACGTTAAGTAAGTAATTGAAAAATAATTGCTTGGTATTGTTTGTTAGCTTTTATATGTTTTTTTTTTTTGTTTATATTAATTTCTCATTTAAGCCAAATAAAAAGGTGTCAGTGGTCAAGAGGCGTTTGTTAAATCCGTCAATTCATGAATAAATGGAATGGAGGAGGCTTTATGTACATACATATGTACAAATATATTTAATGTCAAATAAAACAATAGCTTTATTTGTTTTCCATTTCGAGAGTTTACCTCACTGTCAAACTGGGTTAAGTGTCATCAATTACAACTCTGATGAGCTTTAAAGTTTGCTATTTACCACAACAATTAATTAAACATAGTGTAGTTATCATGTTGAAATAATTTCCGTTTTGTTTCAGAGATTATAAATAATTATAATCAAATGGAATAGAGATGTGGAAATTACTTGAACAAAATTGTTGATTCATTCAAAACACCACTTATTGACGTTGGCTGTGCAATTTGTTGTTTTGAAATATTTTGATATAAAACTTGAAGAGCGGTTGTCTATTGCGCATTCCTAAATGCCTGATAGTTGAAGCGTTCTTATTATTATTAGATATTTCCATAGGAAGTTATTCTAATGGATTCGATTTGTCGAATTGAAAATTTTGACATTTCTCGACGTTTCAAGGTCCCTAGAGTTAAAATAAAAGATTTTTAGAAGGATGCCTGTGCGTGCGTGTGTACGTACGTTCGTACGTCCGTACGCCTCCTGTACGTTCGCGACGTTTTTTTTCGTCTTCCATAACTCAATAACCAGAAGAGATATCGACTTCAAATAAATTTTGTTATACAGATAATAAGGCAGAAAGATGCAGAAAGATGCAGAAAGGGCTCTCAAGAAAATTGCGTGGGTGGTTTTTTTACCATAGCAGTTTAAAAAAAAGGTGAACATTTTGGTTAAACCTAAATATCTCATGAACCAATGACGCCAAAGACTTGAATTAAATTTTATATTATATCTATATTGTAACGTAATACAAAACAATTATATTTTTGGAAAAAAATCCAATAAACGGTTTTTTTTATAAATCAAAAAAATTGTCACCTCGAAAATTTTACGACTGAAATATGATTTCATCTCCAAAACAATTTTGTGCAACGAAGAATAATGTTTTTGACATCTGATAAAATTTTAAGAAAAATCTAATTGACATTTTTTTTTTTAAATAAAATCCAAAAAAAAAACATTACTCAAAGTTGGTAAAAATTGAATTTCGACTCAAATATCTTTTCAAAAACTTGAGATTAAGGCTGCCTTACTTATTTTATCTTATAAGAAATATTGTTTTCAACATTCTCAAAAATGTTGAGAAAAATCGAATTGACAGATTTTTTTGAAAAAAAAAATAAAAACCTAAAAAAAAATTTATAAAAGTTGGTAAAAATTGATTTTCGACTCAAATATCTTTTCAAAACTTTGAGATATTGGGTTTAAATTACTTTAATCTTTCAAAAAATATTGTTGTCAACATTCAGTAAAATTTCGAAAAGACTGAATTGAGAGTTTTTGTACAAAAAATTAAAAACCTAAAAAAAATTTAACAAAAGTTGGTAAAAATTGATTTTCGACTCAAATATCTTTTCAAAAATTTGAGATAATGGCTTCTAACTAATTTTAAGTTATAAGAAATATTGTTTTCAACATTCGATAAAATTTTGAGAAAAATCGATTGGACAGTTTTTTTTTACAAAAAATAAAAACCTAAAAAAAAAACAATACTAAAACTTGGTAAAAATTTACTTTCGACTCAAATAGCTTTTCAAAAATTATAAATATTGGCTTCAAATTTATTTTATTTCATAGAAAATATTGTTTTCGATATTCAGTAATTTTTTTTATAAAAATCCAACAGTCCGTTTTTTCATAAAAAAATAAAATCTACAATAAATAGTACGCAAGTTTGGTAAAAATTGATACATATAGACAAACCTTTAAGGAAGACAAATTGACAGACGGGATGGGAAGTTATCAGTGTGGGTCGCATCCGAGCCTCTTTTTTGGAATAAATATGGCGATGACTAGTGACTTACAACTCTCAACTATAAATTCCTGTGAGTGAATTATGTCAGAGATAGAGAGGATCTACTGTTCTTATATCGGGTGATTTTTTAAGAGCTTGAGAACTTTATTTTAAAAAAAAACGCATAAAATTTGCAAAATCTCATCGATTCTTTATTTGAAACGTTAAATTGGTCCATGACATTTACTTTTTGAAGATAATTTCATTTAAATGTTGACCGCGGCTGCGTCTTAGGTGGTCCATTCGGAAAGTCCAATTTTGGGTAACTTTTTCGAGCATTTCGGCCGGAATAGCCCGAATTTCTTCGGAAATGTTGTCTTCCAAAGCTGGAATAGTTGCTGGCTTATTTGTGTAGACTTTAGACTTGACGTAGCCCCACAAAAAATAGTCTAAAGGCGTCAAATCGCATGATCTTGGTGGCCAACTTACCGGTCCATTCCTTGAGATGAATTGTTCTCCGAAGTTTTCCCTCAAAATGGCCATAGAATCGCGAGCTGTGTGGCATGTAGCGCCATCTTGTTGAAACCACATGTCAACCAAGTTCAGTTCTTCCATTTTTGGCAACAAAAAGTTTGTTAGCATTGAACGATAGCGATCGCCATTCACCGTAACGTTGCGTCCAACAGCATCTTTGAAAAAATACGGTCCAATGATTCCACCAGCGTACAAACCACACCAAACAGTGCATTTTTCGGGATGCATGGGCAGTTCTTGAACGGCTTCTGGTTGCTCTTCACTCCAAAAGCGGCAATTTTGCTTATTTACGTAGCCATTCAACCAGAAATGAGCCTCATCGCTGAACAAAATTTGTCGATAAAAAAAAATAAAATAAAAATAAAAAAAAATAAATAAAAAAGATAAAATTCAATGATTTGCAAGCGTTGCTCGTTAGTAAGTCTATTCATGATGAAATGTCAAAGCATACTGAGCATCTTTCTCTTTGACACCATGTCTGAAATCCCGCGTGATCTGTCCAATATTAATGCATGAAAATCCTAACCTCAAAAAAATCACCCATTATGCGTAATCTGAATTGCTAATTTGAGAAAGCAGTTTTCATTACAAGAATTATTCTTGAAAGATTTGTTAATTCCTTTCAAGCTATTATTTCAGTTGTCAGTTTTTAAGCTGTCATTTTTTGACACCTGACAAGTAGTAAGAAATACTTCATTTTCAAAAATATTACGATAAACTCTCCAAAACCTGGTTGAATTTATTGAGACTTACTACAAAAAAAGTGAAAATTTTTTGACAGCTAGAAAAACCAAAGAAGTTTTTAGTCATCGTGAAGCACTACTTCGGTTAGCAATGGTGTAATGTTAAGAGGTTTAAAAGTAGAAATGAAGTTTGAAATTTTTATGAGTAGGTGGAACGAAATTCACAAGTGAATATATCTCGAACCGAAGACTGCATAGACGAAAGTGGAAACATCATAGTAGAGCCGCAGTCAATGCCAAGGATATAGAAGGACGACTTCTGCAGACTGTATAACAGCCACGACTAAATGAATTTCGCTGTCAAGCGGATGATCGATTTAATACAGATGACGAAAACCAACAATGCCGTCTTCTCAACTTAGACGAAGTAAAGATTGTCATATCTTAGCTGAAGTCTAAGAAAGCCGCTGGAGCAGATGGCTTTGATAATGTGGTAAGAAGCATGCACCAATTTATCTGCAAAGCATGCCCGATGAACGGAACCTCAGTATTGTTTGCCCGACACTGAAAGAAGAAGACCCTCTAAACTGCACCAACTAAAATCTTCTCTGCCGTAATATGTGAACGTCTAAAGCCAATTGTAAACAACCTGATAGTCTTTATCAGTGCGGTTTTAGTCCAGGAAAGTCCACAGTCCATCAAATGGACACCCACCTTCTTTTCATTGATTTCAAAGCCACAAATAACAGGGTCTACAGAGACGAACTGTATAGAACCGTGTCTAGTTTTGGCATCCTTGCCAAATTTGTCCATCTATGCAGGATGACCATGAAACAACTTAATTGAACTTTTATCAATCAAGATGATGCGCTGTCATGTAATTCCTTTCACTTCGTCCTTAAAAGAATAGTGCAGAGCTTCCACGACAACACTAGAGGCACTATCTTTAAAAAGTCTTTCCAGTTACTGGCATATGCTGATAATATTGACATAATCGGAAAAACTCAGTGTGATGTCAATTGGGCTTTTGTAAGTATTGAGGTAGAGGCGGTAAAAATGGCGTTAGCGGTCAATAAAAGCAAAACAAAGTAAAAGAAAGCTGGGATGACCCACACCAATAACTTCCCATCCCATCTGTCGATTTGTCTTGCTTAAAAGGTTTGTAGGTTTTAGTGTTTTGTTAAAAACGTTGTCAGTTGAGTTATTTAATAGAATTTGAAAATTACCAATAAAATTCATATGATGAAATACATAGTTTGATTTCAAAATCTATTTTTGTTAACGAGATTTTTAGTCGATAACCAAATTTTACCAGTTTTAGTAGCATTTCTTAAAAGTTTTTATTTCTTATATAAATAAATACAAATTGGATAAATGAAATTAATTTAAAGTCAATATCTTCTATGGTTCACGAGATATCGAGGACCGAACATCAATTTTTACCAAATTTGCGTACTATTTTTTGTAGATTTTATTTTTTTATGAAAAAACTAGTTTGAAGCCAATATTTTTAATTTTTGAAAAGTTATTTGAGTCGAAAGTAAATTTTTACCAACTTTTAGTAATGCTTTTTTTTATTTTTTGTAAAAAAAACTGTCAATTCGATTTTTCTCAAAACTATACCGAATGTTTTTTTTTTTTTTTTCATTTTTATTGTAGCAAAATATAAATACATTATTAAATATGGCAGAATTGCACAATTTACATAGATATGGTTATAAACTACCTTACTAATGACAATTAACATTATTTTTTTAATATAGGTTTCGATTGAAATTTAAATTAATTCGAAGGAAAAACTACAACAAAACCTTCATTCAAAATTGAAAACAATATTTCTTATAAGATTTCTAATAAGTTTTGAAAAGATATTTAAGTCGAAAATCAACTTTTGTTAAGTTTTTTTTAGGTTTTTAATTTTTTGTAAAAAAATTGTCAATTTGATTTTTTTCAAAATTTTACCAGATATCGAAAACGTTATTCTTCGTTGCACAAAATAGTTTTGGAGATAAAATCATTTTTTGTTCGTAAAATTTTCGAGGTGACAAATTTTTTTTTCAGTTTTTTTGTTTTATGAAACAAACCGTTTATTGGATTTTTTTTCCAAAAATATACCTGTTTGGTGCCATGTTACAATATATAATATAAAATTTAATTCAAGTCTCTAGCGTCGTTCGTGAGATATTTAGGGTTAACCAAAATGTTCAGCTTTTTTTTACACTGCTATGGTAAAAAAACTACCCACGCAGTTTTCTTAAGAGCCCTTTCTGCATCTTTTTGCATTACTAACTCTATAACAAAATTTATTTGGTGTCGATATCTCTTACCGACGTCTCGGTCAAAACGTCATTATCGACAGGACTTTTGAAATTCTTAATATTATAAGATCAAAGATTTATTGTATTTCTGACCTGTAAATCTTAAAACTATCAAATTCACTCAATCTCGAAGGATTACGAAACCTCTTAGCCTCTGGAAAATTGCGAATTAGGGCTTTAGGGTCTAAAAAGATGCCAAAGTTTATTTTCTAAACGTCAAACCATAAACTGTTAAATTCAAATGGAAGACGGCAAATATCTCGATGGATTAAAAATCGGTTCAGAAATCTGAATTTTTTCACATTATTATCAAATTTTCTTGGATTGATTTTTCTTGAGCAAAAATGTGATTTTATTCTAATTACGTCAAAATAAATTTCAAAGCACTTTAAACTTCGTGTCAAAGCAAGAGTCAATCCATTGAAAACAAAAACTTGAACGCGAGCAATTACTTCTTTAATTTTGGGTTAAAGAAAAGAGTGACAATAATCGTTTTTTTTCTGTAATGAGCTTGTCAATTTTCCATAAAACACGACTTTTTAACTCTACTCTTATTTTTAATTAAAATAATAAAAGCCAATAATTCTGTTAAAACCTATTTAGGAGTTATTTTTGAGGGGGCTTATCATCTCAGATTCCTTTTGACATACTTGTCACTTTTTAGACAATCTGAAAAACTGATATAAATAACAATGCTTATCTTGAATGCATAGTTCCTCAAGGACAATGTCAAGTATTTTTAGCTTTTCATCTTTTGTATACATACAAAATCCTACAGATATTTTCTGCCTTTGCAATATAAATCCCTGAAGAATTTTTCTTACATTCTTTGTGGCATTGTTAGTGACTTTAACTTTAAAATTTTTCAAATAAACTTCACCTGCTAGTCGAAATATTTGCTTCACCACTTGCATTTTTAGAATGCAGCGATATATTTTTCAGGAATTTTAGATTGAAAGCCAGAATAAATTTTGATGGTCGTATTTAGTGTTTATAAAAGCCTTGTAAAAATGGGAATAAAGGCAATCTTTATCTAAAAAGTTAATTGAAATGCACAACATGAACGTTATAGCATTAAATTAATCGAGATAAGTTCTAGTATCGAAGTATAGTCAAGTATTTCTAAAAATCACTTTTTCTGGTCACATCATTTTACAATTAACTTTTATTCAATATTCTTACTTCTATCGAGGTACAATAAATCACTTATTTTAAAAATAATAATTCATGATTTTTGTTTAAGTACAAACTATATAAATAAGTTGAGTACAGCTGATGGTCAAATATATTATAATTTACAACTATATTGACTAGTTTTAAAATTTAAGCATAATAATACGTTTGTATGTTTCTAAACTAAAACTAATACTCCACAATATAATAATCACAGACTTCCTGATATTTGTAGTATTTAACTTCTCCATTTTCTATTTGAGGTCTTGGCACGCAATTTCGTGTTTTGAGTTCTCTAAAAGTTGTTTTTACAACTGGAATTTTATTTTCTGCACGAATAGATTTCTAAAAAAAAGGAAACAAAATGTAGATAACGATTTTTGAATAATTAATTAATTAAATATTAAACTTACTTTTAAATTCTCTATTGTTTCCATTAAATTTGAATCAAATGTATTTATTTCCGCTACTGGTAGAGCAACAACAACTGTTACAGCTATCAAAGCAAATATTAGAACTAATCTTGGAGAAATCATATTTTCTGCTGACTTATTCTGTTCGAAATAACGAATGTAACTAATGTATTCTGAATGATATTGAGAGCTTTATATATTTCCATCTCCGATACTTAATAAAGCTGTGCAATTTATTTAATATAGTCAGATTCTTATGCTGGATTTAATGATTCATCATATCAGGGAATTCCATATTGGCTTCAGCTTTAGCTTCATCAGTTTCAGCTTCACCAGCACCTAAGTGTTTCTAACAAAAAGTAAAAACAAAACTATAATAATAAAAATATCAAAGTGCGAAGTGTACAAAATGTGCACATCGTCATCGTCATAGTACGGGTAATGATAATAATAAGTGAATAATAATTAAAGTTAATAAAAATTAATTCCTATGCTTGAAACAGGATGTTTTGGAAATAATCGTCATACTCGTATACTCGTTAGTTATTTCCGAAGTCAATTAATTAATGCCACTAATAAAAATAACATTGGTGTGATTTATGGTTAATTGATGATAGTGATGGGTTTTCTATTGCGGAAATGTATTTGTTTTTATTTCAGAGGTTTTGAATTATTATTTCTGGTTGGCAATTTTGTCTTGTTTACACATTTTGTTTTCACAATTTCTATATTAGTTTCAAAAGCACACTTGAGTTGAAATTTATATTTAAATAAAACCGAAGTCATCTAATTCTAAAAATAAATAATTGATTAAACATTATCCCAAAATCCTTCTTTTTTTCTCGTTCTTAAAAATTTGAGAAATTTTATATTATTAAGGGATATTTGGAGTATGTTTAAAGTAAATAAGTAACACAGTAATGGTTAATCATTCTTTTAATTTACACATCACAAATAATATACCTGTTTTGGTATAGTCTTAAAAATTTTAATACCGGAAAAAACGTGTTAAAGTGAGAGGTAAAACATTCTAGTATAATATTTAGTTCTAACAATTTGGCAAACATTCAAAATTCTTCTAAGTAGACTTTTATTAGAAAATCTAGTGAATCAAGGGGTTAAACAAATGAGGTTACTCTTAGAGTTCTTCAAAATATAGACTTTCAACTGCTATTATTTGAAGAAACACTGGTCAATAAGGTTTTGTAGTTGGTAATTAAATTAAATTTTGTTTATCATTTTTTAATGGCCATAGTTTAAATCCGAATTTAAAATCAATCTATCACCTCAAGTTTTTGAACGTTTTAAAGGGTGATTTTTTAGCTATTATCTTTTTGACAACATTGGTTTAAACAGCTAAGGCACGTTTCGTGTTTTGTTTCACTGTCAAACATCTTCAGTTTGGTCTATAATTTAACCATGAATCGTCTTACAGACGAACAACGCTTGCAACTTAATGAATTTTATTATCAAAATGCGTGCTCTGTTAAGAAAGTTCATCGCGCGCTTCTTCCATTTTATGGTCAGTTTAATCGACCCACTGAAGCGGCTATTCAGGCTATTGTGACAAAATTTCGCACCAAATTTATATTGTTGAACATTAAACCACCAACACGCTTACGTAGAGTGTGAACTGAAGAAAATATCGCAGCTGTATCGGCCAGTGTTAATGATGACCATCAATTATCGATTCGTCCCCGTTCGCAGCAATTGGGCCTCTGTTACTCAACAACGTGGATAATCTTGCGAAAAGATTTAGATGTGATGCCTTTCAAAACACAGCTGGTGCAAGAATTGAAGCCGAACGACCTACTGCAACGTAAAATTTTTGGTGAATGGGCTCTTGGAAAGTAGGCCGAAGATCCAATTTCTTACCGAAAAATTGTGTTCAGCGACGAAGCTCATTTTTGGCTCAATGGGTACGTAAATAAGCAGAATTGTCGATTTTGGAGTGAATATCAGCCAAAGCTACCAATGCATCCAGAAAAAGTCACAGTTTTGTGCGGTTTTTGGGCTGGTGGCATCATTGGACCGTACTTCTTCAAAGATGATGCTAATCGTAACGTTACTGTGAATGGTGAGCGCTACCGCGAGATGATATTCAACTTTTTTTTTGCTCAAAATGCAAGAGCTTGACTTGCATGACATGTGGTTTCAACAAGATGGTGCAACACATGCCACACAGCACGCGCAACAATGGACTTATTGAGAACTGAACATTTTATTTCACGTTCGGGACCGGTTAATTGGCCGCCTAGATCGTGCGATTTAACGCCTTTAGACTATTTTTTGTGAGGCTATGTTAAAGCTTATGTCTATACAGACAAGCCCGCTTCAATTGACGCATTGGAAGACAACAATGAAGCATTTATTCTTGAGATACCGGCCGAAATGTTGGAAAGGCTATGCTAAAATTGGACTAAGCGGATGGACCATTTGAGGCGCAGTCAAGGTAAACATTTGCATGAAATAATCTTCAAACATTAAATTATATAGACCGTACTATCGATTCAAATAAAGATTTCATGCATTTTTCTGAATTGTATGTGTTTTTTTTTAAGACTTTCTTATAGCTTTAAAAAAAACACCCTTTTTTAATTCGAACAAAAAACTTTTATTAGGCTTCTCGAGGCTTTATAAATTCATGAAGTAATTTTTTGAAGAAATTCGTGACGAGTTTCCAAATCTACTATCCCTTACTTCAATATTCCGTTTGAATAGTTTTGGTATCTTATTTATTTTTCAAAATCCTCATTAGTTGTAAGTCTTAACCTACTAAATGACTGAGACTTAAAAGAACACTGAAGCACACACAACAGTATAGAATCAATGTATTTTCTTATTATAATAATATTTTGCAGACTAAAAGTTATAACATCCAATTTTTTTTAAATGTATTTAAAAAACATAAAAATAATGTTGAAAACAGGTTTTCTGAATTAGAGCACATATGGCGGAAATTAGCACCAAAAATTTAACTTTAATACGCATTATTCAAAATCATAAAGGAATTACTATTAGGGGTTTTCAAAACCCCTAAGTGATATACTGAAATGATTTAAACAAAAGTTTTGTTAAAAACTACGTTAAATCTTGCCTTAGTGTTAAAAACAGCGTTCAATGTACTTTTTTTTGCATTTTCATAGAGTTATAATGGTATTTCAAAAACGTGAACTAATAGAGAAATTATTATAAGTGAGATTCCAATTCGGAAAAACAAATTCCTTTGAAAAATATTGTTTGTTTTGTTTGTATGGCAGGAAAAAAGACTTTATTTTGTAGATCAGGGAACCATTCAGCAGCTTCAAAATCCATCTCCTTTGATTCTAGTCACATTAAATTGGACTTCAAATAAATTTTAAGTTATCGTTTGACTTGAATTAAATCGTACGAAAAAATGTTCGATAAATTTTACAAAAATACAGAGATACTTAGAAAAATTTGGTCTTGTTTGTCATGAAAGTACTCAAATTTTCGTAGTGATATTCTGACGTTATTTACAAGTCTTGACAATTTCAGTGATGAAACAAAAACCTTAATTTTCAAAAACACAGATTTTTGGGTTAGTATTAAGAAAGCTAAAATCGAAAACACAGTTTTTATATTTAAGCTCTATGGCTCTACATTTCTCCATCTTTTTTTTTTTTCAATAAAAAACAAACAATTTTTCGTCTCTATTTGTTGCTGGTGAAATACACCTAAATTGGTTTAATCTAAAAAGTAAACTGAAACTGTTGTAAAAGGTTCTTCACCTAGTTAAGTTCTTCGAAAAATTGAAAAGAACATCAGCAAGTGGATCCCAATACTAAATGTCAATATCAATGATAACCTCTCAGGCTTTAGTAAATTCCTCACAGGGTTTTCCCTTGAAATTTCATGTTGATGTGCAAATAAAGTGCATTTTTATCAGCATCTAGGCCCTTTCTGTTCAATAAACAGAACAGCTTATTTCAGTTACAATGGATAATGTTCAAATTAAACTTATTCATTTTATTCCGCACCTAACATGAGTTACGACAGCGCAGTAGAGGAAGGCCGCGGATCAGTTGGCGCGCACAAGTGGAAAGTGACCTCACCCAACTTGGAGCGCGAAACTGGAGACATCTAGCTAGGGACCGAGCTAGATGGAGAAGTTTGTTGGGGGAGGCCCTAGTTCACACAGGACTGTAGCGTCACCTTAAGTAAGTAAGTAACATGAGTTACGAAGTAAAAGTTTTAATTTGTTTAAATTCTGACAAAACTGAATACATTTGATAGTTGTTTTTTTTTTAAATTTTCGGTGGATTTGCAAAAATTTGTATTAATTGTTGTGTCAAAAATGTCTTCTTTTTTTTTTTTAACTGACAGCTGTCAAATTGTATTCTCTTTATGAGTTACCAACAAATCGTTTTAAATTAAAACCTGTTATTTACTTTGTGATATCGTATACAAAAAAGAATAAACAATTAACAAACGTAAAATTATTAAATATAAAACATATGCAAAATTATTGCGAGAAGCTTAATATTTCAGTTTAGATTTCAACCGGGAATTTTTACGGAAAAGGTGCCGTGCAATGAAGCAAATTGAAATAAAACCAAGTTCCAAAAGTGAAATAATAACAACCTCACACTTAACCCAAATCATATGTTTTAGGCCGTTTTTGTTTTGCGATTTTTTGTTTTTTTTGGGACTTATGGTGGGAAATTGTCGGAAACCTCAACCCGAAAATGAAAAGAATGCTTTGTAGAGTGTTCAATTTGGGAAAAAAAAACTTCAGATGATAATATAAAATGCCGTGACATTTTAAGACAGAAGCTAAAAATTGTACTTGAATTTAATATGGAAAAACTTAAAATGCCGCGGGGAATACTTAATAATAATATTTAATTCTCAAATGTTCAGAGAGTAATTTTTTTTAAAATGTGTACCAAATTTCAAAACAAAAAATCTTTAAAAAAATCACCCTACTTTTTATACTCACCTTAATTTTGGGTGCAAAACAAAGTGTTAAAAGTGAGATAAAATCAATTTTTATTTCAGCTAGTTTATTTGCAATAGACCAATTGAGGAAAATTGGCCTAATTGTTTTTTTTTTTTTTTTTTCAAAAGGAAAATACGGTCAATTTTTAAAAGTTAGCTTTATTTCACGCCACAATGGAAAATAATAAAAATTATCAGAAAAACGTAGCATTTTTAAAAAAAAATGACTACCCAGTTGCGAAGTGACACTTGTGTTGGCCAATATAAAAGCGTTTGTAGCCAAAATCAAATTTAGAATTTAAATTTATTTAAGCAGCAAATAATGAAAAATAATTTTGTATTCATAATTTTTTGTTCTTAATAATAGTCGTGATTTATTTTCCCTGTGCTCAATATCAAATAATCTATTTATTTGCGTTACAACAACAAATTGAAACTCTGCCTTATGCTTGGATCTATTTTTGTGATCTATAAATTAGTTTTCCTATTTTATAACATGTGACATTTTGTCTTGAAAAGTTTGGTATAACTTCCAAATATTTTACTAAAAACAGTGTTTCCACATTTACTTATACCATTTTTATGTGTCGAGAAATAAAATATTTTTTAATTGAATTGAAATGTTTCACAAAATAAAACACACTTTTTCACTTCCCATAGGAAGTTATTGTAATCGGTCTGATTTGTCGAATTGGAAATTTTGACATTTCTCGATGCTTGAAGGTCCCTAGTTTTTAAAGATATGTCTGTGCGTCGTCCATAGCTTAAGAACCAGAAGAGATATCGACTTCAAGTAAATTTTGTTATTTTTGAAATAATCCAATTATCGTTTTTTTTTATAAATAAAAAAAAACAGAAAAAAGATATTTATCACCTTGAAAATTTTACGAACAAAATATAATTTTATCTTCAAAATAATTTTATGCAACGAGAAATAACGTTTTAGATATCAGGTAAAATTTTGAGAAAAATCGAATCGACAGTTTACTTATACAAATAAAACCAAAAAGAAACATTACTAAAAGTTGGTAAAAATTCATTATCGACTCAAATATCTTTTCAAAAATTTGAGATTTTGGCTTCAAACTAACTTTTTCTTATAAGAAATACTGTTTTCAACATTCGGCAAAATTTTGAGAAAAATCTAATTGACAGTTTTTTTTTATAAAAAATAAAAACTTAAAAAAAAAATACTAAAACTTATTAAAAATTTACTTTCGACTGAAATTTCTTTTCAAAAATTAAAAATATTGCCTTCAAGCTAATTTTATCTCACAGAAAATATTGTTTTTGACATTTGGTAATTTTTTTTATAAAAATCCAACAGTCAGTTTTTTCATAAAAAAATAAAATCTACAAAAAATAGTACGCAAAATTGGTAAAAATTGATGTTCGGTGAAAAATAGAAGATATTGACTTCAAATTAATTTCATTCATCCTCCAATTTGTGTTTGATTATATAAGAAATAATTTTTTTTAAGAAATGCTACTAAAATTGGTAAAAATTGGTTTTCGACTAAAAATCTCGCTAACAAAAAAATAATTTCGAAATCAAACTATTTTATTATATGCAAAATATTATTGGTAGTTTTAAAATTATTAAGAATAATTCAACTGAGAACTTTTTAACAAAACACGAAAACCTACAAACTTTTAAACAAGACAAATCAACAGACGTGATGGGAAGTTATCAGTTTGGGTCGCCTCTGTTTTTTTAGTTTTCGGTGGTTTTGCGAAAATTTGTATTTATTGTTGTGTCAGAATTTTTAGCTTCCCATAGGAAGTTATTGTAATGGGTCCGATTTGTCAAATTGAAAATTTTGACATTTCTCGACGTTTCAAGGTCCCTAGAGTCGAAATAAAAGATTTTTAGAAAGATGTCTGTGCGTGCGTGTGTACGTACGTTCGTACGTCCGTACTTTCGCGACGTTTTTTTCGTCGTCCATAGCTCAAGAACCAGAAGAGATATCGACTTCAAATAAATTTTGTTATACAGATAATAAGGCAGAAAGATGCAGAAAGGGCTGTCAAGAAAATTGCGTGGGTGGTTTTTTACCATAGCAGTTTAAAAAAAGGTGAAAATTTTGGTTAACCCTAAATATCTCATGAACCAATGACGCTAGAGACTTGAATTAAATTTTATATTATATATTGTAACGTGATACAAAAGAAGTTTATTTTTGGAAAAAAATACAATTAACGGTTTTTTTATAAATCAAAAAAACTAAAAAAAAAAAATGTTCACCTCGAAAATTTTACGACTAAAATATGATTTCATCTCCAAAACAATTTTGTGCAACGAAGAATAGTGTTTTTGACAACTGATAAAATTTTGAGAAAAGTCTTTTGACAGTTTTTTTTTTATAAAAAATAAAAACCTAAAAAAAACATTACTCAAAGTTGGTAAAAATTGAATTTCGACTCAAATATCTTTTCAAAAACTTGAGATAATGGCTTCTAACTAATTTTATCTTATAAGAAATATTGTTTTCAACATTCTGAAAAATGTTGAGAAAAATCGAATTGACAGTTTTTTTTACAAAAAATAAAAACCCAAACAAAACAACAAAAGAGAGGAGATAATAGAAAGAACCTGAATAAAACAACAACAAATACTTGTGTGTACTTAGAAAAATGCTAATCGGTTCAGTATAGTTCGATAGAACGAAAAAACCTGTAATTGGCTTACAACTTTCATGTGGGTGCGGTGGCGTAGTGCGTAGTGCACTAGCTCCTCACACGCTAGGTCGCTTGTTCAAGCCCAGCTCGGGCAAAAGTTCTTCGAAAAATTAAATTGAACATAAAGCGATTAAGCACCACTAAAGGAGTCTGATGATCGGGTTGGCCCCCGTGAAATAGCTATAACTCCAGCCTATGAACTTGGTGGTAGCACACACAAGTTGTTGTTGTTTCATTCTAAATTTTCAATTGTAAATCCGGCAAGCAGCTGCCTTAAACTGCAAGTATAAAAATTTCATACAAAACCCCTCAGAAAAATTTTAAAAGTTGGTAAAAATTGATTTTCGATTCAAATATCTATTCAAAACTTTGAGATATTGGGTTTAAATTACTTTAATCTTTCAAAAAAATATTGTTGTCAACATTCAGTAAAATTTTGAAAAAAATCGAATTGACAGTTTTTTTACAAAAAAATAAAACCCGGAAAAAAAATTAACAAAAATTGTTAAAAATTGATTTTTGACTCAAATATCTTTTCAAAAATTTGAGATAATGGCTTCTAACTAATTTTAACTTATAAGAAATACTGTTTTCAACAATTGGACTTTTAAGAAAAATCGAATTGACAGTTTTTTTACAAAATATAAAAACCAAAAAAAAAATTTACAAAAGTTGGTAAAAATTGTTTTTCGACGTAAATATCTTTTCAAAAATTTGAGACATTGGCTTCAAACTAATTTTATCTTTTAAGAAATATTGTTTTCAACATTCTATAAAATTTTGAGAAAAATCGAATCGACATTTTTTTTACAAAAAATAAAAACCTAAAAAAAAACAATAGTAAAACTTGTAAAAATTTACTTTCGACTCAAATAGCTTTTCAAAAATTAAAAATATTGGCTTCAAACTTATTTTATTTCACAGAAAATATTGTTTTCGATATTCAGTAATTTTTTTTATAAAAATCCAACAGTCCGTTTTTTCATAAAAAAAAAGAAAATCTACAAAAAAATAGTACCTACGCAAATTTGGTAAAAATTGATACATATAGACAAACTTTTAAGCAAGACAAATCGACAGACATCCCGTCTGTCGGAAGTTATCAGTGTGGGTGGCATCCCAGCCTCTTTTTTTGTTCCATTTCAATATCTACCCGCTCTTATCGAAAAACCCTTCGTAAACAAAACTCAATGAGTAAAAACACAGATAGATTATATTTATTTTGGAAAAGAACTACAATAATAATAAAACTTCATTTTTAAAAATTAAGAGAATCAATTTCAACTACAAGTTAGAAAAAACTACACTTTGTTCCTCAGGCAAAGTACCAAGGCTTATATTTTAATGTCCATTGTTAAGATGTGGTCTTATAACGTCTTGTATTTGCGCTTTTAAATCCAAAGGGCTGTAAGAAAATGTATCACTTAATTTATATGTAAGTAAAAATAAAATTATTGTTAGGTAAAATTTTGAGTTTTTACTAACCTCTTGAAGACTCCTCAAATAAGTTCCTTCAGTAATAGAATTTTCTAATCTATCAATTTGTATGTACTTTGACATTGTCAAACTAAATGCTAGCGATAAAAATGCACAAATGAATATAATTTTGAAAAGCAACATAGTTTAATGAATCAATTCCAACAAACTACTGTTTCTTAAATCATCAAACAATATTGTTTTTTCTTTCAATATATAAATTCTTTAATAAATAAATTATTAAAACAGGTGTTAGGAGCTTGATTCTGTTCGTTCATTGATTGATTATTTTTTTCCAGTTTTACCCAGGAAACTCGTATAAAATACCAAATAGAAACGGGTGATTCCCAGATTGAGTTGCTTGTTTAGCGTTCGAAGCAACAAAAAAATATTCATTACATTTTTTAAAGGCTTGCATGTTTTTAAACTTTGACCGGTGCGGTGCAGCTATATGAAATATCACTAATGAATAGAGTGTTAATTTTATATACGACTTATGTCATCATGAAGTAATTTGACAAAAATACAGTCAATTCTCTCTAACACATTGTTTTTTGAATCCGAAACAAAAACCTGGGGATTGATAAGTGATGTTCTAGGAAGACAAAAACATAGTATTGTTAAACAATAATTTACAACATCAAAACAGGGCTTATAATTCTCTTTCGCATGATATTACTGAGCTTCTCTCCTCACAAACAGCAAGTTTATTACATCTCCAAACACAAATATTTATACAAAAAACACTATTTTTACAAATGTTACAAATGATATTGAGGTTACCATGATTATCAAGACACTTTGGGAGAATAACTTTTCTGGAATCGATGGGATCAGATTTGTCGACATAAAGAAGAATGCAGATTTGTTTGGTCCTGCATTGTGCAAAATAATTAATTTTAGTCTAACTGAAGCAACAATACCAAAACAAGTTAAAACTGCTATTGTTAGTCCTATTTACAAAAGTGAAGAATCAATTGATAAATTATAGACGGATTTCGATACTCCCATCCGTCTTTGGAAAGTTGTTGTCGATAGATTAAAAAAATGTCATTGAAAAACACAAACCTGTTAACAAAAGTCAGTACGTGTTTTAAAAGAACAAAAATACCGGCCTATGATACACTCAACCATTCAAAACTGTTAGAAGCTCTTGAAAGAAAAGGGATTCAAAACAAAGAATGTTGAATATGGAGTTCCACAAGGATCTTATTTGCGCCGCTTGTGGGAAAATAGTGCGTATACGCCCGAGTGCACATTTTCACGATTGTTTGTTTTTTTTGCAAATATGTAGGAAACATTAGATAAAATTGAACTACTAAGTATAAATCTAATAGGAGAAAATAAAACCATCAGTCAGTACCTACAGTTTGAGAATTATCGTCGATATGTATAGTATAGTAAATCTCGGAACCATTAATTAATTGATTTCTATTTTAAGCTCAAATCATGTGGGAGGTATGTGGAATCTGAGATGAGTGACGTCAAAAAAAAAAAAAATCGATCGTTGTCTTCGCAATCGCAATATAAGAGCTCTTTGGTACTCACTTGCTCTACGCTCATTGAGTATCAACTACGAATCAATAAAAAAAAAAGAAGTGTAAAGTAAGTATTCGAGAATGAACTCCAATACTTACAACATGAAGTGTAGATTTCCAAATATGGAAGTGTTTCCGGTTCGTGATTTGTACCGATCTTAGACTGGGAAACCATTGTTTGGTCACATATATTTTTGAAAAATTCCAAAATAATTTTTGAAACCAAATATGTGGTTTTCAGGTCTAAGATTCGGCCAGAAAGTAATTCATCCTGTACACTTCCTCCCGCCATTATCAAACCGCTCTCTTTCGAAAGTTCGAACTTGACCAAGCTTACTGGCAGGCTATAAAAAGCTCTCTTCGATGCAGAACCGGTCTCTATTAACTACGCTATTTCTCAGGACGACGACGTTATTTTCCGTCCTATCGCGTTAGTTATTTCGTTTCGGAACACATTATGTATATATAAAAATCGTCTTATTTTATTTAAGTACAATGTTTTAAAGTTTAAAATAATTTAAATAAATCCAATATAAACAAAAAAAATCAAATAAACGAGTGGTTCGATTTTTTTTTGTAAAAAATGTGCTAGTTTCGTGTAGTAATAGTGTACAAAAAAACCACATCGTTATACTTGCCATCCATTCAAGGTCCTAAAATAGAAGCATTAAAAGTAAAAATCGAAACAAAAAAAAAAAGAAAAGAGTATTGAAAAAGCCATACTTACCGAAAAAGTAAAACTTATCTGAAAAATTATACTTACCCTACATAAAAATAACCTGACAAAAAAAAATACTTACAATACAGTAAAAATAACGTGAACAAAAATTATACTTACCCTACATAAAAAATAAAATATTATTTAGATAAAAATTTTGATAAATTTGTTTGAAATAATTTTTCAGTCATTTTCTAGTAATTTGAAAATTCGATTTTTTTTATTCAATTGTAAGAATTATTACAAAGAGAATTCTTTTATTTGGTAGATTACTGATTGTTGGTCATTCATACATTTCATACATTATAATAATTTTTGTATATCATATTAAAGTATTTTTAGGTATTCTTAGGATTTCTTTTTTGTTAGGATTTAAGTTTAAATTAATAAATATTGTCAGTATGATTTTTGAAATGGAAAAAAATGCGTCCTTTTTTATACAAATTCCTCTCATGGGTGAACAATATTTTGGGAAGTTTGAATCCACACAATTTTCAGCGTTCAGAATTTAATTAATTAATTCCAAAATAAGTTCGGTTTAAGGATATCAGGTGGATGTGATAGAAAAGGGAGAACATTATTAGTATAATGACGATATAGTTTTAGATTTTGATTGATGTTTTTATTCTTTTGGGGCTACTGTAAATAGGAGGACACAGTAGCCAAGGTTGTATCCTTCAGGATACGTGGGTGGGCATACCCTCAGAGGGACACTTCCATCTCGCTCTCTCCTCACTAGAAGAGTTTGATATCAGTGTGGCCAGTTAAGACGAATTGACGACCGTCCGGCGTCCAGTGCTACCACAGCAAGAACCCCCCCACCGACGAGCTAGGACGTGCTATATGCTAGCATGCCACGCTGTGGTGGCCTGCACACCCTTTTCTACCTGCTGGCAGGATCCATAGATCCTGTAAGCTATGGGTTGTAATGGTGGTAAAGGGAGGAAAGGTTTTAGGGTTATCGATGGCCGCATTCCAACAATGTGCTTCGGTTTTTTTTCTAGGGTTATAGCACCTCTTTAGTAAGAGAAAATGGAACACCCTATCGATAATCCTTGCCGATAACACCTCGGTTCCGTTACACGCTTATGTTTATTCTTTCAATTGTTATTCGCAATAAATCTCTGCAATTGGTAACAGTGATTATGCAAAAGGAATTGTCACGGCAACGGATTGGTAATAAACGCTTCTGAGACTACACTTATGCATATCCGAAGTCCAAATACAAAAAAAAAACTTGCAAAAATATATATTTAAGGAAGGATTTTAGTCCAATCATGCAAATAGAATGCATCAAAGATATTAAGCCTAACAAAAATGATGGGGTTGTTATTGATTTCTGTTTCTTTTGGGGCAAATATATAGACAAGCTTACGTTTTTATCTGAAGAAGGGTCTTTAAGCATTTTCACACTTAAAGAGTCATGCTAGTAAGGATGTTCTGAGACAAGTTTTTGTATGTTTCTTCAAATCGCACTTAAAAAATTAAGTTTGTAAGAATGGACATTTCTATTGTTCTGACAGCTGATTCTATTCTGTCAAAAAATTAAAAGAATCGTTTTACTGATTTGAGTTTCAATTGTATACAATTCCAATGACCGATTTCTGTCAGTTTCTAAAAATGCACATTTCTATATTTTGTGACAGCTGATTCTATTGTGTCAAAAAATTAAAAGAATCGTTTTACTGATTTGAGTTTCAATTGTATACAATTCCAATGACAAATTTCTGTCAGTATGTAAAAATGCACATTTCTATATTTTGTGACAGCTGATTCTACTGTGTCAACAAACTAAAAGAATCGTTTTACTGATTTTAGTTTCAATTGTATACAATTCCAATGACAGATTTCTGTCAGTTTGTAAAAATGCACATTTCTATATTTTGTGACAGCTGATTCTATTGTGTCAAAAAATTAAAAGAATCGTTTTACTTATTTGAGTTTCAATTGTATACAATTCCAATGACAGATTTCTGTAAGTTTGTAAAAACGCACATTTCTATATTTTGTGTCAGCTGATTCTATTGTGTCAAAAAATTAAATGAATCGTTTTACTGATTTGAGTTTCAATTTTATACAATTCCAATGACAGATTTCTGTCAGTTTGTAAAAATGCACATTTCTATATTTTGTGACAGCTGATTCTATTGTGTCAAAAAATTAAAAGAATCGTTTTACTAATTTGAGTTTCAATTTGATACAATTCCAATGACAGATTTCTGTCAGTTTGTAAAAATGCACATTTCTTTTTTTCTGACAGCTGTTTCTATTGTGTCAAAAAATTAAAAGAATCGTTTTACTGATTTTAGTTTCAATTGTACGAGTATACAATTCCAATGACAGATTTCTGTCAGTTTGTAAAAATGCACATTTCTATATTTTGTGACAGCTGATTCTATTGTGTCAAAAAATTAAAATAATCGTTTTACTGATTTGAGTTTCAATTTTATACAATTCCAATCAGGAAATTATTTTAAATGACAGAAATTTTCAACGATTGCTATAACCGACCTGTACAAAAATTGCTAATGAGTGGTTTCAATGATAAAAGGCAATGATTTGATTTGAATTTATTCCAAATCAATAACACTCTTTCTGTAAATGTTACACAGAAATCGGAAAGTGGTAACACTGTATGGAATTCCCCATTTCTGTAAGAAGAGTAGTAAATTTAAAAAATGCAAAATTCTCCCTTTTTATACCTAATTTAGAGAAATGTGTTTCATCTTCCCTCGAAAAAAATTATCAACATTAATTGTTTTTATTTTAAGTGATTTCTGGGAAAATAAATTCAAAACAAAATCGTATATAAAAGCCAATTTCAAACTCAAACACAATTCGATTGTAAGTTGAATTCTGCGAGCGTTAAATCTCCGTGAAAATGTTTTTTCTTAAATTTATATTAACTTTTGTTTTATTCATTTCATTGGTTGCTGGAATTCCTTTATTAGATGAAAATAAATCATCTGAAAATATGATGATTGATAATAATGTATTGAATGATCGAGTACTTCCAAAGGTTCGTTAGATATAAAGATTCAAGATTTTCAAATTTTCATTTAATATATTTTTGCATGAAGCTACAATTGAATATTTTATTTTTTTTTATAGGATATTTCGTTTCTTGGAAATGGAAGAAGATATAAGAGACAAATAAGATGTCCCATAACGCCAATTTTCGTCCCTGGTTTTGGAGTTATGCAGTATCCAAAGTGTGATTAAATTAATATTTTATAAATACAAAAACATATGTAATTATTTTCGTTGAAAAAATTATTTAAATAAAAAAAAGTTTTATCAATTTGACTTATAACTTTTTTTCTGTCTGTTAAGCTAAATAATAAACAGCGGATTTTTAAATCTTGATGCTTTAATCTCAATGACCAAATGAGAACGCTGAAAATGGCCAGTTCACTCATGTGGATGCGACCCATACTGATAACTTCCCATCTCGTCTCCCGTCTGTCGATTTGTGTCTTCCTTAAGCGTTTGTAGGTTTTCGTGTTTTGTTAAAAAAGTTCTCAGTTGAATTATTCTTAAAAATTTAAAAACTACCAATAATATATATTTTGCATATACATAATGAAATAGTTTGATTTCGAAATTATTTTTTTGCTACCTAATGCGATTTTTAGTCGAAAACCAATTTTAGTAGCATTTCTTAAAATAATAATTTCTTATAAAAACAAATACAAATTGGATGCATGAAATTAATTTTAAGTCTATATCTTCTATTGTTCACGAGATATCGAAAACCGAACATCAATTTTTACCAATTTTGCGTACTTATTTTTTGTAGATTTTAATTTTTATGGAAAGACTGACTGTTTGATTTTTATAAAAAATGTACTGAACGTCGCAACAACCTGATAGGTCCTTATCAGTGTGGCTTCAGACCAGGAAAGTCCACTATCGACCAAATATTCACACTACGGCAGATCTTGGAAAAAACCCAGGAGCTTCAAATCGATACCCACCATCTCTTTATCGATTTTAAAGCCACGTATGACAGCATCCATAGGGAAGAGCTCTACAGAGCAATGTCTAGTTTTGGCATCCCTGTCAAACTTATCCGTTTGTGAAGAATGACGATGGAGAATGCACGCTGCTCCATCAAGGTCGGAAAAGATCTCACCGATGCATTTGATGTCAAAAAAGGTTTTAGACAAGGCGATGCACTATCATGCGACTTCTTCAACATCGTTCTGGAAAGAATTGTGCAAAACTCAACCGTCAACACTAGAGTCACAATCTTCCAAAGGTCCATCCAATTACTCGGATACGCAGATGATATTGATATAATTGGAAGATCAAAGCGTGATGTCAGTGGAGCGTTTTTAAGCATTGCGACGGAAGCGAAGAAGATGGGTTTAGTGGTCAATGAGGGCAAGACCAAGTATATGCTGTCATCAAAAAAGGACATTGAACAACGACGGACGTCTTGGACAAAACGTCACCATGGACAGCTATAACTTCGAGGTAGTTAAGGACTTTGTCTACCTAGGCACCGCTATAAACACAGGCAACGACACCAGCGCTGAAATCAAACGAAGAATAACTCTTGCAAATCGCTGCTTCTTTGGACTTAGAAGGCAATTGAGAAGTAAAGTCCTCTCTCGAGCATCTAAAATCACCATCTATAAGACACTGATCATCCCGGTTCTCATTTATGGCGCTGAGGCCTGGACCCTATCAAAGAAAGATGAGAACGTCTTAGGATGCTTCGAGAGAAAAATTCTTCGGGTGATTTTTGGTCCCGTACGTATAGATGGAGAATGGAGGAGAAGATATAACGACGAACTGTACGGGCTGTACAGCGACACTGACCTAGTTAGCAAAATAAAAGTCCAACGGCTTAGATGGCTGGGTCATGTAGAGCGAATGGACATCAACGCTCCAGCCCGGAAGGTCTTCGAATCCAATCCCGAGGGACGGCGCAGTAGAGGAAGACCGCGACTCAGGTGGCGCACTCATGTGGGTGAGGATCTCAACCAAGAGCTAGCTAGGGACCGAGCTGGCTGGAGACGCATGTTGGTTGAGGCCCAGGTCCGCCCCGGACTGTAGCGCCACCTTAAGTAAGTAAGTAAGTAGTATTGAACGTCGAAAACAATATTTTCTGTGGATGAAATAAGTTTGAAGCCAATATTTTTAATTTTTGAAAAAGATATTTGAATCGAAAGTAAATTTTTACTAAGTTTTAATGTTTTTTTATTTATGTTTTTATTTTTTGTAAAAAAAAACTGTCAATTCGATTTTACTCAAAATTTTATCGAATATGGAAAACAATATTGCTTATAATAAAAAATTAGTTTAAAGCCAATATCTTAAAGTCTTAAAAAGATATTTGAGTCGAAAATCAATTTTTACCAACTTTTGTTAATTTTTGTTTAGTTTTTATTTTTTTTGTAAAAAAAACTGTCTATTCGATTTTTTTCAAAATTTTACTGACTGTTGACAACAATATTTTTTAAAATATAAAAATAGTTTAAGGTCAATATCTCAAATTTTTGAGTCGAAAATAAATTTTTACCAAATTTTATTAATTTTTTTTTTAAGTTTTAGTATTGTGTATTTTTTTTAGGTTTTTACTTTCTGTAAGAAAACTGTCCATTCGATTTTTCTCAAAATTTTACCGAATATTTAAAATAATATTTCTTATAAGATAAAATTAGTTGGAAGCCATAATCTTAAATTTTCGAAAAGATATTTAAGTCCAAAATCAATTTTAACCAACTTCGAGTAATGTTTTTTATAGATTTTAATTTTTTTTTTATAAAAAACTGTCAATTCGATTTTTCTCAAAATTTTACCAGATGTTAAAAACATTATTCTTCGTTGAACAAAATTGTTTTAAAGATAAAATCGTTTTTTGTTCGTACAATTTTCGAGGTAAATAATTTTTTTTTCAGTTTTTTGATTTATAAAAAAAAACTTAATTGGAATTTTTTCCAAAAATATATTTGTTTGGTATCACGTTACAATATATAATTTAAAATTTAATTCAAGTCTCTAGCGTTATTGGTTCGTGAGATATTTAGGCTTAACCAAAATGTTCACCTTTTTTTAAACTGTTATGGTAAGAAAAACACCCAAGCAATTTTCTTTCTGCATCTTTCTGCCTTATTATCTGTATAACAAAATTTATTCGTGGTTCTTGAGCTATGGACGACGAAAAAAACGTCGCGAACGTACGGACGTACGAACGTACGTACACACGCACGCACATACATCTTTCTACAAATCTTTTATTTCGACTCTAGGAACCTTGAAACGTCGAGAAATGTCAAAATTTTCAATTTAACAAATCGGACCCATTACAATAACTTCCTATGGGAAGTTAATAATTCGTTCATTAATTTAAATTTATATTTCTTCGAAAGCAATAGATATATAGTGGTGTATGCCCATTAAATTCATACAACAAAACTCTTACGTTCTTAGCAACTGGTTTTAATTCAACAAAAAAATTCAACAACACATATACATAATTTGTTAAAAAATTGACTTGATTGAGCATAAAATAAATAACTTATTTACTATTCATTAAAATTCACGTTCAAAGTTCAAAATTAGTTTTAGGTTAAGAAAGCAGTTCTTTCTTTCCTTGCAAAATTCAAGAAATGGTAATGGTTTTGAGTTTGAAGTTTTTTAAAAATAATTTAATTTCACTGAAATTTGAAACTTTTAGCCTTGCGCAAGAAGATTATTTTTTCTTAAAAAACCCTTTAACTGTCAATGTCTGTTTGGATTCTTTTGATCGAACATTTTAACCAACGTATGCATTCCATTTTTGGGAGGGGTTTTCTGGTAGAAATTCAACAATTTTCTCTATTTGTAGGTTCCATTAGCTAAAACGCTTTAACT
This sequence comes from Eupeodes latifasciatus, assembly GCA_920104205.1. NCBI lineage: Eukaryota > Metazoa > Arthropoda > Insecta > Diptera > Syrphidae > Eupeodes > Eupeodes latifasciatus. The sequence continues at coordinate 114,129,537 of OV049925.1, read as the reverse complement.
TTTTATTTTATTTGATAATATTTCTTCTTTTTTTAATTTGATTGGACCTAAAATTGAAAATTACATTAGAATAGTTTTTCGAATGCTTATAATTTAATAACATAGGATTTTTCAATAGGGACGGGTAGATTTTTGACAGCTTGTAGTGGCTAAATTGCTTCTTTTCTTTCTGTTAAATCATCTTCTTTTAATCAGTCAATGAAGGCAAATCATTTAAAGCGTGGATCAACACTTGAAAATGAAAAACTTCATTATCAAAATTGGGGTTCTGTAGTAGGACCGGTAGAAAAATCATCTTTAGCGCATGATCAAAATCATTTTAGGCAACATTTCCGGATTTGAGACTACACTAATCCCCTTTAGATTCACGAGGTGCCAATGTATCCAAATAAAATTTCTGTTTGGTGTTAATTTTGGCCTAGAGGCATCATCGGTAAGTACTTCTTCTAAATTGATGCTAGCCTGGCGATCACCCTCATCGGTGATCGCTAAAGATTGATGATCACCAAATTTTTTGTTTCCTGATTTAAATGATTTGGACACCGAAGACATATTCTTTAAACAGGATGGTTCTACGTGCCACACAGCTCAAGACACAATAGATATTCTGCGCGAGAGTTTTTTTGAATTGGCCTCCAAGATCGTGTGATTTTACCCCTTTAGACTTTTCCTTGTGGGGCTTTCTTAGGTTGCAGGTCCATGCCAATAAGCTGCAAACCATCGCTGCCTTAAAGACAACATCATCAATGCCATCGGTCAAATTCAGCTTGCTATATGCCCTAAGGTTAACGAAAACTGGACATTTCGAATGCGCGCCACCCAACAAAGCTGAGGCTGCCATTTAAACGATCGGTGGTATCGAAATTGGTCTATCCGTTTCTGATTTCGGAATTATTAAACATGACCTATAAAACAAAAACAAGGAACAGAAATCAAACTGAATGTAGATATTTTTGTATGGATAATTACAAAAAATCAAGTTTCGGTTGTAATTTCATAAAAACCATGATAAAGGGGTTTTCAATAAGGGCGGGTAGATGTGGAAATAGAATAAAACAATCTGTGTGTGAGGTATTAACAAAATCATTTTTTTTATTTAAAAGGCGCATGTAGGCCATTAGGTGTGGAATATGTCATCATTCAAATGCACGGCCTCAGCTTCTTACGGTGGCACCAAGGTCATGGCTTCTTATCGCATGACCTTGGTGGCCAATTCACATCACTCCTGCGAGAGATAACCTTACCCTCAAATCATTCATGCAAAATGTCAATCGTGGCGTTTGCTCTGTGGCACGTAGCGCCGTCCTGCTGAAACCACATGTCTTCTAGGTCCATATGGTTCAATTTGGGCCATAAGAAATTACTTATCATCGTTATGTAGCGCTCGCTGTTGACGGTGACCGCCTGGTCTAAAGTCTATTTCAAAAAAGTACGGACCAATTACGCCACCGCGCCGGCCCAAAATCCACACCAAACGGTGAGGATGCATTATCACCTGGTGAACCTCGCGTCGTTGGTGTCCATATCGGCAATTTTGCTTGTTAACACAGCCATTCATTCAAAAACGCGCCTCGTCACTAGAGATGATTTTCCGACAAAATTGGGGTCCTCTTCCAAACGATTCAAAGTACAGTCAGCGAACAAACGGCGGCGTTGTCTATGGTCATGAACTTTGAGCTCCTGGATCAGTTGAATCTTGTTTGGATGTAGGCCCAAGTCCCAACGCAAAATTCGCCAATTGAATTCTGCGAAAGGGCGAGTTCTTGTGCATGGCGAGGAATAGACTGCTTCGGGTTCTGTTGTATACTTTCACGGACCGCGCCGATAAGTTCTCGGTCGATCTTGCGTTCCTTCAACGTATGAGAGTTGGGTGATTGTTTACTGAACCGGTTAGTCGTCTCAAATTTGGCCACCAAACGTTGAAGAGTCGACAGTGAAGGGCCACCACGTCTACCGTAATATATTACGTTTGCGTTAGCGAACGCTCATTTTGATAACAAAGTTTTATCATTTGAACGTGCTGTTCAATCGTGTAACTTGCCAGGATTATTTGGCATAAGCAACTGAATAATAAACAAAAGATTTGACAGATGTCACCAAACAAAAAATGGCCGCCACGGGGCGTCAAAATCTACCCGTTCCAATCGAAAAACCCTTTACTTAAAGATTCTTTTTGATACTTTTGAAAGAGGTTACACCTGTTTAAGCTGAAACTAAGAATTCTCTTGATCTTTTTTCAGACTAAGTGATCTTTTAACCTTATTGCTTGTAATAAAATATAAGTCGCAATTCAAACAGATTAATTTGTTATTATCAATTTTCCAATTCTGGGAAAATCCACATTATTTAAAAAATTCTGAAGAAAAATATCAATAATTAAAACATAAACAAAACCTATAAAAGAAACTGGAATCAATCAACTCATAACCAGTTCAGTAGTTATTTTCAATTCAATCTGATCAAATACGATAGGGAGTACAAGTAAATACTCGTAATAAGATGATGTTTTTAAAATTGATACTTAGTTTTGTATTATTCTTGTGTGTCTCTTCGATGCCGGCAAAGTTCGATGATATCAATTTTGAAAAAGCAGGAAATATGCTGACAAATGGAAATCCTCAAAACATCTTCAATGAGGTTTGGTATTTTTTAGAAATCAAATGAAAGAACAATAAATATAATATTATTGTTGTTTTAAAGGTAAACGAATTTGAGAGACATAATTTGGAAAGTCCAACACTTCAAAGGTTCACTCGCCAGCGACGTCCTCCATGTCCATTGAAGCCCAAATTGGATGGGCGTCATGTTATTTATGTTCCTGATTGTAATTAAATAAAGAATTAAATTGTTTTACGTACATAGCACAAAAATATATTTAAATAAGTTTGAAATAAAACAAATAAATATATGTATTTGTGGTGTCTTATTTTCATGATGCACCACAGGTTTTCTACAGACAAAAATAATAATAATAATAAATATTTTAAAAGGAATACCTTTCCATAAAATGTGGTTTTTATTTCGTATATGTATTATGCAAAACAAGCACATGAACATTTTAAAATATTTTTTAAATTCATGATCACGTTAGTAAAGAATACCTTTATGTGGTGTAAGTGCAGTGTAGGTTAAATGGATTTTAATATCAGCACTTAATAATAAAAGGTTTCAATGGTTTACTATTAAATTCGTATCTTTGAAATAAATCAAAAGTAAATATTTTAAATATAAATACAAAATATTTCTGTTAAGGAATTCTTTTTAAGTTCGTATAGATTTAAAATTTTAATGAACTTAAAATTTTGGAAATATGTATATGGGTCCTTTGTTTTGGTCAATTGGTTTCTGCACAATTGACTATAGTACATTTTTGAGTGTTTTGAAAAATATGTATTTACTTTATTTGACAATTTCATAATGCAACGAGTATTAAACCAAATTAAAAATATGTCTGTGTATCTATATGTAAATTCATTAATGTGGCAAATTGAAATAACATTTTAAGTGACATTTTAAAAAGGTGAATTTAAAGTAATTCATACGTCGGTTAGCGCTGTTTTGACTAGAAAGGACGAAATTGAATTAAAAGGGGCTTCTTTTAACTCAACTCTAATTTCACGATTAAAGATTTTTTTTTTTTTTTTTTTTTTTCCGCAGGAAGGTGAGAAATCTTCAGAGACACTATAAGCCCGATGCTTATAGTAGTGTCAGATTTTTACTGACTAAAACTCACCTCCCTTATCTTTTATATTATTACTACAACTAAGTCCAGCTTAACAAGTAGTTTTAGCGTCATTTTGTTCGCGTTTTGTCAGGAAGCTCCCCAACGAGAGGACCTGAAGATTCCACAAAATTCGAGTGGAGAGATTAATTTGTTTGCGCTAGATCAGAAGGTCTTGTTCGGTGCAGACGCCGAAAAACGAACGCCTCGCTAACAGATTGTTGGATTAAGTTATTACTATGATTTCTAAGTCGTGATCTTAGCTCTGTAGCAAATTTTTTAATTTCGTTTTCTACATATTTTATATTTAAATCTCTATGTAAGTCGCTATTTCTTACATACCATGGAGCATTTACTATTATTTTAAGTACTTTGTTTTGGTATGTTTGCAAAATTTGTATATTTCTTTCGTTGGTACAACCCCAAAGTTGTATACCGTACGTCCAAACTGGTTTCAGTACTTGCTTATAAATAAGAAGCTTGTTATAAACGCCTAGATTGGAATATCTTCCAATAAGCCATGTCAATTCGCGGAGTTTATTTTCGAGTTCATCGCGTTTCTTTTTTACATGAACTTTCCATTTAAGTTTCGCGTCTAGAGTCATGCCTAGATACTTCGCTTCATTAGCGTATGGAATTTGCACAGAATTTATATAAATAGGTAAGTTATATACTTTTTTATACGTAAAATTTGTGTGCGTCGATTTCGTTTTATTAAGAGCAATTCGCCATTTCTTTGTCCAATCTGAAATGCTATTTAATGCCTTTTGAAGCTTAGAGGTTGCCGTTTCTATTCAATCCGATATTGCGAGTACAGCTGTATCATCGGCAAAAGTGCCTAAAGTTGTGCCTTCTGTTTGGGGTATATCTCGGGTATAAAGAACAAACAAAATCGGTCCAGGGACGCTACCCTGGGGAACCCCAGCGTTTATTTCTTTAAACTCCGAATACTCCGTTCCTTGCTTAACTCGAAAGAATCTATTTTCTAGGTACGATTCAAGAATGTTATATATTTGCTCTGGAAAGACTTTTAATTTATATTTTAGCCCGTCATGCCAAACTTTGTCAAAAGCTTGAGAAACGTCAAGAAATTCAGTTGAGCAAATCTTTTTTTCTTCAAATGCTTTTTCAATTTCGTTAGTTATTCGGTAAACCTGATCAATTGTCGAGTGATTATTCCGGAAACCGAATTGGTGGTCGGGAATTAAACGTTTTTCTTCAATAATTGGTAGCATTCGTTTAAGAAGCAATTTTTCAAATATTTTAGATATAATTGGTAAGAGAGAAATTGGTCTATACGATTTTTTCTCATTCGGTGGCTTACCCGGTTTGGGGATCATTATTACTTCGGCGACTTTCCATTGCGTGGGTACGTAAGCAAGTCTTAAAGCAGCGTTAGTGAGCTGTAAGAGCTTAACCATTGCTTTTTTAGGCAACTCTTTGAGGACACGACCGTTAATCAGGTCGTAGCCAGGAGCTTTATTATTTTTCTTCCGTTTTATTTCCTGGACAAGTTCAGTCAAAGTCATATTCCTGATAGAAAAATTGTCCGGCGCTGGTTGGAGCTCTCCGTCATTAGTCAGAAGCTCTTGACCATCGAAAGGTTTGAACGTTTCCTCAAGGTGCTTAGCAAATAAATCCGCCTTTTCCTTATCAGGTTTTGCCCATTCAGAATTATTTTTTCGAATAGGTGCCGACATTATTTGAGGCTTTTTAATACCTTTTATCGTCTTCCAAAGAGAATAATTCGTTTTTTTGTCTGCTGTTAGGCTTTCAAGATAGGCAGAATTCTCGCTGTTTTTAAAATCTCGTAACAAATTTTTAATCTTGTTTGATAAAAAGTTGACGACACTTTTATGCTGAGGAGCACGTGATTGCTGCCATACTTTTCGAGCTTTTCGTTTTTCGCGTATCAATTCTTTTATATCTTCTGGAATTTTTTCTTCGTATTGCCTTGACTTTTTACTACAGATCGGAGTATTATTCCAAGCTGCTTCTTGAACAATATTTATAAATTTTTCTGTTTCATCTTCTAACTCAAACGGAGTTTGCAAAGAGACGTTCAGTATAATTCTATTTTCGCAATCTTCTTTGAATTTATCCCAATTTGTGTTATTATTTGTTAAAATTAGGGGCTTTTCTTTTTCGATTACGTTACTGTTTATTGTTAAGATAACGGCCGAGTGATCCGTAGAAAAATCGAAGTTATCATCTACTGTCATATATTTTCTGTTCATTCTTCTTGCGATGAAAAAGTCAACAAGATCGGGTGTTTTCGCTGTATCGGTTGGCCAATACGTTGGTTTTCCTGATGAGAAAAATTCAACGTTACATTCAATACCCGCTTTGTAGAGTTGTCTCCCCTTCGTCGATATGCAATGTGATCCCCAAAATGAATGTTTCGAATTGAAGTCGCCGCCAATAATAAATGTTGGACCTAAAGCGTTGAAAAGATCTTTAAAATCGTTTTTGTCTATCTTGGACCGAGGAGGACAGTAAATAGACGCAATATTAAAAAATATGTGTCTAACTTTTATGCTAACGGAAGTAACTTGCATTGTATCGAGCTCGATATTTATCTCAAACGAATGATTGATATTTTCTCTGATAAATACGGAAGAACCACCCCTTGCTCTTTCGGATGGATGGCATGCGTTGTCAGTGAAAGCTCGTGTGAGGAGGTTCATGTCCTCTTGTCGTGTTCTGCGTTTTAATTAATTGTTGGCTGTCTCCCGTCCCCGTCCCCGTCGCAGTCTCGTTTAATTTAATTTATTTAAAAACGAAAAAAAACAAAAAGCTCAAATAAAATCAACAAAAATAATCAATCAAACAACAGAAAATAATAATGAACAAAAAAAACAGTGAACAACAACAGCAATATAATAAAAAAAAAAGCAACACAAAGGGAAAAAGGCAATAATATAAATACCTACCAGAACGCAGTAAGTGCATTCCCCTCACTCTTTCTTTCATTTTTTGTACAGTTGAGTGGCTCAGCAGGTGCATGCATTGGGCTAAGCTTTTTGAAAGCTCGCTCAATTGTGTGTATGTGTTGGTTCATTCAATAACACATGGATTGTAGATTACTGTTTTGATTGTTAGGGTCCGGACCAATTTAACTTCACTACTAAAGGCATAACACTAGTAGTGTGGTTCTATTGTAAAGACCTCTTAAATAATCTCATACAGTGATATACTTAGAAGTTCGTCTGTTTTGATTTTAGGATTTTTTTATATTGCAATGACTGGTAATTTTAGAGTAGATTATAGCAATGTTCGCGGGCTGAGATCGAATTTTCTGTCTGTGTACATCCACGCTAATTCTAACAGACCAGCTGTTTTGGCATTGAGTGAAACCCAAGTAGGTGAAGATTCCGATCCTGCTGAATTTTTTATTCATGGGTATTGCTTGGTGCCATTATTCTTTTCACACCATGGTCTCGCCATATATATTAGGAATGATGTTGCCTATCAACTTTTACCACAATATGGTCATTGTACCAACTCCTTCTTTAATTTCATGTGGTTAAAACTTTCCGTGAATAAGCACATCATTCACTATTGTTTCCTTTATCGAAGCCCAAACCTGGACAGAGTTTCGACTTCTCAGGAATTTGATGCTCTGTCTGACTCCATTCAAAGAATTGTCTCCCTGTATCCTCACACTGAAATCGTTATTACGGGCGATTTCAATGTACACAATTCTTCATGGCTTCAACATTCGGGTCAGACAACACCAGAAGGAGTGTGTGCTGAGATCTTCGCTGAGTTGAACCACCTAACTCAGCTGGTCAACGAGCCCACTCGAATATCGGACGTGGTAGGTCGAGCAGAAAACACTCTTGACTTGTTTCTTACCTCTGACCCTAGTAAGTACACTATTAGTGTTCTATCTCCTCTAGGCTCATCTGACCATTGTGTCATATCAGCAAATTTCTCGTGTCAAAACTCTCCAGTTAAAGAAAGAGCTCCTAAGAGAACCGTTTGGCAATACGAGAAAGCCAACTGGGACGGTCTTAATAATTATTTTAGGATCTTTAACTGGTCACTATGCTTCCTCGATAGTGACGTAGACGCCAGCGCTGATATGATCACAAGTTTGATTCTCCTTGGAATGAGAACTTTTATCCCGAATAGGGTTAAAAGCATCAGACCTAAGGAAAACGCATGGTTCGATGCGAGCTGTAAAGAGGTTATTAGGGTCAAGAAGGTAAGTTTCCGTTGTTTTAAAGCCAATCCAACTGAGGAAAACCGGAATAAGTTCAAGCAAGCCAGGAAGGCCTGCAACGTCCATATTCGACGGACCAAATTTTTACATGACCAAAAATTACGGCAAAAAATACTGCAATGTCCCAAAGGCAGTAAAAATTTTTGGTCATTTGTAAAAAACATGAGGAATTCTTCTTCTTCGTCGGTTCCTACCCTCGTTGTCAATGACACTCCACTTGTTAGCTCTTTAGAGAAAGCTAATCTCTTCGCTAGGCAGTTCGCCGCCAATTCAACGCTGCCAATGAGTGTTATGACTCCGCCTGTCATCGAGCGCGTTAGTGATTCTATGGGACCAATCTTTTTTCGCACTCGTACTGTGGCGAGAGTCCTAAAAGATCTTAACATACATAAATCCGCTGGTCCGGATGGTATCCCCGCTATTGTTCTGAAGAGGTGTTCTTCAACGTTGGCAAAACCACTGCGTAAGCTTTTTCATCTGTCCTACTCCTCAGGTCTCGTTCCGAGTGGATGGAAAACCGCATTTGTCCAGCCTATTCCCAAAAAAGGCGAATCTTCCTCACCCTCTAATTACCGACCGATTGCACTTACGTCCCTTCTTTCCAAGGTCATGGAAACGCTGATTAATTATCAGCTTAAGAAATATCTCGAGGAACGGAAGCTTCTTAATGACCGGCAATACGGCTTTCGTAGCAATAGGTCCACTGGTGATCTCATGGTTCATCTCACCGAACAGTGGAACAAATCTTTACATCGTTTTGGAGAAAGTAAGATTATTGCACTTGATATTTCAAAGGCATTTGATAAAGTCTGGCATCTTGCTCTCTTATCGAAAATGCGTGCTTTCGGTATCGACGAATCTCTTCTTCGTTGGATTAGAAATTTTCTTTCGAACCGTTCAATACAAGTTGTTTTGGACGGATTCAAGTCTGAAACCCATAAAATAAATGCTGGTGTTCCCCAGGGCTCCGTTTTGTCTCCGACCCTCTTCCTCATTTTTATAAATGATCTCCTGTCTGTTACTTCTAATCCAATACATTGTTTCGCTGACGATAGCACTCTTAGCTTTTCATATTCGTTTCCAGACTCACAACCCTCCTCTTCGGATGTGGAACTGCAACGACAAAATATGATTAGCTCATTAAATTCCGACCTACACAGCATTGTACAATGGGGAATACAAAATCGTGTGGAATTTAATGCTTCGAAAACGCAATGCTGTCTTGCATCGTTAAAGCGAGATAAACCCTCTTTGCCACTATCTATGAGTGGCACTTGCATCAACGAAACGGAAAATCTCGACATTCTCGGAATGTGCATCAGCAACCACCTTTTGTGGAGCGATCACATACGCGATGTTGCCAAAAATGCCGCAAGATGTCTAGGTTTTTTGAGACGTTGCAAGAAATTTTTCTCTCCGTCTGATCTGGCTACAATCTACAAAACTTATATACGTCCGAAACTTGAATATAACTCTCATCTCTGGGCTGGTGCTCCAGTAACTTATTTAAGCCTCTTGGACAGTATTCAAAGTAGAGCTTTTAAAATGATTGGTGACATTAACATCATCAACTCGTTTACGTCACTCGAACATCGACGCAAGGTTTCTTGTCTAACCCTTTTTTACCGTTATTTTAACGGACTATGCTCTAGTGAAATAGCCAGTTGCATTCCTCCCCTTAAACAATTTAACCGTAATACTCGCGCTTCTAGGAATGCCCATCAGTTTACCCTTGAGCCCAACTTCGGCCGTACTATGAAGTACAGAGATTCATTTTTTAGCCGTACTACGCGAATGTGGAACGCCTTGCCACGCTCTATCTTTCCCTATCATTGCAATGTTCAGGAGTTCAAAATCAATGTACACCGACACCTCCTATCCAACCCTTCCCTCCTTTCCTAATGCTCACACTGTGTCTTTGGCATATTAAAGGTATAAAAAAAAACCCTTTTAGTGTTCGCTTATTATAAAAAAAAAAAAAAAAAAAAAAAAAATGCGTGGTAAGCCGAATAACCTTTAATACTTAAATTTGAGTCTTTTTTCAAATGAGTTTCAGAGATCAAACAAATATCTATTCTTTCGTTAAGTAGAACCGTTTCTAGTTCTTCGATTTTTGCGGTAAGTCCGTTCGCGTTCCATGTTATTATTTTGAGTTGTTGAGACAACTGATCCATGTTTACGGTAAATTTGGTGTTTTAAGAGCCGCCGACTCAAATTTGTCCAATTTCTCAAGAATAATTGTGTTAATTCTCCCTTGTTCTTCTAATCGTTCAAGTATAAGGGAAAATACATTTTGAATGGAGTCAGGTTTAATAGTTTTAGGTTTTTCGGGCGCCGTGACTTGAGCGTACGTGTTCGTCTTTTTTGTTTTTATGTTTTCTGAGGGTAAAACGTTTTCATTATTTTTCCCGTCCGTTTTACTCGACGCTTGAGTATTAGTCTTGGTTTTTAATTTTAATTCTTTGTTTTGCTTCGATTAAAGATGAATTTTCTTAATGAAATTCTAAAAATTCTAACAATTAGGAAGTTATTTACTCTATTGTTTTCTCAAAAAGACTACAATTTAAAATTTTAGTCGTAATCTAAAGGTTTTTTTCACAAGGACTGCCTGTAATTTTTGTCAAATTAACCCTTCATATTTGGCATACAAATTATAGGTTCCCTCCACCCCTGACATTACTCACACACAGGAATAGTTGAGATTTGTAAGTTACTAGGCCCTGGTTCTCTACGAGCTGTTGCGCCACCTAAAGAAGTGCAATCTTTCAAATACCTTGGGTCAATGATAGCAACCGATATAACAACATAGAAGAAGAAATACGCGGGCGGTTCCTCAAAGCCTTTTAGATCCAAGAACCTGCTGCTGAGGTACAGGACGATTGTTATTCCAGTACTTATGTACATATGAATTCGAGACTTGGGTGTTTGGTAAAAGCCACCCCGACCACTTAGGTGCGTTCGAGAGAAAGGTCTTGTGAGGAAGTATGATTCCGGAGACTCTACTGTATGCAATCTAAATCGAAGCTAATATTTTGACAAAAATTAATCTCGGCAGATTTTGGTGGGCTAGACACCCCGCTCTTATAAGCGACGAGAAACCAGCTTGAAAGATGGCGTAGACCAGGAAACCCGAAGCTTTAAGGTGCGCAACTGGATGGCGTTCGGTGGCTCGTGATCGGGATAAATGGAGAGACTTGATGTATGAGGCCAGAACCAGGCAAGTTGGTAGGTTTTTTTACCATAGCAATTTAAAAAAAAGGTGAACATTTTGGTTAACCCTAAATATCTCATGAGCCAATGACGCTAGAGACTTGAATTAAATTTTATATTATATATTGTAACGTGATACCAAACAAGTATATTTTTGAAAAAAAAACAAATACATAACGTTTTTTTATAAATCAAAAAAACTGAAAAAAATTGTCATCTCGAAAATTTTACGACTAAAATATGATTTCATCTCCAAAACAATTTTGTGCAACGAAGAATAACGTTTTTGAAATCTCTTAAAATTTTGAGAAAAATCAAATTGACAGTTTTTTTATAAAAAATAAAAACCTAAAAAAAACACTACTAAAACTTCCTAAAAATTTACTTTCGACTCAAATAGCTTTTCAAAAATTAAAAATATTGGCTTCAAAATTATTTTATATAAAAATCCAACAGTAATTTTTTTTCATAAACAAATTAAATCTACAAAAAATAGTACGCAAATTTGGTAAAACTTGATGTTCGGTTCTTAATATCTCTCAAATTAATTTCATTCATCCAATTTGTAAAAATTTAATAAATGCTGCTTAAATTGGTAAAAAATTGTTTTCGACTAAAAATTTATTTAACAAAACTAGATTTTGAAATTAAACTATTTCCTTATATGAAAAATATTTTTGGTAATTTTGAAATTTTTAAGAATAATTCAACTGACAACTTTTTTAACTTAAAACTTACTTACTTACTTATCCGGCTCACAATCCATGAAGGGTCTCAGCCTGAGATACTGCAGTCTTCCATCGTGAACGATCCCTCGCATGCACTTTCCAGTCACCGAGACCAAGCGCTCTGGCATCCGCAGTCACTTGGTCCTTGTACCGTAGGTTCGGTCTTCCTTGTCGTCTTGAACCTGGGGGCTGGGATGAGAAGACTTTCTTGGCTGGAGCGTTGTCGTCCATTCGCTCGATGTGGCCGAGCCAATGTAGTCGTCTTTTCTTGGCCTTCTGGACTACATCCACATCTTGGTACAGCTCATACAGTTCTCGGTTGTATCTTCTTCTCCATTCGCCATCGTCGCATACGGGACCAAAAATCCGTCGAAGAATTTTTCTTTCGAAAGTGCCCAGTATCAATTCCCCTTTTTTACTTATCGTCCAGCACTCGGCGCCGTAGAGTAGGACTGGTAAAATCAAAGTTTTGTATAGCAGACACTTTGTCTTTCGAGTGAGGAGTTTTGAACCCAGTTGTTTGGCCAAACCGAAGCAGCAGCGGTTCGCTAGGGTAATTCTTCTTCGGATCTCCACTAAGGTGTCGTTCGTGGGATTGATGCTTGTTCCAAGGTAGGTGAACTCCTTAACTACCTCGAAATTGCTGCTACCAACAGTGACGTTTTGTCCTAGGCGGTGGACAGATGTTGCTTTGTTTGTTGATAACATGTACTTTGTTTTGTCCTCATTCACTTCAAGACCAACTAGTTTCGCCTGTTCTTCAATCGCTGTGAAGGCCTCAAGCACAGCTCTCTTGGATCGACCGATTATGTCTATGTCGTCCGCATAGCCTAGGAGCTGGGTGGATTTGTTGAAGATAGTGCCCTCCGTGCTCACACCTGCCTTACGTACTATCTGCTCCAGGACTATGTTGAAGAAGTCACATGACAACGCATCTCCTTGTCTAAACCCTGCGCAAGTTTGGAATAACTCGGATGAGCTGTTACCCATTTGCACACTGCACTGCGTATTGTTTAGCGTCATGCGGCACAGCTGGATCAGTTTGTTCGGGATCCCGAATTCAGACATCGCCATCATAAGCTCTTGGCGGTGGATGCTATCATAAGCAGCTTTAAAGTCGATGAAAAGATGGTGGGTTTCGACTTGAAATTCGTTGGTCTTTTCCAGGATCTGCCTCAGTGTGAATATTTGGTCTATCGTTGTTCTGCCTGGCCTAAAGCCACACTGGTACGTGCCGATTATTGTGTCGCAGAAAGGTTTAAGACGCTCACACAGTACGTTGGATAGGATTTTGTATGCAACATTAAGCAGGGATATGCCACGGTAGTTTATGCATAACATCGGATCGCCTTTTTTGTAGATGGGGCATATGGAGCTTATCGACCAGTCAGTGGGCATGCATTCTTCCTCCCACACTTTGGTGACGACTTGATGCATGCGGTTTATCAAAACACCTCCATGTTTAAAGAGTTCCGCGGGTATGCCATCCGACCCGGCAGACTTGTTATTTTTTAGCTTTTGGATGGCTCTTTCTACCTCTTCTCTGCTGGGGGCTGGGACTGGGTCCTCATTGACTGGTCTTGCTTCTCTTTCGTCATTATTTTGCTCGACATTTTGCGCATTCAGCAGCTGTTGGAAGTGCTGCTTGAAAACATCTACAATTCCCTGTGCTTCGGTGACTAGGTTTCCTTCACTGTTTCGAAGAGCTTGTGTCCCGGTTCTGAAACCAGAAGCTAATTGCTTCGACCTTTTAAAGAAACGTCGGGTGTTGTTCTTGGTCCGAGACTCCTCTAGATCTTTGAGCTGAGAAACTGCGGATGCTCTTTTCTTCCTTCGCAGGGTCTTTTTCTCATTTCTCCTTTTTGTGCGGTACTCTTCCCTTGCTGCTCTTGTTTTCCGTTGCAGCATCTGCACACGTGCATTTTCCGTCTCTCTTTTCAATATCACGCACTCATCATCATACCACGGGTTCTTTTTCGGGGGTGGCTGGTAACCTATGGTGGTCTCGGCTACATTTTTTATTATTTCGCGATATTGGTTCCACAATGTGTTGACGTCTGTAGTATTTGGGAGGACGGCGGCGGAGAGTCGCTCGCTCAGGCGCTCACTGTAGTCTCTGGCATTCTCCAATGTGCTAAGGGAACCGATGTTGAACTTCTTTCTTTGGGCCGCACGTGTTTTTTTGTCGTTTGATATTCGAGCTCTAAACTTAGCCACTACCAGAAAGTGGTCAGAGTCGACGTTTGCTCCTCGGAAAGTGCGCACGTTCAAGATGTTGGATGCGTGCCTTGCACCGATTAGCACATGGTCGATTTGGTTGTTGGTTCGACCATCCGGAGATCGCCAGGTTGCTATGTAGATCTTCCGTCTTGGAAACCTAGTGCTACTTATCACCGTATTACGAGCTGCAGCAAAGTCGATTAGTCGGAAGCCGTTATCTGTTGTTTCTTCGTGGAGGCTGTGCTTTCCAACTAATCCGCCAAAGATGTCTTCCTTCCCGATTTTTGCATTGAAGTCTCCGAGTACGATTTTGACGTCGTACTCTGGACAGGCTCCGTAGGCTCTATCCAGGAGGTCGTAGAAATCCTCGTTGCTAGACTCCTCAGCATCATCGGTAGGGGCGTGTGCACATATTATGCTGATGTTCTGTAATGTGGCCTTGATGCGGATCACAGCCAGGCGATCACTTATTGGCTTGAAATCCATGACTTTCGATCTAAGCCGATTTCCCACGACGAACCCGCATCCAAATATATGCAGTCTTTGATGACAGCTATAATAAATGTCGCAATTCTTTCTCTTCATTTTCCCTGATCCTATCCATCGTATTTCCTGGATCGCAGTAATATCTGCCTTATACTGCGAGAGGACAGATTCAAGTTTCTGAGTTGCACCTGGAGTGTAGAGGGTTCTTACATTCCAGGTACAAACTCTCAATGCGTAGTCCGTTGTCTTTCCGGGTCTGGTTACCATAAGAGGGGGTTCATTATCCGAGGCTGGTATCTCTCTCATAACTTTCATAACTTTCAAAATTTTTTACTGTGGAGGGGTTGTTAGCCCCTCGCACTAACCTCCAAATTTGTTGGGCCGTTGATAAGGTGCTTTTTTTCCCGATTTGCACCCGCGCTAACAAGTTTCGCAAGTTATATCTAGAGATATAACCAGTATCCGGTGGTTACCACGAGGAGGTAAAGTAAGCACTTGGTGTGTAGGAAAAGTTACAGCATAAGCCCCCAGATCCTACAACACCCAACCAACTTAAAACGAAAACCTATAAACTTTTAAGCAAGATAAATCGACAGACGGGATGTGAAGTTATCAGTGTGGGTCGCATCCCATCCCAGCTTCTTTTTTTTAGAAATATTTTTGATATGCAGTTACTATTGCTTTTATATTATTGCGTTTTAAATTTGCATCTCGTTACAAAATGCTTATCTATACCAAATTTTTAAAAAAATATGTTTTTAATTCAAAAACAGTAAACAAATTAAGAATTTTTGATAATTGGATATTATTTAGAAAATTTTAAAAGATATGTAAGTCAAAAAAATTATTGAAGTCGGTTCTTTTGTACCCGAGGAAATCTAAAAACAAAATAGCCGTATCCTTCTGGAGTACAAAAATACGAAAAACAAGTAAAGAAATAAAAATATTTGGGGTAGTTTTGGACAAAAAAATTTTGTCTGTGGACCAACAAATTTTGGTCTCAAAAAATCAAAAATCCTCCTAACGCGAATCTGCTGAAAGCCTTGATTTACGAGTTTAAACTTAATAGACACATGGTTTGTCCTAATTTCCCTCATCATTCCCTTTTTAATATTTTGAGTTTGTGATGTTTCCAGCTTGACGTCAAGTTGGAATCAACATAAGTTTGAGTGAGAGGGCATTTTAAAATAAAATGCACGACTGGGTCGCACGAACTTGCTCCTGTATGCAAAGAGTCTGTTTAAAAATGTACCTATATAAGATTTAAAAATATACCTGTTAAATAAATTTGTCTTCAAAGATATAAATGCCATTTGATTTGTCAAAAAAACCGCGCGATTCATCCCAAGACACAACTCATCCTAGGACAACTCATCCCGGAAATGAAAAATACTTGTAAGCATACTTAACGAAAACAATTGTTTGTGTATTCAACTAGTTCGTTCAAATCTTTTTCCTTTGGATAGCCTTATTTTAATTTTATATTGGAAGAACCAGGATGGAAAATAAATTATCTGAAGATAAGAAAGAGGAAAAACATGTATGTTTAAATTGTAAAGCGATCGCCTATTGGTTGTGTAGTTAGGAAGGTGTCTAAAACGAATATGGAATAGTTCATTGTCGTGCTCAGCTTTATGTAAAGACATGGTGAGATGGGAGGAGGTTACATTACAGTTAAAATAATTTAAAAAAAATTATTTTAAGATTCAAAATTTTACCTGAAAAATAAGTTTGTCTTCAAAAATTTAAATGCCATTTTATAAATCAAAAAACCCTTGATTTTTCAATTTTTTTTTTGAAAATCGTTAGAGCGGTTTTTTTTTAAATTAATTTTTTATATATAAAATTTTTCAATTTTGTTCGAAAAATATTTTTGGTATGCAGTTGTTTAGTGATTGTAAATATACGCTCTACATTTGAATTTCGTAAAAAATGTTGACCCGTTTTTGAGATATAGAATTTTGAAAAAAAAAATTCAATATTTTTTTAAAAATCCAAAAAATAAAAAATTACACTTTTGATAATCAAATATTGTTAAGGCAATATAAGAGCTTATTCAAAAAAAAATTATTGAAATCGGTTAATAAGTTGCTGAGAAAATTAAAAAAACAAAAAAACGGTTGTATGAGTGGTGCCTTTCCTGAGCAATACAAAAATATGTTTTTCTTATTAAAAGAAGCCAAGTTAAAAAATAAAATTTTAGAGAAAATTTAAAAAAAATCTATCGGTTTGTTTTTGAGAAAATTCGAATTTTCGTTTTTTGACCAAAAAAATTGTATGGGGGCCACTGTTAGTTTTGATCTTAAAAAACAATGAAAAAAACGCCTAACGCGAATCTGTTCAAAACCTTAACTTCCAAGTTTGAATTCAATCGACCCAATGGTTTAGGCTGTAGGAGCGTGGACAGACAGACAAAACAGACCGGACGGAATCGCGGGACCCACTTTTTTCGACTTCTCTACCATCGTAATATCATGTTTGATTAAAATCTCGAGTTCGAAATTTTGCACGAATGCAAAACTTGCCATATAGTTCCTATATGTCGCAAGTAAAAAACGATAATTGAAATTTTTTCCAAGAATATATTTGTTTGGTATCACGTTACAATATATAATATAAAATTTAATTCAATGTTCTAGCATTATTGGATCGTGAGATATTTTGGGTTAACCAAAATGTTCACCTTTTTTTTAATTGCTTTGGTAAAAAAACCACAAACTAAATTTTTTTGAGAGTTCTTTCTGCATCTTTCTGCATTATTAACTGTATAACAAAATTTATTTCAAGTCGATTACTCTACTGGTTCTTGAGCTATGGACGACGAAAAAAACTTCTACAACGTACGGACGTACGGCCATACGTACGTACACACGCACGCACAGACATCTCTTTAAAAATCTTTTATTTAGACTCAGGGACCTTGAAATTGAGGTTATCAAGACACTTTTGCAGGGTGACTTCGACAAGTTTCAGCAATATTGCGATGACTGGAAGTTGAAAATCAACATTCAGAAATGCGAAACTATTCTGTTCAGGACTCAGCTGTATGGAGCCTCAAGGGATACGAGAAAGAACTGGAAAAATCTAGTGATCGTTGGACCAAATCGACAGCCACTGGCGAATAAAAGTGTAGTAAAGTACCTTGGCATCTGGTTGGATCAGTACTTGTATTTCGACAGACATATGAGTGCTGCTCTGGCCAGAGCTAAGGGAGCCTTTGCCCTGACAAAACGGTTGTTTTTTAGCAGCCGTCTTGACAGCAGGGTGAAGGTGATTTGCTACATGGCCCTTATCCGGCCGATGATTGCCTATGGGTGCCCGGTATGGTTCAACGTTGCCCCATCTCAAATGGAAAAGATTCGGGTGTTTGAGAGACAATGTCTGCGACGTTGCCTTGGATTACACAGAATACCAGAGTCGGAGTACAAACATTACTATTCCAACCAGGTTCTATACAACAGAGCCAACATAAACTGAATAGATAATTTCTTGCTGAAGCTTGGTAGGGGTCACATTGCGAGAGCAATGTCGTCGACTAACAGCTTAATTTTTGGGGCTTACTACCCCAACAATGAGTACTACGAAAGTGCACGTTTAAGTGGCAACATTCCGCCCGAAGCTTATCTCTATTTAGACAATCGAGGGCTGATACAGGATAGGGAGGCGGTTCCGCTAATCTACCACGTCAGCCGTAAAACTGTAGATAGGCGACTCCTTTACAGTCGAGACGTCCTCGCACTGGACGGAGCCGAGTGCCTTCGGTTCAGTAGGACTATTTCCGATAGGGACCGAAGAGATAGGGTGAGGCAGGAGAACCAGTTTTGGTGGCTTCAAATTGAGAATGTCATTTAAAGTTGTCTAGGGCGTTTGGTCTTGGCCGGCTTACATAGGTTTAAGGATTAGGTTAGGGACAGTCAGGGTGGCACCAAAAAAAATTATATTAAAAAAAAACACAAACAAAAAACACAAAAAACAAAAAAATAAAAAAAACACAAAAAAAAAAAGCTTACTGTGGCTTTTCTAGTTTTTAAGTAGTTTTTAAGTTGTTTTAAGTAGTTTTAAGTAGATTAAGTATTATAATGGGTTTCGGTTTTTTATTTAGTTTTAAGTTTTATATAAAATAAAAAATAATGATAAAGATACCAAGTTTTTTTTTAATTTTCTTGGTTTTAGATTAAGTTCTTGTTATTTAGTATTAAAATTGTTCTTAGGCCGAAAGGCAGTAGATATAAGATAATGGATTAACTTAGAACACCCGCATAGGGCCAGTAAGATATTTTTTAAGTTTTTGAAATTTAAGCTAGTTTTTTTAAGAATTTTTGTCTAGCTTTAAGTTAGCTTTAAGATTTTGATAAAATAACAAAATAAAAAAATAAAAAAAAATAAAAAACACACACATTTCAAAATGTAGCTATTGAATTTGTTTTCGAATTTATAGACGTAAGAAGAGTGATGAAAATATTTTGTACTCTTAATTTATTTCGAATACTGTTTGTGATCTAAAAATGAACCTCCGTATGGTTTTTAGATACTTTAATAGTAAACGGAAATTTTGTGAATATCAAGCAAGTATGACCTTTCAAAATTCTTCAAGCCATCTTCCAGAGTCAATTTCAAACATGTTCGCAAATTATTTTAAGTGCGTTAGGTCTTTTCCCTCAAAAACAATAAGGTACAAGGCTTAAGTTCTTTTCAACCAAAGCCATAGCGCCCAAATCCTAAATAAGGCACAAAATTAGTCACAAAGCCCAAAAGGTTAAAACGTAACGCCCAAAACTTCGCAAAGCCCAAATAAAATATCATATCAACTCTCATTGTCGTAAAGCCAAAATTTAGAAATGTTTGCTTTTTGGGCGATAAAATTGTTGAAACATATGACATCTTTTGGGGATATGTTAATATGTAATTTGGGCGTTATAATATTTTAAAATTGATTTGGACAATATAACATTGATTTTGAGCTATGTGGCATTTTCTTCTAAAAAAAGTTTTTGGGTGATATAACATTATTAAAATCTTGGCAATATTTTATTGGGCAGTATGATGGAATACTTCTATTTGGAATTTCATAAGACCCAAAAAGTGTAAACGTTTAAAGGTTCACTAATATTGCCCAAATCGTACAAACACACAAAGTTAATACAATTGTTTTGGGCCCTATGACATTAATTTGGGTGATATGGTTTTATTGCCTATTTTAAGACTGCCTTTGAAGATTATTCTTCTGCAAGCACCTCTTCTCTTATTTCTTCTAACACACAGGAATATAGTCATCTCACATCAATCAATTTTTCGATTTCTAAGGCCTCTCAATCAACATGGGTTTGTGCAAAAAATCTACAATTACTAATTTATTACAATTCTCTACTTTTTGTTTGCATAAATTCGAAAAACACTCTCGATCTTTAGAAACTTTACCAGATCATTAGACAAATTAAGTCAAGAAATTCGTTTTAATTAATTAAGTAAAATTGGACTTAACTACCGTAGTGTTACATAAATGGATTTCGTTATATCTTAAAGATATATACTATATATGGAGAAACCCTTCATCTATATTGGTGTACCTCATGTGACTCACATTGGTCCATTGCTGTTTATTTTATTTATAAATGATTTGCCTTATATTTTAAAATAATTTTATATCGCTAATCTATGCAGATAATGTTAAAATATTTCGAAATATTAACTCCATCAAAGACTGTAAGTGGCTACAAGAAGATGAATTTTGGGAAAGGTGCAATTAAAATCGTTTGATTTTAAATATTGACAAATGTAAGACAATGTATTTTTTTGTTTGACTATTGTTTATTACTCCATTTGGAAGATATCGTTTCTTACGTCTTCCTTTTGGAATCAACGCAGCACCCGAAATCTTTCATGCTGAAATGATTAAACATTTTAGTGATATAGATGGTGTTGAAATATACATTGATGATTTTTTTTTGCATGCCGCTACGTTAGAAGAACATAATATAATTTTACAAAAAGTTTTACAAAGAGCTCGAGAGATTGGTCTGAAATTCAATAAAGAAAAATCTGTCTAGATGAGGTCAAGTTTATTGGCTATATTTTTAATCAGCATGGTGTCCGTCCAGATGACTCAAAAGTCAAAGACATTTGTGAAATGTCCCGTCCTACGTCCGTCTGTGAATTACAAAGATTTCTAGGCATGGTTACTTATTTAGGTAGTTTTGTAAAAGACTTGTCAGTTCAAAATAGTAATCTTCGTCAACTTTTAAAGAAAGAGGTAGCATGGCATTGGACCGATGCGCATGAAAAAGAATTTAACATGCTTAAAACTCTTATATCTACTGCTCCAATTTTAACCTTTTATGACCCTAACAAAATTATAACACTCTCAGCCGATGCGTCAAAAGGTGCGGTAGGTGCAGTAATATCGCACGATAATAGCCCAATCGCTTATGCTTCAGCAACTCTGACATCGAGTCAACAAAATTATTTTTATATATTGAGAAAGAGCTATTTGCCATTCTATTTGGGTGTATCAAATTCCATCAATATATTTATGGAAAGCGTGTCATTGTCGAGACTGATCATAAACCGCTCGTTCCATTGTTTTCAAGAGCATTATATAAAGTCCCCGCTCGTCTTCTTCAAAGATTTATGCTTCGTTTACAGTCTTATGATTTGCAGGTAGTTTACAAGCCTGGGAAATATATGTATACCGCTGACACACTTTCCAGAGCGCCATTGCCAGAAAAAACACTAACTGAATTTGACAATGATTTAACACTTCATTGCAATTTATTGATTTCAATGTTGTCTGTTTCACAAGAAAGGTTACAAAAAATCAAAGAAGCTAGCAATAATGACGATATTCTTTCAAAGGTTAAAAAATACATAAAAATCGGTTGGCCAAATGATAAAAAATCTGTTATTAAAGAATGCATGCCTTATTATAAGATCAAAGACGAGTTGCATGTCATTGATGATATTTTGTTAAAGTCAAATCGTATAGTTATTCCATCTTCAATGAGAAAAGAAGTTTTGAAACTTATTCATGAAGGACACTTAGGTATTCAAAGATGTCAAAGTCTCGCAAAAGACATCGTTTTCTGGCCAAATATTAACAATGATATTCAAAACATTGTAACCGATTGTGAAACATGCATGCGCCATCGTTCATCTCAGCCTAAAGAACCTTTACAACCGCATGAAATTCAACCAATTCCCTGGTACAAAGTTGGTACAGATTTGTTTGAATTTAACAAGCAAATATATTTGCTTGTGGTTGACTATTGGTCAAAATACATAGAAATTGAGAACTTAAACTCTGGTTATAGCAGTCAATTCGTCATAAGCAAGCTCAAAGCCATTTTTGCCCGTCATGGGATTCCTCAAATAATGATTTCAGATAACGGTCCTCCCTATAACTCTGAAAATTTCAAAAACTTTTGTCAAGATTGGCAAATCGAGCACATTACTTCAAGTCCTTATCTTCCAAGTTCTAATGGTTTAGCGGATCGCTCAATACAAACCATTAAAAAACTTTTGATAAAGTGTAAAGAATCAGGTACAGATCCGTATGTATCTTTGTTACATTATAGGACAATTTCCAAAGGCAACCTTCCTTCACCCTCAGCTCAGAACTTCTTATGTCGCGAAAGCTTCGAACCAAAATACCTGCAATGTCAGACAATTATCTTCCAAAATCAATAGACTGTCAAGAAGTCGAAAAAGAATTAAAAAATAATAATGAAAAATCAAAAGCTTTATACGATAAAACGTCTAAATCTCTAAAACCATTAAATAAAGGACAAAAAGTACACTATAAGAAAACTCTTACGTCGTATTGGACTCCTGGTATAGTTATAAATAAATGCCAAGAGCCTAAGTCTTATATTATTGAAGATAACCAAGGTAACACTTATAGACGAAATAGGCAACATATAATTGAAACAAAATCTGAAATAGTATCAAATCCAACTCCTGCTCTGAATGAGGTTGAGGAAACCTCACCCACAGGGGAAATTCTGCCTTCCTCAAGCACAACTAGGTTCGGCAGAAAAACAACTCCGCCTAAGAGATTAACATATCCAAGAGATCACATCAAATAATTGAAATATTGAAATAATCGAAATTGATTTGCTATTACCACTCTTGCGATTTGAATGAAGTTAAATTTATTTATTTTATTTTTTAGATTTTACTTAATTAATGTAAAAATATAAAAACAAAAATGAAGACAAATGTTAATTAAATTAAATAAAATTTACTCTACTTATCAAAAAAAAAAAAAAAAAAAAAAAAAAAAAAAAAAAAATAAGGAAAAGAAAAATGTAAATTGAGTTTAATAAAATAAAAATAAAAATTGTAATATTGACATGAAGTTAGTTAAGTTTATTTTTCAGTTTTATTGATTATTATTTTTACTTTATGAATAGCAACAATTTGTGTAATGAATTCTTATAATTTGCTCTTATTCTCAAAAGGGAGATGTTGTATGAATTATATGTCTCTCTCACTCTTCTAGGTTAATTAGTTATTAAGTTAGTTTAAGTATAGTCAGTCACACATTGTCTTTGTAACTAGCAACATCAAGCCTAATAAAGAATACTTATATTGTGACTAAAGAACGTTTTAATCTTTCATTTGACTTATACCACAACTATGTCATATTGCAATAGAGAATTCAATTTTTCTGACCTTTTTGTTGTACTAGACTCAAAGTTAACGTTTACGATAATTTTGTATTATAAAGAAAGCTATCAAATCACTTGGTTTCGTCATAAGATTTTTCCGAGAGTTCCGTCATCCATATGTTATTAAAATTCTGTATGTTTCTTTTCTTAGGCCAATTCTTGAATACGCTTGGGTTATATGGGTGCCATGCTATTCCATTCATATTGATAGAATATAAAGTATTGAAAGTAGATTTTTTTTAGATTTTGGCCTGGCAGACTTTTATTACCTCCATACACTCAAAGGCTTCCCTTGATAAATATCCCATCTTTTTCTATCCACAAATTTTGCAGTATTGAATGGAAAGATTTCTTGTCCAACTATTTTTTGTCGATTGTATTTCAATGTGATTTAGGCTATAGCTTAAGAAAAAATGTACCGCTTAGATCTATTTTAAGCAGATCAAACTATGGAGCAAACTGTCCTTTAATCAATTAATCAGTAAATTTAACAAAGTCTCTTTACCCATATTTACTCTACAAATGACGATCTCATCTTAAATCACCTCGAAGTTTACTTACCGAGACAAAATCATATCAGCTTTTTGAAATACGGAATGATTTGTAGACAATTCGCCAGTTTTTATTTAAAAAAAATTTCGACTCGAATATCGAATATTTTGTTCTAAAATAACAAAAATCAATTAACAGATTTTTTTTTAACAAATTAAGTCATACCAAGAATAATTGACTTAATTGGTTTAACGTATGTATTTCAACATTATAAAAGCTTAAACTTCAAGTACCGAAAGACTATTTCAAGTTCCGAAAGTTAGAATTCGATAATTTTTTTAAAGAACACCAATAAGAAATTATCAATGAGGATCATTTGCCAGCCACTTTTATTGTATTTGAAATACAATTTAAATTCAATCCCTTTGTTTCCATATTCTTGACTACTCACCTGACGTCTGACCCGATGCATTCTCGCATCAGCAATGTTTTCTCAGTATTATTTAATTTAATCTACGAAATTCCAATGAATCATTAAAATGTTATTTCAAACGAAATTTATCTCGACTGCTAGTGAACATTTTCATTATATATGGAATTACTTTGTTCAATTCAGAAATCAGTCTGTCTTCGAAAGTGCAAACAACAAAATGTTGCTGATTAAATTGTTATTAAATTTTGCATTGATTGCATTTGTATTTTGTTTACCATCAGCATCAGTTGATAATAATAGATTGGAAATTACAACTGATTTGCAAGAGCCTAAAGAAAATAACTATGCAGTATGTATTTTGATGTTTTTTGATTTTCTTTTTAAAATAAATGTAATTTCCCTTTAACAGTACACAATATACGGACAACGCTTTCCAATAAGACAAAAACGTCAGAGTAATTGTCCTTTGAAGCCAGTTTTGATAGGAAAACAATATATCTACGTTCCAAAATGTTAAAATGGAAACTTCAATAAAGAGATATAAGTGTATGACGCAAGTTTAACCTTTGAGTACTTTTAATTATTAAATGTTTTAATAAAAACTACGATTGGAAATAAATTAATAAAAATAATTATTTAACTTTTTGGGTGTTGCCCATTTTCAGTAGAATCTTTAAAAATTATTTTTGTATGTGAAAAGTGATTGAAGTTCGAAAAAAAATCTATTTAAACTTGTTGTTGTTTACACGAATTTACAAGTGGCATCCAAATTGGAAAAAATTCCAGACAGTTTTGTCTGTGTAAAATTGTACAGTAAGTTAGAAATGTTGGAAATCGTGTATGACAGAAGTGAAAAGAAAGCCATTAAGCGAAATGGAAACTATGTTAGAAAATCAAATAGCGTTATAAGCTTACACCAAGAAAAGTTTACATCTTTAGTGAATGTACATAAAAAAGGTTCTAAAAATTTAGTTACGAATTATCGTAACTAGCAAAATTGTTTGCTATTCCTTAATTGTTTTAATCTTGTGTCTGTGACATATTTTCTTTCAATTTTTCTTCTGTTATATGCGAGAATCAACAAAGGTTTGTGAACAAAATTACCAATTACTACATTTGAAAAACACTATCAAGTCGATTGTAGCTTTACAGAATTACAGCAAAGTATTTAACAAATTAAGTCATGAAATTTGTATTAATAAATTAAGTAAAATTTGACTTAATGACCGTTTCGTTATGTGGATTTCGTTATATTTTGAAGACAGATATTATATCGTCATTTTCAGGAGCAACCCTTCATGTCAATTTAAAATCAATGCATGCTGGTGTACCCCAAAGGAGCCACCTTGGTCCATTGCTCTTTACTTTATTTATTAATGATTTGTCTTCCGTTTTAAACACATAGGTCTATGTTGTTAATCTATGCATATGATGTTAACATTTTTCAAATTACAGACTCCTTCAAGGATAGTAAAGAGCTACAAGAAGACCTAAATCAAACAACTATCTACTTTCTTAAAGTTTTTTAAGTGGTGAGTAGTAAGGGACTAACTTTAATCTGATGTCCTTTACGATCTACACATAACGTCCCGAAAATGGAAATATTCCTAATTCCTATTATTAGGCAACATAGGTGGTGGGACGCCAGCAAGAATTTGTTTATAATTTTTTTTTTTTTTTTTTTTTTGGAAAATGAAAAACTTCTTTGAAATAATCTTCGAAAATTTATCTGTATAACAAAATTTATTTAAAGTCGATATCTCTTCTGGTTCTTGATCACAGAAATCTCCCTTAAAACCATGGATTTCTATTCTAGAGATAGTGAAACGTCAAATGAGAAATGTCAAAATTTTCAATTTTATAAATCGGACCGAATGCAATAAATTCCAATGGGAAGTTAAAATATTTGTATCATAAAAATGACAATAATAAACAATTCAGTTTTAATCAAAATATTAACCATACGCACCGCACAGTCCTACCACAATTATACCACAAGGCATATTTTTATTTTTATTTTAATTAAAACAAAAATAAAATTGGAATCTCAAAGAAAAACTTCGATTAAAATATATGTACATATATGTATTCCCTCGACTTTGGCTTTAACACAAATTTAAATAATCTTTCATTTGCCATCCTGATGAACATCATCAGAGCTATGCTATAGTACAGTGCATCATTGGTCAAAGGGGTGAATGCTTCAATGATTTCCATCGCTATCGCCATTGCTATCACCATCGCCATCGGACGGAAATGTAACAATGAATTTCACGACTGAATGATTGGATTGGTGGTAATCATTGTGAATGGCTCTTTTCTTTTTATATTAATCAAACATATAATATAACTTTTTTTCGCAACAATATGAAAATAAAAGGGGGAAGGAGGAAAAAGGCAAACCGACATTGGTCATTTTTTTACGTTTGTCCCAATTTAATATTATATGACGTATATTATTCACTTCAAACAAACACTCACTAACTTACACTCACACACACACACACACACACACAATATTCAAGAATGAATTTTCATTTCCGGTTTGCCAGCATCTGTTAACGCGACCGGAATTTTTGCTAACGACTCGACAAGCAACGACTTCGACAACGACGACGACAACGCAGAAAATGTGACTTTTGTGACAATTGTATGCATAAAAATTGAATGACTTTTCCTGATGGTTAAAAAATATTGATTTTATTGAATAAAATAATTCAACCAATCATAATGGGCGCTTTAAAAAAGAAACTACCGTGAATGTAATGAACTGATAAAAACAGATGGCTTTGAAAAATAATTTCAAAATCAAAATATAATAGCCATTTTTTTGATTTCGGATGAAGTGTCTGGGCTTAAAAACAAATTTAAAAAATGATGCAGAGGCTGGAGGCAGTCTATTATTGATTTTGAATTAACCTACAAACATGACTTGATTTTCCATATGATTGGTTTGGGACAAAGTTAAGTTAAAGTCACCCCCATTTATTTCATACAGCAAATGCCACAAAATAGGCTTGAAATATATCATGTCTTGAAAAGTAGGATGTTGACCATTTTTTACTAAAAATATTTTTAGGTCGGTAGATAAAAAGAATTGATATCTGATGTATGTAAATAATTGGAGAATACATTTCAATTGTTATTCATTGGAAAATATAGGCTCAAAAAATCATTATTATCAATTAACGCTTTGATGGTTTTCAGTTCGATAACGCGTAGATGATAGTTGAGTGAATTTTTATTAAATTGAATTAATGATTAACATTTTGTTAACAATTACTATGGGTTTCCCAAATGGATCGTCACAACTGATAAGGGTGATAAATTAATGAATAGGTCAGAAAATACAAACATTTAAAGTTTAAATTTCATTTTTTTTTTTAAGTTGAAACGTTTTGGAAAAAATAATATTCAGCAATATTTGAATTTAAACAAAGAAGATGCGGTGCAAATCACAACTTAAAATTGATGCCCTTAAAAATGTTAAGGTTAATTTATACAAAAAATACTCTAAATTGGATTTTTTAAGAACTTTCATCAAATGTTTACTACTAAATTTTATATAAGATTAAACAAAACCAGCTGTTTTGGCTTTGAGTGAAACCCAAGTAGTTGAAGATTCCGATCCTACTGAATTTTTTATTCATGGGTATTGCTTGGTGCCATTATTCTTCTCACACCATGGTCTCGCCATATATATTAGGAATGATGTTGCATATCAACTTTTACCACAATACGGTCATTGTACCAACTCCCTTTTTAATTTCATGTGGTTAAAACTTTCCGTGAATAAACACATCATTCACTATTGTTTTCTTTATCGGAGCCCAAACCTGGACAGAGTTTCAACTTCTCAGGAATTTGATGATCTGTCTGACTCCATACAAAGAATTGTCTCCCTGTATCCTCACACTGAAATCGTTATTACGGGCGATTTCAATGTAATTCTTCGTGGCTTCGCCATTCGGGCCAGACAACGCCCGAAGGAATGTGTGCTGAGATTTTTGCTGAGTTTAACCATCTTACTCAGCTTGTCAATGAGCCTACTCGGATATCAGACGTTAACGGCCGAGCAGAAAATACACTTGACTTGTTTCTCACCTCTGATCCTGATAAATACACAATCAGTGTATTGACGCCTCTAGGCACATCGGACCACAGTGTCATATCTGCTAATTTCTCGTGTCAAACAAATCCAGTTAAAGAAAGAGCTCCAAAGAGAACAGTTTGGCAGTACGAGAAAGCCAACTGGGACGGTCTCAATAATTTCTTCAGGATCTTTAACTGGTCGCTATGCTTCCTCGGTAGCGACGTAGACTCCAGTGCAGATATGATTTCTAATATGATTCATCTGGGAATGGAAACGTTTATCCCGAATGGGGATAAAAGTATTAAACCCAAGGATAAATCATGGTTCGATTCGAGCTGCAAAGAGGTTATCAAGGAGAAAGAGGTGAGCTTCCGATGTTTTAAAGCCAACCCAACTGAGGAAAACCGGAAAAAGTTTAAGCAAGCCAGGAAGGCTTGCAACGCCTATATTCGAAGGACCAAATTTTTACATGACCAAAAATTACGGCGAAAAATACTGCAATGTCCCAAAGGCAGTAAGAATTTTTGGTCATTTGTAAAAAATATGAGGAATTCTTCCTCCGTTCCTACGCTTGTTGTCAATGACAATCCTTTAGTTAGCTCTATTGATAAAGCCAACTTATTTACTAGGCAGTTCGCCGAAAATTCCACCTTACCAGATAGTGTCATGACTCCCCCAGTTCTTGAACGCGTAAATGATTCTATGGGACCAATCTTTTTTCGTACTCGAACTGTGGCGAGAGTTCTTAAAGATCTCAACATTCATAAATCCGCTGGCCCAGATGGTATCCCAGCTATTATTCTGAAAAGGTGTTCTTCCACGCTAGCAAAACCAATGCGTAAGCTTTTCCATCTATCCTATTCTTCTGGTCTCGTTCCGAGTAGTTGGAAAACTGCATTTGTTCAGCCAATCCAAAAAAAGGCGAATCTTCTTCTCCCACAAATTATCGACCGATAGCACTAACGTCCCTTCTTTCTAAGGTCATGGAAACGCTGATTAATTATCAGCTTAAGAAATATCTTGAGGAACGGAAGCTTCTTAATGACCGGCAATACGGCTTTCGTAGCAATAGGTCCACTGGTCATCTCATGGTTCATCTCACCGAACAGTGGAACAAATCTTTACATCGTTTTGGAGAAAGTAAAATTATTACACTTGATATTTCAAAGGCATTTGATAAAGTCTGGCATCTTGCTCTCTTATCGAAAATGCGTGCTTTCGGTATCGACGAATCTCTTCTTCGTTGGATTATAAAATAAATGCTGGTGTGCCCCAGGGCTCCGTTTTGTCTCCGACCCTCTTCCTCATTTTTATAAATGATCTCCTGTCTGCCACTTCTAATCCAATACATTGTTTCGCTGACGATAACACTCTTAGCTTTTCATATTCGTTTCCAGACTCACAACCCTCCTCTTCGGATGTGGAACTGCAACGACAAAATATGATTAGCTCATTAAATTCCGACCTACACAGCATTGTACAATGGGGAATAAAAAATCGTGTCGAATTTAATGCTTCGAAAACGTAATGCTGTCTTGCATCATTAAAGCGAGATAAACCCTCTTTGCCACTATCTATGAGTGGCACTTGCATCAACGAAACGGAAAATCTCGACATCCTCGGAATGTGCATCAGCAACCACCTTTTGTGGAGCGATCACATACGCGATGTTGCCAAAAATGCCGCAAGATGTCTAGGTTTTTTGAGACGTTGCAAGAAATTTTTCTCTCCGTCTGATCTGGCTACAATCTACAAAACCTATATACATCCGAAACTTGAATATAACTCTCATCTCTGGGCTGGTGCTCCAGTAACTTATTTAAGCCTCTTGGACAGTATTCAAAAAAGAGCTTTTAAAATGAATGGTGACATTAACATCATCAACTCGTTTACGTCACTCGAACATCGACGCAAGGTTTCTTGCCTCACCCTTTTTTACCGTTATTTTAACGGACTTTGCTCTAGTGAAATAGCCAGTTGCATTCCTCCCCTTAAACAATTTAACCGTAATACCCGCGCTTCTAGGAATGCCCATCAGTTTACCCTTGAGCCCAACTTCGGCCGTACTATGAAGTACAGAGATTCATTTTTTAGCCGTACTACGCGAATGTGGAACGCCGTGCCACGCTATATCTTTCCCTGTCATTGCAATGTTCAGAAATTTAAAATCAATGTACACCGACGCCTCCTATCCAACCCTTCCCTCTTTTCCTAATGCTCACACTGTGTCTTTGGCATATTAAAGGTATACAAAACCCTTTTAGTGTTCGCTAATTATAAAAAAAAAAAAAAAAAAACTTGAAGTCAATGTCAATCTTTAGACAAGTTTTAGTCAATATCGTTCTTTGTGCTCAAGAAACTTGAGTATTGAAAATCACATTTTACTTGTTTATGGGGATTTTATTTTTTTCTAAAACTTTTATCAAATATCAGGGGCGAACGCAGAAAAAAATTTCGGGGGGGGGGGGGGGGGGTTAAATATATATATTATATTATTTTTTTTTATTTTAAATGTCAAGTTTTTTTTTTTTTCTTTTTTGGCACCATTTTATATAAGTATGTACTAAGAAACATGTATGAATAAAGATTACATATATACACATATTGACAAAACAGTTTGACTTCAAAGCTAAAACTTAATTTTGATATTCATTATGCATGTATAAGTTTGTACCTATGCCTTATTTTCTATAGTTGCCGTTGTCGATCCCATCATTATTAGGCTGAACTCACAAAGAACAAAGAAATGAGGTGAGATTTTTCTATTTTCACAGTTCTCTTTTGATTGTTTTCGCATATTCCAATTTACCGTAGATTGCTAGATTGAATTTTGAAATTGTGAAACACGTTTTTCTTAAATTCACCATGAAAATACTAGAAATAATGATTTTGAATGTGTCCCTAACCTTTAGACCGAAGACATAGGGTTATATTCATAGTTCCTTGATAAGTTCTAATTTTGTCTTTGATAAATTAAACTTCAGTTTATGTTATTCATAGACAATTTAAACCCATTTTAAACGTCAAAAACAAACAAACTGATTGAGAAAATTAAGTTACGAGACATTTTATTTGAAAATTTAAAATAAAAATTAAAATGTCAACAGACTTAAGCATATATCAATATTTTGATATTTTGGTGGATGTTGGAATGATACCAACTAACAGAAAACGAAAGCTCTACTTAACCCAATTGGACCCCCACCCCTTTGAAATAGATGAAGACAATTTGTATGAAAAGTATTGATTCGAGAAAAAAAACTGTAAAGTTTATGATTGACCTTCTAAATATTACAGATCGAAATTCAATGAAATGTTTTCTTATACCTGCGTATTTCCAAGTCTTAAAACCACCAGCCCGACTTCATAAAATTTCTCAACTTACAGCAAACAAAATAGTTTAAAGGGTTTCAAAGATTTTGGCTCTCCAGCTAAAGCAATTTATTTTGTTACTCTCTACAAACCATTTTGTATAGGTTTAAGTGCAATTTTTCAAAATTGTAGTAGAATATGCCTTAATCCTGTTTCTAACTAAACAGAGCTGGCAAATTCTTTATGTATAGCAGCTGTGTCTAAGCTATGTTAAATTTAGACTCTAGTTCAAATAGACTCGGGTTTAAAATATGATTATGAATATGCCCCATATTATTTTGTGTCTTACATTAAGGTATGTTTAAATGCAGAAACGCATTCAAATGTTTAAAAATATTGAATTTAAGAGACATCACGTAACTTTCATTATTTACTTGATTCTTGTTCTTGAAAAATAGGGAAAAACGCGACAAAGGCATACAGGGTTGCTGTTTTTGTTTTAAAATATTCTTGTGTTACAATTCAAGAAGTGAAAAAAGTTAAGTTAATTTTTTTTTAAATTTACAGTTAAAACTAACATAAATGAACCGAACAATTTTTCGGTGTTTTGATATTAAATTTTTTTTAAATGTGTCATAAGTGGTCGTGAGATCGTTTCAAAAACTAGTACAACAAGGTCATTTTCAATTTTTCATTTTTAGCCATAAGAAACGTGGCGAAAGAGAGCATCTCTGTGTTAATAATAAAAAACCCTTCATCTTCTACCTCAGTGTTGGAAAATAAAAATGCTAAACATTTTAATTGTTAGTATGAATGAAAACAAGAGAATTTGAGTTCGAAATTAATTTTGTACCATTTCTGTTTTTTTTTTTCTTTTGAAGATCTTTTTATTTATTCAATTACGTTAAATACTAACGCTAGGTTTACAAACAAAACTTATATCTAAAAAAAAAAAAATATATATATAAATATATTCTATACATTAAAATATACTTTAAACATTACTAATAATAATATGACACATAAAGCTAAGAATTATTTAAATAGTTAGAGAAAAAATGTATTTTGAAGCTATCTGATTTGATATTTTGATTATAGAATTTAAAAGAAAATTATTTTCATTATATATGCTTATTAACTGGTTAATTGGACTGTTAGAACCATAGTTTGATCGGCTAAGATTTGCTCGAATTGGCACTCGATTTCTGAAGTAATTTCGGCTTACATTAAAGTGGAATCGACACAAAACTGATGGAGATGAAATGGATCCATTCAGAATTCCAACAATAAAGCAGAGTTGCAAATACTTACGGTGACTAGTAAGCGATGGAAGACCTATAAGTTGTTGCCTAACGGAATAGGAAGGCAAAGCTAATTCATGTGTCTGTGGGAGAAATCGTAAAATAAATCTTAGGAATCTTCTTTGAACACCTTCAAGTCTATGGATATGATTCGAGTAATAAGGGGCCCAAACTATACAACCGTATTCAAGGACTGATCTGACAAACGATACATACAGAGTTTTAAGGACATAAGGATCTCGGAATTCCCTGCCAAATCTTTTTATAAAGCCTAGTGTCTTATTAGCTTTTTTCACAATGTGGTTGAAATGGTCAGTAAAAGACAGTTTTGTGTCCAAAATGATACCTAAGTCTGAGAAGTGAGTCAATTTTTCGAGGTTTGAAGAATTTAACCTATAGTTATAGTCAAAAATACTGTGTTTACGTGTAAAACTCATCGTTTTACACTTATTAATGTTTAACAATAAACGATTTGTATTGCACCATTCCCATAGACGAAGTAGGTCATCTTGTAATAGTTCGCAGTCCGTTAAGGAATTAATTTTTCGAAATATTTTCACGTCATCAGCGTATATTAGCGTCATCGAATTTCTTAAGATAGATGGGAGATCATTTATAAACAGAACAAATAACAATGGACCAAGGTGGCTACCCTGAGGTACACCAGAATTGACAATAAACGGATTGGAATAGTCGTTTTTGAACACAACACAATAATATCTGTTTGTTAGGTAAGAAGATATCCATGCTATTAGTTTATCATTTAGTCCAATTTTTTCTAATTTCCCTAAAAGTACTTTATGGCTAAATTTGTCAAATGCTTTGCTAAAGTCTGTAAATACACAGTCAACTTGTTGTTTAATTTCGAAAGTGTCAATACAATATGTTGTAAATTCAAGTAGATTTGTAACGGTCGATTTTTTTTCACAAAACCATGTTGATTGTCACAAAAAACAGAAGAACAGTTAAAGGAAAGAATATCACAAACAATGGCTTCAAACAATTTTGGAATAATGGATATTTGATTACTGTACATATCCTGATATTTCGGGATCTTGTCTTCCCATTGTCTCAAGATATCTGAGTCGAAGGTAAATTATTTTCAATTTAAAAACGTAATAACTCATCAAAAAATCATCGAAATTTCAAGAAAAAAATTGTTTTCTAAATAAAAACAATAAAAATGTCCAAAGTAATGATAAAAAAGGCAAGATGAAACCCACATTGATAATTTTCTATTCATATCGTTAAAAATTTGAAAGATACGAGTATATTTTGTGCTAGTAAGATTTTTGGAAGGACTTTAATTTATACAAAGTCACTGATAATTGGTTTATTTAAAGAAATTTTACCAAACTTTAACAAAAATATTTCGTATAAAAATAATAAAGTTTTAAGTCAATATCTTTCTTTGTTTTGAGGATAATTGATTCTTAAGGACCAATTTGTACTTTTTTTTCCTAGATTTTTATTTTATGTCGAAAAAAACATTCAATTTTATTCTGGTAAAAATTGTACCAAATATTCAAAACGATTTTCTCCGAAGTGTAAAGTTATTTAAGAGATAGTTTTATTTCTTCGTCAGAAAGTGTTCTAGGTTGAAACTAACTGCTTGTTAATTTTGTTTGAAGCTCATACCAATTCTGTATAACGTCATAATGAGTTTAATTAAATCTTTCTTATAACTATTGTTTTAGATTCTCGGGACTTTGAAACTTTGAGAAAAAGTTTTTAATTCGACAAATTGTAACGATTGCAATAATTTGTTATGGTAATTTAAAATTTACTGACAGATTTCTTATGAACCAAACAAAATTTAGAAAAATATAAATTAGGTGGTGCAACAGCTCAAATAAAACCAGGGCCTTGGGACTTACAACTCTTAAGCATTGCTGTGTGCGAATCATGTCAGGGATGAAGGGGACCTATAATTTATATGCCGAATCTGAACACCAAATTTGAAAAGCACTTTTCATGATAAGCATTACATTTTGGAAGATTTGTGAATTCCTCGCAAGAGGCAATACTCGTGAAAAGAACCTTAGGTGGTATAGACAGGGATTGAACCCAAGGCCTCTGGCATGACAGTCCTACGTACGAAACATTACGGGTACAGCTGACATAACATTTAATATAATTGTATACTACAGAAAATGACATTCAAATTGAAAGTTTAAACATTCCCCCATAACAAGTTTCTGGTAATCGGTACAAATTTGTGGAATTGACAATTTTGCGTTAATCGACGTATCAAGGTCCCTATAACCTTAGCGAAAGGTTTTTAAAGAAATGCCTGCACTGCTGTCACATGAATAATTGTGTGCAACGAAGAATAACGTTTTTGACATTTTGTAAAATTTTGAGAAAAATCGTATTGATAGTTTTTTTTTATAAAAAATAAAAACCTAAAAAAAAAAATGCACTAAAACTTGGTAAAAATTTACTTTTGACCCAAATATCTTTTCAAAATTTAAAATTATTGGCTTTAAACTAGTTTTATCTCACAGAAATTATTGTTTTCGACATTCAGTAATTTTTTTATAAAAATCCAACAGTCAGTTTTTTTTTCATAAAAATTAAAATCTACAAAAAATAGTACGCAAATGCTACTAAAATTGGTAAAAATGGATTTTCGACTAAAAACTCGTTAACAAAAATAGATTTTGAAACCAAATTATTTCATCATATCCAAAATATTGTTGGTAATTTAAATTTTTTTTGAAATAATTGAACTGACACCAATTTTTGCAAAACACGAAAACCTACAAACTTTTTAAGCAAAATAAATCGACAGACGGATAGGAAGTTATCAGTGTGGGTCTCACCCCAGCCTCTTTTTAACTTCCCATAGGAAGTTATTGTAATGGGTCCGATTTGTCAAATTGAAAATTTTGACATTTCTCGACGTTTCAAGGTCCCTAGAGTCGAAATAAAAGATTTTTAGAAAGATGTCTGTGCGTGCGTGTGTACGTACGTTCGTACGTCCGTATGTCCGTATGTCCGTACGTCCGTACGTTCGCGACGTTTTTTTCGTCGTCCATTGCTCAAGAACCAGAAGAGATATCGACTTAAAATAAATTTTGTTATACAGATAATAAGGCAGAAAGATGCAGAAAGGAAAATTGCGTGGGTGGTTTTTTTACCATAGCAGTTAAAACAAAAAGGTGAACATTTTGGTTAAACCTAAATATCTCATGAACCAATTACGCTAAAAACTTGAATTAAATTTTATATTATATATTGTAACGTGATACAAAACAATTATATTTTTGGAAAAAAATCCAATTAAGGTTTTTTTTTATAAATCAAAAAAAACTGAAAAAAAAATTTGTCACCTCGAAAATTTTACGACTAAAATATGATTTCATCTCCAAAACAATTTTGTGCAACGAAGAATGATGTTCTCTTCTTCTGATAAAATTTTAAGAAAAATCGAATTGGCAGTTTTTTTATAAAAAATAAAAAAAAAAAAAACATTACTCAAAGTTGGTAAAAATTGACTTTCGACACAAATATCTTTTCAAAAATTTGAGATATTGGCTTTAAACTACTTTTATCTTTCAAAAAATATTGTTGACAACATTCAGTAATATTTTGAAAAAAATCGAATTGACAGTTTTTTTTACAAAAAATTAAAAACCTAAAAAAATTTAACAAAAGTTGGTAAAAATTGATTTTCGACTCATATATATTTTTAAACATTTGACATTATGGCTTCCAACTAATTTTAACTTATAAGAAATATTGTTTTAAACATTAGGGAGAAAAATCGAATTGACAGTTTTTTTACAAAAAATAAAAACCTAAAAAAAAATTATAAAAGTTGGTAGTAACAATTTATTTTCTACTCAAATATCTTTTCCAAACTTGGAGATATTGGCTTTAAACTACTTTTATCTTTCAAAATATATTGTTTTCAACATTCAGTAAAATTTTGAAAAAAAAATCGAATTGACAGTTTTTTTTACAAAAAATTAAAAACCTAAACAAAAACAATACTAAAACTTGGTAAAAATTTACTTTCGACTCAAATAGCTTTTCAAAAAGGAAAAATATTAGCTTCAAACTTATTTTATTTCACAGAAAATATTATTTTCGATATTCAATAAAACAAAATCTACAAAAAATAGTACGCAAATTTGGTAAAAATTGATACATATAGACAAACTTTTAAGCAAGACAAATCGACAGACGGGATGGGAAGTTATCAGTGTGGGTCGCATCCCAGCCTCTTTTTTATTTATGATTTCTAATCTAAAATTATAAATTATATATATACATACAATAATGTTAGCTTACAATTAGTACCTTGTTTTTACCTTGTTTTTTATGACTGCTTTGCATCTGAGTGGTATTGAGTCCAACACCTCTTGACTGGTATTGCGTTCCAAGAATCACGCACTGCTTCCCACTTTCGAATTATTGGGTTTTGCTTCATGAGCTGCGTTTTTAACATTATCGATGGGGTTAAGGCCGGGGAATTGAGCAGGCCACTCCATAACGGATAACTTTCTGCGCACACAATGATTTTTCCTTTTTCAACGTATGCTTTGGTTCATAGTCTTGTTGGTATACCCAAACCAACGGCATTTCCTCTTCAGTATAGGGTAACATAACCTCCTCGAGAATTTTCACATACTCGGTTGCATCCATTATACCACCGATGGGATAAATAGGCCCGACCCCGTAATATGAAAAGCAAGCCCATATCATAATTTTTCCTCCACCACGCTTCACTATTTTTATAGTAAACCGTGGATCTTTTGCTGCTTTTTGGAGTCTTCTCACTTATTTTCGACGACCCTTGGACCCAATTAAAGACGACTTTGCTTTCATCGCTTCACAGAACATTCCTCTATTTCTCTTTTGCCTAATCTCTATGCACTTTGGCAAACTCCATTCTTTTTGCCACATGCCTTCTTGTCAAGAATGGTACCTTGCGTGGACTTCGGGCTGGTTACTTCGCTTATAAAAGACGTCTTCGTATTGTGACAGCACTAACTTGAAGTTGACGTTCATTTCTTATTTCCCTAGAGCTTATGGAACAATTTTTCTGTCAGTTCTTTCAGTATAGTAGTTATCCTTTTTGGGCCTCGCGTTTCCGGTTTATTTTGCCATTTTTAGGCGTTACTGACTATTTTTGCTGAGCAGCCTAGGGTGTGTGGAATATTTTGGTAGGTTTTTCCCTCCAAACGCAGTTTTCTAATAAGTTTTTGAATTTCTTCGGTGCAGTGTTTTGACCATCCCATTGTTTATTTTTGAGCTAATGTTAATTAATTTTTTATATGCTAGAATGTTTCAAATACTTAAAACTTTAAACAGTAAAATATTTGTAAAAAAAATTGAATTTTTAACACTTTTTAATTATAAAATCAAAAGCACTGTTATTTTTATGAATACTCTATAATATTCAGAGAGTTTGAAATAATGTGTGTTCACCGGGAAAAGTAGAGTATAACTTCAAGCTAAAAGTTTCTAATATGAAAATGAAAGACAGTTAGATGCAAGTAACATGTTAATTTTTTTTGTAAAAATTTCCGTTATTTATATAATTGACAATCTAATAAAGTGTGACCAACACTGCTATTTTTACAAACACAACTGTAAACATGATTTCTCTTATATACGTTTTATAAATACAAAAACACGTACTCTTGTTTTACTAAATTTAAAAAATAAAACCAAACATTATTCTTTTAATCTCCTTCTGTGCTTAAATCTTTAGCTTATATCAAATAATTTATGAAACAATAATTTTCAATAAAAATATTATTCTATTAAAATTGACGAAAGCAATTTAAGGGAATATACATTTAAACAATTAAAATGTTTTTGCTTGTATATTTTTGTATTATTATGAAAAATAAAATCCCCTACAATATTTACAATACAAAGAATATAAGATTAAAAATGTACTTTTTTTTCCGAATGCAAAGCAGTATTTTTGTTTTTCAAGATTAACAAAAATGTATAAAAGCAAAGTGAAAGCTTAATTTTATCATCACAACTTAACCAACTTTAGTGGAATTTAATCAATAAATATAATTTATTTGATAAAAAGAAAACATTATATTAAAATGAATTGCAAAATATTCTTGGTGCTTGTATTTGCTTTAATTGCTTTCACTGCAAATGTGGTTGAAGCTAGATTCAATACTGGTGGTGCTGGACATTCAGTAAATGGTGGACTTCATGTACCAAAAAGGACAGGACCATTTAGTTCAGGTCCAAGGAGAACTCGGTTTTAAGTTAAGAAAATATGCTTATTTTATAAAAATGATTGTAATAAAAAAGGAATTTTAATAATATTTTATTATGTATTTAATTTTGTTATTATTTCCTAAGCTAAAATCATACCTCTTTCTGAAGACTTTTAGAAGTTTTGTTTCTAAATCGCTGTTTTTAAAATTTGTGTTTAAGAATGTTTTTTACATTTTAAATGTACAAAATTGTAATTTTAACTCAATTTTATATATTTAAGTGAAGCTTTGCTTACAATTGTCCTCCTTCTTGTGAATTAAACGACATGTTTTTCACTACGTGTTGAAATGGTGGGCCAAGTACATGTTTATTTTTAAAAATTTAATAAAATTAGCAAGAACTACATTTTTTTTATTTGTTATGGCTTTATTAGTAAAAACATATACAATATAACGTCGTTCAAGTAGCTATAATTGCTCATAGATATCTTGGATGATATTAGCTTTATAAGTTCTTGAATCTTTTTTAACTTCCCATAAGAAGTTATTGTAATGGGTCCGATTTGTCGAATTGAAAATTTTGACATTTCTCGACATTTCAAGGTCCCTAGAGTCAAAATAAAAGTGGGTGGTTTTTTTACATAGCAGTTAAAAAAAAAAGGTGAACATTTTGGTTAAACCTAAATATCTCATGAACTAATGACGCTAGAGACTTGAATTAAATTTTATAATATATATTGTAACGTGATACAAAACAAATTTTTGGAAAAAAATCCAATTAACTTTTTTTTTTATAAATCAAAAAACTGAACAAAAAAATTCGTCACCTTGAAAATTTTACGACCAAAATATGATTTCATCTCCAAAACAATTTTGTGCAACGAAGAATAATGTTTTTGACATCTGATAAAACTTTGAGAAAAATCTAATTGACAGTTTTTTTTATAAAAAATAAAATTCTAAAAAAAACATTACTCATAGTTGGTAAAAATTGAATTTCGACTCAAATATCTTTTCAAAAACTTGAGATTAAGGCTTCAAACTTTTTTTATCTTATAAGAAATATTGTTTTCAACATACTGAAAAATGTTGAGAAAAATCGAATTGACAGTTTTAAAAAAAAAAAAAAAAACTTAAAAAAAATAATAAAAGTTGGTAAAAATTGATTTTCGACTCAAATATCTTTTCAAAACTTTGAGATAATGGCTTCTTACTTATTTTAACTTATAAGAAATATTGTTTTCAACATTCGATAAAATGTTAAGAAAAATCGAATTGACAGTTTTTTTTTACAAAAAATAAAAAACTAAAAAAAACAATACTAAAACTTGGGAAAAATTTACTTTCGACTCAAATAGCTTCTCAAAAATTACAAATATTGGCTTCAATCTTATTCTATTTCACAGAAAATATTGTTTTCGATATTCATATATCATTCGATATAAAAATCCAGCAGTCCGTTTTTTCATAAAAAAATAAAATCTACAAAAAATAGTACCCAAATTTGGTAAAAATTGATACATATAGACAAACTTTTTAGCAAGACAGACGGGATGGGAAGTTATCAGTGTGGTTCGCATCCCAGCCTCTTTTTAAATTTTTAGCATAGCATCGGTTCTTTATGGATTCCCAAAAAAAAGTCAAAATGGCTCACATTTCAGAGAAGGCCAATTGACATCACCAATTTGGCTGATAAAACTTTTTGGTAATTTGTTACTTTAATGATCGATAGAGGCATGCTTCACTAAAGTTGTATATTACTATGAAGTGATTAGTGGAAATATAGTTTTCCGTCGGCTTTTTTGGTCACTCTAATCTTTTCAATGAAACAATTACGTTACATTAGTTTTCCCAACGTTTCGGCAGGGGTTGCTGCCTTCTTCAGGGGAACTTTATTAACACAAAAAAATATACAAATAATCTTAGTTACATCAATGGGATACAAATACAATAAAGTTTACTCACTCAAGAAAGATATGAAAAACAAAATTTAATATTAATTACATTAATTAATATAAATTAAAAATAAAACTATAAATATAATTAGCACTTCGAAGAATGAAGTTAAGTCTAAATTGAATAAAGCACAATTTACATTTACATTTACATTTATTGAAAATATGTAATGTTTCTAACGTGTATAGTTTCGAAACATGTTTCCACTAATCACAATAAGTACACAAATTGGTCAATAAATTAACTCAATATTACTATGAAGGACATTTTCGATATAGGGTGAAATGTTTAGAACAAAAATTACTTCCAAAAATTGCTGAAATTTTTTTTTTTTGACCTGACGAAATAATATAGCTTTATTTGAATGATTAATATAAATAACTAGTTTTGTTGGATTTAAAAAATCAATTGACATATTTTTTGTGAAAAACAGGACAAATCTCAATTATTGGTTGTAAACTTTTCAAAATTCTTAAAATGAGTTTTTACGGGCAGCAATTACCTACATAGAAATTATCTGTTTGGATCGCATCCCAAACTCTTATTTCCTTAGAGTATGTGTACGTGAGTTATTTGGTACGTCCGTCCGTAGATTCGAAATATTTTCTTAATGCAAAATGTTTCTTTGTTTGTTTGTTTTCGAGATATCCAATTTTGAAAACAATAATATTTTTTTTTAAATCGAAAAAAAATGGACAGTACTATATTAATCTTATTGAAGAAAGCTAAGTTGAATGAAGATTTCTCTATTTTATTCTAACTTGGCCTCGCTTTTGATTATATTCGAAAAAAAAAAATAAAATCCTAACTCAAATCTGCATAAAAACTTAATTTCCAAGTTTGAACTCAATTGACCTAATTGTTTAGGCTGTAGGGGTTATGACAGACAGACGAATCGCGGGACCAACTCTTTTCGACTTCTCTACCATCGTTCGAAATTTTTTAGGAATACAAAACTTGAAATATAGTTCTTATTTGTCACAGGTAAGAAACTGTCAATTTGAATGTCATTCTCTGTAGTATAAAACTATATTGAAGGTAATGTCTATTCTTTGTTGGCAAAATATTTAAGCTGACAAATGTTGTTCTCCAGTT
Organism: Eupeodes latifasciatus; assembly: GCA_920104205.1. NCBI lineage: Eukaryota > Metazoa > Arthropoda > Insecta > Diptera > Syrphidae > Eupeodes > Eupeodes latifasciatus. The sequence continues at coordinate 114,087,396 of OV049925.1, read as the reverse complement.
TCTTAAAATATATGTGACCTTAAATATCTTATGAACAAAGCATATAATTATTATCTCAAAATAAATGAATGCTTTGAACAATAACATCTGGTAAAATTTTTAGAAAAATTTACATTTTTTTGTAAGAAAAAATAAAAACCTAAGCAAAGCATACTCGTTGTACTAAAAAGTTGTAAAAATTCCGACTCGTTACAACAAATAATTATATGGGCCGTATACTTATTTTACATTATTAAAGGCGTTTTTGTTAGTATTTTGAATTTTTTCTAGAAAAATGCAATTGTCAGTTTTTTTATTACAAAAAAAAGAAAACCTACATAAAATACTCAATTTTTGAAAGTCGATTCTGCAGATTTTAGTGATGCTTTTTGCAAATAAAGTATTTGTATTTGAAACCTCAGCTTGTTTACCAGATATAGCCGAGTAAAAAAGAAAAAAAAATGACCCATGAACGTATGAACAAACACACACATAACTATCTCTCAAGAAATTGTGGATTTAGAAAAAGGGAAACATTACTACTCTTTTAAAAATATGTTCCAAAAATGTTCCAACTAAAAGTCTAAATTATACTTATCATAAGAAAACAGAATTTATAAAACTAAATTTAAGATAATGAAACATTAACTACATAAACCTTTAACTATCTCAGGCCTAAAGTATGCTAATTAGTTTATCGATCTATTTATTTTAAGAAAATATTTACACAAAGTACACAAACTTCTTCCCATAAATCTCTTTAACACAAAAACTATGATATTAAATTATCAATTTTGTAATTAATACCAAAACACCATGTTCATATCAAATTATTATAAATGCATAAGCTTAACAACTTGTACGTATAGAAAATTCCTCTAAACCATACACACAATGCAACCTATCAAAAACTATACAGATATTAGATACACGCAATAGCTATTCTGTTATGAAAGATAATACTTTTAAATATCTAAATAGCATGTCAAAAGCTAGGTTTCAAAGGTAGAAGATATCATTATTTATTTACCAATCGATATTTACTCTACTTATTGTGTGTGTGTGTGAGTGTGTCCTTTAAAGACCCTAATCACGTGCTTAAAGTAATGCAAAATACCTTAGATATAACCTGCCTGACATAACATAAAGCTTCTAGAGCACAATACACCACCGCAGTCCACACCGCACCATATTGCAACCACACCCCGCCACGATAATCTTGTATCTTCTACGAGTACACTATCAATGAAATCGTGTATGAAATTATTTCTATCCTATTTATAGCCTCAGAATGATAGAGTTAACAACTTGCGCTCTTTTAGCAAGTTTTGTGCTCTGTATAAACTTAAAAATTGTCTCTAAACATGCAACTGCACTAAAAATAAAAACAAAAACATTTAAAACAAAAATCCTCACCCTTGGCCTGAAGGGGTGGGTATGAGTAGTCATCTGAATCCGATTCAAGGGCGCATGACACTTGTGTTGACAACAAAACCTCTCTTAGCCCGTAGTCACCTGTCAATCTGTCACCTGTTCAACGGTATCTTTCAACAACTTCTCTGCAAATTTCTCTGTTTACGAAGGTTTTAAGAGAAACGATTATTTGATAAGAGAGCTTCCCCTAAGTTGCCTCTATTAGGAAAAGAATGCATTTTCCAACCCCCATTACTCTTAAACCCAATGAAATTGACGTTTTCAATGAATAAGAGAGTGGAAAACCTCAAAACAGTTAGGGGTGGTGTTGTGGATGTGCATTTTTATAAAGAATTTTTCATTTCAGAGGAAAATTCGCTGTCGGTCGTTTGCGTTGCGTCGTCGTCGTCCCGTTAAACGTTTTCTCTGTTTTTATTGTCTCGTGTCTCTTGTTCTTTTGATTTTCTAACTTTTTCAGTTTTTCGTCATCGAAAATGCTATTCGTGTCTTGAAATTAAAATATTCAAAACTAAAAAGCTGTGTTTTTGCAATAAAAACAATACCAAAAATAAAACAACCCAAATTATTCAATATAACCTCAAAAAATAAAATCCTTAAGGACAATAAAAAAAGTGTATTCCAATATTTTATAGTGAAACTTTTCTACAATCGTGTAAAATTCTCGTGACGTGTTTTTTTTAAGCAACAAATTTAAGTGTTCTTAGGTTTGTCTTTATGAAAAATACAAACATATCATAAAATCTTAAAAAATACAAATATTTTGATATTGTTGAAAAATCGAAAATTGGAAAACAAAAATTTTCTGTGAAAATGGGTGGGTTGGGTTTGTGTCAGTGTCATCAATTGGTATATTTGTTTATTTTGACAGTTCGCTCTTTTATTTCTTTGGTTCTCTTTTAACTTATTTGTATTATTCTCTTTGATTTACAAAATTTGTATGATTTCCTCACTTGAAGAAATTTTCCAAACGGAAGTTGATTAGGAAACTTGATTTTTGTCTAAGGAATTACCTACATATAATAAAACAGTTGCGTGATAAAGTTAATTTGTTTGTGGGTGAACCCATGAAAATATATGATGGGACCCTTTTTCTTTCTATTTCAAGTTTTGGATTGTTTTACTATGTGAATTATTATTGATTGTATCTAATAATATTTTTAGCTATTTTCAGGCAGTGTAAATGGGTTTGACCTGATTCCTGGAAACATATTCCTTTATATTTAAAAAACTAGGATAGTAAAATGTTATCGTAGGCTTTGATCGAACTTATACCTGTGGCGTGTCTGCTTCACTCAGCAGGGCCATTAAGGAACGGGGTATCCTTATGCTACGTTTTGTTTTCTCTATTTAATCGTTGATTGCTTGAAAAAGGATTTGAGTCAAATAGTTAGTTGCATTCCCTTAATGAAACTACGTATTGGGCCCTAATTACACCATAGTTTTAAAGAATTCTTTCTAATTTAACAGTTAGTCGTATTTCAGACTTTCTGTTAAGAACTTGTTTTTTTTGTTGACAGAGATAATAATTATAGTTAGTTAATAGCTTAAATGATAAAATTTAATTGAATATAATTAAGATCTGATTCAAGAATTTAATTAATTTGTCTTCAAGTAAATTTATTACTTTTTTGAAAAAGTATTGCTTTGACTGTTTTACGTAATTTAAAAAAAAAGGTTCAGAAAAACTTTTACAGTTTCACTTATATTGAACAAAAAGTTTATCTTAATGTAAGTATATGTATAAAAATAAACCAACAATGTTCAAGCACATCCTCAAACTGATTTTGGGAAATTCTTTGATAATCAGAAAAAATGGAATTAAATTACCGAATGATAAATACAAAAAATGTTATTCGATTTCTACTTCTCAAATCATCTTCCCAGAGCTTTGGAAAAGTTCCTTTATTTTCCTGTTTATAAAAAAGTAACACAAAACAATGTTTTGAACTACAAGATGTTTTTCGAAAGGATTATTTTTAACTTCCCTTAGGAAGTTATTGTAATCGGTCCGATTTGTCAAATTGAAAATTTTTACATTTCTCAACGTTTCAAGGTCCCTAGAGTCGAAATAAACGATTTTTAGAGAGATGTCTGTGCGTGCGTGTGTACCTATAAGTTCGTACTTTCGCAACGTTTTTTCGTCGTCCATAGCTCAAGAACCAGTAGAGATAACGACTTCAAATAAATTTTGTTATAAAGATAATAATGCAAAAAGATGCACAAATGACAGTCAAAAAATTGCGTGGTAGGTTTTTTTACCATAGCAGTTTAAAAAAAGATAAAAATTTTGGTTAACCTAAAATATCTCACGAACCAATAACGCTAGCGAGTGGAATTAAATTTTACATTATAATATTATGACGTGATACCAAACTAGTATATTTTTGGAAAAAATTGCAGGTAACGGTCTCCTTTAAATAAAAAAAAAAAAATAAAAAATATTTGTCACCTCGAACATTTTACGAACAAAAAATGATTTTATCTCCAAAATGATTTTGTGCAATAAAGAATAACATTTTTGATATCTGGTAAAATTTTGAGAAAAATTGAATCGACAGTTTTTTTTTTTATAAAAAATAAAAACGTAAAAAAAAACATTATTAAAAGTTGGTAAAAATTGATTTTCGACTCAAAAATCTTTTCAAAACTTTGAGATATTGGCCTTAAACAAATTTTGTATTTTAAAAAATATTGTTGTCAACTTTCAGTAAAATTTTGAGAAAAATCTAATAGACATTTTTTTTACAAAAAAAAAAAATAAAAACTAAACAAAAATTAACAAAAGTTGGTAAAAATTGATTTTCGACTCAACTATCTTTTCAAAAATTTGAAATAATAGCTTCTTACTACTTTAAACTTATAAGAAATATTGTTTTCGACATTAGGAAACATTTTGAGAAAAATCGAATTGACAGTTTTTTTTACAAAAAATAAAAACCTAAAACAAAAATGTATAAAAGTTGGTAAAAATTGTTTTTTTTTTTCGACGTAAATATCTTTTCAAAAATTTGAGACATTGGCTTCAAACTAATTTTATCTTATAAGAAATATTGTTTTCAACATTCTATAAAATTTTGAGAAAAATTGAATTGACAGTTTTTTTTTTACAAAAAATAAAAACCTAAAAAAAACAAAACTAAAACTTGGTAAAAATTTACTTTCGACTCAAATAGCTTTTCAAAAATTACAAATATTGGTTTCAAACTTATTTTATTTCACAGAAAATATTGTTTTCTACATTCAGTAATTTTTAATAAAAATCCAACAGTCTTTTTGTTAATAAAAATTAAAATCTACAAATAACAGTACGCAAAATTGGTAAAAGTTGATGTTCTGATCTCGATATCTCGTGAACAACAAAAGATATTGAATTTAAATTAGTTTCATTCATCTAATTTGTATTTGTTTGTATACCTAAGAAATAAAATCTTTTAAAAAATTCTACTAAAATTGGTAAAAATTGTTTTCGACTAAAAATCTCGTTTAAAAAATAGATTTCGAAATCAAACTATTCCATCAAATGGAAAATATTGTGGGTAATTTTAAAATCTTTTAGAATAATTCAACTGACAATTTTTTAACAAAACACGAAAACCTACAAAACTTTTAAGCAAGACAAATCGGCAGACGGGGTGGGAAGTTATCAGTGTAGGTCGCATCCCATCCTCTTTTTTTTTTAATTTTTGTTCATCCGCCTAAACTGTACTATCTTAGATATTATAAAAGAGTTTGATTTACTTGCAGGCCATAATTTAATAAAAATTGAAATTTGTTTCTAAATACTCCAACGTGTGATGATAAAATTAACAACTTTTTCCTAGTGTTGTTTAAACCTAACTTACACGAGTTGTGTCACTTTCAAATTAAATTGTTGAATTTTATTTCTTCAAAATTGAATAAAACACACAATTTCTTATTAATTTATTAAAAGATAAAATGCAACATTGAATGATAAAAATGGTAACCCCTTACGGGTATTATATTCATTTGCTGCTCTTTTATTTTTATTTCTTCTCTTTAAAATTTTAAAACTGCTTTCTATCATGTAATAATAAAACATGATAGATTTCTCCCACATACCTTAACTCACATTTTCATATCATGCTACACGCAAATATTGTGCATCAGAATAAAATAGTAAAACGTAAACAACAACACTAAGTGAGTTCATTGATAAAATTATTTCTCTTCGAGATGCAATGATGTTAAGAAAAAACTCTCTTTATTTTTATCTCTCTCTCTATTATCTTTTTCTCTTTTATTCCCCAAACCCCATCACCATATAATTTGACATTTGGCAAGTCAATTGTATAGCGCCATCATTTCATATAATATGTAAATGGTCTGGCTCTGACTCCGAGCTCCGACTCTAGCCTTTAACATGCTTTTGGCTGAGAGTTGAATCTGTGTCTCTTAACTAACTTTATCCCAATCCCCCATTAATACCCCAACAGGCTACACAGCAGCAACATAATATCCACCAACAGACTCGGCAACATTTCTACAGTCTTCAATTTAGTTGCAAACTTTCAGCCAGATCGTGCGGCTGGCGTTGGATTTACGTTCGCTAGCTGATTCGTAGAGTTTAGACGTGCGTCGTTCGTAGTCGTTATCGTTAGTTGTTCTTCGTTCTTCTTCATTTGAAGTGGAAGAGTAAACCTCCATCTGTATATTTTAGGAGTTAGTGGTAACAGCGCACCCAAACAACAAGCAAGCAAACTATATTTCGGCCCAATTGACTCTACTCGACTCGACTCGAAATCGGAAGTGTGGTGTGGTGTGGTGTTAAAGAGCGCAAATAAACCAAAAACCAAACCGTAACCGGACGTTTGGTTGAGTTGAATTCTTTCCCAAAACGGAAACCGCAATCAATTACACTCCATAGAATCATAAATTCAAAAATAAACCGTTAACAAGTGGTTATAAGTTATGATTTATTAAAAAAAAAGGGAATTTTTGTTTAAATTAAATCCATCATTAATTGAACGTACGTAAAACATTTTTCCGCGCCTCTTTTTCGTTTGTGTTGGCGTTGGGAGGAATTTCAAACCTCGTGCGAAACTATATATCTTTTTCAAAATAGGTGCTTTCGCTTATTCACACCCGCCTTATAAAACCCCTCTCACACTATTCAACTCAACAAAAACTCACCCATTTCACTTTTATTTATTGATGTTTACTTAAATTTACGACGCTAATTGATTACAAATGTTGTGCTAATTTTACTAATTAAAAAATAATACAAACAAAAATAAATAAATAATTTATCTATATCGTTGCCATTGTCATTGATTTTGAATCACTTTTTGCTTTTATTTTTAGGGTGTAAAGTGCAATTATTATTATAGATCAGTGTTTGGTGAATAAATAAAATTGTTTATTATTTTTGCTCTTCAATTAAGAAAATAGAAAAAACCAAGAGCAAAATAAATCAAATAAAAGTGCAAAAAATAAAGAGGGAGAAAAAGATTTGAATTTGTATTATCATCGTCATTGTGTATTTTTGAGTAAACAACAAAATTATAGCAACAAAAAAATGCGGCGAAACGTCAAATTAATTGCATTCGTTACTGTCATCTGGATGTTCGTAATGGTCTACTATCTCCAATCAAACACTGGCAAGGTGAGTACATATTTCCACCTCCTACACACTTCTCACTTAGCAGGTTTTTTAGTTACGCTTCTTTCTTTGTTTTGTGTTTTTCTTTTTGTAATAATGATGATGACAGCTGTTACGTCAAACAAATAAAATTATCATCTTTTTATCTTCTTTAACAATCGGCTATTATTATTATTTTTATGGGGATATCTTGATAATTAGATAAGGTAGTAGGAAAAAAGGTAGCCTAGTGAGTCGGTGAAGATAAGATAAGGCGACTGATTTTATGATTATAAAGTTAGCGTGTAAATAGTAAAACACATTTTATAGCACTTGAAGTTTTATAGGTACATTCTGAATTTGTTTACTTAGTGATTTTCTTCGTTTCTTCTCTGCCGTCGTCGCCGTCTCTGATGGTCTTCAGATGTATTTGCACACCTTATCGCTGCTTTTTCTGCAAGGGGCATTGACTTTTTTTATACGTTACGTACAGAATTGTATTCTCTTTTTGTTGCTATAAATTCTCATCAACAATATGATTATAGTACGTAGTGTAGTGTAGTTGAGTTTTTCTCGCCAATTTCTAGGATTTTTGTTTTTTATATTCCCTTATTATTGTTGTCTGTTGTCGTGTCTTTCTTCTTCTGGAGATAACATTGTTTTATAAGTTTGTTTTGTTCTATAATCCTGGATGTGTTTATTTTGGTTGTTTGTTACTTGTGCAAGTTATTTTATGGCTTCCTTTTGTTCTATATCCATGAACAGATTTATAATTTCTTCTTTTGTGGTTTTATATTTACTCTGCAGTCTGCAGATAATCTTAAGAGCATTATTTATAACAAGTAAACATTTTTGTTGTGTGATATTTTAAAAACAATAAAATTATTGCTATTTTAAAAACAAAAAGAAAGACGTGTGTTCTTTTGAATTATGAAGAATTATAACAATTTGCTAGACATTCTTTTTATTTCAGTTAGATAAGTCTTAAAACCAGCTAAATAATTTTGAACTTTTGATTTATAAAACTTAGTTTTTACGGTTTAAAATTAAAGAAAATATTCTCTGTTCAAATGACATGGAACTTGAATGATTTTTAAGACTTTGGTTGGTGCAATGGCTTTCACAGGGAATTAAAAAACGAATATGATAGATTGAACCTAAGAGGATGGCATTGGTGGACAGTGATGTTACTTATACTGGTAACTTAAAATTAGTTCCTTCAAAAAATTGCAATATTTATTTTTCGTAATAACCCAAATTGTCATTTCAAGAAATTCAAAATTATGCGATTAATAATAATTTAAGTTAAGGTTTTTAATTTTTGTTGAAAAATCGAAATACGCACATTGGACATCGGTAACTTTGTTATAGGTTAGGTAAGGTTAGGTTATGTAAATGGACTGGCGATTGATTTAGTTCAAGGGCGGATCCAGACTTTTAATCAGGGGGGTCACACACCTAGATGAGGTTTTACTCACCGCTTAAAAATGTTCTTTAATGTTTTGTAAAGGAGGCTAACAATATTTAAATAACATAATGTGTATCTTAAGTAGTACCCGTAGCGTGATGGTTAGTGCGTTGGACTGTCATGCAAGGGGTCTTGGGTTCAATCCCTGCCTGTGCCACCTAACTTTTTTCACGGGTACTGCCTCTTGTGAGGAATTGACAAATCCTCCAAGAGTAATTCTTGTCATGAAAAGTGCTTTCTCAAATTAGCCGTTCGGATTCGACATATAAACTGTAGGTCCCTTCCATCTCTGAAAACATTACTCGCACACAGGGATGGTTGAGAGTTGTAAGTCACTAGGCCCTGGTCCTTCATGGACTGTTGCGCCACCTAATTTATTTTATTTATTTAATGTGTATCTTAAACTAACATTTACAGATTTCAGTTGCTAAATAGGCAACTTTAGTTATCAAATTATTTTAGAACACTGTTGTCCAGCAAGGTATGGTCTAACTATTTAATTTGGATGACTCCCTACATATGAACAACAGTTTTCTAAATATGTCATATTTAAGAGCTAAAACACAATAGTTTAGAGGGTTTTTGTTGCTTTCACGCAGAAATTTAAGAAATTGTTTTGAAACGTATTTTTTTTTTTGGAAAATAAAATATACTTTTCTTGTTTCCATTTCTATTACAGCGAAGAACGCTACAAAAATTCAAGAGAGATAATCTAATATGAAGAACTGTCGGGCTTTTTTGACGTAGTTTTTTCGGACTCAATTTTTGGGAGTCTATTATTACTATCGCTATCCGTCTGCTTACTCGTATTATGACCTTAAAAGAGTCAACAAAACTTTAAAATTGTAAAGAGAAAAATGATTGGTTCTTGAATTTGTAGATAAAGGTGCATTTAAGTACATAATTTCTCTAAAAAAATTAAATTAAAACAAATTACAGTAAACAAATAAGTTGGGAAGAAACGTGTGGCACTCACAAATTGCACGTTTCAGAATCTGTTTTCACTTCAAATCTCAAGAGATTCAAAGCTTTTATATCAATAAATATGAAACTTTTATTTTGTTTTTCAATTAGCCATTAGTTTAACAAAAGCGTCACTTTTGCTGTTTTTGGGACTTTAATATTATTAAAATTCGTGTTTAAATCTCAGTTCTAGAGCATGCAAAGCAAATTCACTTCAAAAGTCGATTTATTTAATTTTTTAAGATCTTTAAAGATCTTTTGTATTCAACAGAAAATCAATTATGAAAGAAATAAAATGCACGACTGGGTCGCTAGAACTTATGTTTTCCAAGAAGTCTGTTTAAAAATATTTCCCATATTTTAAGATTTAAAAATGTAACTTTTTTTTCGAAAATCATTTTAAATGTTGTCTTAAAAATATTTTTGGTAAGCACTTAATAAAGTGCTTATAGATATACATTTCACATTTAAATTTCGTTATCGAGTTACATATGTATGTAAACAAAATTATTTTTTTTTTAAATAAAAAAAGACATTTTTGTTCATCAAAAATCATCATCAATTTGCTCATTTGATCATCGACAAGAGCTTGCACAGAAAAAGAAGAATATTGAAATCTGTTCATTAGTTCTTGAGAAACCTTAAAAAAAATGAAGGTTTTATGAGGGGTACTCTTCAGGAGCAATGCCAAAATATGTTTTTCTTGTAGAAAGAACCCAAATTAAGAATACAAAATTTCGAGAAAGTTTTAAAAAAATCACATATTTTTTAAATTGACAATTTCTTATTCAAGGTTTCTTCTTAAGAACCTGAATATTTGCTCTTTTTCTTAGAAACAAAAATTGAAAACAATTTAAAGCATGATTAAAGTTTTTTTTTTCTAATTTTAAATTGAGTGAAAACAAAAATTTGAGTTGTTTTTGACAGCAAACCGCTTTTTGGTGAATGTCGTTTAATTACTAACAAATCTTTAAATGAAATCTTTACTTATACAACTTGACTGTATAAGCTTTATGGCTTATGTATATGACCCCCCTGGATCGTCCATTGGTCAAAAGTTGATGAATTTTTGCTGTGTTTTTAGAATAGGGCTGAATATCCGATTCATATTAGGTCCGTTCGCGTACCCTCCTAAAACAGTCAAATTTTACTAAAAAATACGAAATTTAACCAAATCCTGTTCGCGTACTCAAAAATTTCGTAGTTTTTCGTAAAAGAGAGCGCTCACGAGAGAGTAAAAAATTTCCCCAACCTACGAACCAAAGCCCAAGAAATTTCTTTGGGCTGATTTGTGAAAATTTCAAATTTGATAGAAATTCAAGTAAATTAAATAAATTGCTCGCTTTTGCTGTCAGTTATAAAATTTAAAAACAAATTTTCAAAGAACAGCAACAAGACAGTAATATTGTGTGAAAAATTTGTTGTTTTCCCGTTCGCTTACTTTTTTGTAGTTTTTTTTTTGGTAAGAGAATTTTACCCCCACTCTTTAAAATATTTCTTTTTACGAATTTTAGTGCAGAAAGTACGCGAACGGACCTATTATGTTCTTGGTCCAGTTTTCAGTTAAAAGTAGTACTTTTAGGAACAAAGTTTAAGGAAGTAAAATACAAATTTTGTTTTCATATACAGAAAAGGTCATGTCGCCATTAACACAATATGATTAGTTTTGAATTAAAGGGAATTCGTTCGAAAAAAAAGAGGCTGGGATGCGACCCACACTGAAAACTTCCCATCCCGTCTGTCGATTTGTCTTGCTTCAAAGTTTGTAGGTTTTCGTGTTGGGTTAAAAAAGTTGTCAGTTGAATTATTCTTAAAAATTTTAAAATTACCAACAATATTTTTCATATAAAGAAATAGTTTAGTTTGAAAATCTAGTTTTGTTAAATAGATTTTTAGTGAAAAACAAATTTTTACCAATTTTAGTAGCATTTCTTAAATTTTTACTAATTAGATGAATTAAATTAATTTGAGAGATATCAAGAACCGAACATCAATTTTTACCAAATTTGCGTACTATTTCTTGTAGATTTTGTTTTTTTTTATGAAAAAATGGACTGTTGGATTTTTATAAAAAACCACTGAATATCGAAAACAATATTTTCTGTGAAATAAAAAAAGTTTGAAGACAATATTTTTAATTTTTGAAAAGCTATTTGAGTCGAAAGTAAATTTTTACCAAGTTTTAGTATTGTTTTTTTGTTAGGTTTTTATTTTTTGTAAAAAAACTGTCAATTAGATTTTTATCAAAATTTTACTGAATGTTGAAAATAATTTTTTTTAAAAGATAAAAGCCAATATCTCAAAGTTTTGAAAAGATATTTGCGTCGAAAATCAATTTTTACCAACTTTTGTTAAATTTACTTTTAAGTTTTTATTTTTTGTAAACAAAACTGTCAATTGGATTTTTCTCAAAATTTTTCCGAATGTTGAAAACAATAATTCTTATAAGTTAAAATTCGTTGGAAGCCATAATCTCAAAATTTTTGAAAAGATATTTGAGTCGAAAATCAATTTTTACCAACTTTTGTTAAATTTTCTTTTAAAATTTTATTTTTTGTAAGAAAACTATCAATTCGATTTTTTTCAAAATTTTACTGAATGTTGACAACAATATTTTTTGAAAGATAAAAGTAGTTTTAAGCCAATATCTCAAAGTTTTGAAAAGATATTTGAGTCGAAATTCAATTTGTACCAACTTTGAGTAATGTTTTTTTTAGGTTCTTATTTTTTATAAAAAAACTATCAATTCGATTTTTCTCAAAATTTTACCAGATATCAAAACCATTATTCTTCGTTGCACAAAATCATTTTGGAGATTAAATCATTTTGTATTCGTAAAATTTTCGAGGTGACAAATTTTTTTTTTTCAGTTTTTTTGATTTATAAAAAAAACTGTTAACTGGATTTTTTTTCAAAAAATATACTTGTTTGGTATCACGTTACAATATATTATATAAAATTTAATTCAAGTCTCTAGCATTTTTGGTTCGTAAGATATTAAGGGTTAACCAAAATTTTCACCTTTTTTTTTAAACTGCTATGGTAAAAAAACCACCCACGCAATTTTCTTGAGAGCCCTTTCTGCATCTTTCTGCCTTATTATCTGTATAACAAAATTTATTTGAAGTCAATACCTCTTCTGGTTCTTGAGCTATGGAGGACGAAAAAACGTCGCGAACGTACAGACGTACGGACGTACGAACGTACGTACACACGCACGCACAGACATCTTTCTAAAAATCTTTTATTTCGACTCTGGGGACCTTGAAACGTCGAGAAATGTCAAAATTTTCAATTTGACAAATCGGACCCATTACAATAACATCGTATGGGAAGTTAATAATAGTTTTCTAGGAAATATATTTGTAGTTTTCACATAAACTTAGTCATCTTTTGAAAATTTAAGTTGTTCAAAAATCAATTATGATTTATAGAATTCTTGTACAAAATCAGTCAAAAAATTCAAGCATTATTGTTTGTCAAACGCCCTTTTGAATTCCGATGATTCTTTAATTTTTCATTAATAACTATTTTTCTTGATTTGTAAAAGGAAATACAATAAACAAACACACGCTTAAATAAATTCAATCTAAAATAAATTATAAATATATTGATTTTAAACTTGCTGTAAGATATTTTCACATTCATAGGGTATCATGTGCTTTCTCTGTTGATGACTTGAAAAACTCATTTTTAATGTTCACTTTATGTGTTTATTTTTCTTTTGCGTATTACTTTTTTAATAAAATTAATCATTGTATTTATAATTCTTAACTTAAACATTTCTGTTTTTACTTTGGTCTCAAAAATTGTATTTCTGAAGAAATCAATCAAAAATTATCAAAATTCCGTTTTTAAAATGATTTCCAACGATTTCTCCTTAACTTCTTATCATTTAAAATTTTATAAATGGAAGTACTCGTAATTAAAATTTTAGACCAATAAAAAGATTGCCTTTATGTCATTGAAGATATTATATTATAATACCAACTTAAAGGCAGCAAAAATGCAGATATTGTACGTAGTGTGTATGTATCACTTAGAGACATAATTTTTGCAATGAAAAACAAAATTATTCAAATATTATAAAAACATTATGGAAATGATTGTAAAAGAATGACACAAATTAAATGTTAAAAAACCTAACTACATGATGTGCTATACATAAATATATCCATGTTATTAATTTATCATTTTCAATTATTGTTTTAAGTACATATATGAATATTTAAAGTTTTCGAAGGCGTTTATTTAAAAAAAACATTATCTTGGGCAATCACATTATCTTTTTAAAACCAACCGTTCCAGTCTTAATCAGCAACTCAAATTATAATAGAGATGTTTTTTTTTTTTTTTTGAAAAGCAAAAAAATAAACATTGATTATGAATTTCAAAAACGTTCAGACATTCAAATTAACATTAAAAAGTATTTTAATGCACACAAATTTTGAGTTTGCAATTTTTGCATTGATTTTTATTCAAAATATTTATTTTTGAATTTCTATGCATTTTTAATGCAAATTTTATTTGTTTGTATTAAGTTTTGTGTGCATAAATTGATTTAAAATTTAATTTTGAATAAATTTTGTATGGAAAAAATGTTAAAGATTCAAATAATTTTTAAATTAGCGTTAATTGGTTTGATGCAAAAACAACTATAATAAATATAAATGCAATTTAAAATAAATTTAAGAACTCTGTTTGTAACAGGTTCATTTTTATACATTGTTGTTGGTCTCTCTTATAAAAATATCATAAACTTGAAAAATTTTGAAAATAATTTTCTTACAACTTCTTTTGTATAATTTAATATAATTTTTTTTAGGAATATAAATTATTTTAAATTAAATTATAAGAGTAATTCATTTGTTTATTCAAAATAAGCTCTAAATTACTCAGTCAACTTTTCTTGTTCTTTTCAATGGCGGATCCAGGGGGGGGGGGGTCGTAGGGGTCCTATATTTTATGATTTGAAAATTTACCTGCATAATAAGTTTTCAAAAATTCAAACATTTAAATGCCATTTTATTTCTCAAAAAACCTGAATTAAATTCATTTTTTTTTCGAAAATCATTAGAGCAGGTTTTTTTAAATTAATTTTTACATAATTTTTTAATTTTTTTCTTTAAAATATTTTTGGTATGGAGTTATTTCGTGCTTATAAATATACATTTTACATTTAAATTTTGTTAAAAAATGTTCGCCCCTTTCTGAGATATCAAGTTTTGTAAAAATGACCCCTACGAACCACCCCCCCCCCCTTGGATCCACCATTGATATCATTGAGTGAGAACGGAGTATAATTTTGAGTAGTCTGAATAAGTCTTCTTAGTAGAGTCACATGTGAATATCGCTTTTTGTGTAATACAGCGTCAAGTATAAAAATAATCCACCACTTTAAAAAAAAGGGTTCAATCTTTATCAATTTTGTAAAAGGTTTTCCAAAAGATATTTTTAAACTATAGATAACATTGAAATTTGATTGGATTTATTATGAAGCTTCATTTGTTACATATAAAAGCTATCAATTATTGCAATTAAATAATTTTGAACATTAATAAAGTTATATCTATATTTTAAATGAATAAATTGTATTCGAAAACGGTTCTTCCCGTTCGCCCTTTACGGCTAATTTTAAAACTTCTATAATTGTCTTTCTATTATAAGGACCATTCCAAACATACATAGAAAATTCGAAATTATAGATTTAACGAATAATTTTCTAAGGTACACAAAAATATTATTACTCAGCGTGTGATGTTACAGGAGAATCTAGGGCTATTAATTTCGCTCCTTATTTCCTTTTGGCGAATTTAGTATTATAATAGCGTATACGACCATACGAATGTCGCAGAAGCTCAAAGAATTAACAGTATTTTTAACTTCCCATAGGAAGTTATTGTAATGAGTCCGATTTGTCAAATTGAAAATTTTGACATTTCTCGACGTTTTAAGGTCCCTGAGTCGAAATAAAAGATTTTTAGAAAGATGTCTGTGCGTGCGTGTGTACGTACGTCCGTACGTCCGTACGTCCGTACGTTCGCGACGTTTTTTTCGTCGTCCATAGCTCAAGAACCAGAAGAGATATCGACTTCAAATAAATTTTTTTATACAGATAATAAGGCAGAAAGATGCAGAAAGGGCTCTCAAGAAAATTGCGTGGGTGGTTTTTTACCATATCAGTTTAAAAAAAAGGTGAAAATTTTGGTTAACCCTAAATATCTCATGAACCAATGACGCTAGAGACTTGAATTAAATTTTATGTTATATATTGTAACGTGATACAAAACAATTATATTTTTGGCAAAAAATTCAATTAACGGTTTTTTTTATAAATCAAAAAAACTGAAAAAAAAAATGTGTCACTTCGAAAATTTTACGACTTAAATATGATTTCATCTCCAAAACAATTTTGTGCAACGAAGAATAATGTTTTTGACATCTGATAAAATTTTGAGAAAAATCGAATCGACAGTTTTTTTACAAAAAATAATAACCTAAAAAAAAATAAAAAAAAAGTTGGTAAAAATTGAGTTTTGACTCAAATATCTTTTCAAGACTTTGAGATATTGGCTTTAAACTACTTTTATCTTTCAAAAAATATTGTTTTCAACATTCAGTCAAATTTTGAAAAAAATAGAATTGACAGTTTTTTTTACAAAAAATTAAAAACCGAAAAAAAAATTTAACAAAAGTTGGTAAAAATTGATTTTCGACTTAAATATCTTTTCAAAAATTTGAGATTATGGCTTCTAACTAATTTTAACTTATAAGAAATATTGTTTTCAACATTAGGAAAAATTTTGAGAAAAATCGAATTGACAGTTTTTTTACAAAAAATAAAAACCTAAATAAAAAAATTAATAAAAGTTGGTAAAAATTGATTTTCGGCTCAAATAGCTTTTCAAAAATTAAAAATATTGGCTTCAAACTTATTTTATTTCACAGAAAATATTGTTTTTTATATTCAGTAATTTTTTTATAAAAATCCAACAGTCCGTTTTTTCATAAAAAAAATAAAATCTACAAAAAATAGAACGCAAATTTGGTAAGAATTGATACATTTAGACAAACTTTTAAGCAAGACAAATCGATAGACGGGATGGGAAGTTATCAGTGTGGGTCGCATCCCAGCCTCTTTTTATTTTTGTTTTGTGCCCCCAATTCATTTTGCAGCAATCAATTAAATGCAATCAGTTGAATGTAATCTTTAAGAATGCATTCTTTGCATTATTTTGCATTCTTTGTATTCTTGTTGTATTTACATTCTTTTTCATCTTGCATTCCTTGAATTCGCTTGTAAACTTTGCATTTCTTGCTTTGACGTTTCCCGGTTCAAATGATCTAGTCGGAATGCAAAAAGAATGTAATGAATGCAAAGAATGCAAAAGAATGTAACTAATGCTAAAAGAGTGGAAAGAATGCAAAAAAAAGCAGAAGATGGAAAAGAATGCATGACTTCTCAAAAGATTGCATTGAATTGATTGCTGTAAAATGAACGGATTGAAAAATTGTTTGCAGTCTTTTTGTTAAAAACTGATTGATGATTGCATTATTTTAAGTCTAAAGTCCCAAAGTGAAATCAATGAATAAATAATTTTTAAATTTAATTTAATTTTTTTACATTCACAAACGATTGCATTCTTTTGCAAGCCTGCAATTGATCTCCTATTTCAGTATTAAGCAAATTTCCACGAATTTTGCTAAATTTGAGACGTAAATTCATTAAATTGCAATGTATTCAGAAAATGCCAAATTAAGTACTTGACAGCGAATTTGACATATGGGTGATTATACAAAAGTTGGGTAACTCGACTCAACCAATATATACAAAGTCTGATTATATTTTATTGAGATTGCAATTTATTTTAAAGCAATGGAAAGACCTTTATTTAGTCACCCAATTTCAGTTCTTCATTTTGAATACAAGTTATTAAAAAACACAATTAGTTCTTAAAACGTCAGTCCTCTGGCATGTCACAACCCTGAAAACCAACCTTTAAGTGACTGTCTATTAAACATTATCATTGATTTGAGAAAACTTATCAATTTACTACAATCTGTGATGTATATATGTAGTTAAATATATACTACAACTTTCATAATGCAGTGTTCTCCACTTTATTTAAAAAAATAAGAAATTTTGTGTTCAGTTTTATTCGTCAGTTTCTTGTGTGTTATTTAAATTTAAAATTCGTGCGAAATATCGCCGACTCAACGTCAAATCCCACTTTGAATTTTAATGTTGGCAATAAAGTTAGTTGCGGTCGCACAATTTGACGGCCACAATAACTGTACCAGAGTTGGTGGTGTCAGTTCTGTGTCAGGTAAATTGTTATTGTTCTTCATTTCTTGATCATTAGTACTTTTAAGATGAATATTGTTAGATTTTGTGTGTTGATTACTTTGAAATATTTAGTAAAACTATGTGAAAGTAGTAAAACATACGTGAATAACGTTACGTTAAATGTCAAAACGTCTGTTTTGAAAACTGATGTAGTATTTTCTCCTAGTATTACATAGTAATAATTATTTTTAATTATTACTAAGTGATTTTAAGTAATCATTATTAAATCCTAAGAGATTTTTACTAATTTGTATTAAATTTCATTATAATATCGGGTGATTTTTTTGAGGTTAGGATTTTCATGCATTAGTATTTGACAGATCACGCGAGATTTCAGACATGGTGTCAAAGAGAAAGATGCTCAGTATGCTTTGACATTTCATCATGAATAGACTTACTAACGAGCAACGCTTGCAAATCATTAAATTTTATTACCAAAATCAGTGTTCGGTTCGAAATGTGTTTCGCGCTTTACGCAAATTTTATGCGTTTTTTTTTTAAAAAAAGTTCTCAAGCTCTTAAAAAATCACCCATTGTATTAAACAATGTCCTCTTTTCAATGGAGGACAATACATACATAATGGGTGATTTTTTAAGAGCTTGAGAATTTAAAACAAAAAAAAAACGCATAAAATTTGCGTAAAGCGCGAAACACATTTCGAACCGAACACTGATTTTGGTAATAAAATTCAATGATTTGCAAGCGTTGCTCGTTAGTAAGTCTATTCATGATGAAATGTCAAAGCATACTGAGCATCTTTCTCTTTGACACCATGTCTGAAATCCCGCGTGATCTGTCAAATACTAATGCATGAAAATCCTAAGCTCAAAAAAAACACCCGATACTTTCAAAACTGTGTATGCTCGTCAGTCCTATGGCAGTCAAATTCTGAAATTTTTAAATATCTTACAATGTAAACAAAATATCCTCAAAAGGTACCCAACTTTTGTATAATCACCCATATGCTGATTCAACTAAAAAAGTCACAATCCCTCATTAGAGTTCGGAGTTCCTTATATTTTACAATTCTCTATACGTATTTTGTTGTTCCTGGTTAAACCCGTTAGAAATAATTATAATGTTTTTTTTTTAAACTTAATGAAACTTATACCGCTCTGCATTCTATGATCAATGAACTTTAATTAGTAGTGTTCAAAATCGTTCCCTTATATCATTGAACATTAACAGCCTTTATGTAGCTTTAAAAAATAACTAGGTAGGTACCACATTTTGTATATAACTTCCTCTTCTAGATATAAAAGTAGGTAAGGTATCTATTGGTTAGTTACTTTTGCATTAAATTATAGAACCTCAAAAGAAAGATTTTAACATTTTTTTCAACATAATAAATTACTTCTATTATCCTATAGAATATTTCTTTTGTAAAATATTTCCTCTCTTTTGTTTTTATTTTATGTTCAAAAACAAAAAAAAAAACATAACAATGACAAATTTTATTTGTTCTCATGCACGTCATACATATGTGATGTCAGTGTTCTTCTGAATTTCAATCTCGAAATCACTGTAACATACCTTTGGAAACCATCATCATCATATCATATACCCAAGCCATTATAATTATTCATCATCATTCATCGTTCTTATTATATACCAAACCAACTCACGTTGTTGATTATGATGTTAACTTTTTCTGTACTTCTCTTCAATTTCATATAAAAAAAACAGAGGTACAGAAGTGTAGAGGTACATTAGAGCTGTCAAAGTCACAGACCATATTATTTTTTAATGAGAATCCCACACCCTCCAAAAAAAATATAAGTACAAAATATGAATGAAAGCACCACTAATATTAATACGAGTATAATGTGAAATATGATGGGGGTACAACTTAAGCTTAAGCTCAAGCCACTGGACTTTGGGGTTGTATACAGCTCCCTCTACAGTTGGGTATCAGAAGTAGGTAAGGTGACAAACAAAATATGCACAAAACTATAGATACTATAATTTATTTTAATGAGGTATTTTTTTTCTGCACCTTTTGCGAATTTAAATTATAATTTTTCTCTTTTATTATGTTTATTTATTTCTGTGTTCTGTCAGAGACGTGACATAACCTTAAAAAAAAATCTCAAAACTATTGGAAGGCCGTTTTTTATAGGAGTTCTATACATATTTATCGGGTGATTTTTTAAGAGCTTGAGAACATTTAAAAAAAAAAAAACGCATAAAATTTGCAAAATCTCATCGATTCTTTATTTGAAACGTTAGATTGGTCCATGACATTTACTTTTTGAAGATAATTTCATTTAAATGTTGACCGCGGCTGCGTCTTAGGTGGTCCATTCGGAAAGTCCAATTTTGGGTAACTTTTTCGAGCATTTCGGCCGGAATAGCCCGAATTTCTTCGGAAATGTTGTCTTCCAAAGCTGGAATAGTTGCTGGCTTATTTGTGTAGACTTTAGATTTGACGTAGCCATACAAAAAATAGTCTAAAGGCGTCAAATCGCATGATCTTGGTGGCCAACTTACCGGTCCATTCCTTGAGATGAATTGTTCTCCGAAGTTTTCCCTCAAAATGGCCATAGAATCGCGAGCTGTGTGGCATGTAGCGCCATCTTGTTGAAACCACATGTCAACCAAGTTCAGTTCTTCCATTTTTGGCAACAAAAAGTTTGTTAGCATTGAACGATAGCGATCGCCATTCACCGTAACGTTGCGTCCAACAGCATCTTTGAAAAAATACGGTCCAATGATTCCACCAGCGTACAAACCACACCAAACAGTGCATTTTTCGGGATGCATGGGCAGTTCTTGAACGGCTTCTGGTTGTTCTTCACTCCAAATGCGGCAGTTTTGCTTATTTACGTAGCCATTCAACCAGAAATGAGCCTCATCGCTGAACAAAATTTGTCGATAAAAAAGCGCGAAACACATTTCGAACCGAACACTGATTTTGGTAATAAAATTCAATGATTTGCAAGCGTTGCTCGTTAGTAAGTCTATTCATGATGAAATGTCAAAGCATACTGAGCATCTTTCTCTTTGACACCATGTCTGAAATCCCGCGTGATCTGTCAAATACTAATGCATGAAAATCCTAACCTCAAAAAAATCACCCGATATATAGAATTGTGACAGTTTTTGTTTTAACTTATTTGACAGAATATTTCCATTTTATCCGGAAGTGGAACTGGAAGTGGAACTTTGCTCTGCTCTGACACTCGGACCAACCCTAAGTAAAAGTTTGGCATGTTACACAAAAAAGGCAAAAAGTGTCTTTCACTCTTATAATGGTTATGCTGTACACAGTAGGTACACAACACGCAATCAATATCACTTGAGAGTTTCCAAAAACAGAGGACACAAGCTTTATGCATGTATGTAGGTACAATGATGTGTCACCGCCATCACCATTCACTTGAAAATCTTAGGAAAACCATCGCATGAGTTTGGTAGTCTGTATAGTCGGTAGTCGGTATATTGGTACCTGACTTTTTTGAAACCCAATTTACGAACAAAAAATAAGCTTCAAGTGAAAGGTGATTTCGATTTGATTAGATTTTATGTTTTCTATGGATATAAATTTTGTTTGTCTATTCCAAAGCAAGAAAAAGTACAGTTATAAGCGTACGTTCCCAACAAAGCGTCCGCCGCCGCCGTCGCGTCATCGTCGTATATTTCGTATGTTAGGTACCTAATAGTCGAAGTTGTCGAAGCACACTCTGTCTTTCTGAGGTGCGGTGGCGTTTATTCGAATAGACTAGTAGACATTTAATATAGATCTGATCATTTTGAGGTTACGTAATTGAATGCATGCTAGCCTAAAGCATAAGCAAAGCATAAATAGTCTGAGAGCTAGAGTTGGAAAATTGGCAGAGGCTTATGTTGCGGAAGTTACAGGTCCTGAAAATTAAACGGATTAGTGTTTAAGTGAAGTATTCTTCTATTATAATAAGTTATTATTTTCATTCTTGAAATGTTGTAGTCATACACAAATATTTTTGTTTAATAAACGTCAGTTATTTTTAATTCATAAAAATTTCATAAAACTATAATAATCAACAAGCTTTTATGACTTTTTCGAAAGTGGGCTTAGCTGGAATCCGAATTCAAAATCAATTAATTGTTTCATGGTATCGACAGCGCTGTTAGCTTTGCATATTGTTTCCAGTCTTAGGTACCTCCCTCCTCTCTTCGGATTATGGAACTGCAACGACAAAATATGATAAGATCATTAAATTTCGACCTACACAGTATTGTTCAATGGGGAACACGAAACCGCGTTGAATTAAATACTTCGAAAACATAATTCTATTTTGTATCGTTGATTCCCATCTCTGATCTGTTACTCAAGAAATAAGGCTATTGGACAGTGTTCAAAGAAGAGCATTTACAATTAATGGTGATGATGAACATTATTACCTCAATTACCTCACTTTAACATCGTCGTGAAGTCTTTTCCTTACCTATTATTTAAAGTTATTTTATTAGACTATGGTATGCTCGAATAAATAAGCCATTTGTATTTCTCCCCTTTAACAATTTCACCGTATATTCAGGATTCTACTAATGTCCACCAGTTTACCGCTTATCCCAATTTCGGTTCTCTGAAGTACAGAGATTTATTCTTTAGCCGTACTACTCGAATGCCTTGTGGAATGTCCTACCACGGTATATCTTTCCGTGTGGTTTCAATTTTCAATAATTAAAAACCAATGTACACTGACGCCTCCACTCTAACACCTCCTTTTTTTTCCAATGATCATACTGTGTCTTTGGTATATAAAGATGTGTTCACACCAAAGAAACATTTCAGAAAACATTGTTTAAAAAAGGTTTATGAAATATTTCCCAATTATTAAAAAAAAAAACAATTTCAGAAACATTGCAGAAACATTTCAGAAATGTTAGTCTGTTTGTGAAACGTTTTTTAAATGTTTCTGAACCGTTTTTTAAATGTTTCTGAAATGTTTCAAAACTGTTTCTTTGATCTAGGCACACCTTAAAAGGTATACAAAACCCTTTGAGTGTGCGGTTAAATAAAAACACTTACATAAAGTCATTTGAAGTTTTTAAAATTGAAAAAGTTAAGTTAATTTTCTAAATCTATATTACTTGTCATAAATATCTATTAGTTTCAGTATTTCTACATGTTTTCTTTTTTTTTTAATATTTACTAGTCTTTGAAAGCTTAAAGAAACGCTGAGACATTTATGAAAAAAAAGGTAAATCCGTTTTTAAAGCATAAGATTCAATTTTTCTCTAAGTGAAATAAATGAAGACTTTATCAGTCAACTTACTTACTTACTTAACGTGGCACTAAAGTCCTGTGTGAACTAGGGCCTCACCCAATAAATTTCTCCATCTAGCTCGGTCATTTTCCAGTTGTGAGCGCCACCTGTTCGGCGGTAGTCCTCTACTGCTCTGTCAAGTGGGTGTGGATTCGAAGACTTTCCGGGCTGGAGCATTGGTTTCATGCGCTCTACGTGACCCAACCATCTTATTCGTTGGGCTTTTTTCCCTTATGGCTAAGTCTACGTCGCTGTACAGCTCGTTCAGCTCGTCGTTCCATCTTTTCCTCCACTCCCCTTCTATGCATACGGGACCGTAGATCACACGAAGAACTTTTCTTTCGAAACGACCCAAGGTGCTTTCATCCGCTCTTGTCATATGCTTCTGTCATATGCTTCTGCAGGACGGGGATGATGAGGGTCTTATATAGCGACACTTTGGTCCCTCGAGAGAGGGCTTTTCTACTCAATTGCTTTCTTATTCTTAGCCCAAAGAAACAGCGGTTAGCAAGAGTTATTCTTCGTTTGATCTCAGCGCTGGCTGGTGTTGTTTTCTGCGTTTATGGCGGAGCCTAGGTAGACGAAGTCCTTGACTACCTCAAAGTTACATCTGTCGATGGTGACATTTTGACCGAGACGTCGGTGTTGTAAGTGCTTTCTTGATGACAGCATGTACTTTGTTTTGCCCTCATTAACCGTTAAACCTATTTTTGGCGCCTCTGCCTCAATACTCACAAAAGCCCCATTGACATCACGCCGAGTTCTTCCGATTATGTTATTGTCAATGTCATCAGCATATGCTAGTAATTGGACAGACTTTTGAAAGATAGTGCCTCTAGTGTTGACGTGTGAGCTCTGCACTATTCTTTCAAGTACGATGTTAAAAAAATCGCATGACAGCGCATCACCTTGTCTAAAACCTTTTTTGTCTTCGAAAGGTTTTGTTAAGTTGTTTTAAACCTTTATGGAGCAGCGTGAATTCTCCATGGTCATCCTGCACAAACGGAGGAGTTTGGCAGGGATGCAAAAACTAAACATGGCTCTATACAGCTCGTCTTTGTAGATGCTGTCATATGCGGCCTTGAAATCGATGATAAGATGGTGGGTGTCGATTTGATGTTCTTGGGTTTTTTCCAGGATCTGCCGTAATGTGAATATTTGATCGACTGTGGACTTTCCAGGTCTAAAACCATACTGATAAGGACCTATCATGTTGTTGACGATGGGCTTAAAACGCTCACATATTACGGCAGAGAAGATTTTGTAAGCGATGTTAAGTAGACTGATTCCTCTATAAAGGGTGCAGTTTAAAGGGTCTAATTTTTCAGTCATCTTATAGCTAATGAGAAATTTCGTAAACTAAGTGAAACACAAAAACTGTATTTAGAAGACTAAATCAAAACACTTTTAGTTGTTACTATTTTGTGTTTTACTTTTTTCAAAATTATAAATTAGGTTTTTTAAAGAAGTAAATTTCATAAACTGTTTGATTGAAAAATTATTAGTCGGTTATTAAATTGAGGACATTTTAATCTTTTATTGATTTGGTGTTTTAGGAAATCCAAATTTTAAAATCAGTGTGCTTGCAAAATATTTTAACTAAATATAATATACATATCTATAAGCTCCTAAAATATATGAGTCGAACACCAACAACTCGACAACCGGGTTCTGGTTAAAAAAGATGTCACTTGTCTAAATTTCAATTCGACAAATCGGACCGAATTACGAATTTATTTGTTTTTTTATTTAGTTTAAACTTATTTGAATGGAATGATGGATATGTTCTCAGCTCTGTTTGAAATGTTTGTACTATTAGGGAACCAAATTACTATGAATTTTTAGTTCTGGCATGTTTGTCAAAACTAAAATACCCTTTCACATTTGTAGCTCAATATGCCTAGGGTGTTGAACATTACACTATTTGTTGAACTATAAATGTTTTTCTTAAGAAAATTTGTAAACTTCTTTCAAACAACATTAAAATATTTTTATATTATTAACAACTCAGGTAGCTAAAAGGCAATTAGGCACTTTTTTAAAAAACAATGGTTAAAATTAGAAAAATTTTTATTGTATTTAAAGTAAATATATAAACATTGTTTCATGTTCCTGTAGAAACAACCCTTCTTGCAACGTTTATAAAATAACAACAAATAATTATTATTTCTTCCATTTATTTGCAACTTTACCATCCTTACTCTGATGATTAAAATCGATTGTTTGTGAATAATTGTAAGTGAAAGGGGGCCAAGTAGACATTCGAAAATAAATTTTGTGGTGTTCATATTTTTTTAAATTAAGTCCAAATAAGTTAATGCACATATAAGCCGATAGAAAAAATGCCTTATGAAGTTTGTTTTTTATTGAAAAATTTACATTGAGGCTCTTAGTGCCATCTACAAGGAAGCTACAGTTTATGTTTTAGGTATATGTATCTTACTCTGGTTTTGTGGACTTCAACCTTAAGCTCTATCTCAAGTTTATCAAATTGAGACTTGTCTTAAGACTGGAAGTTGACACTCTAGTTGGGATTTATTTAGTTTATCAACTTTGAAGTTAAAAATTTTTTTTAATTAAGAAAAATTATCTATATTGTTGTGCATAGCAAGAATATGTACAAAAAAACAATTTCTAAACTTATTTTTCTCTAAAAATTTAATATTTTCAAAATGTTCAAAAAATAGTATCCTCGGTACAATTTTTAACCGAAATCTTACTTTGCAAATAAAATGAAGCTGTTATACAGTGAACATTTTCTGAGGTTAAATAGCAGAGGCACGGTTGCCACTTGAAAAAAAATTGCATGACCAAAGCTGAAAATAAAAATGACCAATCGTACTAAAAAAGGACCAAAATAATTTGTGTCCGCAATGGCTTTTAACTACCCATAGAAAGTTTTTGTAATCGGTCCGATTTCTTGAATTGAACATTTTGACATTTCTCGACGTTTCAAGGTTCCTAGAGTCTCAATAAAAGATTTTTAGAGAGATGTCTGTGCGTCCGTGTGTACGTACGTTCGGGAAGAATAACGTTTTTGACATCTGGTAAAATTTTGAGAAAATCGAATTGACAATTTTTTACAACAAATAAAACCTTAAAAAAACAATAGTAAAACTTGGTAAAAATTTACTTTCGACTCAAGTATCTCTTCAAAAATTAAAGAAATATTGGCTTTAAGCTAATTTTATTTCACAGAAAATATAGTTTCCGACATTCCGTAAATTGTGCATAAAAATCCAACAGTCAGTTTTATTCATAAAAAATTAAAATCTACAAAAAATAGTACGCAAATTCTTCGAAAATTTGGTAAAAATTGGTTTTCTACTGAAAATCTCGGTAACAAGAACAGATATTGAAATCAAACTATTTCATCATACTCAAAATATTGTTGGTAATTTTTAACTTTTTTTAGAATAATTCAACTAACAACTAGGAAATCACGAAAGCCCACAAACCTTTTAAGCAAGACAAATCGGCAGACGAGTTATCAGTGTGGGACGCACCCAGCCTCTTTTTTTAAGATCACAATATGTTAACATTATGTCAGGAGATCGAATACTATTGCTAAATAAAATTCATATAAAATTAATTCAAACAAATGTTTTTGCAGACCAAACGCTATGGTTGTTTTTGTCATCTTGACGCTCTTTGGCCAGCATTATATTATTAATGGTACCCAAAGTCTGCCTTTCATTTTTATCAAAGTTAATTCAAAAAAATTCCTCTCAGCAGCAGCTGAGCTGTGAGGAAGTAACATCAAGTTATAAACGAACTAACTTAAATTTTGAAAACAATATTCATTTAAAGCGTTTTTATGATAATTGAACTTTTCCCAAAATTCAAAAGGAATAGAGTCGAGTTATTTTTTCAATTTCTTAAAAAAGGGACCAAATCTAATAAAAAATTACCATGCGACCAAGTGAGAAATGACCAAATTTGGTCTTAAACGACCAAACTGGCAGCCGTGAGCAGAGGTCTTAGCTGTGACTTTTCATTGTACTTGAAAACTTTAGTAGATCTCAGAAGCAACATGCTATCCTCTATTTTTTTATAAAAATAAAATACTCAAAACATTAAACCTAATTTAAACATTAAACTAGTTTAAAGGCTAAACTAGACTTGAAGGAGTTTCGAGTTTTAAGCTTTTCAATTATTTGGTTTAGATGTCAATCATATCAGTTTTTAAATAATAATAATTGTATTGAAATTTAAAATAATTTTACAAAAAACTTAAAACACAAAACCATATTTAAATTAATGATTAATGATTAAATATCCTAAATTTGATTCTCGTCTTAAAATCACATAAGGTTTTTAAAACATGCCCCTTTAAAAATGGTAAAACAACCAAAAAGGAATTTTTTAGGGCTAAGTAAAGAATCAAAATATCTTTTAACAATAAATTGTATGATGTAAAATTTTTTCTCTTCTAAAAGAAGTATCTTCATTTCTTATTTAGATTCAAGAAAATTATCATTAGTTATAAGCCTTCATTTTAGTCTATATGAATTTTTGAGAAAACCTTGAATTTGATACTTTCATAGGTTTGAAAAATACATTTTGGACTTAATTTTTAGTCCTGATTTTGTATCCAAAGTTTAATTTTAACATTTTAATCAAGTTTTAAAATAACCATAGTTTTTATATTTTTAATATATGTATTTCAAAAACTTGATAAAATAGAATTTTTGGGGCAACAGATTCGTTACAAGAACAAAGTTTAATTTCAAACAGTTTTACCTTTTTGTGTTGAAAGCCGTTTTGGCATAAATTATTTAGAGTTTATTTCAGATTTTTGTAAGACAGGTGAAATCTAGTGTTTCGAATGTTATATGAAGTAATATAAATATTTCAACTGAATATTGAAGAAAGGAATTAAAGATTTGGAAAAGCGTCACGAATTTTATGAAAAAAAGCTGCTTCATAAGTTTAGATAGTATCAAAAAGTCTTATATCCGTGTTTTTTTTTTTTGAATATAATAAAGTAATATCTCAAAAATCTGACGTCATACATTAATTTTACAGTCGAGTTTGAATTGAACTTATCAATAACCAATTGTAAAAGTGCAATTTTATTGCTAGAAAGAAAGCTTTTGCCAACTTTTGTTCGCGACGTTTTTTCGTCGTCCATAGCTCAAGAACCAGCAAAGATATCGACTTCAAATAAATTTTGTTGTACAGATAATAATGGAGAAAGATTGGATAAAAACAAGAAAGAAAGGGATCTCAAGAAAATTGCGTGGGTGGTTTTTTTACCATATCTCACGAACTAATAACACTAGAGACTTGAATTGGATTTTATATTAAATATTGTAACGCGATTATTCTACAAATATATTTTTGGAAAAAATCCCAGACTCTTTTTTAACTTCCCATAGAAAGTTATTGTAATGGAACCGATTTGTCAAAATGAAAATTTTGACATTTCTCGACGTTTCAAGGTCCCTAGAGTCGAAATAAAAGATTTTTAGAAAGATGTCTGTGTGTGCGTGTGTACGTACGTCCGTACGTCCGTATGTCCGTACGTTCGCGACGTTTTTTACGTTGTCCATAGCTCAAGAACCAGAAGAGGTATCGACTTCAAATAAATTTTGTTATACAGATAATAAGGCGGAAGGATGCAGAAAGGGCTCTCAAGAAAATTGCGTGGGTGGTTTTTTTACCATAGCAGTTTAAAAAAAAGGTGAAAATTTTGGTTAACCCTTAATATCTTACGAACCAAAAATGCTAGAGACTTGAATTAAATTTTATATAATATATTGTAACGTAATACCAAACAAGTGTATTTTTTGAAAAAAATCCAGTTAACGCTTTTTTTTATAAATCAAAAAAACTGAAAAAAAAAATTTGTCACCTCGAAAATTTTACGAATACAAAATGATTTTATCTCCAAAACAATTTTGTGCAACGAAGAATAATGTTTTTGACATCTGGTAAAATTTTGAGAAAAATCGAATTGATAGTTTTTTTTATAAAAAATAAAAACCTAAAAAAAACATTACTCAAAGTTGGTAAAAATTGAATTTCGACTCAAATATCTTTTCAAAAATTTGAGATTATGGCTTCCAACTAATTTTAACTTATAAGAATTATTGTTTTCAACATTCGGAAAAATTTTGAGAAAAATCAAATCGACAGTTTTTTTACAAAAAATAAAAACCTAAACAAAAAAAATTAATAAAAGTTGGTAAAAATTGATTTTCGACTCAAATATCTTTTTAAAAATTTGAGATATTGGGTTTTAACTACTTTTATCTTTTGAAAAACAATGTTGTCAACATGCAGTAAAATTTTGAGAAAAATCGAATTGACAGTTTTTTTACAAAAAATAAAAACTTAAAAGAAAATTTAACAAAAGTTGGTAAAAATTTATTTTCGACTCAAATATCTTTTCAAAACTTTGAGATATTGGCTTTTATCTTTAAAAAAAAATTGTTGTCAATACTAAAACTTGGTAAAAATTTACTTTCGACTAAAATAGCTTTTCAAAAATTAAAAATATTGTCTTCAAACTTTTTTTATTTCACAGAAAATATTGTTTTCGATATTCAGTGGTTTTTATAAAAATCCAACAGTCCGTTTTTTCATAAAAAAATAAAATCTACAAGAAATAGTACGCAAATTTGGTAAAAATTGATGTTCGGTTCTTGATATCTCTCAAATTAATTTAATTCATCCAATTAGTAAAAATTTAAGAAATGCTACTAAAATTGGTAAAAATTTGTTTTTCACTAAAAATCTATTTAACAAAACTAGATTTTCAAACTAAACTATTGCTTTATATGAAAAATATTGTTGGTAATTTTAAAATTTTTAAGAATAATTCAACTGACAACTTTTTTAACCCAACACGAAAACCTACAAACTTTGAAGCAAGACAAATCGACAGATGGGATGGGAAGTTTTCAGTGTGGGTCGCATCCCAGCCTCTTTTTAGTATATGAATTCGTGTCTTCATAGGTATTAATATTTTGTTCACAAGTAGGGCCACATATGCATTACATTTTAACCTAAAATATAAAGTTTTCTGCTCTTGTGTACTGTCTTTACACTCACCAATTCAATAATAAGCCTAGACAATCACATCTGAGCCTCATAACGTTGTTTTCAATAAACAACACGCGAAAAACGAAAAACTCTGTTCTTAGTATATAAGCAGCTTTAAAATATGCACGAGTAGGTACATTTGATTTTCGATTTGATTTCGTTTAATTTTAACTGGACTCATTTAAGTATTTAATGCTCTTATCAATTATATGCTCTGATTTAGTACACGTTTAATTGGAATAAAAGTGTAGGTAGTCATGTTATCTGTGTGTACCGCAGTAGGTACCTGTTTGATATATGAATCCATCAAAAGCAGCTTATTTCCAACGCAACATGCTTACGCTCACAACAAATTTCCGAGTTTATCAAATACTGAGTACCTACCTACCTTTTCTACCTTTTATGATTGGAGATTTATTATTGAATCCATATGTAACAACCTTTAAAATCAGTCCCTGTACCAATTTTAACTAACACTCATGTGATGCGCGTAATTTAATCTTCTATAATTCAATCAATAAGTTTCAAATGTATCTCTATCTATTTATCTATTTATCTATCTATCTATTTCTATTGCTCGTCACATCGAATATAAATTGCAAGTGAATCTGATGTGAATACTTCGTTCAAAATGCATCTATATTTCTATATCTGACTGTGATGTTATTGTAATTTCCAATGCAAACTTGCATCGGAAAGATTTAAGTGAATTTTCAGATATTTTTTCCATATTTATAAAATCGCATTTATATTCTACAAGTATGTATAGATATAACTGTACATCGTGTATAGTAAAACATCAATTGAAACTGATACAGTGCAATCACAAACTTCCAGTGGGTTATTGTATTGTATGTATATTAATTTTATTTTCACCCTGTTTCTATTTTATTTTCATGTTCTGTTTTTATATTGTGTTTTTGTTTTGATTTATTTGTTTTATATAAATATATGAAATCAAGTCCAAATGTTGCATTGATTGTAAAGCCATACGTATTCCGACACAGTGATGTGTGAAGAAATTTTGTTTTGAATTCCAGATAAACGCATTCTTAAAATAAATCAATTTTTAAAGTGCTAATTGCCACATATGAAACAACATGATAGTAAAGTATGTGATGGTATGTTTCAGAAATTTCAGCGTTCGAAAAATGTTGTAGTTGTACTTGAATTTTTTTGAAGTTCCATAGTTGTGTAATTCCCATAACATTTAACAATATATATCAAGGCTTATGCTGTGAGGACTATTCGCCACCATTGACAACCTTTCCGATTGTTTGTCTTTTATTTTGTAAAGTCAGAGGGAAAAAGACGCAAGAAATTCTTTTCCTTAAGCGTGCCTTAAAATAAAAATACTTATAACAAAGTAATTATCTTCATCTACTATACTTATGTAGATTATTAACATTCCATACAAATTTCTTGACTTTTCAAGGTTTTTAAAGAGATGTCTGTATTTGCTCTTGTACGTATGTTCGTACGTCCTTACGTTCGGGAAACCTTTTTTCGTTGACAGTATGGACGCCAATTAAATTCTATTTTATAGATAACTAGCGGCCCGTCCCGGCTTCGTACGGGTAGACATAAAAAGGTACAGATATTTAAGTTATAAGCATGGTAATTAAAACGACCATGAATCAGAAAAAATTGTATGCTTATCTTAAAGCCTCCCTGTACACTACGTTGGCTGTGGTATTTGTAGATGGCAACAAAACGTATTGATTTTCAGGAGATCCTACTCGAGAAAGTGCAACATACAATTGCCCGTGGGAAAAGCACTCTTTCCTTAAGTCGATACCAACTATGGAAAAATTTTGTCCCTGGGATTTATTTATTGTTAGGGCAAAGAATATTTTAAAGGGAACTGTAACCTTTTGAAAGATATGGGCAAATCAGTTGGTATCATCATCGGGATCCACGCAACAAGTGCGAGCTGACCGGCCGCGGGATTTGTAATGATAGTTGCTACAATCACATTTTCTCTTAATTCTTTGATCAATAGTCTTGTATTCTATAATATTGTCGAACATTTTTTTGTCCTATCATTAATACTCTTCGCAGCGTATGCGATGAAAGACATTTTATGGCTTATTTTTTTACACCTTCGGTTGGTTTTAATAGGAATTTTTAAAGGTTTCTATAGTAATCTAGTACTAAATATAGCCTATGTTACTCAGTGATAATGTAGCTTTCTAATGAAAAAATAATTATTGAAATCGGTCCAGTACTTTTTGAGTTTATTCGTTACATACAAAAATACAAATCTTTCCTCTTTATAATATTAGTATAGATAACATCAAAAGATGCAGAAAGGATTTTGAAAAAAATTGAGTGAATGGTCTTTTTACTTCTATTTAAGAAAGAATGAAAAATTTGGTAGACCCCAAATATCTCTCGAACCATAGTACATTGTGAGGCAGTACCTATTTGGTATGAATTCATAAAAATCAACTATAACGCTTTTTATATTAAATTAGAAAGACTGATAACAAAATATTTGTCACTTCGAAAATTTTGCCAACAAAACCTGCAAATTAATTTTATGAATCAAAAAGTTATGTTTTCGACATCTACTAAGATTTTTAGAAAAATCAAAATTACAGTTTTTTTTACAAAATAGAGGCTGGGATGCGAAGCACACTAATAACTTCCCATCCCGTCTGTCGATTTGTCTTGCTTAAAAGGTTTGTAGGTTTTCGTGTTTTGTTAAAAAAGTTACCAGTTAAATTATTCTAAATAAATTAAAAATAACCAACAATATTTTGCATATTATAATGAAACAGTTTAATTTCAAAATCTATTTTTGTTAACGAGATTTTTAGTCGTTAATCAATTTTTAGCAAATTTTAGTAGCATTTCTTAAAAGTTTTTATTTCTTATATAACCAAATACAAATTGGATGAATTAAATTAATTTGAAGTCAATATCTTCTATTCTTCAAGAGATATCGAGAAATGAACATCAATTTTTACCAAATTTGCGTACTTTATTTTTGTAGATTTTATTTAAACGGACTGTTGAATTTTTATAAAATATGTACTGAATGTCCAAAACAATATTTTCTGTGAGATAAAATTAGTTTGAAGCCAATATTTTTAACTTTTGAAAAGATATTTGAGTCGAAAATCAATTTTTTACGAACTTTTAGTAATGCTTTTTTTAGGTTTTTTCTTTTAATAAACTGTAATTCGATTTTTCTCAAAATTGTGTCGAATTTTGAAAACAATATTTCTAATTGTCAAGTCGAAAATCTATTTTTACCAACTTTTGTGATTTTTTTTAGGTTTTTAATTTTTTGTAGAAAAACTGTCAATTAGATTTTTCTCAAAATTTTACCGAATGTTGAAAACAATATTTCTTCAGTAAAGTTTGCCATTTCATGATGGAGCCAACAACGAGTCGAAACTATTAAAATTTACCACCGTATTTCGGAGTCAGTGGCCTCAACGTTAAGAGCGCTACGTCAAATTTATGGTCGTCATAATCGTCCTAGCAGATCAACAATTGAGCTTCTAGTTCAAAAATTTGAATCCACAGGCACAGTACAAAATGTTCCCGTGCCAGTGAAACAAAGAAGTGCTCGTAGTGTCGAGAACATTGCTGCCGCTGAAGCTTGAGTTGCAGAAAGCCCAAATATGTCTCTCACAAGTCGTTCTCAAGCGTTGGGCATCTCTGTGACATCGTTGTGGCGAATTTTGCAAAAAGATCTTGGCCTACATCCTTACAAGATTAAATTGACGCAAGAACTGAAACCGCTTGACCACCAGAAGCGTCGTATGTTCGTGAATTGGGCAGAACAACAACTTGAAAATGATTCGGATTTCATCACAAAATCATCTTCAGCGATGAGGCTCATTTCTGGCTGAATGGCTTCGTCAATAAACAAAATATGCGGTATTGGTCAGGCATCCACACGTACCCTTCCGTGTGAATGGGGATCGCTACAGTTCAATGATAACCGAATATTTTTGGCCCCAATTGGATGATATGGACTTGGAGGACATGTAGTTCCAACAAGATGGCGGTGCCACAAGCCACACGGCGAATGTCACAATATTGGAAACCAAGTTTGGAGAACGTGTTATCTCACGAAAGGGTCCAGTCGATTGGCTTGGTCTCAGTCGTGCGATTTGACGCCGTTAGACTATTTCCTGTGGTGCTACGTCAAGTCTATGGTCTATGCCAATAAGCTAGCGACGACTGATGAACTTCGTACGAATATCGAACGTGAAATTGCAGCAGTATCGGCCGATTTATGCTTGAAAACCGTCGAAAATTGGCTTCAGCGTCTGGACTTCTGCAAGCGTGTCCGTGGTGGCCATGCATAAGAAGTCGAATTCCATACATAATGGCATCAAACGTACTTTCACAGAAATAAAGAATTTCATTTATATCCAAGGCCGTTTTTGATTTATTTAAAAAAAAACTAATGTAGCGCTCTTATTGAAAAAACCGATAGTTCGACTCTAAAAAATTATTGTGGAAGGAGTCAAAGGGCTTTTACTGTGACCCGTGAGAACTGAGCATAAAAGAGTTATATTTTTTCGAAAGAAAAGAAAACGATACAATTTGTGGCATCATTATATCAAACTTAAACTGTTATTCTAAGGGTCAAACGTAACCAACACCGCACTTTTGTAATGGTTTGATTAAAAATCTCACTCCAAAATGTCCTATTTCACCATTTAAGAGGATGAAAAGTTGTACCACAGAGATATGTTAGAAGGTTTAGTGAAGGGTTAATAAAATATTCTTTTCATTGAAGATAGATACATTTTTACAGGATTTTGGTGAGACAAACAAATTCCAAGACAACATAAAAGTGACTTAGGAACAACATCGTATGGTATAAAAGAAGCTTAAGATTGGCTCTGGGGGAGTCCATATTTTAATCCTTAAGATTATTTTGTGTTGTCAAAATTCCAGAGTTTGTCTGAAAGACTTCTCATAGAAATTTTTAAATTCTTAAAATAAAGTTAACTGAAGTAGTTTCAAAAATATCAACAAAAACAGTGCGTGTCACTACAGGACGATATGGCCACAACGTTTAAGGGCTGGTAGTAAAGCTAAGGTCGGAAATTTTGAGTCCAACTTTGTTTTTAATCAAACTAAAATTATGGCATCGGTAGTTTCTTTATTTATGTTTGAGTAAATCATACTTTCGAAATGTTATTAGTGACAACCTAAGTAAACCCATTTAAAATTGAAAAAAATAGAAACAAAACTTCTAGTATCTTAAAATCATCCATTAAATAAAATTGAAAATTTTTTTTTATTGAATTTTGTAGCATAAAACATATGTGAAGTGCCTATGGGTTACTTTCGTGTCATTCGTGAAGTTTATTTTTAAGGATTCTTTCACTAAAAACTTCAAAGATATACATACTGCAGGTGTTTATGTTTTAATGCGATTTTCAGTACCAAATACGAATTGTCTGTTACAAAGTCACATAAGTTTCTTATTTACTATGGTCTTTCATTTTAATGGAGTTTATAAAATTCAAAATTCAAATTTACTTATGTGACTATCAATTGTTTCATGATATATTATTAAATACATAAATATTTTATTATCTATCTTTTAAAAATAATTTTAAATTTGTATTTTCAGATTTTTATATCTGATACCTACTTCTGAAGTGTCTTTTAGTTTTAACTCAATTATCAAATTATTTCCAGCAATTATTACTTTCTCGCAAATATCTGCAGGAAACTCTACAGAAGCGAGAAAGTTTGATAAATGATATTTTATCCATCATTAACTTTTATCTTCTTCATCACACTTTCCATTATAAGCGTACTGAGATTTCGTAAATTTAGTTTTCTTCTTTTTTTTTTTAAATAACAAATTGTCATGCAACTTGAAAAATGTATCGAACTGGATCGGAATAGCTATCTTCCATGGAAGTTCCAGATCTTATATACACTTGTGGACTTCTCCATCCGTATCTTTTCTTTAATTGACTATCAGCTGTGTTCAACTACCGTTTTTGCTTACTTATTTTTAATATAATCACACTTCAGATACAGTATAGCAGATTTTCTAGACTGGAATAGGAATTCTATAATGAAGGAATTTATATGTGTTATGCTTATGTGATTTATATATTTTAGGAATCAACAGCCAGAATAATTACAAATTGCATGCAAAATTACTAAAAATTATAATATTCCAAAAAGTTATAGACCGAGTGAATTGGAACAATAATTTGTAATGCACAAATGCATTCAGTCCGGACTCAGAGTGGAGAGAGATTTCAATGTTATAGCTTTTTTTTGTGGTTCATGGAAGACTGATATCATGGCTTAGAATGTGCACACATTGTATTTTATATATATATACATATATACATACATATATTGTTTTATTTTAATTTTATATATTTAGCATGGTTGAGTTTGCTATTCTACTATATGCATGACTGGTAATAAAAAACAATGACTTTAGAAGAATTGAAGCACTTTAATGCTGCATGCACGTTGCACTTTAAAACTACATATATGCATGCGATTAATTATATAAGCCCTTTGTATTTCATTGGAAATATCTACAATAATAATTCAAGGTTAAACTGCATGAAATTATTATGTTTCAGGTATTGATTTCTTTAAAAGGGTTCATACATTTTTTAAAAATAAATATTTGAAATAAAGTGAAAAAGCACTGATGCATTGTATCTACGTATCTATGTATGTACGAGTACTTTATGTTTATTCAAACTGTTTCATCAAGTCTATACGCTGCTAATTAAGATACAAGCAACAAGTTCAATACAAATATCCACACAATAGTAAAATGAAGCCCTGCGTTATTGTTCCAGTGACCATAAACATCAAACAATGTGTTAAATTCGGTAATTTCAAGTTGCTATAACTCCAAGTTTTTGGACTTCGAGCGCTGAACGTAACATAGTTTAAATCGAAAAACAAGAAAATTTCAAAACTTTTTTTGTTTATTAGGGGGATTTAAGGGGAGTCCGATAAAAAGCGTAACTTTCTTAGTTTTTTTTTCTTACAGAAAGAAACATCGGAGACATAAGAACTTCATGATGCGTTTTAGTCATATTTTAGACTTTATTATTAAAAAAAATTACATTCGAAAAATGTTTAAATGGCCAAGTAATCCACGCTTTGCGGCAGCATCTTGGCACCGGGGAGTCTAATATCCGGAACTATAGATGCATATTTGTTCTACGTGAACTATACTATGGAAATTTCAAAATTCTAAAATTTAAACAACAAAAGTAGTAAATCCGTGGTTCACATATAGAAGCACTAGCTTTTACCCGCGACTTCGTCCGCATTAGAGAGTTTTTTTTGGATAGTAGTATGAAAAAACCTGAGCAGTACTTTTTTGTACGTATGCTTGAATTGTGCCGAGATGGGATGAGGCCATACTAAGTGTGATTTTCATAGGTTAGGTTAGG
The DNA here is from genome assembly GCA_920104205.1 of Eupeodes latifasciatus. Lineage (NCBI taxonomy): Eukaryota > Metazoa > Arthropoda > Insecta > Diptera > Syrphidae > Eupeodes > Eupeodes latifasciatus. The sequence continues at coordinate 114,049,876 of OV049925.1, read as the reverse complement.
TTAGGTTAATACATTTTAAGAAGAATAGGTATAGGTTACTGCAATACATTTTTATATATAGTACGACATTTTTTGTTTTTCCCTCCTTGGCCAGAACGTACGCTACATATAAGTGTCCATGGGAAAAACAGTTTTTTTTCCAAATTTACACCTGCAACTTTCAGCGTTTGCCCCTGAGCTTTATTTATTGTTATTGCAAATGATGCTTTCAGAGGAAACTGCACTCTTTTAAATTGAAACGGCAAATCGGTTGGATTTATCGGAACATTTTTTCTGTTGGCATACAATCTTATCCGATTTTTAGAAGAGCAGCGGCATATTGTCCTGCTTGAGAATCATTGTGTAGCTGTACTCGCATATTCGTAGTCAGACAAAACTTTTATACATGTACCCATAACACAGATGCTTTCAAACATGTGTTTATTTCATCTGCCGGTGTACCTCTAGTAATTACTGACAGGGTCTGTCTAAAATCGCCAGCTAAGAGAACCCAACCACCATCCCTCCCATGATATCCCAGTTGTTCTTGATGTCTTTCAGTGTATGATCTAGTGCTTCAACTGCTTTTTTGTGGAACATTATACATTCATCCCAAACCAACAATTTACACTGCTGCAACATTTTTCCACGCTCACTACTTTTGCTGATATTACATACTTGCGTTCCCTCATGAGCTAAGTTCAATGGCAGTTTCAGAACCGAGTGCGCTGTCCTTTCCCGAGGTCAAAAGTAACTCATGTCCTTTCTTAAGTCTCAAACTATCTCCTTACCAAATTTCATTTAAATCTGTTCAGTAGTTTAGGCGTAAAAGCGATCGGCACACCTGAATTTTCCCATGGAAATATGTCATTTTCCAAGGGTAAAAAGTAGCCTATGTCCTTTCTCTGGTATCAAAATATCTCCATACCAAATTTCATGCAAATTGGTTCAGTAGTTTAGGCGTGATTGAGTAACAGACAGACAGAGTTTCTTTCGCATTCATAATATTAGTATAGATTTCATACTTAATAAGAAAAAAACTGTGGTTTAAGAAAATATGTAGGTTAAGAACTTTTTAAGTTATATTTCCAGCTAAGTTTATTATTCACTAGTAAGATCTGAAAGTTGAAACACTACCGGTCCCCAAAAACATGTAAACTCTGACACACGAACCCACATGTACCTTCTTAGAGGTTTATAAAACAAAGAACAACGATTCTGAAATGCAAAAATTTTCAAATAATGCTGATAAGTCTTTACAGACCCATTGTAACCGTTATATTCATTCATGGTCTTATCTTGCTCGGCCGCCAGGAGTCGCTACTGAATATTCTTGACTCTTTCAAATACATTCATAATCTTGAATTTTTGAGACCTTTTGAGGGGACTGTCGCCCTAAGGTCATTTGGATTTTTGGAGTACAATTACGATTCTTAATCTTCTAAATTAACTTGAGTTTGAGTCTTACATTGTGTCTGTAGATCTAAGCGTTTTCAGTAAGGTTCACCAAAACACTAGAGCGTTTAAATTATGCCAAATCAAAGACAAACATTTTAGACAATATGTCGCTGCCGTAGTTTGTCGTATTAACTTACTTTTTTGAAAAGTAAAAAAACACAATCAAAAACTGGTTAACAACATATGCATTATTCTGAAAAAAGTGAATTCTTGAGTGATTTTTTTTTAAAACGCTGTTTTTGTTCACTAGTTTCCAAAAATAATAATAGCACTGTTCAGTAAGTTTCTTTTCCTGCAAATTAAATTGCCCTCTTGTAAAGGGTTTTTTTTTTTTTAAATTCAAATCTGATTAATGTATCACGTGAGGTTTTTAAAATACTAATTTTTAAAATTCGAAAAATCACGTACATATGTAAGGCTTTTTACGGCATAAATATAAAAATAATTTTAGAAACCAATATTTTAAAAATTGAGCAAATAGTTAAAATAAAAGTTTTAATTTAAAGTCAGTATTAAAAATTAAGTCCAAAACCTAATTATGAAGGTATAAAATAGAGTCAATGAAAACTTAACTAAGTTAAATAATAAAATGATTTAAATTGTATCAAGAAGAGAAATTTTTGAACTTTTCAAAACTAATTATTTTCTAATTTTGTAGAGTATTTTTTTTATACAAAAATTGACTGTTGGATTTTCCTAAACTTGTTAATAAATGTTAAAAACATTACTTTCTATAAAAATGATGGATGTAAGATGTCTTAAATTTTTAGTTGTCACACCATTTTTGCTCTGCATAATAGAGTCACCTGCTGCTATTAGGCTTAGTTAAAATTGCATGTACATCGTGCTTGATCGGGCTGTGTTTCTGTTTTTAGTGGAAGGTAGTTTGGTGCTCGTTTTACGAGATTTGAATAAAGGGACAGGAGTAATGGTGTAAGAAGTTGAGCGCGAAAAGTCTCACATTTGTTTTGTGTGGTGTGACAGAGACAGATAGAATATTCAAAAACTTTTGACAGTTTAGTTCAGAGAGTGCTCAGTTCTGCGTTTCCTACGAGAAGTAAAATAAAGGTCCACTGGTCAAATTGTGGCACGGTGGTAGATAGATAGATAGATAGATAGATAGATAGATAATTTCTTTATTTTAAGATACAAATTATTATTAACAAATGTTTTTCTTTAAGAATACGGACATGGCAATTCTGCCGTCTGCCTGATCGACATTTCATAACAAGAACACAATTTAAATGTAAAGAAGTTAAAATTCAAATAATAAACATAAGTTCTACTAATTATATAAAAAACAAAAAAAGAAATTATAGTTTGTTAAAGCATCAAGTGCGAATTCAACAATTTTGAGATGATTTTGAAATAAAAAAAAAATTTATCAATTTTTACATGATTTGAAACAAAAAATATTAAATAGGAAAAATATATCAATTTTTACATAATTTGAAACACAAAATATTAAATAGGAAACTTTTAATTGCAATAACTGGTTGTAGAGTTATGGAAAACTATTGCGGTAATTTAGAGCATGTTTGCAGTATCTATAGACAGTTGACCATCCAAAGTCTCCATTAAGGATTTCATAGAGCCGAGTTGGGGGAAGAAAACTCAGTTTGAAATACTACTCTCTACTACTCTCTTGGAGTAGAAGACACGATGCAAAGAAGTGTGTGATGTCTTCTGGTTCGCCGGTGTTACAAAGGCTACAGATTTGTGGAAGATCAGTTCGATGCGGCATAGAGTTAAGATTCAATATTTCGACTTGGGCTCTAAATATGTAACTTATAGCCTCAGAAGAAAACTCGTTACTGAAATAATTAGCCTGTGATGATATTTGGTGATTGAGGTTCCTATACACATTTCTTGATAATGTTGTTGAAGCTCTTGAAAGATGTTCTCTGAAGATATTTTCATCAGTTCTGGCGATCAGATCATTGAACATGGTGTGCCATTGATTCAAATTGGACTCCAAAAAGAAGCCATGAAGAAGCTATCTGGTTCCATTCCTTAAACGGGGAGGCATTTGTTTGCATAAGCCTTGTCATAATAGATTTGTGAAGGCTTCTTTCATCCCTCCTCATAACTTTCAATATGTAGTCTGAGTTGGTTTTAAGGTTTGTAATGTAAAGAGGTGTTATGCCAGACTCTACATATAAAGCATAACATAGCAAACAAGCGTTTGAAGAAATACCTTTGCACGGCTTCAAACTCCTCTAGTTGTAAATATCCAAAAACGTGGGTACCGTAGCACATGCAGTTCACAGTTGCTTGAAAAACACGATATTTGGAATTAAGATCGATTTTTTGGTTGGAATAAAACTTAGGCCACATCAAGTTTAGAGCTACTTTGGCTTCGTTGCTTTTTTCTTTTACATGTTTCGAAACATTAAGATTGTAAGACAGCAGAACTCCAAGATATTTGAAATAATGAATGACCTCAATAGGCGCGTTGTTTAGGAACCAGTTTTCTTCTGCGAGTCTTCTTCTCTGACGCGGTTCAAAAATCATTATTTTTGTCTTGTTAGTAATGACGCAGAGACTCCATGATTCACAAAATATATTTCGTTTGTTGATTTGGCACGGTGGTATTTCGCCTCTTCTAGTCCGGATTTCGATTCATAAAAAATTTTATTGTTTTAATTTTAAATCTAGGATATCCACCTAAAAATTTGTCATAAAAAGTATTATGTGTACTGAAGCTATAAAACCCGAATAGATTGCTGAGACCAACAATACCAAAGAGGCGGTCGAAATTCTACTGAAAAATATACAATCTCGTCTTATCTTTCTTTGGTTCAAAATGTTAATCAGACGTTTGCCTCCTTCCACATATTTAAGTTTGAAATCAAATTGTTATTCGTCTTTGATTTCTTTCGACATAGCTATTTTACTATTTCAATAAAAAGTTTGCTTTAATATTCTATCTGATAATTTTTTTGGCTATACGTTAACATTAAGCTATGACAGGTATGTCCAATTTTCTTTCACACTAGGTTATTAGAATTATCATGTGCTTCAGCTGTTATTTACATAGGCGTACAACCTTAAAGGAACGAACAAAAACAAATCCCAAATTCAGACGACCTTTCCATATTGCAATGATTGTTGATTTTCATCATCGAAAGAACGTTCGGTCTTATAATTCATTTACACACAAGCTTCAATCTTCTTTAATCAAAACAAATTATAGTATTGGAAGCTCAATTCCAGTAAACAAATCAAGAGTATAAATCTGGCAGTATAAGTTGGAAGACTATATCACTTAGAATCGATCATTGACTCCGTGCTTTGAAAGTTATCTAGAGGCAGCGTTATGTATTTTAATTCCTTTATTGTTGAGACATTATTTTTAAGTATGTTTTATAATTAATCGCTGTTACCCAAATTTTCAGTCTTACATGAAAAGATATATGTACATATGTAGCTCAAATTTAGGTTCGTGACTCTTTTCTGAAAATGTATACGCTCAGTAGAGCCTAATGAATTGTGCTTAATTAGTTTCAGGTATGTAGTTTCGTTGTTTTCATTCCATTGGTTTTCCGACCAATTTAACTTTAGTGTGTTGGAATTTATTTTCATATGCATAATGCATATCAAACAAACAAACTCTTTTGTCTACAAGCTTTTGAATTTAAACGCCTCTTGAACTTATTTTTATACAAACCATTTCCACATATGATCAAACAAAATGCCTAATTGCTCTAAAGTCTACTTAACATTTATTATCATTTATACTTTTATATACACAAGTATAACACCTTGTTAATTTAAATTTGCAACCATCCATCAAAGACAGACAAACTCACAACAACAAAAACAACCAAAAAAAAATATTTAAACATTAAAATAAAAATATACTAGTTTCGGTCATATACGAGTAAACACAATCCACAAAATTTATACCAAAAACCACAAGTTTTCCGCACTTGGGTGATTCATTTTCATATCCAAAGCCAGACATCAACCGACAATAAACTTTATATCTGCAACCAGTTGTGTAAAGGTAACACACACAGTACACACCCATCCAGGTGCACAAAAAAGAACCATAGGTAAGAGAAGATAAAGTAGGTATAGGCAATGCAAGGCAAAAAGGCACTCCAGCCTTTACCATGCCATTACTTGCTGCGACTCTGGCCCGGTATTCGACTCCACACTATATGCACCCGTTAAGTTTCAACTTGTATAGAAAATAAATATAATAAATATGCAATAGGTATGCCGACCCGAAGCCGCGTCGTCGTCGGTCGGCTGCCGCAGCCACTAGAGCCGCCACCAGAGCCACCTACATCTAGGTACCCCAAATGGCAATTTTTCATCAAATTGAACGTGAATGCAATAAATTGTATGCAAAAAACGTTGCTCCAAAAACAAACTACAAACAAAAATACGGCAGGAAAAAAAGAGATTCATAACCTTATAGCTTTTAACTTATACCTACATATGTATATCCAACTTGTAACTTAGGCGAGAGGACATTGCATTTATTATTGTAGGTAGGTAAGGTAGGTACTATGTTCGTGAATGTTTGCATAAAGGTTAGAATAGGTGGTGGCGTAGATTTTGGATTTGGTTTTGGATGTTGGGGAAAAATGAAAACGAGACCATTTTTCCGTATTGTATCACCACCATTAAACACCGTCGCCGCCGTCTCATCACGTTGCACTACACAACGAAGATGTTTCGAATTGAGCTCATGTTTCCTGTGCAAAACAATTTTACCACGTTGTTCTTTGGAAGAGCTTCTACTAGGTGTACACCTTTTTTTTTTAAAGAAAACAGGGTGTTATGAGTACTTTAGTATTCAAATATAAGCTCAGAGTTGTATAGACAAAAGATTGTGAACATTATTTAAAAATCAATAAAAAAAGTAAGTATACGCCCAAGTGAACCATTATTATATTTCTCTTTGGTATTATTCTGAAAGTGTGTGTTTATTTTTCAAGATAAAAAAATATATTTAAATATTATTTGAATTTTGTAAAACAAATGAGGTGTTGCACGTGTTGACATTTTACCTGAGATGATGTTATTTTTCACGTAAATAAGATCTTAATTTTTTTTTGTTTTTCCAAACAAAAACAAATCGAATTAAATTGGTTTTCCTACTTTCAGTCCTTTAGAAACAAATATATCAAATCCTAAGAATTTGTGTCTATACACGGCTATACGCGGCTATACACTGCTTCTGCTTTTAAGGCTTTAATTTTATTTTATAAAAGAAAAAAGGCAAACAAAAAATAAACGCTTTTGGCAGAAGTTCTAAAATAAATATTCATAAACAACAGAATCAAAGGATATTTATTAATTATACCCTATTTTGAAAAATTTAAAACAAATAATCATATCGGGGATAAAGGTGGGTTGGGTACCCTAGCCAAACATAATTTCTTAGATATACTCAAAATATGGTGAATCTGTGCTTAAGGATTTTGATTTTGGGAATAATTCAGAACAAAGTTAAGTTGTGTTTATCTTTTTATTGAACAAAAACATACGAAATTAATACTATCTATGTTTTTCAAAAATAAGAAATACATTTTAAATTCATGGTATTAAATAAACAAATGAAACAAATAATCTATTATAGTACATAATATGATATAAATTTTAAAAATTCAATTTTTCAACCTTTGACCGCCTTGTTTTTTTATTTTTAACTTCTTGTAATTGATAGTAAGGCGGCAGCGGACTAACAGCTAGGGCATGCTGCCCCCCTACAACCCCCCTGCTTGGAATCACTATAGGTTTTGGGGTGGGTGCGAGCACTAAAATCAAAGAAATCCCAAAAAAAAATCAAGTATGGCAACACTGAACAAAAACAGGGAAGAAATGTCAAAATCAACCATTTTTGCGTGTGTTATATGTGAAAAAGTGAACTTTGAAAATTAATTTAAAATAGAAATAAATGTTTCCTCGCTCTAAAATTGCTATAATTATTATTTATTTGCACATATCTATCAAATAAAAAAAACCGCATGTCGAAATTCGTGCTGCGCTAATGGAAAGTTGAACCAAAAATTGTATTGGGACACCAATTTTTTGGGGAAAAAATTGTGAAAATTATCTTGTTTGGAGCCATGGATTTTGGGAAAAATGGATTGGGGAAATGATTTGGGAAACTTGACCCCCTACGATCATTTCCTTTGATAAATCCGTTATTAGTGCATATAATCCTGAGTTTTTTATTCCTACAATTAACTTGATTCGGCTATGCCAAGCTTGTACTACATTTTGTGTGCGACGAAAATTATTTTTTAGACATTCAGCAACTGACTTTGACTCGGGTTCATGTTTTCTTTTTGACGCATCCAGAAAATTGGTTTTGAACCAGAAGTAAAGTTTTGAAATGTCGTAATCTTCTGAACTTTTGCTTAGCTCCGAAAAGTACACTCAAATGATGAAAACCAACATGCATTGACGGAGTTTGAAAAAATTAGATTTGGGGATTTTGTTTGTGGATTATGGGCTTGGGGATTTAGATCCTGGGGATTTTATTTTTGGAGATTTTGTACTTGGTGATAATGATTTTGTGGATTTTTAAAAGTGTGGGGATTTTGTTTTTGGAGATTTTGTCGGTATCCCGATAAAGGTACCTGCTGTGATTTGTATGGAAGTTTTGATCCAAACAATAAGGTATACCAACCCAATTTGTTCCGAAAACATTGTCGAATTCTGTTTCTTTGTACATTTTATTTTGTAAATCATTTATTGAATTCAACTTAAAGATTGTGCTTTAAATTTTGCAATCAAATATCATTTGTTCTTAAAAAAACTGCAATTTTCATTTTTTCTCCAATCATTTGAATGCAATCAATTAAGTGCATTCGTTTGAGACTTAAAGTCTTTGCATTCATTTCAAATCTTTGCATTATTTAAAAGTCTTTTCATTCACTTAAGCGCCAAGCTATCATTATGGTTTTCATCATTGAAAACAAAAATTGGAATTTTTTGACAGTTCGTTTATAGCTATCATTAAAAATTTCTGTCATTGAAAAAAATTTCCTGATTGAAATCAAACGAACAATTTTTACTGACAGAAATCTGTCATTGGAATTGTGTTTGAAATTGGAACACAAATCAGTTGAACGATTCGTTTCACTTTTGAATATTAAAATACATTTTTAGTGAACAATAAATGTGCAATTACACTTTTTTTCCTCAAAAAAAAATTCTTTGTGTAATTTCCGATTGATCAGTATATAATATTTATTTCTAATCAAAAATTCTTCCGGATCGTTTTCAATGATAGCTATAACTGGTGCCTTAAATTGGTTTAAAACTCTCTTCAGATTATAAGTGGTGTCAAAATGAAGGCTAATATACAAGGTTTTCAAATTAGAGGTTTCGTTTTGATATTTAAAAAAACTGCATATTTAAAGATAACTCCATATATTTGTTTTTCATTTTTAAAAGTATGGTTTGGAAAACCAATGAAAGAACAGTATCAACCAAATGGTATCAGTAAACTGATTGTGTAGCATAGAACTTACATTTTACTTGACCCCAAGGAAAACATTTTTCGAGCCCAAAACTCAACAATAATTCTGCTTATTAATGTAGCCTCCGAGATGAAAATAGCCTTTATCACTGAATATAATTTTTTATGGAACTACGGATTATTCTGATACATTTTAAGAACCTGTTCAGTGAAAATACGAAGTTTCTAGCGATTAATCGGATTGAATTCTTGTTTAACTGACCTATTAAAGCCTTAAGATTTAATTTAGAATTTTAAGTTGGCAACACTTTGTTTTAAACTGGCTTTCATTTTTCCAGCTGTCAAGTGATTTATTTTTAATTTATTTGAATACTAGCTTTTTACCCGCGGCTTCGCCCGCAGTGGAGAAATTAAATAAGTATGAGAGATAAAGGGTAAGGGTATAATAATAGAAATGAGTCAATATAATAACTTAATTTTATTGCTTGGCTAAGATCAACAATTTTTAAAAATTACTACAGACAATGAAGTTTCAAGACCTTAATATATGCTTATTGAAATGCAACAACAAATGTTAAAATATATTTCACCGTAACAAAAATAAATAATTCTGAATTCTAACAATTTAAAAAAATAAAATACAAAGTATTAATTTAAGATATTTTTATAGACAATGTTATAAGTTTTCCCGTCGGGTGCAAATATGTGTAAATTCCGGGCATTAGATACAAGTGAACAGGCTACATAAAGTTGACCATGAGAGAAGCATGGGTTTTCTAAACGCACTCCTGCTACATGTAATGTTTGTCCTTGTGCCTTGTTTATAGTAACAGCAAAGCTAAGCTTGACGGGAAACTGAACCCTTTTAAATTGGAATGGAAGGTAAGTGGGAATAATTGGTATCCGAGGTATTATAACACTATTTCCCTTACCGACACCTGTTAAAATAGTAGCACCAAGTATGTTCTGTCCCAATTTTGTTATCCGAAGCTTTGTTCCATTACATAGCCGAGGAGCATCTAGATTTCGAATAAGCATTACTGGTACATTTAGTTTGAATTGAAGTTTATGTGACGGTACACCCGATAGTTCAAGTGAATTTAAAAACTCCACAGGATATGAAGTACTTAGTTCCGTATCCATAATTGTATCCATTGACAAATATTCCTTCATTTCTCCTTGAACCTCGTTTAAAATGTCAGTGTTGATCCTATTTACAATTTAATTTCTTGGTGCTAATATTGCTCTTGCACACAACCACTGATCACTACACACATTTTGTTGCAATTCCGGAAAAACATTAGATATGTGATCCACATGACGATATTTTGACAAACAATTTTGGCGTTTTTTCAAATAAAAGCAGAGTAAGAATTAACATCAGCGAGTAAGATCTAAAATAATAAAGTAACAGCTAACCACAAAAATTACGGATAACCTAAAAAATGTGAATAGTATTATACTGCATGTAACGACAGAAGAAAATAACAATAAATACAGAAAAATTAGAAACAGTTGAAACTATATTCAATTGAATTAGATATTGAATTAGATATTGTCGTCACCGTCGGTAATACAGTGAGTTGTTATTACAGTATTCAGGGTTGAAACTTCATTACTATGATGCTAGATGATGCTAGATGGCGTTGAAGTAGCTAAATTTGACAATATTTTGACAAACAATTTTCTTATTTTTCGTAAAATTTATTTATTTTTTTTAATAAAAAGTATCCTATGTTACTTCTAATACCTTCAAGAGTGTATGTGCAAAGTTTCATGATGATCGGTTAAGTAGTTTTTGCGTGAAAGCGTAACAAACAAACTTACATTCGCATTTATAATATTATATATTATTATTATTATTATTATTAATTATTATATTATTATTATTATTATTATTATTATTATTATTATTATTATTATTATTATTATTATTATTATTATTATTATTATTATTATTATTATTATTATTATTATTATTATTATTATTATTATTATTATTATTATTATTATTATTATTATTATTATTATTATTATTATTATTATTATTATAGTATAGTATAGTATAGTATATAGTATGATAGTATAGTATAGTATAGTATAGTATAGTAAGTATAGTATGATATTTATTAGTGTTTTTTTATTTTTTTTTTAACAAAATGACAATTGCACAATTTACATAGATATGGTTTCGATACCTTACTGATGTCAATAATATGTTTGAAAAAAAAATTTGAAAGAACGTGATCAAATATAATTATTTTTAAATTTGGTTTGATATATTTTATCATGAATGTTTAATAAATTTGCGAAAAATAATATTTTGAACTAAAGGCCCATAGCCAAGCTTTCTTTCATTCCCTATCTCTTCGAAAGTATTGTCTACGACTCTCTCTGTTTTCATTGTAGAACTATTTTTTCTTTACAACACCATGAATCTTATTGAACCTGCGTCCAAAACTATAAATGAATTGGAGAACAGAAATGACGTGGATGTTATCACTACAGACTTTAGTAAAGCTATTGATAAAATTAGTCACAATATTATTTATCATGAACTTAAAGTCCTTGATTTCTCACCCTTTTTTATTTCATGGCTCCGATCATACCTTTAGAACCACCGATATAGAGTTCCCAATCTCCGATCCCATTGTTTCAAACTCTGGAGTTCCTCAAGTGGGCCACATTGGTCCTGTTCTTTGTCATTTGTCTTAACTATCAACGACGTTATTAATGTCATTGTTAATTCAAATGTCTCTATATTTTCGCCGATGACATGAAAATAACAAAGTTTATTTCTACTCCATCTGCTTTTGTCTTACTCCAAAATAGTCTTGACTCATTTGAGATTTGGTGCGACAAAAATTTCTTAGAACTCAAAGTTGCTAAATGCCAATTCATAACAATCGCCGGTAAGTGATCACTTCTTCCCTACCGAACTTACAGTCTGCACAATTAATTCTGTCCATTCTATTCGTGATCTAGGAATTATTTGCGACACACAGTTAAGTTTTCGAACCCATTTTGACTATATAATTAACAGGGTATACTTATCCCTTGGTTTCACCAAACGTTGGTCTAAAGAATTCCTGAACACCTATTCCACTAAATCTCTTTACTCCACTTTTGTAAGATCTCTTTTTGAACACGCTATTAAAGTCTGGTCTCCCCATCAAAACTCTCACTCTCAAAGAATTGCATCTGTGTAACGCAGATTTCTTGATTTGCACTCTTGGATAATCTATTATTACCACCACCTTATGGAGATCATTTAAGACTTATAATTCTGCAAGTTGTCCGAAAACACTGCAAAGTCGCTGATATTCTCTTTCTACAACAGCTATAGACTCGATATTTCTTCTAGAAAAGACCATTTATACTAATCCAAGGAACGTCAGACAGGCCCCTCTCTTTCCCCTTCCACTTCACCTTACAAGTTATGGCCTTCTTGAGCCTATTACAAGAATGCTGCACATAGTTAACAACGTGCATACCGCCTTTGACTTCCATATCAGTCCTCGTGCCACAATTGATTTATTGAAGGAAACGTTTTGTAACCTTATAATTTCATGTTACGGGCCCGTAAACTGGCCTCGAAAATCATTTGTTTAACTCCGCTTGATTTTTGTCTGTAGGGATATGTAAAGTCGATAGTCAATGCTGATAAGTTCGAAACAATTCATCGCTTGGGGGATAACATTCACCGAGAAAAGTCATCGAAAATTGGACTTCCAGGTTAGACAACGTCCAAACGAGCCTTGGTGGTCAAATGAAAGAAAATTTATTTAATTCATAATGTCAGAAGATTATATTTCAAAAGTTCAAATTTTATGTCAATTTAAAAAAAAAATCTTTATTTTAGTAAATTTTAAAGTTCTACACTTCTAAAAACAAAACCCTTACAAAATATGTTGCTATGTGGTTTGTGACTTAAGATCAACGAACAATCGAAAAACCTAGGTTTTCGTCAAAATTACTAACTGCAGCAGCAATATTCTTGGATGTTTTTGAGATGCATATTTTTACAATTTAAGTTCATTATTAAAGCGTGTATTATACCATTTTTAGTAATGGCATAGTTTGTACTTTTCAAATGTCAAAAGATCATAGTTTCAAAAGTGACAACTACCCAAATAGTGAGCTATTCAAATTGAAACCTCTTACAGGAAATCCCTTTACTAAAAAATCTATTTTCAAAAGTTTAAGGAACATGATTTTTAGCTAATTTGACTTGTCAAACGATTTGAAAAATGGTTGCTTGTATAAATTTTACATTTTATTGAGTTGTGCGTTTTCTTTTTTTTTCTATTGATTAATGAGTCACCCTGTAAATTGAAATGAAATTAAATTAAATTAAATACTTGGAGAGAATAAAAGGAGAATGAAATATATGTACAAGTCTTCTGCCTGAGAACTCTTATATGGAAGTACTTTAAAGTGCATCAAAATGTCATAGCCATTTCGTCAGAAATCTATGAAACAACTTCATTTCTCAAGGCCACGTACATATACTATATACAACAAAAAAACTGTAATTAATTGTTTAATTCAATTTACCTATAGCACTCAATTCATTATTCAACTTCTTTTGTACTTGCAACACTTTAAAAGCCTTCTATTGTTGATTTTCTGTCACTTCCTGATTTAATTACGGAATTCACTCTGCATGATGAAAAATACATTTTTATCGGATTCAACTTGTCAAAATGTCACAAGTGATGAGTGCTTTGAGACTAAATTTAGTTAAATAATATCGACGTAAATACGTTACTTATTTTCATATATCACTAGAATTGAACACAATTTGTATGCCTGTAACTTCGTTTTTTCTATGAGTCACCCTGCATATCCGCCAGCTTTTAATCCAATATACATTGTGTTTTGAAAAAAATGCTAAGTGATGTGATGTATCTAAACGCTGTAATCTCTAACAAAAAAAACAAAAACAGAAAAATAAAAATAAAAACAAAACTTGAGAAAAAAGATTACAAAATGCATGTAGTCGTCATTGATGCGCAACTTTTGCTTCCACAGTGTTTCAACCGTTCAAGCGATTTAGCAAAAGTTTTGTGGGGGGATTTGGAAAAACTGGGGTGCTGGCTGAAGTCATTTTGTGAGCTCATCCTCATCCTCATATTTCCCAATCCCAATTTCCTCCATCTGATTGCTCAGACCCTAGGTATACCTCGGTATAGAGTTATGCATAGAGTCTACATCTCTACCGTCACGGCACAAGGCCATTCGTCACAATTGAATGCATTCACTTCGGCACAGTTGTTCCTTTTGTAAGTTTGCCTGTGCAACACATCCACCAAACCAAAAAGATCTACTTTAAATCTGAATCTGAATCTGAGTCTGAGTTTTGAATCCATTTGAATGTACATTTATACAAGTAGAAGATACAATTTTTGCTTACAATTTGAATGGTACTTTGGTGTAGTACTGCTCGGTACTCGTATATGCGATAAAAGTTTGTTGCCCCAAATTGGAGTTTCACTTGCTGATGCTTCTGCTGCAACCATGCGTTCGCCATCGCCATCGTCATCGTCATCGTTATAGTCGTTCGTTGCAACAGCAGTAATGCTCTCAAGTAGAAGAGTAAAACTTTTCAACAGTAATGTACCATCAGCACCAGTTTCAGAATCAGCATCAGCATCATGCACCAGAAGCAGAAGCAGAAGTAGTAACAGCACAGCACATCATCATTTCTAATGCTAAATGGGGCAGCAAAGTATTGCGCTTCAACTAACTTGATGGTAATACAATATGATTGTTGCAATTATCTTTGCCATTGTATCTTAAAGTTACCTTTAAGTGGCACGAACGTCAACAATGGAGCCATAGATTGCTAAGATAAACACCATTCAGCCAACTTCAGTACGTATAGCCGACCATCCGCGTCCACGTCCTAGTCTTCGTCTTCCATCTTCATTGTCGTCGTTAAGTCTGCGTGCATGATGTTCGATTTTATTATAGAGGTTGAACTGAATCGGCAACGCCAGAGCGTTGCGTATATTCGACCAAGTTTATAAAGTTTTAACTTGAAATCAAAGTCGGATTGGATGCCAAAAACCCTGTATTCCACGACACTCTGCCACTCTGCGAATACCAAAAAATCTTTATTCGTAACAAGGACACTGCGTGTACTCGTGTGAATATTATTGGCTTATTGCCAAATGGAACGGAAAAAAACTTTATGAAATGATTGCCAACGTTGTTTGAATAATGTTGTGTATCAAAAATGTGCTTAGTTGGCTTCAAAACTTACCATCATTTTTTAAAAGCCTGTCAAACTGAATAAACATTAAAAATTGTATTCATAAGGAATGACTTAAATTTTAAGTTGCAGGATGACCTGAGCCTTTTTTGACATAAGAAGGTTCAGTAAAGTTGCTTCCAAACTTTCTGAAACTCTCCATAGTCATCCTGCACAGAAATGGACGAGTTTGGAATACCAAAACTATATTTGGCAGTTCAACCCTTAGGGTAATGATAGGCTGTCTTGAAATGTATGGTAAAGTAGTGCTGTCAATTTAATATTCTTGGATTTTATTGAAAGGCTTAAGGCATATTTAAAGAAAGAAGATCTTGTAGGCAATGTTAAGGATACCGTTTCTTCTAAAGTTGATACCATTTTAGATGATGCTGTTTTTCGGATGTGTTTTTCGTCCATGCTCCGATGCAAATCTTTAAGCGCTTTGAAAAGTCCAACAGTGAGTATATCTGACCCAGGGGCTTTGTTCGACTTCAACTTAAATATGGAAATCTTCACTTCATCTAAGTTGGGAAGACGGAAATGTTGGCTTGCGTCGCTTGAGTGGCAGTGGAAGTTAGCTTATCATCGCTGTTATAAAGGTCTGCAGAAGGGGTCCTTCCATATCCATAACATTGACTACAGTTTTTCTATGAAGTTTTCACTTTCGTCTTTGTGGCATTGTGTTTAAGCTTTATAACCTTGCTAATTTCGTTAATACGTTTTTTTTTTATAATTTACAGGCACTCAAGGGGTTATTAGTACCCTTTATATGTTTTTATTTAATCACAGTGCGAGCATTAGGAAAAAAGGGAAGGATTTAAGAAGAGATACCGATGCACATTGGTTTTAAAGTTTTGAACATCAAAATGGGAGGGAAAAACAGAGTTGGCCAAAGCATTCCACATTCTTGATGTGCGATTTAAGAAAGAATCTCTACACTTGACATTATGCCCGAAATTGAGTTCAAGGATAAACTGATGAGCATTCCTGGAAGTGCGAGTATTACGGCTGAATCGTTTAAGGGGAGGAATGCAACTGGCTAATTCAACAGAACATTGTTTGTAAAAATATCGATAAAACAACGAAAGGCATGAAACATTGCGGCGGTGTTCTAGCGATGTAAATGTTTTGATTACAGTTCTATCACCTATCATTTTTAAAGCCCTTTTTTGTATTCTATCCAAGAGATTTAAACTTGTTTTAGGGGCACCTACCCAGATATGCGAATTATGTTCAAGCTTTGGACGGATGAAAGCTTTGTAGATTATAGCCAGATCAGAAGGGGTGACAAATTTCTTGCACCGTCGGAGAAATCCTAAGCACCTGGCAGCATTTTTGGCAATATCAAATATATGATCATTCCATAAAAGGTGATCTGTGATACACATACCGAGTACTGAGAGTTGATTAGTTTCCTGGATGCAAGTGCCACTCATAGATAGTGGCATCGGGGGTGTGTTACGCTTTAACGACAGGAGACAGGATTTAATTTTTCGAAGCATTAAATTCTACACGGTTTCTGACTCCCCATTGGACAATGCTGTCAAGATCAGAATTTAATGAGCTTATCATACGCTGCCGTTTAAGTTTCACATCCGAAGGACAAGGATGTGAATCTATAAACGAGTATGAAAAGCTGAGGGTACTGTCGTCGGCGAAACAGTTTAATGGATTAGAAGTGGCAGACATAAGATCATTTATGAATATAAGGAAAAGAGTCGGATACAAAACGGAGCCCTGGGGGACACCAGTTGTTGAAACTTTCAAACTGACCGTAGAACAAATGAGCAACTCTCGTCTTTTTGTCTAGTGCTGCCTTGCAAACCTGGTGGTGATGTGTGTCCTTATCACATAGGGATCTGGTGGTATTTTGCGTTTGTCACCTTTCGATATCGTATTGTACCTTTTCCCAGCATCTTCTGTTTTGCCTTATGTTTGTGACACCTGTGGTTCTATTTTGGCTACAATGAGGTAGTGATTCGAGTATATCTTAGTTACTCGTACCTTGAAATTTTGGATATCTCTTATTTGGGAAGTGTGCCTTGCTTCGATTGCAACATGGAAAACCTGATTGACGGTCGGTTGATCTTGAAAGCTCTAGGTTATCGGATTTTGTGACGTGCACGCTGTCGTTTCGGTTATTGTACCAAAAGTTGTCTTCCCTTCCTAGCTTAGTATCTAAATCTTCCAAGAAGTACTGTTGATTGGTTTTGTCAAGAAGCTTAAAGAATATATCATTAATATTGTCTTATTATTCGTTCTTTATTGCGGCACTGGTCTAAGCCTCTTTGATGAATACGATATTTCGATCAACTTTCAACAGTTTGAGAACATTTTTTTAAATAGGAAACTTGTTTTAAAATAACAAGCCGACCCAACGAACTTTGTCCTACCTAATGTAATGCCTTCAAATAAATTCCATAGTTATAATTAAATATAGATAAGTAGTTCCAATTTCAGTGCCAGTGTTTTTCGACTTATTTTACGGCTCAAAAACAAAAACAATGAAGACGGTTGATTGACATCGCAAAAGCTATTCCAAACAGAATCCGATTGAATAGAAATGATGGATTAGTTGGAATAACCACAATTCCTGAGAAAAAAGGCTTAGTGTTCTTTGAATTTGCCCTTACAAAAAATTCAACTGTCAAATTGTTCACAGCTTATGTCAACATAGAACGGGTTATGGCATAGATTGCAATACAATTCCATCTTTTATACTTCTCCACCCAAATAATAAATTTAACAATTTTTTGAAGCTTCAAAACAAATTTTACACCTTTATACCATCCAAAATCATCAAATCATATAATAAAATGCTAAATGTAGTCAAGCATTTTGAAAACTTCCTTGTTTTTCCACAATTTTCCAAGTTTTTCGTTAAAAATATTCTATTTTTTCAATTCGAAAAACCAGATTTTCAAAAAAAAAAAATCATAAAAAGAAGTTTTATTTTGATTGAAATAGAGCAGAGGAAATTTGTTTTACCTTTTAGAGTCTTTATTTAATTTTATAAACTTTTAAAACACAATTGTTCGTTCAACTTTTTTTAATTTTTCTTTAATACAAACCTTCTTTTGACAATAATGAACACATCAAACAAAAACTGTCGAAATTGTTTCATTCCACTTCCATATGAATATCTCGTTGACCGGTATAACTATTAGTCTTGAAAAAAATTTAAGTTCAAATAATGACAGTCAATTTGACAGATTTAATTTGAATAATAATGGCCGCAATCACCTGTCAAACTTTAATAGTCAAACGTAATGAAAAGATAACTACAGAAGTAAAAGCATTCAAGATTCTTTACTTTATTTCACAAAATGTCGATAAGTTTCAAAGAACTTTTGTGGAAACGAAATAATACCCTAAAAAGTAACAAACGTCAAAAATATTTTGTTTTAGAATTTAATGTCTCTCACATTTTTCTTTAAAACCAACCCAATGTAAACTGAGTTAAATGACTTTTCGTAAATTAACACCAGGGGTCTATTTCAAAATAAAAATTGACAATTGTGACAATTTGTTAATTTACAACTTCGCAATTGTCAAAATCTCCTACAAAATGAAAATTGTTGGAAAATAAATGACAACTGTCATTTTTTCGTTTTATAAAGAAATTGTCATGACAATGAGATGTCAAGTATTTTTCCTCTATTGTTAGGAATTTTTCAACAAATTTATACTGACAATTCTTTCATGAAACGTGACAAATATTACTTACGTATTATTATTTACGTATTTGTCAGTATTTAATTGACAATTGTGACAGTAAACACAGTTACGGTCAAGTGTTGACAGCGCAAATACATAAACTGATAAACGATATATTTTCAAGCAAAAGTGAAAGTAAAGACGATTTTTATTTTTGTTTCCGTGAAATACGTCATCGGCATCCTCGCAATTTTAAAGATTGAATAAATAATGATTTCGAATCGTTAAATGGTATTTTAAAGGTGTTTCCAGTCCTTGCTTGAATCCATTGATTTGAGACCTTTTACTTGTTCTGCGATATCCTTCCATCATACCTCAAGGTTTCACTAAATTTTCCGAATAAAATATCATTATTTTCTAAAACCAACTTTAGTACACTAGAACACTTATTTTGAGAATGTTATTCATTTTAAAGCTCTCGATTCGTATTATGTTTTATGCACTTCACTTTTTAATAATGGAACACTATTTTGCAAACTTTCACATTTAAAAATTTAAAGGCTGTCAGCGTTTTGTTACGTCTAACATCGAAGAAATTGGTCGAGGAACAATATGCAAAGGGTTTTCGATCATAGCACATTTCAAATTGATAAATTTGTAAGTAAGTCACAGGTAAGTATGACAGTGACCAAATTGTCACGACAAATGTGTCAGTTTATGACAGTGACAAAGTTGTCATGACAAATCTGTCATTGTATTTTTCTGACAAATTTGTCACCAGTCAATATTTTATAAAATACAGGTTTTTACAGACAAGTGTGACAAACTTGTAGTACTGTCACCTGTCAATTTTTATGTATGAAATAATGCCCAGGTTGGCAACCATGGCCAAAGCTTCAAGTGACGTTATGCTTTATGCATATCAATATCACATTTATGAATGTATCACAATATTTTGTGTGAAGTGCATCTATATCTATTCACATACATAGGCAAACTCTTACAGCCGTGCATCCAGAAAGGAATCGATATAAATCGATTCATCTGAAGCTGAACATAAATTTTGTACGAAGTACATTTTAAAGTGGCATCAGCTACGTTACGAGTACGAGAATATAGCTTCATCTTGCCTGTGCTGTAATATATTTAAAATATCGATAAATGCATTAATTATCAAGTAGTGTCAACTTCATCTGTGATAATGATATGAATGCAATATCATAAACGATTATGGAAATACAGTGTACCGCGTTCAGCCGTTCGTCCGTCGTCATCCGTCCTCGTCGTTGTTGTCGGTTAACTGCGAAGGCTAATAATTATATTATTCGATGCTGTATTATACGAGTGGGTAGGGTATAGTACTATGCGCATTTGTCCGCAGCAGTAGTTCGTGATTCGTTTTATGGGTACTCGGAAAAAGCTGTAGAGAGGCGAAGAAGCTTTGATGGAACTGTTGTCGGTCATTGACGAGCATCGCGTCGGACGTGACGGATCGACCGACTCGACAACGACACACGTCATCAGCAGCATTGGTTTGGCATCAGTTGGAAGCAATGAATGATGGAAATATGGACATTATTAGCACAGCTAGCGTCGACATTATCACACCACAATTTCCACCCACAAAAGCCTTACATATATGCGAACTCAATAGTCCCATAGAGTGGTCGAATGGGTTATCAATCTCAGTCTCAATAGATTGTATAGTTCAGGGTTTTATTATTCACAAATATGTATATGGACTTGTGTAGTGCATTCGAGGAACGAGCTGAGCGTTTCGAGTATATATAAGCTTGATGCACTTGGGGTGTTAATTTGGTTTGCTGGGTGATAAAAAGATGCTATTAAGTGAGGTTTATGCATATGAGGACAGGCAAGGGTGGTTAAAATAACGTCGTTGCCATAAAGATCGATGTTCAATCGTTAAATTGCAGCTTAACACCAGGACTTTCAAAAGAAATCACGTCAACCGAAAATTAAGTTTAATTTTTTTAAAATTGGAGATATTAAAAATGAACTTTTGGAGTGACACTGAAGAAGGAAGACATGAATATTTCCAGGGAAAAAGGAGTTAAATATATGTAAACCTGAGTGCTAATTTGTTCACAATGCGTGAAGTTTCTTCCAGAGATTCTGTATCAATGGCACTCATCACTCGAAATTGGCTGATTACCTACTTATTTTTTTAATGCATGTATATTTAACAAGCGAGGGGCTAGAAAGGTGGTCTCGGTGTACGAGTATATTGGTTTTGAATTCTTAAATATTCAAAACCACTAGGAAATATAGAGTTAGATAGAGTGTGGTAAGACATTTCACATTCGCGTAGTACGGCTAAAGAAGTAATCTCTGTACTTCATAGTACTGTCAAGGTTTTGCTGAAGGGTAAACTGATGGACATTCCATAAACATGCGTATTACTGTTTGAGGGGAGGAATGTAATTGGCTATTTCAAAAGTTAAAAAGGTGAGAAAGGAAAGTTAACTACGATGTACGACCGACGTTATTGAGTTAATACTGATATTCTTGAAAATCATTTTAAACGCTCTTCGTTGAATGCTGTTTTTTTGTCTTTTTTAACTTGATCCGAAAGGTAAGTTCCAATCAAACAAAGAAGGGGATTCATCTTCAAAAACACACATTTTCAATAAGAATACTTAATGAATGTTTTTGAACAACAACAACAACTTAAAGGTGCTACCACTCATTGTTTTGGCTGGAGATATAGCTATTTCGTGCTTTGCCACTTTTGCACTCATCAGTCTCCTTTTTTGTGGTGCTGAGCTTTAATCCAATTTTATTTGAAAAACTTTATGCACAACATAGGATTCGAACCCACGCATATCAGATTTGCTCAGTCTTAGAAGTCGTGTGCACTAAGCACTCCACTACTTTAGACCACTGACGTCACAGGTCAAATGCCAAACCCTATCAGTTACTTTTGAAATATCAAGCTCAAAAATCTAACTTTCTCCAAAACGATTTAAAGATTTATTCCACTGTTCTGTGAGAGGAACCATGTGATCTCATGCTATACAAAAGTCGTACTCCCAGTCATTAAAAAGCCTTCAATCTTCGAGATATTTTTAACTTCCCATAGGAAGTTATTGTAATGGGTCCGATTTGTCAAATTGAAAATTTTGACATTTCTCGACGTTTCAAGGTCCCTAGAGTCGAAATAAAAGATTTTTAGAAAGGTGTCTGTGCGTGCGTGTGTACGTACGTCCGTACGTTCGCGACGTTTTTTTCGTCGTCCATAGCTCAAGAACCAGAAGAGATATCGACTTCAAATAAATTTTGTTATACAGATAATAAGGCAGAAAGATGCAGAAAGGGCACTCAAGAAAATTGCGTGGGTGGTTTTTTTACCATAGCAGTTTAAAAAAAGGTGAACATTTTGGTTAACCCTAAATATCTCATGAACCAATGACGCTAGAGACTTGAATTAAATTTTATATTATATATTGTAACGTGATACAAAACAATTATATTTTTGGCAAAAAATTCAATTAATGGTTTTTTTTATAAATCAAAAAAACTGAAAAAAAAATTTGTCACTTCGAAAATTTTACGACTAAAATATGATTTCATTTCCAAAATAATTTTGTGCAATAAAGAATTATGTTTTTGACATCTGATAAAATTTTGAGAAAAATCGAATTGACAGTTTTTTTACAAAAAATAATAACCTAAAAAAAATAAAAAAAAAGTTGTTAAAAATTGAGTTTTGACTCAAATATCTTTTCAAAACTTTGAGATATTGGCTTTAAACTACTTTTATCTTTCAAAAAATATTGTTTTCAACATTCAGTCAAATTTTGAAAAAAATAGAATTGACAGTTTTTTTACAAAAAATTAAAAACCGAAAAAAAAATTTAACAAAAGTTGGTAAAAATTGATTTTCGACTTAAATATCTTTTCAAAGATTTGAGATTATGGCTTCTAACTAATTTTAACTTATAAGAAATATTGTTTTCAACATTAGGAAAAATTTTGAGAAAAATCGAATTGACAGTTTTTTTTACAAAAAATAAAAACCTAAACAAAAAAATTAATAAAAGTTGGTAAAAATTGATTTTCGGCTCAAATAGCTTTTCGAAAATTAAAAATATTGGCTTCAAACTTATTTTATTTCACAGAAAATATTGTTTTTTATATTCAGTAATTTTTTTATAAAAATCCAACAGTCCGTTTTTTCATAAAAAAAATAAAATCTACAAAAAATAGAACGCAAATTTGGCAAGAATTGATACATTTAGACAAACTTTTAAGCAAGACAAATCGATAGACGGGATGGGAAGTTATCAGTGTGGGTCGCATCCCAGCCTCTTTTTTGAGCTTCTAATTAATGAGCATTCCATCCGTGAGAAGGATTCGCCTTTTTTGAGGATAGGCTAAACAAATTCTGTTTTTCTGCACTTGAAGAGTAGGATAGATGAAAAATCTAACGCAGTGGTTTCGACAGCGTTAAAGAACACTTCCTTAGAACAATAGCGGGGATACAATTCGGGATAATAGATTTGTGAATGTTGAGATCTTAAAGGACTCTAGCTACAGTATACGAATTTGATAGAAGATTAGTCCCATAAAATCATTTACGTCGTCAAGTACAGGTTGAGTTATAACACTCTCTGACAGCGTTGAATTGAAGCTGAATTGCCTGTCGAAGAGATTAGTTCTCTCTAAAATGGTAACAAATTAAGTGTTATAGACAACAAGCATAAGAATCGTAGAAGAGGGAGAATTTCTAAGGTTTTTTACAGATGACCGAACATTTTTATTGCTTTTGATACATGGCAGTATTTTTGGCTGTAATTTTTGATCATACAAAATTTGGTCCGTAACATAGGGACGTTGCAGGTTTTCATATTTGCTTGAACTTTTTCTGCTTTGCGTTGAATTTTAAACAACGAAAAATTAATTCTTTATTTCTAATAACCTCTTTGCGGCTTCCAATAAACCAAGCGTTTTCTTTAGGTCTCATGAATTAAGGCCTCTTCGGGATAAAAGTGCTCATTCCCAAAATAAAAAGAGGCTGGGATGCTACCCACACTGATAACTTCCCATCCTGTCTGTCAATTTGTCTTGCGTAAAAGTTTGTCTATATATGTATATCAATTTTTTACAAATGTGCGTACTATTTTTGCAGATTTTATTTTTTATGAAAAAACGAACTGTTGGATTTTAATAAAAAAATTACTGAATATCGAAAACAATATTTTCTGTGAAATAAAATAAGTTTGAAGACAATATTTGTAATTTTTGGAAAGCTATTTGAGTCGAAAGTAAATTTTTACAAAGTTTTAGTATTGTTAACTTCCCATTGGAAGTTATTGTAATGGGTCCGATTTGTCAAATTGAAAATTTTGACATTTCTCGACGTTTCAAGGTCCCTAGAGTCGAAATAAAAGATTTTTAGAAAGATGTCTGTGCGTGCGTGTGTACGTCCGTACGTCCGTATGTCCGTACGTCCGTACGTCCGTACGTCCGTACGTTCGCGACGTTTTTTTCGTCGTCCATAGCTCAAGAACCAGAAGTGATATCGACTTCAAATAAATTTTGTTATACAGATAATAACGCAAAAAGATGCAGAAAGGGCTCTCAAGAAAATTGCGTGGGTAGTTTTTTTACCATAGCAGTTTGAAAAAAAGGTGAACATTTTGGTTAACCCTAAATATCTCATGGACCAATGACGCTAGAGACTTGAATTAAATTGTATGTTATATATTGTAACGTAATACAAAACAATTATATTTTTGGAAAAAAATTCAATTAACGGTTTTTTTTATAAATCAAAAAAACTGAAAAAAAAAATTTGTCACTTCGAAAATTTTACGACCAAAATATGATTTCATCTCCAAAACAATTTTGTGCAACGAAGAATAATGTTTTTGACATCTGATAAAATTTTGAAAAAAATCGAATTGACTGTTTTTTTACAAAAAATAATAACCTAAAAAAAATAAAAAAAAGTTGTTAAAAATTGAGTTTTGACTCAAATACCTTTTCAAGACTTTGAGATATTGGCTTTAAACTACTTTTATCTTTCAAAAAATTTTGTTTTCAACATTCAGTAAAATTTTGAAAAAAATAGAATTGACAGTTTTTTTACAAAAAATTAAAAACCGAACAAAAAATTTAACAAAAGTTGGTAAAAATTGATTTTCGACTTAAATATCTTTTCAAAAATTTGAGATTATGGCTCCTAACTAATTTTAACTTATAAGAAATATTGTTTTCAACATTAGGAACAATTTTGAGAAAAATCGAATTGACAGTTTTTTTACAAAAAATAAAAACTTAAACAAAAAAATTAATAAAAGTTGGTAAAAATTGATTTTCGGCTCAAATAGCTTTTCAAAAATTAAAAATATTGGCTTCAAACTTATTTTATTTCACAGAAAATATTGTTTTCGATATTCAGTAATTTTTGTATAAAAATCCAACAGTCCGTTTTTTCATAAAAAAAATAAAATCTACAAAAAATAGAACGCAAATTTGGTAAGAATTGATACATTTAGACAAACTTTTAAGCCAGACAAATCGATAGACGGGATGGAAAGTTATCAGTGTGGGTCGCATCCCAGCCTCTTTTTTTTAGGTTTTTTTTTGTAAAAAAAACTGTCAATTAGATCTTTCTCAAAATTTGACTGAATGTTGAAAACAATATTTTTTGAAAGATAAAAGTAGTTTAAAGCCAATATCTCAAAGTTTTGAAAAGCTATTTGAGTCGAAAATCAATTTTTACCAGGTTTTATTAATTTTTTGTTAGGTTTTTATTTAAAAAAAAACTGTCAATTGGATTTTTCTCAAAATTTTATAAGATGTCAAAAACATTATTCTTCGTTGCACAAAAATGTTTTGGAGATGAAATCATATTTTAGTCGTAAAATTTTCAAGGTGACAAAATTTTTTTTCAGTTTTTTGGATTTATAAAAAAGCCGTTAATTGCATTTTTTTCTAAAAATTTAATTGTTTTGTACCACGTTACAATATATAATATAAAATTTAATTTAAGTCTCTAGCGTCATTGGTTCATGAGATATTTAGGTTTAACCAAAATGTTCACCTTTTTTTTAAACTGCTATGGTAAAAAAACCACCCACGCAATTTTCTTGAGAGCCATTTTTGCATCTTTCTGTCTTATTATCTGTATAACAAAATTTATTTGAAGTCGATATCACTTCTGGTTCTTGAGCTATGGACGACGAAGAAAACGTCGCGAACGTACGGACGTACGAACGTACAAACGTACAAACGTACGAACGTACGAACGTACGAACGTACTTTCACACGCACGCACAGGCATCTTTCTAAAAATCTTTTATTTCGACTCTAGGGACCTAGAAACGTTGAGAAATGTCAAAATTTTCAATTCGACAAAATCGGACCCATTACAATAAGTTCCTATGGGAAGTTAATAAAATTGTGATATTATCAGGGCTGAAGTCAACGTCCAGACCAGTTAAAGCTCCTGAAATAATTATCGGCTTTCTCGTTTTCCGGACGGTATTCTTATAACATTTCTATCTAGTTTTGACACGACAAACTACCTGATGCCGCACAGTGGTCTGCAAAGTCAAGAGTGTTTCCTAACGTCCGATATTCTAGTAGGTTCTACTATCAACAAAAATCTCAACTCACACAACAATGGGTGTTGTCTGATTCAAATGTTGAAGCTCGTAATAAGACTTTCAGTATGAAAATATGAAAAAACAATTCATTAAATGGTATCAGACAAAGTATCAAATTAATGGGAAATTGATACTTTATCTAGAATAAGACTTCGATGAAGTGTATAAAATTAAACCAAATAAAATTCAAGAAAGAATTGGTTCAATGACTATGATTGATAGAAAAATAATTTTAATTTTAAGGACAATCTTAATCACTATCAACCTAATCGTTTTATGATTCCTTCCGATTCCAATCAATGAAAACGTAAGGCTCTAAAATTCCTTACATCTCTTCTTTTTACTATAATTTAATTTGCAATTTTATAATAACACAGGTTGGTGCATCTGTACCTAGATAAAATTTTCATTTCTAGACTTTAGACAACAACAAGTTTATTTTTTCCCAATCTGGTTTGAATCTAATTTTAACTTTAAAAGAAAACTTGTTTCTTCAAAAAAAGGAAAGAAGAAACTTATTGCAGAAATTATAAACAACATCCTACGCCTCTTGCCATTGGCCATAATTGACGCCGTCGGTCGTGCGTCGTCGTTGCCTACAGTCGCCAACGTCTGTTACCTTTTTTAAAAAATAAAATAAATTAAGTACAACAAAATTCCAAGTACAAGTACGGAGAGAATACGAAGAACCTTGCCTATATACCTACTCCAAGAAGTCCATTTTTATTATTGGAAAAGAAAAGTCTGTTTGTAATTTCCTGTAGGAGTTTAAGTTGAATACAAATGTAGACTTAGTGTTAATTATAGAATTGCAAGTTGTAATTTTAAACGTTCATTTTATATAAGTGGTAAGTTAGTTTGCTTTTGTTTTAACACCTGATATCCTCCTTTAACATAGAAATTACAAACTTACAACAGAACAGAAAGATTAATTTACAAAAGAAAGTTAACTTGTTGAGAAACATAGAATCTCTAATTTAATTAAATAAACTTCTTTTTCTAATGTACGACGAATCCTTAGCACTTAACTAATTTAATTGAAGTATAGTGATGTCGTTGTTGGAAAAAATGTTTCTGCTTTTTAAACTATCTCAGATCTATAGATATAAATTAATTCACTTTAGCTCCTCCTTGTTCGATGTAACCCTGATTTAATTAACTATGTTTTCGATATACGATACGATTCTTTATAGGAAAGTTACATAGCATTAAATAATTTGTTCAAAAACTGTGTTAGTAGGAATTCTGAAATTCAGAACTCAGAAAACTCAAAGTTGTTTAAAACCAAAAAACCGTAAAATTCCAAATCTAAACATTTTAAGAGAAAAGGTATCATGCCTGTCATTGTTTTATCGTTATTTGTTAAACAATGCTGTTAAACAATTCAACCGTTATACCCGTACTGCTGGGAATGCCCATCAGTTTACCCTTGAGTCGAATTTCGGACCTACTGATAAGTACCTACAGAGATTCTTTCGTTAGCCGCACTACGCGAATGTGGATTGCTTTACCTGACTCAATATTTCCCACTCATTACAATGTGCAGACATTCAAAACCAATGTGCATCGGTTTCTCCTTTTTAATCCTATCCTAATTGCTCGCAAAGTGTTTTATAAGGGTATTCATAACCCCTTTACTGTGCGCACAAATCAAAAAAGAAATGACAACGCTCAATGGGTATCTTTGACCAAGCTTTTTTCACCACGTTCCAAAGCTCACTACGAGTATTATTTGATGGTTTTGCTTTCCTAACTTCTTTTTTGATATCACACCGAAGATGGGTTGAGGTCAGGATATTGTGCTGACTAAGCCATGTCATCCCGACTCTGTAGGTTTTGAGTCGTTGTTTTATTGGTAGACCCATTTTCAAGGCATTTCGTCTTCAGCGAAACATAATGCTTTCTAAAATTTTAACATCAGAATGTTGATCCATGATGCAACTTTTTGATTTTCACAGGGGCAAGTATTTGCACAATAAACATTAATTTCTGGCTAAAAATTAAAAATTGTTATGCTTACTTTAAAAAAATGCAAAACAAACTGAAACTAACTTTGGAAAGCTTGAGAAATATAAGTAATTTTGAACTTTAAAATAAAAATTTGTTTGCAGCAGTTCCCGCAAAAATAGAGAATAACTCTTTTCAGAAAATTTTTCGCTCAGTCAAATAAGAAAATTCTCGTTATTTTCTTAGTTAATATTTTACTTTCGAAAATGTATTATTTTGAACAAGATAATGTAGAAGTAAATTCACTTGCTGGCAAATTTAGTGAAAATTTCATAAGTGTATTGCAAATATTTATGAAAACTATTACCATTGAGCAAAATCAGAACGAATGGTTTACTGAAAACTTAAGAACATTAAAAAACGATAAAATATTAGGATATCATATCGCGAAATTGTCTGCTGATGAAAATGATTGGAATTCGTATAAGATGAAAAAAAAAACCGTTTTAAAACTGCCTTGGAGACCGCAAAAAACAACTTCGTTAGGAGAAAAATTGATAGTTTGAGCGATCAACAAACTATGTGGAGAAGTATTAAACAGTTATTACTTAGGGAAACACCTAAAGAAATAAAAGAAATTTATCATAATAATACAAAGTATAGAATTAGTATTGATATTGCTAATGTATTAAATATTTTTTTTGTAAAAAGTATAACTGAAATTAGAAACCAGTTTACAAGATATTGAGTATGCAAATCAAATGGATGATTATTATTATAATAAATTTGAGTTCAAACAAATAAACACACTAGAATTAAAAGAAATTATGAAATTGATGAACAACAAAAAAGATACAAACTATGCTAATATTAGAATGTATTTAGATACTTTTGAAATCTGTGGGAATTTATTGACAAAGGTAATAAATTATTCAATTCTTGAAAGAATTTTTCCAGATTGTTGGAAAGAATCAACTATTGTACCAATTCCTAAAGTTAAAAACACCAAAAACGCAGAAGAGTCTAGGCCTATTAATATGTTGCCACTAGAGAGTAAGATTATTGAAAAAGTAGTTTACATACAATTGCAAAAATACTTAGAATCATTCAATCTTATATCACATTATCAATCGGGATTCCGGAAAAACCATAATTGTGAATCTCTTCTCAATTTAATAATAACTAAATGGAAAATTGAAATACATGACAAAACGATAGTTGTTGCAGTTTTTTTGGATCTGAAAAGAGCCTTTGAAACAGTAGATAGAGATATTCTTTTAATGAAGCTAGAGAAATATGTCATTAGGGCAAACGAACAAAATTGGTTTCGATCATATTTATACCAAAGAAGGCAAAAAACTAAGATAAATAGCTGTTTTTCAGACTCTATAGATATAAATTGTGGAGTACCTCAAGGATCTCTGCTTGGAGTCCTTTTGTTCTTAGTTTACATAAATGATAAGGAAGAAGTTATTGAATTTTCCAAACTGGTATTGTTTGCCGATGATGCCCTTCTTTTTGCTTCAGGAGACACTGCTGAGGAATGCATTATAAAGATTTAAAAAATTTGCAACGATGGTTCAATACAAATTGAAACTTAATATCAATAAAACAAAAGCAATGGTTTTAAATTGTGAATCAAACAGTGATATTTGCATAAATAATCAAAAAATTGAAATAGTAAGTGAGATTAAATATTAAGAAGTCTTGATTTTGATAATGGTTTAAGTTTTAACTCTCATGTTGATTATATTTCTAAGAAAATTGCCAAAAAAATTCACTTTTTTGGTAGAATCAGAAAAAGAATTTCAAAATCAACTGCTATAAATGTTTATAATACTATTATTAAACCTCACTTTGAGTATTGTTCTAGCATCTTATTTATGTGCAATAACACAATGATGAATCGCTTGCAAAAACTTCAAAATAAAGGAATGAGAGTAATTTTGTTGTGCAATAGACTAATGCACATAGAAGACATGTTAAGACAATTATATTGGCTTAGTATTAACCAAAGAATTATATTTAATGTTTTGTTATTTGTTTATAAAATGAAGTTTAACCTCTTGCCAAATTATCTATGTGAAAATTTAACTTATGTAAATGAAGTCCATTCTTATCAACTAAGAAATGCAAATGATTTTAGATTATTAAACTATAGAAACCAAAAAACTAGAAATATGGTAATGCATAAAGGATTATCTATGTTTAATAGCTTACCAAATGAAATGAAGAATGAATTCAATATTGTAGATAAATTTAAAAGACTAACCAAAATATATGTTAAAAATAGATTTTAAGATAAAAATATGTGTTTTTAAATAGCTTTTTTTAGCTAAATAAAGTTAAAAAAAAAAAATGATCGAACTTCAGAATAAGCATACAAATCTCCATTCTTTCACGTTTCCAAAACTTACTTAAACTCGTTATAGTATCTTTTTGACGGATATAACGTATCAGTTATGACGTACGAAATATTAAGAGAATATGAATGACGAAATCAGAACGAAAGGTAATTCATTAAGCTTTCACAAGACAACTTGCCATAAATCAAACTTAACAAAGAAAGTAATAAACACTTCTTGTTCTTCAAAAAAATAAAATACCAACGGTAACACTGAAGTAGTTCGTGTGCCCGACGCGTGGTTTCCTCATATCACTTTCCTATTTCTTGTATTAATGTAATCAATTCATAGTTTCTTTCTTCCGATTCCGACAAAGCTATACTTTATATACCAGGTTGGATTTCAACTATAACTGCCAACCTATATCAGCATCATCGTCATCTTTAAGTCGTCACGTTACCACCGCCATCGTAGGTAATAAAACCCTTTTGTTCGTTATTATTTCACCCGATATATGGTCATTTAAAATGATTTCCTTATTACCTTTTACCTAGTTGCTCTGGTAATGATTGGCAGCAGTGCAGCGTCGCGTCTCGCCGCCGAGCAGTCGCTCGTGGTTACAATCATAACTTGCATTAAATAATCATTTTTCTTCTCTCTTTCTGATATTCCTTCCCCACAACATCATATACAATTCTCACTTGTTAAGCCTGCGGCTGTATATAAAATATCAAATTCCAACCGAAAACCCCTTCCATGCGTCACGTCCGTTGACTACGATTACGACTACGACTACGACGCGACTATAACCAAAGACGACGAAGACGGTCTTCGGATGAACTCATGAATTCCAACTTTTACTTTCATTATTATATTATTTAAGAGGTAAGTGAACAGATCAAAGTCTAATTAAGCCACTGCTGATCGCCTCATCGCAAATACCAAGGAAGATTATTACCTTTTACGACTTTTGGTTTGGTAAATATACGAGTATCGTCTTTAGATTCATCTTCGTTAGCTCGTTCGTTTTTCCGTCCGTCCGTCCGTCGTCATTCAGTCTTTTTGATGGAATATAACCTTAGCGAACGCACACCTGAGCTCAAATGTTATATTCTGCTGTCAATGTGGCTGACTGCTAGCGCACAGCCACTGCTGCGCCGTAATTGTTGTAAGCCAAAGCCAATCCAATCCAATAATTTTCCTTTCACAAGAAACGTGTCTTTGGATCTTGAGCAGACCCGTTTTTACCATCTTCGGAAGCTAGTTACTGACATTACGGATGCAGATGCATATGCAGAAATACATTATTGAAAGTGAATTGCACTATTGAGTCAAAAGTTGTAATTCACATACTGTGCGCTCTGCATCATCAGCATCGTAATCGCAGCAAGAGGAACTCACTGTCAGCATTAGCTTTAACGTTAACGTCCTCAAGTAATGGCATTTTTTAGTGCCTCCATCTCCATTCTGCATGTGAATGTGGAATTCTTGCCGTGCTTCAATTTAGATTGCCCCAGGTAAGTTCTGTTTTTTTGTTGTTGTTAATTCGTCTCTCATCGTCTTCGTCGTTCATTTGTGTTGTGTGCCAAGTTACATCTCAAGACAACGGCAGCGCAGTGAAATACCACAAGATCCATCCAATGAAGTGGTTTTCTTTTCTTCTTGTATCAATTTAATCTTTTTTTTTTTGTATGTCACACTCCATTTCGATTGATTGATTGATTATAATGACTTTGGACAGTATTGGAGGTGAATCAGAAAGTTGAAATTTACAGCTTTAGCTTCACATCATGTGCTGTTAAATATGTTTGTATCTTTAGGATTTGACATGGTCCAAGTTTCATCACAATCGTTTTACTGGTTTTCATAATAACTTTGAAGACAAAATAAGGTAAAGATTTTAGTTATTTAAAAAAAAAACATTAACAATTTTTGAGACTAATCAACAAATGTGTAGTGTATTGTTTCTTAAGATAGGAGCATCGAGTAGGCGCCAAAGAAGAACGTACCAAGCAAAAAAACTTAATAAAAAGTTACATAGTCTCTTTAACTGGTTTGACATTTTATATTTTGTTTTGGGTTTATTATTTTTTGTAGGTTATACACGAAGAAGTGAAGAAATGAAGAACTGACCTTGCATGTTTTGTTGATCTCAACAAAATAAGTTTTGGTAAAAAAACAAAAATGAAGAACAATCATGTATTACGAAAAAGAAGACGCCACGAAATTACAGTTAAATAAGCACTTTCACTACAAATGTGGGTTTTAATTGGTTTATTTATTTGTTTTTGGTTTGTTTGTTTCGCTTCTTTGAAGCTTAAGGTAACAATTTTGGCAAGAGGCTTACAATTATTTTTATTACAAAGAAGATAAACGGTAAATTAGGAGTAACAAAGTGAGGGACAAAGCAGCTCATTAGGTTTAATTGTTACTAAGCAAAAAAAAAAAAAACAAAAAATTGAAAAAAAAAGTTAAAGAAAGGAAAAATAAAATTCAATAAAAATTTATATTTTACTAGCGGCCCGTCCGTACCGGCTTCGCATGGTCCAGTACTTTTTGAGTTTATTCGTTACATACAAACATACAAATCTTCCCTCTTTATACTCGTAATATTAGTGAAGATTATAAAGCGAATTACTTATAATCTTAGACCAAAAGCATCCATAGATCAAAAAATTTTCTTATTTATCAATTTAAATTTCTTTCAAAATTTTAATTTTAAAAAAATTTTAACTACCCTTGAAAATTCGGGTTTTGGGTTTTGATTTTGATGTAGTTTTGTTTCATGGTTTTTGTGTTATTGAAATAAACACAGTTGTAAACCTAGATACGATTTCAGTTTTACACAGCACAGATTTTGACGCCCGCGCCGTTAAAATATCTGCATTTCTGCGAATTACTATGCTTTTATATACATTTGCATACTTCTTATTAGGTAGTACCCGTAGCATAATGCTTAGTGCGTTGGACTGAGCAGGCTTGGCATAAGCAAACCATTATTGTATATACTTTATGATATGCTTAACGTAGGACAGTTTGTTGTCAAAAGCGGCAATGTAACTTCTACCACAACATTCCTAATTAAAAATGGTCTTCAACAGGGAGCGGTGAATTCGCCGATTCTCTTCAGCATTTACACCAGCGATCTGCGGCGACTGGAAACTGAAAATAAATATCCAGAAGTCGGAGACAATTCTATTCCGGACTCCGTTGGCTAGAGCCACGAGGGATACGTGCAAGAATTGGCGCAAGATGGTTATCGTTGATCTTCACGGGCAGCAATTAGCGAGCAAAAGTGTAGTGAAGTACTTCGGTATATGGTTAGATCAGTATTTATATTTCGACAGACATATAAATGCTGCTCTGTCCAGGGCCAGAGGAGCCTTCACTCTGACGAAACGGCTGTTTTACAGCAGTTGGCTTGACCCCAGAGTAAAGGTAATTTGATACATGGCCCTCATACGGCCGATGATCGCTTATGGTTGCCCTGTGTGGTTCAACGTTGCCCCTTCCCAGATGCAGAAGTTTCGGGTGTTCGAGCGGCGGTATTTACGACGCGACGCCGCTGTACCGGCTTATATCGAACAGCCGAATCTTCTTTCGTGCATTACTATTCCAACGAGGTCCTATACAACGGGACTTGAATCAACAGAATTGATAATTTCGTGATAAAACTCGTTCGAGGTCACATTGCAAGATATATGTCTTCGAATAACAATTTAATTTTTTGTACGCTTGAGCGGCTTCATTCTACCAGAGGAATTCCTCTTTTTAGATAGATGCGGTCTGATAAAGAATAGCTTGGCAGTTCCGCTAATCTACCACGTTAGACGACGAACCTTGGATAGGCGACTTCTGTACAATCGGGACGTCGTCATGGCACAAGGCGGAGCAGAGCTCCTTCGGTTCAGTAGGGCTGTGGCGAATGGGACTAAACTGATAGGGCGAAGCAAGAGAACCAGTTTTGATGGCTTCAATCAATTAATAGGAAGTACCCGTAGCGTGATGGTTAGTGCGTTGGACTCAGTCGTTCTTTGACTTTCAAAGAGATAGCAAGTGTTGACAAGTGATTGATAGTTAATTTAAAATTTAAAATTAAAGTTAAGTGCATTTGTAGGGTTTTGCCTTTAAGTCGGCAGTTTGCCACTAGCACTAACAAGTAATCGGTGGCCCAGTGGAGGTGGCGTCCGGAAACAGAACCAAGGGTCGCGGGTTCGAGTCCCAGCCGGAGTCGACGAAAAATCTATCAGCTTTTTTTCATAACAGAGAAATTGTGGATTTTATTAGTTGGGAGCAAAAAGAAATGGAGAAGGAGAAAAGAGCAGGGGTATCAAAAGATACCTCTGCCAACATATCGGGCGATGTTGCGGTGGTGCCAGCAGCGGTACCGAAAACAACCGCAACAACATCAGGTCAGGCATCTGACCAGTCAACGGCCAGACCAAAAAGAAAGTTAAAAAAACAAAGCCCAAATAAGGTTGAAAGAACCAACTCGGCTAAGCGGCAGGCTAACAAAAAAAAAATGCAAGGGAGTGGTAAAGGGGGCTTTACCACTGAAAGTGAGTACTCAGACTACGCCGAGTCTGAGAAAACGGAATACATTTCCGAAGGTGGAGAGGGGCTCTTCAGGCCTCCGAATAGTGATTTAATCCTGTCGGAGCCAGAGCCAGTCCCGCCGACAAGGAAGGCTCTGGAGGTAGAGGCGGACCTCCAAGAAACAGAACTGGTACAGGCCCTGCAAGCCAAACAGGCAGCCATCAACCAGTTCGAGCAAAGCCTCAATAAGCTCAAGGAGGAAATAGAGCCCCTCCTCAGTCAGCTAAAGATAAAACAAGAGGCGCGCCGAAAGCAAGAGGCAGCGCAAAAGCAACTGCAACAAAAACAACAACAGCAAAAGCAACAGCAGCAAAAACAACAGCAACAACAACCACAGCAGCAAAAACAACCACAACCCAAGCCCGCTCCCAAAAACACAGGAGCGGAGCAAAATAAGAAGACGACAGCAGCAGCGACAGGCCCAATTGCTGAGGGCCCATCGACTTCGGCTAAGGCCAAGCAGCAGCAACAACAACAGCTACAACCAAGGCAGCAGGAGCGGCAGAAACAGCAGCAGCAGAAGCAGCAGCAACAGCAGCAACACCAGAAACAACCACAGCCCAAGAAGGAGAAGGTGCCACCAATAAGGACACACAGAGTTGACCTGGACGACATAAAACAGGTATGTAAGTCGGCCACTAAGGGCAAATTTGTCATAAAAATTTTAAACGAAAAAGAAAAGAATTATTCGGTCCAGTGTTTCTCACTGGCCGAATACAAGTTAGTAAAAGGGTTATTAAAAGAGGCCACAGCTGAGTTCTTCAGCTACACGCCTAAAAGTGAAAAATTTAAGACGGTCCTTCTGAAGGGCATAAGTTCCTGCACGGAACCGGAGGCGCTCTTAGCTGAGCTCCGTGAAAATGCCAATGATGATCTCGATTTTATCGGGGTCAAGCCTTTCACTACGGTGAAGTCCAGGCGAGGGGGTTACAGGCTGCCAATGTTCCTCGTAACATTATCGCCCCAAAGTAGTTTTGAGAGTCTGAGGGAAATCAAATGCCTCGACTATCAAGCCATACACTGGGAGACATTAAAAAGGCACGACGACATTTTACAATGTACGAAGTGCCAGAGGTTCGGCCATGCCGGAGCCAACTGCAATATGCAGTTGCGCTGCGTCAGGTGTTCAGAAACCCACAACGAAGGAGAGTGCAAGCTGGGGAATGAGCGGGTTGAGGATTTGACCCAGCTCAAGTGTGTCCTTTGTGGAAACCAAGGGCACCCGGCTAACTATAGGGGTTGCCCTAAGGTCCAGCAAATGAAACAAAAACAGGCCAGTCAAAAAGCCGAAGGAAGTCGAACAGTTCGACAGGCTCCAACACAAAAATTCGTGGATCCCAAATTCTCTTACGCCCAAATGGTGTCAGGGAATGGGAACACGAGACAGGCTCCACCAACGGTTGCCCCAAAGGCCCCTGTGCCTAAGGCACCAGAGGTGCAGCCTGACATTGTAGCCTTGTTGTTGAGCATTCAAAGTCAACTTACAGGGCTGCAAAGTCAGATAAAGGAGCAAGGCAAAAGGGTAGATCATCTCTACTCTTTGTTGCCTGGCCTGGCGCAATTTAGACCATAATGGGCGCGCTGCCGGAGACGCGCCTAAAAGTCCTAGCTGTGAATGTAAATTCACTGATTAGGATTGAACGAAGAGCCAATATGTTCCAATTGTTGAAAGATTACAGTCCCGATGTGTTTATGGCTAGCGAAACTAAGCTAAACCACAAACATAAACTGACTCATAAAAATTACAATATCGTAAGAAGAGACCGGCCCGACTCCACTCAAGGGGGTGGTGTCGCTCTCTTTATACGAAAAGGCATTAATTATAAAGTCATATACAACAATGAATTGCGAAAGCTCAAGACGCTAGAAGTTTGCGTTGTATGCATCTCTCTCACTCAAGGGAAGCGGATGTATATGATTGCGGCTTATGCGGCTGGAGCTCCGCAGGTTACTTACTTTGCTTCAGAACTCGAGATTCTTTTTAGGGAACTGAAACTGAGCTTGGAAGAAAACTATTTCATCTTGGCCGGTGATTTGAACGCAAAACATGAAGATTGGGGAAATCAACATAGTAATCCCAGAGGTAACCATCTTTTTAATTTGATGAATCTTTACAGCGTTGAATATGGCGTCGACCTGCTGGCTACTGAAAAGCCATCGTATCCAAGAAGCGACTCCTTTCTGGATCTTTTGCTGTACGACACAAGACTGACAGTTACAGACAAAGTGGTTAATCACCCTCGAAACTGCTTACAGACAATCGAGTACGACAGTGATCACTGCGGACTGGCTGCTGTAATGCAGATTCCGAACGAACGCGTGGAGTTGGAGGAATACGTAGCAACGCATTCTTACAATTACAGTAAGATGCGCTGGCCTCGTTTCACCAACGTCCTAGCGAGAGAACTTCGTTCGAGTGACATAGCCCCACCAAACAACAGAAACCTGACAAATACAGAAATTGACCAACATTTACAACAGATGGACGAAACAATAAAACGAACAATGGAACGGACAATACCAAAGTACAAAGAAAGGGACCAAATGGACGCTTACAGAAACGCGACTATTGACGCACTACGTAAGCACAAGAGTGGCTTACTGACAAGACTCAAAAACTTGTACAGACGACTTACAGACCCACACGACTTGGAGGTTAGGACACTGAAGTCGTCAATAAAAAATGTCAATCTGTTGATTAAGGAGAACTACAGGTTATCAATTAACAAGTACTGGGACCGCAAGATCCGGTCAGTTAATTCCAGTGACCCTAGTATGTTCCCGAAAATCAACAAGATATTCAGGAAAAAGAACGACAATGACCTTCCGTGTCTGAAACTCCAAAGAACTGAAGAGAACAGAGACGTACTCATGACAGCGCAAATAGATCCAGAAGAAGCCATCTTTGACGATGACTTTTATATAATTGAAGATCCGAAGGAAAAAGTGGAGGCGGTGGGAGCTGCTTTCCAGCAAGTGTACAAGGTGAATGTTAGCATTCGCCCCAACCACGACCTGGAAAACAGAGCCCTACTTAATCACTTTTACCTTCGAAATGATATAACACATTGGCGATCTGAGAACCGCGGTTTTATGCGGTTCGATGACGATTCCTTGGCAAATGCCATAATCGCCGAGCAAACGGGACCAAGTCCCCTGTTAGTGACGAAGATTGAGCTTCAGCTCATCTTCAACTCAATAAAAAATAAAAAGTCAGCAGGTGTCGATGGTATATCCAACGTTGTACTAAGACATTTACCGATGGAAGCAATTGACATTTACACCACACTCTTCAATAATGCACTGAATAATGCATATTATCCAGTGCATTGGAAGACCGCTGTGGTTCATCCTCTCCCGAAAAAGGAAAAGGACAACTCCAACCCGTCAAATCTTCGGTCGATAAGTCTTCTTCCGAGCATCAGCAAAGTTTTCGAAAAAATCATTAATAGGGCTCTGACTAAGTGGGCTGCGGACAACAAAATAATTCCGGATAACCAGTTCGGGTTCAAGGCGGGCCATGACACAATTCATGCTGCGTCTAAACTCGTTTCTGATATCCAATGGAATAAAACAAAACAACAATGCACAGGTGCTGTTCTGGTTGATTTGGAAAAGGCCTTTGACACCGTATGGTTAGAGGGTCTTTACCTAAAACTGAGCAGGCTTGGCATAAGCAAGCCATTGTTGTATATACTTTATGATATGCTTAACGGTAGAAAGTTTGTTGTCAAAAGTGGCAATGTAACTTCTACCAAAACATTCTTAATTAAAAATGGTCTTCAACAGGGAGCGGTGAATTCGCCGATTCTCTTCAGCATTTACACCAGCGATCTGATAGGTAGTCTTACAAAGGCAATTGCGTACGCCGACGATCTTATTGCGTACAGAACGGCCCGAAAGGTTGAGGTTATTAGAATTCTCTTGCAGCGTGATTTCGACAAGATTCAGCGATATTGCGACGACTGGAAACTGAAAATAAATGTCCATAAGTCGGAGACAATTCTGTTCCGGACTCCGTTGGCTATGGCCACGAGGGATACGTGCAAGAATTGGCGCAAGATGGTTATCGTTGATCTTCACGGGCAGCCATTAGCGAGCAAAAGTGTAGTGAAGTACCTCGGTATCTGGTTAGATCAGTATTTATATTTCGACAGACATATAAATGCTGCTCTGACCAGGGCCAGAGGAGCCTTCGCTCTGACGAAAAGGCTGTTTTTTAGCAGTCGGCTTGACCCCAGAGTGAAGGTAATTTGCTACATGGCCCTCATACGGCCGATGATCGTTTATGGTTGTCCTGTGTGGTTCAACGTTGCCCCTTCCCAGATGGAGAGGTTTCGGGTGTTCGAGCGGCAGTGTTTACGACGCTGTACCGGCTTATATCGAACAGCCGAATCTTCTTACGTGCACTACTATTCCAACGAGGTCCTATACAACGGGGCTCGAATCAACAGAATTGACAATTTCGTGATAAAACTCGTTCGAGGTCACATTGCAAGAGCTATGTCTTCGAACAACAATTTAATTTTCGGGGCGTTCTACCCGAACGACGAATATTTTGAAAGTGCACGCTTGAGCGGCTTCATTCCACCAGAGGCATTCCTCTTTTTAGATA
Organism: Eupeodes latifasciatus; assembly: GCA_920104205.1. NCBI lineage: Eukaryota > Metazoa > Arthropoda > Insecta > Diptera > Syrphidae > Eupeodes > Eupeodes latifasciatus. The sequence goes on along the minus strand of OV049925.1, from coordinate 114,009,942 downwards.
GATGCGGTCTGATACAGGATAGATTGGCAGTTCCGTTAATCTACCACGTCAGACGACGAACCGTGGATAGGCGACTCCTGTACAATCGGGACGTCATGGCACAAGGCGGAGCAGAGCTCCTTCGATTCAGTAGGGCTGTGTCCGAACGGGACCGAACTGATAAGGTGAAGCAGGAGAACCAGTTTTGGTGGCTTCAATCGGCACTTGATAGTGAGTAGTCGGGATGGGGTTTTAAGCCTTGGCCGGCTTACATACTTGTTTTATAGTTTTAGGTTTTAGTTTTAAGTAGAATAGGCATGGTGCAAAAAAAAAAAAAAAAAAAAAAAACACAAAAAAAATACAAAAAATAAAAAAAAAAAAAATAAAATAAAAAAATAAAAATAAAAAAAAAAAAAAAACATGGAATAATAAAAAAAAAATACAAAAAAAGACAAAATATGAAAAACAAGAAACGTTAGATAGTTAGATTTGCTGCTGTGGTTGTTCTAGTTTTAAGTAGTTTATAGGTAGAATAGGTAGTTTAAGTTAGCTTTAAGTTTTATATTAAGGACCTTATTTTAAGTAGTTTTTAAGTAAAATAAAAAAGGATATTGACATTAGTTTTTTCTAAATTTTCTAATGAAGACAAAAATAAATAAAATGAATTGAAGTTAAATAGATCTTAGGGCCGAAAGGCATTAGCATTAAGTATTATTGTTTAACTTAGAGTGTCCGTATGGGACCAGTAAGTTAGTTGTAAGTTATGGTTAATTAGGCTAGTTTTATGAATTTTTGTCTAGCTTTAAGATAGATTTAAGATTGAATTAATAAAAATGAATTGAAAAAAAAAAAAAAAAAAAAAGTGCGTTGGACTGTCATGCAAGGGGTCTTGGGTTCAATCCCTGCCTGTGCCACCTAACTTTTTTCACGGGTACTGCCTCTTGCGAGGAATTGACAAATTCTCCAAGAGTAATTCTTGTCATGAAAAGTGCTTTCTCAAACTAGCCGTTCGGATTCGGCATATAAACTGTAGGTCCCTTCCATCTCTGACAACATTACTCGCACACAGGGATGGTTGAGAGTTGTAAATCACTCGGCCCTGGTTCTCCATGGACTGTTGCGCCACCTAAAAAAAAAAAAAAAAAAATTGATAGTGGGTAGTCGGGATGTTTTAGGCTTTAGTTTTATGTAGAGTAGGCATGGTGGCACAAATAAAAAAAAAGGAGCTGGGATGCGACCCACACTGATAACTTCCCATCCCGTCTGTCGATTTGTCTACTATTTTTTGTAGATTTTATTTTATTGAATATCGAAAATAATATTTTCTGTGAAATAAAATAAGTTTGAAGCCAATATTTTTAATTTTTGAAAAAGCTATTTGAGTCGAAAGTAAATTTTTACCAAGTTTTTGTATTGTTGTTTTTTTAGGTTTTTATTTTTTTGTAAAAAAACTGTCAACTCGATTTTTTCAAAATTTTACTGAATGTTGACAACAATATTTTTTGAAAGATAAAAGTAGTTTAAAACCAATAACTCAAAGTTTTGAAAAGATATTTGTGTCGAAAGTCAATTTTTACCAAGTTTTATTAATTTTTTTTTTTGGTTTTTATATTTTTTGCAAAAAAACTCTCAATTTGATTTCTCTCAAAATTTTTTCTTATAAGATAAAATAAGTTTGAAGCAATAATCTCAAGTTTTTGAAAAGATATTTGAGTCGAAATTCAATTTTTACCAACTATGAGTAATGTGTTTTTTTGGTTTCAATTTTTTATAAAAAAAACTGTCAATTAGATTTTTCTCAAAATTTTGACAACAATTTTGATGACAAAAAAATCATTTTTCGTTGCACAAAATTGTTTTGGAGATGAAATCATATTTTAGTCGTAAAATTTTCGAGGTGATAATTTTTTTTTCAGTTTTTTTGATTTATAAAAAAAAACCGTTAGTTGGATTTTTTTTCCCAAAAATATACTTGTTTTGTATCACGTTACAATATATAATATAAAATTTAATTCAAGTCTCTAGCGTCATTGGTTCATGAGATATTTAGGTTTAACCAACATTTTCATCTTTTTTTTAAACTGCTATGGTAAAAAAACCACCCACGCAATTTTCTTGAGTGCCCTTTCTGCATCTTTCTGCCTTATTATCTGTATAACAAAATTTATTTGAAGTCGATATCTCTTCTGGTTCTTGAGCTATGGACGATGAAAAAAACGTCGCGGACGTACGAACGTACGTACAGTACACACGTACGAACGTACGTACATACGCACGCACAGACATTTTTCTAAAAATCTTTTATTTCGACTCTAGGGACCTTGAAAATTTTCAATTTGACAAATCCGACCCATTACAATATTTTCCTATGGGAAGTTAAAAAAACAATAATTAAAAAAAAATACAAAAAAAAAACATGAAATAAAAAAAAAGGAAAACAAAAAAATGTTATATAGTTAGATTTGCTGCTGTAGTTGTTCTTGTTTTAAGTAGTTTATAGGTAGAATAGGTAGTTTGAGTTAGTTTTAAGTTTTAATTTAAGGACCTTATTTTAAGTAGTTTTTAAGTAATGAAAAAAGATAGTGAAATTAGTTTTTTTTGTATTTTTCTAAAAAATAAAAAATACATAAAATGAATTACAGTAAAATAGATCTTAGGGCCGAAAGGCATTAGAATTAAGTATTAGTGCTTAACTTAGAGTGTCCGTATGCGACCAGTAAGCTAGTTGTAAGTTATGGTTAATTAGGCTAGTTTTATGAATTTTTGTCTAGATTGGACTGTCATGACAGAGGTCCTATGTTCGATCCCTACCTGTGCCATCTAAAGTTCTTCTTGAAATTTATAAAATTTAATATAAAAATGTTGCAGCTTTTTCACAGTTTTCACAACTTATTTGGTTTGTCGTCGGTTTTCGTAAAGCACCATTCTCGGGTAAGATTATTTCTGTAGTAGACCTAAGTGTTAACAAAAACCCAGATGTGTCCATTTTTTGTTGACCTTTTGAACCTAGGCATTCTACAAAATTGACAATTAAGTATTCTGCATTAAGGCTTCAAACTTTATAGAGTTTTTTTAGTTCAGTTAAATTTTATACTTCATTCATCACTTCTTGCGTTCTTAAAATTCTTCAAAATGATGATTTTCACCTCGAAGGTTACTCTAATAAAAATGATGGGTTCCGAAAATCCAAGAATTCTTGTTTAAAAGTTTCTCTTTTCTCAACGTGTTAATGTTTATTGTGGTTTTCGGTCTGGGTGTGTGGTTATTGGTTATTTTGGAATAGAGGTGGGTGGAGCTGTTATTTTAAAGGAATTACGTGACATAGCTATGATTTTAAAGGCCAAAATTAGAAAATTTTTTATAAAAGTCAAACCAAATAAATCAGAAGATATGTACTTAATAAGTTTAACACTTAATAAAGGGTGTCCCAAAATTAACGCAAGCTTTGAATTAAATAGAAAACGCCGTTTTTAGTCTTTTGATAGTTATATTTTTATTGACTCGTAAAGTACATAGGATAGGGTTATGTATGGAATAACACATCGGACAAATGGCCTCCACGGCTTTGCATGCACATATGCGCACTCTTTTGTTGAAATTTTCCATGACCATTCTGCATAAATGTGGCTGAATTTCGTTGATGCAGCGTTGAATCTCGTCCTTTAATGCACGGGTGGTTGTGGGCTTGTTGACATAGACTTGTGATTTCAAATAACCCCATAAAAAGAAGTCTAATGGTGTTAAATCACACGATCTAGGAGGCCAATTTTGATCACCGAAACGAGAGAGTACACGACCTGCAGTAATTGAATTGTTTCACAGGCTGTATGACATGTGGCACCGTCTTGTTGAAACCACATATTGGACACATCAATATCATCCAATTTTGGCAGAAAGAACTGTGTAATCATGTCGCGATATCGAGCACCAGTAACATTCACTGCTTGACCAGCATCATTTTCAAAAAAATATGGCCCAATTATGCCTCCAGCACAAAATCCACACCATACAGTCACGCGTTGTGGGTGCATTTGTTTTTCGACAAACACATGTGGGTTCTCCGAACCCCAAATGCGGCAATTTTGGCGATTGACAAAGCCATCAAGATGAAAATGTGCTTTATCGCTTAGGATGATTTTGCTCGAAAAATCAGGGTCCATTTGTTGATGTTCAATAATCTATTCAACGAACTCTCTTCTCTGTCCATGGTCATTAGGCTTCAATTGTTGTGTTAATTGAATTTTGTAAGCATGAAGACACAGATCTTTGGTGAGTATACGCTGTAGAGCGGTTCTTGAAATTTGCAATTCTTGTCCACGACGTCGAATTGAGGTTCCTGGATTGTCAGCAACACTCTCACGCACTGCTTCGACATTCACATTTGAACGGCTTGTTTTTGGAAGACCAGTGTGTTTGGCGTCTCCAACGGATCCAGTCTCCATGAATTTTTCAATTAATCTCTTCACAGTTGACGAAGTTAAAACACTATTCCGACCATATTTTGTATGAAATTTTCGAACTGCAGCCGCTAAGCTTTCACTATTTTTGAAATATTCTTTAATAATAAAGACACGTTGTTCTCTCGTGTAACGCTCCATTTTTAATAACCCTATACTGTTAGCTGTCAAATTGCTTTTTTTTCAGGGTTGCCAACACTTCACTGCCCAAATGGCGGCAAATTCAAATCTTGCGTTAATTTTGGGACACCCTTTATAAGCGATTTTTACTAAGCTGGTTGACTACATGTTAGTTACTACTTTAGTACCTATGTCATTTTAAGATAACAAGAAATTCAAGAAAACTCACAGTTGTCGATAAATATTGATACAAATTCAGTTCACTGCCCTTTAATTTTTGTCCAAATTAAAGCACTATTTATTAAATTTGTATAGAATATACAAATTGAAGTTCCCAAAGTTTATTTTGGTTTTGGAATTTTTTCGAAGTGAATATCTAATTTTTCTAGAGTAGTTGGAATATTCTATGATTTTTCTGGTAACTGCAGTTCGAAACTGTACCTCAACATCTCATGATGATTTCATCTCCAAAACAATTTTGTGCAACGAAGAATAATGTTTTTGACATCTGATAAAATTTTGAGAAAAATCGAATTGACAGTTTTTTTACAAAAAATAAAAACCTAAAAAAAAAATTAAAAAAAGTTGGTAAAAATTGAGTTTTGACTCAAATATCTTTTCAAAACTTTGAGATATTTTCTTTAAACTACTTTTATCTTTCAAAAAATATTGGTTTCAACATTCAGTAAAATTTTGAAAAAAATAGAATTGACAGTTTTTTTACAAAAAATTAAAAACCGAAAAAAAAATTAACAAAAGTTGGTAAAAATTGATTTTCGACTTAAATATCTTTTCAAAAATTTGAGATTATGGCTTCTAACTAATTTTATCTTATAAGAAATATTGTTTTTAACAGTAGGAAAAATTTTGAGAAAAATCGAATTGACAGTTTTTTTACAAAAAATAATAACCTAAAAAAAAAAAATAAAAAAAAAGTTGGTAAAAATTGAGTTTTGACTCAAATATCTTTTCAAGACTTTGAGATATTGGCTTTAAACTACTTTTATCTTTCAAAAAATATTGTTTTCAACATTCAGTAATATTTTGAAAAAAATAGAATTGACAGTTTTTTTTACAAAAAATTAAAAACCGAAAAAAAAATTTAACAAAAGTTGGTAAAAATTGATTTTCGACTTAAATATCTTTTCAAAAATTTGAGATTATGGCTTCTAACTAATTTAAACTTATAAGAAATATTGTTTTCAACATTAGGACAAATTTTGAGAAAAATCGAATTGACAGTTTTTTTACAAAAAATAAAAACCTAAACAAAAAAATTAATAAAAGTTGGTAAAAATTGATTTTCGGCTCAAATAGCTTTTCAAAAATTAAAAATATTGGCTTCAAACTTATTTTATTTCACAGAAAATATTGTTTTTTATATTCAGTAATTTTTTTATAAAAATCCAACAGTCCGTTTTTTCATAAAAAAAAATAAAATCTACAAAAAATAGAACGCAAATTTGGTAAAAATTGATACATTTAGACAAACTTTTAAGCAAGACAAATCGATAGACGGGATGGGAAGTTATCAGTGTGGGTCGCATCCCAGCCTCTTTTTTTTTTATTCTTTCATTTCTTCGAAGTGTCTGCTTTTTTTATCCATCTGCGTCTGGCACATCATTTAAATCTCTAACCTTATAAGATTTAAGTGATTCTAGGATTGTTGCTTTGATTAATAGGTTTGAGCAATTGACGACTATATTACCCAAAATGTTCAAGACGAGACATTTATGTATGTATGTACATATGTATATTATTTTATTTAAAAAAGATCTTCGTTCGATGACCTTTGTAAAAAAAGAGTCAAAATTGTCTACATTTTAAAACTCATTTTCGTTTAGGTTTTTTCGTTTTCGACATAAAACGCATATGTTTTAATTTTATGTTTAAGAATCTAGCTTGATTATAAAGATAAAGGTTCTGCTGCTGCACAAAACAAAAAACCTACAAAAACAACAAAAAAACGATGAGAAATTGTATTCGACTGAAGTTTTAGAAAAATCGACAGTTGGATACGGATGGGAAGTTTTCAGCGTGAGTCGCAAACTCTATATTTTTTTATATTTTATTTTCAATTACAAATTCACAATTTTGACATAAAACACATACATACATATGTAAGTTAAATGTTCGAAATCGGATCATATTTTGTTTTTTATTTTTTTAACTTCCCATTGGAAGTTATTGTAATGGGTCCGATTTGTCAAATTCAAAATTTTGACATTTCTCGACGTTTCAAGGTCCCTAGAGTCGAAATAAAAGATTTTTAGAAAGATGTCTGTGCGTGCGTGTGTACGTACGTCCGTATGTCCGCGTGGCCGTACGTTCGCGACGTTTTTTCGTCGTCCATAGCTCAAGAACCAGAAGAGATATCGACTTCAAATAAATTTTGTTATACAGATAATAAGGCAGAAAGATGCAGAAAGGGCTCTCAAGAAAATTGCGTGGGTGGTTTTTTTTACCATAGCAGTTTAAAAAAAAGGTGAACATTTTGGTTAAACCTAAATATCTCTTGAACCAATGACGCTAGAGACTTGAATTAAGTTTTATATTATATATTGTAACGTGATACAAAACAATTATATTTTTGGAAAAAAATCCAATTAACGGTTTTTTTTATAAATCAAAAAAACTGAAAAAAAAAATTTGTCACCTCGAAAATTTTACGACTAAAATATCATTTCATCTCCAAAACAATTTTGTGCAATGAAGAATAATGTTTTTGATATCTGATAAAATTTTGAGAAAAATCTAATTGACAGTTTTTTTTACAAAAAATAAAAACCTAAAAAAAAATTAATAAAAGTTGGTAAAAATTGATTTTCGACTCAAATATCTTTTCAAAACTTTGAGTTATTGGCTTTAAACTACTTTTATCTTTCAAAAATATTGTTGTCAACATTCAGTAAAATTTTGAAATAAATCGAATTGACAGGTTTCTTACAAAAAATTAAAAACCGAAAAAAAAAATAAAAAAAGTTGGTAAAAATTGATTTTCGACTCAAATATCTTTTCAAAAATTTGAGATAACGGCTTCTGACTAATTTTAACTTATAAGAAATATTTATTTCAACATTCGATAAAATTTTGAGAAAAATCGAATTGACATTTTTTTTACAAAAAATAAAAACCTAAAAGAAACAATACTAAAACTTGGTAAAAATTTACTTTTGACACAAATAGCTTTTCAAAAATTACAAATATTGGCTTCAAACTTATTTTATTTCACAGAAAATATTGTTTTCGATATTTAGTAATTTTTGTATAAAAATCCGCTTTTTCATAAAAAAATAAAATCTACAAAAAATAGTACGCAAATTTGATAAAAATTGATACATATAGACTAACTTTTAAGCAAGACAAATCGACAGACGGGATGGGAAGTTATCAGTGTGGGTCGCATCCCAGTCTCTTTTTTTGTATATCACATTGCAACCACATTTCAAAACTGTCAACAATATTTTTTAGACAACCTTTTCAACAACGGGAAGTAATCCTTTCACTCAAAAGTCAAACCCAAAGTGTTAAACTTCTTCAAATGACAACAGCTTGACGTATCTACATATATTTTATTTTGCGTCATTTGCATTTTTAAAAATAGAAAAGAAAAGCCATTACTTATGTATATTGTACATTCAAAACCATCCATATACTATCTATATCCCCTCAGGGAAATTTATTCAAATATCAGTTAAATATTAAAAATTCGAAAAAAAAAAATATTTCATTTGAATGCCACCACGACCAGAACACCCGCGTCTTCATTAAGTTTCTGCTATATTCACGCTGTGTCGCTTCGTTGTCGTCATTATGATGTCATTGAATCTTATGAATTCGAAGACGAAAAGCTACCATTGCAACGTGACGCCTCAAGAGTGCAAAATTTGTATTAAATAGAAAAAAGAATGACAACAACAACTTCAGACGCAGAGCCCGGGTTTCTCATTGCTCATTTACTATATAGGTTTACTCTACTCCGTGCCGTCTTGACTTTTTTTTGTATTGTTTCAAATTGCTATTTCTTAACCGTTAGCAGCACACTAAACGAACTCATTTGGTATTCATATACTGCCATTTTTGTAGGATAAAGACAATTCAAAAAACTCCTTTAGACCAGCGCCAGCAGAAGCGGCCACCAGGGCACCAGGCACCGGAGCCAGAGCCAGAGCAAGAGCAAGAGCCATAACCGGAGCCGGAGGTAATGACACGCCATTAAAATGTTTCCATTTTTAATATTGATATTTCCATGTCGAGTGCATCGTCAGTTTGTTCCGTTTTATTCAGTACACAGTACAGATACAGTACAGACGTAGATACAGTGGAGTGGCCTAAATTTAATCGAGCATAAAGTTGAGCAGATACACTTGATGTGCTCTGCATGTTTAAATTTTGTTTATGTCTACTGCTGCTGCTGCCGCGTTGTGCTGTGGCTGATTCTTTTTGTGCCAGTTCAGTAGCCAACCAATCGCTTTGGCCAGTGCCAAGATATAGAGATGAAGAAAGAAAGTTAAAAAATAATGGCTCGAATAAAAATTTAACAAAAATATGAAGCGCACCCAACCAAATGTAGAGAAGTGAAAAATTATGCCACTTAACATTTTTTCGTTCGTCTTTAGTTTCTGGTCTCAATGAGTACGCATTAAATCTTAAAGAAATGTGCATTACATTTAATTATACTCATAACATTTTATGAACAAGAACTCTATTTAATTTTGAAACATTTTTGAAAAACTTATTCAAAGAAAAATTAAAAGACTTTTGAGTTTCATATGATTTATGTTGGTAGAAAAGAAATAACTTACGATGTAATTTTAGAAACAACGGATGTTTTTTTAGACGTGTTGTTTTTAATATGGTAATCCTTTTTTTGGAGTTGGTCTTTTTGACAGCTGTCACTTGATTTATTCTCAGTTTCATTCCATTCCAGTTTATTATGAAAACTTTTGAATAACGTTTAAAAATCGTCCACATTTATTACCAATCCGTGCCCGTCTGTCGATTTTTTCTAAAACTTCAACAAAATATTAATACTAATAGTTTGTGTAAAAGACAAAAATTTATTTTTTTTTGTTGTTTTTGTGTTTTGTTAAAAAAGTTGTCAATTGTAATTTTCTAAAAAAAATAACTAAAAGTTAGCAACATTTTTTTGATATGATACAATAAGTTTGATTTTATTAATTGTTTCTGTTTCCGAAATTTTTATTCGAAAACCAATTTTTTATCAATTTAAGCAGACAATTTTGAAAGCTTTTATTTCTTATAAAAAAAACCGATTGGATTTTTCTAAGAACATTATCATACGTTAGCAACAAAATTTTGCAAAGAATTAAATAATTTTAAAGTCAATATTTTCATTTATTTTAGAGATATTCGATTTGAAAATCAATTCTTAAAAATTGTGTGTAATATTTTTTGAAATTTTTAATTTTTATAAAAAAAAAACAGTCGATTAATTTTTTTAGAAAAAAAATTCTAAATATTAAAGACAAAGTTTTGAATAAGATAGAATAAATAGTTAAAAATTAAATAGTTTTGTTTTTGTTTTTTGCTGTAAAAATCTACCTTTGATTTTCGTTAAAATTTTACCAGATGTCAAAAAAGTTATTCTTTGATGCATAAACTTATTTAGATGACACATATTTTTGAGTTATTATAAAAGCTTTCGTCATAATATGAAAATAAAATTCGATAGCAATATACATATGTAGATTCGGGAGATATTTGAGATCAGCCAAATTTATCGCTTTGTTTTTTTAAAATTATTAAAGTAAAAAAAAGACACTCATCCGAGTTTTTTAAAGCCCTTTGCATACATTTTGATATTATTATTATTTTTTTTTTTTGAAGTCGATATCTCTGTTGGTTTTTTGAGTCATGGCCTACAAAAATATGTGTAAGATCAAAACGATTACAACAAGTTTCTATGGAAAGTTAAAAATTAAACAGAATTAAGGCTTAAATGGACAATGATGTTTGCTTCCTGCGGCTTTGAAGTTTTTTTTTTCACTTGAATAACTAGACTCATTAAAAAGGTTATATTCAGCCTCAATGTAATACTTTATTTTTTTATTTAATATATTTAACTTCCCACAGGAAGTTATTGTAATGGGTCCGATTTGTCAAATTCAAAATTTTGACATTTCTCGACGTTTCAAGGTCCCTAGAGTCGAAATAAAAGATTTTTAGAAAGATGTCTGTGCGTGCGTGTGTACGTACGTTTGTACGTCCGTACGTCCGTATGTCCGTACGTCCGTACGTTCGCGACGTTTTTTCGTCGTCCATAGCTCAAGAACCAGAAAAGATATCGACTTGAAATAAATTTTGTTATACAGATAATAAGGCAGAAATATGCAGAAACGGTGGTTTTTTTACCATAGCAGTTTAAAAAAGGTGAAAATGTTGGTTAACCCTAAATATGTCATGAACCAATGACGCTAAAGACTTCAATTAAATTTTATATTATATATTATTTTTGAAAAAAAATCCAATTAACGTTTTTTTTTATAAATCAAAAAAACTGAAAAAAAAAAAATTGTCACCTCGAAAATTTTACGACTAAAATATGATTTCATCTCCAAAACAATTTTGTGCAAAGAAGAATAATGTTTTTGAAGTCTGATAAAATTTTGAGAAAAATCGAATTGACACTTTTTATAAAAAATAAAAACCTAAAAAAAAAACATTACTCAAATTTGGTAAAAATTTAATTTCGACTCAAATATCTTTTCAAAAACTTGAGATTATGGCTTCAACCTTATTTTATCTTATAAAAAATATTGTTGTCAATATTCCGTAAAATTTAGAGAAAAATCGAATGGACAGTTTTTTATAAAAAATAAAAACCTAAAAAAAATTAATAAAAGTTGGTAAAAATAGACTTTCAACTCAAATATCTTTTCAAAACTTTGAGATATTGGCTTTAAACTACTTTTAACTTTCAAAAATATTGTTGTCAACATTCAGTAAAATTTTGACAAAAATTGAATGGACAGTTTTATTTACAAAAAAATTAAAAACCTAAAAAAAATTTAACAAAAGTTGGTAAAAATTGATTTTCGACCCAAATATCTTTTCAAAAATTTGAGATTATGGCTTCCACCTAATTTTAACTTATAAGAAATATTGTTTTCAATATTAGGAAAAATTTTGAGAAAAATCGAATTGACAGTTTTTTTTACAAAAAAATAAAAACCTAAAAAAAAATTATAAAAGTTGGTAAAAATAGTTTTTCGACGTAAATATCTTTTCAAAACTTGGAGATATTGGCTTTAAACTAATTTTATCTTTAAAAAATATTGTTGTCAACATTCGATAAAATTTTGAGAAAAATCGAATTGACAGTTTTTTTTACAAAAAATAAAAACCTTAAAAAAAAAACAATACTAAACTTGGTAAAAATTTACTTTCGACTCAAATAGCTTTTCAAAAATTATAAATATTGGCTTCAAACTTATTTTATTTCACAGAAAATATTGTTTTCGATATTCAGTAATTTTTTTATAAAAATCCAACAGTCCGTTTTTTCATAAAAAAAAATAAAATCTACAAAAAATAATACGCAAATTTGGAAGGAATTGATACATATAGAAACTTTCAAGCAAGACAAATCGATAGACGGGATGGGAAGTTATCAGTGTGGGTCGCACCCAATCCTCTTTTTTAGTCTTACAAAGCTCTTACAAAGCTCTTATTGGCCTCTATATAAAAACCCTTAAATAATCCTTGGGTGGAGTTACGGAAAATCCTCAACCACGCAAATGATGTTTTACGAGCTTTTAGACATTCTTCGTCAAACCACGGTTCTTTTCTTGTATTTTCTTTCATTTGGCTGAGTCCTTCTTGTGGGTATGAGGCTTTGACAATCCGTTCTAAGAGAGAAAAGTCCTCGATTTGAAGTGATTGGAGTTGCAAGTCTAGAGATCTTCGATACTTCTGAGCCTTAGCCTCTTTCCATTTGAGTTTGGGCAGGAGCCGCATAAAGTCTATTTCCTCATCATTCTTAGTTTGAATTTGTATTGTCAGAACAATAGGAAGGTGGTCTGAATATCACTAATCACTAATCACTAATCTCAACATTTTTCACGAACGGTTCCCAATCTTCTCCAAATTGGTTTTATTTCAGTTTGAACAGAAACTTTGCATACGCTCATGCTCGCATCTACCCTAAATCCTATAGTCTTCTAAAGGGGAAGGGGCTTGCATACCTCATCGCAAAAATCTCAAGAACAATTTGGCCTTATTTCACCTTTTCAAAGTGCAATATGACCAACTTCTAAAAATTGGTCTTATTTCCCCCTTTTGTCAAGTACAATAAGGCCATTGTTTTGTGTATCTAATAATAAAAAACAACAAACTCACACAATTTTTAATGTCGTCCTTATTTTTTATATAAATAGAGTTACCATATAGAAGTTAGTTATGATGGAGTTCATTTATGTTAAAGGTTAGCAAATATCATTTTTGAGACACAAGAGTTCACAAACATCAACAAAAAAAAAAGAAAACAGGAAATTTGTACAAAAGTAAAAAATCCGTAATTACTTTGAACAGTTCAAAAATGTTGCAATACTAAAATCAATTGTGTGGACTTTATTCCAAAAGCTGGAAAATCCAGTCACGTTAACCCTAAAGACTTAAGACCCATCAGCTTATCATCATTCCTTCTCAAAACTTTTGAGCGTTTGATCGATATTTACTTAAGGGAAAGTATTGATAAGTCCCTCCTTTCAAAGGCTCAACATGCCTACAACAAAGGGAAATCAGTTGAAACGGCTCTACACAGTATAGTACGTACAATCGAATATTCCCTCCATCATAAAGAGTACACCTTAGTTGCCTTTTTAGACATAGAAGGTGCATTTAACAATGTCGACACATCTGCAATTGCACGTGCATTGACATCTCTGAAGGTAGATAAGTCGATCAGCGAATTGATCAATCAGATGCTGATAAGCAGGATTATCAATTCAAAAATGGGCGATTTTACTACACAAAGGGGTGTCAGCAGAGGTACGCCACAAGGTGGTGTCCTATCCCCTCTCCTCTGGAATTTAGTAATAAATGAATTACTAACTACTCTAGAAAGAGAGGGATACAGAGTGTTTGCCTATGCGGACGATGTTGCTATTGCAATAACGGGTAAACATCCCAATATACTAAAAGAACTCTTACAAAACGCTTTAAATAAGCTCACCAGATGGACTAATCGGTGTGGACTAGGTGTTAACCCTCAAAAAACCGACCTTGTCCTCTTCACAAGGAAATACAAAGTCCCACACATTGACCCTCCCCTCATAAACGGTGTACCACTTAAATTCTCTGATCAAGCAAAATACTTGGGTCTCATTTTAGATAAGAAATTAAGTTGGAAACCTAATATCCAAGAGAGAATAAACAAAGCCACAGTAGCCCTGTTCTCCTGTAAAAAGGCCATTGGTAATAAATGGGGCCTACAGCCCCGAATTACGCACTGGCTATACATCTCGGTCATAAGACCGATCCTTACTCATGGAATAGTGGTATGGTGGACGGCGCTAGATACAGCGACAAATCGCGATAAACTCAGCAAAGTCCAACGAACAGCCTGCCTGTGTATGGGAGGAGCACTTCGCTCCACCCCCTCCGCTTCACTAGATGTTCTGTTCCATCTAATACCGCTGGACTTTTTCAGCAAGCAAACGGCCGCTAATACTGCCATACGGCTTCAGGCCTCCTCTCTGTGGATCAATAATGGAATTGGCCACACCACTATTTTGAACTCGTTCAGAACTATAAATAGTAATATTGACTACACCATACCCCATCCTCAGTTCAACAACTATAGCTTCAAAGTGACTATACCTCCCAGGTCTTCTTGGGAGAATACATCATTTTTGGACGATGGTCCTATAAACTTTTACACAGACGGATCAAAAACGGAGGATGGGGTTGGTGGTGGCGTATACTCAGATAGACTTAACTTAAGTCTCTCCTTTCGTCTACCCGATCATTGTAGCGTGTTCCAAGCTGAAATCCTGGCTATAAAAGAAGTCCTATCCTGGCTTAGAGAAAACGTAATATCAACAAATGATATACGCATCTTCTCGGATAGCCAAGCTGCGTTAAAATCCTTAGACTCTGTCTCTACAAATTCACTAACAGCCCTTAATTGTCGATCATCTCTTACGGAGATGGCTACACAGTTCAACATTCACCTTTTCTGGGTGCCGGGCCATAGAGACATTCCAGGAAATTGCAAAGCTGACGAACTTGCAAAAAGCGGAACAACTTTACCTCTGCTGGCTCACAATGCTAGCATAGGTATCCCCTTAGCTACATGTAAACTCATGCTAAAGCAAGATACCATAGAGAAAACAAACTTCAGGTGGAATAACACCACCACCTGTGTAGCGACTAAACGAATTTGGCCTAATCTTAGCGCCAAGCGCTCAAAACAATTAATCTCTCTGAGTAGATTGCACATTAGCTACGTTATAGGTGTCCTGACTGGGCACTGCTTAATAGGAAGACATGCTATTCGACTTGGAGCCCCTGCAAATGATTTTTGTAGGAGTTGCATGGACGAAGAAGAAGAGGAGACAATCTCTCATCTTCTGTGCACATGCCCTGCCTTATCACAAAGACGTAGAATCCATCTTGGAGACTACTACTTTAACGATACCAGTGATCTAAAAAATTCAGACATTACTTGTCTCCTACGCTTCATTCGAAGCTCCAATTGGTTCAACGAGTTAAGCTGATTAACTGATCCATGTGGTATCACAACGGACCATACTTTGGTCTAAGTGTGTTGGACGTCCCAAACCAACAGCCACTTTAACCTAACCTAACCTAAAATCAATGAGTTTCTTAAATTTTCCAATTAAGTTGATAAATTATTTAGTACTGTACAACTTTGGTTCATTAGCCAAAAGTTCTTCAATTTAAAAATTTTCTAAAGTTCTTATATCAATCTTCGTTAATTTGAATTAAAAAAAATGGTAAAAAGAAACAAATTTGAAAGTTTTAAACCCTTTTGACCAAATTTTTCATCCGTCACTGAGCAACATTCATATTTTTCTTTCAAAAATATTAACCTAAAATAACTGAAACTTGAATTTCCACATTTTAACTTCTTTACCATAACAAGCATCAGTTTACTTATTCAATTATCCTGCATAATTTTATTTAAAAAGTTAATTTCAAATTTAGATCAACAATTATTATTATTAGTTTAACAAAAATAAAATCCTTCTCTATTTTTTTATGGGTCTAATTAAGTACCTTCTACAACTTCTTTGAATGTTTTTTAAATGTAATTCCGTCTGACAAACTTATCATGTAAAGTGGGTGCTAAAAGCCAATCTAAATCTTTTTTAAGAATATATGCACTCGTATCTATAAAAACATATCTACACTAGTAAAACATTTACATTTATCTACAATATTCCATGTCTGAATCTTGTGCAAAAACTCTCCACTCCACACCGCACTCCTTTCGACATAGCACATAATATGAAACCCTAAGGCTATAACATAACATCCATCTAGAATGACCTAAACATTTAGATGGTAATTTTAGATATTTTCATTTTATTTTTTACCATAATTCTCCCTCTCCCCTCTCGCTTTGGTTGGCTTGCATACGTTCTAAACGAGTATAAGGACGAAAACTTTATCCAAACATTAATATAACTAAAGTTAAAAGAAAAAATCACGCTTACAAAAATACTTACCTACCTTCATACCAAAAGTAAAATGAAGAAAGAACAAACACAAAATCAACAAAAAGGACGAAAATTCTTTCACTCTGACAGAGCAGACAAATTTCCAAGTGAAAGAATTATTATTTTTTCCCTCTGAAAAGTTCAGGAAAATAGTTGGGCGAAAAAAAGGAAAAAGGACGAATGAGGATAAAATAAAAATAGTAAAGGAATTGCATTCTTGGTATGAGTTGAGATGGGGTAAAGCGCAAGGATATTATACTCGTATCCAGGACGAACGCGACAATATGAAGAGAAGCAAAGCGAAGCGAAGAGAAGAGAAAGAAGGAAAAAGTCATTGCTGCTGAGCCAAATGCAGGGAAGTGAAAAAGGATTCTAAGTTAAAAGAGTTAAATGCCCCAGGGCACCACAAGAAACCAGAACAAACATTTATTTTGAGAAAATCCAAAGATTCCCAAGCTGCCAAACCAGCATCAGCAACCATCAGCACCAACCAGCATCTACCATCCAGCATCCAGTATCAGGAGTGTGTAGTGTAAGAACAAAATAATTTTTAAAATAAGGATATGAAAAAAAGTAGGTAAACCTTCTTCCTAGAGAGAGAGAGAGGTAAGGTAAGGTAGGTAAGTTAAAGAAGGCGCATATCTTATTAATAAGTTTAAACTTGGATGATTTTGAATACACCTTATAGCTTCAGTCTCAGTCCTCAGAGAAAAAGAAGAATCTGCAAACCAAAAATATAATAACTTAAAAAAAGAAGTTAAATTCTTAACCTGGTTTCCTACGCGTAGAAACAGATAAATTCAAAAACTTTTTCATTTTTCAAAAAATTCAATGCAATGAGAGATAATAAAAAATTATAATATCTATGTATATCTGAATTTCAATTTATGAATATCATACGTTTTGAGCGGGCTGGAGTTGGGAGCTGCTGCGTTTGTCTTTAAAACTAAACACATAAATCTCTAATGGCACCCGGGGGATGCATTTGAAACAATGGAACTTCAGATAAAAGGTAGGTTAGGAATGATACCCCGTCCCCGTTTTCTGATGGGAAAATGAGAATTTATGTGAAGTTCGTGCGTACGTGCGTGTCTGCTGGCTGAGGGTGTTTGGTGATTAGGGCTAGGACCCGGATCCGTTCACACTTTGAAATTATTAGGTTGGGAACTTTGCATGGAATGTGTACTTAAAAATGTCAGCCTATACCAGAGGCGACAGTCGATGTTAGAGGATTGGTAAGGCAACGACGCGACGGATATGTAGAACACAAAGCTTGGAGGCGTTTTATATATACTCAACCTTCTTCAGTCCTTAACATATAGCAGACAATAAGTGAGACAAATAACAATAGTGCGGTAGATGGTAGATAGGTAACATGCAAATTTATATTCAATTGAAAGTACACTCCACCTCATTCGATTGACTTTTTTCTTTTATAATTAGCACACACTTAAAGATTTTTGTACACCTCCAAAGATATAGTCCGAACATGATAAAAAGAGGCAGGGGTTGGAAGGAGTTGTCGGTGTACTCTTTCATTGGTTTTGAATAATTGAACATTGCAATCATATAGAAAGATAGACAGTGGCAAGGAATTCCACATTCGCGTAGTACGGCTAAGAAAAGAATCTCTGTACTTCATACTACGGCCGAAATTAAGCTATCCTATAGAAGTGTTAGTATTACGATTAAATTGTTTAATAAGCGGAATGCAACTGTCTAATTTACTTGAGCATAGACCGTTAACGGTGAAAAAGGTTTAGGCAAGAAACTTTACAACGTTTTTCGAGTGACGTAATTAAGTTTATAATATTATAAATCATTTTAAAAGCTCTTCTTTGAATCCTGCTCAAGAAGATTAAGTAAGTTCCTGAAGCACTAGCCCAGAGATAGGAATTATACCCAAGTTTTGGACGTACATATATGGACTTTGTAGATTGTGGCCAGACCAGTAGAAGATACAAATCGTTTTCGAAAACGTTAGATTCCACGTGGTTTCATATTCCTATATGTCTATCTAGCCTATGATATTCTGTCCTCCTTAGAGGAGGGATGTAAGTCTGGGAACGAATATGAAAAGCAAAGATTGATATAGTCAGCAAAATAATTAATTGGATTAGAAGTTGGATATTGGAGATTATTTAAAAAAAAAAGTGAAGAAGAGTGTCGGAGAAAAGATGGAGCCCTGGGGCACACCATCATTTTCTGGCTCCGTCTAAAACAACTTGTACTGAGCTGTTCGAAAGAAAATTTTGAATCCCACGAAGAAGGGACTTTTTGATACTAAAAGCATGAATTTTTGGTACGAGATCAAGATACCAGGCTCTATATCAAAAGCCTTTGAAATATCAAGTGAAAAAATCTTACTTTCTCCAAAACGATGTACAGATTTATTTATATGCTCGGTGAAATGAACCATGAGATGAGAAAAGTGAACCTATTGCTAGGAAAGTTATACTGCTGGTCAGAAAATTAGGAAACTTTCATTGCTCAAGATATTTTTAAAGTTAAATGAATTAGCGTTTCCATGACCTTGACAATAGAAAACCTGAGTATGAAGAAGATTCACCTTTTTTTTTTAGGAATTTGCTGAACAAAAAATACTCTTTTTCAATTTTTTGGAATGAGCCCAAAAGAAAATGGATAGATGTAAAATCTTACGCAGGGGTTTTGCTATTGTAAAGAACATCTCTTCGGAATAATAGTAGCTTTTTTAGCTCTTTAATAAGAGGTTTTATTTTGAAAAATAAGTAAAATGTTTTTAAGAAAAGTCAATTACGATAAAATTAACATCGTAAAGAAGAAGTTTCGTAATAAGCAATGAAAAATGATATACATAAATCAAAGGGCCACCTGTGCAAAAACAGTTCTTTTGTGTCAAATTTTTCATGACTAATTTGCTAATTTGTAGCTTAAACTCTCGATAACATCACGAATTCGATCTTTAAAACCTTAAATAGATTGTGAAGCATTTTCATGAACCTTATCTTTTACGTGACCACAAAGAAAAAAGTCCAAAAGTGTTGAATCACAAGATTTCGATTTCCAATTGTCACGATCTCGTCAAAGATAACTTGGTTAGGAAGCTTTTCTTTCAAAATTGCGATTGGGGCAGGTTAAGCCGACTTGTTGATTATAAACGTTGAAGAAGGTTAAAATAGTACAATCAAACTACAGTAAGAGTTACACCGTGTTCATTTTCAAATAAGTAAGGTCCAATCACAATCACTTCCCCCAAAAAACTTTACCAACCAGTGACACGTTGAAGAATTAGACAGGAAAACAATCTTTAATTTCCGAGCCCAAAATACTACAATTTTTTATCGTTTCATTTTTATTAATGATGCAGTTTTAACTTGTCAAATGCTTAAAGATTACAGTTCAATAGTGACAGCGGTCTAAATAACGGTCTATTCACAATGAAGCATCTAATTGGAAAACCATTTATATCACATGATCCAGGCGGCGATGTATTAGAGAATCATTTAACATCTTTAATGTCTTTTCCATTAAATTGTCCTAAAAATAACGTTCCATTTTGTTTCTACAGAGGCTTCGACTGTAAAATGTCGTTTCTTTACATAAACTGAAATCAAAATTATCCAAATACGCCATAGGTACCAGTAAGTTAGTTTTTAGAGAGTTACTTGAAGATTATGAGGATTCCATTTGTCAAAAACAATGCATAGTTAGTTTGTTGATGAGGACTTTTTCAGCCAAAAATGATGAACTTATGTGTTTAATCAAATTAACGTTAACTTTGTTGTTATTTTGACATTGACAGTTCAGCCATTTTTGATTTAAGGGTGCATTCACATTTAAACTTCAATCATCAATTTATAATCTTTGAAAGGTAATACTATTTCAGAGAGTTTGAGTGTATTGTCTGTGGATTTTTATGTGACATTATAGTGGGCATACCGTTAAAAAGCATTCTATAAAATGGAGCGTATAAAGTATAGGTTAGATACCTAACCTAATGTATTATATCAAATGCACCCTCGGTTTTATTAATAGGAACAAAAGGAGGAAATTCATGTGTGGAATTTAACCTCCATATAATGCAAAAGGGAACAATCCCCTAGCAGCCAGCAATCGTACCAAATATATGTACGCACAAACTATTTTTTAAGCCGCAATGTGGTGTAAACTAAACCCACATCTCTTTATTGCAATTAGATTGTTGGTATGAATTAATTAGAAATTGATATATATATGTATATATGAGTTTGGAATTAAATTTTAAAATTGTTTTTGTTGAATTTATTTATGGTACCTACAAGTATAGATATACTCGTTAGTTTATTAATGCGGGATCTATGTTTTCAATTAAGTGTAATTATTATTATCTATTTAAATAAAGGAATTTCCACAAATACATACATTTAATCAGCTTTGAAACTATGGTTTTCAAAAATTGTATCAAAGCC
The DNA here is from genome assembly GCA_920104205.1 of Eupeodes latifasciatus. NCBI lineage: Eukaryota > Metazoa > Arthropoda > Insecta > Diptera > Syrphidae > Eupeodes > Eupeodes latifasciatus. The sequence goes on along the minus strand of OV049925.1, from coordinate 113,989,248 downwards.
TTTTGTTTTTTGATGAATAAATGTTTGGTTAATTATGGTCGATTGGTTTAATTTCTGTTGATTCTATAGTTTTGTGTAGTTCTAGTAAATATTTGCATTCGATTTAAAATTTCACTTTAACTGTGTAAATTAGCTATTTTCTTGCCAATTAAATACTTGACTTTGTATTTAATTTGTGATTTGAATTGTGGACATATTTTGAATTAACGAAAACCTGTTGACCTAATTTTGCTTATTTAATGGATTTTTTATCAGCTTTATTTTATACTCACTTTTGTTGAAAACTATTAATTCAAAATGAGATCGGAAATATTGACTATTGACTATTGACTATTGACTATTGACTATTGACTATTGACTATTGACTATTGACTATTGACTATTGACTATTGACTATTGACTATTGACTATTGACTATTGACTAATGACTATTGACTATTGACTATTGACTATTGACTATTGACTATTGACTATTGACTATTGACTATTGACTATTGACTATTGACTATTGACTATTGACTATTGACTATTGACTATTGACTATTGACTATTGACTATTGACTATTGACTATTGACTATTGACTATTGACTATTGACTATTGACTATTGACTATTGACTATTGACTATTGACTATTGACTATTGACTATTGACTATTGACTATTGACTATTGAATATTGACTATTGACTATTGACTATTGACTATTGACTATTGACTATTGACTATTGACTATTGACTATTGACTATTGACTATTGACTATTGACTATTGACTATTGACTATTGACTATTAACTACAGCTTTTGGTTATTTTTAAAATTTTGTTGAATATCGACCAAATATGAGCAAAAAAACTTGGATTATTTATAAGCCAAACATTGCAGCGCCCTGTCTGATATAAAAACGCATGCTATGAGTTAGTAGATACCTTTGTATTCCTTGTTTAATTGCTATCAATTATTTTAGAAATTCTAACTAACTATTATCTAGAGGTCGAACATCGATATTTATTTATTAAATGTTTAATTTAATTTAAACATTTTATATAACATAAGTGCAAATCACTGAACTTCTATAGCTGTAGCTTTTTTTTCTACGAAAATACTGACCCTGTAATAAAAAATTCTTTTTCATGGTTCATATTTTTCATGCCCAGAATCAGAATGATATTTAAACGATAGATTTTTTAATTTCAATAGAAAGAATTTATCGAGAACAAAAATGTTAAACTCGTAAATAAAATGTGAATCTATTCTTGGTAAAATTTAGCTTGGAAATATTTCTCTCTTTCGAACATTATAAATGTAAATAATGCTCAAAAGTTTGTCACAGAACTTCAATTCTCTGAACTAGTTTTGACTGCACCACAAATAACTTCAACTGCCTTCAAAAACAAACCTGCAATTCCAATTGACATGACACTCCACTTCTGCAACAATTTTAAACTTATTTAATTTTTTCCTACGAAAAACCAGACAAAATAAATGGATAAATATTTTTAGTTTACTTTAGTTTACTTCTAAAATGTTTAAATTAATATTTTTGACATATTTTACTGCATTATTTTGAAACAATTTTTCCAGGAAATCCTTTGCAAAAAAATCAAAAACATAAATGATAAATATTTACAAAATTGAAGACAAGCATCACCCACTTGAACATCAAACTAAAAACCATACACTTTTTACATTGACTTTTCAATTCCATCTAGTTGTAGTTTGGACCTTTCATTCATCTAGATTTCCAGGAAGGATAATAATACTAAAAGGACTTTTTTGATTAACATCAAAAAGCTTACTGTAACCATAACAGAAAATAAATCAACAACTTTCCAGGAAGTGTTGATAAATCATTTAAACCGAAACTAACCAAATTTTGTTTCTTCCTCTACATTCTCTTCAATTTTTTTTTGTAAGATTGTTTTGTGTATCCTTCAACGGCACAGCTTGTGTTTTGAATCCTTTTGTTTTCTGTCACTGCAATGCATCCAAAAATTGTCGATGCCCAGCTCAGAAAAATTCTACTTTTAGGGATTTATTTTTTAAAGTAATCTTTGGCATAGTGAAAAGGTTCTTTTTTTTTTGAAAAATTGAAAAAAGAATATCTTCTCAACCAAAACAATGCCCATATCTGCACCTCAATCGAATCAATAGCCACACTTGAATATTTTTTATCCTTCACCATCCCCCCTCCCCCTCTCAAACAAAAACCTAAAGACAAACGAACGGAGGATAAACTTAAATCAATGGGCATTGGGAATGGGCCAGAACTCTGGAGCTGAGCGGCTTTGTTTTCAAAAATCGAATAATATTGATGCTGTAAGCCTGCCATAGCAAGGATATTTTACATTCAACGTTCAGAACGAAGGCTTTTTATACTTTTGTTTTTAGGTTTTAAGGCTCATCAGTAGGTATAAGGAGGAGTTTTTCGGAATTCAAAGGAATACGATAGCGAGTATTTATCCTTCAACGACCAACCGACCGACCAAGGACGACCGACGCGACGAGCGACGCCTCCGACGACGACAACGATAACGTCGAAGGCTTATATGAGCTTTCTTGGTCTGGATCAGGATGTTCCTATGTACAGTTATGGGTTTGTGTAAATCTATTATAGGGATTTTGTTTGTAAAATTTATTATAATGTTTTATGGGTATGGGTGCCACCATATTATCGTCCTGAGAGTTATACCAACCTACACACTGCACAGCACAGCCCAGACACAGACACACCCCGGTTTCGATTAGGTCCAAAGTTGAACCTTGGCCGGCCATTTGGTATGACGGGCTTATGGGCATTAGTAATTTTGAAAACTGGGTCAGTAGGAGCTTATAATCGAAATTTATTTCATCCATAGTGTTTGTTATGGCTTTAAGGTTGCCTGCAGTGAATTGAACTGGGTCTGGGAGTGGTTTTGGTTTTTTGGGTAAGGGAAATTTCATACATTTTTGCAAAAGTATATATTTCCTCATTCAATTGAATATATTTCTCTCTAATAAAACCCAGCTTTATGGTGCATCCATACAAATTAATAAATAACGTTTAGATTTAGAGTTAAAAAAAAATCGACAATAATTTATCAGAGATACGTTCGATATTTTAAAAAAAATGACCCTACCTTGACTGTATCCATAGTTTATTTTATAAAAAATAGTAAATAAAACAAAAAAGTATTTATATGAACTTAATTGATGCAAATATTCCGAATAATCGATCAGATGTAGCCTCGTGAAATCCATAGATATCCTAGAGTATCTGAAGCTCCTATGAAGTGTGATGTTATTTGTTTCGGTAGAATAATAAATTAAAAACAAAATTCCAACCTCCATGGACGCAGATGTTATTTAAATTATGTGTTTTTAAGTTGAAAAAATTCAGTTAACCAAAATATAAACGCAAGTAATTATTCTGAATTTGACAACTCAATTTTTATACAATATCTATTTTTTAATTATATACATTTTCTTTGCAGTTATTTGTGTATACTTTCGTTTCATAAATTTTGGTTCACTTGTTTTTTGTTTGTTTATTTTATTGAAATATTTGTTTTGTATTTGCGATTCAATAAATATTTTTTTTTTAATCAAGTTCGATAGGTTTTTAATTTATTTGCGTTTTATTGGTTTGTTTTACAAATAAAATACTGATTTAACCGTATTTATTTTTAGTGATTCCATGCAAAAATGCAATTTCAAATGCAAATATGTAATTATTTTCCTTAAAAGTAACTGCATACTTTTTGCAATGCAAAAAGTCAATTTTCTGAGAATTTTTTAAGAGAACGAAAAATAACTATTTTTTTAACTTGAATTTTATAATTAATTTTTTAATATTAATTAATAACATGTAAAAACTTTTTACACACAATTTTGGAATATTAACGTGAATGCAATGATTGAAAAAATAATATAAACAAACTTCTTCTGGGAATAGTATCACAATTTTAAAAGTGTTTGTTATGAAGAGTAAGAGAATTTTTTAAAAATACAAAATTTATTAAATTTGGTAGTTGAAAACAAAATAAAAGAGGCTGGGATGCGACCCACACTGATAACTTCCCATCGCGTCTGTCGATTTGTCTTGCTTAAAAGGTTCGTTGGTTTTCGTGTTTTGTTAAGAAAGTTGCCAGTTAAATTATTCTTAAAAATTTTAAAATTACCAAGAATATTTTGCATATAATGAAATGGTATGATTTCAAAATCTATTTTTGTTAACGAGATTTTTAGTCGAAAATCAGTTTTTACCAATTTTAGTAGCATTTCTTGAAAGTTTTCACCTTATAAAGGGTGTCCCAAAATTAACGCAAGATTTGAATTTGCCGCCATTTGTGCAGTGAAGTGTTGGCAACCCTAAAAAAAAAAGCAATTTGACAGCTAACAGTATAGGGTTATTAAAAATGGAGCGTTACACGATAGAACAACGTGTCTTCATTATTAAAGAATATTTCAAAAATAGTGAAAGCTTGGCGATGAAGCACATTTTCATCTTGATGGCTTTGTCAATCGCCAAAATTGCCGCATTTGGGGTTCGGAGAACCCACATGTGATTGTCGAAAAACAAATGCATCCACAACGCGTGACTGTATGGTGTGGATTTTGGGCTGGAGGCATAATTGGGCCATATTTTTTTGAAAATGATGCTGGTCAAGCAGTGACTGTTACTGGTGCTCGATATCGCGACATGATTATACAGTTCTTTCTGCCAAAATTGGATGATATTGATGTGTCCAATATGTGGTTTCAACAAGACGGTGCCACATGTCATACAGCCCGTGAAACAAATCAATTACTGCATGAGACATTTCCAGGTCGTGTACTCTCTCGTTTCGGTGATCAAAATTGGCCTCCTAGATCGTGTGTTTTAACACCATTAGACTTCTTTTTATGGGGTTTTTTGAAATCACAAGTCTATGTCAACAAGCCCACAACCACCCGTGCATTAAAGGAGGAGATTCAACGCTGCATCAACGAAATTCAGCCACATTTATGCAGAATGGTCATGGAAAATTTCAACAAAAGAGTGCGCATGTGCATGCAAAGCCGTGGAGGCCATTTGTCCGATGTGTTATTCCATACATAACCCTATCCTATGTACTTTACGAGTCAATAAAAATATAACTATCAAAAGACTAAAAACGGCGTTATCTATTTAATTCAAATCTTGCGTTAATTTTGGGACACCCTTTATATAAAAATGAATCGCAAAATGTGTTAGTAAGCGCATAAATCAACAACGCCTGGACCAATTTGGCCAATTCTTTTTTTAAAATGTTCGTTAAAGTTCAAGGACGGTTTTTACGGCGAGAAAAATTCGAATAATGGCCGGAAAACCCATAAAAACGCCCTTTTATTTTTCCTTGTGTGTGATGATATTTTGTATCAAATACGGAATAGAATGGGAAATCCAAATATACAAATCTGTGAATCTTATGAAAGTAACAAATGATGAAACTGGGGGGATTTACTTCTTAGACGCACCTGGTGGGTAGTACAGGAAAAACTTTTTTGATTTCATTAATATTAGCAACAACTCGCTCACAAAATAAAATTGCACTTGCACTCGCTTCGTCGGGAATCGCAGCAACTTTGCTTGAAGGTGGTCGAACAGCTCATTAAGCTTTAAAATTGCCATTTCAAAGAACTCTGCAATGGCAAAGGTTTTGCAGCAATGTAAATTGATTCTTTGGGATGAATGTACGGTGGCACATACAAAATCTTTGAAGGCTTTAGACAGAACCTCAAAAGATCTACGAAGCAATAATAACAGATTTTGTGGTGCAAAACGATCAACGCCAGCTGATTTAATCAATACATGTCTAAAGTCCTGCAATTTGTGGAAACATGTCAAAAAACTTAATTTAAGGAAGAATATGCGTGTCGAGTTGCAAAATGAAAAATCTGGAAACATATTCTCTAAACAACTCATTGACATTGGTAATGGAAAATTTCCTATAGACATGTTGGCTGCATAACCTTTCCTCAAAGTTTTTGTCAGTTAACGCAATTAAAAGATGAAGGTGTTTCAGAAGGTGTTTCCAGATGTTTCTCAAAATTACAGAAACCATGGTTGGTTGAGTAAACGGGCTACATATATTAGCTGCAAAAAACATAGATGTAAATGAATTAAATTTCAAAATTCAAGAAGATTCGGCTACAAACCAAAATGATGCAGTCAACGATTAGCGATAAAAAAATTACTAAACAACGTGATAGAAGCAACTATATACTCAGAGGAAAGTATAAAGGAGAAGATGTTCTCATACCGCGCATCCCAATGATTCCGACGGATGTGCCATTTGAGTTTAAACGACTACAGTTTCCAGTGCGGCTTGCTTTTGCTATGACCATAAAAAAGTCCCAGGGGGAATAATTAAGTGTTTGTGGTATTAATCTAGAAAACCCATGTTTCTCACATGGTCAATTGTATGTTGCCTGTTACCGTGTTGGAAAACTTATTTCTATTAATAATTATGATTCACATGATTAACAATAAAGCGATTACTTACTTTCAAATCCTTATATATGTTTCATTTAATTATTTTGTATTCACTACGCCCTATCACCAGGGTGACGGTTCTGTTCAGGAGAATTTTCAGCCACGACTATAAAATACGTAGGAACAAAAAACTGCCACATTACAAATCTTTATGACAAGACGAAGTCTGTCGGGTCCGCTAGTTTCTTATGTAAACAAATACAAATTTGGTGATTGAAATTAATTTAAGAGATATCGAGAACCGATCATCAATTTTTATAAAATTTTCGTACTACTTTTTGTACATTTTATTTCTTTATGAAAAAACGGACTGTTGGATTTTTATTAAAAAATTACTGAATGTCAAAAACAATATTTTCTGTGAAATAAAAAGAGTTTGAAGACAATATTTTGAATTTTTGAAAATATATTTGTGTCGAAAGTAAATTTTTACCAAGTTTTAGCATTGTTTTTTTTTTGTTTTTATTTTTTGTAAAAAAAACTGTCAATTCGATTTTTCTTAAAATTTTATCAAATGTTAAAAACAATATTTCTTATACCTAATATAAAACCAGTTTGAAGCCAATATTTTTAAGTTTTAAAAAGATATTTAAGTTGAAAATTAATTTTTACCATATTTTGTTTAATTTTGTTTCGGTTTTTAATTTTTTGTAAAAAAAAAAACTGTCAATTCGATTTTTCTCAAAATTTAACTGAATATTGAAAACAATATTTTTAAATGATAAAATTCGATCTCAAAGTATTGAAAAGATATTTGAGTCGAAAATTAATTTTTACCAACTTTTATAAATTTTTAACTTCCCATAGGAAGTTATTGTAATCGGTCCGTTTTGTCGAATTGAAAATGTTGACATTTCTCGACGTTTCAAGGTCCCTAGAGTCGAAATAAAAGATTTTTAGAGAGATGTCTGTGCGTTCGTGTGTTCGTACGTTCGTACGTCTTCACGATCGCGAAGTTTTTTTCGTCATCCATAGCTCAAGAACCAGAAGACATATCGACTTCAAAAACATTTTGTTATACAGATAATAATGCAAAAAGATGCAGAAAGGGCTCTTAAGAAAATTGCGTGGGTGGTCTTTTTATCATAGCAGTTTAAAAAAAAAAAGTTGAAAATTTTGGTTAGCCCTAAATATCTCACGAACCAATAACGCTCGAGACTTGATTTAAAGTGTATGAATAAAAAAAAAGTTTTTTCTCCAAAACAATTTTGTGCAACGAAGAGCAACGTTTTTAACATTTGGTAAAAATCGAATTGACAGTTTTTTTTACAAAAAATAAAAACCTAAAAAAAAACATTACTCAAAATTGGTAAAAATTGATTTTCGACTCAAATATCTGTTTAAACATTTGATATTATGGCTCCAAATTAATTTTGTCTTATAAAAAATATTGTTTTCAACATTCTGTAAAATTTTGAGAAAAATCGAATTGACTGTTTTCTTACAAAAAATAAAAACCTAAAAAAAAAATAATAAAACTTAGTAACAATTTACTTTCGACTCAAATATCTTTTCAGAAATTAAAAATATTGGCTTCAAACTTATTTTATCTCATATAAATTGTTTTCGACATTCAGTAATTTTTTTATAAGAATCCAACAGTCCGGTTTTTCATACAAAAATAGAATCTACAAAAAATAGTACGCAAATTTGGTAAAAATTGATTTTTAGTTCTCGATATCTCTCAAATTAATTTCATTCACTCAACTTGTATTTGTTTATATAAGAAATAAAAACTTTTAAGAAATGCTACTAAAATTGGTAAAAATGTGTTTTTGGACTAAACATATCGTTAACAAAACTAGATTTTGAAATTGAACTAGTTCATCAAATGCAAAATATTGTTGTGTATTTTGGAATTTTTAAGAATAATTCATTACAATTTTAACACAACATGAAAACCTACAACACTTTTAAGCAAGACAAATCGGCAGACGGATGAGAAGTTATTAGCGTGGGTTGCATCCCAGCCTCTTTTTTTTTATTTTTATTTAATCATTTTCAATTTTAATATGTTTATGTACTAAATTAATTGAGTTATTATTTATCAAAAAGAGGCACACAATTTGGGAAGCTATTATTTTAGTATTTAAAATCTTTTCGAAAGTACAACTTACACTTTGTCAAAAAATTAAAAATCATAAAAAAGGGCAAAGTTGGAAAAAACTGTTGACACAATTGTAGCTGATTTTGATTTAATTTAGTTTTAAACCGTGTTTTAAGCTACTCTTAATTTTTCCGTTCGGATAAAAGTACAAAATATCTTTTTAAAATTTCTAAATTCACAATAAGTATAGTACATATGTATATGTATTCTCAACGTTTTCCTTTGACTTTTTTGTAAAAAAAAGCTCAACCTTTGCATATTCATTCAACTATAAGACAGAGCAACGGTCTCGTATTTAAGTCTAGCTTAAGCTAATATAGCTTTTATAAATGTAAGTTTGAGCTGGAAAAACAAGTAACAGCTTCATCAATCTAACTTTAGGTTTTTTAAAAAAAAGTAATTGCTTAAAGATATCCTTAACAAGCTTAAGTCTATTTTTATTTATACGAAAGCAATTAATTCTGTATAGACTTCATCCCTTTCGATAGCTTAGGATGCAAATTAGAGCATTAGGCTTAAGCCCTATATGAGAAAATTTATTGTCCAAAAAAAATGTTTTCAAAATAACCCCTTTTAGACCCTAAGCGACTATAAATTTTTAGTTTACCCATCGACAAACGACGACAAGGGTTGACTTTCCACCCATAAGAAAAATCTTCTTTTCTTTTTTTTCTTGTCTGGTCTTCTTAAGCTTTTGGGCTATCTTCACATTGAAATGTGTTACCATTAAAATTTTGCATTAAATTACTTTAATTTTGACCTAACATAAAATGGCTCGCTTGTAACTTTATCTTTACAAACAAAATATCACGACTTTGTCCTTTTATCTTTCCTATTTTATTTTTACAAAACTATATTTTCTAAACTACCACCCGCATACATGTGTGTAAAACACACTCCCATTCTCTAAAGTCCCTTTCGCTTGTACTTTTTGAATTCCATTTTTTCCAGCCAAGGACGAACTATTTTTATCTGAAGCATTTATATTATGTAGAAAAATATATGTCCTTAAATTAAAACAATAGCCAGTTCTTTGCTCTAATGAGAAATAAGATTGTGGCAGATTACAAAGGTCAAACAAATTTTCTGCTACAACGAGATTCCATTGGAGTAAATCCCAGAAAACCTCCTTGTTTGTACCTATTACATGTAACAAATTACATGTTTCACTCTTACATTCAAACAAACATACAGCAACATAAATTTATCCGATTATGATAAGTTCACTTTTACTTTCGAAATGAATTGAACTTTTCTTTCGTTTCGTTTTGTTGTAGTTGCTGTTGTTGTAATTTGTTTTAATTAATTGACATCGTTTTGTTTTTGTTTTTTCTTGAAAATTTTGGGTTCATTCAGTAATTGTGTGTTTTTGTGTTACAATTTTTGTATGACTCTAAAAAAAAGAAGAAATTGAAAAAAAAATAAAAAATATTATCGTCCCTCATAAAGTTTTTGCTATCAGCTTACCTAACAACAACGTAGGTAAGCTATTATCCAAACAATATTTATTTATACCTCCGACAACTCAAAATCCCCTGTGTCTTATTTTGTACAACAACATGCCAAACATTCACCAGCACACATTCTCTATAATAAGTTTAAATTGGGTCAGTTGTGTTCATTAGTGGACTTGGTGGATCTTAGGGCCCTAAAATGTAGCTTTAGGATATATCAAAGTTAGAATCACTGCTACTGATTTATTCCCTTAAGGTGCAGTCAAAGGGAATTAACTCCTAAGGAAATAATTTCCACATATAGTTTTTTTTCCAAGAAACGGAGTAACAGCAACGGATGATTAATTTTGTAGGGTAATGGCATTGAGATCCATAAATGGCATTAAAGTCCACATCTCTTCATTGTAGGCTTTGGTATTTTTTCCATGGATGTTATGTCTCTACAGCCGGTTTAAAACTCAACATCAACAAGAATACACTAAAGATGTGTAGGCATTAATATCCACATTGCAACTATGGGTATTTTGTCCTTGGATGTTATTGCTCTGCACCGAAAGTAAATTAAACATTTATGTTAAGTTAACTTTAACATTTTTGTTAGACACCTGTATACGAATATGGTAATAAAGTCCACAGTCATTATTCGAACTTCAAATAGCAAAAAAAAAATGTGTGTTGGGTATTATTTCCACTTGACTTTTGAAATAAGACCTCTGTGAAAAATACTTACAAGGATTAACTCTAGGGACCGATCATAAAATTTAAAACTCTCTGTAAATCCCACCCTGGTATCAAGTTGAAAAGTGAACTTTGTGTTTGTTGGAATTAAGTTCACACAGCACCTTATGACCTGGTATGTTCGTCGTATATGACGTACCCCTGCATCAGCACTAACCCCAGCTCCAGTTTCAGTCCCAATTCCAGCTCGTGCCATCAGTGCTATAATTAATAGCAAACAAGTTTGTACCTTCTCTGTGCCTTATTTTTTGTTTGTTTAGTTCCTGTTGGATGCGGTGATGTTGTTTTTCCTGGCATCATTATGCAGATAGAGGACTTATTCTCATTCACATACACACACACATGTATAAGTAGGTGCTATATATATATATGTACCTACTTATGTCCAAACAGAAACTTGCAGCACTATGAACAGAACATAAAATGAAGCTCTTCACTTCAACAACATTCCCTTCCGTTTTCTCGTCGTCTTAAGTTAGGCTAGTGTTACAATAACTACACAAAGTGTTCTTTGGTTAATAAGCTCAGCTAATGCAAATGTGTTTGTAACTTAAGGACTCGAAACGATAGCGCAATGTGTAAAAGGCAAAGAAATCTATACATGTATACAAAACTGGAGAGCTTTGTAAAACAACAACAACAACAAAAAATCACTTTCTGAAGCACATTATTATTATTATTATTGTATACCTTAACATAAACGAAGGATATGTTGTAACGAACCTAACCTACAGTAAGAAATGAAAATGTATCACACTTTGTTTCACCACAAACTTGATGACAGGATAACTATACCTTATATTCCTGCATCGTACATACTTACGTACCTACATACAATACGTATAAATTCTAGTGTATAATAGAAAAAAAGGTACTTTGTGGTTGTGGTTTCCTTTTTGCATTCAGAAAATTGACTTTATTCCAAGTGAAAGGAATAATGTGAATTGTTATACACTGAGGAAAAAATGTATTGATTCATCACATAGATTCCTGCAGGAATGATTTTTGTATTCATTACATAATTAAATTTTTACTGAATACAGACTCTAAACATAACAAAACATCGTTTTGCTTCGATAAATTATTAATCACTGACATATTCCAACTATTTCGTACGTTTTCTGTAATGGGTACAAGTTTTAATGTTGAACCGCGGATTCATTACATAAAACTGTGATAGCAATCCATCACTGTGATATTATTATGTGATCGGGTTAAGTTGACATGCACTTATTCACTCATCACATTCGCATAATTTTTTCGTGGATTTTATGGACTCATTACATAATTTTGAATAATATTTATACTCAATAAAAATATGCATTAATCTCAACTTATCTACAATAATATCAGGATAGTGTAATGAGTAAATTTTCTGTGCACTCATAAGAAACATCTATGTAGTCATTACATAAATCTATGTACCCTTAATTTAAATCTATGTACTCCTTGAAAAAAAACACTAAAATGTTCTTCGTAATAATAACATAAATCTTTATACTCATTACATAAATTTGATTTGTTTTTAAAATGTAATTATTGTGTTATATTCTCTTAAGACTTTTTAAGAAGCTCTGTTTTTCCTGCACACGATAGTCCTCTCAATGTAAACATCTCTGTTGATAACTTAAATGTTTTCCCTTTTACTCTGAATATATACAAATTTATCTCATATGTTACTAATCCAAAAAAAAATGCGACATTTTTTACTTACTTAGATTTAAGCTCAATATAAGTTGCTTTTAGTCTGCACGTGATATTTTTATCAGTGAACACATATCTTGCTGTAATCAGTTAATATTTATATATTGAACGTTGAGCGTATGCAATATGTATTGATAACATTTTAAAAACTTTTGTATATGCAAATATATTCTGTTGCAAACGTTTCTCATTGAGTGGGGTAGGGGTTTCATTTGGCAAATACATCTAAATGTAACCATCGCATGAAAACTTTAAACATTGTAGATTGAGATTTCATGGCAATCTTTGTGTCGAGTCCATACATTTTTTCTTCAGTGTATTTTTGTATCATGTAGCAGTCACCTATAAGTAAGAACAAGAATCAGGAGCAGGCAGACATATTATAAAGCGAAGCTAAAGTTCTTCATAAGGATTCCTTTCTTCATCTTCTAAATGCTGTAGCTTATAAACGTACATAGGTAGGTATAGGCTAGGCAGGGCTTTGAGTTTTATTTGCCATCATTATAGAACAGGGTGCGTTCGTCGCGTCGTCGCTCGTCTTTCTTGTTGTCGTTCGTCGTTATAAAGGTGTAAGTTCGGATGAGAAGCATAATTATAAAAGAAGAGTTAATTGGGTATGAATTGTTTTTTTTTTTTTTTTTTTTTTTGGTGAATATTCTTTTAAGCAAGTTTAGATTGAAAAGGTCTTTTAAAAATTATATTGAAGATATTAAGTTTCTTTGTTGAATTTCTATAGTTTAACTCTTGAAGTTAGAGTTGAAATTTTTTAAATTATTTTTTTTTCTGTTACATTTTTAATTAATTATAATAATATTTTTCTTTTATTTTCAGGTAAGAAAAAATCGTTTTTTATTTCCTAAACGATGACGCTCATGAGAATAAGTGGCCTGTGTTGAATGGAGCAAAAATTGTCTTTGTAGGTAACAGTTTTCCTTTATTATTTATTCTTCTTTAGATTTTTCCTCTTTTCCTTTTAAAAAAATCTTTTAAATACAGTTATTATTTTCTTTTGTGCACTAAATTGACTTTCGTTGAAAATGAAGTCAATTTTTCAAAGACTAATTTAAATTAATTTGGTTTTCGAATCCTTTTGATGGGATGATGTTTCAGGAAGTCACCTTTACATAAATCGTTACTTGGAAGAACAAAAACTAAATACAAAAGTTTTGAACTTTAAACTCACTATAAACATTTTTTAAAACTGAAAACAACAAAAAGATTGAATTTGAAGGTTGTCAGAGTAAATAAATGTTGTTTACTTGCATTATTATTAACTGATAAGTTTGTGAACCATATAAAGAATTGTTGCTTTCGGAGAAATGTTCAATACTGTAATCAGTACTTATATGAATATTTTTAATTCAAGCGAAGAGTATCAAAAAATAAAATGAACAATTTAGTCGCATGTATTTGCTTTTGAATACAATTTTTATATTAGTTAATTATTTTGTAGATGACTTTTAATCGTCGATTCATTCCCATAATGAATATATAGCGTTTTTCATATTGATTTTAAGAAACAAATATTTTTTAAGAGAATTCAGTGGATTTTTGTTTTCATTGCCAAGAGAAACATACATAATTTATAAGCAGACAAACTTTCTAGAAATCTTTTTTTGGCACTTCCGTTAAAATTGATGAGAATTTCTTCCTCTACTTTTTAGATTCGGATTTCCTTTTATATTGTTTAAACGACGAAAGACAGAATCTTACATTACTTGGCTTTAATTAGTCCATCAGGACCAGATGGAATGTCTCCCATTGTCTTGAAAAAATATACATCATTAGAAGCATCCGCACTTCTTCTCATATTTGAATCTCTAAGCTACAGGTGAATTCCCAAGCATATGAAAGATGGGATTTATTACACCAGTCTTTAAAAAAATAAATAAGTCTGACATTACTTATTACAGACCAATCTCTAAACTGTCCTGCATTCCGAAGCTTTTTGAACAAACTCTGTATGATAGTTTATATTTTCACTTCAAAAATTTTATATGTAGTCAACAAAATGGTCTTATGCGAAAACTATCGAAAGTTACTTATTTACTTGCATTTTTTAATAAGTGCTTAAATAATTTACACTGAATATTCAAAAGCTCTTGTCCAACTTTCTCATAGTATCATCACGATGAAGTTCCCCAGGGTAGTCAATTAGGACCACTACTTTTTTTTTCCTATTAATGATGTGCATAGGTATTCTAATTTATGCGGATTATAAAAATCTTTAAAGGTAAATAATAATAATCGCAGAACTATGATTTACTTCTCCTAGACGATATAAACATAGTTTTGGTATTTGGTGTAAAAAGAACGGTCTAAACCTTAACCAACTTAAGTGTCAGCCAATGACTTTCTCTAAAAAAAACGTCCTCCTAGTTCGATATAAATTTGATCGTAAGTAAAGACTATCTGAAAAATTCTCGATCCTTATGTGACAATTGTGTGGAATTGTATTAAAATACCTGACAACTTTCATGTTTTCGTGTCATAAAAAAATTGTCATGACAATAAATTGTCACGTTTTTTCTACTATTGTCGGGAACTTCTTGACAAATTTGTACTGACACTTCTTTTATGAAAATTGCGACAGGAAACTAAGTTACGGCCAAATGTTGTCAGTCAAAAGACCTAAACTGATAAACTATATATGTACATTTTAAAGTGAAAGTGATGACGATTCTAAGTAAGGTCTCCATTAAACGTCGTCGAAGGAATTTCAAACAAATAATAAATAAGATAAATTCCATATTGTAAAAACGCGTTCACAGAATTTCCAAAAAAGTCGTTGTGTCAAAAGTGTTTGTAATTTAATGGTAAAAAATCTTCGCTTTTTAATAATAAACACGACTATGCAAACTGTGACATTGTGTCATGAAAAATTTGTATTTTTATTTTTCTGAAAAATTTTGTACCTATAAACATTTTGTGAAATACAGATTTTTCAGATAAGTGTGACAAATTTTTAGAATTCTCACCTGTCAATTTTTATGAAATAGGGCCCGCAAACAACTCATAGAGAACTAGAGCCTGGCAATTGTTCCTATGTGTCAGTAATTTTAGAGAAGGAGGGGACCTACAGTTTTTATACCGAATCCGACCGACTAATTGGAAAAAGTACTTTTTATGACAAGAATTACTCTTTTAAGATTTGTCAATTCCTCAAATGAGGAACTACCCATGAAAAATGCTTTAGGTGGCACAGGCAGGAATTGTACCCAAGAACTCTGGCATGACGGTCACGCCACTAAATAAATAAATTAGGTGGCGAAACAGTCCGTTGAGAACTAGGGCCTAGTGGCTTACAACTTTCAACCATTCCTGTGTTGTGTGCGAGTACTGTTGTCAGGGATGGAGGGGACCTTCACTTTTAAGCCGAATCCGAACGGCAAGTTTAAGAAAGCACTTTTCACGATAAGAATCAATCTTGGAGAATTTGTCAATTCCTCGCAAATTACTGGTGATCATACAGCTTAAGTTCTTGTGTTAACTTATCTTTAAAATCCGGAAGAACTAAGTCTTTATCCAAAATACTGAGTAATGTCGTTTGTTGAATGCTGCATTGATTTTCGAGCAACTGACAAACCTGGGTTTTAGTATATAATAAAATCAAAAAGATTTGTTTTTAAAGTTAAAATAAATAAATTAGGTGGCGCAACAGTCCATGGAGAACCAGGGCCTAGTGACTTACAACTCTCAACCATCCCTGTGTGCGAGTAATAATGTCAGAGATGGAAGGGACCTACAGTTTATATGCCGAATCCGAACGGCTAAATTGAGAAAGCACTTTTCATGACAAGAATTACTCTTGGAGAATTTGTCAATTCCTCGCAAGAGGCAGTACCCGTGAAAAAAGTTAGATGGCACAGGCAGGGTTTGAACCCAAGACCCCTTGCATGACAGTCCAACGCACTAACCATCACGCTACGGGTACTGTTTTTAAAGTTATTTTATTTTAATATAAATAACAAAATTAAATCACAACTAAATTATAAATAATTTTTTTTTTTTTTTATTTTTTGCGACGCGTTTCGGAATTATTATTCCATCTTCGGGCGTTATTGTTGAGTGAACAACAATAACGCCCGAAGATGGAATAATAATTCCGAAACGCGTCGCAAAAAAATATAATTATTTATAATTTAGTTGTGATTTAATTTTGTTATTTATATTAAAATAAAATAACTTTAAAAACAAATCTTTTTGATTTTATTATATATTATATCAAAACACAACGGGAGACCAAAACCATCAAATATTAATTAAATTATATTACTTCAAGGTCTTGACTGATAATCTCAAGGCTTGAACTCCCTTTTGAAGCGTTCGTCTTCACCATATAATATTTAGTTTGATTTTAATTACGAGTTACTTATTTATTACAAATCCAAAATTTGGCGGGCGTAGCAAGAAAAATTCAAAAACAACAAAGCTCATGTAATTTTGGTATTATCTGGTATTTTCAAATCGTGGAGAAATACGCTTCGCTCAATTTTGTATGAAAAATTACACAAATCACGGAATAAAATATTAATTGGCAGTTCAAGAGAAAAACATATCCTGTTTCATTTAACAAGAATTTCAAGGAAAAGGGCCTTTAATTCTCGGTCGTTCTTTCCCTCTATTGTATATAGTAAATAAAAGGGAAAAGATTTTTCCACCAAAAACCCTCAATCATTTGGTTTCATTAAAGATATCATATTTCAAAAGCTCAAAAGGTTTATAATGATATTCCACCTAAGAGTTCTATAAATAAGATTTCATTCAAATAAATTTAATAAAAAATAACTTTAAACAAAAATTGTTTATATTTTTTTCTCTTAATCTCCTTATGTCCTTAAATTTAAAGCTTATATCGACTTATTTATGAAACAATAATTTTGAATGAAAATTTTATTGTACTCGTATTGAAATTGATAAAAGTGATTTTATGGAAAATAAAATGTTTGTCACTTCATTCTATTTTGAATTATACTGAAAATTAAAATCCCTTTAGATCTTTGAAATACACAGAATATAAGATTAAAAATGTTAATTTTTTTCCGAACAAAGCAATATTTTTATTTTTAAAGATTAAACAAATTGTAAAAAAATGCACTGAAAACAAAAATTGAACCATCACAACATAACAAACTCAAGTGGAATTCAATCAACAAATATAATTTATTTGATAAAAAGAAAACATTATTTTAAAATGAATTTTAAAATGTTCTTGGTGCTTCTATTTGCTTTAATTGCTTTTGATTGAAGCTAGATTTCATACTAGTGGTTTTGGATATTCTGTAAATGGTGGACTTCATGTACCAACAAGGAAGGGACCATTTAGTTCAGGTTCAAGGAGAACTCGTTCTTAATATAAGACAAATATTTTATTAATGAACTTATCTCGTAAAAATTATGAAAATAACATAGATATATAAACTGTTTTTTAATTGGAGCGGGTAGATTATGGCGCCCCGTGGCGGCCATTTTGTTTTGGTGACATCTGTCAAATCTTTTGTTTATTATTCAGTTGCTTATGCCAAATCATTATGACAAATTACACTATTGAACAGCACGTTCAAATGATAAAACCATATTAATAAAATGTGTGTTCGTTAACGCCGCTGATTGGGCTTCAAATCGTTTGGAAGAGGACCCCAATTTTGGCCGAAACATCATCTTTAGTGACGAGGCGCATTTTTGGATGAATGGATAAATGAAAGCAAAACTGCCGTATATGGGACAACACCAACCCACTCGAGGTTCACCAGGTGATAATGCATCCTCAGAAAGTTATCGTGTGGTGTGTATTTTGGGCCGGCAGCGTAATTGGTCCATACTTTTTTGAAAACGACGTTAGTGAGGCGGTCACCGTCAACAGCGAGTGCTACATAACGATAATAACTAATTTCTAATGGATCAAATTGAATCATATGGACCTAGACGACATGTGGTTCCAGTAGAACGGCGGCCGGCGCTACGTGCCACACAGCAAACGCCACGATTGACATTTTGCATGAACGATTTGAGGCTAAGGTTACCTCTCGCAAGGGTGATGTGAATTGGCCACCAAGGTTATGCGATTTGACCCCGCTAGAATTTTTCCTGTGGGGTTTCTTGAAATCGCAAGTCTATGCAAATAAATCACAATCGACCGATGCTCTAAAGGTAAACATAACACAGGCCATCACTCAAATTGGACCACTCGGATCCGTGCCACCGTAAGAAGCCGAGGCGGGCATTTGAATGATGTCATATTCCACACTTAATGGCGTACATACATGCGCCTTTCAAATAAAAAAGGGGCTGGGATGCGACCCACACTGGATAACTTCCCATCCCGTCTGTCGATTTATCTTCCTTAAAAGTTTTTAGGTTTTCGTGTTGTGTTAAAAAAGTTGTCAGTTGAATTATTCTTTAATGAAATAATTTTATTTCAAAATCTATTTTGTTAAATAGATTTTTAGTCGAAAACAAATTTTTACCAATTTTAGTAGCATTTCTTAAAATGTTTTTCTATATATATAAAAATCAATGCCACTTTTCGTTGTAATGTTATAACTCAACAATGCCTTTACCGATTTGGGTAATTTTGGTCTTAAATTATTCGTAGAAGTCCAGAAGGTTTCTACGTAGAGAACATTTAAAAAAAAATCTTGAAAAAGTGTTAAATCAACATCTTTCTACACTCCCATATTCAAACAATTTGTACTAATACTTAAAAGCAAATTTGAACCTTTGGCAAACCAATCGAAGACAAAAAAAGTGACGTTAGTTCTGTCAAACAAATTCAATGTCATCATATGTCATTTCATTTTATCAGCGATAATTATTGCTTTGTTGGGTTTTTATTTTCCAAAATATTGTTGAGTTATTGCTTTGTGTTTATATTTTCCAAAATATTGTTGAGTTGTTGAGTGAAGGTAAAATGTCACTAACAAGACGACCAAACATAGGCCGGCAGCGTACGCGTAATGCAAATCAAGTGGCATTATTAAGACGATCTCAGACTACAGATGAACGCGCAAAAGCTAATGCATCGCAGCGTGAACGTACTGCACAGAATAGATCTGTTAAACCCTGTACCTGTACTTAATCTTGCACGGCGATCACGAATACGTCGTGCTGTTTTGGATGAAATGCTGCGTGCTGCTTTTAATTACAATACGCAGATTGATTGTAGTATGTACGGATACATTGAAATGATGGACGCAATATGTCCACATTATGATGCGGCTAACTTTCCAAGTGAAACGCCCGGCATGTGTTGTGCTAATGGTAAAGTGAGATTGCCAACATTAGAAACTCCACCCGAACCATTGTATTCATTTATTCGTCGAAGGAGTTTTTAAGTAATATTCATCAATACAATTCGGCATTTCAAATGATTTTTTTTGGTGCTAATAAAATTATTAGAGATAATTTTATACAGACTTTTAAGGTAAATACCTCAACAGGATTGTCCCATGTTTATATCAATCTGAATCATAAAGTCTTAAAAATTCTGATTCAACATCTACCTAAAATTGCATACATGTTACAGATTCAGGGCCATATTTTTCATAAAGCTGATTCGTTATTGCCGTACTCCGACGCTGATCAGCAATTTTTGCAAATTTATTTTATTGGTGATGAAAATCGTGAATTGGATCAACGTTATGCAATTGTTTCAAATACAAGACGAGAAATTATTCGTGAGCTACAAAGGTTTTTCCATCAGCATAACGTATTAGTTCAATTGTTCAAAATTTCTCTTGATTGAATAGCACCAAATTGAATATTCAACAAAAACATGCATATTTATGACACAATCATGCAAGCTGTTTCCAATAATACAGGTGAATTATATTTCTTGGATGCACCTGGTGGTACAGGCAAAACTTTCGTTGTATCATTGATTTTAGCGACTATTCGATCGGAACAGAAAATTGCATTGGCACTTGCATCTTCGGGAATTGCTGCTACATTATTAGAAGGTGGTCGGACCGCACACTCTGCATTAAAATTGCCATTGAATGTACAGGCGTACATTCAACTTGCAATATTTCGAGAAATTCTGCTATGGCAAAAGTTATGCGATTAACGTCAATTATTTTATGGGATAAGTGCACAATGGTGAATACAAATCAATAGAAGCATTTAATTGAACAATGCAAGATTTTAATCAACAGCTTTTTGGTGGTGCTCTAATATTGCTGTCAGGGGACTTTCGTCAAACATTGCCTGTCATTCCTCGATCAACTCCTGCTGATGAAATAAACGCCTGTTTGAAGTCATCAGTTCTTTGGAGATATGTACGAAAATTGACACTGAACATTAATATGCGTTTTCACCCACATAATGATGCAACTGCACATGAGTTTTCAAAACAATTGTTAGAAATTGGTGATGGCAAAATACCAATCGACAGTACCAACGAATTGAATGTGTTTTTCCGAATATTCTTCAGAACTACAGAAATCATGATTCGTTGAGAGAACGCGCCATTTTAGCACCGAAGAACATTCATATCAATGCCATTAATTTTCAAATTCAAGCGAAACTACCAGGTGTAGTCACCACATATAAATCAATTGACAGTGTAATGAATCAAGATGAGGCAATGAATTATCCAATTGAATTTTTAAATTCATTGGTATACCACCGCATTGCTTGAATCTGAAAATTGGTTCTTTGATTATAGTCCCAAAATTAACGCAAGATTTGAATTTGCCGCCATTTGTGCAGTGAAGTGTTGGCAACCCTGAAAAAAAGCAATTTGACAGCTAACAGTATAGGGTTATTAAAAATGGAGCGTTACACGATAGAACAACGTGTCTTCATTATTAAAGAATATTTCAAAAATAGTGAAAGCAAAATCATCCTAAGCGATGAAGCACATTTTCATCTTGATGGCTTTGTCAATTGCCAAAATTGCCGCATTTGGGGTTCGGAGAACCCACATGTGATTGTCGAAAAACAAATGCATCCACAACGCCGGACTGTATGGTGTGGATTTTGGGCTGGAGGCATAATTGGGCCATATTGTTTTGAAAATGATGCTGGTCAAGCAGTGACTGTTACTGGTGCTCGATATCGCGACATGATTACACAGTTCTTTCTGCCAAAATTGGATGATATTGATGTGTCCAATATGTGGTTTCAACAAGACGGTGCCACATGTCATACAGCCCGTGAAACAATTCAATTACTGCATGAGACATTTCCAGGTCGTGTACTCTCTCGTTTCGGTGATCAAAATTGGCCTCCTAGATCGTGTGATTTAACACCATTAGACTTCTTTTTATGGGGTTATTTGAAATCACAAGTCTATGTCAACAAGCCCACAACCACCCGTGCATTAAAGGAGGAGATTCAACGCTGCATCAACGAAATTCAGCCACATTTATGCAGAATGGTCATGGAAAATTTCAACAAAAGAGTGCGCACTTTAGCCACCCTTGGTACACGAAAGAATTGCGTTTACTGCGTAACAATAGAAATAAGGCATGGAAAATGTATCTCAAAACTCTGTCTCCAACCAACTTCTCTTTCTATGTTGAACTCTTTAACCAATTTAAGTCTCTTTCTAATTTTTTATATGCTAGCTATGTTACTGATATGGGCACCTCTTTGAAAGAGAATCCTAAAAAATTTTGGAAACTTGTAAACCTAAAGAAAAAATCAGATGGCTTTCCAGTTAACTTCACTTACAAGAACCTTTCATTAAATAAAACTGTTGATATCTGTAACGCTTTCGCAACTAATTTCCGTGAGTCATTTGTTAATAACCCTGAAGAAGTTGATGAAGTATATTTTCATAATCTTCACTCCTTTTCCCAAACTAGCTGTAGTCACATACCTGTGCTACAGAGTACGGTCCTTGATCTTTTATCCGCGTTAAATGATGACTGTTCAGCCGGTCCCGATGGTATTCCCCCGATAGTTTTAAAAAAGTGTAGTAATGCTTTAGTTGAACCGCTTACGTTCTTATTTAAACTTTCTCTAAAAACAGGCAAATTTCCCAATATATGGAAAGAGTCATTTCTAACACCAATTTTCAAGAAAGGTAACAAGGCGGATATAAGCAACTACAGGCCCATTGCAAAGCTGTCTTGCATTCCTAAAGTGTTTGAACAAGTTGTTTGTGAAAGTGTAGCATTTTTTAGTAAGAATCTCATTTGCGAACAGCAACATGGTTTTGTGAGAAAAAGATCAACCGTTACTAATCTCCTCACATTCTCAAACATATGTTCAAACGCTTTAGAACAAGGTCATGAAGTTGACTGTGTATACACTGACTTTTCTAAAGCTTTTGACCAACTTAGCCACGGAATTATTTTATTTAAACTTAAAGCTCTTGGTTTTCCACCATTTTTCTTAGCTTGGATCAAATCATACATTGAAAACAGATCCTATGAGGTAAAATTTAGAAATTGTCTTTCTGAACCTTTTGTTGCTCAATCTGGTGTTCCCCAGGGAAGCCATCTTGGCCCTTTTCTGTTCATCCTGTCTATTAACGATGTATCGTCATGTCTACGCTCAAGTGAAGTACTCATTTTTGCTGACGACATGAAGATTTTTAAAATAATAAAGTCCACCCATGATCGTATTCTTTTACAAGCCGACATTGATAGTTTCACATTTTGGTGTGAGAAAAATAGCCTTGCCCTCAACCCTTTAAAATGCCAGACGATAACTTTTACTAAAAAACGAATCGTTAGTATATTTGATTATTGTATATCACAGCAAAAACTCTGTCGCGTCTCCACAATTAAAGATTTAGGTGTTAATTTTTGTTCCAACTTAGAATTTACATATCACATTAATTTGATTGTTAATAAAGCAAGTTCTATGCTTGGTTTTATAAAACGCTGGGCAAAGGAGTTCAATGATCCCTATGTAACTCTTTCTTTGTATAATTGCCATGTTCGTCCTCATCTTGAATATGCTTCGCAGGTGTGGACTCCCTATTACGAAATTCATAAGAAACGTATTGAATCAATTCAACATAATTTCATTCGCTTTGCCCTAAAGGGTCTTCCTTGGGATGATCCTTATGATCTGCCTCCCTATGAACATCGTATTCAGCTTCTTCAAATGCAATCTCTCCATCAAAGGCGTGTTAATAATGACTTAGTATTTTTTCATCAACTCATTAATGGTGAAATTGATGCACCTTATTTACTATCTTGTGTACATTTGAATTACCGAAGCGGAACTCATCACCTGCGTACATTTGATTTTATACATATTGACTTCCATAGAACTAACTATGGGAAGAATAAAGCATTAAGTCGAATGAGCATTTTATATAACTTAAACTGTTCATCGATAGATTTAAATTTAAATAAGGTGGGATTAAAATCATTGTTTAGAACCAGTGCTCCACTATCGTAAACGTCTTCATTTTATTTTTTGTACTGTAATAATTCCTGTTAAATGTTAATAATTATTATGTTTTGTATTTTGTGCGTGTGTTAGGCTATAATTGTATTATTTTCTTACTAACAACTAACACATGCACTTATGATGAGCCTCTGATCGTAGTTTGACGCTTGCTATAAGCTTACTACTTTCTGAAAATTCTGAAGTGTAAAAAATGTGCATGCAAAGCCGTGGAGGCCATTTGTCCGATGTGTTATTCCATACATAACCCTATCCTATGTACTTTACGAGTCAATAAAAATATAACTATCAAAAGACTAAAAACGGCGTTTTCTATTT
Organism: Eupeodes latifasciatus; assembly: GCA_920104205.1. NCBI lineage: Eukaryota > Metazoa > Arthropoda > Insecta > Diptera > Syrphidae > Eupeodes > Eupeodes latifasciatus. The sequence goes on along the minus strand of OV049925.1, from coordinate 113,965,064 downwards.
AATTCAAATCTTGCGTTAATTTTGGGACACCCTTTATTATTGCAAAATATTAATCCACCAAAACTGTGTAATGTCACCAGATTGGCGGTGAAAAAGTTATTGCCAAATTTGATTGAAGCTACAATCTTAACTGGTAAATCAAAAGGAGAAGTGTGTTTGATACCGCGTATCCCTATGATTCCAACTGATATGCCATTTGAATTCAAAAGATTACAATATCCATGGCCAACTTTATGTTGCCTGTTCCAGAGTCGGTACCCCCAACCCATATTTAACCCATATTTTTTAGTCTTTACTCTTTGCTGATAAATATAATATAAACAATAATATATAATAAATAAAACAATAAAAATACTGAATATCGACAACAATGTTTTCTGTGAAATAAAATAAGTTTGAAGCCAATATTTTTAATTTTTGAAAAGCTATTTGAGTCGAAAGTAAATTTTTACCAAGTTTTAGTATTGTTTTTTTAGGTTTTTATTTTTTGTAAAAAAAACTGTCAATTCGATTTTTCTCAAAATTTTACCGAATGTTGAAAACAATATTTTTTATAAGATAAAATTAGTTTGAAGCCAATGTCTCAAAGTTTTGAAATGATATTTACGTCGAAAAACAATTTTAACAATTTTTGTTAGATTTTTTTTAAGTTTTTAATTTTTTGTACAAAAACTGTTAAGTCGTTTTTTTTTAAACTTTACTGAATGTTAACAACAATATTTTTTGAAAGATAAAAGTAGTTTAAAGCCAATATCTCAAAGTTTTGAAAAGATATTTGAGTCGAAAATTAATTTTTACCAACTTTTATAATTTTTTTTTAGGTTTTTATTTTTTGTAAAAAAAACAGTCAATTCGATTTTTCTTAAAATTTTTTCTAATGTTTCAAACAATATTTCTTATAAGTTAAAATTAGTTGGAAGCCATAATCTCAAATTTTTAAAAAGATATTTGAGTCGAAAATCAATTTTTACCAACTTTTGTTAAATTTTTGTTTAGGTTTTTAATTTTTTGTAAAAAAAAGTGTCAATTCGATTTTTTTCAAAGTTTTACTGAATGTTGACAACAATATTTTTTTAAAGATAAAAGTAGTTTAAAGCCAATATTTCAAAGTTTTGAAAAGATATTTGAGTCGAAATTCAATTTTTACCAACTTTGAGTAATGTTTTTTTTTAGGTTTTTATTTTTATAAAAAAAACTGTCAATTCGATTTTTCTCAAAATTTTACCAGATGTCAAAAATATTATTCTTCGTTGCGCAAAATTGTTTTGGCGATGAAATCATATTTTAGCCGTAAAATTTTTGAGGTGACAAATTTTCTTTTTCAGTTTTTTTTGATATATAAAAAACCGTTAATTGGATTTTTTTCCAAAAATGCATTCGTTTTGTATCACGTTACTATATATTATAATACAATTTAATTCAAGTCTATAACGTCATTGGTTTATGAGATATTTAGGGTTAACCAAAATTTTCACCTTTTTTTTAAACTGCTATGGTAAAAAAAACCACGCAATTTTCTTGAGAGCCCTTTCTGCATCTTTCTGCCTTATTATCTGTATAACAAAATTTATTTGAAGTCGATATCTCTTCTGGTTCTTGAGCTATGGACGACGAAAAAAACCTTGCGAACGTACGGACGTACACACGCACGCACATACATCTTTCTAAAAATCTTTTATTTCGAATTTAGGGACCTTGAAACGTCGAGAAATGTCAAAATTTTCAATTTGTGGAAAGTTAATAAAAAGTTTAAATTTTTGGAGTCGGTCAAAAACTGCTAAATAATATACTTAGTATCAATTATACTTAGAAAAATGTTAAGCTATTAACACTTTGTTGTTTAAAATGCTTCTAAACTGTCAACAATTGCATTGTTATTATTAGGGTTGCTAACTTTTCACTATACATAATTGCAGAATCAATAGCAGAATCAAATGCCTTAATCTTGGAACAAATTTGTATAACAAATATCAAGTAATCGTTATCACAATTAAAAACTGTTGAATATGTGAAAAAAGTCATACATCGGTCTGATCAAAACTTCCCCAGAGACATTTTGTGTTGAATTTGCACCTCTTTTCAAATTAAGTTAATTTATTTGCTGAACTCTTATTTCTTCTAATATACTTTTCCATTATATGGGGTTGATAGAAAAATGTGTCAGCACCCTGAACGACTGTACCTGGGTATTCCCAAACTAATCAAAACACTGGTAGGTATAGGCAAGGCATAAGGTAATGAGTATGCGTCCGAAATGGTTCTATTTTTATCTGAAATTGTTTACCTCTGCAAATATACTATGAATGGTAAGTACTGTTAAATCCTAAATGATGGCTTTTCCAAGAGCTATAGATACATACATTTATTCGCATACACTGTATAAATATTCGATTCGTACGTGATCTAAACGAAATATTACCCCCTATCCTATCCCTGCATTAACCCCCCTCGCATTAAGCACGAATTCAAAATGTATACAAATCTATGTATGGCACAATATCAAAGATACAAAATTTAGCTGTTTGTATAGAATTGTGAAGTTCGTTTCGATTTCGAGCACGACCATGTTGCATGTTTCCACTGATTTGCAATTCATATGAAAATGTTATATGCTCCTCCAATGGATGACAATGATGAGTGAACGATGACGATGACGAGAATCATGATGACTATTCTATACAATACTCATTTTGAAACTCATTCACACCGTTCCGTTCGTTCGTTTGGTAATATTTGAATTCTTAATATTCTCAGAAAATATCGTACATAGATACGCGTAGCTCGTAGGTGCCTATCCTACTCTAAACCCTCGTTTGACATAGATACTCTTATAGAGTTTGCATCAAGAGTGCGATGTGACTTCAATTCAAATGCATTGCAATTTATGGCTCGAAGAGTGCAACTTTTATTTTATATTGGCATCATCAGAAATATCAACTTTAAAGTGCGTCTTTTTCTTCTTCTTCGTTTTTTATTTGAATATCTTCTTCTTCTTCTTTTCAAATCAAAAATTCCCCGGTGATTGTTTCGCAATAATATGCATATATAGATACTTTGAACTTTGAGAGAAATCCACTTTTGCCATAGATAAATATTTTTGTATTAATATTTCATAATTAAAAATGTTATTAATTTTTCTAACCTTTTGAATAAAGATCGATATCACAACTATTAATTTTTTTTAAATGTTTTTGCTTTAGTTATAATTAATAGGTTTCCGGTTCGACTAGACACCGGTCGGTGGTAATTTAATGTACATAAATATCTACCAACTGTTAAGAAGCTCATGTAGACATCAGACAGATAGTTTATTGGCCAAATGTAGCATCTTTGATGGGTGTTTCGAACTTGACTTAGTTAGCTTCTTCTTTTCTTCTTTTTTTTTGAGAAAGATAGGTAAGGTACATTCCGGTTGCAAAATGGTGATAAAACTAGTCTCTTTGAAAAAAAAAAAAAAAAACAAAAAATGAAGCATAAAACATTATGAAAAATTTAAATTTAATGTGGGAATGACATTGGTTGAATGATTTAAAACTTTGTTTGTAAGGGCTATTTATTGGTTGATAGAATTATGTGTAATTGTTAATTTGCATATAAATTTTTAATGTGGGAATTTGAATAATTTTATTTTGTGCTTAATCAGGTTAGGACAATCTAAAAGTAAAGGTCGAAATTTCGTGAAATATTTGCACAGAGTGAAGAATAAGATAGGGAAGTAACGTACAATTACAATCTTTTAAAGGGGTATATGAGTAATGTATTGTTTGAAATTTTAGTAAAAGAGCTGTCCCATAATTATATCATCACAGAAGAAAACCATGGGTTTAAGGTAAAAAAAAATGGTTAGTATTTAAATATTTTCGCTTACTTTTCAACTTGCAATGTTTTTATTTATGATTTTTATTATCCCTTCTCTAACTTTTTGGAAACTTGCCAAGTTACAGAAAATTCTTAATTTTTTAAAGGACAAAATGAAACAGATTTTTATTTTAGAGGTAAAGAACTTTTAGTTGGCAACACTATCAAGTAATTTGTTCTCAGATTAGTTTGACATCTCAAGAATTGAAGCCACAAGTCCACCTGTCAAGGTGTAAATTTGGTGAATGGGCCCAAAGCAACACTTTCCGTTCATAGCTATTGTCAAGTTTTCATAAGAAAATATTATTTTGTGATGAATATCACATTTAATTTATCCCATTTCAAATTTCTATGCCTCTAAAAAGAAGATCATCACAAGTTTTAAATATAAAACTTTTTTCTGCGTTGATAACGGTGCATAATATATTTTCAATCGAAAATTCGAATTTACTTAAAAACAAACCGAAAGATTTTTATTAAATTTTCTCTAAAAAAATGTTTTCTTAACTTGGTTTCTTTTAACAAAAAAAACATATTTTTGTATTGCTCCTGAAGGGTGTACCCATCCCCACCGTTATTTTGTTTTTAAGTTTTCTCAAGAACCAATGCACCGATTTCATTAATTTTTGTATGCACAAGCTCTTATATAGACTTAGTAATATTTTGTGGTGCAATATGTCATTGTTTTTACTTTTTATTTAATAAAAATGTTAAACTTTTTTTTCGAAATACGATATCTATTAAATGGGTCATTATTTTTTTACGAAATTTAAATGTAAAACGTATATAAACGTGTAAGCTCTAAATAACTGTATACCAAAAATATTTTTAAACATGAATTGAAAAAATTTATAAATAAAAAAGGAATTAAAAATAAACCATTCTAAGATTTTCAGGAAAAAGTTCTGAAAAATTAAGGTTTCTTGAAAAATCCATTATCATTTAAATTTTGGAAGACAAACTCATTTTGTCTTGATTGATTTTATTATCTTCCCATAGGAAGTTATTGTAATCGGTCCGATTTGTCGAATTGAAAATTTTGACATTTCTCGACGTTTCAAGGTCCCTAGAGTCGAAATAAAAGATTTTTAGAGAGATGTCTGTGCGTGCGTGTGTACGTACGTTCCTACCTCCGTACGATCGTGACGTTTTTTCGTCGTCCATACCTCAAGAATCAATAGAGATATCGCCTTTAAATAAATGTTGTTATACACATGCAGAAAGAACTCTCAAAAAATTGGGTGGGTGGTTTTTTTTACCATAGCAATTTGAAAAAAAGGTGAAAATTTTGGTTAACCCTAAATATCTCACGAACCAATAACGCTAGATACTTGAATTAAATTGTATATAATATATTGTAACGTGATACAAAACGAATGCATTTTTGGAAAAAAAATCCAACTAATGGTTTTTTTATAAATTCAAAAACTGAAAAAAAAAAAAACGTTTGCCACCTCGAAAATCTTACAAACAAAAAATAATTTTATCTCCAAAATAATTTTTTGAAACAAAGAATAACGTTTTCAACATCTGGTAAAATTTTGAGAAAAATCAAACTGACAGTTTTCTTACAAAAAAATAAAAACCTAAAAAAATTTAACATAAGTTGGTAAAAATAGATTTTCGACTCAAATATCTTTTCAAAAATTTAAGATTATGGCTTCCAACTAGTTTTAACTTATAAGAAAAATTGTTTTCAACATCCGGAAAAATGTTGAGAAAAATCGAATCGACAGTTTTTTTTTTTCAAAAAATAAAAACATAAAAAAAACATTACTAAAAGTTGCTAAAATTTGATTTTCGACTCAAATATCTTTTCAAAGATTTGAGATATTGGCGTCAAATTAATTTTAACTTATAAGAAATATTGTTTTCAACATTCTGAAAAGTTTAGAGAAAAATCGAATTGACAGTTTTCTTATAAAAAAAAAACAATACTAAAACTTGGTAAAAATTTACTTTCGACTCAAATAGTTTTTCAAAAATTAAAAAATATTGGCTTCAAACTTATTTTATTTCACAGAAAATATTGTTGTCGATATTCAGTATTTTTTTATAAAGGTCCAACAGTCCGTTTTTTCGTAAAAAAAATAAAATGTACAAAAAATAATACGCAAATTTGGTAAAAATTGGCGTTTGCTTCTCGATATCTCTTAAATTAATTTCATTTATCCAATTTGTATTTGTTTATATATAAGAAATAAAAAATTTTAGGAAATGCCACTAAAATTGGTAAAAATATGTTTTCGACTAAAAATCTCGTCAACAAAAATAGATTTTGAAATCAAACTATTTCATTATATGCAATATTTTGTTGGTAATTTTTAAATTTTTAAGAATAATTCAACTGACAACTTTTTTAACAAAACACAAAAACCTACAAACGTTTTAAGCAAGAAAAATCGACAGACGGGATGGGAAGTTATCAGTGTGGGTCGCATCCCAGCCTCTTTTTTTATTTTAAAATCTTATGATGGTTAGTTCTTGGGTTCAATACCTGCCTGTGCCATCTAAAGTTTATTCACGAGCACTGACTCTTCCGAGGAATTGACAAATAATTCAAGAGTATTTCTTGTTATGAAAAGTGCTTTCTCAAAATATCCTTTTGGATTTGGCTTAAACTCCATCCTTGACAACACAGGAATGGTTGTGAGATGTACATTAGTCACTAGGCCCTAGTTTTCAACAGATTGTTGCACCTCCTAATTTATTTTCTAAACTGCCTGCTAACTGAAGCCTTGATCGGCAAAAAGCTCAAATTTGACATTTCAAAATTTCAATACCGAAAATGCTTAATGAAATTTCAAACCTTATATTTAGACTAATCTACAGATTAAAGTCATTGGTATCTATAAATTCTGCTAAACTATAATCAAAATTATCTCTCTTTCCACTTGTACTTGTGGAGTACTGGGATTCTATAAATGCGTTAAGGTTAAGAGCTAACCATTAACTATGACGGTTTTTAAAAACCAATCATTTTTGTAAACGTCGTTTTCCGGGAAATAAAGAGAGTGTCAGTATCATGGAACCTGAGATTTTAGTAAATTTACGAGTGTGCTACCGTTTCTGGTAATTTTCCCCCATTCTCAACTCTACCAGAATTAGTTCCTGGACGGCTGCCCACTGCCCAGGTGTCTCTTTGATCGTTTAAGTTCCTCTCCATAAGAGAGTACTATAGATTTTATACATGCAATGGTCGCATTCATGTTAAGGTAGAATTTCTACAGAAACAGTACAAAAAAGTTTACCAAAAAACGCTTTTAAATTGAAAATTGGCAAATGTATTCTTCGAAATAGCTGTTGCATTTTTTCTTAAGGGAAAATTTTCCTTATATTCAATTTAGAAATTGTGGCACTAACTAAAAGTGACCTAGACTAAGATAAGAAGAAACTGAAAATGTATTGCCACCAAAAACCTATGTAGTACGAATTAGTTTAAAGCTTTCATCAAATTCAATCGAATTTTAAACTGGTTATATTGATTGATATTGTTTTGGATCTAATATTTTATTATTTCTCTCTTTTACATTTTTGTACTTATTGGAAATAAGTTTATAAACTAGAAAAAAAAGAATATTGTAGTATTGTTAATTTTTCTTTCAGAATATAAGAGAAGGTTATACCAAATTATTTTGTCGTAAAAAGACATTGTAAAGACATTTTTTTTAAGCAATAGAATGAATATAAATTATTTGTTATTAAGTGCAAAATAAAGGAACTTATTGTACTAACTCGTACCAAAATAAGACTGAAGACTACAATAATTTCTATACAAAATAGTTTGATTTCAAAAACTATTTTTGTTAACGAGATTTTTAGTCAAAAACCAATTTTTACAAATTTTAGTATCATTTCTTAAAAGTTTTTATTTCTTATATAAACAAATACAAATTGGATGAATGAAATTAATTTGAAGTCAATATCTTCTATTGTTCACAAGATATTGAGAACCGAACATCAATTTTTACCAAATTTGCGTACTATTTTTTGTAGATAAAATAAGTTTGAAGCCAATATTTTTTATTTTAGAAAAGATATTTGAGTCGAAAGTACATTTTTACCAACTTTTAGTAATGTTTTTAACTTCCCATAGGAAGTTATTGTAATCGGTCCGATTTATCGAATTGAAAATTTTGACATTTCTCGACTTTTCAAGGTCCCTAGAGTCTAAAAATCTTTTATTTTGACTCTAGGAACCTTGAAACGTGGAGAAACTTCAAAATTTTCAATTCGAAAAATCGGACCGATTACAATAACTTCCTTTGGGAAGGTAAAAAAAAAATACTCACAGTGGATAAAAATAATTGCTAAGACTGAAATGTCTCACAAAACTAATTCATTATACATAATAATATACAGTTTTTCTTATTTACATTGCCTGAAAAAATGTTGACAAGTATTTTTATATTATTAATAAATAATTGTAGACTCCTAATTTGCATTTACACTTTGCTTACAAGCAAAAATACTGAATAAATTTGAGCAAATTCCTACAACTTCTTTTCGTACATTTCATAATATTATTGTAATGATTTAATTAATTCGTTCAGCTATGCATATGTATGTATTTATATGCTTCTCAAGAAGGAAATAAAGATTGGTGACTTTATAACGACATTCCTTGAGTTTTTTCTGTTTGTAACTATACTTTCATCTTCATTTGATATTGTGTAACTTTTAAATGAATAAAATTAAAGATACTCGTATAATTATTATTATAACCATCATTAGGTTTTTATTTATGGTTTCTTTATGAGGCATAGAATAACAATATCTACCTATATGTATACATACATATATAATGTCTATGTTTTCCGCTGAATGAAATTAAAAATAAAAGTGTTAATTTGTAGGTCAACAAAACTTTTAGTATGTTGTAAGAGTGTGGGTACATACATAAAAAATAAATATTAAAAGAACAATAGATCCATTTTTAAACAAATTATTTCAAAATATACGGAACATCATTAGGTCCGTTGAGTTAATTATGCTTTCTTTTTATTTTTCTGCACAGATTTATTATTGTAAAAGAGTAAAGATAATGTACATATGTATATTGTATAATATGTTAGAATAAATTAAATAGTTTCGAAACTTTTAAAAAAAGGTATTTTTTTATAGAAAAGTTAACAATTGTTGGATGCAATGCACAGTATGTATACGTATGTTTCAAAACTCAAAAGAGTTTTCGTTCAGTTAGTTAGTTTAACATACGAAACACAATGTTAATTATAACTTGTAAGATACCTAACCTACGTATGAAATATTTATTTAATTCATTAGTAGAGAGTTTTTAATTGGATAAAAATGATACAAATTTGATTTAAAAAACGTACTTGGGATTTTGATAAGACATAAGATTAGTTTAAAAGAGAAGAAAAACAGTAAACCATTTTACAAGTTTCCACTGAATATAGAAATAAGAAAATTTAAAATCTAACATACATTTTTTTCTAAGTTAACATAATAATTGCAAATTTTATTCATTTTAGAAGAAATGACAAAAATTGCAAAAATGTGTGATTTCATTTATAAATAAAATTGATAATTTTTATGAACGAAATTTATTAAAACAATCAAAATATTTTTTGGAACATAAGTAAACCTTACATTTTTCACACATAATGCTACTCAAAAGCTTATATTGTGGCATCATACCTCGCATGCGGTTGCTTTGTAGTGTTTGCTTATGATCAATTTCAATATGTATCACTTACATTGACGGAACAACCTGCAACACATTCCTTCGCTTTGGGGCTGGTTCCTGCGAAAAACTACTGCTGCTGCTGGGCCGACCTATTGTTGGCTGATTGTGTGCCTTATATTTACAAAGCGTATCGGCAAGTTAGCTTCTAAAATCGACAAGATTCAAAATTCCTTTCGGTCCGTTCCCTTTCTTAAAAAAAATTTGCTTGTATAACACCAATGAGTTTAACACAGTTAGGTCCAGGAGGTCATAGAAAAGTCTCAAGTACCATTTTCCACTTCTTATGCGGATACGGTACCGTCATAAGTACGAATCCATCAAATCCACCCCGGCCATATGGGCGTTGTATTCTTGGAAGATTTGTGGACATGATATAATTTTAACTTCCCATAGTGAGTTATTGAAATCGGTCCGATTTGTCGAATTGAAAATTTGGACATTTCTCGACGTTTCAAGGTCCTTAGAGTCGAAATAAAAGATTTTTAGAAAGATGTCTATGCGTGCGTGATATCGACTTCAAATAAGTTTTGTTATACAGATAATAATGCAGAAAGATGCAGAAAGGGCCCTCAAGAAAATTACGTGCGTGGTTTTTTTACCACAGCAGTTTAAAAAAAAGGTGAAAATTTTGGTTAAACCTAAATATCTCATGAACCAATGACGCTAGAGACCTGAATTAAATTTTATATTATATATTGTAACGTGATACAAAACAAGTATATTTTTGGAAAAAAATCAATTACCGTTTTTTTATAAATCAAAAAAACTGAAAAAAAAATTTGTCACCTCGAAAATTTTACGACTAAAATATGATTTCATCTCCAAAACAATTTTGTGCAACGAAGAATAATGTTTTTGATATCTGATAAAATTTTGAGAAAAATCTAATTGACAGTTTTTTTACAAAAAATAAAAACCTAAAAAAAAAAATTAATAAAAGTTGGTAAAAATTGACTCAAATATCTTTTCAAAACTTTGAGATATTGGGGCATATTCATAGATGTTTACTAAACTCTTTCTAAGTTGTTATTAATGAAGTCCAGAGTTTAGGCTATTTATAAATAAATTTAAACCTAAGTATAGGGCTTAATCTGTGGTTTAACTATAAACATAGCAATTGCTGTGTTTAAGTTGTTATTATCACAGCCAAATGTCATATTTGATTTTTGTTTGTGAATTGAAAAGCTGAAAAAGTAAATTATATCAAATAAAAATGTCGATTTATACCGCAATTGAAGAAGATATGGATTTGTTAGAGGAGTTTGTTATTTGGTGATCTGCAAAATATGCCACCAAGAAAAAGAAAAATATAGCGAAAAGAATTTCTAGCAATGATATCGTTTATATAAAGAAACATTCACATTTTTTTAATATTATTATTATATTAGACATCCAATTTGAGGAATGACAGCACAAAATAACAAGTTTTAAAATATAACAGTATTTTTTTGCTTTGACCTGTCATTTGAAGTATAATTGTAGTAGAATACAACCTTAAACTGGGGTTTTACAAAACACATCAGGAAAATTGACTATGAAAAAGAGCTGTGTTTATTTAATCAACAATCCTTAAACTACAGATCAAGAAATCACGACTTTAGTAATTATCTATGAATACGCCCCATTGGCTTTAAACTACTTTTATCTTTTCGATAAAATTTTGAGAAAAATCGAATTGACAGTTTTTTTACAAAAAATAAAATCCTAAGAAAAAAACAATACTAAAACTTGGTAAAAATTTACTTTCGACTCAAATAGCTTTTTAAAAATTAAAAATAAATTTGGGTTCAAACTTATTTAATTTCACAGAAAATATTGTTTTCGGTATTCAGTAATTTTTTTATAAAAATCCAACAGTCCGTTTTTTCATAAAAAATGAAATCTACAAAAAATAGTACGCAATTTTGGTAAAAATTGATACATATAGACAAACTCTTAAGCAAGACAAATCGACAGACGGGATGGGAAGTTATCAGTGTGGTGGATCGCATCCCAGCCTCTTTTTTATGTTATGTTAACAATATTGGGAGTATAGAAACGGAGATATTCAAGAAAAAAAAAACTGCTTACTAAAACCTTTATTTCACTAGACTACCAACGCCATTGAACAAATGACTGACATCTATAAGTTCTCTTATCTTTCAAAGTGGAACAAAGAAAAAAGTCTAAAAGTGTTAATTCTCAAGAGCTCGCTGGCCAACTGTGTTCGCCTTTTTTGTGAAATGAAACGGTCAGAAAACTTTTGAAACCACAGCTCCTACAGATCATGGGTTGTTCAATTGATGATCGAAAAAGTCTGTAATCATGACTGTATAGCGGTCACCACTCACCATTGACTGTTACGTTCTGGCCAGAATGGTTCCACGGAATAATTATTATGGATGTAACAGTTTCTCAACACACACTTGAAAATTATCATCACTCCAAATACGTGATGCAATTGTCTTGAAATGATAAACCAAACTGTCACATGTCCAGCTGACAAATAGTTTTGCCAAATTAAAGTTATGTACCCCTTTAAAAACACACGCTATATGTTCCAATCACACCACCATTGCCAGCCTAAAAACCAAATTAAGCTTTTTAGCAACCATTTTTAGTTTTGCGACAACTTATCTATCTTCTTATAGACTTCGAAGAGAAAATGAGCCTCAGTACTGAAGATGATTCTGAGAATAAACTTCGGTTCAAACATACTATATATTGCTGGTGCTTGACTGGCTTGAGTTTTTGTGTTAACTGAATTTTAAAATACAGTATAATGTCGGGTAAGGAGTGCCTTATTTCAAAGATCGACAAATCAATATTATTCAATATTTTCAATTGTTCTTCACCGAATGTTCACGCTTTTTCGATTCTTCAAATCACTCTTTACCCTCAATAGCTCAGTTTTTCCTTATAGTCCACCAATGTCGGCCGAGAAGAGAGAAGGTTATATAAGGTTAAAGTGGCTGTCCGTGATGGAATAGGACACACTTAGGCCAATTTAATGGTCCATTGTGATACCACATGAATCTTGAGGCTTCCTCCTAAGCTCAATGAAACCAGTTCGAGTCCCTTACGAAACGTGAGAGGCTGATTATGCTAAAATGATTTATATCGTTTAGATCGTTATAGAAGAATTCTCGTAGGTAAATCTTGCGTTTTTGAGCTAGAGCAGGGCATGTACAGAGAAGGTGAAGAAATGTTTCCTCCTCTTCCTCGTCCATACAGCTTCTGCAAAAGTCATTTGAGAATACGACTAGCCGCATGGCGTGCTTTCCTATTATACAGGGAACGGGTTTGAGACCTATTATCGAGCTTATATGCGATCTGCTTAGAGATAGCAAGCACCTTGAACGTTTTAAATCCAGTGTTGGCCAGATGTTTTTTGTGACTTGACACGTGGTGATGTTGTTCCACCTGGTGTTTCCCTTCTTCATAGCGTCCTGCATTGGCAATAGTTTACAAGTAGCGATTGGTATGCCAGCATTTGCCAAACGTGGTAGAATGGGTTATACTGTATCGTTCCTATCGAGTTCATTTGCCTTACAGTTACCTGGAATGTCTCTATGGCCCGGCACGCACTGTTGTGCCATCTCCATTAGAGATGATCGACAGTTATGGACTGTTATAGAGTTTGTAGAGGCAGAGTCCAGAGATTTGATAGTGGCCTCACTATCTGAGAAGATACGGACATCAGATGTTGATATCACGTTTTCTTTAAGCCAGGACAAGACAAGAGAGAAGGTGCTTCACGATGACCCAAAAGTCCTTTAGTTTTGCGAACTGTTACTGCGTAATGTTCAATCCGTTGAGAAGTCTTAAAATTAGTTTGAAATATTTTAAGATGTCCTCTTATAAATACAGCAAAATATCTTCTTCTTCTTGTAGGTATGCTAGTTTTTCAGTATTTATTGAAACTCGCTGAAGCTAAAGCTTATTAAATACTTTAGAGCGACTTTCAGAAAACAAGAAATTTAGTTGGTTGAATTAAAAAAAAAACATTTCTGATCAATGCCAAGTCAATTTCAGGGCTCAATAACAAAGTCTAGATATAAAATATTTTTCCAGAAGCTGCTTAATCAGTATCATGTTAAAGACCCAGTTCTGAAATCATTTACAGAAGAAATGTCTATGATTAAAACTGTAAAGTGTTTGCTTTTTACCAACAGCTGTGTCCCTGTCCAGCAATAATTGTTCCACTCAAAGCCTAGGATTGAGTCCTCCTTTAGCTTCACCAAAACACTTTAATTGATTGAAAATTAAAAGTACATTTCTTTTTTCTCAACTCAAACATGCCATCCGCTCTTAAAGTAAAACATAATTCTTCCGTTCAAAGCTTAAGAAGATACAAAAAAAGAGCCTTTTAATAGCCCTAAGCTGGTCTATATTTTCGTTTGAAATTCGCTTGAAGTACCTACCAATTATAAAAAGTCCACACATAAGGACGAAATCCGAACTTGTCCAATGTCCAATTAAGACTTATATACGCCTATAGTACTATACGCCCTACGTCCGCCATCCACACACGCTTTATCTGTCAAATTAAATGGGGAAAAGCCCTTACTTTATTTTTCAACATACTCTCGTACATCACATCATCATCGTCGTCACAAGTAGGCACGAGGATATGTTAGTCGGTACTCGGTAGTTCCAAATAAAGGACTCTCCCAATAGGCAAAAGGAAAGTATACAAAAAAAGGAACATCCATTAGTGTGAATCTCAATCTCATCCTCTTTGAGAATTCAGTTCAATGACCCAAAAAGGCTTTATAAACTGGCTAACAGCAATAAAAGTGCATTAAAAGCACTTGCGTGTATATTGTTTCTATATATGTATAGGTACCACCTACAGTGTGTGTGCTATAGTTCCGCAAAAAAAAAAGGAACAAATCCTGATTTATATCGATTTCGTTTGCCATACAATGTCACAGGATCCTTATGCTTTATAAAACGATAAAAACCAACATTTCCAGGGGGAAAATCGGTGGCGTATGGACGGAGTCATTTTGTTTTCCTTCTTTATTTTTTTTTTTTAGGGATAGCGACAAAGAATTGTGTTCTAGTTTAGCATTTCAAACATAACCTCACATAATTCTTCTCGGAAAAAAAGGAACAAAATAAACTCCCGACCAAAGAAATTAATTCAAGGACTTTTTCATATCCCATTACGACAACAAAAGAAAGCCCACAAAAATGACTTTCAAAATTCTAAACTGGTAAATCCCAAATCAGTTTCCTTCTTATCCTTAATACTACCTTAGTCGCCTAACTCCTGTTTAGACTTTTCCTGAGATGAAAAAAGAAGTAAATATAAAAAAAAAACATGAATTGATACCATATTCAAAGTGAGGCCGCCCGCCCCATAAGAACTTCTCTCGACTTTCGAAATCCACTCATTAATAATTTACAAGCATAGGTTCGGTTCGGGTATATTGCTCTGGGATCAAGATGTTTTGAATATTTAACTACTCGTACATTTTTTAAGGTAGGTCTCCGCCTACCTGCAGTAGGTGTGGTGTAGTATGGATGGGTGCTCTGATGCTCAGGAGCTGCTGTATACCTTGATTTAACATTATCTACTTCTGATGAAATTCTTCAGTCTTTTGGAATTAATAATGCTCCGAGTATTAGGGTATTTTTGAAAGATGTATCCTGCATATGAGAAGGTCCATTTATAAATTTGAAATTTGTTCTTTATAAATCTTTTGGGGAAGTTTAATCCTATACATAAATGCATAGCAAATCCTCCTTATGTGTGCTTAGGGTAGGTACATCCTAAATGGTACGAGTATGACCGAAAAAGAAATTAGAATACTTCTTTTTTTTACAGATTTTAATTGAATTTAGTTTTGATTTATTGTTTTTCCAGTTTATATTTATTGCATAGAGGTTTCGAAGTCATTGATTAAAAATGCATACATAGTTTTTTGTAACAAAGACCTTTTTAGATGTTGCTAATTGCGAAGTCAACAGTTTGGTTACTATTAACAATTTTGTTTAAGTAACATCTGGGGCCGCAAATGTAAGATATTCACAAAAAGGGTTACATTGATTTTATTAATTGGTTATTTATACAAATATAAATTTAAACCACACCAAAAGTTGAAGCTTTCTAAAATCAACTGAAAATTTAAGTTTTTAGTTTTTAAAATTGAATACCCCCAATTCAGTTCTTATTTTCAGCGAATAAAAAAGACCTATTACATGAATTCTTCTGCATTAATTTAAGATCGTCTGACAATTTTTTAAATCTTTTAAAGGCTGCATAGTTTCTTATACTGAAGTTTTTAAAATTCAACTTTTTTAACTTTTATAATTTTAACATTTTATTTCTGAATATCCCCATTTTATCTAAAATACGTACTTTTTTACTTATTTATGAAAACATACTAATTTTTTTGGTCTTCTACACTAATTTAAGAGTTCCTAACAATTTTGAAAGTCGTTAAAAGCTAATATAGTTTTAAGCATATCAATTTTGGGATGTTCTCAAATCTTTTTATAAATTATAGAAGTTTTTTTCTTCAAAACTTTAATATTTTTTAAAATTAGTTAAAACCAAAATTATTTCATCAGTTATTAACAAAACACAGTTCCTATTAAGAGGCATTCTAAATAATATATTTTTGCCTAATACCGAATAACCCACAAGTAAGTGGGTTAGCAGTTTTTTAATCTTCTTGAATGTTGAATGTTCATAATGAAAAACTGGTGTTACCAATTATTTGTATCAATTAAACGCTTATTTTTTAGTGCAAACTGTTTATGCGAATATCCCAACAAGTAAGGTTTAAATGATATTTGTTGAAATTTTCAAAGTTTAAATATGATTTAAGATGTTAAAAAACTGACATTTTAGAGAAAATAATGTTTTATGGAATTTACCAAAAATTACCAAAATTCTTACTTGAATAATTTAAATTCATATTTACGATTTTTGTGAATATCCCACAGAGAGATTTAAGATATCTTTAATAGTTTTGTAAAATCATACTTATTAACCTAAGAAATGATTCTAATATGAAACAAAAATACTGTTTTTTTTGGAAGAAAGAAAAAAAGAAACATTTTAGGAAGAAACACACTTTTTTCGAATATCCCGCAAGCTTTAAATTTTTTGATTTGAAGTATTTTAATCATCAAAAGAAATATATACTTGACTCAAAATAATATATTATAAAAAATAGGCTGGGATGCGACCCACACTGATAACTACCCATCCCGTCTGTCGATTTGTCTTGCTTATAAGTTTGTCTATATGTATCAATTTTTACCAAATTTGCGTACTATTTTTTGTAGATTTTATTTTTTTTATGAAAAAGCGGACTGTTGGATTTTTAAAAAAAAAATTACTGAATATCGAAAACAATATTTTCTGTGAAATAAAATAAGTTTGAACCCAAATTTATTTTTAATTTTTGAAAAGCTATTTCAGTCGAAAGTAATTTTTTTTAGGTTTTTATATTTTGTAAAAAAAATTGTCAATTCGATTTTTCTCAAAATTTTATCGAATGTTGACAACAATATTTTTTTAAAGATAGAAGTTCAAAGCCAATGTCTCAAATTTTTGAAAAGATATTTACGTCGGAAAACATTTTTTACCAACTTTTATACATTTTTTTTTAGGTTTTTATTTTTTTTTTAAACTGTCAATTCGATTTTTCTCAAGATGTTACCTAATATTAAAACCAATATTTTTTATAAGTTTAAAGTAGTTAGAAGCTATTATCTCAAATTTTGGAAAAGATATTTGAGCCGAAAATCAATTTTTACCAAATTTTGTTAAATTTTTTTGTAGGTTTTTAATTTTTTGTAGAAAAACTGTCAATTCGATTTTTTTATAAATTTTATTAATTGTTGGCAACAATAGTTTTTGAAAGATAAAAGTAGTTTAAAGTTAATATCTCAAAAATTTGAAAAGATATTTGAGTCGAAATTCAATTTTTACCAACTTTGAGTAATGTTTTTTTAGGTTTTAATTTTTTATAAAAAAAACTGTCAATTCGATTTCTCTCAAAATTGTTTCTCATGTTGAAAACAATATTTTTTATAAGTTAAAATTACTTATAAGTCATTATCTCAAATTTTTGAAGAGATATTTGAGTCGAAAATCAATTTTTACCAACTTTTTTTTCGGTTTTTAATTTTTGTAAAAAAAACTATCAATAAGATTTTTTTCAAAATCTTACTAAATGTTGACAACAATATTTTTTGAAAGATAACAGTAGTTTAAAGTCAATATCTCAAAGTTTTGAAAAGATATTTGAGTCGAAAGTCAATTTTTACCAACTTTGAGTAATGTTTTTTTTAGGTTTTAATTTTTTATAAAAAAAAAACTGTCAATTAGATTTTTCTCAACATTTTATCAGATGTCAAAAACAATATTCTTTGTTGCACAAAATTGTTTTGGAGATGAAATCATATTTTAGTCGTAAAATTTTCGGGGTGGCAAATTTTTTTTTTCAGTTTTTTTGATTTATAAAAAAACCGTTAATTGAATTTTTTTTTTTCTAAAAATATACTTGTTT
The DNA here is from genome assembly GCA_920104205.1 of Eupeodes latifasciatus. Classification (NCBI taxonomy): domain Eukaryota; kingdom Metazoa; phylum Arthropoda; class Insecta; order Diptera; family Syrphidae; genus Eupeodes; species Eupeodes latifasciatus. The sequence continues at coordinate 113,946,983 of OV049925.1, read as the reverse complement.
TGTATCACGTTACAATATATAATATAAAATTTAATTCAAGAGTCTAGCGTCATTGGTTCATGAGATATTTACGGTTAACCAAAATTTCCACCTTTTTTTAAACTGCTATGGTAAAAAAAACCACCAACGCAATTTTCTTGAGAGACCTTTCTGCATCTTTCTGCCTTATTATCTGTATAACAAAATTTATTTTAAGTCGATATCTCTTCTGGTTCTTGAGCTATGGACGATGAAAAACACGTTGCGAACGTACGAACGTACGTCTACACGCATGCACAGAGTTTCTAAAAATCTTTTATTTCCACTCTAGGGACCTTGAAACGTCGAGAAATGTCAAAATTTTCAATTTGAAAAATCGGACCCATTACAATAACTTCCTATGGGAAGTTATATTTATGATAAAATAATATTTTTGCGAATATCCCACAAATAAGTCACTAAAATCCTTTAAAGTTTATTATTGTTTATTTAGCATCTCAAGCTAAACCTTAAGATGATATTCTTTTAATTCTTTTGAATATCCTGAATAACAAAACTTTGTCGTAAATAACAAACACTTTACCCATTTAAAAATACAAATTGATCTCTATCCTGTTAACCATTTTTGACTTACATATCAAATCTAATGTGCAATGTACTGATTTTGCGAATATCCCAAGTATAAACACACAAAGCTTTATTCTAGTGTCCCTTTAAGAAAATATAAAATGTTCACTATAATTAAAGATAAATATTTTAATGATTGTCCTACAAATGAAATCCTAAAACAATTTAATTTAAAAAAAAAAACAAATATTTTTGCAACTATCATAAAAAAATACAATAAACTTTAAAATTATATCCTTTAATTTTTTGAATAACCCAAATATTGTTTAGACAACATTTAGAATAATCTTGAAAAACTGTTAACAATTTTTGATTAAGCTGTTATATGTAAATCAAATCTATTGATAACACATGCACTGATTTTGCGAAATGCGAATATCCCACGTCAAACATACAAAAATCTATGTATTTAATCAAGTGTTCCTTGAATTGATCAGATATAACAATGTTAATACTAAAATGTTTACTATAATTTTAGATGCATCTTTTTACGAATGTCCCACAAATGAGGACCTAAGACCCTGCTACTTTTACTTTACTTTTCACACTTGACAACTTTTTAATGTATGCAGACAAATATCCCAAGTATGGTTTGTGAAACATTTAGGATGACTTTGACAAGTTCACCCTTTTAAAATTAAAAATTTGTCTCTAGTAATATGGGTAGTAACTGAAACCTGTTAACCATTTTTGATTAATTACCCATGTATACTCGTATGTCAACTCTAATGCTTAATACATGTAATGAATATGTGAATATCCCCTGAGTGTTCCTTAAATTGATCAAACACAGCTATACAAAAATGAAAATGTGTTACTACAATTGTAGACGAATAGTTTAACGAATGTCCCACAAATGAGGACCTAAATTCATTTAATATTTTTAAGAAAACTTTTTGTAGGTGACAGTTTTTTTTTTTATAAAAGCAAACCTAAATATAACAAAGTTTTACATACTTGTAGCATTCTTTTTTTCTGAATGTCCCAAAAACGGTTTGTGAAATATTTCGGATGACCCGGGCAAACTTTATATTTTAAAAATTACAAATTTTTCTCAAGGAGTGATTGATGAATAGAACCTTTTAACCAATTTTTGATCAAATTCTAATATACACTGATTTCGCGAATACCCCAAATATACCACACATCCCACGTTAAACACACAAAATTTTACTAAATTTGTCGAATGTTTCTTACAATGAAAAGTGTAACCATCAAAATACTACATAATATGTTTACTATTTAATTTAAGATGACTCCTTCTACGAATGTCCCACAAATAAGTTGATTTCAATTTTTCTTCATTTTCAAAAAATGTCGGTAAACCTGCAAATTACTGTTCAACTTATTTATTTGTGTTTCTTGTTTCATTTATTGTTCCATTACTCATCTTTAAATCTAATTTCTATTCATATATTTTTGCAAAAGTCCCACATTTAACTATTCGGGCAGTAAACATCAAAAACTTACATTTACTACATTTTGTTGAAAGTTCTTTATAAATAGTATCAAAATTGTAAAAATATGCCAAATCAATTCTTATTCTCCAAAAATTCAGTCAAAAGAGTAACGGTTCCTTATCTGAGTTGATAGATGAAAAATATGTATGTATATTTCTTCTTTTTTTTCTATAAAATGTTCGTATTACTAATAATTTTAATTTAATTGGAAAGTGATTGAGTGACAAAACTGACAGCTGCTGGTTAAAAAACGAAAAAAAAAAATCAAAATTCAAACGTGACTTGAATGATTAAGAAGAAGAAGACGCTTGAACTCAAACCATTAGTTCATTAATCCATGACCAAGTTCCCATTTGGTGCGAAAGTCTTTGACAGTTTTTTTTTTTATATTTTTCTTCAGCTACTATTTTGAGAGCTATTATAGTAGTTGTTAAGTCTGATGGGTTTTTCATCACGTACCTACCATACATATGTATATACTATACAAAAACTTTGTGACAAGTTCAAGATTTAGACTTTTTTATTCTTTTTTGACAATCACGACTAAAAGTATGGTTGGAAATGAACAAAATAAATCTTCTGAAGAAACTGAAGAGAGAAAATCAAAAAAGAAGACGAACAAAAAGAAAATCACTTTATTTGGGTTACAAGAGTTCGAAAAACCCAGCCATGCCCAACCGAATTGCACTAATTTAGTATTCTTGGGATGTTGACAGGAGAAGCAAGTAAGAAGAAGAAAAAAGAAACAGTTCTTTTTTCTCCTCCCTCGCAACATCAGAAGCATTTAAAACATTTACCATTTTTGAACTTAAAAAATGGGTTTCTCTTATTCTTTTTGTTGTATGTTGGATTAGTATTCTTCTGTCTCTCTCTTTAATCACCATCATTGCCATCACTGCTTCTTGCATTTTTATTATTCTTCATTTGATTTTGCTCCAATTCTTCAATTGAAGCAACGTTATTTAGTTTCAAAAACCTACTTTTTTTTTGTAATTACTTTCAAGTCTTGTCCATCCGTTGTGTACGAGAACTTCAATTAAATGAACATTTTTGGTGATTTTTTCGAAAGTTCTTTTTATTTAAACAACGATTTGAATTCTTTGCAATATTTTGATGTACGGCGCGCGGCGGTATGTGCTATTCATTAGCCTTATTGTTTGTTGAATCCGCTTTTAGATTTGAAAATTGATGAGTGTGAAGATGATTGGAAAGAATGAAAATGAGAATACCAAAAAGATTAGCATTTAATTAAAATTGTAGATTGGTATATATATGTAGGTATATGTATTTATATCAAAAAATAGATGATGATAGTTTTACGAAACTCTTTTATATATTTTTAATTGGCATGCAATAAATAATGATGAAACCACAAAGAAGTTCAAATAAAAAAATAATACTGACCAAAACAAACAACGTTTTATAGAGTTTCTATTTGAACGAGTCTTAAGATATTGATAAATAAAGAACAATATTTTCTCATTTGTTCAATAGAATTTATGTGTTTTCTATAGCATCAAATGGGCTTGTTTGACTTTATTATTTCGGTCTTCATATAAATATTTTTAATTGTCTTAAGATACTGCAAACTGAATAAGAAAGAAAAACTAAAAAAGAGGCTGGGATGCGACCCACACTGATAACTTCCCATCCCGTCTATCGATTTGTCTTGCTTAAAAGTTTGTCTAAATGTATCAATTCTTACCAAATTTGCGTTCTATTTTTTGTAGATTTTATTTTTTTTATGAAAAAACGGACTGCTGGATTTTTATAAAAAAATTATTGAATATAAAAAACAATATTTTCTGTGAAATAAAATAAGTTTGAAGCCAATATTTTTAATTTTTGAAAAGCTATTTGAGCCGAAAATCAATTTTTACCAACTTTTATTAATTTTTTTGTTTAGGTTTTTATTTTTTGTAAAAAAACTGTCAATTCGATTTTTCTCAAAATTTTTCCTAATGTTGAAAACAATATTTCTTATAAGTTAAAATTAGTTAGGAGCCATAATCTCAAATTTTTGAAAAGATATTTAAGTCGAAAATCAATTTTTACCAACTTTTGTTAAATTTTTTGTTCGGTTTTTAATTTTTTGTAAAAAAACTGTCAATTCTATTTTTTTCAAAATTTTACTGAATGTTGAAAACAAAATTTTTTGAAAGATAAAAGTAGTTTAAAGCCAATATCTCAAAGTCTTGAAAAGATATTTGAGTCAAAACTCAATTTTTACCAACTTTTTTAACTTCCCATAGGAAGTTATTGTAATGGGTCCGATTTGTCAAATTGAAAATTTTAACATTTCTCGACGTTTCAAGGTCCCTAGAGTCGAAATAAAAGATTTTTAGAAAGATGTCTGTGCGTGCGTGTGTACGTACGTCCGTACGTCCGTATGTCCGTATGTCCGTACGTCCGTACGTCCGTACGTTCGCGACGTTTTTTTCGTCGTCCATAGCTCAAGAACCAGAAGAGATATCGACTTCAAATAAATTTTGTTATACAGATAATAAGGCAGAAAGATGCAGAAAGGGCTCTCAAGAAAATTGCGTGGGTGGTTTTTTTACCATAGCAGTTTAAAAAAAGGTGAACATTTTGGTTAACCCTAAATATCTCATGAACCAATGACGCTAGAGACTTGAATTAAATTTTATATTATATATTGTAACGTGATACAAAACAATTATATTTTTGGAAAAAATTAAATTACCTAACGGTTTTTTTTATAAATCAAAAAAACTGAACAAAAAAATTTGTCACTTCGAAAATTTTACGACTAAAATATGATTTCATTTCCAAAACAATTTTGTGCAATGAAGAATAATGTTTTTGACATCTGATAAAATTTTGAGAAAAATCGAAGTGACAGTTTTTTTACAAAAAATAATAACCTAAAAAAAAATAAAAAAAAAAGTTGGTAAAAATTGAGTTTTGACTCAAATATCTTTTCAAGACTTTGAGATATTGGCTTTAAACTACTTTTATCTTTCAAAAAATATTGTTGTCAACATTCAGTAAAATTTTGAAAAAAATAGAATTGACAGTTTTTTTACAAAAAATTAAAAACCGAAAAAAAAATTTAACAAAAGTTGGCAAAAATTGATTTTCGACTTAAATATCTTTTAAAAAATTTGAGATTATGGCTTCTAACTAATTTTAACTTATAAGAAATATTGTTTTCAACATTCTGAAAAATGTTGAGAAAAATCGAATTGACAGTTTTTTAAAAAATAAAAGCCTAAAAAAAATTAATAAAAGTTGGTAAAAATTGATTTTCGACTCAAATATCTTTTCAAAACTTTGAGATAATGACTTCTAACTAATTTTAGCTTATAAGAAATATTGTTTTCAACATTCGAAAAAATTTTGTGAAAAATCGAATTGACAGTTTTTTTACAAAAAATAAAAACCTAAAAAAAAACAATACTAAAACTTAATAAAAATTTACTTTCGACTCAAATAGCTTTTCAAAAATTACAAATATTGGCTTCAAACTTATTTTATTTCTCAGAAAATATTGTTTTCGATATTCATATATCATTCGATATAAAAATCCAACAGTCCGTTTTTTCATAAAAAACAAAAATCTTCAAAAAATAGTACGCAAATTTGGTAAAAATTGATACATATAGACCAACTTTTAAGCAATACAAATCGACAGACGGGATGGGAAGTTATCAGTGTGGGTCGCATCCCAGCCTCTTTTTTTTATTTTTTTTTTAGGTTATTATTTTTTGTAAAAAAAACTGTCAATTCGATTTTTCTCAAAATTTTATCAGATGTCAAAAACATTATTCTTCGTTGCACAAAATTGTTTTGGAGATGAAATCATATTTTAGTCGTAAAATTTTCGAAGTGACAAATTTTTTTTTTCAGTTTTTTTGATTTATAAAAAAAACCGTTAATTGAATTTTTTTCCAAAAATATAATTGTTTTGTATCACGTTACAATATATAACATAAAATTTCATTTAGGGTTAACCAAAATTTTCACCTTTTTTTTAAACTGCTATGGTAAAAAAACCACCCACGCAATTTTCTTGAGAGCCCTTTCTGCATCTTTCTGCCTTATTATCTGTATAACAAAATTTATTTGAAGTCGATATCTCTTCTGGTTCTTGAGCTATGGACGACGAAAAAAACGTCGCGAACGTACGGACGTACGGACGTACGGACATACGGACATACGGACGTACGGACGTACGTACACACGCACGAACAGACATCTTTCTAAAAATCTTTTATTTCGACTCTAGGGACCTTGAAACGTCGAGAAATGTTAAAATTTTCAATTTGACAAATCGGACCCATTACAATAACTTCCTATGGGAAGTTAATAAAAAAGAAAAATTGATTTTTGAAATGTTCTCTTTTCTTTACTAAAATTGACATGTTTTGATTTTAAGACATACAAAGTTATTCTTTTGTCCAATGTTTTGGTGTGAGATATTGTTATTTTTTTAGATTTAGATTTATTTATTTTTAGCTTAATATACAATATCTCTTACATTTTACATTATTTCATTAGCAAGTGGTTTAGAACATTTTAATTCTTTACATCTTTATTTCAAATATATATAATAAAGAGAAGTGTTATTTAAAATTAATTTATGGTTCAAGGGAAAACGCTACTAAGAAAAACCCTTATTAGAATCTTAAAAACTAGTATTGCTTAGGCCCCATTATCAACAAAATGCAGAAGTTGACTGTAATTTTAGGTGTTATTTTGGTTAGATACGTTTCTGATAAGATTGTTGTCAGAGAAGGAGCAGTTTAAGAAAATGTCTCTTCTTGTTTGTTAACAAGGTTCTTAACTGGATAAGCATCAGCCTTATCATGGAGTCTTTTAGTTGAGTAATGCCATGGCAATCCGAGCGATATTGTTTTTGTTACACAGATTGGTTAATTTTTCCATAGATTTCAAATGACATTTAAAAATTTAAATTGATTTAGGTTGAAAAACTAGAAAATGTGTACAGTGGGAAGCACAAATGAGTACATGTTTAACTTTGTGCACTTATTGCTGCATAAGAATAAAAATAACAAAAGAAATTCAAATTTTTTTTGTTTCCTTTATTTCATGTTCAATACCTAAACAAATGGTTTGTAAGAAAAAACAGAAAACAATAAGTTCTAGAAAAACAAACCAAAAAGTTAAAACAACTCGCATGTACTCAATTTTGCACTTTTAAGAAGAGAGGAATAAAGGTTCTTCTTAGTACTTCGTCCGTAGGTCTTTATTACCTAGAACACTTTTAGCATACTTTTCACTAAATTCTCTATAATTTCTTTTGTAATACTCTGCCATTCTTGATGTATTCGCTGCAAAAGCTCGTTCACGGGAGTAATTCCGTAATTTTTCAAAACGATTATCATTAACGATATCGTCAATAATTTGCTTCACGTAAGGGGCCGGTTATAGCTATCAGTAAAATCCATCAGTAGAATTTTTGTTTTTAGTTTTTGAACATGTTACAGATTTATTTCTAGCAAAAGATTGATGCAATAAGATGAATCCTATATTCAAGTATTTTTTTTTCAAAAAGAATCAATGCATTTAAAGTTTTATTTAATTTATAAATCCATTTTAATTTTTTTAATGATGAAATTTCATTTTACTGAACAGCTTACTGCCAAAAGCCAAACAAAATTCCATTTCGTTTTACTGTTGGTGTTCCAATTTTTTACTGTTCCGATCACATCATTAAAAATTTTACTGATGAAAGCAGCAGTAAAAAAATTGTCTGAGGCGCGAAGCCTCAAAGTGACATTTAATTTAATGACGTAAATTTACTGATTGCTATAAACGCTCATCAGTAAAACATTTCAGATTCCTCCTGTTTCATTTACTGATGGATTTTACTGATAGCTATAACCGGCCCCTAACTTTATCGCTATCGTCTCGTCAATCGTTTTCAGTAGTAGATCTTTCAGTATACTTCAAATATTATTATACTATGACTGAAATGTCAAAAATAACTCAACGAAAGATAATGCTTGTTCAATAACTTGAAAATGTTATTAAACTTGGTTTTTCTATATGGGAAATTTTGAAAATTTGCAAAAAATGTATTGTTAGTAAACATGCCAACTATTTTGTGATGTTCATGTTTATTGTTATTGTAAGTTTTTGTGTTTTCATTTGTTGCCGTCGACATCCGACGATAAAACTATAATATCAAAATGTTTTGTTCATGTCTGATATTTTTGTAAATTAATAATTCTAATTATAATTTAGAGTATACATATGTCAGTAACAGAAAATCAGCTGCAATATTAAACCCAATTCTGTCCAAGGGAAGGAAGATAAGACTCCATTTTATCCACAGGGGACAAAAATATTTGTTGTTTCCGAAACTACTTTGGATTAGTGCTTTGTGCAAGAGCGATACTAAAAGCGTTGCCTTTCGAACATACCAATGTTCCTCCGCCCCCAAAGTTTCAATGGTTACAGCAAATATTAATATGGAAGGTATATAGTATGTATGTAGAACGACAACCGACTGACAAATTTATTGTTTCCAATATCAACATTATCCTCTTTTGCAATTCCAAGACTGAACAAAACTACAATAATTGTTTTATATATTTAACAACAATTAAGAAAGATTCCTTAGGTACATATTTATGTTTTGTATATAAAAAAATGCTTACATATGGGTTAGAATAGATAGAAGGTCCGATAAATGTCTTAATTTTCTTCGTAACCGTATTATTTGTATTTTTTTGAGTTTTTATTTTCATTTTGTAACAAAACTAAACTACGCCGAAACATTTTTGTCTTAATTTGTTTTGGTTATCAATGGAAATTAATAGCAGACGATACCTACTTAGCTATCGTGCAAACACTATCGTTTTGACGATATCACTTTGACGATTATCGTCTTACGTGAAGTGAGACTATCGTCGAAACGATATCGTTTAACGATTATCGTTTTACGGAATGACCCCAAAGGTTCGTTGGAGTCGATCTGTATTGTCCTAACCGTCTATTCACAATTGACCGCATATTCTCAATGGGATTAAGGTTCAGACTTTGTGCAGACCACTGCATTAGTTGAAAATTTTGTTGATTGAGCCATTTTTTCACGATTTTGGACGTGTGTTTAGGCTATCCGTCCTGTTGAAATATTACTTTCTGCAGTCTGCAGAAAGTTTAAATAATCTCCCTTTCTCTTAATTCCATGTATTCTTTGTAGTGTTCCACCGTGATTTACTGTTTCTTTGACATGGTGCCTTCGGATGTTCTCATCAGGACATCGCCAGCAATATTGCATGCCGTCGGACTGCTATCGGTTGAATTTTGATTCGTCTGACCACACCACACGCTTCCAGTGATCTGTTGCACAATTGTTATGTTCTTTGGTTATTTTAACCGTGTCTTTAATTTTTTTACAGACAATGGAGGTTTTTGTTTTTTTACCGCTGAGATGTAACCAATATCATAGAGGGCTCTTCTTGCCGTCCATCGGCTAACGGGCTTATTAATTGCTATAGAAGCATCCTTTGGTGTTAAAACCTTGTCTCTTTTCATTTGTATTATCATGAGCCGTGAGTCCGCATCCGTTGGTATTTTTGTCAGCCTCTGACTTGTGCTCTTGAAGCAATAGCTCGTCTTTTCTGAATTCAAATGACTACTGATCAGCTTATATTAAGCTGCTTAGCTATCATTCTCGTTGAAGAGCCATTCTCCGTCATGACTACAATACTATCCTCAGTTTGCAGTGTTAGTTTTCTATTATTTTAAATAGCTGTGAAATTATTGTGTAAATTTACTTTTTTATTATAAAGAATTCTCGCCTCACGCAATAAAACACATCAAAAACTTTAAGTCACAAACAAACCAAATCTAACTTTAAATTTTGATGTTATTGCTGCAAATTATCGAAAAACTCACAGGTGCAAAATTAAGTACATAGGAGTTGTTTTTGTGTTCATTTTGCTTAGAATTTATTTGTGTTCTGTTTTGTATTCTAACCCGGTTTGTTAAGAATTTTAAATAAAATAAATGGCAACACAAAATTTTCCATTTCTTTTCTTATGCAGCACTAACTACAAAAAGCAAAAACATGTACTCATTTCTGCTCCCCACTGTATGTTTGGCTTCATATTCCGATTTGATGATTTGAAAGTTTGACTCAAAGGAACTGTTTTATTTTTCCGCAACTTATACGAAAGTAGGTTAGGTTATAGTGGCTGTCCAAGATGGAAACGGACACACTTAGGCCATTTTAATGGCCCATTGTGATACCACATGAATCTTGAGGCTTCCTTCTAAGCTCAATGGAACCAGTTTGAGTCCCTTACGAAACGTGAGAGGCTGATTATGCTGATGTGATTTAGATCGCTTAGATCGTTAAAGAAGAATTCTCCTAGGTAATTTTTGCGTTTTCGAGCCAGAGCAGGGCATGTGCAGAGAAGATGAAGAACTGTTTCTTCCTCTTCCTCGTCCATACAGCTTCTGCAAAAGTCATTTGAGAATACGCCTAATCTCATGACATGCTTTCCTATTAGACAGTGTCCGGTAATGACACCTATTATCGAGCTTATATGCGATCTGCTTAGAGATAGCAAGCACCTTGAACGTTTTAAATCCAGTGTTGGCCAGATGTTTTTTGTGACTTGACACGTGGTGATGTTGTTCCACCTGGTGCCTGCCCTCCTCACAGTGTCTTGCATTAGCAACAGTTAACAAGTAGCGATTGGTATGCCAGTACGTGCCAAACGTGGTAGGATGGGCTGTACTGTACCGTTCCTGGCGAGTTCATCTGCCTTACAGTTACCTGGAATGTCTCTATGGCCCGGCACCCAGCAAAGGTGAATATTAAACTGTTGTGCCATCTCCTTTAGAGATAATCGACAGTTATGGACTGTTATAGAGTTTGTAGAGACAGAGTCCAGAGATTTGATAGCGGCCTGACTGTCTGAGAAAATACGGATATCAGATGTTGATATCACGTTTTCTTTAAGCCAGGACAAGACTTCTTTTATCGCCAAAAGTTCCGCCTGGAACACGCTACAATGATTGGGAAGGCGGAATGAGAGACTTAATTTCAGTCGTTCAGAGTACACACCTCCACCAACCCCTTCTTTTGTTTTTGACCCATCTGTATAGAAATGGATTGTAAGTAAAGTAAAAGTAAAGTACGAAAGTAACTTTACAGTTATTTTTTTCCTGATTTTGATTAATGACAGCTCATAAAATTTAACAACAAAAGTTTGTTAAGATTCAAAATGAACTAGAAAATAACCATTAAAATTTAAAACATTTTCTTCAAAGTTAAAAAAAAACCCTAAGAAATGTGTAGCTGTTTTTTCAATTAACTAATTATACCTAAATATCGCTCTAAAAAGTTATTAGCTTTAAAAGGGGTAGACATTTTGATCTGTTGATGACTAAATATAATTCTAAAATTGGTCAAATCAGAAAAAAAAAAACAAAATAAATTGAATTTTTTTTTAACCAAAACAAAGGTATTTAAGTACTCGTAATATAAAAAGATCTACACAGTCATAGTCAAATATACCTGTCAATTAAAAATGAATACATTGTTTTTGTAGCAAAGTGCAAAATTAATTTCATAAACATATCTTTTTAAACGGAAAGGTGAAAATTTTTTTTTTATTAAAGTCAAATAATAGAACTGAATTACATAACAAAATTTTAAAAGAAAAAAGGATATGAAGTTGACGGTTACGTAAGAAGATTAAAAATGACTCTATTTTCAAAACAATGCTTAAAATTTGGTGGGAACTTCACGAATGTGGAATTCATTACCGTAACTCAGCTTAATATTTCAAACTTATTCCAATGTGCCATACACCATCTTCATCGGTATCTCCTTTAAAATCATGAGCATGACCTTTAATAAAAAAAAAAAGTAGATGGTACTAATTTCAAAAACAGCAACAAATGTTCTCTTAAGTTTTCAAACGTCAAAATTATCTGTTGGTAGAATTGACATTTAGCTAATTGTTATGATTTTATGAACAAGAAATATCAGTTAATTATGCTGTAGTTTTATTATCAACATAATGTGATACAATTAATTTTTTTAACATGAAAAATCAATTTCAAATCATGATTTTATTTTCTGCCCGTGAATGATCCAAATACAAAAAAGCAAAAGAAAAAGAAATATAGGAATACGTCACTTGTCACTGCTGTCATACTAATTCTGTTCGTTTTCTTTTTTAAATAATGATCCGAAACAGATTACGTTTATTTGCAGAATTGAAAGCTTGAATTGAATTTGGGTCAAATTACCGAATCGATGTTTTCTTATCAATTAAAATTTAGGAGTTAGGTTAAAATAGTGTTGAGTTTTAATCTGGACGAATTAATCTTATAAATTGTTTCAATTAAATATAATTAAATAAACACGAACAGCTATTTAACAAATATGATACCTTTATTATTTTGTGACTTTAAAGGGGGCCAACCCACAGAATCCGTCTAATGCGTTGTGGCAACGTATACAACTGACAGTGCGATTAATTATACACATTCTACAAGTAGCGCAGCGGCCCTAAGCAACGCATTTATCAGACTTTTATGGCTGCAACACAAAAACGCTTCAGCTTCGGATTCGTCTGCGTTACGATGGGCCTGCTTCGAAGTTGCTTTGTTTCTATAATAACCAATGGGAATCCGTCCAAAAGCAAATGTATTTTGTTTGTTTTTGTTGTTTTTTTTTTATAGCTGTGGAGCTGTCAGACAAAGCAAATGTTCAGCAAATTTGAACTAGAGCTTCCGTTTGGAGTCACATTACGTAACATTACGTTCTTTTCCTTACGATTTTCAAACGATACGTGAGGTCAAAGCTTCATTGTGATAGCATGCATTGAATTCCTATGGCTGAACTCTTAAACGTCAGGCGAAGCCGAAGCTGAAGCGTGTTTGTGTTTCAGCCATTAACTTTTCTCTCCTGCAGGTCCGTTCACATCAGTTGTCAATAATAGGCGTGTTCGACAATATAGTGCATTGCTGTGCTCCGAACTATGGCTCTAAAAAAATTGCATAACACTCTCGATCAAGTTGGGTCAAGCTCATTTCAGCTCAATATACATAAATTTACATAGTGTCGAATAGAGCTACATACATATATTCATATAAATGAAATACACAAAATTACTTTTGACAGTTTGTAACTTTTTGTAACAGTTTTGCACTACAAATTACCCAAATTACAGTTGTTATTTAGTTTTGGTATAGTTAGTTTTGGTATAAAACTGATAAAAGAAAAACTTCTCAAATCACGAACTTTTTTTTTTCAATGTTTGGATTTAAGAAGCTTGCAACCAAATCACGAAACACAAAAACATGAACCTTAAGAATAATTTAAAGCAACTTATGCATATGTCATTTAAATTTGAAATTTGAAAAGAATTTCAGTTCATGGTTCAGTTGACATTTATTGTGTTATTGTTATTTATTGTGTTTGTGTTCTGTCCGTTTTATTTACCTTTGTTCAAAATTACATGTGTTTATTGCGTATTACAATCTTGTTTCTCATATGCGTTCTTAGAATGTAATAAATACACACGGTAATAAGAAACAAATTATGTGCAATTTTTGAGTTTCATATATGAGTTATGTACTGTATTACAAATAAAATACAAATTTATTACTTTTGCTGTCAAAAATCTGAAAATAGAAGTTTTATAATTTGATTTCTCAAAAATTCTCTTTAGCAAAATTTAAAAATGAAAATCGAATTTGATTGCTAAGTCAAAATGAATAATGAATAAAGTTAATATTTCATTCTCCTGCTGTGTCAATCCGTCTGAGAAAATTTTCAAAAATCTCAGAAATATTAAACCGGCCAAATCTTGCTCCAAACTAAGCGTCACTTGAGAGTTTCATTTATTTAAGAAACGAAATTAAACTGTCATTTATGTCATTTCTTTAATTTTCTTTCAACATTTGTAGCTTTCTGTGTATAGAATAAGTGCTTTCAACAATTTAGTAATATCTGGTTTATACAAAATGTCATCTATGATCTGTCAAAAAAAGCAATGAAAATTATTAGTAATGGTTTTTTTTTCGATCTAGTCGATTTTTTTCTATCAGGCTCAACAGTCCCCATAGTTGACAGTTCAGGCTTAAGAAAGAAACATAGTTTGTGTTTGACACTTACATATGTGCCCCGTTTGGAATTAAAACAAAGAACGTCTCTACGGGGATCATATACACACTGAACAGTCCCCATGATGAGAATTGGCCTTGGCTATTTTAGGCAGAAGCAACGTGAATTCGACACAGTTATACTACGTTTCCACCGGGCACTAAACCGAGATTTAGCTAGATTTGTCACAAATCTCCTTGAAATCTCGAAGATTTACCATACAAATTTTAATCTCCTCAAATGAAGATTTCAAATAAAACTCATTGAAATCTACTTGGAAACATTAGTTTGTCAAATCAAACAAACTTTTTTTTTTTTCGGAGAATAATTGTTGAACCGACCCATTTAAACGCCAATTTCGTTTATTGACAGATGGAAATGCCAACAAAAACTATCTGTCTCACTTCCATATGACTCAAATTCAAAACAATAAACAACTTTCAAGAAATCACAGACGAAATAAAATTTAAGTATACAAAAATAATAAATATGTACAAGAATATAATAAAACTAATTACTTACAGATGATGAGTGAACAAATACATATTTTTTTCTTTTCGAAAGGAGAATAATTTGAAGTTTGGTTGTTATGACATTAACCAAACGTCAAATTAATCTCCTTTTCTTTGGTGGAAACACCTCATGATTTATTTTAAATCACTTGCCTTAAATCTCGGATTATTTGTTGGTGGAAACGTACTATATTACACTTTTTCTTATATGAGATTTCCCAACAGAGGTTCTCGTTCCAAATATCTTGTATTTACATAATAAACAAAATTTCCAAATGAAGTCTTTTCCGTATTCATCTTGCAGCGTAAAATAAAATAATTCATCAATAATTTAAGCTGGCATTTGTATAATTGTGCAAAGAATTTTTGATGAACACAAAATTTCTCACTAAATTTGAGATATAAACTGTTATCGATGATGATGATGCGTCACGCTATATTGCACTATAGCCACCAGCCGCCAACCACTAGCCGCTAGCCACCGCGCCTCATTGACGGACATAATATTAGATGCAATTTGTCATATTTTACACTGCACAGTGCAGCAAAGAGTCAGAAACTTTTCGTATATCGTTTTATTTGCGTTTGCGGTTACGGGTTGCAATATTCAGGGCAATTTATAAATTTTCTAATATTAGATTAGGAAATTAGTTGAAAACGCTTTCGAATTGTATACATTCGAGTATATCTAAATAAATATCTATGTACATTTATAATTATTAATTTGAGCCAGAGGCAACGATTTATTTATTTGCAACTAAATTGGTGTTAATGGTTTAGGTTCAGGACAGATATACATGGCACTGTACTTTGGTTATGGCCACGATACTAATGGCGATAGGTGGGGGCTTTTTGTTGTAGGGAATAAATTAATGAGTGATATTTATAAAGCTGGCAACATACGAATCGAATCGGTGGTGTGATAAATATAGGTTCAAATCTGATAGCCTCAAAAAAAATGTAATTGACCTAATAATGTGCTTTGCGTTTATTCGTATATTGTATAAAGTGTTTCAGTTGTTTTGTTTTTATTATTTTTCAAAATCAGGATGATAATAATAAATTGATGATTGTAGAAGCCGAAGGCGCGGTAGCATGGCGTCGACCATCGTGCGTCGTGGCAGTGCAATGCATTATCAATCGTAAAATTAAATATTAAGCGCCTTAATTATTAAATTATATTTCAGTTTGTTTCGAATAGTTCCTGATGACTATAACACCACCATCGTCATAAATAGAATGATGCCATGCCAATTAAAGCCTATCGAATCTTATTTGTATTTATTTTATTTTTGATTAAGTAATAAATATAGATACAAATATATTTGTGTAAAAACATTGCTTAATCAATAAGTAACTACGTAGGTATACCTTTAAACACTTGTAAAGGGTGTTTTTTAGAAGTATACAATTTTGAAATAGAATAACAGAAAGATAATTTATACTAACTAGGTATCATTTGTTTGTTTGTTTGTTTGTTTGTCCGTCCTTCACTTCGCAACGGAGTCATTTTTTGGCATGATTTTTTGTGCGGAGGTAGTTACGAGGCTGGACAGTATTTTAAGCTTATTTTTATCGCAGTAAAATATCTTAATAACAGCTTATTCGAATAATAACACAACAACAGTAACACTTATAATTAGATATTCAATAAATGATTTTTTAGAACACTAGTTAGTTGCATATCATTAGGTGCTGTCTGTTGCCTATCATTGGGCATTTATAAAAAAATGGGCGGTTTAAAACCGATACTGAGGGCTATGTGACACTAACTTAATTTGTTTGTAATTTAGAACACAGCAATTCTGAAGTTACTCTGATAAAGGGCGATTCTAGCATCAAGAAACGATGTTGTTTTGAAAATAAATTCAAACATAATATTATGAGGGGATATTTTCCAATAGACACTTTCATGGACTCAGGACAATGTATTTCATACACTTTGCAGTTTCTTAGTTCACTTGAGCTTGACATAAGCTGCAGTTAAAATGAGGCGTGCCAGTAATGCTTGTGAAAATTTTAGATGCCTCTTGATTCTGTAACAGTTCAAGACTTCGTGTCACACAACTTAAGTGATAGTATCTTAACCGTACGTCGGTCAGTGGCGTTGAAAATGTATATATTCCTCGAATACTAACAGTTCCTACAGATTTATTATTCAAATAAATTCTCCACTAACGTTAGTATCGCTGTGATTAATTAGGCGCAAAGGCACACAGTTAAAGTAGAGGAGGAGAACCTAGAAGAGTCTATGATCAGCGGGAATCTTATTTTGAACCAAAATGGCCGCCAGGTAAAATAGGCTTGCCAACTTAAAGTTCTATACTTCTAAAAACAAACACCCGTTGATAATATATTTTTCTTAATGACGCCAATAAGTATGTAAGCAATAGTTTAAACAATGTGAGATTAATGGGAATATTAATATAAATTCTTCTTTCGTTGAATTTTTGTTTTTTATATAATAATTATTTTTTGTTGTTGATTTATTTTTTATGAAAGTTTATTATAATCATTATTTAAGTTTATACGGAAAACAAGCTCATAATAGATTCATGATTTAATCGATTTTTTATTATAAGAATTAAAATATACAATAAAAATAAAATTTCCAGTTGAAAAGTTCAATTCAGATTATATTTCGGTAAATATTTTTTATTTCCTCAAAGACTTTAAATATTTAATTTTTGACGGTTATAATTGGATGAGAAATAATTTCTATACGTCAAAATAGAGCTTTTCTTCTATCTGTCAAAAAATCAACTGTCAAAAAATGTCGTCATCATAATATAAAATAACATTTTCTGTAATTTAAAATTAAATACACAACGAATTACATATTATTTGTTAGCAGACCTACATATTCCCCAACACAGTTTGACAGTTTCTATGAATTTATGGTACGTATGTATGTATGTATGTATTGTGTATACAAATAATATTGGTAACTAAATCTATCGTGAAATTTATCCGATTTTGGTAGAGTTAAACATATAAATAAAACCTTATTTTATTATTATTAATAAAATGATTTAAAATCATGAAAAAAAAATAAATATGATCCAGCAAGTGTTCATATATGCGTTTCGCCCCGGTGCAATGGTTGGGCTCATCAGAAGATGACCATTACACCTTGTCTTGACGCATATTTTCCCGAATTAATCGAGATACCATATAATCCGAGCTACATAAAGCAACTGCGAATTATATGGTTGCTACAAGTCTTCAGAGAAGATTTTATTAGTTTCTACTATTCTATTTTTCGGAGAATCGGGAAAATAATGTTTGTGTTTTTTTTGACGTCTTATAATGAAGGTTTTTAAATTGGTGCGGGTAGATTTTGACGCCCCGTGACGGCCATTTTGTTTTGGTGCCATCTGTCAAATCTTTTGTTTATTATTCAGTTGTTTATGCCAAATCATCATGGCAAGTTACACGATTAAACTTTAATATGTAAACGTTGTGCGCATTGCGCCCATTTTACGGTACACTTGGTGCCCCTTCACAGTCGACTCTTTGACGTTTGGTGGCCAAATTTGAGACGACCTGTTCAGTAAACAATCGGCCAACACTCGCAAGATCGGCCGAGAACATCGCCGCGGTCCGTGAAAGTGTACAGCAGAACCCGAGGCAGTCTATTCCTCGCCGTGCGCAAGAACTCGCCCTTTCGCAGACTTCAACTTCGCAAATTTTGCATCGGGACTTGGGCCTACATCCGTACAAGATGACCATAGACAACGCCGCCGTTTGTTCGCTGACTGGGCTTCGAATCATTTGAAAGAGGACCCCAATTTTGGTCGAAAAATCATCTTTAGTGACGAGGAGCATTTTTGGATGAATTGCTGTGTTAAAAAGCAAAATTGCCGTATATGGGAAGACACCAACCCACGCGATGTTCACCAGGTGATAATGCATCCTCAAAAAGTTACCGTTTGCTGTGGAGTTTGGGTCGGCGGCGGTGGCGTAATTGGCCCGTACTTTTTTGCAAACGACGTTAGTGAGGCTGTCACCGCCAACAGCGAGCGCTACATAACGATGGTAACTAATTTTGTATGGCCCAAATTGAACCATATCTACCGAGACGACATGTGGTTCCAGCAGGACGGTCGGCGGCGGCAGCCGGCGCGGCGCTACGTGACACACGCAAACGCTAGGATTGACATTTTCATCATCTACCCGCCCTTATTGAAAATCTCTATATAATATCAATCATATACACATAAAAACTTCTTTTTTAAAATAACTTTCGTGTTTTGTTTTCTTTTCACCATAATATAAACTGATCGATTGGAAATCATTCAAAAAACATTTTTGTTAAGAAAAATAAATTTTAATTCCTCAGTTTTAACTATAAATTAATTTTTCTATTATCTAGACGAAAACTCATTTTCTGAACAGATATTTCTATTCTGTCAAAAATGGAACAAACCGTTTCACTAATTTGTGTTTCATTTAAAACAATTCAAATGACAGATTTCTGTTAGAAAAAATTTGACGGTATATTAAGTGTCCGTTATAGCTGTCATTGGTTTTCATCATTGAAACTAATCATTGAAATTTATTTGACAAGTTAGTTTTAGCTTGCATTGAAAATGTATGTCATTGGACACAAATTTCTTGATTATAATCATATAATGACATTAGAGTTGATCATTAAAAGTACAACTGACAGTTGGGAATTCAAAGAAAATGGAACGCTTTCAGTAGAAAAATTATATAACAAAATATGTATGATATCAACAATTAGTTGTTCATTGAATATAATTTCATCATTGAAAAATTAAGCATTAACTAAAAGAAAAGTTCTGGGTTACATAACGTATTTTGTTTAGTAGCAAAAAATCTACAATTCATCAGCCTCAAAACAACACCAAACATGCCAAATTTTATTGTTTTACTCGCTTTTAAATCTAGAAATATAATTTTCAATGATAGCTGTAACTGGCCCCTTATATCAGCAAATTTTGTTCAATGACTGCTTTAAACATACCTATCAAACAATTCCAATGACAAGTTCAAATGATGAAAACCAATAATGACTATAATAGGCGCCTAGATTTATGTAGATTTAAAAATTATTTAGGTTGAATTCACACTAAGCAGGGAACTTATTCCATCTTACTAAATAGAACAGAAAATGAATATATACGCGACTGGAACTGGAACGGAATTGATTCACTGCCAAAAAGTTGAAATATTTATGTAATAGAAATAGTAGGCATTATTGATATTATCATTGGTTTTTATCATTGAAACAAATCATTGAAATTTGTTTCACAGGTCGGTTGAATCAAGGTTGAATTTAAGGTTAGATTTGACCATTGAAAGTAAAACTGACAGGTGGGAATACAAAAAAATGGACCCCTTAGTAAGAAAAAGCTGATTAGTTGTAGATTTCTTTTACTTTAAAATGTCTTTTTTTAGTTAGTTTTTACTACTAAATTTTGATTTCATAGTTTGGAACAAAATCGTTCCACTGAAAGCGTTTCATATTATTTGTATTTCCAAATGTCCCTTACCCCAAATAACTGAATGACGATCAGGAAATTTTTCTCCATCACAGAAATTTTCAATGAAAGCTTAAGCATGCCTGCCTAAAAAATTAAAATGATTTGTTTCAATGATGAAAATCAATGATAGCTTTAAATGGCCAACAAAATAACACTTCCAAGTAGTATAGGTTAAGTGAACACTAAAAGTGAAATGATTCCATTTTATTGAATAGAATATAAAAAAGATTAAGATAAAACTAGGACTGGAATGGAACGGAACGGAACTGAACGGAATTGAGAAACTGTCAAGTCAAGAAATAGTAATATAATGGAAATATTAGTTAATAAAAACATTTTACATTTTCTTTTTTATAAGAACAACAATTCCAGGGACAACAGAGAAACTGAATAAGATTTAATCTCAAAAGCAGTGAGTGCATTCAGTGAATTAAAAAAAGGTGAAGAGATTTTTATTTTTATGATTTATTTGTACGAAATAAAATATCAGAACATAGATTCAGGCTGTTTCCAGCTAAGAATGAGAATGTTGTCGGGAAACTTTGCAAGTAATATTTTAGTTGTTTTCAACGTACGCGAATTGGTGTTGACTGATGCCATTTTCAACTCAATGCAAAATGTTACAAAGAACTTTAAACCATTTTCAAACTCATGATAAATGCAGATGTTAGTGAGTTTTATAAAAAGTTCATGCACAACTCTATTGTGGGCTCACAAAAAAGAAAGTGTGGTTGCCATTCTCTTTTATGTAAATTAAAAAAAAAGTGTCTGTATGTTTAAGGGCCGCCGGCCGCAGACTGCAGACTTTTTATCGGCCAATAGTTTGGTCGGCTTCTTAGAGCCCCCGCAGACTGCAGACTTTTTCTCGGCCGATAGTTTGGTTGGCTTCTTAATCAGTATGGAGAGGAATGCATATGCGCACACTACAGCGACTCAGTATCGGCCGATAAAAAAGTTTGATAGGCTACCCGATTACATTCAAACTAATCTGTCGGCCAACTATCGGCCGACTGTTTAATCAGTATTGGCCGCTCTGTGATTTGGCGTCGTGTGCGTGTATTTTGAATATGGCGTGTCGCCCAAATCACAATTGTTGATTGTAGAATAGTCGGCCGACTGTTGGATAGTCTGCGCCCTGTTCACCAACCAAACTGTTTAGTTGGCTCGGTGTGCGCACTTTCAGCCCAACCCGACTAAACTATCGGCCGATAAAAAGTCTGCAGTCTGCGGACTGCGGGGGCCCTAAACTGTCAAAATGTTGTTCGACTAACAATTATAACCTTAATAAAAAGTTATAGTAAAACTATATTTAATACACCAGGGGTTGGAATGACGCAATATTTATCATTTATTATTTTTGCGTATGGCGTTTTACGTGAATCTAATTTGACATTTGTAAACTTGACAGCTGCAGTATATGGACAGACAAGATTCCATCACTCCACATTATTTTTTAGTTGGTAAACAAAATTGGACGATTAATTTTGCACCACCTAGTTCGTTCATTTATAAAATCTTGCTTTCTAGTCAATATTATAGTCGGGTTTATTTGAAATCCAAACCAAAGAGGAATTTGTTAATGGCCCATAAATTATAACTACGTAGTTGAGTTAATTGATCATTCACCCAGATCTTAGAACCTCAAACTTGCTCTCTTATAAATTTAATTAAAATACCAAGGCCAATCAGATTTTCTTAAAACTATTTGTTTATATAGATTAAGGGAATATTATATATTTTAATATATATATATATATATATAAAAATGGAATATCAACTCAAACGAAGCGAAATTCTGCATACATTTGAAATTTATTTATCAAAATAAAGTTTTTGAAATTAAATTTACAAACTTTATACACAAAGTCCACATTTCTATAGAAACAAAAATAAATAAAATCTAAAATCTTAAAAGAAAAATCTTTGAAATCAGCCACAGGGCACTACCGTCACGTGCAGTGAATTTATTTAGCGAAAGGATATATCAATTAAATTCATCCGCCTCCTTGTTTTGAATTTGTTCGGTCGAAACTTTAAAATCCCAAAAATTAGTTCCTTCGTTCGTTCATCATTTTAAAACACTTAAGGCAATCATATTTCTATGCCTTTCTTGGGGCATTTTAGAAAACTTTATAAATTAAATTAAATGGAATATTTCGAAAAATGCGAGATTTAAAATTTTTCTTTTTTTATGTTCTTAAAAAAAAAAGGAAAAGCAAATATTTCTAAACACTCTAATATACTAGTCGCGTAGAAATGAAACTAAAGTTTTCCAATAAAAATAACTAGATACAAAATTTAGAAACTTTTTATGCCAAAGCATGAAAACTGTTACCCCTAACCCCTAATTCATAGCCGATGCTCCCTTTCTCTTATTCCGATATAGAAAGTAACATCAAAATCGTATCTCTTTAAGGTCATTAAAAACAATCACCCATGACCTTTTTTACTTTATATACATTTAAAAGGCGCGAAACTTCCGCCAACAGGCTATAAAACTGTTTGCAAAGTAATAAAACCCCAACGGGTTTCAATTAATTTTTTTTTTTTTTTTTCATTTAAGTTCCTTCCTTTGGTCTCTGTTTGATTTTCTTTTCCATTTTTTCGACATTATCCAGAGGAGGAAACTTTTTGACAAATTCATCCTTAAAAATCGCGACGCGGGTTTTTTGGTTTTGTTCAAAATAAGAGAGTATCTATCTCCTCGAGTGTTCGTTTAGTTATCTTTTATACTTTAGCTTTTTTTTGTTTGGATGTTGGATGAAAGAAAAGAATAAAAAAAAACAAGAGCATTGTGGGGTATTCCGGATTGATAAAACGAAAATCCCTCTCAGCATGATTGAAAATTGAACAATAGATCTTTCAAATGTTCATGTGTATCGTTGATGCAGTGGTGGATTAAGAAGGAAAATGTAAGGAATGGGCCACATATAAGTGAGTTTGAGTGAAGCTGGAGGTTGATTGCAGTACATTTTTGTTGGGATTTTATTTGAACCTCATTATATGTATATACCCCAGCCTATATGAGAATGAGCATATTCTTAATTTAGTTTTTGACTGATTTAATTGATTTTACAATTTATTGCAACGAAAATAAGTTATCTGGGATATTAATACCCCAAAAGTGGGATATTCATAAAAATGTTATCATGAAATATTATTAGTAATATTATCTTCCAAAAGTTGGTTAGTTTTAGTTTTAATAATTCCATTTTTATATTTCTATAATTTTTATCAGTTTGTTTGAAAAAATTGTAGGAATTTCAGCTTTGGGATATTCAAAGTATATCAAACTAAAATTAGCGTAGTTCATTTAAAAGTCAACAAAAAGAGATTATTTGCACCTTATTTGTGTGCTTTAACACCAAAAGTACTTTGAATTGAAAGACAACAATTGCTTTAACCTAGACAATATTTAAAGTTAAAATAGTATGTTTCGTTAGCTGCTCATTTGTGGGTTTTTCCAAAAAACAGCTAATATCTTAGCAAATTTCATAATGCTTATAGATTAAGCATGAATTTGAAAATATAGGCATAAAAGTTCAAAAATAACTCTCATTCTTTTGTCAATTTACTTATTTCGGATCAAACTATTTGTGGGATATTGGAAAAAATATTCTCCAAGGAAAAAGTAGGAAGTTAACCATGCTTAGTTGCAGTAGTTAACGAAGTAGATTAATTTTTGGAACATTTTTGATTACAAATATTGTGGCTGTAAAACAACAAAAGAACAACAGTATTTTGATTATGGGATATTCAAAAAAAAGTTTTTCCAAGCTCATTAAAAATTACATCAACCTCAATTCGTAGATACTTAAAACAAAATAACACGATTTGTAACACATAACATGAACCTTGACTACTCAAGGTCACACATCGAATATTTTTTGTATGTGGAATTATAAAAATTCATTTATACATCCCTATTTTTTAATTTATTTAATTTTAATTGTACGTATACCTACATAGTTTGCCTCATCTTTGGTAATTTCATTTTTTCTGAAAATGATTGAAATACGCTGCAATTTAAAAAATGGGATATTCACATTACAGTTCCATGATTTGTCACTAAATATCATACAGATTGATTGTTTTACTTTATAATTCAGAATGAATCACACCCATAAATTATAGAAGGATATTCGCATTAAATATTTGTTTGAAAACATAATGTATGGGATATTCTAACAATATTTACGAAAATAATAAATATCATTTTAAAATTATTTTAACATATGGGCATAAATAAATTAGTAAAAAAGTCAACATTATTTATAGATCACATAGATCCTTAGCAACTGATTTGTGGGATATTCAAAAACGAAAAAAAATTGTCATAAAGAAAAGTGATAATTTAGTTAGTTAATTATGATGTTCAACCTCCAGTGTCATAAAATTGAAATTATTTCTTAGTACCTACCATATTTTTGGGATATCCCAATTATTTTAAATAATTTAAAATTTAGCAACTGATATATGGGATATTCAAAAACGAGAATATTTTTTCATAGTGAAGGAAAAGTGAGAATGTAGTTAGTTAACAAACATCAATATTATTTTGTAATTAACCTACAGTGTCATAAAATTTGCGGTTTTTTCTGAGTGCTCTAATTTTGGGATATTGAAAGTCGAAGTTCAATATTGTCTGAAACCCGAGTTTACAATATTTGACAATGAAACCATATTTAATTTCAATATAACTTACTGGTTTAAGCAATAGTTTGTAATATTTTCACAGATTTATAAAATCCCAAAACTGGGATATTCAAAAATATTCTATTCAAATAAAACCAAAGTAAAAAATGTATCACCCAAAAGTCTTATAAGAGTAATTCACAAAGTATTTTCTCTAATATCCCACATAAAGAAAGTAGATATATTTATTTTTTTGAATATCCTTGATATCAGGTATAGGTAGGTACTTGAGCAATCTGAATTGATAGTCATAAAAACAATTTTCTCTCTATGGTTTACTTCTTAATGCGCTCCTGATAATATCCCTGGTTGGTAGGTTGTGGGTGGGAGGTTTTAGGTTTATAACTATACAAAATATACTCTTTTTTATTACTTTCTTATATTTTATTACTAACGTATACAACTGCTTAGCAACAACAATGACAAATACTTCAAAAAAGTTCCTAAACAAACATTAAATTGGTATAAAAGAAATAAATACTGTACAATACAATATAAATATATAATATACAAAGCGTACACAACAACAAAAAAGAAACCAAATAAAACATTTTAGCCAAAAGTGGAAAATTCGTATATAAAAGAATCGATCATCTGGATTTGAAGTCGATAACAATAATATACTCTTACTTTTGTATATTTCGAAAAAAAAACTCGTATATCGAATGTCTTGAAGTCGAAGTTAGGATTGATGTGTTGCTGCTATTGTAATATAGGTTTGTTAAAGAATGGGAATCCATAAAACTCATTTTAAGCGAATTAATGCCTGCCATTGTAAGTTAGCTATATGTAAGTATCGCAATTTGATACAAAATTGAATTACCACAAACGAAAGTGTTTGCATATATGTACATATCTACATAGCTATACCATCAGAGAGGCACGTATTATTTTTCACTCAGTTTTGACTCCTTATATACACTCTGTATAGGGACCATTCAGCTGTTGCCTTCAGAAATAAGTCGATGTTAAAAAAGATATAATTCTAAAGAAGAAAAAAGAAATAATGCACGTATCTGATGCCTTTTTACATTCATACATATATATTTGAACCAAATAGATACATGTACTAAAGTACACACCCAGTTCGTATCCTTAAAGGTTTATATGTAGTTAAATTGTTCAAAAACTCACACGTAATATTTAAAATACCACCAACAACGTTTTGAAAATAGCGTAATTTAAGTAAGTACGTATAGAGTAGGTACATTAAGGTACACCTACAAGTTAAAAATAGGAATGAAGATAGGTAGGTATATACTTTTTTAAGCTCTTTCTTTAATATCAAGGGAAAAGGTTTTATGATAGCGGAATACTTACTATGGTACACCAGATAAAATTACGGTTTAATACTTACTACGAAACTAGAAGTTTTTTTTTTTTTTTAATTTTGTATAGATAGTTTCTTCAGAGAGGGCTTACCATATACTAACTACATTTTAACGAAAAAGACTTTCCAGAACTTTAAGGTTAGCTCATAAAGTTCAGAGGAATAAACTTGAACTACTTATAGATTTACACATGTACATATGTATGTATTATGAAGTTTGATTTAAATTCATAAATAATACGGGAGGAAAATAAATTGTACAGTATATTTTCGTTTCATTATTCGTTTTTCTTTTTTGGGAAATCTCTGTATTCATCATTTCCGAAGAAAATCCAATTGGAATTGGAAGCTTTCGCAGAGTTCTTAGAAAATTGAGATTTATTAAGTTGCAGTTACGAATTAATCACGAAAATATGAATCTTTTCACGTCAAAAAGTGAATTACCTAGAGCTTTGGCCTAAATAATATAAAGAATTTTGAGCTTAATTATATAAAGCTATCATAATTACTAATGGTAAAAAGAGGCTGCAATGCGACCCACACTGATAACTTCCCATCGCGTCTGAAGATTTGTCTTGCTTAAAAGGTTTGTAGGTTTTCGTGTTTTGTTAAAAAAGTTGTCAGTTCTTAAAAATTTTAAAATTTCAAAAACCAATTTTTACTAATTTTAGCAGCATTTCTTGAAAGTTTTTATTTTTTATACAAACAAATACAAATTGGATATATGAAATTAATTTGAAGTCAATATCTTCTCTTGTTCATGAGATATCGAGAACTGAACATCAATTTTTACCAAATTTGCGTACTATTTTTTGTAGATTTAATTTTTTATAAAAAAACGGGCTTTTGGATTTTTATAAAAAATGTACTGAATGCCGAAAACAATATTTTCTGTGAGATAAAATAAGTTTGAAGCCAATATTTTTAATTTTCGAAAAGATATTTAAGTCGAAAATAAATTTTTACCAAATTTTATTAATTTTTTTTAGGTTTTTATTTTTTGTAAAAAACTGTCGATTCGATTTTTTTAAAAATTTTACTGAATGTTGACAACAATATTTTTGAAAAGATAAAATTAGTTTAAAGCCAATATATCAAAGTTTTGAAAAGGTATTTAAGTCGAAACTTAGTTTTTACCAACTTTTGTTAATTTTATTTTAGGTTTTTAATTTTTTGCAGAAAAACTGTTAATTCGATTTTTCTCAAAATTTTATCGAATGTTGAAAACAATATTTCTTTTAAGATACAATTAGTTAGAAGCCATAATCTTAAATTTTTGAAAAGATATTTGAGTCGAAAATCAATTTTTACCAACTTTGAGTAATATTTTTTTTGGTTTTAATCTATACTAATATTATAAAGAGGAAAGATTTGTAATTGTGTATGTAACGAATAAACTCAAAAAGTACTGGACCGATTTTAATAATTCTTTTTTCATTAGAAAGCTACATTATCACTGAGTAACATAGGCTATATTTACTACTAGATTACTACAGTAATCTTTTAAAATTCCTATTAAAACCAACGGAAGGTGTAAAAAAATTAGCCATAAAATGTCTTATATCGCATACACTGGGAAGAGTATTAGTAATAGGACAAAAAAATGTTTTCTAATTTAGTGATTCATGGTCGTTTTAATTAACATTCTTATAACTTAAATATCTGTACCTATTTATGTCTACCCGTGCGAAGCCGAGACGGGCCGCTAGTTTTTTATAAAAATAAAACTTTGAATTCGATTTTTCTCAAAATTTTACCAGATATTAAAAACATTATTTTTCGTTGCACAAAATTGTTTTGGAGATAAAATCATTTTTTGTTCATAAGATTTTTGAGGTGACAATTTTTTAGTTTTTTTTTTTGATTTAAAAAAAAGCCGTTCTGGTAAAATTAAAAAAAAATCGAATCTCTAATTTAAATATTGTTTTCGACATTTAGTACAGTTTTTATATAAGTCCAATCTCTATTTGTTTAAATAAGAAATAAAACATTGAAGAAATGCTAGTATACTATTGGTAAAAATAGGTTTTCGACTAAAAATCTCGTTAACAAAAATAGATTTTAAAATCAAACTATTTCATCATGTGCAAAATATTGTTAGTAATTTTTTAGAAAAATGAAACTGACAACTTTTTTAACAAATCACAGAAACCTTCAAAAACAACAATAAAATGATAAGAAGTGTTTTTCAACTCAAGTGATAGAAGAACAAAGAGAGATATTAACTTCAAAAATATTTAATCTCACACAAAATATTGTTATTAATATTTTGCTAAATATCGACAAACCAGCCTCTTTTATTTCTTTTTATTCTTATTTTCTTTTTATTTTTTCTTCTTATTCTTTTTATTCTTATTACTCCGCCTTAATTATGGGGCAAAAACCCGCTATGGTGATTTATCCTCCTCTTTAGTGCCCAAAATATAAGACAACTTTAGACTTGTGAAGCTTTTATTTTTGATTTCAAATATTGTTCAGTAATTAAAACATTTTCCTTGTTATTCTACATTTTTACTAACATTTATCCCTTATCTGTCAAATTTTGTCACGTACTTCAAATATTGAGTTTTGTTTTGACAGTTGTTGACAAGCTGCAATTTTTTCAGATCAGATCTGGGCTAATGTCCGGGCTCAAAATGAGAGTGATAATGGATACCTTTCAAAATCATTTGCATTCTGTCTGTTTTTGTTTTTTTTTTCAGTCCATTACATTTAATATAAAAATAAAAAAAAATGTGTTTATTTGTTTGTTTTACATGTTGAAAATTAATTCGGATCACAATTAACAGAACACCTATTAAAAAGCAATAAAACAATATAATTAAGACATTATCTCCAATTTTTCGCATTGACTTATTTGTTTGACATTAAATATTTGTCATTCAGTTAATTTGTAATTACAATTTAACAACAACCCCCCCCTCCCCTCCCTCCTGGTATTCCCAGAATATCGATGTGCTAAGTCTTTGATGGCCTGGTCAACTTTTGTAAATAATTCACACAATGTCAATTAGCAGTGAGATGATATGACCAATTAATTCAACTAATTAATCCCAACAAACCAACACACGCACTAAAGAAGAAGCATTTAATCCGTGAGAATTATTTTTGTTTATTCATCTAATAGATATAATGTCATTGCGATTAAATAATCCATTCAATTAGCGCAACTATCAATCCTTTGAAAACTCTCTAATTATAGGTTCCTATATGTGCGGCATACCTAATCTGAACATTTTAATCCTACCTACGCCATTCACCGCACCTCCTTCGCATTCAGCAATTATAATTATAGAATTTCATATTAAATAAACTATGGTAAAAATATTTCTTTGACACTTTTATTATTAACGTATATAGGTAATTTCGTCGTCATTCGTTCCGAATAGTTGAACATGAATTGACAAATATAATATTTCAATCAAAGAGAAGATACAACACGCATTTGAATTATTAGAAAATTAATTTAAATTTCTTTTTAAATGAGTTACTGAATCAAATACCTAATTATACACGCCTACCGTAATTAGTTTCTTTTTTTAAGTTATATGTAGCAATATTACGTCAACCATCAACCAACTTATTAAAATTGGAACATCGTTATTTAGTATTTAAGCCTTTGTTAACGCTGGCGCTGGTTTAATGCTAATTAGTATATACAAACTCGAATAAAACATATCAAATATTATAAAGACATGGTTTGTTGAATTTGAATGAATTAATTATTTTTTTTTCTTGTATTTGTGGTGGCATTATGGGTTTGTTAATATTTAAACAAAAATATGACCTTGAGATAACAAAACTGGGTGTTTGTAAATATTAAGTTGCAAGTCATTGCTATTTTGGATAACAGGAAAAATAAATTAAGTATTGAGGCCCACTTTTTCAGTACGGATTGAAATTAATCTGGATTCACTTGAAAAATAATTTTGACGTTATGTCCTATTTGTTTTTAGGTCTTTTTAAAGGAAATGTACGAGTAATAACATCATTTTTTCTCCAACTCTCTGCCAAGCTCAAAAGGGATCATTAAACAATTAGGCTTAGCAAAAGAATAAGATCTTAGTTTATAATTGATCATATTTTAAATTCAACAATTAGTGCATACATTTTTATTTTCAACAAATCTTTAATGAGGCCGACCGACACAATCCCGAAACCGAAGATCCCAAAAATCTAGAAAAGCTGGAATATTGAAACTTCAAAATCACGATAATTAAACTTACTTTTATTTTCAAATGAGGTAGACTATTATAATACAAAAGACATTGATAACTTCCCATTTTTGTAGATTTTTCAAAAACTTTCATAAAATATTAATACAAATATTTGGTGCGTGAAAAGAAAATTTTAAGTCAATATATTTTTTGTATCCATAATACTTGAGTGAAAAAACTATTTTTATATCAGATTTTTGTTGTTTTTGCAGCATTTTGTTCCTTACATTTTAAGTCGAAACACAATTTTTTTTTTTAATTTTAGGAGCATTTTGTGAAGGTTTGTATTTCTTACTAGCTGACCCGGAAGACTTCGTACTGCCTCAATCGATAAATAGAAGACCTAAACTTTTGTAAAAATTTATTTCAAAACAAACAAAACGTATTCAATAAAAAAGCATTTTTTTGATGAAGCATGAAGTTTTATTTTTATTTTCGACACATCATGTTGCTTACTTAAAAAAAAAAAAAAACAGAGTTTTCCTGAAATACTGGCTATTTATGTATAAGGTGTAAATTTGTATTAACAGACACACATTGTTATGATACAATTTGTTAATCAATTTAAAGCTTTCTCATAAACTATTTCTTTTGTTTTGTTTTGTGGTGCGTAAATAAACAAAGAAGACGGTTTTCCGACGCGCGAACACGCGAAGTATAATTGTCCATGCGCGAAACAGGGAAACTCCAAGTTGATTCCACAAACTTCTAAAGACTCTCCTTGCGATTTATTTATTGTCATCGCAATGGCCAGACGTACTGGAAATTGTAAGCGTTTAAAATCGAATGGTAAATCCGTTGGAATCATCGGTATTCGTGGGATCAAGACATCCTCTCCTTTGTGTTTTCCTTTTATGATTGTTGCCTCAATGACGTTATTCATCAGCTTTTTCACAGCCAGTCTTGTTCCATTGCATAGTCGAGGTTGATAAATGTTACGCAGCATGATGACAACTGATCCTACTTTTAACTGCAAATTCTGAGGTGGTAATCCAGGCAATTCTAGTAAATTTAAAAACTCCGTGGGATAGTTGACTACGTCTCATCCTGGGTCATAACGGTGTCGACTGATTTGAAGGAAACCAACTTTCCTGGAAGAAAATTCTGAATGGTTGCATTGAGATCCTCGACATCTTTATTTTTCGCTGCCAATATTGCTCGTTCACCCAGCCAATTATGGTTATTGAACTTTTGCGCTATATCTGGGAAAACACGCTGAATAAGCTCCCCATTTGAATCTGTGATGTGAAAGAAATCTGTGGGTTATGTGATGAATCTGGTCGAGGTGTCCATTGCAGCTTTATTATTTTCAATATCTAACAACTGCTTCGCAAACACATTTGCAGTTTCATCATGTTGCAAAAATACTCGCATGTTAGTTGTTAATTGGAGTGTCTTTACGTACTGCCACAAATTCGATGATTTTAGGCATGCATTTAGTTCATCAGCAACAGTTGATCGGGGAATAACTGGAAGAGTCTGACGAAAATCACCTGACAACAGAATCATGGCCCCACCAAAAATATTTAGGTTGTCACGAAGATCTTTCAATGTTCTTTCCAGCGCCTCAAGTGACCTCTTATGGGCCATTTTGCATTCATCCCGAACAATTAATTTGCATACCTGTAGGATCTTGGCCATTGCGCTATTTTTGGCGATGTTGTAAATTGGTGTTTCGGTGATGACAAATATTATGGTTGTGTTCAGAAACTTATTTTGTGACAAAACTTAAGATTTATCAAACTTAAAAAAATAATCTGATACAGTTACAACTGAAGTTAGCTAAAATTAAGTTTCGCGAAGCCGACCAAATTAATTGGAAATCAGTACTACTAATAGTTTATTACATTTTTTGTCGCGTTCGCGATTCACTTTTGTTTATTTTCGGAACGCGACATTAGATCCTTCAAAGCGCACGCGAAGACTATTTTCATAGATATGATTGAATTTGAACTTTATACAGCGGTAATAAATTGCAAATTGACTCTTTGACGTTAGGAACACACCTTAATTGCTTAGACAACAGTGAGTGATTATAATTTAATATGAACTTTATTGAATAGCAATAAAGTTCAAATTGACTCTAGAAAACGTTTTTATGGGAAATAGAAAAGGGCTGTTTTTAGGGTTTTCCCGGAAATTATTCGATTTTTCTCGCCTTTAATACCTATCCTAGACCTCCACGAACATTTCAAGACTAAGATAAGATAAATCCGTTCAGCCGTTCTCGAGTTTTAGCGAGACTAACTAACAGCAATTCATTTTTATATATATAGATAACAAAATTCCAATAATTGTTGGAACATTATCTTAAATTTTGCTTAGAATTAAATGACTTTGAAATAAATACCTTCATCTATTCTCGAAATCAATTTTTAACAAACTTTTAATAGTATTTTTTTTAGGTTATTATTTTTTGAAAAGAATACCAATTTTAAAATTATTCTGGAAGTACCTAATATTATTATTTGTTCGTAAACTATTCGAAGTGATTGATTTTTAAACAAAAAACATTAATTTAGTTTTTCAAAATCCTACAAATGTATGTGTATCACGTCAACATTATAACGGGTTTTCCATTTTGCGAATTCAAAAATATAGGGCTGGAATTTGAAATCTGTCGAACTAAGTTTTTAAATCAACTTTTTTCAGTTAAAATTCTGACAATTACGAAAATGGACCATTAACTATTGCACAACTCATACAAATTGTAAAACCTACTACAAAAATGGTGATTCTGCCACAGCCACATATCGTGCTTTAAGAGGAGATTATGGTTTACATAATCGTCCAACTACGCAAGCAATTAGCAAAATTGTGAAGAAATTTGAAGATACTGGATTGGTTACAAATATTGTAGGGCCTGTGCATCATCGTGTAAGTGAAAGTGTTGCCGAAGACCCGAATGTGTTCTCAAGAATTAGGACTGTCTTACGCACATTATCGCGTGTTTTGAATTTGGATCTACACCTACCCTACATCCATTTAAATTCCAGCTCACACAACAGCTGAAGCCAGCTGACCATTCACAAAGTCGTAGATACGTCGAATGAGTGCTTGAACAACAGGCGATGGATGGCGGTTTTTCGAAAAAAAATTTATTCAGCACATTTCTCACTCGGTGGGTATGTTAATAAACAAAACTGTCGTATTTGGGATTTTGAGAATCCTCAAATAATTGAAGAGACGCCATTACAACCACAAAAAGTCACTGTTTGGAGCGTTCTTTGGTCCGAAGGTGTGATTGGACCTTACTTCTTCGTTAACGACGATGGAACGACTGTCAATTCGGAACGTTATAGTCCGACTGATATGATAACCGATTTTTGCCTGCTATTGAAGAATACGGCTTGGAGAATATGTGGTTTCAACAAGACGGTGCCACATGCCACACAACTCTATCGAATATGGGTTTATTGCAAGAGATATTTCCTGGCCGCGTAATATCTCGTTGTGGCGATATCAACTGGTCATCAAGATCATGCGATTTGACACCGCTGGATTTTTTTTGTGGGACTACGAAAAAGACCAAATTTATGCAGATAAACCTTTAACTCTTGAGCACTTAAAAACCAACATTCGTCAAGTTATGGCTGATATACTGCCCAATATGTGTCAAAATGTGGTCGGAAATTACCTCAAAAGAATTGATGATTGCAACAATTCACGTGGTGGTCATTTAAATGATGTATTGTTTCACACAAAACGATCAAACTTTATAATAAAAAAGAAACCGCAAAATGGATAACCCTGTATTATACAAAATTTAATTTTAGTTGCTAGTGCTATTAGTTCGAGGGATTTTTGGGATCAATTAAAATTTTCATTTTTTTTTATATTTAATATTTTTAATTTTAATATTTTGCTACCGTTTTTGAATAATTTTTTGTTGAACAAGAAGATTTGCAGAAAATTTATTTAGACCAAAAATAGATAGACAGTTTGTTGAGTTTCATTTTTCTAACTCAACTGAAGGAATCGAATTCAGTGAAGTGGTTAAGATACAATATTTGATAGATTTACTTTAACTTTTCATTTGAATTGCAATTAAAGCTTACTTTGCATTAAGATGTCACTATGGTTAATGAGGTTAAATGGAATTAAAAAACGAATTTAATTTATTGAACCAAAATCATTTTTACTAAAAGTTTAACTTAACTTAAAATTTTTATATCGATTTAATACTCTGTTCCGAAAATCAACATCGTAACAAATATACTTATACAGAAAAAAAAAATCCCGAAAAATTATATTCCGAAAATCTAAAATCACGAAAACCCAAAATCCCGTAAACCCAAAATTCCCGAAATTCCAAAATACCACAAAAAACAAAAACGGAATTTCTTGAGATTTTTTAGAGGAATTTGTCAAGTGTTTAGCAGGAATCTGATGACGATAAGGTAAACAAAGCCAAGACAACACAAAGAGGTTCAATATCGTACGTTCTTCTTATTGGCTCTCGGTAAGTCATTTATTTGAGTCTTTTAGATTATTCTTCGTGGTCAGAATTTTTATTCTTAAGTTTATTAACCGTGCGTGCTATAATAGGTCAATAGCCATATCGTGTTTGGGGTAGAACTTATAGCACGACTGCATGTACAAAGCATTACAGTTTCTTTCAATTGGGAAATAGATTATATCTTTGGCTCAGGAGGTGACTTAACTTAGGTATTATTTTCTTGGTACTGTGAGCATTACTTGAACTTCTAAGAACTCTAGTGTTCTGCTTTGATTATCATGTGAATAGACTTGTCACTTTAAATTTCAAATGTTTACAACTAATTATGTAACTCAAAATAATATTAAAAGTTTTTCAATAAGAGCGCTACAAAAGTTTTTTTTTTTCAATAAAGCAAAAACGGTTTGAATGAAATTCTTCCTTCTTTTGAAAGTACGTTCGATGCCATTATGTATGGAACTCGATTTCTTTTGCATGGCCACTACGGGCCCTCTTGCAGAAGTCCAGACGATGAACTCAATTGTCGACGGTTTTCAAGCTTAAATCTGGCGATATTCGTACGAAATTCATCAATCTTGTTGGCATATACCATAGACTTGACGGACGTAGCCCCACAGGAAACAGTCTAACGGCGTCAAATCGCACGATCGAGGCGACCAAGCGACTGGACCATTTCTTGAAATAACACGTTCTCAAAACTTGGTTTCCAATAAATTGATTATGACATTCGCTGTGTCCATTCGCTCCAAGTCCATATCATCCAATTGGGGCCAAAAATATTCGGTTATCATTGAACCCCTTCACAGTAAGTAATGATGACTCATGGAGTACGTGTGGATTGCTGCCTAACCAATACCGCATAATTTTGTTTAGTGACGAAGACATTCAGCCAGAAATTAGCCTCATCGCTGAAGATGTTTTTTCGTTGAAAATCCGAATCATTTTCAAGTAGTTGCTCAGCCCAATTCACGAACATACGATGCTTGTGGTGGTGAAGTGGCTTCAGTTCTTGCGTCAATTTAATCTTGTAAGGATGTAGGCCAAAATCTTTTCGCAAAATTCGCCACAACGATGTCACAGAGATGCCCAACGTTTGAGAACGAAGTGTGAGAGACACATTTGGGCTTTCTGCAAATGAAGCCTCAGCGCCAGCAATATTCTCGGGTTCAAATTTTTCCACTAGGCGCTCAATTGCTGATCTGTTAGAACGATTATGACGACCATAAATTGCACGTAGCGCTCTTAACGTTGAGGCCACTGACTCCGAATTGCGGTGGTACATTTTAAAAATTTCGACTCGATGTTGGCTCGTATATCCTTCCATCATGAAATGGCAAACCTTATTGAGAAGAAATTTCAAAAGAGCAGCAAGAAATATGGAGTCGTTTGCTGTCCCTGTCGCTCTATTTGTGTAGCGTCCCTGTTGAAAAACCTATTAAGTTATTACGAGGTGTGTTCAAAAAGTACCCGGAATTTTCGTTTTTTCAAAAAAATATTTATTTATTCGTTTACATCTATGTGGTTTCCTTCAAAGTAGTCCCCCCAGATGTAATACACTTATGCCAGCGTTTTTTCCAATCTTCGAACCACTCTTAATATTCCCTTTTTAATATGTCGTTGAGCATTCTCAGCGATTCCGCCTTTATTTCTTCAATCGAGGAAAAACGCCGCCGTCCTTTCATGGGTCTCTTCAATTTTGGAAACAGGAAAAAGTCACACGGAGCCATATCTGGTGAATTTGGAGGTTGGGGCATGACTACAGTATTGTTTTTGGCCGAAAAATTACGAACAATCAACGACGAGTGAACAGGTGCGTTATCATGGTGCAAAAGCCATGAATTGTTTTTACATAAATCTGAGCATTTTTTCGGATTGCTTCACGCAAACGTCGCATAACTTCAAGGTAAAACTCCTTATAACCTTACGACCTTGTGGTAAGAACTCTTGATGCACTATGCCATTATAATCGAAGAAAACAGTAAGCAAAACCTTCACATTTGATCGATTTTGACGTGCTTTTTACGCTCCTGACGTTGGATGCTTCCAGGTGGACGATTGTGCTTTGGTTTCAACATGATAACCGTACACCCATGTTTCGTAACCAGTTATGACCCTTTCAAGCAAACTTAATTCGTCGTTGACGTCATTTAACAGCTCTTGAACGATGTTCATGCGATTGTTTTTTTGGTCAAAATTCAGCAGTTTCAGCAAAAATCGCCGAGCTCATAAAAACACGTCGAACCTAAGCAACTACCACAGACAAAGTAAACAGTGAATATAGCTGAAAATTGCATCATACTTTACGGGCATGTATACCAACACAATACAAACAAATGTTGACCTTCGAACTCTCCAGACCCGCGAAATTTAAAAATTCCGGGTACTTTTTGAACACACCTCGTATATCGTATGTTTCAAGTGAAATAGGTTTACTTCGAAAAATTTAAACCAAAAACACTCTAATGAAGATATAAATCCTTCGTACGTATCACCCTCCAAAACCCATTTGTTTACATTGTTGTATTTGTAATTTTGACATTATGTCCATGAATAAATGTGAAATTCAAATAACTGATAAACTAAATTTCCACGCACCGGACCTCATTAATTGTGTCTTAGTGTGCGTGTTTTCACGCACACTAAGAATTACTTTATGAGGTCCGTTTCCGGTTTAGTTTGTAGGCAAACCAATATAGCTACCGAGGATTTATATCTTTACTAGAGTGTTTTTGATTTAAACTTTAAACTTCACCTTTCTCGGAGTTTTTGTTTTCAAGTGTTTGTCTAACTTTTCTAAAATAGTATTGCTTAAATATATGAAGACCTCAGTTTTGTGTAAATTATTTAAAGTGAAGGTACGTTATAACCTTTTGTTGATTTGTTTGATTTTGTTTATTTTAATTTAAGAATTACATAATAAATTTATTTTAAAATACTGCCGTCCTTGATATTCTTCTTTTTCATTACTTAAACAAATAACTTAATAAAATTTATTTGTTTACATTCATCTATTTTATTTAGGTTACACGCTTACTTTTTTTTCATAATTATTTATTTGTCCATAAAATTCTATCATCATCTGCACGATACACATGGTCTATGAATTTATGCGTATATACTCGTAGCTTCTTCGAATATTACCTTGGATCTTTTTTAATGACTTCAATTGAAAATTGGGTACTACACGAATATATAGTTACTTGAACTTAAATCTAACGTTGTGTAGCGAAATAGAAACCTACCATCTGTTTCTGTATGTGGGTATACATTTGTACTGTAGGTACCTAAATACATATGTATGCTGTGTTGAGGAGGTACAACTTTCAATTTTCGTTCTTCGTATTTAGGTTTGTACTCGGGCTCTGGCTCTGTCGAAAACGATGCGATGGTCAATGGTCGATGCGGTATAGCATAGTTACGACCAAAATTAATCAAATGTGGACTGCAGAGCACAAGTCCATTAT
Source organism: Eupeodes latifasciatus (assembly GCA_920104205.1). Classification (NCBI taxonomy): domain Eukaryota; kingdom Metazoa; phylum Arthropoda; class Insecta; order Diptera; family Syrphidae; genus Eupeodes; species Eupeodes latifasciatus. The sequence goes on along the minus strand of OV049925.1, from coordinate 113,908,609 downwards.
ACTACATACATATAACCCAAGAGTTTATTATTTTAGTGTGACCATATATCGAAAAACTTAAACCGATGATTGATGTCTAAAAGTCATAATTTGACAATATTTATTAAAACATATAATTGTTTCCATTTATGTATGCTTTGTATTAAATGTAAAATTATAAGATAGTTGTTTCATACAATTTTTTTGCTTAATACCTAATTTTAAAAATTAATACGGAAACAAACTATTTATCAAATTGAAACAAAAATATTTTCAAATTTTTGCTTAAATTCTTTTTGCTATTTGATAAAAAATATAATCATGGACACATTTTCTTAAAAATGTGGAATTTTAAAATAAGGACAACTTTTTTTTTTTAATGATTACTGGCAGTTAACGTTGTAAAGGGTTGTCCAACCACGCACGTTGTTAACTATGGGTCACACCTTAAATTGATATTTTGCTATGGAAAGTAGAAAGGTATTTCGTGAGTTTTTGAGTCAGAATTTTTGACACACTTTTACTACCGTGGATTTGAGGAACAAATTATAGTCTTCTAGCTTTTTTGATAAATGGATGCATTCCCAAAAAGTGACTTTTTTGGGCAGTTTATGGACTTGGTGCATCATCAAGCCGTACTTTACCGAAAATGAGGAAATCAGTTACTATGAATGTGATGATATGAAACTGGACAATATGTATCGGGTGATTTTTTAAGAGCTCGAGAACTTTTTTTTTAAAAAAAACGCATAAAATTTGCAAAATCTCATCGATTCTTTATTTGAAACGTTAGAGTGGTCCATGACATTTACTTTTTGAAGATAATTTCATTTAAATGTTGACCGCGGCTGCGTCTTAGGTGGTCCATTCGGAAAGTCCAATTTTGGGTAACTTTTTCGAGCATTTCGGCCGGAATAGCCCGAATTTCTTCGGAAATGTTGTCTTCCAAAGCTGGAATAGTTGCTGGCTTATTTGTGTAGACTTTAGACTTGACGTAGCCCCACAAAAAATAGTCTAAAGGCGTCAAATCGCATGATCTTGGTGGCCAACTTACCGGTCCATTCCTTGAGATGAATTGTTCTCCGAAGTTTTCCCTCAAAATGGCCATAGAATCGCGAGCTGTGTGGCATGTAGCGCCATCTTGTTGAAACCACATGTCAACCAAGTTCAGTTCTTCCATTTTTGGCAACAAAAAGTTTGTTAGCATTGAACGATAGCGATCGCCATTCACCGTAACGTTGCGTCCAACAGCATCTTTGAAAAAATACGGTCCAATGATTCCACCAGCGTACAAACCACACCAAACAGTGCATTTTTCGGGATGCATGGGCAGTTCTTGAACGGCTTCTGGTTGCTCTTCACTCCAAATGCGGCAATTTTGCTTATTTACGTAGCCATTCAACCAGAAATGAGCCTCATCGCTGAACAAAATTTGTCGATAAAAAAGCGCGAAACACATTTCGAACCGAACACTGATTTTGGTAATAAAATTCAATGATTTGCAAGCGTTGCTCGTTAGTAAGTCTATTCATGATGAAATGTCAAAGCATACTGAGCATCTTTCTCTTTGACACCATGTCTGAAATCCCGCGTGATCTGTCAAATACTAATGCATGCAAATCCTAACCTCAAAAAAATCACCCATTAGTTCCCAACAGGACGTTACCTCACAATTATTAACTTAACAATGGCTCTCTTATCTACCGTTGTGTGGATGACACTATCCGAAACGGTCTTGTGATTTGACAACGTTGGACTTCTTTCCTTATAGAACAATTCAAGAGCTTAATTATGAGATTATTCGTAACATAAACGACATCCAAAAATTCACTAATGTTAAAATAGTTGTGCAAAAAGAATTAAAACACTGGCAACAAAAAATTGTTGATACTAAAGTGTTTTTCAATAGAAACAAAATCTAACTGACCTTTTAGCTAAAATCAATTGACCATACGTAGCACCGTGCATCACCTCGTGTGTTCGCAAATTGGAAAATGAAACAATTGAAAGTTCATCCCAATTTTGGCCGAAAGATCATTTATAGCGGGGAGGTCCATTTTTGGATGAATGGGTACGTGAATAGGTTGTGGGAAGACACCAATTCACGAGAGATTCACAAGATGCTAATGCATTCAAAAATGTGGATTTTGGCTGGAAGCTCTGTAGGTCCGTATTTCTTCGATAATAATGCGGGCCAGGCCATAACTGTGAACAGTGATCGCTATAAGTCATAATCACCAACTTTTTGTGGCCTGATATTATGATATGAACACCGATGACATATAGTTTCAATAGAATGGTGCTACGTGCAACAGAGCTCCAAGCCCAATCGATATTCTACAAGAAGGGTTTCAGGGTATGGTTATATCGCGACTGGGTGACGTAAGTTGGCCACCAAGATTTGACCCCTTTAGACTTTTCCTTGTGAAACTTTATTCAGTCGCAGGTCTATGCGGATTGCCGCAAAGCACCGAGGTCTTCAAAGACATAACATAATCTATGCCACCGGAAAAAATTATGCGCTAAAGTTATCGAATGCTGAAACCTTCGAATGCGCGCCAACCATCGAATTTGTAGCGATCATTAAAAAAAAGACGTTATATTTCACACAAAATACTAATGAGCACTTTCATTAGTATTTTTAGGTTAAAACAACAACTTATCTTATTAACTTCCCACAGGAAGTTATTGTAATGGGTCCGATTTGTCAAATTGAAAGTTTTGACATTTCTCGACGTTTCAAGGTCCCTAGAGTCGAAATAAAAGATTTTTAGAGAGATGTCTGTGCGTGCGTGTGTACGTATGTACGTTTGTATATCCGTACGTCCGTACGTTCGCGACGTTTTTTTCGTGTCCATAGCTCAAGAACCAGAAGAGATATCGACTTCAAATAAATTTTGTTATACAGATAATAATGCAGAAAGGGCTCTGAAGAAAATTGCGTGGGTGTTTTTTTTACCATAGCATTTTTAAAAAAGATGAAAATTTTGGTTAACCCTAAATATCTCACGAACCAATAATGGTAGAGACTTGAGTTAAATTTTATATTATATATTGTAACGTGATACCAAACAAATATATTTTTGGAAAGAAATTCAATTAACGGATTTTTTTATAAATACAAAAAAAACTAAAAAAAAAAAATTGTCACCTCGAAAATTTTAAGAACAATAAATGATTTCATCTTCAAAACATATTTGTGCAACGAAGAATAACGTTTTCAAAATCTGGTAAAATTTTGAGAAAAATGGAATGGTTTTTATTACAAAAAACAAAAACCTAAAAAAACTTTACAAAAGTTGGTAAAATTGATATTCGGCTCAAATATCTTTTAAAAAAATTGAGATTATGGCTTTTAACTGATTTAAGCTTATAAGAAATATTGTTTTGAACATTCGATACAATTTTGAGAAAAATCGAATTGACAGTTTTTTTATAAAAAATAAAAACCTAAACAAAAATTAACAAATTTTGGTTAAAATTGATTTTCGACTCAAATATCTTTTCCAAACTTTGAGTTATTGGCTTCAAACTACTTTTATCCGTTAAAAACTATTGTTGTCAACATTCAGTTAAATTTTTAGAAAAATCGTATTAACAGTTTTTTTACAAAAAATAAAAACCTAAAAAAAAAACAATACTAAAACTTGGTAAAAGTTTACTTTCGACTCAAATAGTTTTTTAAAAATTAAAAATATTGGCTTCAAACTTGTTTTATCTCACAGAAAATATTGTTTTTAATATTCCTTAATTTTTTTATAAGAATCCAACAGTCAATTTTTTTATAAAAAAATAAAATTTACAAAAAATAGTACGCAAATTTGGTAAAAATTGATGTTCGATTCTCGATATCTCTCAAATTAATTTCATTCATCTAATTTGTATATGTTTATAGATATAAGAAAAAAAAACTTTTAAGAAATGCTACTAAAATTGGTAAAAATTGGTTTTCGACTAAAAATCTCGCTAACAAAACTAAATTTTGAAATAAAACTATTTCATTAGATCCAAAATATTATTGGTAATTTTTAATTTTTCAAGAATAATTCAAGTGACAACTTTTTTAACACAACACGAAAACCTACAAACTTTTAAGCAAGACAAATCGATAGACAGGATGGGAAGTTATCAGTGTGGGTCGCATCCCAGCCTCTTTTTTATTTTAAAATCGAAATGGAAACCCCTTTATTACATGAGCATGGTTCTGTTCACTCGGGCGTGTACGCACTTTTTAATATTTGTTTTTACAATTCTTTTCCAATTGTTATTTATGCAAATTTGACAACGTTGTAGAACTCAGTTTAGGGAGATACGAGTATAAAAATGAGTTAAAACTCTTGGAATATCTCGGTTTGAGTTAATCTTTTAAAAATCCAGAGGGCTTAGATCTCGGTTACTTTTTCAAAATATTTGATTTTATGTTTTTTTTTGTTTAATGTTTCGGGTTACTACGAAAATATCAGTCTAGAACCTAATTTTATTGAATTCCTTATTTCCGATGCAAGACTATGGTCACCTCAAGCTTATTCCTATTTGTAATATACGTCCGTATAATTGTGGGAGCAATGCGAGTTCATGAAGTTTGGCCATAAACCCATAAGCCACATACCTACAATCTACATACGTATAGGTTCATATAGCCAAGGCATCAGCACATGTCCATATAATCTAAGGGGCTGTTGGCTGCATTTTATGGGTTATATTACTGTTACATATATATTTAGTATATGAATAGGTTCTGTACATCTGAGCCTTGAGTAAATGACGTAACATGGGAAATTGGAATATTTGTTTGGTTTATATTTTATTTTCTATTTTTTTTTCTTATAGTGCTTTAATAAAATCTGTTTATTGTAGTAATAATTTTTTTTGAAAATTTTCATTGAAAATATTTAACAGTTTTTTTGTCGTTAGTTCACTTTAGGAAAAATAATTGTCCTCTTTTTGTGAAGTTAATGTTAATAGGTATTTTTTTCGTTCTTAACTAATTTGTGGTGAAAACTGTTTTGTATGGCTCATTTGTTGGATTATTTAATAATTTTCCAAAAAAAAAATGAAAGTGAAAAATTGAATTACCAATAGGTTTTTCATAAAAGTGTTAATTTATATTTAAACAGTAGGATGTATTGTTTGTCAAATGTAATTAACATTGCATGACAATTTATTATTAACTTAGTCTAAATATAAACAACAAAGGTTTTATTTTAAAAGATTTTCTTAATAATGGGAATAAATTGTTACTATCATTAATCAAATAAATGTAAGCGGAAACATCCTGTTTTTTAACTTTAATTTAATGATTAAAGAAGAAGGTCTTCGAGATCTAAGCATTTAGCATGTGTAGAATAATCCCAACAGAATCATTTTATTTGCCATTTAAAAGGTCACTAAATTGTCATAAAATGTGAAGTTATTACAGTAATTATGGTGAACTAATGGTAATAAATGAAAGAAATTAACTTTTTAGGTGGGTTTTGTAAGCTTTTAAATTGCGGGTATACCGCAAATGAGTTGCTTGAAAAATGACATTAAATTCAAACCTTTTTTTAACAGGAACTAAATGATTTTATACTTACTGAGTCGAATATCCCACTTATTGATGTAAATAGATTTTTTAAATCCACTGAAAACTTTAAACAAAACAAAATTGCCAGAAATCGCACTGATCTTAAAATTTTCAGCAGCTTTCTGATCATTTATCTGCTTAAGTTATTGAGAATAACTAATTTTAAATGTTTCATACTTTTACAATGTAGTAGAAATCTATATAAAAGATATCATTCCTCCTAAAATGTCCAAACCTTTCAGGAGTTGAAATCCATGGTACCTTTACTTTCGTAAGCTCAATTGAAAAAGGGAATTTGCTTGCAGAACAATTTGCTGTTAATTCGATGCTGCCAATAAGTGACATGGCTCCTCCTGTACTTCTAAGTAAAAACGGTTATATGGGACAAATTTTCTTTTGCACTCGTACATTTGCTAAAACTGAAGGACCTTGACATTCACAATTCTGCTAAGCCGTATAGTATACCCAATTTTATTCTGAAGAGGTGTTCTTCAAAGCTGACAAAACCACTGCATAAGCTTTTCTATTTATCCTATTCTACAGGCCTCTTTCCGGGTGGATGGAGAAAGTAAGATTATTGCACTGGATATTTCAAAATCATTTGATAGCGTTCGGCATCAGGCTCTCTTATCGAAAATGCGTGCTTTCCTTTTTCATGAATACCTGCTTCATTGGATTAGTAATTACCTTTCGGATCGTTCAATACAAGTAGTATTGGATGGATTCAAGTCTGAAAACCTCAAAATAAATGCTGGTGTGCCCCAGGGCTCTGTTCTATCTCCAACACTCTTTCGCAATTTTTATTAATGATCCCCTGTCTGCAACATCTAATCCAATACATTGTTTCGCTGACGATAGTACTCTTAGCTTTTCATATTCAGACTCACATCCCTCTTCTTCGGATGAGGAACTGCAACGACAAAATATGATAAGCTCGTTAAATTCCGACCTAAACAGAATTGTATAATGGGGAATGAAAAACCGCGTGGAATTTAATGCTTTGAAAACCCAAATGCTGTCTTGTATGTCTTGTATCCTTGGATGGCACTTGCATCAATGAGACTGAACATTTCGATATTCTCGGTATGTGTGTCACCAACTACCTCCTGTGGAACGATCACATACGCGATTTCGCCAAAAATGCCGCAAGGTGTTTGGGTTTTCTTAGGCGATGCAAGAAATGTATCACCCCTTCTGATCTGGCTGTTATCTACAAGACTTATATACATACGTCCAAAGCTTGAGTATAACCCTCATATCTGGGCTGGTGCTCCTGCAACTTACTTAAGCCTCTTGGATAGTATTGAACGTAGAGCATTTAAATTGATAGGTGATAAAATCATCATAAGTTCATTTACTTGGCTTGAACATCGTCGTAAGGTTTCTTGTCTGACCTTTTTTACCGTTATTTAAACGGTTTATGCTCTAGTGAAATAGGCAGCTGCATTCCTCCCCTTAAACAGTTCAACCGTAATACTCGTGCATCTAGGAATGCTCATCAGTATACTCTCGAGTCCAACTTCGGCCGTACTGTCAAATACAGAGATTCGTTCCTTAGCCGTACTACGTGAATGTGGAATGCCTTACCACACTCTGTTTTTCCCAGTCATTGCAATATTCAGTAATTCAAAACCAATGTGCACCGACATCTCCTTTCAAACCCTCTCTCCTCTTCCTAGTGCTCACACTGTGTCTCTGCATAATAAGGGTAGTAATATCCCCTTGAGTGTGCACTTATTATGAAAAAAAAATATTTCAAAGGCATTTCAAAGAGTTTGGCATCAAATCTGATGTTCACAATATAAACGCTGATATGCCCCAGGGCTCCGTTTTGTTACCGAAACTGTTTCTTGTTTATTTATAAATGATCTTTTGTCTGAAACTTTTAACCCACTTAATTATTTCAATAAGAAATATTTGACTGTAAACAGTCAATAGTTTTTTTTCCTTGAACACTGTTATTTTTAATAAAATGATTTAAATCATGAAAATCATGAAAAATAAATGTAAACTGTTTACAGTCAAATATTTCTTATTCAAAGAAGCCTATAGCACGGCAATAAGCATAGCTACAATTTATCTTCTCAGAAGACTTGTAGCAACCATATAATTCGCAGTTGCTTTATGTAGCTCGGATTATATGGTATCTCGATTAATTCGGGAAATATGCGTCAAGACAAGGTGTGATGGTCATCTTCTGATGAGCCCAACCATCACACCGGGGCGAAACGCATAAATGAACACTTGCTGGTTTACATTTATTTTTCATGATTTTCATGATTTAAATCATTTTATTAAAAATTAATTATTTCGCTAATGACAGTACCCTTATCTGTTCTTATTCGTTTTTTAGGTTCTCAGCCTTGTCCTTTAGATGAAGACTAGCAACGGCAGCTTGTGATAATGTCATTAAATTCTGATCTTGACATAACAAACCATCTTTTGTGGTGCGATCATATATTTGACATCGCCAAAAATGCTGCAAAGTGTTTAAGTTTTCTCCGAGTATAATTTTCATACTTGGGCTGGTACTTCAGTGTTTTAAATAAATTTGAAAAAGTGGCTCTTAAAATGAAGCCGATTGTTCTATTACTGAGACATTTGCTTCTCTTGAATACCGCCGCGCCGCCGCAAGGTTTCCTGCCTATCATTGTTTTATCGATATTTTAACAAACAATGCTCTAGTGAAATAGCTAGTTGTAACCGTCTCCATAAACAATTCAACTGTAATACCCGTACTTCTAGGAATGTTCATCAGTTTACCCTTGAGCCCAACTACACGAATGTGGAACGCTTTACCAGACTCAATATTTCCCACTTGATACAATGTGCAGATATTCAAATCCAATGTTTATCTATATATCTTTTCACTGTATCTAATCATTAAAAGGTTATACATAACCCCTTTAGCGCACTTACAAAATAAAAGAAAAGGTCTTAAAATGCTTCGAAACAAGATAAACAAGGCTGGGCAAAATATGTTCCCCTTTTTAAAGAGTTTAAATCCCTTTCCAATAATGCATATAGCTCTTAGGCTTTATCAAAAAACTTTTGGAAATTCTTAAATATATAAAGGAAATCTCATTTAGCCAACCATATGTAAGAAGGCATTTATTACACTAGTCTTTTGAAAACAGATCAAGTCTGACATTTGTATACCAGGCCAAATTTCTAAACCTTCCAAAGCTTTTTGATTAGTTTGTTTGTGATATTTAAGATTTAAAGAACATGATTATATGCGAAAACTGAAATTACTAATTTACTTTTATTTTTGCGTAAGTATTCAAATACCCTTGATCTGATTATTCTAAGGGTTTTGACCAATTTTCTGTTAATATCATCTCATTTAAGCTGACGGAAATTGGGTTTCCTTATCAATGGATTTCTTCTCATAAGGGTTATCAAGTTTAATTCAAAAGTTTTGTCCCTTATCCTCTGCTAAATCAGAAGTTTCTCAGGATAGTCATCTAGGACCACTGCTCTTTATCTGAGCTATTAATAATAAACCTCTTTGTGTACAATGCAGAAACTTCTTAATCTATGGGGTTGATATGAAAATCTGCATAAACGTAAAATCTTTAAATTGATTGATTGATTTCAACTCCAAGATGATATTATCAGTTTTGTTAAGCTTTCTTCTGCAAAAATCTCTACGTTTTTGAAGGAAAACAAATCTAAAAACCAAATTATGTTAATGTTCTAAAACCGATAATTTGTGTATAATCTATTGCTATTTCCGAAATGACCCCTATCACATTAAAAATCAAAAGTCATAGCATCATTTTACGAACCAAAAAAAATCAATGAAACCAACTTAAATTATTCAAAAACAAGAATGATAACAACACAAAACAGTTTATTTTCGATAATAAAATAAACTTAATAGTTCCTGTTTGTTTTATTTAAACCATTCATATATGAATATATCTTTATTTTTCATTAAAATTCTTCTCACTAAATCCAAATTTATCTACACTTAATTATTTTTGCAAAAACGAAACATTTCCAATACAAAAGCAAACAAATGTTATCCCAAACAAGTTTTGAACTTATTTTATGGATATAAATGAGCTTTTATCACTCAATAAAAATACCTAAATTCATTACATCAACTTTTATAAATAAAATACCAAAAATAAAACTTGGAACTATTTTTCATTTTTATTGCTATTGATACGTGATCTTAAAATGTTATGTTCCGCCGCTATTTCGCGCCCGGTCCGGTCGGTCGTATCGATAAATTCCATAAGAAGTGTGTGTAACTATATTAACATAGTGTCAATAGTAATTAATTTCGAAAAACAGAGAAAAACAATAAGTGTTTCCTTAATCAGCTTTAATTAAATTGACTCGAGTCTGTGAGAGAAAAAAATAATAAAAACAGAAAAAAAAAATAATAAAATTACACACATCTTTCTTGTCAAAAGTGTGTCATTCTAATCAACATCAAAGACAATTTAGGTATAGATGACATTGAACTTAACTTTGCTCCAGAGAGAGACTTTTGTTGTTTGATTCTTGTCTACCCCGATTAGGGTAAAGATTTATGGCAACAATCTGAGTATACTTAATAAATAAAATTAGGAATTTACAGTCTGGTCAAGTCGATGAGGCACATTGTATGTATGGGTAAAAGTGTTTGACGAACAGTTGAATCTTACAAGGATTTTTTTACACTTCAGAATTTCAGAAAGTAGTAAGCTTATAGCAAGCGTCAAACTACGATCAGAGGCTCATCATAAGTGCATGTGTTAGTTGTTAGTAAAAAAATAGTACAATTATAGCCTAACACACGCACAAAATACAAAACATAATTAACATTTAACTATTACAGAACAAAAAATAAAATGAGAACGTTTACGATAGTGGAGCACTGGTTCTAAACAATGATTTTAATCCCACCTTATTCAAATTTAAATCTATCAATGAACAGTTTAAGTTATATAAAATGCTCATTCGACTTAAAGTTTTATTCTTTCCATAGTTAGTTCTATGGAAGTCAATATGTATAAAATCAAATGTACGCAGGTGATGAGTTCCGCCTCGGTAATTCAAATGTACACAAGATAGCAAATAAGGTGCATCAATTTCACCATTAATGAGTTGATGAAAAAATACTAAGTCATTATTAACACGCCTTTGATGAAGAGATTGCATTTGAAGAAGCAGAATACGAACGTGTTCTGACCTTGTTAAGAGCGCACAGACCAATGGCGGATGCAGGGGGGGGTCATAAGGGTTATGAACCCCCTGGAAGATTATTAACTTCCCATAGGAAGTTATTATAATGGGTCCGATTTGTCAAATTGAAAATTTTGACATTTCTCGACGTTTCAAGGTCCCCAAAGTCGAAATAAAAGATTTTTAGAAAGATGTCTGTGTGTGCGTGTATACGTACCTTCGTACGTCCGTACGTCCGTATGTCCGTACGTCCGTACGTTCGCCACGTTTTTTCGTCGTCCATAGCTCAAGAACCAGAAGAGATATCGACTTCAAATAAATGTTGTTATACAGATAATAAGGCAGAAAGATGCAGAAAGGGCTCTCAAGAAAATTCCGTTGGTGGTTTTTTTACCATAGCAATTTAAAAAAAGGTGAACATTTTGGTTAACCCTAAAAATCTCATGAACCAATGACGCTAAGGACTTGAATTAAATTTTATATTATATATTGTAACGTGATACAAAAGCAGTATAATTTTTGGAAAAAAATCAATTTAACGGTTTTTTTATAACTCAAAAAAACTGAAAAAAAAATTTGTCACCTCGAAAATTTTACGACTAAAATATGATTTCATCTCCAAAACAATTTTGTGCAACGAAGAATAATGTTTTTGACATCTGATAAAATTTTGAGAAAAAACTAATTGGCAGGTTTTTTTTATAAAAAATAAAAACCTAGAAACAACATTACTCAAAGTTGGAAAAAATTTAATTTCGACTCAAATATCTTTTCAAAAATTTGAAATTAAGGCTTCAAACTAAATTTATCTCATAAGAAATATTGTTTTCAACATTCTGAAAAATGTTGAGAAAAATCGAATAGACAGTTTTTTTTAACAAAAAATAAAAACCCAAAAAACAAATTTTTTAAAGTTGGTAAAAATTGATTTTCGACTCAAATATCTTTTCAAAAATTTGAGATATTGGCTTTATATTACTTTAGTCTTTCAAAAAATATTGTTGTCAACCTTCAGTAAAATTTAAAAAAAATCAAATTGACAGTTTTTGTACAAAAAATTAAAAACCTAAACAAAATTTAACAAAAGTTGGTAAAAATTGATTTTCGACTCAAATATCTTTTCAAAAATTTAACATAATAGCTTCTAACTAATTTTAACTTATAAGAAATATTGTTTTCAACATTCTGAAAAATGTTGAGAAAAATCGAATAGACAGTTTTCTTACAAAAAATGAAAACCAAAAAAAAAACAATGCTAAAACTTGGTAAGAATTTACTTTCGACTCAAATAGCTTTTCAAAAATTACAAATATTGGCTTCAAACTTATTATATTTCACAGAAAATATTGTTTTCGATATTCAGTAGTTTTTTTTATAAAAATCCAACAGTCCGTTCTTTCATAAAAAAAAATCTACAAAAAATAGTACGCAAATTTGGTTAAAATTGATACATATAGACAAACTTTTAAGCAAGACAAATCGACAGACGGGATGGGAAGTTATCAGTGTGGGTCGCATCCCAGCCTCTTTTTTATTTATTATCTCTGCCGGTTCTTGAGATATGCCCGATGAAAAATGGTATCACGAACATATGTTAACGCAGACAGCTTTGTAAAAACCTTTGATGTAGATTTTAAGGACCCTGAAAAGTCGATAAATATCAAAATTTGCAAAATCTTAAATCGGAACGATTACTATAACTATCGAAGAAAAGCTTAAAAAGAAAATAAGCCTTATTACTTTTCCAGAGCATTCAAAATAAATTGAAGCATTTCTAAGCAACAAAAAGAAAAAACCATTGAATAGAAAAGAAAAAGAAGGCAAGAAAAACTTTAATAAAATGTTAATACGAGTTTTTTAAGCAAACAAGCTAAAGCTCTTTTAATGGGTATTTTGGTAAACAAGGATATAGGTTATACACTACAGGATTCTTTTTAAAATAGTTTGAATACTATTACTAGAAGTCTTGGTATACATTTTGGATTGTTTATGCCTTTAATTTAAAAGAACTATGAAGTTTATTCTAATTTATTCTCAAAATTATAACCATAAGCCTTTTTATCGAAATAAGGAAGAACAAATTTTCTGCTAACTTAAAAATTAATAAAAATAAAAAAAAAACAAGCTCTTAGGAATTTCTTAAGTTAAATTTATTCTTGTAGACCTTTTTTAAATTTCTTTATTTCAACTTTTCCTTTTTTTATTAAACTTCAAATAAATTTTTATGATCTCACTTTGGCATTTAATCTTTTTTAACTGCACCATTTTCAAGCCCTGGTCAAATATTTGAAATAACGAAGCAATGAAGGAACCCAGAAAATAACCAATTTATAATTAAAAAATCCTTTCTTGGGTTCTAATTATTTTGTATATTTCTACATTTAGAGGATTCAAATTACATAGTTATGTCAGCAAGTTTATCAGAGATAACAAAGCAACAAAAAGAGACATCCAGAAGAAAAATCAATATTATTAGGCATGTTAACAACATGCATGATTACTATGATTGATAGAGTTTGAGGCTATGAAACTATGTAATTATACAAAATGGTTTAAATGTTATGTGTAATGTATAGCCATAGTTATATATTTTAAGGAATGTAATTTATAGTCTTGGGTTTGGCAAAAGAATGTCAATTGTTAGTTAGTTTGTAGTTATTCCAACTTATAAGAATATAAATTATTTTCCAAAGTGATTTATGGTTAACTTATGCGTCAATGTTAAATAAAGAATGTAAACTTAAAAAACTTTTATATTTATGAGGTTTGCGTTGATGATGACAATATTATTGTTATAGAAATAAGCATTTAAGCATACATTCATAGATATGCAAAGAAGTCTACAATAGTTACCATCAGTTCTTTAAATAAGTGTACATTTATATTAAGGCTTAAAATTGTTGAATTAATAATTTTGTTTTTATTTTTAAGCTAATTTTTATAATTGAACAAAATTTCTAATGACATGTGTTCTCTTATTTTTAAAAATATTTTTAAACTACAAAATTGAAGTATGACATACTTCCTATTTAACAAAATTAAATTAGGGCACACTTGGATACTTTCTGTTTTTTTGTGAATTGTGTATCATGTCAGAACAGCGTCTTTCGAACCAGATCAAGTATTTTAAAATAATCAATAATTATATATATGGCCTACTATTTTTCTATCCAATATGAATGTTATTATATTCTTCATTTTTGACAAATAATTTATTATTTCAGTTCCAAATTGTCATGTTTTTGGCTTTTTTGAATTTGTTTTGTGTTTAAATATATTAAAAATGCCACATATGTACATCTCAAGACCAATTAAAGAAATTGTTCTTAAATTTTGTTTTTTATAACAATCTTTACGTTTTTTTATTTCTGAGATCTTAGACATATTGATCACAAATTTGATTTCTTCGGTCTTCTTGTACATTTTCGAATTGATCTGTCGAAAATTAAAGATCAAAGTTTTATAAATTAATCTTTGGCAATTTTTCGTACAGTTATCGAATTTTCAAAATCGAACAAAAAGAAAACATTCTTTTTCTTAAATGTGAATATTTTTTTAAAAAAAGAGTGTCCTATATTCAAAGATAAACCAAATATTTAAACCATACTATATTCCTAACTTCAATCATTTCCAAAAAATGGCATTACAATTCAAGAGGTTTACTTGGGTGTATATTAGGGTGATTCATTTCCGCAAAAAATTTTTTTTTTCTCGGTGCTCAAGCAAAATATTAATTTACTTATAGAAAAAAAAATTCTCACCAAGGTAGAGCTCTTAATATCAATTTTAAGTACTTGCAATTTAAAATTGAAGTTTTCCCATATAAAATGCATGTAAAAAAAATGCTTTTTTTTCAAAGTTCTAATGCTCATGCACCTTTTACAATATTGTCAACCGGTTAATGGACCTTATAGGGAATTTTACGCTCTTTAAAATTGCTTTAATGTTTTTTTGTGTAACTCGCACTGGTTCGCCAGTAGGAGTCATCAAAGTGTAATTTTTTGAATGAATAGCTTTTTTTCCAATTTTTTTGAGCAATTCGCAAAAAGTAGGGAGAAAAAAGGGCTGATTCGTAAAAAATAGTCCTTTGACCAGTATTTATTCAATTTACAGCCATTTTTATGCCTCAAAACTTAAGAAATTGATAAATACTAATCAATCATGCTATTTAAATTGAACTTTTTTATTGATTACTAATGTATTTCTCTATAGCAACAACTTTTTTAGAATTATTATGATTTCTGGCTTATGACAAATATAAAAAGAACACATTAATTTAAAAAGAAACAACAAAACTTTAATCAAAACAAACAGAAGGTTACATTATTAGGTAATATATTGCAAAGTTAGTAAACATCTCAATAGTCATAAAAAACAAGTTGATAAATATTAAATAATTACGATTTTTATATAAAGCAGATTAAGATTTTAGAGCTGAGTGGAGCTTTTTGGCACACGTTGGAAATTCTTTTCTGCACTGTTCAACTTCAAAATTGAATAAACTTTATCTATATTCTTCAATGTGTTAATTGATGTGTTATTTTTATATTTATTATAAGTCAGAAATAATAATAATTCTAAAAAAGTTGTTGCTATAGAGAAATACATTAGTAATCAATAAAAAAGTTCAATTTAAATAGCATGATTGATTAGTATTTATCAATTTCTTAAGTTTTGAGGCATAAAAATGGCTGTAAATTGAATAAATACTGGTCAAAGGACTATTTTTTACGAATCAGCCCTTTTTTCTCCCTACTTTTTGCGAATTGCTCAAAAAAATTGGAAAAAAAGCTATTCATTCAAAAAATTACACTTTGATGACTCCTACTGGCGAACCAGTGCGAGTTACACAAAAAAACATTAAAGCAATTTTAAAGAGCGTAAAATTCCCTATAAGGTCCATTAACCGGTTGACAATATTGTAAAAGGTGCATGAGCATTAGAACTTTGAAAAAAAAAGCATTTTTTTTACATGCATTTTATATGGGAAAACTTCAATTTTAAATTGCAAGTACTTAAAATTGATATTAAGAGCTCTACCTTGGTGAGAATTTTTTTTTCTATAAGTAAATTAATATTTTGCTTGAGCACCGAGAAAAAAAAAATTTTTGCGGAAATGAATCACCCTAGTGTATATATTTATTTTTTTTTGTGCCAGAACAGGCACTTCGAAGAAAATCCATTACTTTAGGATCGGTACAAAATTAGGTGAACATATTTCCTTTAGAATTAATTAGTTTTTATGAAAAACTGTTTCTTTTTTAACTTCCCATAGGAAGTTATCGTAATCGGTCCGATTTTTCGAACTGAAAATTTTGACATTTCTCGGCGTTTCAAGGCCCCTAGAGATGTCAGTGCTTGCGTTTGTACGTACGTTTGTACGTCCATGTGTTCGCCAAGTTTTTTTCGTCGTCCATAGCTCAAGAACCAGTAGAGATATCAACAAGGGACTCTAAAAAAATTGCGTGGGTGGTTTTTTTACCATAGCAATTTAAAAAAAGGTGAACACTTTGGTTTAGCCAAAATATCTAACGAACCAATAACTTGAATTAAATTTTATATTATATGTTATGACGTAATACCAAATTAATATATTTCAGCAAAAAATTCCAATTAACGTTTTTTATAACTCACAAAAACTGAAAAAAAAAATATTTGTGACCTCAAATATTTTACGAACAAAAAATGATTTTATCTCCAAAATAATTTTGTGCAATGAAGACTAACTTTTTTGACATCTGGTAAAATTTTGAGAAAAATCGCATTAACAGTTTTTTCACAAAAAATAAAAACCTAAAAAGAGGCTGGGATGCGACCCACACTGATAACTTTCCATCCCGTCTATCGATTTGTCTTGCTTAAAAGTTTGTCTAAATGTATCAATTCTTGCCAAATTTGCGTTCTATTTTTTGTAGATTTTACTTTTTTTATGAAAAAACGGACTGTTGGATTTTTATTACTGAATATAAAAAAACAATATTTTCTGTGAAATAAAATAAGTTTGAAGCCAATATTTTTAATTTTTGAAAAGCTGTTTGAGTCGAAAGTAAATTTTTACCAAGTTTTAGTATTGTTTTTTTGTTTAGGTTTTTATTTTTTGTAAAAAAAACTGTCAATTCGATTTTTCTCAAAATTTTTCCTAATGTTGAAAACAATATTTCTTATAAGTTAAAATTAGTAAGAAGCCATAATCACAAATTTTTGAAAAGATATTTAAGTCGAAAATCAATTTTTACCAACTTTTGTTAAATTTGTTTTTCGGTTTTTAATTTTTTGTAAAAAAACTGTCAATTCTATTTTTTTCAAAATTGTACTGAATGTTGAAAGCAAGATTTTTTGAAAGATAAAAGTAGTTTAAAGCCAATATCTCAAAGTCTTGAAAAGATATTTGAGTCAAAACTCAATTTTTACCAACTTTTTTTTTATTTTTTTTTAGGTTATTATTTTTTGTAAAAAAACTGTCAATTCGATTTCTCTCAAAATTTTATCAGATGTCAAAAACATTATTCTTCATTGCACAAAATTGTTTTGGAAATGAAATCATATTTTAGTCGTAAAATTTTCGAAGTGACAAATTTTTTTTTTTCAGTTTTTTTGATTTATAAAAAAAACCGTTGATTGAATTTTTTTCCAAAAATATAATTGTTTTGTATCACGTTACAATATATAATATACAATTTAATTGAAGTCTCTAGCGTCATTGGTTCATGAGATATTTAGGGTTAACCAAAATGTTCACCTTTTTTTAAACTGCTATGGTAAAAAAACCACCCACGCAATTTTCTTGAGAGCCCTTTCTGCATCTTTCTGCCTTATTATCTGTATAACACAATTTATTTAAAGTCGATATCTCTTCTGGTTCTTGGGCTATGGACGACGAAAAAAACGTCGCGAACGTACGGAAGTACGGACGTACGGACGTACGTACACAAGCACGCACAGACATCTTTCTAAATATCTTTTATTTCGACTCTAGGGACCTTGAAACGTCGAGAAATGTCAAAATTTTCAATTTGACAAATAGGACCCATTACAATAACTTGCTATGGGAAGTTAATAAAAAAAAGTTGGTAAAATTGAGTTTCGACTCAAATATCTTTTCAAAAATTTTAGATTATGAATTTAAACTAATTTTGTCTTATAAAAAATACTGTTTTCAACATTCAGTACAATTTTGATAAAAATCGAATTGACAGTTTTTTTAAGAAAAAATAAAAACCTAAACAAAATACAATACTAAAACTTAGTACAAATTTACTTTCGACTCAAATATGTATCTTTTCAAAAATTAAAAATATTGGCTTCAAACTAGTCTTTCTCACAAAAAACATTGTTTTCGACATTCAGTTTTTTCATAAAAAAATAATATCTACAAAAAATAGTACGCAAATTTGGTAAAAATTGATGTTCGGTTCTCGATATCTCGTGAACAATAGAAGATATTGACTTTAAATTAATTTCAATCATCAAATTTGTGCATGTTTATATACGAAATAAAAACTTTTAAGAAATGCTACTAAATTGGTAAAAATTGGTTTTCGACTAAAAATCTCGTTAACAAAAATAGATTTTGAAATCAAACTATTTCATCAAATGTAAAATATTGTTGGTAATTTTTAAGTCTTTTAGAATAATTCAACTGACAACTTTTTTTACAAAACACGAAAACCTACAAACCTTTTAAGCAAGACAAATCGACAGACGGAATGGGAAGTTATCAGTGTGGGTCGCATCCCAGGCTCTTTTTTTAAAAATTGTTCGTATTGCAAAAAATAAAAGCAATCAATTTTACTAGTTAGTAGAAGAGTAGAATTTCTGTTCTTGATTATATTAAATTTATCAATTTAGTTCCAAATTGTCATGTTTTGGGTGTTTCACGTTTGTTTAAATTTTGTACAAATAAAATTTAATAATTTCTTAAAATAAATATTTTTCCTAAATATTCAGAATATTAAATATAATTGATTTCAAAACTTGTTTTAAGGTCTTTTTTAAAAAAAACAACGATCCGTATTTTTATAAATTTCCAAATCGATATGCCGAACTTCTTCTGTGATTGAAAATTAAAGTCTTCAAACATAATTAAAGGCTTTATTTTCAAAAAGATTTTACAAAAAATGATTAATGCTGGTTTGAAATTAGTTTTCACAATATCTTTAAGTTTCCTGTCAGGTTAAAAAGCAAATTTAAAAATACATAAGCTTAGTAAGTAGATTAAGTAACATAAGTTATGAAAATTCATTAATAATAAGATTGCGATATTTAATTGACGCTTTTAGAAGTAACATAAGTCTGTCATAACGATCTTTTTGAATTTTAATTTTCATTCATGAGTAAGGTTGGTGAATTTGCTAAATATCAAAAGGTTGTTGGATAAGATACTGGGATAATATCTGTGCTTTATTGTGAGTTTAGTGTTTTGTCAAATAGCTGAGTTGTTTTGGTTATTTATTTTGGTGAGAGTTGAAAAACTACTCAACGTTACAGTTCTACTGTATTATATATGTATTTGATTGTTATCCAAGTAGTAAAAATGTTCTACTCACAAGTATTTTAAGACTCAAGCAGAAAGAAAGCACTTAATTCAAAATTGTATATTCTTTGAGTTCAATAATTAAATATTATATTGCAATTTTATACACTAAGATTTAGTTTTTTAAGTTTTTTTTTTTAACACAATGGTTGTCACCTTCTAATTACAATCAGTTGACACAGACTTTATTTTTTTCACAAATCTTTTACGGCTTTAAATTCAAAATCTTCTAAGAGTATTATTTAACACATCCACTATGATCCTTAACAACTTTTCCTCTATTTTTGCATTAGTTTTATTTTTGTACGGTTCTAAATTTTAAAATAATCGAATTTCAAAGAATAAAAAAAAAATTTTGAGATTTGATAGCTTTTTTTAATTTTAAATTTCGGAAGTAATATTTAAGCCGTATTATATTTTTTATTTCAATAAATTTTAAAAATTATATCATTTAAATTTGCGCGGTTTACTTGGTTGGGCGTATACTTACTATTTTTTCCTTTTGCACGCACCATAAACCTTATATTAAATGAAGGAATAATGGCACCCAGATATAAAAAAAAAAACACAAACGAAATTTAAATACTTACTACATACCTCTGCCTAAGTATCCTTAACTGGAATACATAATAAAAATATACAGTACACAATTCAAACATAGAATTTTTACCTACTGTTCTCGTCTCCACTTTTTGAATTTTTTTTTGTAAAATAAACGAAACATTATAAAATCGCTACCTTCAACAAAATGTTCAAGTCTGAAATTCATAAAATAAATGCTGGTGTTTCGCAGGGGTCCGTTTCGTCTCCAACTCTTTTCCTTTAATTATTGAACTATGTGTTGTCTACCACTTTTAATCCATTAAACTGTTTCAGTGAAGTCAGTTATCTCAGCTTTATCATTAACTAATCAACTTATGATTTCTCCAGTGACGGTTCAAGAAATTTTTCTCCACATCTGATCTGGCTGTAATTTACAAAAGTTTTACTATTTTTTGTTATTATCCATGTAAGGCATGAATACAATTTGCGTATTTATAAAGGTGTGACCCCAAAACCAATTTAAGTCTTTTGGATAGAATCCACAAAAAAGCTTTGAAAATGATAGGCGATAGAACTTAAACCGATATTTTACATCGCTCGAACACCGCCACCATTGTTATACCAATATTTTTAGAAAAAATATTCTTTTTCATTCTCCAACCCTTCAAAAAATGTAAGTCATAATTTTAGCACTTCCAGGAATGCTTCTCAGTTTACCCTTAAGCTCAATTTCGAGCATACTATCAAGCATAGAGATTCTTATTTTAACCGCACATCTAGAATGTGAAATGCTTGACCTTACTCTTTGTTTCCCTCTCATCTTGATATTCCAAACTTTCAAACCAATGTACACCGGTATCTTCCTTTAAATTCCTTTATTTTTTTCGCTCGCACTGTGTTTAAACTTTAAAATTGGTGATTGTGTTCATAACCCCTTAAGTGCCTTCAAATTATACAAAACAAAGAAAGAAAGGACGAACTTAAAATAATCTACATAAGTGTATTGGATTTGTCACTCAAGCCATTTTTACCTAACCTCAACCAACATATTTTCATCAAATTAACATTCAAATTTTTAAAACTCAACCGAGTCCAGAAAGCATATAGTTTTAAATTTTGTGTAAGTTTTTCCAACACAATCAACTACGACAAAACTTTTCTTCTTAATTTATATCCAAACTATAAATAAAACAGAATCATCTACATCTGAAACTATTTATTCTTCATTTAAAAGTCCAACATTATTACTAAAATTCATCACTGACACTAGACTGGCCATGTACAATGTACATTGTAGAAGAGAGTAGGTACCTTTCAAATAAAAGTCACTTCAACTTTTCTGTGCTTTTAACTCGTGTTTCGCCTTCAGAGTTGTTCCAAAATTAGAATCTAACCCCTTTTCGCCATCCCAACATTGTATCTATCTATACGAGACGTAGACGAGTCTTGTCTGAATTGAAAAAAAAAAAAAAAAAAAAGTATCTGAGCTTCTGTGTTGTGCTTTTTGATGAAACTACAGGTTTATCCCGGATGTCTTTGTCTTGGTCTTGAGTAAGTAAAATGCTGTCTTTCATCAACCTTTTTCCATCTTCCAGCCATCATCGGGCTACAAAAAAAAAGAACAAATATAAGGCTAAGGTATCAGCATCAGTAAAAGCAGAAGCAGCTCATTCAACAAGGCTACGTAAACGAAAACGTATAGGTAGCTCCATTTCTAATTGCATCCACTTAATCCTACGAAAGAAAAGCTCCAAAAATACATTTATCTTCATCACTTCATTTCATTGTTTCACTTTTTTCCTCTTTCTCTTGTGTTTGCAGGTGGAGAACCGAGCACTGCGGCTTCGTGAAGTGGCAACAGCCCTCCAGTACCAGGACGAGATCCAACCGTCGTCTACACCACTCATGGCACACCAGCGCAATTACGGCGCCGATAAGCCACAACAACAGCACATTTTTCACCGCCAACAAAACGGCATAGCATCCGGTACCGGTGGTGGTGCTGCTGGTGGTGGCAGTAGTGGTGGAACAGGAGCCGAACACCCACGGGTCGGTGGGTTGGGTTTGAATGGATTGATGCCAGAGGAGACCTCGCCGTCAGGTGGCGGTGGTGGTGGTGGTGGTGCTGGCTCGGAGTGGGAGTACTTTGATGAGATTGGATATATTCGTGGTGGTGCCTTGAGGACCGGAGAAGATCCATACATTCGGAATCGCTTCAATCAGGAGGCAAGTGATGCATTGCCGAGCAATCGAGAGGTTCCCGACACCAGGCATCCAATGTGAGTACATATTATATACCTACTTTTCTCTATTCCTATATAATGTCATGGTTCACTTTTTGGGGGTTTGCTATTACTTTGAAGTTGAAGTCGACTTCAATTCAAGAGCACATCCCAATAAGATGAGATGAGATGAAATGAGACGAAGGGGAGGGCGATATGAGATGAAATGACTTTGCCTTGGAATTAGATTCCATCTATTGATGATTAGTTGCCATTTGGAATATAAGGAAGACAGAGATGAAATTAATTTAAAAGTAAAGGTTCCATGTGGTGGCATTATGGTATACGGAGGCAGCAGATTGCCAGAATCAAGAGATCCAGGATCCGAATCTAAATCTGAATTCAGGGTGATGATGCTTTGTCAAGCATAAAGACACAACCTGGCTCTAAAGCTGGTGCTGGCTGTGTTGGCATATCACATTGAATGAACTTCATGTAGAGAGTAAGAGGGTGGATTTACCTATATAGCCCTTCTTTGCCATATGTATATGAGTGGCGTTAAAGGTAGGTTAGGTTAGGTGAGGTTTATGGATAGGTAGGTTTTTCAAATAACTAGAGGGTGATTTTTTTACTATGAAGGACCGACAGAAAATAGAAAAAAAAAGCCACAACTTAACCTCGGTTATGGGAGCTCTCTGGTTTGATACCTACACTTTAGGAGGAGTCTCTCTCTCTCTGTTTACATTTACACAGTGAGTACCTCAACTTAGGTACTTATTTATGCTTCGGTTGCATTTTCATCAGCTGGTTGTTCTGGAGAAAGGTACATATGTAGGTATATAAAGGTAGGTATACTCTTATCCTAGGTATGAGAGGATACGTATATATTTTTAATCAACGTTAAAACAGGTAAAATAGTTCAATCATGTGGGGGGGATACGTTTCGAATGAAAAACCAAAAATGTTATTTTATCTCTATCTTCACATTCTATGTTTTTCATCGTTTTCCTTAGAATTTCCAAAGCATATGGAAAATTGAAGGGAAGATTTGAAAGTTGATGATGATCATGGTTTGGCATTCTATTCCTATGTATTGTCTTTATTCCTATCATATGATGTGTGATAGGCAGGTATAAAGGAAGAATAAGCATTTCTCATAATTTTACTTTTGATTGTTTTCTAGATTGGTATAGATGTAATCGTATGTACAGAGTATTTCAAAAATGACTTCCTAAATTAGAGTGATAATAAACTATTTTTAATATGATTTTGAATCAACAGCACATAAGACCGAACTCACCCAAAAAATATGAAATACTGGGAAACTAACTTATCGAATAAGATGGTTTATGCATTTGATTAGTTCGTTCAAATACACAAACCATTTTATTTGATGAATTATTTTCCCAGTATTTCATATTTGTGTTGGAACAAAAAGTTAAGATTTTGAACAAAATATAAAGTTATGTTCAATAAAAATACAATTCGCATAATCTGCAAACAGTTCTCCTTCTTTTGACGCCTTATATGTTAAAATTGATCCATAACCCAGTGATAGAGCCGGAAAAGGCAGACTTACTAAAGGCAATTCACAATATGTTCTTTCAGTACGTCAACCTTAGTAATGCCTCTAAAAAATAGTCTAGAAACGTTTAATCGCGCACGATCTATGCGACCAGTTTACTGGCCCAAACTTGAAATAAACAACGAACTTGCCTATTAATTGGACCGTTGTTACGCGTTTTTTGTGGAATTTGGCAACGTCTTGTTGAAACTTTATGTCTATCAGAATAATTCTGCCAGTCCATAATCCGTAACAAACATTTTGGCAGCTCTTGCAATGCTTTAGCAGAGTTTATTCAATCAGAAATGAAATTCGTCTCTGAACACAATTTTTTGATATAAAAGTGGATCTTCGGACAAACTTTTTTAGAGACCACTAAAAATTTGGCGTTTTGAGAAATTAAGTCACAAACGCCGCGCCGCCTCAGTAGGTCTATTAAAAAATATGTGGTGCAACAGTCTGTAGAGAATCCGCACCTAGTGACTTACAATCCTCAAAAATTTCTGTGCGATATTTATTTCAGCGATGGAGGGGACCTACAATTTTTATGCCGAATCCGAACGGTTAATTTGAGGACGCGCTTTTCATGTCAAGAATTACTCTTCGAATATTTGCCAACTCTTCGCAAGAGGCAGTAAAGGTGAGCAAAAAATGTAAGTGCCAAAGGCAGGGATAGAACTCAAGACCTCTGGCATGACAGTCTTACGCACTTTTTATTTTTTTTTAAATTCATTTTTGAATTTAATCTTAAAACTTTTTTAAAGCTAGACAAAAATTCATAAAACTAGCCTAATTATCCATAACTTACAACTAACTTACTGGTAACATACGGACACTCTAAGTTAAACAATAATACTTATATTTAATGCCTTTCGGCCCTTAGATCTATTTTCTATCTATAATTCAATTTTATTTATTTTTTTATTTATAAGAAAATAAAAAAAAACTAACTAAATTTCAATATCTTTTTTTATTTGTACTTAAAAACTACTTTAAACAAGGTCCTTAATATAAAACTTAAAACTAACTTAAGCTAACTTAAACTACCTATTCTACCTATAAACTACGAGTACTAAAAACTAGAACAACCACAGCAGCAAATCTAGCTATCTAACTTTTTTTTTTTTTATTTTATATGGTTTTTATATATATTTTTTTTATTTATTTTTTTATATATTTTTTTATACTTTTTTTGCCACCATGCCTTTTCTAATTAAAACTAAACCCTAAAACTATAAAACAAGTATGAAAGCCGGCCAAGGCTTAAAAACCCATCCCGACTACCCACTATCAAAAGTGCCGATTGAAGCCCCCAAAACTGGTTCTCCTGCTTAACCCTATCAGTTCGGTCCCGTTCGGACACAGCCCTACTGATCTGAAGGAGCTCTGCTCCGCCTTGTGCCATGACGTCCCGATTGTACAGGAGTCGCCTATCATCGGTTCATCGCAGTGTTGGGACTTCTACCACTTTAGTGGTATTGGTACCACTTTTTGGTGTTCATGAAAATCTACCACCTAAAAAGCAAATTCTACCACTTTTTGCAACTCACCGTTCACCTATCATTAAACTCTACCTTTTAATATTTATAGTATATTTAAATTTTTTGTCAATAAATCTTAAAATTATAAACGAGTTAAAAAAGAGGCTGGGATGCGACCCACACTGATAACTTCCCATCCCGTCTATCGATTTGTCTTGCTTAAAAGTTTGTCTAAATGTATCAATTCTTACCAAATTTGCGTTCTATTTTTTGTAGATTTTATTTTTTTTTATGAAAAAACGGACTGTTGGATTTTTATAAAAAAATTACTGAATATAAAAAACAATATTTTCTGTGAAATAAAATAAGTTTGAAGCCAATATTTTTAATTTTTGAAAAGCTATTTGATCCGAAAATCAATTTTTACCAACTTTTATTAATTTTTTTGTTTAGGTTTTTATTTTTTGTAAAAAAACTGTCACTTCGATTTTTCTCAAAATTTGTCCTAATGTTGAAAACAATATTTCTTATAAGTTAAAATTAGTTAGAAGCCATAATCTCAAATTTTTGAAAAGATATTTAAGTCGAAAATCAATTTTTACCAACTTTTGTTAAATTTTTTTTTTCGGTTTTTAATTTTTTGTAAAAAAACTGTCAATTCTATTTTTTTCAAAATATTACTGAATGTTGAAAACAATATTTTTTGAAAGATAAAAGTAGTTTAAAGCCAATATCTCAAAGTCTTGAAAAGATATTTGAGTCAAAACTCAATTTTTACCAACTTTTTTTTTATTTTTTTTTTAGGTTATTATTTTTTGTAAAAAAACTGTCAATTCGATTTTTCTCAAAATTTTTCCTACTGTTGAAAACAATATTTCTTATAAGATAAAATTAGTTAGAAGCCATAATCTCAAATTTTTGAAAAGATATTTAAGTCGAAAATCAATTTTTACCAACTTTTGTTAATTTTTTTTTCGGTTTTTAATTTTTTGTAAAAAAACTGTCAATTCTATTTTTTTCAAAATTTTACTGAATGTTGAAACCAATATTTTTTGACAGATAAAAGTAGTTTAAAGCCAATATCTCAAAGTTTTGAAAAGATATTTGAGTCAAAACTCAATTTTTACCAACTTTTTTTTATTTTTTTTTTAGGTTTTTATTTTTTGTAAAAAAACTGTCAATTCGATTTTTCTCAAAATTTTATCAGATGTCAAAAACATTATTCTTCGTTGCACAAAATTGTTTTGGAGATGAAATCATATTTTAGTCGTAAAATTTTCGAAGTGACAAATTTTTTTTTTCAGTTTTTTTGATTTATAAAAAAAACCGTTAATTGAATTTTTTTCCAAAAATATAATTGTTTTGTATCACGTTACAATATATAATACAAAATTTAATTCAAGTCTCTAGCGTCATTGGTTCATGAGATATTTAGGGTTAACCAAAATTTTCCATTTTTTTTTAAACTGCTATGGTAAAAAAACCACCCACGCAATTTTCTTGAGAGCCCTTTCTGCATCTTTCTGCCTTATTATCTGTATAACAAAATTTATTTGAAGTCGATATCTCTTCTGGTTCTTGAGCTATGGACGACGAAAAAAACGTCGCGAACGTACGGACGTACGGACGTACAGACGTACGGACGTACGTACACACGCACGCACAGACATCTTTCTAAAAATCTTTTATTTCGACTCTAGGGACCTTGAAACGTCGAGAAATGTCAAAATTTTCAATTTGTCAAATCGGACCCATTACAATAACTTCCTATGGGAAGTTAATAAAACATTTCAATCTGAGAACACAAAAATACACTTGATATTCGAAAGAATGACTACATTAAAATTAAATTTTATGAAAAATTTTGTAAAACCAAAAAATATGAATGTAAACACAAATATAAAAAACAGTGAAAACTATTTAACATATTCTCAAATGTATTTTGGCCTTTACTTTGAAAGGTACTTACTTGAAAATGATATTATTGAACAAGATGTAATGCAACTACGAAAAATTATGTGCAGCTATTATATTGAATTATGTGTTCAAATTGGATAAAGGTTTAACCTTTTAAACGATGAACTAAAATTTTTCAAATATTTAAACCCGAAAAACGTCGTTGATGGAACAATGGCATCAGTTTTAAGTCTTACAAAACATTTTTCACCAACTATAAATAATTCAGAACTAGAGTTAATTAATAATGAGTGGAGAAAATTAATTGGATAAAATAAATTACTCCAAATTTTTAAAACTGATGACATTGTTTCACAATGGCTTTTGATAAAAAACTTAAAAGACGGAATGGACAATTTAATTTTTGGAAACATATCTTCTTATACATATGTTGGAGCTTTGTAGCTTACCGCATAGCAGCGCTATTTTCAGATTTAAAAAATATAAAAAATGAAAAAAAGAAATAAATTAAAAACTACAACCGTTCACAACATTTTGGCTGCAAGGGAAATTAAGTTAGAAAGTTATTGAATATAAGATTTACTACATAAAAATGGGATTTAATTTCTACCACTTTTCTACCACCTTTTTGACATCATTTCTCCCACTCTTTTGCTTCTGTGAGGTCCCAACACTAGTTCATCGTCTGACGTGGTAGATTAGCGGAACTGTCAATCTATCCTGTATCAGACCGCATCTATCTAAAAAGAGGAATGCCTCTGGTGGAATAAAGCTGCTCAAGCGTGCACTTTCAAAATACTCGTCGTTTGGATATAGCGCCCCGAAAATTAAATTGTTATTCAAAGACATAGATCTTGCAATGTGACCTCGAACGAGTTTTATTACGAAATTGTCAATTCTGTTGATCCGAGCCCCGTTGTATAGGACCTCGTTGGAATAGTGATCCACGTAAGAAGATTCGGCTGTTCGATATAAGCCGGTACAGCGTCGTAAACACTGCCGCTCGAACACCCGAACATTCTCAATCTGGGAAGGGGCAACGTACCATAACCGATTATCGGCCGTACGAGGGCCATGTAGCAAATTACCTTCACTCTGGGGTCAAGCCGACTGCTGTAAAACAGCCGTTTCGTCAGAGCGAAGGCTCCTCTGGCCCTGGACAGAGCAGCATTTATATGTCTGTCGAAATATAAATACTGATCTAACCAGATACCGATGTACTTAACTACACTTTTGCTCGTTAATGGCTACCCGTGAAGATCAACGATGACCATCTTGCGCCAATTCTTGCACGTATCCCTCGTGGCCCCAGCCAACGGAGTCCGGAACAGAATTGTCTCCGACTTCTGGACATTTATTTTCAGTTTCCAGTCGTCGCAATATCGCTGAATCTTGTCGAAATCACGCTGCCAGAGAATTCTAATAACCTCAACCTTCCGGGCCGTTCTGTACGTAATTAGATCGTCGGCGTACGCAATTGCCTTTGTAAGATTACCTATCAGATCACTGGTGTAAATGCTGAAGAGAATCGGCGAATTAACCGTTCCCTGTTGAAGACCATTTTTAATTAGGAATGTTGTGGTAGAAGTTACATTGCTACTTTTGACAACAACCTTTCTACCGTTAAGCATATCATAAAGTATATACAACAATGGCTTGCTTATGCCAAGCCTGCTCAGTTTTAGGTAAAGACCCTCTAACCATACGGTGTCAAAGGCCTTTTCCAAACCAACCAGAACAGCACATTTGCATTGTTGTTTTGATTTCTTCCATTGAATATCAGAAGCGGGTTTAGACGCAGCATGAATTGTGTCATGACCCGCCTTGAACCCGAACTGTTTATCCGGAATTATTTTGTTGTCCGCAGCCCACTTAGTCAGAGCCCTATTAATGATCTTCTCGAGAACTTTGCTGATTCTCTGAAAAAGACTTATCGACCGAAGATTTGACGGGTTGGAGTTGTCCTTTCCCTTTTTCGGGAGAGGATGGACCACAGCGGTCTTCCAATGAAGAGTGTGGTATAAATGTCAATTGCCTCCATCGGTAAATGTCTTAGTACAACGTTGGATATACCATCAACACCTGCTGATTTTTTTATTTTTATTGAGTTGAAGATGAGCTTAAGCTCAATGATCTTGGTCTCGTTTGCTCGGCGATTATGGCATTTGCCAAGGAATCGTCATTGAAAGACATGAAACCGCGGTTCTCAGATCGCCATTATGACATTTTATTCCGAAGGTAAGAGTGATTAGGTAGGACTCTGTTTTCCAGGCCATGGGTTGGGGCAAATGCTTACATTTAGCTTGTACACTTGCTGGAAAGCAGCTCCCACCGCCTCCACTTTTTTCTTCGGATCTTAAATTATGAAAAAGAGTCCTACGCACTTACCATCACGTCACGAGTACTCTAGGGGTAGGTCTATTAAATTGACCATAAAAAGGAAAAAGCGCACAATAAACTTTCTCAACAGAACACGCATTTTGATATGAAATTTTACGTATGTTTGTAAGACGAATTATGATTATATTAAAGACCAAACTGAAGATGTTTGAGAGTGACTTAAAACACTAAACATGCTTGATTTGTCAAAACCAGTGTTGCCAAAAAGAAAATAGCAAAAATATTACCTCATTATAACGGTCCTGAAATGAGCATCACCTTCATGCTCTTTCTATAACGTTTTCCATAACACTTGACATCTATGCTCAGCGCCTGTATTTAGGATGAATGTTCTCCTTTAGAAGAATGATAGTAGTATGGATGTATTAACGTTTAGTTAACCCTGAAAAATTTCAGCTGTAGTCAAAACTGGAGAATTTGAAGGCCGAATGAATTTTTGAAAACCATTCGGTTGCCAAAAATGTCTCTAAGTAGCACCATTGAGGCGCGAAAATTGTGAGCAATAGTTTGAACCCTGCTGACACCACATCTTAGGACTATCAACAATCGCTAACCCCAAAAACGCTCCTGTATCGAAGTTTCTCGACTCTACACAACACTTCCAAA
Source organism: Eupeodes latifasciatus (assembly GCA_920104205.1). NCBI lineage: Eukaryota > Metazoa > Arthropoda > Insecta > Diptera > Syrphidae > Eupeodes > Eupeodes latifasciatus. The sequence continues at coordinate 113,878,617 of OV049925.1, read as the reverse complement.
AATGAGTTTTACATTCGATTCAGTTCGAGGAGAGCGAGGTATTTCAGTTCGAGGAAGATCAACTGCAGCTCTTTGTTGACGATATCGTGCCAACAGTGCCAGAACCATGTACGCAGACTTTTAATTCGGCACCTTAAAAGGACGCCAATAAGCTCTTTATGAAATAGAATCCAATTATTATAATCCTTTTTGAAACACTATAATTAATTAGTAAATCTCCCAAGTTTGTTTTATATATAATTTTCCAATAACGACTTGACAGGTTTTTAAGTTTACTGAATAAATTGACAATGACAGACAGTTCATTCAGTTTGATTAGTAAAAGGATGCGTTCACAAATTAATGTCAAAGTTGTCAAGTCTCTATTAAAAAAAACCTATAACTACCTTAAAAAAGAATATAAATACCAGAAGAGTTATGGATACGAAACTAGTGAGAAACTTTTGGCCCACCCTGTATAAGCATGTGTACTATAATAACATACATATGTATTATGTGTGTGGTAGATAAGAATTATGTGTGTTAGGTAGATTGTGATGACTACAAATAATGAAATATACATAAAACATTTTTGGCTTTTCAAGGCTCTGTGATGTAAGGAATAATTTGTGAAGATAAATCGAGAGGCTTTTATAAGAATTTTGTCTATGTATACTCTATAGCTATTCTCATACCAAAGTGTGTGTCCTTTTTAATAATACCCATGAGGTTTTTGGGCTAATGAAATGCTGTTTATTTTCATATCCCTGTATATCTGTGTACATATTTTGATATGAGTCCTATTTTATTTGTACACACAATTATCAAGTCCTATAGATCTTTGGAAAACTTTATTTAACATTTATTTTGGGTTTATAGTGAGACTCTTTGTAGATTGGTAGTTTCTTTATATAAATTTGTGTCAGTGCCATCACATAATTTGAAGTATGAATATGATAATATTTTTGGTATTTTTAAAGAATGAGTTTAAAAGTATAGATTTAAGACATTTGAAAAGCCTGATTGTGTGAAATAGATAGATAGATAGATAGATAGATATATAATTTTATTTTCAAAAAGATTTTACAAAAAATGAGTATTGCTGGTTTAAAATTAGTTTTGACAATAACTTTAAGTTGCCTGTCAGGTTAAAAAGGAAATTAATTTAAAAATATATAAGCTTAGTAAGTAGATTAAGTTACATACATACATATGTTATGAAAATTCATTTATAATAAGATTGCGATATTTAATTGACGCTTTTAAGAAGTAATATAAGATTGAGTAGCAGTAGCCATTAAGAATGTTGAGAAGTTGAGAATGAGAAAGCATGCCGCTGCCAAGACATTTTTTTCTGTACGTTTTGAATACTGGACAGGTTCCAATGAAGTGCATGGTATTTTCCGATTCATCCATATTACATAATGTACATATTCCATCTGTATCTCCTTGGAAGGCTCTTCCATTGATATAAAGGAGCCCGCAGCGAGCTTTAAAAATTATGGAAATCATACCACGTGAATTGGAGTCATCAAAGTAGTTCGGTATGCAAGAGTACATCAAGTTGCTATATTCATCGTGAAATTGAGACTGTGTCGCACTAACTGTAAATTCAGTCCAGTGTTTTACTTTCATTTTCAGCAAGATGTTATGTAAGCTGGGCCATTCAAGTAGATTCATGTCAAAAGAAAAATCCAACGAACATCCATGAAAAAGATCCAACCATTCCTTAGCCCAGAAGATTTTCTTGTTTATAGGCTTTCGATAAAATGTTGGGTAATCTATTATTAGGAAGATTTAGATTTCGTCTTATGAAAGAAAAATGTAGCTGGAGGAACGTAAGAAAACCCTTCGGTAAACCTGTTTCAATGTGCAGAGCATAGTTAGGCGTATTATTGGGCAGTAAAAAGCATCTTTTCATGAAGAAACGCTGCAATTTTTCAACTTGGTTGTATTCGCGGTATCCCCAAACTTGAGCACAGCACAACATAATTGCTTTTGAGGCAACATTGTATATTTTGAACTTTGTTGAGTGTTGGACGGTATTGTCTCGCAGCAGTCTCGACCACGTTGCATTGATGGAATTTTTAGATGATCCCAATCTGTTTGTTAGATGCTCATTCCAAGACATGTTATAATTAAACACTACGCCAAGATATTTGTATTGATTAGACACCTTTATTTCAGAATTATTGTAAAACCATTTTTCGCACGCTGCTCTTCTTCCACCATTGCGAAATATTACTATTTCCGACTTATCAAGATTTATTTCAAGATTCCATTGAATGCAGTTAATCTTAAAACCCTCAATTAGCTGTTGCAAATTGGAAGAATTATCTGCCAACAGTACAATATCGTCCGCATATAAGAGGGCGTTAATTTGAAGTTCGTCGAAAACAATACCGATTGGAAGTTCCTCGTGAAGATCATTTAAAAACAGAACGAAAAGAAAAGAGCTTAGCACACATCCTTGACGAACACCTTTCTTCGTGGGGAAGAAGTCTGACAAGCACGAACCATCCCAAACAGCTGCAGTAGTATCCTTATAAAGAGATTTTATAGTAGCCAGTATCTTCAAAGATATTCCCAGAGTCGATAGCTTATAAATAAGAGAATTCCTGTCAATGCTATCAAAAGCAGCCTTAAGATCGATGAAAAAAGCGTAGAGTTTCTTCTTTTGGCAGAGTTGAAGTTGAATTATGCATGAAAGATTATATACTTGGTCCACAGTAGAATAGTTGGTTCTATATGCAGCTTGAAATTCATTGATGATGTTGTTTTTTTCTAACCAAGCTGAGAGTCTGTTCAAGAGAACTGTAGTAAACAGCTTATAGAGCGTATCGAGAAATGAAAGTCCTCTATAGTTTAACACAACATTTGTATCTCCTTTCTTGAACAGTGGGTATATAATGGATTTTCTGAAAGATGATGGTAGCATTGCAGTTGCAAGAATATCAGTGAATAGCTTCTGTATTTCTTCAATAAGAGATGGACATGCATTTTTATAAAATTCATACGGTATTCCATCAAAATCAGGAGTTTTCAAATCTTTTGATGAAGATATAGCAGAATATATCTCGTGCAGCTCAATGGGGTAATCTAACTCTGGAACATGTCGCTGAGGAAGAGCGTATGAGATACTAGCTGAATCATTTGATTGCGAGAGTAAGCTTTCAAAATGCTTTTTAAATTCATTTACTTTTATTGACGTTGTGGTTTTAATCGACTGTCCGCGTATTTGCTTAGCAATCTTCCACCACTCTCGTGCTGAATGAACAGATTCAAGACTCCTAGTAAGGCTAACGAAATAAGCTTGTTTTTTAGTTTTACATAAAATTCTATATTTTTTGTTGGCATCATAGTAGTTTCTACGACATGTTTGCAGGTTCAGTTTTCTGAAAGATTTAAGTGTGAAATATAATTCCCATTTATGTTGGACATCTAGAAACATTGCTTTAATTTTATGTAGTAGTTGGGTGTGTCGTATTTGTGAAAATAATCGAAAAAGTAATTTGACTTATTTACTAGATTTAGCAATGTTTTGATATGTTAAAATGAAAAGTGACATTTTAATCAGAATTATTATGTGCCAAATGGATAACTTCCAAACGAATGCTGTAAATTGGTGATTCTTATTTTTTTTTTGTTTTCTTTTATTCAGGACAAAGTTTATAAAACACACAATTTAAAAAGAAATCCAAAAGAAACATTTTTCAATTTCAAAATATGACAAGTGGCAGTGGAAGATACTCATCTTATTAAAATGGTATCCAAATAAAATGGCTATTTGTTATTAGGGAAACTAATTCCATGAAAAATGCACAAAAGGAATTCTCTTTTGGAAAAGAATGGATATTAAAGTTCCAAAAAAAAATAACGAAAAGATCGGATTTAAACAAAATAGCACTTACTTACATAAGGTGGTGCTACAGTCCTGTGTGAACTAGGGCCTCACCCAACAAACTTCTCCATCTAGCTCGGTCCCTAGCTAGATGTCTCCAACTTCGCGCTCCAAGTTAGGTGAGGTAACTTTCCCCTTGTGCGCGCCACCTGATTCGCGGTCTTTCTCTACTGCGCTGTGCTGTGGATGTGGATTCGAAGACTTTTCGGGCCGGATCATTGGTTTCCATGCGCTCTACGTGACCCAGTCATCTTAGTCGTTGGACTTTTTTTTTTGCCCTCATCAACCGTTAAACCCATTTTTGCCGCCTCGGCCTCAATACTCGCAAAAGCTCCATTGACATCACGCTGAGTTCTTCCGATTATGTCAATGCCATCAGCATATGCTAGTACTTGGACAGACTTTTGAAAGATAGTGCCTCTAGTGATGTTGACGTGTAAGCTCTGCACAATTCTTTTAAATACGATGTTAAGAAAATCGCATGACATAGCATCACCTTGTCTAAAACCTTTTTTGACATCGAAAGGTTCTGTTAAGTTGTTTCCAACCTTTATGGAGATTGGTAGGGATGCCAAAACTAGACATGGCTCTATACAGCTCGTCCCTGTATATGCTGTTATATGCGGCCTTGAAATCGATGAAAAGATGGTGGATGTCGATTTGGTGTTCTTGGGTTTTTTCCAGGATCTGCCGTAATGTGAATATTTGATCGACTGTGGACTTTCCTGGTCTAAATCCACACTGATAAGCACCTATCAGGTTGTTGACGATAAGCTTTAGACGTTTACATATTACGGCAGAGAAGATTTTGTAAGCGATGTTAAGTAGACTGATTCCTCTATAATTCCTCTGATTCCTCTCCTTTTTTCAGACTCTGGCAAACAATACTGAAGTTCCATTAATCGGGCATGCCTTCTTCCGATCATATCTTACAGATAAGTTGGTGCATGCTCCTAGCCAAATTATCTCCAGCTGCTTTGAAGAGCTCTGCATTCAAGCCATCTGCTCCACCGGCTTTGTTAGACTTCAGCTTAGATATGGCAAACTTTATTTTCTCTAAGTCGGGAGGACGGGATTGTTGGCTTTCGTCATCTATGTTGAATGGATAATCCTGCCTGACAGCGGAATTCGGTTCGTCGTCGCCTGTCTGTAGACGTGGTCCTTCCATATCCTCAGCATTGACTGCGATTCCACTATGATGTTTCCACTTTCGTTTTTACAGCCTTGGTTCTAGGTTTATGATTCTAGGTTTATGGACCTGTGAATTCCGTTTCACCTGCTCATAAAACTTTCGAACTTCATTCCCGCTTTTGAACCCCTCATCTTCTTCGACCGCACGCTTCTCATGCTCTCTTTTTATCCTTCTGAGAAGTCGGTGTTCCTCTCGCCTCTTCTGCTCATAGAGCTCATGAGTAGCTCTCGTCATTCTATGCAGCGCCGCTTTGCGTGCCTGTTGTTTGGCTGCATTTGCCTGCCGACATTCCTCATCAAACCAGGGGTGCCTTGTTGGTGGCTGCTTGAAACCCAGCGCGTCAGAGGCCTCTTTACGTCAAGACTAACTGCTCCACATTTGGGAGATGTACATAGTATCAACTTCTCTTCAATCTGAGTGTGGTTCAGTTTTGTCCACCATTTCTTCCATGAGAAATTGCAGCATCTAATAAAGAACTTTTTAACGGAAAATAGTGGGAACAAGATGGCATGAAAGGAGAAATGCTGAAAAGTGGTAAAATTGAACTGGTTCCCAGAAAACAAGCCGGCTTCCGTAAAGGTTTCAGCACCTCAGATCATTTACAAACAGTAAACAGTGACCTAGAAAAATCATAAGAGAATTGGATGGATGCTGTTTAAAAGCAGTATACCGAACAAGTCTCTTTCCGGTTGGATGGAAAACAGCTTTTGTCCAGCCTGTCCCTCAAAACGCCGAATTCTCCTCTCTCTAACTATTGTCCAATTGCACTTACGTCTCTTCTTTCCAGAGTTATGGAAACGCTGATCAATTTTCAGCTTAAGAAACATCTTAAAGAACGAAAGCTTTTTAGTGACCGGCAGTATGGCTTTTGCTGCAATAGGTCCATTGGTGATCTCATGGTTTATCTCACCGAACAGTGGATAAAACCTTTTCATCTCTTAGAAAAAGATTATTACACTTGATATTTCAAAAGCATTTGATAGAGTTTGACACCAAGCTCACTTATCGAAAATGGGTACTTTTGGTATTGATGAGTCTCTCCTACCTTTCTAATCGTTCAATACAAAATGTATGGGATGGTTTAAAGTCTGAAACTTATAAATATAAATGGTGGTGTCCCCCAGGGCTCCGTTTTGACTCCGACGCTCTTTCTTATATTCATGAACGATCTTTTGTCTGCAACTTCTGATCCATTAATTTGTTTCGCTAATAACAGTACCCTCAGCTTTTCATATTGGTTTCTAGATTCACATCCTTCACCCTCGGATGTGAAACTTTAACGGTAGCATTTAATTCTGATCTCGACAAAATTGACAAAAACTCAATGTTGTCTCCTATCATTAAAGCGTAACCCACCCAAAGTTATCCGTAAGTGCCACTTGCATCCAGGAAACTAATTAACTTTACGTCCTCGGTATGTGTAGCACAGATCACCTCTTATGGAAAAATCATTGCCAAAAATGCTTATGATTTCACCGACGTTGCAAGAAATTTAATCATCCCTTCTGATCTGGCTGTATTTTACAAAGCCTTCATTCATCCAAAGCTTGACTATAACTCGCATTTTTGGACTGATAAAAAAGTTTAAGTCTCTTGTATAGAATCCAAATGAGAGCTCTTAAGGTGATAAGTGAATGCTTATCAATTTAACCTTAATCACAATTTCGTACATACAGTCAAGTATAGAGATTCTTTTTTTAACCGCACATTGAGAACGTGATGCTTTACCCAACGCTGTCTTACCCGTTTAGTGTACACAAAGGAAAACAAAAAAACAAATACGTTACGGACCCGTGAATTCGCCTACAAGATCATGAGATTTAAGGTCACTTGACTATTCGAAGATAAAGATTTGTAGAGTCCTCCCTATGGGAAGTTAAAAAAAAGCAATTGAATAAAGGGGTAAGTTTTCTAAGGAATTTAAACACTCAGATAATAAAAGTTTCTCACATAATTATTGACCTATAAAATTGAAAGTATACTACAATTTTTTGGAACATTAGTTAACTGGAATAAATCAGTGTTGACCTCATACAAAACCTGGTTTAAAAGGATGGTCATAAATTTATGTTCGTTCAAATTTAGAACAGAGCTTTATTTTTTTGTTTTTAAAATGAAAACACACAAAAGATAGATACGGTCGAAGCCCTTATAGATCAAAGGTAATGTAACTGAGTATGTTTTCCATATAAAACTCGTTATCATAAAATAAGTAAGTAAAATACACATCGCTATAATTCCCTGTGATGATATAAAAACCTGAAAACCAAAAACAATCCATCACTTCATTCTTTTGAATTCCTTTAGCCTTAAAAAAAAAACAACTCAAAGCTCTCACAAATCACAATCATAATAATCTACTTCAACTTTAGTACTCCTTCTGTTTTGACCCAAAAGCGTTAAATTGTTCTTCACCGTCTCACACTACCGACGCACGAACGCGACGACGTCAAATGAATTATACGCCGCAGATTTTTTTTATTTTTGTTTTTACTTAAAGTGATGATGAGCTAAAAGGTTTTAAGGAGTTTTCGTTTTCGTTTTTGTATTTTTATTTTTTTATTATTTTGTGCTCATAAAGCGTAATCCTTGTAGCCAACACGGATTGGAAAGATTTAATGGTAAAATTTATTATCCAATCCCAACGCAACCAACAACGACTCAAAAAATAAAAAAAACCCTAATTGTGTTAAAACAGTGAGGTATAACGTTGAAATTTATAAGATGGGGTTTAAGGAAGATAAAGTATATGTAGGTATAAAAGGTGTTGGGTGTTGGGAGGATGGTGTATTTTTCGAAAACCGCTTAAGGAAAGGATAATATTCAAAATTCTATATAGTAGATATGTATATGCTTACGACCTACCTATGTACATCCTACATACTTCATCACTGATGGTAGAAGGACAAATTCCTTTATCGTCTTTCTCGTCCTTGTCGTCGTTGTTCGGAGTCCTTTTGTTATAATATATGGGATGGTGAAAATGTGTATTACCAAAGGCAAATTTCGTCCTCATTTATGTATATAAGTACACATGTGTTATGTTATGTACCACCTATAGATTATGTCCCAACTCAAATAAATTTTGCGACAACTTTCGAGAGTTTCTTGGAATATTCCAGTTTGTTTCCGTTTCCTTTCCTTAAAAGTCAAGATTTATTTCTTTCTTCCTTTTTTCAACATCATCCTTAACCGATTTTCCATTTAGATACTGTCAGTGCACTTCATTTGATGGTTTGAGTAAGAGATATTCGAAACATCAAGATAAGTCGTTGATTTTCAAACTCCCAATACACATAATAAACCCTCTATTTATACGAGTGCGAGTAGAATCCTTTTGTCAACGAAATGGAAAAAAGGAACCGGAAATGATTTACACAATATTCCTTGCAAAAATATATTGAAGGACCCTCTTCTTTGCTTAGAGTGTGTGTGTGATTGGGATTCTTTAAATGGTTTTAAGGGTTGGATATATATTTGTTTTTTATTTTTAACAAAAGGATATTATGTTCAAATACGAACATCAATACATCTACAATAAATTTCGGCGAGTATAATAAACATTTAAACTGTCAACTCAATTCATCTGGTAAATGAGCCGAACGAAAGGATAAAGTGTATGGTAACTGTAACTGTAACTGGAACTGGAAGTTCCTCCTTCTCCGCCTCAATACCTATATAGAACAAAAATAATAATAAACCAACAGCGATATCCTTTTTGAGTGTTGTCATTTTTTTGGAAGAATGTTGCCGCAGGCCTCAATCCTCAACCCGCATTGTATATTTTGTGGAGTATATATTTCAATAAACTGGAAGGACTAAAAGAACCCTTTTTATATAAATGGCAAATCGGAAACAATATTTTTATATCTTTTGTTTGCCAATTTAACACTACAAAGAATTTATTTGCATGCAACATTTTATTGAATTGCTTGTTTCTCTCTTTTGTATGAATACGAATTCAAAAGTCCTTCCTTTTTTTTTATTATTTGAGGACTTTTATTGCTTTAATAACAAAGTGGAAAACAAATTCAATCATATATGTAGGTATACTTTTACATAGCTTGGGAAAAAAGGAAAACAATATTTGTCCTTAAAGTCCTTATTTGTATGTGTGGGGAGAGTTGTTCTTTTTTTTTATATAACCAGGATGTCCTGTGAAATTAAGCCATCGATTTGTATTGTTTTAACGTATGAGGAGCGTAACGCACGGCGCGAGTTATATGCCTTTTGTTTAATGGCTTCAAAAAAGTCATTTCGAAGTTATGGTATTTTGTTTTTATTTTTAATAAAAGTCATGATAAGTTTAAATGACATATCATAAACAACAATTTAAAAGACTATAATAGATCTTTTATTGTGCATACGAGTACCTACTTCGTTAATAAGATAATGTTGAGCTAAAAATAAAACAAATGATGATACAGTTTTTATTTTTGGTTTTGGTTCATATTCAAGTCATAAACATGTTTTTTTTATGTTCATGTCTTTATTGAAAGATATTACTTACTATTTATGTATATTCCCAACTCTTAATAAAAGATTTTAGTATTTTACCATTATCTTAATATATTCAGATTTTTAATTTGGAAAAAAACTAACGTTTGATTTTTGAGGCTTGAAATGATTTAAAAAAATGTTAGTTTTTGTTGAAAATTACATACTTTAGATGAAAATACGTATGTAAATACTTTAAATTTTTACTCTAAAATAGTAAACAAAAAGATACATATATGAATATTAATATTTTTCAAAATACTGCTAATTGATTTTAGAAGTTCCGAAAGAAGTAAAAATTATTTCATTCAACAAAAGTTACGTACAATCTATGAATATCAAAAATAAACCAATTCTATCAATTTTCAATTAAGATTTATCAGTCTTGGCAGGTTTTGTGATGTAGGAAATTTTTTTTTTTTTTTTATAATTAGCGAACACTAAAAGGGTTTTGTATACCTTTAATATGCCAAAGACACAGTGCAGTGTGAGCATTAGGAAAAGAGGGAAGGGTTGGATAGGAGGTGTCGGTGTACATTGATTTTAAATTTCTGAACATTGCAATGACAGGGAAAGATAGAGCGTGGCAAGGCGTTCCACATTCGCGTAGTACGGCTAAAAAAAGAATCTCTGTACTTCATAGTACGGACCAAGTTGGGCTCAAGGGTAAACTGATGGGGATTCCTAGAAGCGCGGGTATTACGGTTAAATTGTTTAAGGGGAGGAATGCAACTGGCTATTTCACTAGAGCATAGTCCGTTAAAATAACGGTAAAAAAGGGTGAGGCAAGAAACCTTGCGTCGATGTTCGAGTGACGTATAAACGAGTTGATGATGTTAATGTCACCAATCATTTTAAAAGCTCTTTTTCGAATACTGTCCAAGAGGCTTAAATAAGTTACTGGAGCACCAGCCCAGAGATGAGAGTTACATATATTCAAGTTTCGGACGTACTTATATAGGTTTTGTAGATTGTAGCCAGATCAGACGGAGAGAAAAATTTCTCGCAATGTCTCAAAAAACCTAGACATCTTGCGGCATTTTTGGCGACATCGCGTATGTGATCGCTCCACAAAAGGTGGTCACTGATGCACACTCTGAGGATGTCAAGATTTTCCGTTTCGCTGATGCAAGTGCCACTCATAGATAGTGGCAAAGAGGGTTTATCTCGCTTTAACGATACAAGACAGCATTGCGTTTTCGATGCATTAAATTCCACACGATTTTTTATTCCCCATTGTACAAATGTACAATGCTGTGTAGGTCGGAATTTAATGAGCTAATCATATTTTGCCGTTGCAGTTCCACATCCGAAGAGGAGGCTTGTGAGTCTGGAAACGAATATGAAAAGCTAAGAGTGGTATCGTCAGCGAAACAATGTACAGGAGATCATTTATAAAAATGAGGAAGAGGGTCGGAGAAAAAACGGAGCCCTGGGGCACACCAGCATTTATTTTATCAGTTTCAGACTTGAATCCGTCCAAAACAACTTGTATTGAACGGTTCGAAAGAAAATTTCTAATCCAACGAAGAACAGATTCGTCGATACCGGAAAGCACGCATTTTCGATAAGAGAGCAAGATGCCAGACTTTATCAAATGCCCTTGAAATATCAAGTGCAATAATCTTACTTTCTCCAAAACGATGTAAAGATTTGTTCCATCACTGTTCGGTGAGATGAACCATGAGATCACCAGTGGACCTATTGCTACGAAAGCCTAGCGTGGAAGAACACTTCTTCAGAATAATAGCGGGGATACCATCTGGGCCAGCGGATTTATGAATGTTGAGATCTTTAAGAACTCTCGCCACAGTTCGAGTACGAAAAAAGATTGGTCCCATAGAATCATTTACGCGTTCAAGAACTGGGGGAGTCATAACACTATCTGATAAGGTGGAATTTTCGGGGAACTGCCTTGCAAATAAGTTGGCTTTATCAATAGAGCAAACTGAAGGAGTGTCATTGACAACAAGCGTAGGAACCGAGGAAGAGGAAGAATTCCTCATGTTTTTTACGAATGACCAAAAATTCTATTTTTCGCCGTAATTTTTGATCATGTAAAAATTTGGTCCTTCGAATATAGGCGTTCAGGCCTTCCTGGCTTGCTTAAACCTTTTCCGGTTTTCCTCAGTTGGGTTGGCTTTAAAACATCGGAAGCTTACCTCTTTCTCCTTGATAACCTCTTTGCAGTTCGAATCGAACCATGATTTAACCTTGAGTTTAATACTTTTAACCCTATTCGGGATAAACGTTTCCATTCCCAGATGAATCATACTAAAAAATCATATCTGCACTGGAGTCTACGTCGTCGCTACCGAGGAAGCATAGCGACCAGTTAAAGATCCTGAAGAAATTATTGAGACCGTCCCAGTTGGCTTTCTCGTACTGAAAAACGGTTCTCTTTGGAGCTCTTTCTTTAACTGGATTTGTTTGACACGAGAAATTAGCAGATATAACACTGTGGTCCGATGTGCCTAGAGGCGTTAATACCAAAAACACTCTATTACCAAGACCGGAATCTCAGACTGACATTTCGGTTTGCCTACAAGCTAAAAAGCACTAAATGTGAGAAAGTGTGCGTGAAATGATGCAAAAAACCAAACACATTCTCACAATTAGTGCTTTGGCCCATGAAAATGCTTCATTATAGTAATCAGCCCCATCTAAATGCTTCATTTTGAATGTTTCATGGTCTCGTTCAAAAACTAAACAATCCCACTAACAGAATCTGAAGTGCTGACATGGTCTTAAATTGGAAGATTTGTATAGCTTTTTAATTTCAATCCAAATAAATGTTGTAAATGTATATTAAATAAAATAAAATTGACCAAATACATATTTAATGATTTATTAGTGCTGTTTTTTATTTACTTAAATTATTTGCGAACGCAACATGCGCTGCAACTGGTTAAGTATAATTGGAAATGGACAAAAGTGTAACTTAATACTTTGTAAAACAACAAAACCGACAATTTTTTCAGCTGTAGTTTGCTTAGAGCATTTTTTTGGCGGCACGCGGCGTTAGAAGTTCAGGTGGAAACAATAGGCGGGTGCCTCCGTATTTGTTTGTACAGAAAATGCTACGAGAAGCATACTTGTGAAGTTCCATTGCCAACTTTAGCTAGTTCAGATTCCTCAATTAGATTAGTATTTTCATCATTTAAGCAGTTCGATAATTGCAAGACCAAATTTTAGTTTTGTTTGTTGCAGAAATATTCCTGAAAATTTCTTTTTGAGGGACTATGTGTTAGAATTTTGTTTGAAGTTAGGTTTTGGAATACAAATTGGAGGGAACCATGTTTTAAAAATAAGTTGCTTTGTGTAAAGCATCTTTAATCCTTTCGGGACGGGAGTGGTACATTTACATACAAATATTCTTTGTTCTGTCCCACTCTCGTACCGAAAGGGTTAAGGAATAGAAATAGGCAATATTTAGATAGATTTAAGTAACTTTTTTTATTCCAATATGGGGAAACCGAACACCCAATAGAAAAAAAAATCGGTGAACGCGCCAAAATCCATACTTCTTGACTAAATAATGTTATCTTCTATGTTTACGCATAAAATTACGAATTTTGTAGCGTATGAAAATTTCTAGACATTTTACAATCTAAAAAATTAATTATGCTATGAAATAATTGGCTGCTATTAATAATAACTTTTTTCTATAAAGTTGATGAAGGTTAGCCGAAGCGGAAATTTCTTTAATGAACATACCTAAAATATTATTGGCTTTCTCAAAAATATTTTTCTACACTAACCCCTGCTTTATACCTGAAAACTATTGTTTATGTATATATATTTTCTTCTATTAATTTGTTTCATTTTTAGCAGCACTTTTACTAAACATGCCCTTCAAACAATAATAAGTAGACTTGAACTTTGGTAACTAAACATTTTTAAGGAATGAATGAAAATTATATTTTTCGTTAAACTGTGGGAATTCACTAAAAAAAACTTCTGTACGTCTATTACGTTCTATTGAATTAGTTGTGTATGAATTCAGAACGATTTTAAGACGTTTTCATTTTGTGATATATGTCAAAATTTGCATTTTATTTGCTCTGCATTTATTCAACAGGTTCGCTATAATCGTTCTGATTACTTTTTTAAAACATTTGTGTTCCTTTGATGCATAGTTTTTTTTTTGATAGCAAATACATTTATGCTTCCATCAATCAAGAATGTTATGGATAAGATATTTTTCGATTATAACTCTTTTTTTTTTTTAAATATACAAACTATAAATATACTTCGATTAATTAAATTGATACAGATTTTAATTACTTGCAAACCCAAATAGGGCCGTTCGTTAACGAAAATGTATTAGAATTCAATACAAAAATTGCACTCGCACCCTTAAATTGATGGTTCTTCGAACGCATCTTTGATACAAAAATCCGGGGATTATTATGAAATTTAAAGAATTTCGTAGTGATTACTGTAAATTAGTGAATTAATTATAATAAGCTGATGTTGAACCTGCTTTTTTCAAGACAAAAAGGTACATTGGTTCACTATCCACAAAATTCCTACAAAATTAAAGCTTAAAACTGACTTTCATCGAAAAAAGTAAAAAGAAAAACCTGAAAAAAACTTATTAACCCCTCCATTTTGTTTTTGCTTTGCAAAGTGCCGCTAGCCCACGGCATCGTTTTTTTTTTTGTTTGTGCTCACATCTATTCATGGACTAATTGTCAAAATTACAAATACAACAATGTAAACAAACGGGTTTTGGAGAGTGAAACGTACGAAAGATTCCGGTCTTGGTAATAGAGTGTTTTTGGTTAATACACTGATTGTGTACTTCAATAATATGTTTTGCTACATCGTCAAAAAGTTTATTAAAGTAGTTTTTAAAACGTAGAATAGATACAAACAAATTATAAGTTGCTTATGAGAACATGTCCCCTTAAAATAATTAATATTTTAACTAAGGTTTTGAAGATCAAAGGGTAGTTCTAAAAAATTACACATTTTTCTTTTTTTTCAAGAACACAAACGCATCTGTTTCAGAACTATTGATTGATTCTATAAAAAGGATCCTTATTTTTTAAGCAACTTGTCTGTCTTGGGTTCGATCCCTGCCTATGACATCTAAAGTATTTTTTACGGGTACTGCCTCTTGCGAGGAATTGACAAATTTTCCAAGAGTAATTCTTGTCATGAAAAGTGCTTTCTCAAATTTGCCGTTCGGATTCGGGCTAAAACTGTAGGTCCCCTCCATCCCTGACAACAGTACTCGCACAAAGGATTGGTTGAGAGTTGTAAGTCACTAGGCCCTAGTTCTCAACGGACTGTTGCGCTACCCACTTTTCCTGCTTGTAGTTCTATTTTCTATTCCTTAAGCTGAATTTTTTAAAATTCCAAATTCCAAACGAATTGTTAAATTACGAAATTTTGAACAATTTTTTAAAATTGAAATTAATATTTCATGTATTCTTTAATTAACGCTATTTAATCCTGCTTCATGAAATTAAGACTTTTTTTCCTAAGACGTCTTCCTATTTGTCCTAAATATTTTTAACTTCCCATAGGAAGTTATTGTAATGGGTCCGAATTGTCAAATTGAAAATTTTGACATTTCTCGACGTTTCAAGGTCCCTAGAGTCGAAATAAAAGATTTTTAGAAAGATGTCTGTGCGTGCGTGTGTACGTACGTTCGTACGTCCGTACGCCCGTACGTTCGCGACGTTTTTTTCGTCGTCCATAGCTCAAGAACCAGAAGAGATATCGACTTCAAATAAATTTTGTTATATAGATAATAAGGCAGAAAGATGCAGAAAGGGCTCTCAAGAAAATTGCGTGGATGGTTTTTTTACCATAGCAGTTTAAAAAAAAGGTGAAAATGTTGGTTAAACCTAAATATCTCATGAACCAATGACGCTAGAGACTTGAATTAAATTTTATATTATATATTGTAACGTGATACAAAACAATTATATTTTTGGAAAAAAATAAATTAACGGTTTTTTTTATAAATCAAAAAAACTGAAAAAAAAATTTGTCACCTCGAAAATTTTACGACTAAAATATGATTTCATCTCCAAAACAAATTTTGTGCAACGAAGAATAATGTTTTTGACATCTGATAAAATTTTGAGAAAAATCGAATTGACAGTTTTTTTACAAAAAATAATAACCTAAAAAAAAAATAAAAAAAAAGTTGGTAAAAATTGAGTTTTGACTCAAATATCTTTTCAAGACTTTGAGATATTGGCTTTAAACTACTTTTATCTTTCAAAAAATATTGTTTCCAACATTCAGTAAAATTTTGAAAAAAATAGAATTGACAGTTTTTTTACAAAAAAATAAAAACCGAAAAAAAAAATGTAACAAAAGTTGGTAAAAATTGATTTTCGACTTAAATATCTTTTCAAAAATTTGAGATTATGGCTTCTAACTAATTTTAACTTATAAGAAATATTGTTTTCAACATTAGGAAAAATTTTGAGAAAAATCAAATTGACAGTTTTTTTACAAAAAATAAAAACCTAAACAAAAAAATGAATAAAAGTTGGTAAAAATTGATTTTCGGTCAAATAGCTTTTCAAAAATTAAAAATATTGGCTTCAAACTTATTTTATTTCACAGAAGATATTGTTTTTTATATTCAATAATTTTTTTATAAAAATCCAACAGTCCGTTTTTTCATAAAAAAAATAAAATCTACAAAAAAATAGAACGCAAATTTGGTAAGAATTGATACATTTAGACAAACTTTTAAGCAAGACAAATCGATAGACGGGATGGGAAGTTATCAGTGTGGGTCGCATCCCAGCCTCTTTTTTTTTAATATTTTATGTTAAATACAAGATAAAAAACAACAAAACCAATTAACAAAAAATAATAAAAATTAAAAAAACTAAAAAAATCATTAAATGCATGGCACAAAATTAAGCGTACAGTTGGAATTCAAAGAATACAAAAATGTTAATTAGTGGTCAAATTTAAATTTTAATATTTCGTAGGGCCACGTTTAGCCGTAATCACATCTTATACTCGCCGCGCCGCGGCATTGATTCAACAATTTTTTAGTAAAAGACGGGGGTATATTTTCCCAAAATTCCGTGATCTTCGCTTTCAATTGACTTTTGTTGGTTGGGTTGCAATTCTGCAACCTTCGCTTAATTTTTTCCCACAAATGCTCGATGGGATTGAGTTCCGGTGACTGGGGTGGGGTCTTGTGCTGTTTTCTGGCGTTATACAGTAACCATTCCTTCACAACAAACGATGTGTGTTTTGGATCGTTATCTTGTTGGAAGTGAAAGGTTGCTGATAAATTCAGTTTTTCTGCAGACTGACGCAAATTTCTTTTAAAAACGTTCAAAAATTTCCACTTGTTTATGATTGTGTCAATAAATTCAAAGTTCCCAGTCCCATTTGTCACCATTGACCCCCATAACATAACATTTCCTCCCCCATGCTTAACAGTGGCAAGCAAATTCTCTGTCTTGAACTGAGTATTGGGCTTCTCCAAATAATTTGATTTCCGTCAGACCAAAATAAATTAATTTTGGTCTCCGAGAACAAAACATCGTTCCAGAAACTTTGGGGTTTGTTGAGGTGCTTTTTAGCGAACTCAAGACGTTTTCGCTTATTAATTTTGGAAATAAAAGCTTTTTTCCGATCAACTCTGCCGTTAAAATCATTCTTCCGAAGAACGCGACGAACAGTTTCGATTGAAACTGGTCTTTCAATAAGTGTCGCCATTTTGGCCGCCAAGTTTGATACACTCGATTTTGGGTTTGCTTTGAATTTTCTTAAAATTACTCGTTCGTCTTGCTGAGAAAAGATTTGTTTTCATCCTCTTCCAGGTTTGTTTAGAATCGTACCTTCATACCGATATTTGTTAAGTATTTTTTGGGCCGTTGAATGTATTTGGCCGACGATTTCGCCAATTTCACGCAATGATTTATTGTTTAGATGTAGTTTTAAAATTAATTGTCTTGTAGCAAAGTCGGTTTCTTTTCTTTTATCTGCCATTTCCACAAAAAATGAGGAAATGAATATTGAAACGAAAATTATTTCTGCGACGAACATTGGATTCAAATTCAATTTAAAAAACAAATAAATATAGCAGTAGATTTTTTGAATACTTGATTTAAGAAGCCAAAAATACAAAGTGTACGCTTAATTTTGTGCGATAATGTTGAGATAGTGAAGTTTTTTTTTTAAATATTAACTTTTGTTTATTGTTTAAGTAACGTTTTTTATGTATTCGTAAGAAAAAAAAAATTATAAAAAATAGAAATTAAAAAGAATTTTCCAAAAATATTTCATCTTAAACAGGAAAAGTAACAAATAACTAATTCTTAATTGAGTGTACGCTCAATTTTGGGAGCAACTGTATATAATAAGTGACATAACATTGATTTCAAAACAAAAATTCAAAAAGGATACTTAAGGATTACTGATCAAAAATATAATCCATACAAATCTATATAAAAATCAACATAAATTAACTTTAGGGATAAAAACGGAAATTTTAAGATTTATGATTATAATTTTGATTTTCAGACAAATCATCTTCTTCGTCTGTCTCTGCTAATTCGTCTTGTTTCTCACCGACTGTATTTATTATTATCCTCGTATTCTTGTATGTATCGTTCAGGAATAAACTTTCTTTTGAGCAGACTCTCTAAATCCTTTCGTTTCGGGCCTGATATTGACAGTTTGGAAGAATATAGAATGTCAGGTTTATTGAATTCTTCAAGGCATTTCAGTAGCCTACTTCATAGAAAAATATTCAAAATCAAAGAAAACCATATATGGAGTGTTATAACCGACAAAAATGGAGCAAGTTCTATTTGGAAGAGTGTGCTAAGCGACAATTTCGTTTAAACTATGCGACATCTAACGACAGTGCTATAACCGACAAAAATGGAGCAAGTTCTATTTGGAAGAGTGTGCTATAAGCGACAATTTCGGTTAAACTATGCGACATCTAACGACATTTTTTTGTGTACGTTTGATAATAAGGTTTTTAAAAATGTCGCTTAGCATAATTTCACTGGCGGATAATACAAATTTCAGGAAGCAACATTATTCCAGTGAGAAAACTTGGCGGTTGCTATAATTTTATTTCCTCTTTAGTTTCTTTTGTATACATGATAGGGCAGCGAAACCCAGGCCGAAATGTGGCGCTTAACTTCTAGGATAGTTTAGTTTTAGTTTAGTTTAGTTTATTGGTAATTGTTACTAACACATTAAGATAAATCTTATAAGGTAGTGAAAGTTTATGAATAAATAATATATGATAACATTTTAAATAATAAGTTACATTTGTATATAATATAAAAGTGAATTTAAATAGCCAAAAGAAGAGAAAAGTATAATAAAAATAAATAATAATATGTACATCTATTAACAAAAAAAAAAAACTTTAGGCAAAAACTTTATTGTATCCTTACTATTGGTAATTATTTAAAAAAGTAAAAGAAAAAGAAAAAAGAGGAAAAAAAAAAGAAATAGAGAATTAAAAGTGAGATGTCTGTAAAAGATAAGTTAGTTGTTTTGATTAGAAATGAAATCATGTAAACTTTTTTGAAATTTTTGTATGTCACTAAGTTCTCGCAAGTAAGGTGGGAGTGAGTTCCAAAGGCGGCATGCATTGATGAAAAATTGTCTCTCAGATGTAAGACACGTAAAACGAGGATGAATTAAATAGGTTGATCTGTTTGATACTGAAAACCGAAGTTGTTCATAAAGATATGTTGGTTTTCGCGTAGTTATAATTTTGAAAAGTAGTATCAGTGTTCGGAATTTGATTAAGTTATCGAAAGACATTTTTAAAAAGCTTCGTCTCAGATGCGAAACATGGTTATATCTTTTTAATCCATAAATATATCGTATGACACTATTAAAGGCTACTTTTAATTTGTTTTTGCTATAGAAATCGCAATTGTGATAGATTTCACATCCGTAGGTTAAGATTGGTAAAACCAAAGACTTAGCAAGTAGAGTTCGTGTTTTAATCGGCGTAAAGCCTTGAGCAGTCCATAATGTTCTTAAAGTGCCATATGCTTTTCCTACTAATGAGTTTATATGGTCATTCCATGTAAGAGTCCTATTGAAAACCACACCAAGGTTCCTAGAAGTGTTTACGAATTCTAATATAGTACCATTTAGCATGATTGACGGAAAATATGACAAATCAAGTTCTTGTTTGGATATCACAAGGCATTTGCATTTGTTTGGGTTAAGAGCCAAACCGTTATCAGCTGCCCAATTTGAGATCCGCTCGAGATTCTGATTGATAACAAAAGCACAGTTTTCGATAAGGCCTAGTGAACAACTTCTATAGATTTGTATGTCGTCTGCATAAAAGTGCTTTGAAGCGTCGGGAATAAGAGAAGCGATTTCGTTTATATACAGCGAGAATAGCAGGGGTGATAAAATAGAACCTTGGGGAACACCTTTAAGTAAAGGTAGGTACTCAGACAGACTATTATTCAAATAAACGGCTTGTTTTTTGTCGCTAAGATAAGAAAAAAGTAATATTATTGCATTTGAAGATACGTTAAACTCCCAACGCAGCTTATTCATCAGCACGGTGTGGTTCACCATGTCAAAAGCTTTGGAGAAGTCTAGAAGAACTAAATACGTTACGCTATCCTTATCCAATTCGGTCCTTATGTCTTCAATGACTTTAAGAAGTGCAGTTGTGCAGCTGTGCTGAGCGCGAAAGCCTGACTGAATTGGTACCAAATAATTGTTGCAGGTTAATAGCCGTTCAGTTGTTTTTGCATAATGCGTTCACAAACTTTAGACAAAAATGGAAGAATGGAAATTGGTCTAAATTCCTCACAAAGTGAGTTTTTGGGAATAGGAATTATTTTACCCATCTTCCATTTCTGAGGAAAAATTCCTGTTGTAAGAACTGTGTTGATGATATGGGTAATATAGGGTAAAAGCATTGGCAAAATTGATTTCAAAAATACAGGATTTACTTCATCAACTCCTTCAGCAGTGGATTTTATTGACAGAAAACTTTCCACAACCTCTAAATTGCTCACTCCTGAAAAGCTAAATGCAGGGTCTATCAAAGGTAATGTTGAATCAGTGGATAGTTGAGTTGAAATTACATAGTTTGGAGTAGATAAAAATGTACGATTAAGTTCGTTTTTATCAATATTATTTAGAGTGTTTTGTCGTTGTTTACCAATTCCAAGCTTTCGAAGATTTTCCCAGAGTTTTCGACCATCACCATTAACGTTTAGTCGGCTAGAGAAAAATTGTTCTTTAGCATTTCTAATTTCTAGGACAACTTTATTACGTAGGGTCTTATAAGCTCTCTGAAGTTCTTCCACCCGGAAAACTATCCAGCTTCTATAAGTTCGATCTCGTTGGTCCATTAATTGTTTAATTCTTTCACTAAGCCAGGGCTTCGATTCACATTTATACTTTTTTGTTTTCAAAGGCACGTGGCAATTAAACAGCATTCTTAAGTTTTCATTTAGAAATTCCACTTGGTCATCTGGCGAAGGCAGAAGATAAATATTATCCCAAAAAATTGAACGAATATGTTGTTGAAGTGCTGACATGTTAACGTTTTTATAGTCCCTATATTTTATGATATTATTGTCGGAATTAGTTTTAGTACAAAAGTCATAAGTCAGAAAAATCAGGTCGTGTTTGGAAAAAACTGGAGCGAAGAGTTGATTATAAAAAACAACCCGATCTTTCTCAGTTACAAAAAAGAGGTCCAATAAAGTACTTGAAGTCTTAGTAAAGTGTGTTGGTACAGACAAATTAAAAGAATGGATATAAAAAGATTTCATATTTTTACTTAAGCTCTCATCGACTAATAAGTTGCTATTAAAATCCCCGCATATAATAATATTTGTGGAACTTATTGTTATTTGGGCCATAAGATTGTATATAGGTTCTAAATCTACACTTCTATTGGGCCTATAAATAGCGCCTAGTAGGAGGTTATTGACTTCCCCTATTATATCTATAAAAAGATATTCGCATGGAGAATCCGATGGCGAGAAAACTTTATTTTTACAAATTAGACCCTCTTTGACATAAATCGCCACTCCACCCCCTCGGTCAATCCTATCTGAGCGAAAAAGATTATAACCCTTGAGAGAATATGAAGCGTCACTTATATCTTTCGAGAACCATGTTTCCGAAACACAAACCGCGTCAATTCCAGAATTTTCAAACAAATATCTAAACTCGTCGATCTTCAGCATCAAACTTTGAGCATTAATATGACTTACTTTAAACCCTTCAACGCGATGGCTAAAAATATTTACCATTGTTCGAAGTATACCGTCACTGCTGCTACCAGTGGAACCCACCATCAACTCACTCAACTCTGTAATGATCAGTTTTACAGCGATACCTTAGCAACATACTCATAGTATTGAGCGTATCAAAACAACTCCTTTTACATAAATATCTACAGACAATAAATTTTAAGTAATTGAAAAAAGATAGCGGCAGCGATGGAATTCAGCATAGCATCTTTTTGCATGAGAATTGATTCTCCGTCTGCGCTCTCCTTAATGAAAACTGAACCAGATCTTGTGTTCTTGTGTATGCATTGAAAAGAGCACCACTTCTTTTGAGACGCATGGCTTGATGTAGCAGAGAGCGATTTTTTGGCGTTAAGCTCCCGTGCAAGGAGATGCTGTGTTTGGCATTCCCTTCCGTCTTAAAACCGATGTCTTACAGTTGCATTAATCTCTTGTTAGTTTTATGAAAGAGAGCAACAGATTTTAATACTGAATTTCTCTCATTAGGTGAGCTGAATTTAAGTATCGGGTGATTTTTTTGAGGTTAGGATTTTCATGCATTAGTATTTGACAGATCACGCGGGATTTCAGACATGGTGTCAAAGAGAAAGATGCTCAGTATGCTTTGACATTTCATCATGAATAGACTTACTAACGAGCAACGCTTGCAAATCATTGAATTTTATTACCAAAATCAGTGTTCGGTTCGAAATGTGTTTCGCGCTTTACGCAAATTTTATGCGTTTTTTTTTTTTAAATGTTCTCAAGCTCTTAAAAAATCACCCATTATATTAAACAATGTCCTCTTTTCAATGGAGGACAATAAATACATAATGGGTGATTTTTTAAGAGCTTGAGAACTTTTTAAAAAAAAAAAAACGCATAAAATTTGCGTAAAGCGCGAAACACATTTCGAACCGAACACTGATTTTGGTAATAAAATTCAATGATTTGCAAGCGTTGCTCGTTAGTAAGTCTATTCATGATGAAATGTCAAAGCATACTGAGCATCTTTCTCTTTGACACCATGTCTGAAATCCCGCGTGATCTGTCAAATACTAATGCATGAAAATCCTAACCTCAAAAAAATCACCCGATATTATCGGTGCGGGGAGTTCATGTCTATTGTTTCTGTATCTACCTTTCGATCGGAAAGGCGCGCAGTTGATGGTGTTACAAATTTTGTTGACAATAGAAATTATGTTTTCGTTTTCTAATTTGGGTATAACAAATAGGACAGCATCAGCTGCAACTTCCTTCCTTTCGGATGTATCACATCTTTTCTGTAGATCAGCTACTTCTCTCAAAAGGTGGTCAGTGTCGATATGATGGGATTCCATCTTTGCCACCTTCTCCTGGAGTGACTTCATCGATTGTTTGGCTTCTTTGACGTGAGAAAAAAGGTTTTTTTCTATTTGTTCGAAACGTAAGATGAATTCCACTCGAAGATCATTTAGTTCCACATTTAAAAGTCATTTTCGAAAAAAGTGTCGCTTACTACATTCTTACGGGAAGGTATTGAAATACTCTTCTTTTTTTAATTTAAAGTGATTTAATTTATTTAAGTGACTTAAATATAAAAATATAATTCAATATCTCTGTTGTTCCTAGAAATATACAAAACCATATCAACAAGTTTCAATTTTTCAAACCCTTCTATGCAAAAACTTAAAAAAGAAAGTTAAATATCAGACAATGCAGAAAAAAAACTGTTGATACCTCTTAGTTTTTTCGTTTTTCTGAAGCTCAAAAACAAACAATTACATTTTCAGAAAAAGAAAAGAAAAACAAATCATAAATAAAAATCCATCATAATTCCATTTTAATGAACAAAAGTATTTTACCTTCTGGTTTTGTTTCTATTTGTTTCCTTTGAATTTAACTCCATTATCCATTTAAACATTAAAAATTCCACTGGACAGTACTTAACAACAGTATATCCTTAAACTTTAGAATTCCATTACAATACCATCATATTGGAAAAACTAAAAAGCCATTATCATCAGTGAAGGAATGACCGCTATTCTTATTCTGACTCTCTGACTGACTGATGGTTGAGGAAGGAGCAGAGGGCCTTGAGAAAAACCTCATCCATCAGCTTATGGTAAAAGATATATGAATTCAAAATACGTACAATTCAAAACCAAACCAAGGGAACATTTATACGACCATGTGTAAATTATACAGCTGCTCAAGGAAAGCTGATTAAAATAATTAATATTTTATATTCAACGACGACGAGAACAACCAGCGTCAACAGGAGCGTAATGGATCCTTCTCTCTCTAAAAAAAAAGGAATATATTTAACACATACAAATTCCATACTCATTTTGCTATTTTGTGTAAAGAGCTTTTGTTGCTTTCCTATGAATTCGTCCTTTAAACTGGAAGTGGAATAAATATTTTTCAAAACGTTCGTCGTTTCTTTGGTTGGCGTTCGTTGCTTGGGTATAAATTCCCTGTCACTGATGACGACGACTACGACAACAACGCACGACGTACGACGCTAGTGACACGAACGACGCGATGGTCAGACGGACGTGGGCGTGAGCTTCGTGGGTGGGAATTTGAGCAGCCAGTCCTTGAAATGACATGCAGAAGTTTTGAACGACATTTTCTTTTTTTTTTGCAGAGCACTACAAATGTCATATTTTTGTCAGAATCACCATTTCTGGGTTAAGATAAAAGAATTGAAATTAGAATATAGGGAGTAACATTTTTGTAAAAGTTGCTGTCCGTTTTCATTGTCGTTCTCGTCGTAGTCGTTCTCATTGTTGTTGTCGTTTGCCGTCAACGACATCATCCGATTTTATCGCGTTGACGGAGTTTTTTTTTTGCGACGGTGTTTGGTGGAGGCAGGATTAAATTACAATTGAGTGACATTCAGGATTTTAGAATTCCTTCTTTTTTATTTTTGATCTGTGCCTAATCTATTTTTTTTTGTTTGTGTCGTAAATCGGTCATGTGACAGACTGTTTGAGGGAACGTTCGCATCGTTGTCGTCGGTCGTTTGACGGTAGCATTGTTTTGGTTTTTATGTGAATAATTGATTCTGGCCCAATTTGCTCAGAGGTTTTTCCTTTTTTGTCTGGACAAAATCTCTAGCACTTTTATTTTTTCGTTCGTCCTGAATCGGGAGTTAACGATTTTGTCGTTAAATAAAATCAAAGCAATAAAATTGTAATTTAAAGTAACAAAATAGATGTTAATCAGCATGAGACTGAAAATTTGGAAAAAGAAATAAAGAAATTAGTGTTGACTTTAGCTTCAAAGGAGATTATTTTTAAATCAATGTCTCGTTATTTGCTACGACTTCCATATCCACCCATTTTTTTATCCCATTTCGGATAATTTTTATATTAAATTTCCATAAAACTCAGAAGGTTATATTTGAAAACATCAAAAAAAAAAATCATATAAAACGTGCATTCACATTAAATTTTAGTTTTAAAGAAAAGGAGGGTTTTATTTGGTAATCCAAAAGGACCAACAATTTCTTAGAAATCCTTACAGAATTGGATTTATGTATTCTCATATAATATCAATATCATGTGGTCTTTTAAGTTTGTTTCTTGTCCATTGTACTCATTTTGTCATAAATCCACAATATTCCACAAAGACTTAAGATTAGTATGACTTTTGGGGGTAAGATTTGGGTCTTTGATTTCATCCATAAACCGAAATCATAACCATAAGGATTAAATTTTTTTTTTTTAAGAAAATAAATTTCCCATCATCAACTTTATTGAGTCTAGATTTTGTGATATTAAAATATAAAATAAGTATTTCTTTTGAAGAACTCTTCGGGGTGTTTTATTTTTTCTTTTTGTTTTGTGGAATTTCTTCATTTGGTTTTTGTGAAAAAGTTTCAATTACTCAGATGAGGTGGTGTTGATGGGAGTAATACGAGTAATGTTTTGTTAAATGTTATTTTCTTTTGCTGAGATATAAAAAATTATAATCTTGATGAAAAAAAATTTTTTTTTTTTCAAGTAAAAAACAACGTTGATGCTTTGGTTGTAAAACATCAGGTAATGTATTATTTCTGCTATACTTTCGCCGATGCTTTATGGCTTAATGTCTTATGTGATAATTTTCCTTAATATATCATCTCTAGATAGTCAAGAGAGATTTATAGCTTTTATCATCAACATTTCTGAAATTCTCAAGTTTGCCAGGTACGCATGAGATGTATTTTCATTAAGATGTGTTTTAAACGTTTTGGAGGTGTTTAAGCACATGACGGTGGTTTTTATTTTATTTTATTTGACAATAGTTCCTACGTTTCGTCAGACCGATAATTGTTGAGTTTCTGAATCTTTTATATTTTTCTCTGATTTGAAATTTGTCTATCTAAAACCATTGCTTCAAAAGGGAGTGATTTAAAAGCTTTGATGTGACTTTGAAACAGTATATTTATATTATTAAGAGTTTACCAATAAGATGTGTTATTTTGAATAGTCCGATTTTTGAGCAGGTGTCACTTTTGAAGTTGTAATAATTCTTCATTTAAGGAGTAAAACTACATTATTACTAGAAATTAAACGATTAAACGAGTATCTTAAAAACGTACTGAAATTGTTCAAATTCATCAAAAAAAATGTGAACAATTTTTCACAGTTTTCCAAAATAAAGACCTAGAGCACTTTGTTTGGTGTAAAGAATAGAAAGCGTGTATAAAACTTAAATATTTCTGCTATAGCCCGTAGTTTTGACAAAAAACAATGTTTATCGATTGCTACCTATTTGGAACTAGGTTTAGGTTTAGGTTGTTGTCTTCCAATGCCTCAATTGAAGCGGGCTTGTCTGTATAGACATGAGCTTTAACATAGCCCCACAAAAAATAGTCTAAAGGCGTTAAATTGCACGATCTAGGCGGCCAATTGACCGGTCCCGAACATGAAATAAAATGTTCACTGAACTCGCCTCTTAATAAGTCCATTGTTGCGCGTGCTGTGTGGCAAGTCATTTCACGGTAGCGCTCACCATTCACAGTTACGTTACGATTCGCATCATCTTTGAAGAAGTACGGTCCAATGATGACACCGCCCACCAGCCCATAAACCGCACCAAACTGTGGCTTTTTCTGGATGCATTGGTAGCTCTTGCAATGCTTCTGGCTGATATTCACTCCAAAATCGACAATTCTATTTATTTACGTACGTACCCATTGGGACAAAAATGAGCTTCGTCGCTGAGCACAATTTTTCGGTAAAAAAATCTTCGGCCAACTTTCCAAGAGCCCATTCACCAAAAATTTTATTTTTTTTTTCTTTCGGCTTCAATTCTTGCACCAGCTGTATTTTGAAAGGCATCACACCTAAATCCTTCCCCAAAATTGTCCACGTTGTTGAGTAACAGAGGTCCAATTGCTGCCAACGGCGACGAATCCATAATTGGTGGTCATCATTAACACTGGCCGATACAGCTGCGATATTTTCTTCAGTTCGCACTCTACGTAAGCGTGTTGGTGGTTTAATGTCCAACAAAGTAAATTTGGTGCGAAATTTAGTAACAATAGCCCGAATACCCGCTTCAGTGGGTCGATTAAACTGACCATAAAATGGAAGAAGCGCGCGATGAACTTTCTTAACAGAGCACGCATTTTGATAGTAAAATTCAATAATTTGCAAGCGTTGTTCGTTTATAAGATAATTCATGATTAAACTATAGACCAAACTGAAGATGTTTGACAGTGAAACAAAACATGAAACACTTTAAACCAGTGTTGCCAAAAAGATAAAAGCTTAAAAATCACCCTTTAGTTCAGTTAACAAACGAACATAGGTCAGTCGATCACCGACCAAATCGTTGCTGATTTGGTACTTGAAATGCATCAAAATAATCTGGATATATTTTGAAAAATTCTCTTTTGTTATGACACGGATTTTCATCTCGGAGCCTACGTTAATAAGCATAATTGTCATATTTGAGGCTCAGAAAAAACAAGAATCAGTTGAAAAGGTGTGAATTCCAATGACTTATAATTGATTTGAGATCTTAAAGTTTGTTCAGACCAAAAAAAAAATCCTTTTTGAGAAATTTTAGAAACATTTTAGAATTATGAAGTAAAAATGAGCTTCGTGAGATGCGCTTGACTAAAATATTAAGAAGAGGCTGGGATGCGACCAACTTTCCATTCCGTCTTTCGATTTGTCTTGCTTAAAAGGTTTGTGATTTTGGTGTTTTGTTAAAAAAGTTGTCAGTTGAATTATTAAAAAAAAATTAAAACTACCAACAATATTTTGCATAAATGGTAAAATAGTTATATTTTAAAATCTAGTTTTGTTAACGAGATTTTTAGTCGAAAACCAATTTTTACCAATTTTAGTAGCATTTCTCAAAAGTTTTTAATTCTATAATAAACAAATACAAATTTTGCGTACTATTTTTTGTAAATTTTATTTTTTACAATTTTTTTTTTATAAAAAAACTGACTGTTAGATTGAAATAAGGTTAAATTAGGTTGAAAACAATATTTTTTTTTAAATAAAATTAATTTGGAGCCTATATCTTAAAATTTTTAACTTTTATTAATTTTGTTTAGGTATTTATTTTTTGTTAAAAAACTGTCAATTCGATTTTTCACGAAATTTTACTGAATTTTCAAAACAATATTTCTTACAAGATAAATTTAGTTTGAAGATAATATTTTTAATTTTTGAAAAGATAATTGAGTTGAAAATCAGTTTTTACCAACTTTTAATAATTTTGTTTAGGTTTTTATTTTTTGCAAAAATACTATCAATTCGGTTTTTCTCAAAATTTTACTGAATATTGAAAACAATATTTTTAAAAAATGAAATTAGTTTAAAGCCAATGCCTTAAAGTTTTGAAAAGTTATTTGAGTCGAAAATCAATTTTTACCAACTTTTATTGATTTTTTGTAGGTTTTTATTTTTTGTAAAAAAACTGTCAATTCGACTTTTCTCAAAATTTTATTTGATATCAAAAACGTTATTCTTCGTTGCAAAAAATTATTTTGGAGATAAAACCATTTCTTATTCGTAAAATTTTCAAGGTGACAAATTTTTTTTTCAGTTTTTTTTTTTGATTTATATAATATATATATATATTTAGTTGGATTTTTTTTTTAATATATTTGTTTGATATAACGTTACAATATATAATAAACAATTTAATTCAAGCCTCTAGCGTTATTGGTCCATGAGATATTTAGGGTTAACCAAAATGATCACCTTTTTTTAAACTGCTATGGTAAAAAAAAACATCACGCAATTTTGTTGAGAGCCCTTTCTGCATCTTTCTGCATTTTTGTCTGTCTAACTATGCACGACGAAAAAAACGTCGCGAACGTACGGACGTACCAACGTACGTACACACGCTCGCACAGACATCTTTTCAAAAGTCTTTTATTTCGACTCTAGGGATCTTGAAACGTCGAGAAATGTAAAAATTTTCAATTCGACAAATCGGTCCGATTACAATAGCTTCCTATGGGGAGTTAAAAATAAAATTAAAACAATCAATATTTGTCTCAAATTTCCAAAAATATAAATTGTGAAAAAAATGAGGTAAATAAAAAAAAAATAATGATGAAAAAACTGTTAACAAAGAAACATTTCAGAAATGTTTTTCACAGCGTCCACACCAAAAAAAAAAAACAAATCAGATACTTTCCTGCAATATTTCTGACACGTTTTTTAAACAAGTGAGAAACGTTTCACAAAAAGTTTTTTTTTAACAATTTTTTCTCAAATATTTCTTTGGTGTGGGCACACCTTTAAAGGTAATAGAATAAATTTGTGATGTTTTCGAGGACCTAAAGTGGCAAATATGCGAAGTGGTCATTTAACTATTCATGAAAAGGGTTTGCCGTAACCGTAGGCTTAGCGCCCATTTGGCTAATATTGTTTTTAAATGTTAATATTTTTGAATGAAATAAACTTTCATTGATATAACATCACAAAACCTTGCCAAAACTATCATTCTGACATTATTTTCTTGATAAAGCGACTTGATTGTGGTAATTACCACATGGCTGGAAAATAATATTTCATGGGCTTTAAACCAATCATCAGATTTTCTTATAAGAGGTACTGATAGTGTTTTATTTATTCAATTTGATTAGAAGACTATTTGAACGTTATACTTATAATTTTCGATTGTTTTATGTTCTTAAATTTTCAAAATTCTAAATAATTTTTTAAAAACAAAATGAAAATAACTACGTTCTATTTAAAAAAAAATAATAACTGGAATTTAAGTTATGTAAAACACATTCATTAACTTTGGAAAATAGTTTAAAGAGCAAGTATGTGTTGATTAGTTGTTAATTCTTCGAATTTGTGAATATTATTAAATATTCATTGGTGAATATACTTTTTCTCACTTCGCTAACTTGAAATCAACCAATCATTAGAAAAACGTCTTCTTTTTTGGTTCTTTAAATCCGTTCAGTTCAAGTAGTATTTTTAGAGAACTTTAAAGGCCAATCCCTTGACAATTAAAATCAATTTAAAACTCGATCTAATAACTTTCGGTTTATCTTTGAAACTACTTAAAACAAGAACAACCACAGCAGCAAATCTAACTATCTAACATTTTTTGTTTTTCATTTTTATTTTCCTTTTTTTTCCTTATTTATTTTTTTTAAATTTTTTTTTTGTAATTAATTTTTTTTGTGCCACCATGCCTACTCTTCTTAAAACTAAACCCTAAAACTATAAAACAAGTATGTAAGCCGGCCAAGGCTTAAAACCCCATCCCGACTACTCACTATCAAGTGCCGATTGAAGCCACCAAAACTGGTTCTCCTGCTTCGCCCTATCAGTTCGGTCCCGTTCGGACACAGCCCTACTGAACCGAAGGAGCTCTGCTCCGTCTTGTGCCATGACGTCCCGATTGTACAGGAGTCGCCTATCCACGGTTCGTCGTCTAACGTGGTAGATTAGCGGAACTGACAAGCTATTCTGTATCAGACCGCATCTATCCAAAAAGACGAATGTCTCTGGTGGAATGAAGCTGCTAAAGCATGCACTTTCAAAATACTCGTCGTTTGGATAGAACGCCCTGAAAATTAAATTGTTATTCGAAGACATAGATTTTGCAATGTGACCTCTCGAACGAGTTTTATCACGAAATTATCAATTCTGTTGATTCGAGCCCCGTTGTATAGGACCTCGTTGGAATAGTAATGCACGAAAGAAGATTTGGCATTTCGATATAAGCCGGTACAGCGTCGTAAACACTGCCGCTCGAACGGCCCTGGACAGAGCAGCATTTATATGTCTGTCGAAATATAAATACTGATCTAACCAGATACCGATGTACTTAACTACACTTTTGCTCGTTAATGGCTACCCGTGAAGATCAACGATGACCATCTTGCGCCAATTCTTACACGTATCCCTCGTGGCCCCAACAGAGTCCGGAACAGAATTGTCTCCGACTTCTGGACATTTATTTTCAGTTTCCAGTCGTCGCAATATCGCTGAATCTTGTCGAAATCACTCTGCAAGAGAATTCGAATAACCTCAACCTTTCGGGCCGTTCTGTACGCAATTAGATCGTCGGCTTACGCAATTGCCTTTGTAAGACTACCTATCACATCGCGCGCTGGTGTAAATGCTGAAGAGAATCGGCGAATTAACCGCTCCCTGTTGAAGACCATTTTTAGTTAGGAATGTTGTAGTAGAAGTTACATTGCCACTTTTGACAACAAAATTTCTACCGTTAAGCATATCGTAAAGTATATACAACAATGGCTTGCTTATGCCAAGCCTGCTCAGTTTTAGGTAAAGACCCTCTAACCATACGATGTCAAAGGCCTTTTCCAAATCAACCAGAACAGCACCTTTGCATTGTTGTTTTGATTTATTCCATAAGATATCAAAAGCGGGTTTAGACGCAGCATGAATTGTGTCATGACCCACCTTGAACCCGAACTGTTTATCCGGAATTATTTTGTTGTCCGCAGCCCACTTAGTCAGAGCCCTATTAATGATCTACTCGAAAACTTTGCTGATGCTCGGAAGAAGACTTATCGACCAAATATTTGACGGGTTGGAGTTGTCCTTTCCCTTTTTCGGGAGAAGATGAACCACAGCGGTCTTCCAATGAAGAGTGTGGTATAAATGTCAATTGCCTCCATCGGTAAATGTCTTAGTACAACGTTGGATATACCATCGACACCTGCTGACTTTTTGTTTTTTATTGAGTTGAAGATGAGCTGAAACTCAACCTTCTTCACTAACAGTCCAACGCACTAACCATCATGCCTCAATGTATTGCTGTAAATATGGACTTAATATCCCCTTTGTTGAAAATTGTCGAATCGTCAATGATATTGTTTTAGAAATATTTTCCGTAATTTTATCTTTCATAAGAACCTTCTCCTGACTTACTTGTAACGCCCACAGACGTGGCGTAAAGGTCTCACAGTGGCGAGTAAGACTTGTGGTATTAAGTGAGTAATTTGGACTGTACTCGCCAATTAAATGTCAATTGATACTTATATCGTTTTTTAACATAAAATATGACCAAATGACATTTATGATATTTTCATAAGCGTGAACAAAATTACCGTTTGAGATTTAAAGTTATTTTCCGACGTTATGTCCATAGCTTGGACGGGGTTGGTGGTGGCGTGTACTCCGATGGACTAAATCTATTACATATAACTCGCAATATTTCTTTCCAATCGTAGTAATATGTTCCAGGCAAAACTTCTGGCCATCATAGAAGCTCTCATGGTTCAGAAAAAAAGGTGATTTTGACTACCGAAATACGCATTTGCTCAGACAGTCAAACTGCCATCAATAATCATTGAACTCTGTCTCACTAAATTCAACAAAAGACACAAACTGTCGAACATCTCTTGTGTTGGGAGCAGTTCAAAATGTACCTTATTTAGTTGCCGAGTAATAGAGCTGGCGAACTTGCAAAAAATAGAACAACTTTACCAACAAATCCAACATCAGTATACCCTTAGCTACTTGTAAACTTATGCTTTAGAATGATACCATAAAGAAAGCACACCACAAATACAAGAACTTGTCGGTTAACTAAACTAATTTACCCTACCCAATGCTTGATGCTAAACGTTATAACCAACGTATTTCGGTTGGTAGATTGCACATTAGCTCCGTTATAGGAGTCCTTAAAGGATACTGCTTAAAGGGTATAGGCATGCTTTTCGACTTGGAGCTCCTGCAAACGATTTTTGCAGAAGCTGCATTTATAAAGAAGAAGAAGAGGAGGCTTTCTATTTTCATGTCGTGCCCTATCACAAAGACGAATACCCCATTCTACTCATCTAAAAAAAAGTAAGGTATATCTAAAGATCCATGTGGAAGCACAACTTACACGGAAAGAATTCTTAGATCAGATCAAGAAAAATAAGCTACAAATCACGAAAAATGAATCCAGTTTTGGACCTTGGCTTCGAAATAAGTAAATTGCTACTTTTTGTTTGCAATTTCATAAAATGAGCAAAATGAAGATATTGACACTCAAAAATCATATTTCACTACATTTGAGTAGCAATAATTCGACCGAGGAAAACAAATATTTCAAACAGCGAATTGCAATTTGATATTAATTTGTATCAATTTAATGTTTGTTTTAATCGTGAATTTCAGCAGGAGTTTGTAGATTGAAATTGTTTTCTTGTAGATTATGATTCGTTTTTTTAAATAGCTACACACACAAGTGGCAAATTTCAATCCTTGTTTTCTTAGACTGCGACAATATACATTAGTTTGCAAATGACAACTAATGTTTTGCTACTTCTTTTTTTTTAAATTGCAACTTTTGAGTTGTAATTTGAAACAGGTTATTCTGCAGTTTGCAAATGACAGTCACAGTTTTGATACTTAGTTATCTTTAAATTGCAACTTTTGAGTCATAATTTGAAACAGGTTATTCTGCAGTTTGGAAATGGCAGTCACAGTTTTGATACTTAGTTTTCTTTAAATTGCAACTTTTGAGTCGTAATTTGAAACAGTTTCTGCAGCAATTTGTATAGCTTTTAAAGATTAATTTACTTTCCATTTTCAAGCAATCATGTAGAGATTCAAGAACAATTTTTTTTGCAAAATCAACAATCTTCATTAGTGATTTACAACATAAACTTATTTTAATAGATATGATTTAAAATCATGAAAAATATAAACCAGTATAAGTGTTCATATATGCGTTTCACCCCGATGCAATTGTTGGGCTCATCAGAAGATGACCATTACACTTTGTCTTGACGCATACTTTCCCGAATAAATCGAGACTCCATATAATCCGAGCTGCATAGAGCAACTGCGAATTATACAGTTGCTACAATTCTTCAAAGAAGACAAACTATAGCCACTTTCATTTCCCTGCTAACTTGAATATTTATATTGTGATTATATTTTATTGATTTGAGAATTGAGAATGCTTAAATCACCGCATACATTTCGCAAAACAAGATTAATGAGTAGTCAAATTAAATTATTCCCCTAAAGTAGAAGATTGCGACTCAAAAGTTGCAATTTACTTTCATTTCAACAAGCTCGAATTATAACTTTTGATAATAATTACCAAATTATAAAATGTTGTATTTTACGAAGATTTGAATGCTGAATTACAACTTTCTCATTCATTTTATAATAAAATCGTCTTGATTTACTAAAAAAAGGGTTTTCGTAAATTGCAACCTAAAATTTAGCAATTAGTGATTTTTCAATTCTCTCCGTGTACCAACTATTGGTCTAAATTTGTTGGTTTTCCTGCCAACAGCCACCTTAACCTAACTTATTAGATCCCCAAATTTAAGGGTCTAAAAAATCAAAGTTCTATCTCATACTGAGATCTGAATCACAGTTTTAACGCCAAAGAACTTAATGGAAAAATCAGTTAAAACTCAATCGAGTTTAAATTTTTGGATAAACCGAGTTTTGAAAATAAGAACGTTAAATCTTGAAAAAAAAAAATAATGTCTTACTCCTTCTAAAAAAACTTAATGCCAACATGTTCCTTAAAAGAATATTAATTTTATACTCTAAATATTTTCCCAATTCTGATTCTACTAAGTACTGATGATTAAAAGAAAGAATCTTGTACTTAATCCCCATTAGAATTTGCGTGTTACATATATCTAAAAACGACCTGAGGGCAAATGTCGCATTAACATCACTCAATAAGCAAAATAAAAATGATTCCCATAATCTCCTCCTAAGCTTAATTAGATCTCATTTACAGATGAAAAACATTGTTTTTTATATATGTATGTATGTATGTTGCTATATATGGAATTTTGTTCTCCCTCTCCCAAAAGAAAGGACTCTAAGGACCTTTAGGATTTATATGTGAACGTATATCTATTTTTTGTTGTGTTTTTGGTCTGTCTCATGCCTGATTTTTCGGATTATTTTGTTCGTAGTTTTTGTCTCTTTATTTCGGACATTCTTAATCCTATATTAATTGAGTTCTTGTCATATTTGATTAATGAACATGAAGAAGGACACATAATAATTCTTCTATATACTCTTCTACTAACGTCAGTTGGTCGGTCACCCTGCCCGCCACCGTAATGGAAATACCAAAGGGACAAAAATTGACATTCATAAATCCCCATGCTGATGACATACCAATTAATTGATCTACATCGAAACAGAAACAATGTTTTTGGCTTCATGTACTTGTGGGACCAGATTTGTGAATTTATGTTTTATCCTCCCGACCATACCACCCCCAAATGTCATTTAACAGGAAATTTAAGATAAAAACATGGATGATTTTTTTTGTTCCAGTTTTATACGAATAATTAAATTTAAATTAAACTCTTTAGGTAGGGCTTAATTGTGGATTAATTTAAATTCCAAACTCTGCTTGCCTCACTCTCTTGACTTGACATTAGAGACGGATATTTATGTTCGACCTCTTCGCATAAGGCTTCAATCCGCCCTCAATAAAATCCTTAATTATCGAAGAAAATCCTTTTTGAAAAATGTCCTTACTCCCGCACGAATCAGCAAAAAGAAACAAAATAATAATGGAAAAGGATAGAAAAAAAAGAGGACACAATTTCATTGTTACCGTTAGCCGGCACGTTTCCGCATTAAGAAATACCGTGTTTATTATTTTTTTTTCTGTTGTGTTATTCTTGTTAATGTGGGAGTAAATTAAACGATGTCACATTGGACATATCAATTTCCTCCTGTTAGGTTTTAGTAATCCTTGGGGGTACTTTTGTAAAATTAAACTTACAATCAGTGTCGTAGGTTTTTGCGTTTTATTAAAAATAATGGGAAAGGATTAGCTTTTTATTTTATAAAATATGATTAGCTTATTTTATATTTTAAATTTTGTTTATGAACTTGTTTCAAAAATGTTTAAGGGAACAGTTTAAGAACAATGTCACTTAAATTTGTTTTTAACTACTTTCCTTCTCTTTTCTTCTGTCTTTAATGTTTTTTTAAATATTAACTTGGATGGACATACAGTGGCTCCCGCGAAAATATACATTTCGCAATGCATTTTTCCAAGAAATTGTATATGGTTAGTGTAAAACCTTATAACCATTTTATTTGACTAGTTTTTATTTCAAATAAGATACAAAAAATTCAAACCATTAACAGTAAATTAATATTAAAAACAAGAGTAATTCTCTAATTTAAAGTCTCACACATAATACGACACTTACTAATTAGTAATAAGTTTTGTACCCTTTCGAATTAATGGCTTCCTCAAGGCGTCGAATTATTGAAGGGACAACGACCTTGCTGTACAAGATATGTGCTTAAGGTAGTTGTCCTGGTAGAATATAAAATCGTCTTATATTCCGAGCTCATTAACACTGGGTGTCGAAAACTCATTTTTAATATTGTGATAATTCTAGCGGTTAACTAACAATACAAAAATCTTCCACCTTAATCCAAAAAAACGTATCCTATATGTTCATTAACAAATTTAAGTCTTTAGCTTTTTATACATATGTAGCTGCACGGCCATTTCTGTCATAACTTAGATGGTGATGGTTTTGTTGTTGGACTTCTTTACTCGTGGTCTCTTTCAAAAAAAATCTTTAAAAATTTCAAAGATAAGAAGATAGTTGATCAGCCTAAAAAGTAGCTTCTCTTAATACTTTTCTGCCCACATTATGAATCTTGGGATGGAATCGGCTAAGGTGATTGTTGATAAATGACAATCAAAATAATTGAGTTTGATCTATGTAAGGTGAAGTGTAAGCTCAAATTGATTGCTAAAGAGCTGTTACAACAAATATGTCGATTCTGAATAGAGCTCCCAGAGACTAACACAAACGAATTCAAATTTTTTTCAGTTACCTTTTTTAGTTAAAAAAAAAATACTTGTGATCAAAAAAGCGAACGACATTCGAAAAAACAGAAGAAAAGTAAGGATGTTATTAAAACACAGCCAATTTGTTACTTTTATTCAGATTTTTTTATAGAAATCATTTTAAAATTTCACCATAGCAACAATGAATATTGTAAAAGTTCTAATCTTAAAAATGTTCGATCGAATTGAATTGAGTTGAATTATTTTACAGAGGTGGTAAGCACGGTGATAATCAATTTGACTATCAAAAATATGATAGTTTATGACCTTAGGCGATTCTTCCCCTGTTTTCGTTTTTAAATCGTGAACTTAAGTAATTGCCTGTGAAAGTGCACAGTTGCACAATTTTTGCTATTTCTCATATTGAGCGAAAATTTAATTTCTCTTTGTACGACTTGTCGTGGGAGCCACTGTATAGTTACAATTTAACCCTTGGAACATGTGTCTTTACACTTCGAAAAAATTCAGTGAAAAAGAAATAAAAAGTTTTAAAAATCATGCTAAAATGTCTTTTGGTAAATAACATTTCTGCAAGATATTAGAAGATTACTAAATTTCGATTACCTTATTTTTGTATGCACGTGAAGCCAAGAATCAAAAGATCAAGTCAACTCCATCATTCGATTTTCACACAGCAAATTTCTTCTTTACGTTCGGACCAATACTAGTCTTAGAATTAGTACTCAAATTGGTTTTAATTTATTTCCTCATAAGAGTTCTAAGCAATATTATCATTTCAACCAGCTGATGCTTAATGGTGATGAAGTCAACTATTCTGCCAGCGAGTAGCCACGTCAAATCCATTTGGTTGACGATCTAGAGTTCCACCCACCCGACCAGAGTGAGATCAAACTAGCCATCACCAGGCTGAAGTCGAACAAAGCGTCCGGTGATGACGGTCTGCAGGCGGAGCTTATTAAGTACACTGGAGCAGATCTGGTAAGGAGCATGCACCAGCTAGTTACTAAAATTTGGTCGGAAGAAATCATACCCGACTAGTGGAACTTAAGCACCATCTCCCGGATCCATAAAAAAGGTGACCGCGCCTTCTCTGCGCCAACTACAGAGGAATTGGCCTTTTAAATATCGCATACAAGATCCTGTCATATTATGTGAATGCCTGAAGCCATTTACTGACGAACTAATTGGCCCTTACCAGTGTGGCTTCAGGCCTGAAAAATCTACCATCGACCAAATTTTCACTCTACGATAAATTCTGGAAAAGACCCAAGAACATAACATCGAAACACACCATCTTTTCATCGATTTTAAAGCAGCTTATAACAGTGTATACAGGAACGAACTATATCGTACCATGTTGAGATTTCGTATCCCTACCAAACTGATACGACTTATGAGGATGACGTTGGAAAATGTTCGTTGCTGCGTCAAAATTGGAAGAGACTTGACCGAAACCTTCGAAACCACCAGAGGACTTCGACAAGGCTATGCGCTGCTTCAATATTGTTCTTGACAGAGTGGTGCGCAACACCAACACCAACCAATACAAGTGGCACCATCTTTCAAAAATCCACACAATATCTTGGATATGCAGATGACATCGACATTATGGGAAGAACCAAACGAGCAGTGACGAGTGCTTTCTCTAATAATTCTAAGGCGAAGAAAATGGGTCTTGACATTAACGAGGACAAAACGAAGTATTTAATGTCGTCAAATATAGTCGATTCACATCGTAGACTTGGTCAAAACGTGACAATTGACAGGTATAACTTCGAGGTGGTAAACGAATTTGTTTATCTGGGCACTACTGTTAATTCTGCAAATGAAATCAGCGCGGAGATCAAACGTAGAATTATCCTTGCTTATCGCTGTTTCTTTGGCTTAAGCAAGCAGTTGAGGAATAAGGCCCTATCGTGAAGTACCAAAGAGACACTGTACAAAACTTTAATCATCCCAGTCTTGCTGTATGGTGCAGAAACATGGACCCTCTCCCAGGCGGATGAAGGATCTCTTGGTATCTTCGAGAGGAAGGTTCTGCGTACGAAACTACGCATCAGGCATAGAACCTGACTTTTCCAGCAAAAGTATTATTACAGCTTAGGGCTAATGTGAAGAAGTTTTAAGGTTTAAAGTTTAAGTTTTTGTTCTAATGAAAATTAAAAAATAGAAAATTGGGCTTCCAAAAATTGATGCAATAATTTTATGTTTCAAAATAGTCATAGAATTATTTATAACACCTTCTGTGTGTTTTACATTCTTCAGGAAATGTTGAATGTTATATTAACAACTAAATTACAAAATTAATTATACGTAACGTTTTCTTTTTGTGAATAAAAACGTGATAAACGATCCTCAGTAACTAAATTAACCTAACCTTAAAGGAAGATACCAGTTATATCTGATTTATTATTGAAAGTTTTCATTTTTGATTAATGAATTAAGTGTTTGTATTGTATTTTCTAGTGTTTAATGGTAGGATTTGAAAAATTATCAATTTTTCAAGAAAAAAAAAATGGTCATCGCTCCAAAATTCGTGGTCACTGATTTTGAAAAGGCTGTTTTTATAAAAACACGGTTAAGTTTGTTTGAAATGTCCTAATTTGAAAAATTTATTGAAAAATTTATCGAGAACGAAAAATATTACTTAAGAAAATCCTGACTAGATTTATTTTGAATTTGTGTGTTTGCTATTTTGTATCCATTAAAAAGATCCCAATAATTGTTTTTTGTTCTTTTTCAGTACTATTTTTCTTCAGCGTTCAGTGCAATCGAAAAAGTATACATATTTTTAACACAGCTTTGAAAAAAAATTACACAACAAAACATAATTTTCCTTTATGGAATTTTAAAACACATTTTTCCAATCCCAAATTGCATTCAAAAATTAAGTTCTGAAATTCACTTTTATTGATATGCTTTTCTTTTTTTTTTTCGAAGTTAAAATGAAGGAAATTTTATTGTTCTACATTAAATTTTTTTGATTTTCAAATGATTTTATTTTAACTATAAATTAATTCGATGTCATTCAAATTCGACCAGAGGAAATTGTTCTTAATAACAGAACTAATTTCAACTATAGAAAATGAAGCTTTACCAATTTTTGAAATAGACTAGAATCGTGGAAAGTTACAGCTTCTACTTTATAGTTTAAAAAACGGACAAAGCATTTAAAACGAGTTTTTAGCACTATAAATGTCTTAGCTGTAACATTTCAAATAATGCACTGTACCTTCAAAAATTTCAAACACAAAAAACGCTTAATCTGGCAATTTGCTGGTAATACAATTTTTAAAATAACAGTAATATTTCAATTCTTTGTTTTGAAAATCACAAAATAAAATAAAACACAAAAAATTATACATTTTATGAGCAACATTCTTTATTGACAGGTATGTGAAATGTCAGTTGCTTTAATCTCACTTAAAGTGATTTTGAAAAGTATTCGAAGTTATAAAATCAATCGAAAGTTCTAACTCTGAAAACAATTTCACTCGGTTTTTGGAACCTAAATAGCCGAATATTTCATTAAATAATTAAACATGTACATATGTATGTAATGTCACCAATAAATTCTAAATAAAACGTATTTTGTATGGGAACTTACTCCTTGAAGTCATATTTTGACATTTGAAAAGTGAAACTACGACATTAATAAAAATGGAACGATACACGCTTAAACAATGTAATTTTTAAATTTGTTCAAACTTACTTGCTTAAAAATGGTGAACATTTTGCAGTCTCAGTTCTCAATTTTGCATGAAAAGTTTTCTGAGTATTTTATTTTTGAAAAGATGATAACATTTGTCCATCACTGAAATCTTTTGATTTAAAACCTTTAGAATCTTTTTCTATGATACCACGGGAAAGATAACGTGTATGCCTACCAATACCCCACAATCGATTCAAGACCTTAAAAATGGAATCCATATAAAGTTATCAAGGAGATACAGCTGCAAAAAATTTCATGAAAAAGATATGGTGCTTCATCTGTTTCCATTTGGCTTCTTTTATTTGGCTTTGTTTAACGTGAAAGGGTGTTTTTTGAGCGAAACCGAAAGCTTCTACCAGAAACTTCCTCATAAAAATTTATTTATTTTTTAAATGTTTATGAAAGTTGGTTAATGAGAACCAACAACCAAAAGAAGCCATCCACATGCATATTAATTGTTAAAGGGTGTTTTGTTTTGTTTTTTTTTTTTTAACAGATTTACCATTTCAGTGCTGTAAACAAAGTCACGTTTTCCTAAGAAGGACAATACATTTTTCGGGGATGAACAAATTAATTAAAAAAAGAAGGTCTTACTGCACAATTAATCAATGTCATCTATATTACCTAAAATTATAAATCTGAAAGTTTGTTTGCTTGCTTGTTTGTTTGTTTGAACGTGCTAATCTCAGGAACTACTAGTTCAATTTTAAAAATTATTTCAATGTTAAATAACCCATTTATTGAGAAAGGCTATAAACTATACAACATTAGAGCATTACTCGACCTATGTATTTCTTTTGGTTTTTGTGTGGTTAATGGTAAAAGCAAAGGTGATTGCAATGGAGAGTTGACATTTGTCAGTGGACAAGGGAGCTCAACAATAGATTACTGCCTCATCAAAGGTGACTGGTGCACCTTACTGTATAACATGATGGTTGCGGATACACCTTTTTCTGACCATCTACCACTTGTAGTAACAGTTGGTTTAGATCGGATTAGAGAAAATAGATCAGTAAATAATAGCTCACTGCCTAAACTGAAGTGGGCTTTAGAAAACTCTCACAATTATATCCAGGCACTTGACCAATTACTTCTTCAACAAGAAACTATGGGTTTCAATCACTTTGATGCATTTGTACTTGACCAAATAGTGTGATGGCAGCCAGCTCCAAAAAAACATCACGGCACATTCTAAAAAAGTTTCGTTCAAAAATGGTTTGATTTTGAATGTTTAAAAGTAAGGAAAAAAGCTTTTGGGCTGCTGAAAACATTTAAACGTCTTGGTACCGATTTTTTTCGACAACAATATCGTGAAGCGCAGAAGAAGTACAAAGACCTATGCCGCAAGAAAAAAATGGGATATGATAATCAACAAGCTGCAATCTTGGGAGTTATACAAAATAGTAAGGATTTTTGGAGACAAGTATACGCGTTATTAACGGAAATATAAGTTCAAACAGAGTTGAACCAAATTTGGATGAACTTCTCTACTACTTAAAAAATCTAATGAATCCGGAAATAAGTCAGTCAAGTTATAAAGGGTGTCCCAAAATTAACGCAAGTGTTGGCAACCCTGAAAAAAAAGCAATTTGACAGCTAACAGTATAGGGTTATTAAAAATGGAGCGTTACACGATAGAACAACGTGTCTTCATTATTAAAGAATATTTCAAAAATAGTGAAAGCTTGGCGGCTGCAGTTCGAAAATTTCATACAAAATATGGTCGGAATAGTGTTTTAACTTCGTCAACTGTGAAGAGATTAATTGAAAATTTCATGGAGACTGGATCCGTTGGAGACGCCAAACACACTGGTCGTCCAAAAACAAGCCGTTCAAATGTGAATGTCGAAGCAGTGCGTGAGAGTGTTGCTGACAATCCAGGAACCTCAATTCGACGTCGTGGACAAGAATTGCAAATTTCAAGAACCTCTCTACAGCGTATACTCACCAAAGATCTGTGTCTTCATGCTTACAAAATTCAATTAACACAACAATTGAAGCCTAATGACCATGGACAGAGAAGAGAGTTCGTTGAATGGATTATTGAACATCAACAAATGGACCCTGATTTTTCGAGCAAAATCATCCTAAGCGATGAAGCACATTTTCATCTTGATGGCTTTGTCAATCGCCAAAATTGCCGCATTTGGGGTTCGGAGAACCCACATGTGATTGTCGAAAAACAAATGCATCCACAACGCGTGACTGTATGGTGTGGATTTTGGGCTGGAGGCATAATTGGGCCATATTTTTTTGAAAATGATTACTGGTGCTCGATATCGCGACATGATTACACAGTTCTTTCTGCCAAAATTGGATGATATTGATGTGTCCAATATGTGGTTTCAACAAGACGGTGCCACATGTCATACAGCCCGTGAAACAATTCAATTACTGCATGAGACATTTCCAGGTCGTGTACTCTCTCGTTTCGGTGATCAAAATTGGCCTCCTACATCGTGTGATTTAACACCATTAGACTTCTTTTTATGGGGTTATTTGAAATCACAAGTCTATG
The DNA here is from genome assembly GCA_920104205.1 of Eupeodes latifasciatus. NCBI lineage: Eukaryota > Metazoa > Arthropoda > Insecta > Diptera > Syrphidae > Eupeodes > Eupeodes latifasciatus. Next base: position 113,835,312 of record OV049925.1, on the reverse strand, counting down.
TCAACAAGCCCACAACCACCCGTGCATTAAAGGAGGAGATTCAACGCTGCATCAACGAAATTCAGCCACATTTATGCAGAATGGTCATGGAAAATTTCAACAAAAGAGTGCGCATGTGCATGCAAAGCCGTGGAGGCCATTTGTCCCATGTGTTATTCCATACATAACCCTATCCTATGTACTTTACGAGTCAATAAAAATATAACTATCAAAAGACTAAAAACGGCGTTTTCTATTTAATTCCAATCTTGCGTTAATTTTGGGATACCCTTTAGCTATGCACTACATCCAATAAATACAGTAACCTGAATTTCCAAACTCTTTTTACAAAGGCACTTAACCATATCTTCAATACTGGAAAACTTCCGAACGAATATTTGAAATCGATTATTTTTCCAATATTTGAAAAAGGGGATAAAAATGAAGTTGGAAATTATAGAGCAATCTCTTTTCTGAACTCAGGCTTAAAAATTCTCACAAGCGTTATACTCAATTTTTATATTTCAATTTTGTCGGAATTCCAAGCCGGTTTCCGTAAGGGCTTTTCTACGGTGGATCACATTTATGTGCTGGCAAATGCTGTTGAGATGTATACGGAAAGAAGTGCAGCGATATGGAATGGAGAAATGCTTTCAGCTTACTTCGGAACTGAACTTGGATTAAAACAAGGTTGCGCGCTAGGCCCCACTCTATTTTCACTGTACATAGATAATCTGCCGAACATTTTACCTGGCGGTATTCATTTGAATGAATGGAACTTAAAAGTATTAATGTACGCAGATGATTTAGTGTTACTAGCAGAGTCTCCAGAAATGCTACAATTAATGATAAATCGTCTTCGAGACTATTGTATGCTATGGAACTTGTCAGTAAACCTAGGAAAATCTAAGGTCATGATCTTCAAAAAAGGGGGGGGAATGCGTGCAAGGAATGAGTGTTGGCATTATGGTGGAGAAAGTATGGAAGTGGTAAAAGAACACGTTTATCTGGGTTTCACCTTAACACCTTCACTCAGCTTGGAGAAACATCTTGCAAAAAAACTTATGAAGTCCAAGGTAGCTATAAACATGACGTGGAAAAATTGCTTTTGAAACGATTCAGTACCAAACGCAGTCAAACACAGAATTTTCGAAGCAACCTCAAAGTCAATTTTATTCTACGGAGCACAGTACTGGGGACACAAAGAGAGTGATACTGTTGAAAGACTTTTATCATATTACCTTAAAAGAACTTTCAAACTACCGATGACAACTCCCTCATATATACTTCACTTGGAGACTGGGCTATCACCGTTGTACATACAAACTATGAAGCTGCATGCAGCCTATATTTTTAAATGTAGAACAATTGGTATGGACGAAGGTCGAATGCCCAAAAGAATCACAAAAATTGCAATTTCAAAAGGAAAACTGTGGTTTATTGATTGGAAGGAGTTGGCGATTCAGTGTGGGAAGACTTTTGAACTAAATTTTGCAAACGTAGAAGAATGTAGAGGGATTTTCTATGATATTATTGCTGCTATTGATGAAGATATGATGCAAAGATGTATAGAAAAGGCGAGACAATCAGTGCATCGAGAAATTTATTCAGCACTTAACTTATTACTCGGAGAAAACTCCTATTTTAGTAACCGGTACAATACAGAGGTCATCTCCACTATTTTTCAAGCAAGAGGAGAGCTGCTGCGTCTGAACTTTGTTCCACATCGAAAACACCTGCCACTAATTTGTAATCTCTGTAATGCGGGAGTGCGAGAAAATACAATCCATTTTCTAGGCGAATGTGCGATTTTGAGAGAAATAAGAAGGGTATATTGGAGAGTCAATTATCTCAACAGGTACGAGGTGCTGAAAATTTTAAACGGGAAGAACTGAATGAAATTATTCGAGTTCTGTAAGGAGCTGCTAAATTATCGCAAAAGAATCATCAACGAACTTTTCTAATTACTTAAGTACATATCAAGTTAATTTTGCGAATTTTTAATAATCAAATTGTTCTAAATACTCAAACTTTTTTTTTTCTTATTAAAATTATAATAAAAAATATTGTTCACTTAGGCAGACGGCCTTAAGTCATTGCTAAAGAATTGCATGATTGTTAACAAAAGATATATAATGAATAAACATACAATTTAAAACTGAAACTATACAACATTACTTTTAGGCTAATACGAGTTGAGTATCCATAAAGAATGTTTCAAAATCAGTTATGTGTTTTTCCTTTTAAAAGCTTCCACAGAGTCGTAGGCTCAAATGCCACCACCCCAAAAATGTTTCACAACTGTGCTCTTACTTTAACAGTACTTCGGTACAAATGTGACAAAATTTCAAAATATTATTTGGGCATGATATTCTATACGTCATGTCAAATATTTAAGTTCATTTCCCAAAGCATATTCTAATCTTTAAAAATAAAATTCAGTTCAGCAGAAATTTCTGGAAATCATCAATTTTTTTTTCTTTTTTATAATCACAGTAATCAAAACGAATTCTCGAAAGTTCAATTCAACTTATTTCAACACCCTTTTCTTCGGTGAAGGTGTAAAAAGTCTTCCTTTTATAATATTTCTTGAGAATCACAACTTTTTCTGTACTATTGGCTCTTTGATGAAAGAATATTTCCACCTTAAAATATCTCTCAATCAAATTGCACCTTTAATTTGGAAAGACATTGATTAAGTCAGTAATTTTCCGAGAATAATTTAATTTTTACCTTACAAATAAAAGAACTGCACTTTTCTTAAATGGATATTTTTGTGTACTCCAATGTTTATAAATTTTGAAATAAGTCGCGTCGCGTCTTCAGTATTGACATTTTTGTATTTCAAATTTTTCAACCTAAGTATTCTATGAATAGTATAAGTTGAAACTTGTTGGCTTATTAGTTCCTCCTTTGGGTTATAACCTTCGACCGTAATAAGTACCTTAAAGTGAAAAAAAAATCCCACATTGCATCTTTTTCTTCCTTAATCCTTAAAATATGCTCTAATACTTTAAAATTCTTTCACCAAGTGAGTGCGTAAAACATTTCTAAGACAAGATTTTCACTATTAACAAAAAATGTTTCCAAGACTTTCTTGAGCATTATCCCCTATAATATGACTCCCCTTGAATTTTCACACTCGAAAGTTTCAATTTTTTATAAAGCATCTACTTCGTCCTTTTGAGGAAATATCAAAAAGGAAAATGAGAAAAAAAAACAGAAAACAGAAAACATGGAACTAAATAGGATCAAGGGCCTCTCCATCTCGTCTAATCCCGTGAAAAATAAACTCCTGTTTTTTTTTTGTCATCCTTTATATATTTTTGTCTTGTTCCTTGTATTCCATTTATATACATATGTATGTATGTATGTATGTATGTATATTGTATGTATAGAAGAAACAAGGATCCAGAAATCCGTGACACGGGTCGTTGATAAGAGGACGATTTTCCATGAAAAACTTTAAGATTATATAGCTACCTTATTCTTAGAGCCCTACCTAAATAGAGAAAACATAAGGTTATGTCCATTTTTGATGATATTATATAGAGCCAGGGCAAGCCTCAAGGTAAACCTAATGGTATAAGGTTTCCTCTTACTTCCATCTATGTTCTTGGTTATAATACCTGTCATACCTATAATAAAGATGAACTAAAATATCCTTTTGACAAGGATGGTGTGGTTTGTGGAGGATTTATACTTGGGGACGGGACAACCCTTAAGGACAACATAAACATAGCCATGGGTAGGTATAATGACAACAAGATGATGATGATGGTGGTTTGGTGTGATGGTGATGCATAGCACATCCTATTTGGACAATTTGTTGTCTGTTGATGGGTTAATGAAAGATTTGGTTGATTGATGATTAGAAAATGTGAAGAGTACGCACTTAAGAACATAATTGACTACGATAACAAAAGTGTCACACTGAGATGTCTAATGAAGTTATCTTCGTGTTTCTTGCCCTGCGTGTCACGTTCGTCGTCTTCATCGTAGTCACGAAGGAGGCGTTTAAGCCCACCCAACCAACCGTTAATAACTTGATATTTGAAAAGGGTTTAAATTGCTTGCAGAAAGAATAAACAAAAAACAAAGCAAAAGCAAAAGGAATGACATTGACACTGTTGACTTTAAGAGTTAAAATTTAATAAAGAAATACCCAAGTCTGATGAGGATGCTAAGGGATACCTATGAACCTATAACCTAGACCTCTTCTTGTAATTTTATTTTGAGAAAAATGTCTTAAAAACCAAAGCTGTCACTTGAGTGCGAGTTATCAGTATTTTTGTTATTGTTTCCTTTTTTTTTTTTTTTTCTTTGAATGAGGTTCAGGTAGACGACACTAGGTCCTTAGGTACTTATGAATTTCATTTTCAAGTTCTTTAAGGAATGTAAATTTGTTTTTCATCATTGTGGGCATTTTTGAGGGGTTTTCAAGTGTTTTTTGGCATGGAGACAAAATATTAATTTAGGGTTGGAGGCGATCAAAGGAAATTTCTTGATATTATCATTCATCAATTTAGGAGTAATTCAAAATAACGTAAATGGTAATTTAGTTTGTTTTGATTATTTAAGTAACATTTGACGTATTAATAAATAATACTTTACAGAGAATTTGACGTTTAAAAACGACGTGATCTTTTCTATTGATTGGACAGAAAAGCCCTTTTCCAGGTCGTTGCTCTGCAGTGTAGCTTGAAGAATATGAGAACCACCATTTAAATTGATACTTTATGTCGTTGGTGTATAGTTATTGCCAGTAGGAAAGAAAGTCATAGAAACATTTTAATATTTATTACTTAAATTTTCATGATTTACTTTTAATTTAATTTAAGTTTAAAAGAGGGTATTTAATAATATATATGTATATCTCATGGAGTATTTTTGATTGACAAGAAAAAAAAGACACTTTACTATCTTATTTGTTGATTTAAGCTGTGTGAAGCACATTTTAATGAAGATTTTTCAATATGAGCAAAGTTAATAGTATTAATGTTTACTTTATGTATTATTATCACACGAAATTCTCCATTTATATTATAAAAGGTGACTTTTAGGAATTTTTACTTGATCCTGATTTAATCTACGAGTGAAGTCAGGTAATATGATAATTGTTTCTCAAATGTGATAGCACAAAACTTTAAACCTAATTAAGGTAACTTTACTCAATCAAATTTTATTGCAAAGTTTCCAAAAAGAATTGTCTAAATAATGGTTGCTACTAACGAATTTTTAAGTGCGGTTCCAAGTTTCTTGAATTTTTTTTCGAAACTCATACGACATGTCAAGAATATTTTAAAATAAAATGCACGACTGGGTCGCACGGACTTGCTCCTGTATTTATAGAGTCTGATTGAAATTGTTTCCTGTATTTTAAGATTTAAAAATGTACCTGCAAAAAAAGTTTGTTTTCAAAAATTTAAAAAAGTATAATTCTTCAAAATTTGTAAGAGCTTGTTTTTTTAATAATTTTGTATATATAAATTTTGTCTTACGAATATTTTTCGTAGGCAGGTGATTAGTGCTTATTAATATGCGTTTCCCTTATCAAAGTCATAAAAAAGTAACGACCTGTTTTCGAGATATCGAATTTCGAAAAAGGAATGTTTAATATTTTTTGTTTAAATCAAATATAAAAAGAATGATATTTTAGATCATCAAATATTATTGAAGCTTGTGCAGAAAAGAATTATTGAAATAGGTTCATTAGTTAAATAACGGTTCTGTAGGGGGTACCCATCTGGAGCAATACAAAAATGTTTTTTTTTCATTTAAAGAAGCCAAATAAAAAAAAAATGTTTGAGAAAATCTATAAATTCATTTTTGAGAAAATTCGAATTTTAAATTTTTGACCAACAAATTTGAATGGGGACTACTGTTATTTTTAGTCTGAAGCTTAAGAAATTATAAACTTAATTAAAAATAAAAATCGTTCAAACATAAAATAATATTTAAGATTTATAAGGCCTACAAAAGCTTTCGGTACAATCAATCTCAATTAAAATAGCCAAACTCACCTATTATCGTTCGATCAAAATATAAATCTAAATAAGAGGCTGGGATGCGACCCACACTGCTAACTTCCCATCCCGTCTGTCGATTTGTCTTGCTTAAAAGTTTGTCTATATGTATCAATTTTTACCAAATTTCGAAAACAATATTCTATGTGAAATAAAATAAGTTTGAAGCCAATATTTTTAATTTTTGAAAAGCTATTTGTCGAAAGTAAATTTTTACCAAGTTTTAATATTATTTTTTTTTTAGGTTTTTATTTAAAAAAAAAAACTGTCAATTAGATTTTTCTCAAAATTTTTCTTAATGTTGACAACAATATTTTTTAAAAGACAAAAGTAGTTTAAAGCCAATATCTTAAAGTTTTGAAAAGATATTTGAGTCCAAAATCAATTTTTACCAACTTTTATTAATTTTTTGTTTGGTTTTTATTGTTTGTAAAAAAACTGTCAATTCGATTTTTCTAAAATTTTTTAAGAATGTTGAAAACAATATTTTTTATAAGTGAAAATTAGTTTCAAGCCTTAATCTCAAGTTTTTGAAAAGATATTTAAGTCGAAATTCAGTTTTTACCAACTTTGAGTAATGTTTTTTTAGGTTTTTATTTTTAATAAAAAAAACTGTCAATTAGATTTTTCTCAAAATTTTATAAGATGCCGAAAACATTATTCTTCGTTGCACAAAATTGTTTTGGAGATGAAATCATATTTTAGTCGTAAAATTTTCGAGGTGACAGTTTCAGTTTTTTTGATTTATAAAAAAAACCGTTAATTGGATTTTTTTCCAAAAATGTACTTGTTTTGTATCACGTTACAATATATAATATAAAATTTAATTCAAGTCTCTAGCGTCATTGGTTCATGAAATATTTAGGTTTAACCAACCTTTTTTTTAAACTGCTATGGTAAAAAAAACACCCACCCAATTTTCTTGAAAGCATTTTCTGCATCTTTCTGCCTTATTATCTGTATAACAAAATTTATTTGAAGTCAATATCTTTACTAGTTCTTGAGCTATGGACGACGAAAAAACGTACGAACGTACGTACACACGCACGCACAGACATCTTTCTAAAACTCTTTTATTTCGACTCTAGGGACTTTGAAACGTCGAGAAATGTCAAAATTTTCAATTCGACAAATCGGACCCATTACAATAACTTCCTATGGGAAGTTAATAAGATGGGTTAAAAAATGTCTGTCCTTGAAAGTTTCTATTCCATGTGACAGTTTTTTTTTTCAAAAAATAAAAACCTAAAAAAAATTAATAAAAGATGGTAAAAATTGATTTTCGACTCAAATATCTTTTCAAAACTTTGAGTTATTGGCTTTAAACTACTTTTATCTTTCAAAAAATATTCTTGTCAACATTCAGTAAAATTTTTAAATAAATCGAATTGACAGTTATTTTACAAAAAATTAAAAACCGAAAAAAAAATAAAAAAAGTTGGTAAAAATTGATTTTCGACTCAAATATCTTTTTAAAAATTTGAGATAATGGCTTCTTATTAATTTTTACTTATAAGAAATATTTCTTTCAACACTCGATAAAATTTTGAGAAAAATCGAATTGACAGTTTTTTTTACAAAAAATAAAAACGTAAAAAAAAACAATATTAAAACTTGGTAAAAATTTACTTTCGACTCAAACAGCTTTTCAAAAATTACAAATATTGGCTTCAAACTTATTTTATTTAACAGAAAATATTGTTTTCGATATTCAGTAATTTCTTTTTAAAATTCAACAGTCCGTTTTTTCATAAAAAATAAAATCTACAAAAAATAGTACGCAAATTTGGTAAAAATTGATACATACAGACAAACTTTTAAGCAAGACAAATCGACAGACGGGATGGGAAGTTATCAGTGTGGGTCGCATCCCAGCCTCTTTTTTTTATAATCCTTAATCATAAGTAGGAGACAAAGGTTGTATAAAAATCAAAAAAGTCTTTTGGTCATTTTCCTTTTTCAGCCCATGACTTAAAATATATGTATGAGGATTATGTTTACAAATTTATACGTCCTCTTCTTTTATGTCTTCATAAATTTCATCAAAATCACGTATTCGATTTTATCATCACGATTACAAACTTTCCCTTTTTATCATCTATCCATAAAATATTCAAATGAAGATATTTTGTCAAAAGATTCACATTCAGTTTATACAAATTACAAATGCTAAGGGTTTAGTTACACTTTATATATACCTTCTGTATAAATAAATACATAAATATGTATAGTTGCTTCTTAAATTCATTGTAAATTTACTTATTCTTAATGTGTGTAAGTAAATATCATGCTATCTGTATTGTGTATTGTTCATCAAGTCCATTCGTATCCTTACAAATAATTGTTTGCAAACATAATTAAACATTTTTGTTTACCCAATGTTCAAAACAGACATTTCAAAAAGATTCTACAATCTACGAGTACATAGATATTGCTGCATATTGTAATATGGATTTTCTGAGAATGTCCTTCGTTAAATCAAAGTCCATCCATCTGGCATTTTCTCGGTTTGGGTATATAAGACATACGAGTATAAACTTACAAATAGATTCTATCTTTTACAATGATGCCAGCACAAATTTCAAAAACCAAACGAAATGTAAAATTTAATCCAAAGCAAAAACGAATATGAAAACGAAATATAACTAAAACCATATCCTGGATGAGATGAAGATCAAAACGCATCCACAAGACAGATCCTTTTGCCAAAGTATGTTAGGTAGGTCGTAGGTAGGAGCATTTGATTTGGTCTTTGGTAAGTTAGCCCCATATCTCCCCTTGACCAATGACCATATACCATCATTCCAAAGCCCTGATGATATCAGAATGGAAGATATCTATAATGTTCTAAGTTTGTGGGTTTTCTTGCTGACAGCCACTTCCATAACCTAACAAGCGTAATCCTTATTTGGTACAAATATGAAGTATTGGTCTTGGTCTTGGTTCAAATCCTGGTCCTGGTCATTCTTGGGAAATTAATCGAGTTAACAAACGAATTGTTAGCTCCAAAATGCATATTATACGCATTTCAAGTCCATATACATACGTTTCCATCAGTAGTTGTATTTCATTGACTTTGAATTTTAAGGTTATATGCACACTGTATACGTATACATATGTTTTGGTCTTCGTCCTTTGATGATGGCATAAAGTCTCCTCAGGAAGAGAGTATTCAAAACTTTTGCTTGCTTCCAGTGTAGGTAAATCATAAGAATTCTCATTCATACATCAAGGACGAGAATAAGACCGTGTTATATTTACACAAACACATTCTGGTACTTAACATCTTGAATTTAGCAGGAAATAACTTTTTGAAAACTCTTTTTCTGGGGATGTTTTTTTGATAAAAATCCCCTTTTTAGACTTTTAGAGACGCATAAAACCATCAAAACATAACCTTAATAAATGTTTGAATTTTTTTTTTCTTTTAATTTTCCAGGTGCCGTAAGAAAAAATGGCGAAAGGATCTGCCAGAGACAAGTGTCATTATAACATTCCACAACGAAGCCCGTTCAACGCTATTACGGACCATAGTAAGGTAAGAGGAAAACACAAATATTTTGAATACTCTCATTTAACTTTAAACACAGACAACATTGAGGTTGTAAAAGTTACCTAACCTACTTTGTAACTTTGTATACCTACACATAAAATCTGAGGTTTTAAAACTTGAGATGGGATCTTATTGTCATGGTTGTCCCCATGACTGGATGTCAAAACAATTTTAATTAAATACTTAACGGCGGCGGCGGTGGCGGTTTTCTTATGGCATTAGTTTATTTTTGTATGTGGTTTTGGTTTTAAGGATAAACATTAAACACACAAACAGTCAATTAAGATAAGAAAACCCTTGGGCTACTACCCTAAAGACGTTGAGTAGGAGAGTTTATAAAAATATTGTTAAGGATGGTTTTATTACAACAATAAAGCAAAAACGTTTTTACATCTTCACAAGTGCATAATGATAAGGATTTCAAATCAAAAAGGACTGAAGTTTATTGTGGTGACATAAAAAGGCCGCACCAAGCATTATAGCATATTAGAAATTAAAGGATACTTGTACAGTCCATATCAATATCAACAACAATTTCCTGGAAAGTTAAAAATCCATATAATTTTTTAAATCTATACTAATACTAGCTGACCCGACAAACGTCGTTTTGTCATATACGAGTAAATATTTTCTAAAGAAAATTTTGCTATAAATAAATAACTTATTGTGAGTGTGTATGTGTAAGGATGTGGTATATATAAGTGGGAGAGGTAGTGACAAAATATTTAAATAACAAATCACCAAACAAATGTATTTAATTTATTAAAATTACTATATAAAGGGTGTCCCAAAATTAACGCAAGATTTGAGTTTGCCGCCATTTGCGAGTGAAGTATTGGCAACCCTGGAAAAAAAGCAATTTGACAGCTAACAGTATAGGGTTATTAAAAATGGAGCGTTACACGAGAGAACAACGTGTCTTCATTATTAAAGAATATTTCAAAAATAGTGAAAGCTTGGCGGCTGCAGTTCGAAAATTTCATACAAAATATGGTCGGAATAGTGTTTTAACTTCGTCAACTGTGAAGAGATTAATTGAAAAATTCATGGAGACTGGATCCGTTGGAGACACCAAACACACTGGTCGTCCAAAAACAAGCCGTTCAAATGTGAATGTCGAAGCAGTGCGTGAGAGTGTTGCTGACAATCCAGGAACCTCAATTCGACGTCGTGGACAAGAATTGCAAATTTCAAGAACCTCTCTACAGCGTATACTCACCAAAGGTCTGTGTCTTCATGCTTACAAAATTCAATTAACACAACAATTGAAGCCTAATGACCATGGACAGAGAAGAGAGTTCGTTGAATGGATTATTGAACATCAACAAATGGACCCTGATTTTTCGAGCAAAATCATCCTAAGCGATGAAGCACATTTTCATCTTGATGGCTTTGTCAATCGCCAAAATTGCCGCATTTGGGGTTCGGAGAACCCACATGTGACTGTCGAAAAACAAATGCATCCACAACGCGTGACTGTATGGTGTGGATTTTGGGCTGGAGGCATAATTGGGCCATATTTTTTTGAAAATGATGCTGGTTAAGCAGTGACTGTTACTGGTGCTCGATATCGCGACATGATTACACAGTTCTTTCTGCCAAAATTGGATGATATTGATGTGTCCAATATGTGGTTTCAACAAGACGGTGCCACATGTCATATAGCCCGTGAAACAATTCAATTACTGCATGAGACATTTCCAGGTCGTGTACTCTCTCGTTTTGGTGATCAAAATTGGCCTCCTAGATCGTGTGATTTAACACCATTAGACTTCTTTTTATGGGGTTATTTGAAATCACAAGTCTATGTCAACAAGCCCACAACCACCCGTGCATTAAAGGAGGAGATTCAACGCTGCATCAACGAAATTCAGCCACATTTATGCAGAATGGTCATGGAAAATTTCAACAAAAGAGTGCGCATGTGCATGCAAAGCCGTGGAGGCCATTTGTCCGATGTGTTATTCCATACATAACCCTATCCTATGTACTTTACGAGTCAATAAAAATATAACTATCAAAAGACTAAAAACGGCGTTTTCTATTTAATTCAAATCTTGCGTTAATTTTGGGACACCCTTTACATATCGCTAACTATGACAATACTATAAAAAACAATATCAATCCCTTAATGAAACAGAGTGTACAATATTTCTTGTGATCCCATCTTTCCCCAATACAAACAAACTGGATGGTTTGCCCATTTAAGAGCACGCCACGAATAATTGTCCGTGTGGAAAATATGAAGTGCTCAAATCTAAGCCACAGGCAGGCATCGTTTGGCCTTGAGACTTATTAGTAGCCATTGCAAAAATGCCAATCTAATTTGAAATTGAAGGCGTTTGAATTGAATTGGCACATCTGTGGGTATAATAGGGATTCGCGTTAATAAAACATTTTCACCTCGGAATTTGCCATTTAGAATTATGGCTTCGAAAACATTTTTCATTAGTTTTTTATTAACTAATCGCGTGCCGTTGCACAACCTTGGTGGGTTAAAATTACGAAACAAAATTACCGGAGATCCAACCTTCAGTTGTAAATTATGAGGTGGCATGCCTGGTAAATCCAATGAGTTCAAAAACTCAGTTGGATTATTTACAGCTTCGGTAGCATCACAAACTGTATCAATAGATTTGTATGACACCAAGTCTCCTGGTAACAAATGTTGTATCTTGAGATTTAATTCGTTGACATCCACATTTTTTGCTGCTAAAATTGCACTTTCTGCCGGCCAATCATGATTTGTCTTTTTAGATCGGGAAATATCTGGTCAATGAGAGCATCTTGTGAATCACTAATCCTGCAGAAATCGACCGCTTATTTTATGCATCTAGTTTCATCTGTAGTAACTTTTGAGTCGCTTTTATCTAACAGTTGTTTTGAGAATGTTTCAGCGGATGGATCTTGAAGCATTTGAATACGCATATTTACGTCAGTTGTACTTTTTTAACATTATACGCCACAGTGGCGATGATTTTAAGCACGTGGAATGCGGAACAACGAGAAGTGTTTGTCTGAAATCACCTGAAAGGAGTAACAGAGTGCCGCCAAATAGTCTGTCGTTGTTTTTTTTATATCAAATTTCAATGTCCTGTTCAACGCCTCAAGCGAATGTTTGTGTGCCATAGTGCATTCACCCAGATGATAATTTTGGACTGTTTCAGCACTGTGGTCATGGATAATAGTTTTTTTGTATTGCACACCGCGTCTGGGTTATTTTGAATATTTAGTGGCAGTTTAAATACTGAATGAGCTGTTCTGCCTCCAGCCAACAAAGTTGCCGCAATCTCAGAAGATGCAACAGCCAATGCGATACCATTATTTGATCGTATTTTGGCAAAAATTAGCGAAATAAGGAATGTTTTGCCAGTTCCACCTGGTGCATCCGAAAAAAAGAATCCACCTTATCCTGCCGAAACTGCAAGCATAATGGTTATAAATGGTTCTTTGTTCTTTATAATTTGTGGGACATTGCGAGCAACAATCGCTGCCATTTCTACAATATTGTATTGTAGTTCATGATTCAATTCAGTGTTTATTAAATCAGATGCATTTCGATTTGGTGAATGCATACCGAAATGACTGAGTGGTAAGTTGTCAATCATAATGCAAAGATCCTCAATAGCAATCAATGCTTCATTGTACATAGCGTCACTGAATATTATTGTAAGACCGTTGCACCGTGTACGTTGGTTTGATGCAATTAAACCATACCACTTAGGAATATAAAAATAGATAAAAACCTATTCTCATATCTACCGAATGTATATGCAAAATTTCATTGAAATTGGTTAAGCCGTTTCGGAGGAGTATGGCACCTAACACTGTGACAGGAGAATTTTATATGTTAGATTATAAAGGTTAAGAGTTTGTTTGTTGCTTGTTTGTTTGTTTGTTTGTTTGAACGCGCTAATCTCTGAAACTACTGCTCTGATTTTTTTTTTGTCAGTGTCAGATAGATCATTTATTTAGGAAGGCTAAAGGCACAGATAAGAAACTATGTATAGTTTCTTATCTGTGCTAAAGGCTTTATAACACTAATGCAAGCGGAGCACCAATAATAAATGTTTCAAAATCGGGAATTTGTTTGCCTTTTAAGAGCTTCGACTGTGTGCTCTGCAGAAACAGTTAAAGTTTTGCTAAAATAATGTATGACCGAATTGTTCGCATTTAATAGTGCTAAAAAAATCCACAGCAGAAGATGTCTAGCTTTTAAAATTGACTCACTATAACCTTTTGAATGTTTATCAAATTTGGTCTAAGATAAAGCATACGAGTTATGCCGTGGGGTGCATCAAGTGTGTTTTATATGAATTTAACAAACGAAGAAATTATTTGCAAAAAAACCGGTACAGTGAATTTGCACCTAAGCACATACATACCTTATCTTCCACACAGCCACAAAGAAAAGAGTGCAAAGGTCATGAAGTTTTATTATTATTTTCGACACATCATGTTGCTTACTTAAAAAAAACAGAGTTTTCCTGAAATACTGGCTATTTATAAGGTTTAAATTTTTATTAACAGACACACATTGTTATAATACAGTTTGTTAATCAATTTAAAGCTTTCTCATAAACTATTTTTTTTGTGTTGTTTTGTGGTGCGTTAATAAACAAAGAAGACGGTTTTCCGACGCGCGAACACGCGAAGTATAATTGTCCATGCGCGAAACAGGGAAACTCCAAGTTGATTCCACAAACTTCTAAAGACTGTCCTTGCGATTTATTTATTGTCATCGCAATGGCCAGACGTACTGGAAATTGTAAGCGTTTAAAATCGAATGGTAAATCCGTTGGAATCATCGGTATTCGTGGGAGCCACTGATCCTACTTTTAACTGCAAATTTTGAGGTGGTAATCCAGGCAATTCCAGTAAATTTAAAAACTCCGTGGGATAGTTGACTACGTCTCATCCTGGTTCATAAAGGTGTCGACTAATTTGAAGGAAACCAACTTTCCTGGAAGAAAATTCTGAATGGTCGCATTGAGATCCTCGACATCTTTATTTTTCGCTGCCAATATTGCTCGTTCACCCAGCCAATTATGGTTATTGAACTTTTGCGCAATATCTGGGAAAACACGCTGAACAAGCTCCCCATTTGAATCTGTGATGTGAAAGAAATCTGTGGGTTATGTGATGAATCTGGTCGAGGTGTCCATTGCAGCTTTATTATTTTCAATATCTAACAACTGCTTCGCAAACACATTTGCAGTTTCATCATGTTGCAAAAATACTCGCATGTTAGTTGTTAATTGGAGTGTCTTTACGTACTGCCACAAATTCGATGATTTTAGGCATGCATTTAGTTCATCAGCAACAGTTGATCGGGGAATAACTGGAGAAGTCTGACGAAAATCACCTGACAACAGAATCATGGCCCCACCAAAAATATTTAGGTTGTCACGAAGATCTTTCAATGTTCTGTCCAGCGCCTCCAGTGACCTCTTATGGGCCATTGTGCATTCATCCCAAACAATTAATTTGCATACCTGTAGGATCTTGGCCATTGCGCTATTTTTGGCGATGTTGCAAATTGATGTTTCGGTGATGACAAATATTATGGTTGTGTTCAGAAACTTATTTTGTGACAAAACTTAAGATTTATCAAACTTAAAAAAATAATCTGATAAAGTTACAACTGAAGTTAGCTAAAATTAAGTTTCGCGAAGCTGACCAAATTAATTGGAAATCAGTACTACTAATAGTTTATTACATTTTTTGTTGCGTTCGCGATTCACTTTTGTTTATTTTCGGAACGCGACATTAGATCCTCCAAAGCGCACGCCAAGACTATTTTCATAGATATGATTGAATTTGAACTTTATGCAGCGGTAATAAATTGCAAATTGACTCTTTGACGTTAGGAACACAACTTAATTGCTTAGACAACAGTGAGTGGTTATAATTTAATATGAACTTTATTGAATAGCAATAAAGTTCAAATTGACTCTAGAAAACGTTTGTATGGGAAATAGAAAAGGGCTGTTTTTAGGGTTTTCCCGGAAATTATTCGATTTTTTCTCGCCTTTTAAACCTTCGCTAGACATCTACGAACATTTCAAGACTAAGATAAGATAAATCCGTTCAGCCGTTCTCGAGTTTTAGTGAGACTAACGAACAGCAATTCATTTTTATGCATATATACTAGCTGACCCGGCAGTCTTCGTACTGCCCCAATCGATAATTAAAAGACCTAAACTTTTGTTTAAATTAATTTCAAAACAAACAAAACGTATTGAATTAAAAAAGCAAATTTTAAAATGAAGCATGAAGTTTTATTATTATTTTCGACACATCATGTTGCTTACTTAAAAAAAAAACAGATTTTTCCTGAAATACTGGCTATTTATAGGGTTTAAATTTGTATTAACAGGCACACACTGTTATGATACAGTTTGTTAATTAATTTAAAGCTTTCTCATAAACTATATTTTTTGTTTTTTTTTTTTTGTGGTGCGTAAATAAACAAAGAAGACGGTTTTCCGACGCGCGAACACGCGACGTATAATTGTCCATGCGCGAAACAGGGAAACTCCAAGTTGATTCCGCAAACCTCTAAAGACTGTCCTTGTGATTTATTTATTTATCGCAAAGGCCAGACGTACTGGAAATTGTAAGCGTTTAAAATCGAATGGTAAATCCGTTGGAATCATCGGTATTCGCGGGATCAACACATCCTCTCCTTTGTATCTTCCTTTTATGATTGTTGCTTCAATGACGTTATTCATCAGCTTTTTCACAGCCAGTCTTGTTCCATTGCATAGTCGAGGTTGATTAATGTTACGCAGCATGATGACAACTGATCCTACTTTTAACTGCAAATTGTGAAGTGGTAATGCAGGCAATTCCAGTGAATTTAAAAACTCCGTGGGATAGTTGACTACGTCATCCTGGTTCATAACGATGTCGACTGATTTGAAGGAAACCAACTGTCCTGGAAGAAAATTCTGAATGGTCTCATTGAGATCCTCGACATCTTTATTTTTCGCTGCCAATATTGCTCGTTCACCCAGCCAAATATGGTTATTGAACTTTTGATGTGACAGAAATCTATGGGTAATGTGATAAGGTCGAGGTGTCCATTGGAACTTTATTATTTCCAATATCTTACAACTGCTTCGCAAACACATTTGCAGTTTCATCATGTTGCAAAAATACTCGCATGTTAGTTGTTAATTGGAGTGTCTTTATGTACTGCCACTAATTCGATGATTTTAGGCATGCATTTAGTTCATCAGCAACAGTTGATCGGGGAATAACCGGAAGAGTCTGACGAAAATCACCTGACAACCCAAAAGCAATAATATTAAGAACGTTTTTCCGGTTCCTCCGGGAGCATCAAGGAAATAAATTCCACCAGATCCACTGTTCACAGCTTCTATCAAAGTGTCGTACGCAATTCTTTCAAGACTAAGATAAGATAAATCCGTTCAGCCGTTTTCGATTTTTAGTGAGACTAACGAACAGCAATTCATTTTTATATACATATTATGTCGTATCCAATGTAAAACATTCCAAAATCAACAACTACTAATAAATTCAAAATTAATTAAAAAAACATTGTCCAGCGGACAAAATTGTAATTCTAAACCATTCTCAGATCCCCTTGAACACACACAAAAAATTTCATCAAAATCGGTCCAGTCGTTTAAGAGAAGTTCAGTGACATACACACTCACAGAAGAATTATATATATTAAGATAGATTGTGATCACTTTTAAAATAAGACGGTCAAAAAACTTTTCTAGCAAAATTCCGGCTGTGCCGTTACTAGTGTGTCACGTAACACCAATACGTCCTTTTAAAAATAAAAACCATCCACATGAATATCTTTAAATTCCTTCCAAAAATATCATTGACAAGTTGCACAAGCCTCATTTTCGAATAAGTAGGGTCCAACCACACACTTTCCAAAAAACCTCACCAATCAGTGCCACGTTAAGGATAGTAGAGGCTTTTCAATATTTATTCTTGGAATTTACGAGCCAAAAATTAAACAATTCGGTTTAATAACGTATTATCATTGAACATGATTTTTCAAAGAAAATCCGGATTATTGCAATGCATTTCAAATACCAAAACGGAGAAGATACGACAGTGCTGGTAATCTTGTGATTGATTTGTTACGCTTTCTTTACGTTCCAAGTTTTGGGGCGATCTGGCTTATTTTTTGTTTAATGGTTGCGTTTGGGCAATACAATTTAAAATGTCATAGTGCTCAAAATTAACAAAAATTTTGTCAGAATGCCCAAATGTTGAAACACCTGACATTTTTTGGGCGATTTGTCCATTAGTAATTTGGGCGTTATGATATTTTAAAATTGATTAGGACAATATGACATTGATTTTGGGCTATGTTGCATTTTCTTCTTTCGGGCCATATGACATTTTTTATATTTTATTGCACAATAAGACCGATCGCTTCTTTTTATTTGAAATATCATAAAACCTAAATCTAACAACAACAAATGTTAATAAAATTGTTTTGAGAGCTATGATACTTTTAATCTGGGTGACATGGTTTTCAGCGAAAAAGCCCTAAGCCCGTAATGTCGTTTGTGGAATGACTTGTTCCAAATATCTTCAAGTATCGAAAAACCTGTCTTTGCAATATTCTCAACTGTTCTTGTTCCTTAGTAATGCGAACACAATAGATCTCTTATTTTTCACATCATTATCTTGTCTTTGTTGTTGCACCCGTGACGTGATGGTTAGTGCGTTGGACTTTTATGCCAGAAGTCTTGGGTTCAACCCCTGCCTGTGTTATCTAAAGTTTTTTTCTCAAGGGTACTGCCTCTTGCGGGGAATTGACAAATTCTCCAAGAGTAATTCTTGTCATGAAAAGTGCTTTCAAAAATTAGCCGTTCGGATTCGGCTTAAAAACTGTAGGTCCCCTCTATCCCTGATAACATTATTCGCACACAGCAATGGTTGAGAGTTGTAAGTCGCTAGGCCCTAGTTCTCGACAGACTTGCTCTACCTTATTTATTAACTTCCCATAGGAAGTTATTGTAATGGGTCCGATTTTTCAAATTAAAAATTTTGACATTTCTCGACGTTTCAAGGTCCCTAGAGTCGAAATAAAAGATTTTTAGAAAGATGTCTGTGCGTGCGTGTGTACGTACGTTCGTACGTCTGTACGTCCGTATGTCCTCAAGAACCAGAAGAGATATCGACTTCAAATAAAGATGGCAGAAAGATGCAGAAAGGGCTCTCAAGAAAATTGCGTGGGTGCTTTTTTTACCAAAGCAGTTAAAAAAAAAAGTGACAATTTTGGTTAAACCTAAATATCTCATGAACCAATGACGCTAGAGACGTGATACAAAACAATTATATTTTTGGAAAAAATCCAATTAACGGTTTTTTTTATAAATCAAAAAAACTAAAAAAAAATTTGTGAACTCGAAAATTTTACGACTAAAATACGATTTCATCTCCAAAACAATTTTGTGCAACGAAGAATAATGTTTTTGACATCTGATAAAATTTTGATAAGAATCTAATTGACAGTTTTTTTTATAAAAAATAAAAACCTAAAAAAAAAACATTACTAAAAGTTGGTAAAAATTGAATTTGGACTCAAATATCTTTTCAAAACTTTGAGATATTGGCTTTAAACTACTTTAACCTTTCAAAAAGTATTGTTGTCAACATTCAGTAAAATTTTGAAAAAAATCTAATTGACAGTTTATTACAAAAATTTAAAAACCGAAAAAAAAATTAACAAAAGTTGTTAAAAATTGATTTTCGACTCAAATATTTTTACAAAAACTTGAGATAACGGCTTCTAACTAATTTCAACTTATAAGAAATATTGTTTTCAACATTAAGCCTAGTACGCTGCTGATGCGAAACGAAATTTCCCATACAAAAATGACATGACGAAATCATAAACGAAAAATTTCGCTGTGCTTTTCGTTTTTCAGTACGCTGCTGAACGACGAAATGTGTCATTTTAGTGGATAGCTGTACTAGATTTCGTAGTACAATTCTCCACTCTTTTCGTTCTCAACTTAATTGCCCGGTACATTAATTGCTTGCGAAATTTTGACGTTTTATTTATTTATTGAAAAATTTTTCGAATATTTTCGTTTATGATTTCGTCATGTCATTTTTGTATGGGAATTTTCGTTTCGCATCAGCAGCGTACTAGGCTTAAAATTGAACTTCAACTTCCAGACAGAACTCTCCACAAATATTTTTCCGCTGTGGTTTTCGTTTTAATTTCGCTCTGCACTTGGAGACTGCCGAAAAATTTCGTTTCGCATCAGCAGCGTACTAGGCTTTAAGAAAAATGTTGAGAAAAATCGAATTGACAGTTTTTTTACAAAAAATAAAAACCTAAAAAAAAAATTTATAAAAGTTGGTAAGAATTGTTTTTCGACGTAAATATCTTTTTAAAAATTTGAGACATTGGCTTCAAACTAATTTTGTCTTATAAGAAATATTATTTTCAAAATTCCATAAAATTTTGAGAAAAATCGACAATACAACAACAATACTAAAACTTGTAAAAATTTACTTTAGACTCAAATAGCTTTTCAAAAATTAAAAATATTGGCTTCAAACTTATTTTATTTCACAGAAAATATTGTTTTCGCTTCAGTAATTTTTTTATATCAACAATCCGTTTTTTTTTTATAAAAAAAAAATCTACAAAAACTAGTACGCAAATTTGGTAACAAACTTTTAAGCAAGACAAATCGACAGACGGGATGGGTAGTTATCAGTGTGGGTCGCATCCCAGCCTTTTTTTTATTTACAATTTGTCCTTGTTAAATTTGTCCACCAGCTTTACTTAGGTGTTTCACTACGATTCAAAAGTGCTTTGGTTTGTCGATCTTTAAATGCAAAATATTTACCATTTTTGTAGTGATTTTAAGCAATTCTAATGCGTTGTTAACGCGCGTATCGTTTTATTTTTAGTAATGGTGTCTTTTTAACTTGTCAAGTAAGAAAACGACAGCTTTAAAAGTGATGGCGGGCTTTTCAAAAATGAAACCTCTTATTGGAAAGCCTTTATGAAAAATTCTTTATTCTGTAAAAATAGAAACAAAAATGCTTTATTTTATTGAAAACAGATATGAGAAAAGCTAACAACTTTTAAATAGAAAAAATCGAATTACCAATTTGGGATTTTCTTAACTTTGACAACAATTCACAAATGGCGAAAAAAGGGTGGCAGATTTAAATCTTACTTCAATATTTGAGACACTCCAATCCCAGAATCAGAAATTAAATTCTCTATCTTTTGAACATGTAAATTACTGGACAAAAGCCTTGAGCTTTGCGGTCATTTTCTATATACTTGAAGATCCATTTGACTATATTCACCTAAATTTTGTAAAAGATTTTAGGTAAATAGCCCCAAAATGTAAGCAAATATGCACAAACAAGAAACCCTGCTTTCCATACTACTTTAACGTCAATGCTGCAGGATTTCTAAATAGCCCAAAAGCCATTCTCTAATTACAATACCTTATCAAAACACTGATTTCTGAGATTTGGAAAAACAAACAAATTTAACTTAGCTGCTGGCATGTTTTGCTAGGAGTAACTTTGCATGCAAATAAGAATGTTTAATGTTGATACTTCATTTTCAAAAACGCATTCAAATTGAAATAGAATACCAAATTAAAATTAAGGACGACAAAGACAAAAACGAATGAGTATTATTTTGTTGGCTTAAAGAAAAAGAAAACAAAATTTAAAGTTGAAGATTACATTTTTCCATGACCTTTTGAAATTTACGATAAATCCTTGTCTTTCACGTGTCCTTAAAGAAAAATCTAAGCTCATAAATGATAAGATCTGGGACTTCGTAGTTGCAAAATGTTCACCATTTTTGTAGTGAACTTTATCAATTTCGATTTATAGTTAAATCAAGTACCAATCCATTTTTAGTAATGGCGTATTTGTTTACCTGTTAAATGTCAAGAGGTGACAGCTTCAAAAGTGACAGCCACTAAAAAAAGCGGACAAAATGACTGCGTTCAATCTCGTGTTGGGTAGGGTATCTTGGATAGGTGGATTTTTAGATACTCGTACCTTGTTGAACGAGTTGGATAGCTGTATTGAGATAGCTGTCAAAAAATAAAAACAACTTTCAGCTGTTCATAAAAAGCAGAGAAACATTTAAGCTTCGAAGTTAAAATTGTTGTAAGATAAAACATTTAATGGATAATTCAACTGATTCGTCGGACGATGATGAATTGATAGGTGCGTAACGATTTAATAAATAAGAGATAACCTTAATCTTTAATCTATGTTAAATTACCTCTTAGCTCAATTGGAATTCTATACGATTAATAATTTACTTGCGAAATCTCCGGTTTTAAACGATTTATGTATGTACGTTTAACAGAAAACTATCCTAACAGAAACGTACCTAGATACATATATGTAGTTTGGAAGAATTTCGAGTTGAATTTTTGAGTTGGTTTGTTCACAGTAGATAAAGTTTTAGCTTAATGGTAGGAGCTATGCAAGAACTTTTGTTGCATGATATATCTGTTTGGTTATCCAACGCTTCTTTACAAACCATTCAAGAGGCACCATCAACTAGAATAGCCAATAAATAATGTGAACAAACTGGGCTTGATATCTATAATGAATTGCTTATTAACGATTTCAAATTATTAGGATCTCTTGTACAAAGTGCAGCAAAATAAAAGAATTTTTAACTTGGAGAAAAAACTGTTGTTTTTTGTTTGGATCTTGAGTAAGCAAGAAAGTTTCTTATCAGCTGGAGACAGGTTCAATTTAGCTAAGAGTTCTGCTCATTTTGCATTCTCCAAGTGGTATGTTCATTGCTCGAAGAGTATATTAAATGGCCAACTATTCAACATTACAACAATATTTCTCAAGTAAAATGCCATCATCAATATCACTTAATCAAATTGTTAAGTCTGAAGATATTATTTTCCAAAATAGGCATAGGTTGCCATATAAAAATAAAACAACCTTTACGAAACCCTATTGATAATTATAACTGAAAAAATACTCACTCCATTATTTTGCAAGGTAAGGTTCTATTAATTTCCTTCCCTATCCGCTTGTCAATAGCCTAAGAGCCCGTTCACACGATGACAAATCGGTGGTTTTGCCGTATCGGCGATTTTGCCGTATAAGCCAGTGGCAATATAATTTAAATGAGTATATTCAGACGATACGGCATTTAACCGTATACGGTAAAATCACCGATTCGGTCGATTTTGTCATTCGGTTTTGTCACTGCAAATCGTTTTCGGTCGTTAGGCAAAAAAACCGATTCGGTTTATAGTGGCAATGTATTTATATACAGTGCGTTCAGACGACTCGGTATTTTGACCGAAAGTGCGTCATTTTTCGTCTGGGCTACTGTGGAATAATGTATTGCTAGTATATAGTCGTTTTTGTGTTTTACACCGAGTACGGTGTAGGGTTGAGTACGGTGTACGGTTAAATTACCGTACCGTCTGAACACTTTAACCGAAAGACACCGAATCGAGAAAATATCCGATACGGCGAAAATACCGAATCGTGTGAACGGGCAGTAACATAGCGAGGTTTTTGGCAATTTTTTTTTAAGTTACATGTTTGAAAAATGCGCTATAATTTCCATTTTCCGTTTTTTGAAGGTGTTTGTGATGACCGTTGTTGTTTCACCGATGTTCACATTGGAACCCCAGGGAGACAACACGACGCAAGAGTTTTTCTAAACAGTCCCCTTTATCATCAGATGAATGAAATTATATTTGGGGAATATCATTATCATTTACTAGGCGATGCAGCTTATCCTCTAAAAAATAATTTGGTTACACCATTTCGTGACAATGGACACTAAACACCGAGACAAGTCCATTTCAATACTCGTCTCAGTAGTGCTCGGATACCTAACCATTGAAAGAACATTTGGTTTATTGAAAGCACGATTTCGCCGTCTAAAATATTTAGATGTTGCGGAGCCATTGATGGCAAATAAAATAATTGCGTCGTGTTGTATTTTGCAAAATCATATACAAACCCATAGTCCGGATGATATGCACGATGTTGTGCTTGATATATCAGAAAGCGATGAATTCGAAAATATTATCATCGAAAATGATAGAGCGGTTCCATCCAATACAAACGAAAAGAGGAATTATTTGTTAACTCTTTTTTAAGTACTACATATATTTAATGCTGAGATACAAAATAAATTACATCCATTTGATAAAAAAACGATATCAATAAATAAAAAACAAAATTATCACTTCATTAACTTAACTTAACCTAAGAAAAAAAAACAATATGTATTACTTAATTGCTTACTTAACTTACACTATTTAAATTAATAAAAAAACTTCTTTACTTTATTCATAAAACAAACAAAAATCAGGCAGTTTGTTTTGTCAGTCTTCTGAAAAATTTAACGTTAGAGACTTTTAATTAACTCTAGTATTGCGAATTTAAAGAAAAACTTACTGTCAGCTTTATTGCTTATATTTATCTTTTTTAAGCTTTCGGAGTTCCTGCAACTCAGCAAGTATATGTACCTTCGGCTAATTTTAATTTTTTTCTTTGATGTCGAGAATTTTTTTTTTTAAATCAGACATTCCACTGGTTCTTTTTCTTGAATGTAGACTAGGGCTCTCAACCGAAGATGAATTCGAGGACAAACTCGGATAGACCCCAGAGGATGGCACAAGGGAACTTATTGTTTCGGTGTCACTAAATTGTGCCTCGTTGAGGTAAATTTCAGCCATCATCTCAAAGTATGGCCAATTCATTCGCCCTCGACCAGTCGACGTTTTCTTGTTGTTGTCTATGATAATGTTGTAGCGCTTTTTCATATTTTTTTAATTTTATCTCCAATTGCTTCTCATCAAAAATTAACTCGTGTTCTTTAAGAACTTTTGCAATTTCTTGAAAAATTGTTCTTCGCCGAGTTTTTGGGTCTCGGAGCTTGTCCTTTCTTTTTCTGCACTCCTCCAAGAAAGAAGAGCAGAATGGATTTATGTATGTTCCCAACCTTAAAAAAAGGGAATAGAGTGGTTCTTCTTTGGGGTTTTGAATCATCTGAAAAAATAACTTACCTTTCCTTTCAGCGACCTTATTTGCTTGTAGCTCCACAAGCTGTCCGCCTCTGTCTGCTTTTATACATAAAAACAAAAAAGTTAGATTTATTTATTTCCACAAGATTAATATACATATATTTATCTGTATTTTGTTCTACCTCTGGAACAGGATGAGGTTCTTCAACTTCAGAATGCTGGACACTAGACTGGAGGTAAGACCTAGCAAATTGGTCATCTACAAAACGAGAACAAAATAAGTCAATTTTGAAGTTTAAAAAAAATAGATCACAATTACCTTCTAAAATTCGGAGGCAAATAGCTTCTTCATCGTCTATTACGTACAGAACATCCTCAAACACAACTTTAACTAACATTTTGTATCTTTTTTGTTTACCAACAAATACAAAAAGCTGAAATCAATTTTCAAGTTTTTTTGAAATTCAACCATGTTTTGAATCAGCTGTTCTGTCAGATACCTACATACCCTAGAAATTCTTAGATACCTTTGGATTCCTTTTTTGACATATCAGCTGTTTTTGATCAGCTTTTATTTCACACGCAAAACACTAACAAAAAGGTATCCGGATGCCCTATCTGTCTGAGATTGAACGCAGCCAATGAACTTCTATAAGTCCCCTATTACAAGTTGAATCGTGCCAATAAAAATTCATGCATTGAGTTAAAATTCAAACTCTTAACAAAATCTAAATATTTTTTGTCTCTGGTTAAGTAACAATGCACAATGCTTTTTGAACTTAACTAAATAAGTGCTCTTTTGTGCATCTTAAACGTCATATTTTTAAGTGCTCGAAATTCCTTATTTTTTCAATATTTTCTATAATAATGTTTGTATATGTTTTATTACTATTTTTAAAAACCAAATCCTTTTTTTCAGTGTCCTTAATCGAAGTCCCGAACGACTAATAAAAGAAATTATCCTCGTCGATGACTTTAGTGACCATCGTAAGTTAACTACAAAAGCTTTTCCCTCACCCTATAAAAATCCTCATTAAAAACTTTCTTATTCATTTACCATTTCAGCTGAAGATGGTAACGAACTAGCCAAAATCGACAAGGTGCGAATAATCCGTAACGAAAAACGCGAAGGTCTCGTCCGTTCACGAGTTCGTGGTGCTGATGCGGCTGTAGCTGATGTCCTTACATTCCTCGACAGTCATGTCGAGTGCAATGAGAATTGGTTGGAACCACTGTTGGAGAGAGTGGCTGAAGATCCAACACGTGTCGTATGTCCAGTCATCGATGTCATCAGCATGGACAATTTCCAATATATTGGTGCTTCGGCAGATTTGCGTGGAGGTTTTGACTGGAATCTCATATTCAAATGGGAGTACTTGAGTGCATCGGAAAGAGCCCAACGCCAACACGACCCAACTTCGGCCATTCGAACGCCCATGATTGCTGGCGGTCTGTTTGTCATCAACAAGTCCTATTTCAATAGCTTGGGCAAATACGACATGAAAATGGACGTCTGGGGTGGTGAGAATCTTGAGATCTCGTTCAGAGTGTGGCAGTGTGGAGGCAGTTTGGAAATCATCCCATGCAGCAGGGTTGGTCATGTGTTCCGCAAACGACATCCGTACACATTCCCCGGAGGAAGTGGCAATGTATTTGCTCGAAATACCCGACGGGCTGCAGAGGTCTGGATGGATGACTATAAGCAGTACTACTACGCTGCGGTTCCACTGGCCAAGAATATTCCCTTCGGCAAGTAAGTGCAAACATGATGCGGGAGTAATTTGAAACTTTGTCGAAAACTTTCTCTCTCTCTCTCTCTCTCTATCTCCTTTCAACAGCATTGCTGACCGACTGGCTCTCAAGGAAAAACTCCATTGCAAACCTTTTAAGTGGTACTTGGAACACGTATACCCCGATCTGCAGGTTCCAGACTCACAGCAATATGGTCAACTGCGACAAGGTCCTTACTGTTTGGACACCTTGGGTCACCTGATGGACGGCACCGTAGGTAAGTCTTGACACTGGCACGGCACGGCAAGATGTGCGACATAATGACACATGACATTTTCTCTCAAAGTGACACTGACAGGACATACTATATACACCTTTAGTTAATTAAACTTTGTTCCTAATTATTGTTCACACATCTCTTAATACATACACGTGTGCATCTTCTCATCCCCTTTAGGTATCTATCAGTGTCACAACACAGGTGGCAATCAAGAGTGGACACTCACGAAGCGGGGTCAAATCAAACATCACGACCTCTGTCTGACACTGGTTAACTTTGCCCGAGGCTCCCAGGTGGTAATGAAGCTTTGCGATGAGTCCGAGAACCAAATATGGACTATGCGTGACGGCGGCTTCATCAAGCACTCCAAAATGAACATCTGCCTGGATACGCGAGATGTGCATGACATGGATGGCATATCTGCAGAACGCTGCAATTCCGCGCTCGACACACAACGATGGGCGTTTGTGACGAAATTAGCGTGAGTCAAGGGGTAAACAAGAAAATAAAATTCATTTTTTGTTTCTCTTCTCGTTTGATGATAATGATGATGATGATGATGATGAAGTCCTTTCCGCCCATCACAAAAAGGATCTCGGAAGGGTGGTGAAAAGTTTTATCCAATAAGACAAACAACAAAAATCCTTCGAGATGAGATTGGAAATGAAATTAAATGGGAAAAAATGTGTGTGCTTGATGCGGGTGTTCGGTGGCAGTGGTAATGGTGACATCTGATCTAGGAGGATGTCCTCTGAAGGCCTGTGTAGTGTGTGTGTGTGTGTTTTGTGTCCTGGATTTTTCTTTTTCTCTTTTTTGTTAATGTGTTTGCTCTTTTGTTTTTGTTTTTTTTTTGTTTTTATCTATTTAATTGAATACGGTAGAATATTGAATTTCCATAATTTTTCTTTCTGGGTGGTTTTTATTAATATAAAAACATGCAACATCAGGTTGTTATTATTAAATTTTTTGGAGGAGAAAGTTTTTATTTTTCCATTATTTTTGTATACCCTGATTTATGTATTTGCAAGGATATTTTTGTTTTCTTTGTAAATTAAAAGAGAAAGTTTGTGAAACTTTCTTTTTTGTTTTTATTTTTCTTTTTTTTTTTGTTAAAAATGCATTGTGACTTAAAACTTGTTATAAATTATACAACTATTGATTTTTTTTTAAACTATTAGCGTTGAAGAACTTTAAGTTATTTAATAGAGTTTTGTTTGTTTCTTTTAGTTTGACCAGAAGTGAGAATTTATTGTGAGAATTGTTAATTTGGAATGGCTTTGAGCTTATTTGAAGATATAGTTATAAATGAGTCCGCAATGTATGTACTTATTTGAGAATAAATTATTTAAATACAAAAAAAATATATTTAAAAAATAATTAAATTAAATAAACTTGTAAATATGTAGTAAATGTTAATTGTATAAAATGATTTTTTTTTTAATAAACTTTAAAACAAGAAAAGTGAACAGAGGAATTTAGGGGTAAGCTTTAAATTTTGAATTTTATGTGAAACAAAATTTAATACAAGAAAAGTTTGTTTAAAGTTATGCTGACGGGTTGCTCGAAATAATAAGAAAACTTGGTAGGAATTTAATTGAATACTGAACATTTTAACAGTCGATATTTTTTTTAAAACCAATCCTCGAAAACCTAAGCCCAAAATCTCGAACTACACAAATCTCAAACTCCTGTCAGGTGTCAAATTATTTTCTAGATTTGCAAAAATCTCAGTTTTGACATAACGAACTACAAAAGTATCAAGAGACCAAAATTATATCTAAGCTGTCAGCTATCAAATTACATATTTTCTAGGATTGCAAATACTTAAACACACAAAAAATGATACAATTAATTTTATACAGTTTCTAACAATTGAAATGCGTTTATAGAAAGTTTGACTTAACAAATTATGGAATTACTTTCTTCAATGGCTTGAAGTAAGTTCATAAATTGTCAGCTGTCAAATTATTTTGTATTAACAGATATTTGATTTCAAAAACCAGTATCTAACGATTGAAGTGCGTTCATAGGTTTTACTTACAAATTTTTGACATAACGTTTGCGATGTGTAAAGTTTGTAAACTGTCAGCTGTCAAATTAGTTTCTAGGATTGTCAAGACTTAAATACTCAAATAATTAATTTGAACTTTATTGTTTGATTTGCAAATTTCTGACACAACATTTGGAATGAAAAGTTCGTAAACTGTCAGCTGTTAAATTATTTTCTAGGATTGTCAAGACTTAAATAAGCAAATAATTAATTTTTATAAAAAACAAATTCTAACGAAAATAATGCGTACATAGTTTCAATAACAAATTTTTGACATAAGGTTTGGGATTGAAAGTTCATAAATTATCAACTGTCAAATTACGTTCTAGGGTTGTCAAGACTTAAATACTAAAATAATTCATTTCATAAAACAGTTTCTTATGATTGAAGTGTTTGATTGAACTTTATTGTTTGATTTGAAAATTTTTGACACAACATTGAGATTAAAAAATCGTAAACTGTCAGCTGTCAAAAAACCAATAATTATTTAAAAAAAAACCACAGTTTTAAACGATTGCATTGCGTTCATAGTTCGATTAACAAATTTTGGATGCATCGTTTTGCAAAAAAGTTCGTAAGCTGATACATAGGTGTCGCTAATAGTATTAAATCCATAATATTTCTGTTAATCCCTTATCCTTAAAAGTTTCAAGTATTTTGAGTAAAATACGTACATTTGGTTTATATTCCTTTGCATTGCTTTTGACATTTTATGATATATATCTGCCTCCCTAGTTTTTCATATCAAAATAAAACCTATAATTGGAAAACCCTATCTATAAAATTATGGAAAATATCATTAATCATTTATAATGGACTGAAAATGTTGCATACAAAAAAGATGTAAAAGTAAGGCTTTTCAAAATGTAACAACTTTTATTTGCTGACCCCTAAATTCCACTTGAAGAACTAATTTATCATAATTTGCTGTCATTACTTAAACTATACAAAATCAATCGCAACTTTGTACTTATACTTACATACATAAATATGTTATTATTATATCTGTCCAAAATAAATCCGAAAAAAAAGAAGCCCGAAATCAAAGCAAAACTTTAAGAAAAATTAAATCATTAAAAAGCTTACATCTTAACAAAAAAAAAACAAATAATTAAACATATACAATTCCAGAATATCTTTAAGAAAGCTAATTGTTAATTATATAGAATACAAAAATTTTAAAATAAATTTCAAAAACAAAATATATATATATATGTATCTAGTTAATGTAAACTTACATACCATACCTACAACATAATTCAGAAAGTAAAATATTAAAAAATAAATCATTTTCAATCATTAAACAAAAATATTTATCTATATATATAAATAAATGTATATCTTCGTATGTTTTAAAAATAAAAAAAAAGAAAAAGAACTAATTAAAATAAATGTTATTTAAAAAACATACACATACATATATATTACCTAAAATTTAAGGCTCTTGTTACTGAGATAAACAAAAAAATGCAATTTATTTTTTAATTTAATAATATTTAAAAATGTATAATTATGTAATTGTTTTATTTTTTTTTAAAGTTTATCACTTTTTTTAATTTTTTGCTTAACTATAAGTAGGTAAAAATATTTTGTATTCTATTTTAAAATATATACAATATTTATTATATTATATAATTTTTATTTTCTTAACTCAAACTATGTGTTCCTTGGTATAGAAAAAACAAAAAGAAGATTTATATAAACTACAGAATGTATGTAAATTTGTTAATTTTATGTAAAGAAAAAAAAACAAACAAACTTAGTTTTACTATATGTTTTTATTTTTATATCATTTAACAAACAACAGCAAGAAAAAAAACAGTTATAATTATATATAAATAAATGTACGTAAGAATAACTTTACAACAAAAATTAAAAAAAAACTGAATAATTTTTCTGTAAATTATACAAAATGAATAAAAAATATATTTACATTTTTTGGTAAATAAAATTGTTTTACTTATTTTTTTTTTTTCAAAATATTTTATCAAGCACTTGGAAAAAAAAGTAAGTAAGTTTCAAAAAAGAACCTGTGATGCGATCCATTAACACTGATAACTTCCAATCCGTGCCCGTTTGTCGACATATCAAAAAGTTTAAACAAATATTAATAACAACATTTTATTTAAGATACAAAAGTTTAAAGTCAATATTACACCAATTTTGCATGTGTTTGGTAAATTTTTATTTTTTATAAAACACAGACATCTCTCTAAGAATCTTTGATTTAGATTTTCTGGACCTTGAAAAGCTGAAAAATGTAAACATTTTCAATTCGACAAATTGGGCTGCTTAAAATAATATGCTTTAAGAAGTTAAAAATATTACAAAGGTCTTTTATGATAATTCCCTTAAATAAATTTTCATTTTTTTTGGAAATTATTTTTTGGGTACTTTCCCCTTTACTCATTTTTTAAAACACATGCATAAAAATTAAATTCCCCTTATATGTTTGTTTTTATTTGTGTACATACTCTTATTTCTTATGGAAGAAACCCCCGAATGCTTTAAATCATCTCAGAATGATAATCTTCATAGGCAAGACAAATTTTTGAAGATTTACAATCAACTTTTCGAAAGTATAAAAACTCACACCGAAATTGAAGTATCATCATAAGCTACATCAAGCTATCCTGAATAAGTCATTACAATTATTTGTCTTAAGTAAAATAAATTAAGCAATTAAATCAACATGAACGTAAAAGCTTTCATAATCGTAATTTTTGGACTTATTGCTGTCTTGACAATTGGCGCCGAAGCAACTTTTGGTAGACCCAGGCCGGCGAGTGGCAGACTTCCAAGTTCCAGTACAGGACGTTTTAATCCAAATCCAAGACGTCGTTTTTAAGAAAAAATCAGTATACAAAATTATGTTGTTATTTATTTATTTCAATCTTTGTATCTTATATTATCTTTGTATCTTATAAAATAAATTTTTTAATAAAATTAATGAAATGAAAATATTTTGTTTAAATAATTATAAATTTCAGTTTTCATTTTTTTTCTAAGTTGGTCACAGGAATAAAACCTGAAGTTTTATGATTAAAATCTAAAGAGTTTTAGAGGTTACCAAAAATCCTATTATTGGATTTCTATTGGATCATATCCAACGGTGTCAGTAAATGAAGGTGCAAATTGATCATGCTAAAATATTTACTTTAGTTATTTATTAATTCTATGTCTAGAGAAATGTAAATTAAAACCATTCAAACATCTGAAGAAGTTAAGAATTAATAATTGAAAGCGTTTACAATAACGCTTTATGTTAAAGCGTGTTTTTGAGCAGTAAAGAAAAAACAGTACAACTTCTACCACTTGTCTTAAATTGTATGTTTGTGAAATTTTATATATTGTAACGTGATACCAAACAAATATATTTTTGAAAAAAATTCCAATTAACGGTTTTTTTTATAAATCAAAAAAAGCTGAAAAAAAATATTTGTCCCCTCGAAAAAATTACGAACAAAAAATGATTTTATCTCCAAAATAATCTTGTGCAACGAAGAATAACGTTTTTGACATCTGGTACAATTTTGAGAAAAACCGAATTGACAATTTTATTTTTTTTAAATAAAAACCTTAGAAAAACATTACTCAAAGTTGGTAAAAATTGATTTTAGACTTAAATATCTGTTAAAAAAATTTGAGATACTGGCTTTAAACAAATTTTATCTCTTTTTGACTCAAATATCTTTTCAAGACTTTAGGATATTGGCTTAAAACTAATTTTATCTTATAAGAAATATTATTGTCAACATTCAATACAATTTTGAGAAAAATCGAATTGACAGTTTTCTTACAAAAAATAAAAACCTAAAAAAAAACAATACTAAAACCTGATAAAAATTGATCTTCGAGTCAAATATCTTTTCAAAAATTAAAAATATTGACTTCAAACTAATTTTATCTCACAGAAAATATTGTTTTCGACATTCAGTATTTTTTTTTTAAATCCTTAAACATTTTCAAAAATTTAGTGAAAGATTTTAGTCAAAAGCTTAAGATCTTTTTCCAGGGATAAGTCAACGAATAAACTTCTTTCTTTTTGCATTCAGAAACGCAAAAAGGTCTCAAAACTATGATTTGACTTGACTCTTTTTTTTTTTTCTGAACGCTTCTGTCATCACTTTGGTACAGTCCATTTAACATAACAGAGGTACCAATACACTTTTTTTTGATGAAAAATTGAATATTCGAATTTTCTCCTAAACGAACGGAAAGGTTTTTATTAAATTTTATCAAAATTTGTTTTTTACTTGGGTATTTTCTTTTCTCCGCAAGCTCTTATAATGTTTTAATATTATTTGATCAAAAATGTCATTGTTTTATTTTTGAATTTTTAAAAATAATTTTTTTTTTTAAATTCGATATCTCAAAAATGTGTAATCATTGTTTTACTAAAATCAAACGTGAAATGTATATTATTAGGTTCTAAATAACTGCACACTAAAAATGTTTAAAACTAGAATTGAAAAATTGTATATAAACAATTTTAATTAAAAAAAAACGCTTCAACGATTTTCGAAAAAAAAATAATTAGTAAATTAAGGTTTTTTGATGAACTAAATGGCATTTCAATTTTTGAAGACAAACTTCTATAAGTTCTATTTGTAAACAGAGTCTTTGGATACAGGAGCAGGAGTTCGTGCGATCTATTCGTGACTTTTGTTCTTATTCAAATTGCTAAAGTAAAAAAACACCCGCTCCTTTCTGCATGTTTTGATATTTGTATCTATATAAAACAGGATATATTTGAAGTCGATGTCTTTATTGGCTCTAAAGATATGGCAGACGAAAAAAGGTATTTTTTATTTAGAAATAAAAGTTCTAAAATTTTCAATTCGACAAATTGGGCCGATTACAATAAACTTGATGTTGGAAGTTAAAAATTACTTGACAACTGACGAAATGACCGCCAGTTAAAAAAAGTTTCGCCACCCAATGTTTTGTAAATTTTTAAAATTATAAGGAATGTATTATAATGGATTCAGGAATTAAATACGTTTTTTTTTGTTAATTCAAAGATCTACGATGTTATTTCAATTAATTAAATTTTCAGTGACTTTTTGGAAATTACTTGAATGTTTTTTCACCCTTTGTATTTCCCTAATTTATTTGCTTTTATATGTACCTTTATTTCTTATTAGAAAAACCCCCGAACAACGTGAAGAACATTATTGTATTTTACAAATCATCTCAGAATGCTTATCTTTTTAAAGTAAAATATAATCTTAACACAAGGTATACAATTGACTTTTCGCAAGTATAAAAACTCACATTGAATATGGAATTATCATCATTAGCCTAATCAAGCTATTCTGAATAAGTCGAAACAATTTCACTTAAGTAAAACAAATTAAACAATCAAATCAACATGAACGTAAAAGCTTTTGTCATCGTAATTTTTGGACTCATTGCTGTCTTGACAATTGGTACAGAAGCAACCTTTGGCAGACCCAGGCCGGCAAGTGGTAGACTTCCAAGTTCCAGTACAGGACGTTTTAATCCAAATCCAAGTCGTCGTTTCTAAGAAAAAACTTCTAAACAAAAATTATTTTGTTATTTATGTATTTTAATCTTTGTATCTTATAACTTATAACTTAAAATTTTTATCAAATAAAAGAAAAACCCCATTTTAAAATTATAAATTACAGTTGTTAGATGTATTTGGTTCAATCCCTGTCTGTGCTACCTAAAAGTTTTTCACAGGTACTGTCTCTTGCGAGGAATTGACAAATCCTGCAAGAGTAATTTTTCTGATGAAAAGTGCTTTCTCAACTTAGCCGTTCGATTCCAGCATACAAACTGTAGGTTCCCTTCATCCTAGAAATTGGTAGGAATGGTTGAGAGTGTTAAGTCGGCATTGGTTCTCTATGAGCTGTTGCGCCACCTAGTTTATTTAATATTTAGATAGAAAACCAAAAGTCTAAAAAACACTTGCTTCTTGAGACGTTTTTTTGGTCACTTTTTAAGCACAAAAAGTTTATTTACCGTCTGTTTTCTCGAAGATGTCAAAAGAATTGGCCACCTTTAGACTCTTTTTTATGGGGTCAATGTGAAACATAATATCTATGCAAATGTTACACAATCGATTTGAGACCTTAAAGATGGAACTCGTAAAATTATAGCGGAAATACGAGTATGTACATGTGACAAACTTCAGCTGTGACTTTTTTTCATCCGCTTACTGTCCACTTTACAATGAAATAAGCATCCATGGAGTTCTCTTATAAAAATGCTTGTTTTTTAAATGTAAAAATGGAACCTCTTATGTCAAGTCAACACAAATATCTGTGAATTTGTTTTCTCTAGAACTAACACTACAAGAATGTTACACTGAGGCGTATACATACTTTTATTCACATAAAAATGTATAGGAGCTACTGTCAACTTTGGTCTTATAATACGAAAAAAAAAACCCTAACTCGAATCTGATTAAAATATTAATTTCCAAGTCCGAACTTAATTGAGCTAATAGTTAAGGCTTGAGATTTAAGGTCAGGCGGACAGACGCTCGCCGAACCTACTTTTATCGACACTATACCAATGTAATGTCATATTCGACTAAAATATCGAATATGACATTACTTATAATTGATTGCATACTTTTCAAAACTTTTTGAATGGAAAATTGACTTTTTACAACAAAAACATCAGTTATCAGTGTCTTTTTTTATTTCAATTAAAGTAATTGTTACAAGGCCTTATTATACTTGTTTTTATTTCAGTTGAATCAGAAAGGTAAACTTCCTGCAGTCCAAAAAAATTAAATTGTATTTTTTAAACTCGATTCTAGTTTGGAGGCTTGGTTGAGGAGATAAGGCAATCGAAAGATAATTAGTGATGGGCTGGGTCGAAATTCTGTAATTTTACTTTTTGACTAATTTTTCCGAAACGAGAGCTCGTAGAACCTTTTGGTTTGCAGTTGTGGGTAGAGCATTTAAATACCTTTCTTTTGATGTGTATTTTGATTGGGTGGGAAATAGTTTTGGAAATACTACTTTTTTTCGGCAAGGGGTTAACCCACAATTTTCTCGAAAAACTGAAAAAAAAATCATTTTTGAGATTTATGCATGAATTGAAAGGCGGCGCGATGCTCTGTACTTTAGTGAAAATTGCATCTTCTTTGGAGGCTTGGTTGAGGAGATAAAGCAATCGAAAGATAATTTGTGATGGGCTGGGTCGAAATTCTGTAATTTTACTTTTTGACTAATTTTTCCGAAACGAGAGCTCGTAGAACCTTTTGGTTTGCAGTTGTGGGTAGAGCATTTAAATACCTTTCTTTTGATGTGTATTTTGATTGGGTGGGAAATAGTTTTGGAAATACTACTTTTTTTCGGCAAGGGGTTAACCCACAATTTTCTCGAAAAACTGAAAAAAAAATCATTTTTGAGATTTATGCATCAATTGAAAGGCGGCGCGATGCTCTGTACTTTAGTGAAAATTGCATCTTCTTTGGAGGCTTGGTTGAGGAGATAAAGCAATCGAAAGATAATTTGTGATGGGCTGGGTCGAAATTCTGTAATTTTACTTTTTGACTAATTTTTCCGAAACGAGAGCTCGTAGAACCTTTTGGTTTGCAGTTGTGGGTAGAGCATTTAAATACCTTTCTTTTGATGTGTATTTTGATTGGGTGGGAAATAGTTTTGAAAATACTACTTTTTTTCGGCAAGGGGTTAGCCCACAATTTTCTCGAAAAACTGAAAAAAAATCATTTTTGAGATTTATGCATCAATTGAAAGGCGGCGCGATGCTCTGTACTTTAGTGAAAACCGCATCTTGTTTGGAGGCTTGGTTGAGGAGATAAAGCAATCGAAAGATAATTTGTGATGGGCTGGGTCGAAATTCTGTAATTTTACTTTTTGACTAATTTTTCCGAAACGAGAGCTCGTAGAACCTTTTGGTTTGCAGTGTGGGTAGAGCATTTAAATACCTTTCTTTTGATGTGTATTTTGATTGGGTGGGAAATAGTTTTGAAAATACTACTTTTTTTCGGCAAGGGGTTAGCCCACAATTTTCTCGAAAAACTGAAAAAAAAAAATCATTTTTGAGATTTATGCATCAATTGAAAGGCGGCGCGATGCTCTGTACTTTAGTGAAAACCGCATCTTGTTTGGAGGCTTGGTTGAGGAGATAAAGCAATCGAAAGATAATTTGCGATGGGCTGGGTCGAAATTCTGTAATTTTACTTTTTGACTAATTTTTCCGAAACGAGAGCTCGTAGAACCTTTTGGTTTGCAGTTGTGGGTAGAGCATTTAAATACCTTTCTTTTGATGTGTATTTTGATTGGGTGGGAAATAGTTTTGAAAATACTACTTTTTTTCGGCAAGGGGTTAGCCCACAATTTTCTCGAAAAACTGAAAAAAAATCATTTTTGAGATTTATGCATTAATTGAAAGGCGGCGCGATGCTCTGTACTTTAGTGAAAACCGCATCTTGTTTGGAGGCTTGGTTGAGGAGATAAAGCAATCGAAAGATAATTTGTGATGGGCTGGGTCGAAATTCTGTAATTTTACTTTTTGACTAATTTTTCCGAAACGAGAGCTCGTAGAACCTTTTGGTTTGCAGTGTGGGTAGAGCATTTAAATACCTTTCTTTTGATGTGTATTTTGATTGGGTGGGAAATAGTTTTGAAAATACTACATTTTTTCGGCAAGGGGTTAGCCCACAATTTTCTCGAAAAACTGAAAAAAAAAATCATTTTTGAGATTTATGCATCAATTGAAAGGCGGCGCGATGCTCTGTACTTTAGTGAAAACCGCATCTTGTTTGGAGGCTTGGTTGAGGAGATAAAGCAATCGAAAGATAATTTGCGATGGGCTGGGTCGAAATTCTGTAATTTTACTTTTTGACTAATTTTTCCGAAACGAGAGCTTGTTGCGGGCCATATAAATTGATGTATATAAATATACCTATAGCCGGCGCGGCGGCGCGGCTGCTCGACGGCGACGACACCGTCCACCATTCCCACGATGAAGAATTGTTATTTGGCTGAGGGCCTAATCCATCCCGGTGGCTTATCAGGGTCATCGACAAAAGAAGTCGATAGACCTCCGATTTAATTATATTCTGAAAAGAAAAGATAAATTCAGTCAAGAAAATAATAAGAATAATATTACCAATGCAAAGTGATGAAGTTGTTTTGCCAGGATTCGATTGCTTTCGCATTCGAATCTTTACAACACAAATTCACCACTCTGCATAGCTATCACTTACCTTAATTATATGGAAAAGTATTGAGCAACACCTGAAAAAGAAATGAGAATAATAAAAATATCATTATTATTAATAGGAATCAGTTTAATTTAATAAATAATACTTACCAAAATAATTTCTGCTCCTCTATTCTCGTCCATGTTTGTTTTGATTGTGTTTTGACAATTACCACATAGGTATCCTATCTATTCGTTTCGTTCTGCGCATGCAATAGTAGCTTTGTCTTGTTTTCACCCAAGGGACAAGGGGGTAGACAAATTAATACTAGCGCATGCGCAGGAATGTATTATATAAAATTGTTCATCCACCGGATGAACTAAAATGAATTGCTTAAATGGTTTAAGTATAAGATAGATACAGGATGATATGAAAATTTATTTAAAATAAAATTTTACGAGATTAGAAAGATACGATAAAGATTAGAATAATTAGTTAAAATAAATAATAGGATAAGTTAGGAATTTAGAAAATAGATAGATATTAGAGTAATAGAAGAGGAAATAGACTGATAGATATAAGACTGTAGTAGTAGTATATATGTGTGGGTACGATTTCTTGGACTTGGATAAGGGGGGGTAATTATCTGTGATAGGGATGCAAAACAATTGTGGGTGGAAAAATAGTTATCTCACTCAGAGGTAGTGGTAACTATTTACTTAGTTAATAGGAGAAGGCAAGGAACTAGCCTAAGGGATTTTATGGTCATTCTTACGTTTGATAGACTGAGAATTAGAGGTGATAACGGCCATTCCTTTTGGTGACCAACAGTTTTTTGAATTTAAAATTGAATTTAAATATAGAAGTGAAAATAGAAAAACAATTATTTCAAAAGTAAGGAGTTATTGTTGTAAAAGGAAATAAGTGAATTCTTAAAAATATACAAGGTAAATTTAATTACATTGAAAAAAAAAAGGTTTCAGATAATAACTCCATATATATATATATATAGATTTCTTTGTTGTCGCGGAGTTAGACAGAGGATTTAGAAGCAAAAGTCCTAGAAAGTTGGTGGTGATATATATATATATATATATTTAGCAAGCAGAGGTATGTGACCATAAAATGGAAGTGTTAAAGTTTGTGTCTGATATGTGATTCGCTTTTTTTTTACTTTTATTAGGTTCAGGTCAAGTTCTCCAAAGAACATCAAAATTAGTAGCAGAAGCCTGAGCCTCTGCCAAGTTTTTTTTGTTACCTCCTTCGGATTTTAAAATTTTAACTTTGAAGAAGGACATTCCGTACAGAGGAAGTATTCCTTTGTCCAGTACAAAGGAAACAGCTTCCAAGGCAAATTAATATACATAGTCTAAGAGGGTACTATATATCTATATACCTATAGATATATATAGATATCCCTCGAAGAAAGAAAGGGATTTGTATAAGTACAAGAAAGAAAGGGTGCCCGGAAAAAGAGAAGTTAAGAAAGGAGGAAGAGAAATAAAGTGAAAGAAAATAAGAAAGAAGAATTTTTAAATTTTTTTTTTTTATATATACATATATCATTTTGATTAACTTAAGTGAAGTAAAGTAAAAATCTAATTTGTGAAATTCAGTTCTCTATAAATTTTTTTTTGATTAATTATTTTTTTTTGTTTAAATTTGAAGTGAGTTTAAATTTACAAAAAAAGAAAAAAAAGTGATTTTAAGGCTTGTATCCTAATACCCCAAATATAGTAAGCTCAGTGGTGGCGAAAGGCTACCCCAGTTTCTCTACGTGCTGCCGGCAGAACGACGAGGGACCAGGAAACCGTGAGTAAAAACACTTTCTTTTGTGGATAAAAGACCAAACAAATCAAAAAGCCTCTAAGGTCAAATTTTTTTTTAATTTGAATTTAAACCTTTTTAGTTTTTTTTTTATATATTTTTATTATTTTAATTTTTTTTACAAGAGAAGAAAAGGGAGAGAACTCAATTAAGTTGGTTTTGATCAATGAATTGGAAATTAATAAATAAAATTGTAATTTAAAGTGATATTGAAATAACAAAAAAATGGTGTTCTAATTTAAAAGCTAGTGGTGTGTGGAGGCTTGGTAAGGCCGTCCAGATGTTTTTCTGAGTTTTGGACATGACAGACTAACTTTTCTCAACAGACTAATTTGTGACTGGTTGAGTCATTTTAGGGGCTATTTCCGCTACTTTCGGCCATGGAAATAGCGAAGGAAGTATCTTCATGATACTTGGGCGGGTTGGCCAGACTTTCGTCAATAACATCAGACGAACGTTTGGGATTCAGTGTGACGATGTTTAGGGGGATAAGAGAGAGGTGCTTTAGAAAGAATAAGTTTATATTTTTAGTTTTTTTTTATATAGTTTTAGTTAGGGTTTAGTTTTCTTTATTTTTTTTTGTACTTAATTTTTTTATAATTTCATTTTATTCATTTTTTTCATTATTATTATTTTTTTTGGTGAAGGGTTTTATATTTTTTTATTATTTTTATTAGGTTAGTCATAGGGATTATTTTTTTTTGATTTTTCTTAAACTTAATTTCGAAGCACCGATCACTAGTTTCTCTTAGATATCGTCAAAGTTCACAGGTTTGTGTCATTCTACACCTTTTTACCTTAGGCACGAATAAAAATAATGTTTAGTCGAGCAGGAGGTGTACTGGAAGGTGGCAAGAACCACCCCACGCGACGAGCTGAGCCGTGCGACCACAAGCGTGCCGTAGCCTCTTCCAGTACTCCAAAGCATTCCCTCGTGGAGACCTGACTCCTAACAATGGCGCCCAACGAGACCTAACGGTTTTAATTTTTTTTGTCAACGATTACACAAGCCTGGAACTGGTAACTTTTGATC
Source organism: Eupeodes latifasciatus (assembly GCA_920104205.1). Taxonomy (NCBI): domain Eukaryota; kingdom Metazoa; phylum Arthropoda; class Insecta; order Diptera; family Syrphidae; genus Eupeodes; species Eupeodes latifasciatus. The sequence continues at coordinate 113,794,659 of OV049925.1, read as the reverse complement.
TTGTCACAGATGGAAAATTTCTGTCCAAATCTAAAGGCCAAGAGTCAGAGATTTTTGTGAGGAAGTTGGAAATCTGGGACAACATCAAAAGTTTGAACAAGGTCGTACCATTTCGAATCTCAGCTGTCCATAGAATTAGGTACAGCCAGATTCTTTGTGAGGTAGAGATTCGAAGTTCGAAAACCTTGTTCATGTGGAAGTTCATTTTAAACTCACAGCCAGCCATTGACTAGGCTATATGCCAAGAACTATGTAGTGGTTGTGGGGGAGAGATGAACTGAAGCAACCACTGAATTTCAAACGCACCAGTCACAAGACATAAGTACTTAAGGACTTAACTAACGACTACCAATTTGCAGATGGATAGGAAAACTTTGCCAACCTTCACACACCTAGCGTTTGCTAATATACAAATACATACATAGTAAATATAAACAATACCTTTTTACAAATTACATTTCTTTTATTGATATATTTTGTTATTATAAATTCCATTTTTTTGGTACAAATCACATTTTTTTCTTTATTGATAATTTTTTTTTACATTTTTTTTTCATCTTATAACTTAATTTTTTTATATAATTGTTTCTTTTTTTTGTTTGCTTATTTTTTTTTATTTTTTTTTAAATACTACAATTTTCCTTTTTATAATCTTTATTTTTGAATTATTTTTTTTTTTAAACAATATTTTTTTTTACTTTAATTTTTGAATATTTTTTTTATAATCTTTATTTTTGATTTGAATTTTTTTTACAATAAGTTCTTTTTTTTTATACTTTAATTTTTGCATTTTTTTTATAATCTTTACTTTCACTTTGAATTTAGTTTTTTTTGTTGGATAGGAATAGTTAGAATAGTTAGTGAAAATGTCGGAAGGGAAGAAGAAGGCTACAGGGACAGTTCCTAAAGTAACAGGGAAAAAGAGGGTCACACGTCAGACGGAAACTATAGACGAGGAAAGCGAAGTAGTTGAGACCCCAATACTCTCAACCGACAGTGACAGAAAACGACGACTTAGACAAGACATACCATGAAATAACAAACATTATACGCAACATAGACTTACTTGGAACAAACAATAAAAACAACAACTTACAAAATACGAACATACAAAACGCGACAGTAAGACGAGAAGAGGCCGCAATGGGTCTTGAAGATGATGAAGACAATGAGAACGAACAAGACCGTATGCGAACAGAACTAGAACAACTGACCCAACAAAATTTAGAACTCGAACGATTACGAATGGAACAAGAACAACTAACCTTACGAAATTACGAATTTGAACAAGAACGACTACGAATAGAACAAGAACAGAAACGATTACGTTTAGAACAAGACCGAATTACTGAACTAAATCGAAAACTAGAAGCAGAACGTGCAAGACTTGCTAAACAAAACTATGAACTAGAACAAGAACGATTACAAACAGAACAAATAAGACAAAACCAAAACCAATCTAATACGAATACAACTACTAACATACCAAATATAAACGTACTGACAGAACTCGACTTGTACGAAAGAATGCAAAAAATTGCAACTCTAACTGTCAAGGAAAGTCAGACCAAAACAATGAGTGTTCTTGCAGATGGCTTGTCAGAAATGTACAAGCTGTTTGATAAGAATATGAAAGAGGTCAACTCAAAGTTATTGAGTTTAGAACAGTCCTTGACAGTTCAGAGAGACATGACGAATGTACAAGACTCAGAACAAAACACGACGAGTACTAGAAGGACCAACAGACAGACAAACCACTCGATAAATGGCCAATCGACATCACATCCGTCAGATGGAAGCTCTTCATTTCGGGATACCAATCGAAGGATTGATATTCATAAATGGGGAGTTAAATTTGACGGTTCGTCAAAAGGTATGTCGGTTGGAAGTTTCATTTTTCGAGTGGAGAAATTACAAAAGAAAAGTGGACTGACTGACGATCAGCTCTTCGCTAATTTCCACCATTTGGTCACTGGCTCTGCTGAGCGATGGTATTGGGATATTTGTGAGGAAAACCAGGATGATGAGTTATTCAACTATCATGATTTGAAGGCCGAATTAATTCGACAATTCCAACACAATAAGCGTGACCATGAAATCCAAGAGGCAATCATGAATCGAAAACAGCAACCCCATGAAACATTCGATGATTTCTATGCTGATATTAGAGGTCTGACTTTGCAAATGCAAGTCAGACCTAAAGAAGATGATTTGGTTTCCATGGTAAGGAAAAACTTAAAAGAAAGAATTAGCACATTAGTTTTTGGTTGTGCGATCAGTAATATCCGCGAATTGAGAGAGAATTGTAAAAGAGCAGAAGAGCATTTAGCATTAAGGGACGCCAAGGTAAAACGTTTTACGCACGAAATAGAGGTTAGAGATAGAGTGAGTGATTCAGAAGAAGAAGAATATGAGTTAGCAGCTTTTCAAGCTAAGAGACCGGAAAGGAAGGGTTTAAGAGACAAAGAGAGGTATAAAGGACAAGATAAGAAAAGAGACGAATTGAAGGACAAACAAAAGCCTTTTGACGATTGTCCGTCCTCTTTTCATACCTTGACATGTTTTTGTTGTGGACAGGGTAGTGTGTCCTTCCGATGTGCCGCATGTCAGGGAAACCCGAAAGTCGGCAGTACATCCGGGAGTCAACCGCCGACGACAAAACCCCTCCCGGAGAATTCAAAGAACCTAAAAGAGTAGAAATTTTGAAAAGAAAAACTGAAAATAAAAATAATAACGAAGGTACTCACCGGATTGAAGAAAAGAACCATCATAAAAGTCTTCACCAGAGAATGATAGAATACGAAAACGCTAGAAAGAGAATTTTTGGTGAAGAAATAGATTTTATGAAAGTGAAGAGTAGGAATTATTTGAAGATTAGGAGGCTTAGGGAAAAGAGTGCAATTAAAAGAATGACTAAAAATAAAATTGAAGCGACAATACTGACAATGACAAATGACAATAGGCCATACGCAAAAGTGCAATTAGAAGGAGAGGATTTTGAAGGACTGTTAGATAGTGGAGCGTCCGTTACGTGTTTAGGGAAAGGAGCAATAGAATTTATAAGTAGGAAAAATATAAAAATTTCAAAAATGAATAACGATATTAGAACAGCTGATGGAAATCAACAGAAGATAGTAGGATGTTTTAAAGCGAATGTTTCATGGGATGGTAGAACACAAGAGTTGGAGATTCTGGTTGTTCCTAGTCTTTTACAACCACTATATCTGGGTGTAGATTTCTGGAGTTCTTTTAATGTTGCCCCAAATATAATTAGTGAGCTTAAAGCTCCAGTAATGACGAAAGAACAGCCAAATTTTCGCGATCTCTCATCGGATCAAGCTAAGCAGTTGGAGAGCATCAAGTTATTGTTCCCCTCCTTTGCCATACTCGGATTGGGTAAAACCAATCTTGAGGAACATGTGATAGAAGTGGATGACGAACAAATTCCCATTAAACAGAGGCACTATCCCATTTCTCCAGTAGTACAGAAACTGATGTACGCTGAACTGGACAGAATGCTGGAGATGGGAGTGATAGAGGAGAGTAACAGTGCTTGGAGTTCTCCGGTTGTTTTAGTGAGAAAAAGTGGGAAAAATAGGCTGTGTCTGGATTCTAGAAAAGTTAATGCGAGAACGAAGAAGTTTGCTTATCCTCTTCCACATATAGAGGGGATTATAAGTAGACTTCAAGATACGAAGTTTATCTCCAGTATCGACTTGAAAGATGCCTTTTGGCAAACTCCTCTGGAGATCAAGTCAAGGGAGAAGACAGCTTTTACAGTCCCTGGGCGACCGTTATACCAATTTACGGTTATGCCATTCGGGTTGTGTAACGCCGCCCAGAGAATGTCTAAGCTAATGGACAAAGTTATTCCTGGTCGTCTTCGACAGAATGTCTTTGTCTATCTCGATGACCTCTTGATTTGTTCTCCAGATTTCAAAACACACATGAAGGTACTGGAGGAAGTTGCTATAGCCTTACGCCAAGCAGGATTAACAATAAATGTAGAAAAAAGTAAATTTTGTTTCAAGGAGATAAAATACTTAGGGTATGTAGTTGGTGACGGTTGTATACGAACTGACAAGGACAAAGTATCGGCGGTCGAGGACTTTCCGATACCGAAGACCCCCAAGCAACTCCGTAGGTTCCTAGGCATGACCGGATGGTATAGACGTTTCATACCAAACTACGCTACTATAGCAGCTCCAATGACAGACTGTTTGAAGAAAGGACAAACTTTTAAGATGACCGACGAAGCAACAACAGCATTTCAACTACTCAAAACGAGTTTAGTTACCGCTCCCATACTCACGAATCCAGACTTTTCTAAACATTTTTACATACAATGCGACGCTTCAACCTCTGGAGTGGGGAGTGTGATCTTCCAGATGGATGAGGAGAAAAATGAACGACCGATAGCATTCATGTCCCAGAAGCTGAATTCCGCTCAAAGGAATTACAGCGTGACAGAACTTGAATGCTATGCGGCTATATTGTCGGTGAAAAAGTTCAGGGCCTACGTGGAAGGTTTACCCTTTACTATAATCACCGATCACGCAAGTCTGAAATGGTTGATGACACAAAAAGATCTAACTGGACGATTGGCCAGATGGAGTTTCAAACTCCAAGGTTTCGACTTCGTGATCGAACATAGGAAGGGTGTCCAAAATGTAGTCCCTGATACTCTCTCACGAGTCCATATGGAGGAGATCACGACCGAAAATTTAGCACCAGAGGTTGACTTTAGTTCACCATATTTTTCGTCAGAAGAATATGTTGAACTAAAGAAGACAATAGAACAAGAAAAGAACAAATTACCAGATATTTGCATATCAGACGGATTCGTTTATAAACGAACAGACATTAGAACGGGTGACGCAGTACAGGACGACCGAGCGTGGAAGCTTTGGGTTCCGAAAGAGTTGTGCGAGGGTCTTTTAAAAGCTGCACACGATTCACCAGTGTCTGGACACGGTGGCATAAATAAAACGTTGTCAAAATTAAGACAAAAATATTTTTGGCCTGGAATGGCTGCCGATGTACAGAACTGGGTGAGATCGTGTGACATTTGCAAATGCAGTAAGTCAATTAATATCACTACTCGACCGCCGATGGGACAACAAAGACTGACGGAACGACCTTTTCAACGTTTATTTATAGACTTTTTGGGCCCTTATCCAAGAACAAGAAACGGAAACACACACATATTCATCGTCCTAGACCATTTTAGTAAATATGTATTTCTGAAGGCAATACGAAAAGCAACATCATCTGAGGTAGTTAAATTCCTAGAAGAAAATGTTTTCCATGTGTTCGGTGTTCCTGAGTTTGTCCATTCAGACAACGGAAAACAATTCGTTTCGGAATTGTTTTCCAGCTTCTTGACGAGATATGGTGTCAAACATGTACGAACTGCAATTTATTCACCACAAGCTAACGCGTCTGAAAGGGTAAACCAATCTGTTTTATCGAAGATTCGGTCCTATCTCGGTAGTGACCAAAAACATTGGGATCAGCACGTTAGCAATGTGGCGTTCTCATTGCGAAGCGTTGTACATGATGCGATTGATGTTGAACCATACTACGCAATATTTGGAACTCCAATGGTTCAGAACGGAAAATCCTATGAACTACTCCGAAAGTTAGGAGCAGTAAAAGAATCTAAAATCGAAATTCTAAACAAAGATGACCGACTAGCATTAATTAGAACGAAGATTTTCGAAAATCTAAAATTAGCACATCAAAAAGCTACCAAAATATATAATACTCGAAGTCGAGAAATCCAGTATAAAACTGGCCAAATAGTTTACAGACGAAACTTTAAACAAAGCAATGCAATTGAAAATTATAACGCGAAACTCGGTCCAAAATTTATAAAATCCATAATTTTAAAACCGGTAGGAAATTCCCTTTATGAAATAGGAAATCTAAAAGGTGATAAAATAGGAGTTTATCATGCGAAAGACTTGCATGTTTAAAAATAAAAACCAAATTGACGCACTCAGATGATGTTGCCCACTGTGATATTAGAGTTAGATAAAGATACTTTAGTTTTTTTTTTGTAGTTTATTCTTATAGGTCATTTTATATTTACATTGATAGTCTGTGATTTTTTTTTGTTTAGTTTAATTAGCTTAGCTTTTTATAATCTGTGATATTTTTTTTTTAGTTTAGTTTAGTTAGCTTAGTTTTTATAATCTGTGATATTTTTCTTTAGTTTAGTTTAGTTAGCTTAGTTTTTATAGTTTGTGATATTTTTCTTTAGTTAGTAAGCGGAAGTACCTGATTTTTTTAGTAGAATAAAGACTCATTTTTTTTTACCTGTGATATTAGATATATAGCTAGTTTAAACTATTAATTGTTTATCTTAACGGAAGCTGTGATCATTATTCTTTGTTGACGTTAGAAAGTAGGCTGCTACCAAAGAGTTTATGTAGGCATTATCTGAAAGAAAACAAACAAAAATTATAGAACTGCTCGACAATTGAAATAATAGAGCATGGGATCTCAGGTAATGGGCTCAGCCACACTACGAGACCATTTAAATAAAAACATAAATACTAACCCATTATGTCCACCTTTTTTTTTACGATGTAAGTGGCCTCACGACCACTCAGCCACTTCCATCGAGCCTGTTGCGGGCCATATAAATTGATGTATATAAATATACCTATAGCCGGCGCGGCGGCGCGGCTGCTCGACGGCGACGACACCGTCCACCATTCCCACGATGAAGAATTGTTATTTGGCTGAGGGCCTAATCCATCCCGGTGGCTTATCAGGGTCATCGACAAAAGAAGTCGATAGACCTCCGATTTAATTATATTCTGAAAAGAAAAGATAAATTCAGTCAAGAAAATAATAAGAATAATATTACCAATGCAAAGTGATGAAGTTGTTTTGCCAGGATTCGATTGCTTTCGCATTCGAATCTTTACAACACAAATTCACCACTCTGCATAGCTATCACTTACCTTAATTATATGGAAAAGTATTGAGCAACACCTGAAAAAGAAATGAGAATAATAAAAATATCATTATTATTAATAGGAATCAGTTTAATTTAATAAATAATACTTACCAAAATAATTTCTGCTCCTCTATTCTCGTCCATGTTTGTTTTGATTGTGTTTTGACAATTACCACATAGGTATCCTATCTATTCGTTTCGTTCTGCGCATGCAATAGTAGCTTTGTCTTGTTTTCACCCAAGGGACAAGGGGGTAGACAAATTAATACTAGCGCATGCGCAGGAATGTATTATATAAAATTGTTCATCCACCGGATGAACTAAAATGAATTGCTTAAATGGTTTAAGTATAAGATAGATACAGGATGATATGAAAATTTATTTAAAATAAAATTTTACGAGATTAGAAAGATACGATAAAGATTAGAATAATTAGTTAAAATAAATAATAGGATAAGTTAGGAATTTAGAAAATAGATAGATATTAGAGTAATAGAAGAGGAAATAGACTGATAGATATAAGACTGTAGTAGTAGTATATATGTGTGGGTACGATTTCTTGGACTTGGATAAGGGGGGGTAATTATCTGTGATAGGGATGCAAAACAATTGTGGGTGGAAAAATAGTTATCTCACTCAGAGGTAGTGGTAACTATTTACTTAGTTAATAGGAGAAGGCAAGGAACTAGCCTAAGGGATTTTATGGTCATTCTTACGTTTGATAGACTGAGAATTAGAGGTGATAACGGCCATTCCTTTTGGTGACCAACAGTTTTTTGAATTTAAAATTGAATTTAAATATAGAAGTGAAAATAGAAAAACAATTATTTCAAAAGTAAGGAGTTATTGTTGTAAAAGGAAATAAGTGAATTCTTAAAAATATACAAGGTAAATTTAATTACATTGAAAAAAAAAAGGTTTCAGATAATAACTCCATATATATATATATATAGATTTCTTTGTTGTCGCGGAGTTAGACAGAGGATTTAGAAGCAAAAGTCCTAGAAAGTTGGTGGTGATATATATATATATATATATTTAGCAAGCAGAGGTATGTGACCATAAAATGGAAGTGTTAAAGTTTGTGTCTGATATGTGATTCGCTTTTTTTTTACTTTTATTAGGTTCAGGTCAAGTTCTCCAAAGAACATCAAAATTAGTAGCAGAAGCCTGAGCCTCTGCCAAGTTTTTTTTGTTACCTCCTTCGGATTTTAAAATTTTAACTTTGAAGAAGGACATTCCGTACAGAGGAAGTATTCCTTTGTCCAGTACAAAGGAAACAGCTTCCAAGGCAAATTAATATACATAGTCTAAGAGGGTACTATATATCTTTATACCTATAGATATATATAGATATCCCTCGAAGAAAGAAAGGGATTTGTATAAGTACAAGAAAGAAAGGGTGCCCGGAAAAAGAGAAGTTAAGAAAGGAGGAAGAGAAATAAAGTGAAAGAAAATAAGAAAGAAGAATTTTTAAATTTTTTTTTTTTATATATACATATATCATTTTGATTAACTTAAGTGAAGTAAAGTAAAAATCTAATTTGTGAAATTCAGTTCTCTATAAATTTTTTTTTGATTAATTATTTTTTTTTGTTTAAATTTGAAGTGAGTTTAAATTTACAAAAAAAGAAAAAAAAGTGATTTTAAGGCTTGTATCCTAATACCCCAAATATAGTAAGCTCAGTGGTGGCGAAAGGCTACCCCAGTTTCTCTGGGGTAGCCTTTATTTTAATCTTTGTATCTTATAACTTATAACTTAAAATTTTTATCAAATAAAAGAAAAACCCCATTTTAAAATTATAAATTACAGTTGTTAGATGTATTTGGTTCAATCCCTGTCTGTGCTACCTAAAAGTTTTTCACAGGTACTGTCTCTTGCGAGGAATTGACAAATCCTGCAAGAGTAATTTTTCTGATGAAAAGTGCTTTCTCAACTTAGCCGTTCGATTCCAGCATACAAACTGTAGGTTCCCTTCATCCTAGAAATTGGTAGGAATGGTTGAGAGTGTTAAGTCGGCATTGGTTCTCTATGAGCTGTTGCGCCACCTAGTTTATTTAATATTTAGATAGAAAACCAAAAGTCTAAAAAACACTTGCTTCTTGAGACGTTTTTTTGGTCACTTTTTAAGCACAAAAAGTTTATTTACCGTCTGTTTTCTCGAAGATGTCAAAAGAATTGGCCACCTTTAGACTCTTTTTTATGGGGTCAATGTGAAACATAATATCTATGCAAATGTTACACAATCGATTTGAGACCTTAAAGATGGAACTCGTAAAATTATAGCGGAAATACGAGTATGTACATGTGACAAACTTCAGCTGTGACTTTTTTTCATCCGCTTACTGTCCACTTTACAATGAAATAAGCATCCATGGAGTTCTCTTATAAAAATGCTTGTTTTTTAAATGTAAAAATGGAACCTCTTATGTCAAGTCAACACAAATATCTGTGAATTTGTTTTCTCTAGAACTAACACTACAAGAATGTTACACTGAGGCGTATACATACTTTTATTCACATAAAAATGTATAGGAGCTACTGTCAACTTTGGTCTTATAATACGAAAAAAAAAACCCTAACTCGAATCTGATTAAAATATTAATTTCCAAGTCCGAACTTAATTGAGCTAATAGTTAAGGCTTGAGATTTAAGGTCAGGCGGACAGACGCTCGCCGAACCTACTTTTATCGACACTATACCAATGTAATGTCATATTCGACTAAAATATCGAATATGACATTACTTATAATTGATTGCATACTTTTCAAAACTTTTTGAATGGAAAATTGACTTTTTACAACAAAAACATCAGTTATCAGTGTCTTTTTTTATTTCAATTAAAGTAATTGTTACAAGGCCTTATTATACTTGTTTTTATTTCAGTTGAATCAGAAAGGTAAACTTCCTGCAGTCCAAAAAAATTAAATTGTATTTTTTAAACTCGATTCTAGTTTGGAGGCTTGGTTGAGGAGATAAGGCAATCGAAAGATAATTAGTGATGGGCTGGGTCGAAATTCTGTAATTTTACTTTTTGACTAATTTTTCCGAAACGAGAGCTCGTAGAACCTTTTGGTTTGCAGTTGTGGGTAGAGCATTTAAATACCTTTCTTTTGATGTGTATTTTGATTGGGTGGGAAATAGTTTTGGAAATACTACTTTTTTTCGGCAAGGGGTTAACCCACAATTTTCTCGAAAAACTGAAAAAAAAATCATTTTTGAGATTTATGCATCAATTGAAAGGCGGCGCGATGCTCTGTACTTTAGTGAAAATTGCATCTTCTTTGGAGGCTTGGTTGAGGAGATAAAGCAATCGAAAGATAATTTGTGATGGGCTGGGTCGAAATTCTGTAATTTTACTTTTTGACTAATTTTTCCGAAACGAGAGCTCGTAGAACCTTTTGGTTTGCAGTTGTGGGTAGAGCATTTAAATACCTTTCTTTTGATGTGTATTTTGATTGGGTGGGAAATAGTTTTGGAAATACTACTTTTTTTCGGCAAGGGGTTAACCCACAATTTTCTCGAAAAACTGAAAAAAAAATCATTTTTGAGATTTATGCATCAATTGAAAGGCGGCGCGATGCTCTGTACTTTAGTGAAAATTGCATCTTCTTTGGAGGCTTGGTTGAGGAGATAAAGCAATCGAAAGATAATTTGTGATGGGCTGGGTCGAAATTCTGTAATTTTACTTTTTGACTAATTTTTCCGAAACGAGAGCTCGTAGAACCTTTTGGTTTGCAGTTGTGGGTAGAGCATTTAAATACCTTTCTTTTGATGTGTATTTTGATTGGGTGGGAAATAGTTTTGAAAATACTACTTTTTTTCGGCAAGGGGTTAGCCCACAATTTTCTCGAAAAACTGAAAAAAAATCATTTTTGAGATTTATGCATCAATTGAAAGGCGGCGCGATGCTCTGTACTTTAGTGAAAACCGCATCTTGTTTGGAGGCTTGGTTGAGGAGATAAAGCAATCGAAAGATAATTTGTGATGGGCTGGGTCGAAATTCTGTAATTTTACTTTTTGACTAATTTTTCCGAAACGAGAGCTCGTAGAACCTTTTGGTTTGCAGTGTGGGTAGAGCATTTAAATACCTTTCTTTTGATGTGTATTTTGATTGGGTGGGAAATAGTTTTGAAAATACTACTTTTTTTCGGCAAGGGGTTAGCCCACAATTTTCTCGAAAAACTGAAAAAAAAAAATCATTTTTGAGATTTATGCATCAATTGAAAGGCGGCGCGATGCTCTGTACTTTAGTGAAAACCGCATCTTGTTTGGAGGCTTGGTTGAGGAGATAAAGCAATCGAAAGATAATTTGCGATGGGCTGGGTCGAAATTCTGTAATTTTACTTTTTGACTAATTTTTCCGAAACGAGAGCTCGTAGAACCTTTTGGTTTGCAGTTGTGGGTAGAGCATTTAAATACCTTTCTTTTGATGTGTATTTTGATTGGGTGGGAAATAGTTTTGAAAATACTACTTTTTTTCGGCAAGGGGTTAGCCCACAATTTTCTCGAAAAACTGAAAAAAAATCATTTTTGAGATTTATGCATTAATTGAAAGGCGGCGCGATGCTCTGTACTTTAGTGAAAACCGCATCTTGTTTGGAGGCTTGGTTGAGGAGATAAAGCAATCGAAAGATAATTTGTGATGGGCTGGGTCGAAATTCTGTAATTTTACTTTTTGACTAATTTTTCCGAAACGAGAGCTCGTAGAACCTTTTGGTTTGCAGTGTGGGTAGAGCATTTAAATACCTTTCTTTTGATGTGTATTTTGATTGGGTGGGAAATAGTTTTGAAAATACTACATTTTTTCGGCAAGGGGTTAGCCCACAATTTTCTCGAAAAACTGAAAAAAAAATCATTTTTGAGATTTATGCATCAATTGAAAGGCGGCGCGATGCTCTGTACTTTAGTGAAAACCGCATCTTGTTTGGAGGCTTGGTTGAGGAGATAAAGCAATCGAAAGATAATTTGCGATGGGCTGGGTCGAAATTCTGTAATTTTACTTTTTGACTAATTTTTCCGAAACGAGAGCTCGTAGAACCTTTTGGTTTGCAGTTGTGGGTAGATCATTTAAATACCTTTCTTTTGATGTGTATTTTGATTGGGTGGGAAATAGTTTTGAAAATACTACTTTTTTTCGGCAAGGGGTTAGCCCACAATTTTCTCGAAAAACTGAAAAAAAAAATCATTTTTGAGATTTATGCATCAATTGAAAGGCGGCGCGATGCTCTGTACTTTAGTGAAAACCGCATCTTGTTTGGAGGCTTGGTTGAGGAGATAAAGCAATCGAAAGATAATTTGCGATGGGCTGGGTCGAAATTCTGTAATTTTACTTTTTGACTAATTTTTCCGAAACGAGAGCTCGTAGAACCTTTTGGTTTGCAGTGTGGGTAGAGCATTTAAATACCTTTCTTTTGATGTGTATTTTGATTGGGTGGGAAATAGTTTTGAAAATACTACTTTTTTTCGGCAAGGGGTTAGCCCACAATTTTCTCGAAAAACTGAAAAAAACATTTTTGAGATTTATGCATCAATTGAAAGGCGGCGCGATGCTCTGTACTTTAGTGAAAACCGCATCTTGTTTGGAGGCTTGGTTGAGGAGATAAAGCAATCGAAAGATAATTTGCGATGGGCTGGGTCGAAATTCTGTAATTTTACTTTTTGACTAATTTTTCCGAAACGAGAGCTCGTAGAACCTTTTGGTTTGCAGTGTGGGTAGAGCATTTAAATACCTTTCTTTTGATGTGTATTTTGATTGGGTGGGAAATAGTTTTGAAAATACTACTTTTTTTCGGCAAGGGGTTAGCCCACAATTTTCTCGAAAAACTGAAAAAAACATTTTTGAGATTTATGCATCAATTGAAAGGCGGCGCGATGCTCTGTACTTTAGTGAAAACCGCATCTTGTTTGGAGGCTTGGTTGAGGAGATAAAGCAATCGAAAGATAATTTGCGATGGGCTGGGTCGAAATTCTGTAATTTTACTTTTTGACTAATTTTTCCGAAACGAGAGCTCGTAGAACCTTTTGGTTTGCAGTGTGGGTAGAGCATTTAAATACCTTTCTTTTGATGTGTATTTTGATTGGGTGGGAAATAGTTTTGAAAATACTACTTTTTTTCGGCAAGGGGTTAGCCCACAATTTTCTGAAAAACTGAAAAAAAAAAATCATTTTTGAGACTTATGCATCAATTGAAAGGCGGCGCGATGCTCTGTACTTTAGTGAAAACCGCATCTTGTTTGGAGGCTTGGTTGAGGAGATAAAGCAATCGAAAGATAATTTGCGATGGGCTGGGTCGAAATTCTGTAATTTTACTTTTTGACTAATTTTTCCGAAACGAGAGCTCGTAGAACCTTTTGGTTTGCAGTTGTGGGTAGAGCATTTAAATACCTTTCTTTTGATGTGTATTTTGATTGGGTGGGAAATAGTTTTGAAAATACTACTTTTTTTCGGCAAGGGGTTAGCCCACAATTTTCTCGAAAAACTGAAAAAAATCATTTTTGAGATTTATGCATCAATTGAAAGGCGGCGCGATGCTCTGTACTTTAGTGAAAACCGCATCTTGTTTGGTGGCTTGGTTGAGGAGATAAAGCAATCGCAAGATAATTAGTGATGGGCTGGGTCGAAATTCTGTAAATTTACTTTTTGACTAATTTTTCCGAAACGAGAGCTCGTAGAACCTTTTGGTTTGCAGTTGTGGGTAGAGCATTTAAATACCTTTCTTTTGGTGTGTATTTTGATTGGGTGGGAAATAGTTTTGAAAATACTACTTTTTTTCGGCAAGGGGTTAGCCCACAATTTTCTGAAAAACTGAAAAAAAAAAATCATTTTTGAGACTTATGCATCAATTGAAAGGCGGCGCGATGCTCTGTACTTTAGTGAAAACCGCATCTTGTTTGGAGGCTTGGTTGAGGAGATAAAGCAATCGCAAGATAATTAGTGATGGGCTGGGTCGAAATTCTGTAAATTTACTTTTTGACTAATTTTTCCGAAACGAGAGCTCGTAGAACCTTTTGGTTTGCAGTTGTGGGTAGAGCATTTAAATACCTTTCTTTTGGTGTGTATTTTGATTGGGTGGGAAATAGTTTTGAAAATACTACTTTTTTTCGGCAAGGGGTTAGCCCACAATTTTCTCGAAAAACTGAAAAAAAAAAATCATTTTTGAGACTTATGCATCAATTGAAAGGCGGCGCGATGCTCTGTACTTTAGTGAAAACCGCATCTTGTTTGGAGGCTTGGTTGAGGAGATAAAGCAATCGAAAGATAATTTGTGATGGGCTGGGTCGAAATTCTGTAATTTTACTTTTTGACTAATTTTTCCGAAACGAGAGCTCGTAGAACCTTTTGGTTTGCAGTTGTGGGTAGAGCATTTAAATACCTTTCTTTTGATGTGTATTTTGATTGGGTGGGAAATAGTTTTGAAAATACTACTTTTTTTCGGCAAGGGGTTAGCCCACAATTTTCTCGAAAAACTGAAAAAAAATCATTTTTGAGATTTAAGAATAATTTTTCCGAAACGAGAGCTCGTAGAACCTTTTGGTTTGCAGTTGTGGGTAGAGCATTTAAATACCTTTCTTTTGATGTGTATTTTGATTGGGTGGGAAATAGTTTTGAAAATACTACTTTTTTTCGGCAAGGGGTTAGCCCACAATTTTCTGGAAAAACTGAAAAAAAAAATCATTTTTGAGATTTATGCATCAATTGAAAGGCAGCGCGATGCTATGTACTTTAGTGAAAACCGCATCTTGTTTGGAGGCTTGGTTTAGGAGATAAAGCAATCAAAAGATAATTAGTGATGGGCTGGGTCGAAATTCTGTAATTTTACTTTTTGACTAATTTTTCCGAAACGAGAGCTCGTAGAACCTTTTGGTTTGCAGTTGTGGGTAGAGCATTTAAATACCTTTCTTTTGATGTGTATTTTGATTGGGTGGGAAATAGTTTTGAAAATACTACTTTTTTTCGGCAAGGGGTTAGCCCACAATTTTCTCGAAAAACTGAAAAAAAATCATTTTTGAGATTTAAGAATAATTTTTCCGAAACGAGAGCTCGTAGAACCTTTTGGTTTGCAGTTGTGGATAGAGCATTTAAATACCTTTCTTTTGATGTGTATTTTGATTGGGTGGGAAATAGTTTTGAAAATACTACTTTTTTTCGGCAGGGGGTTAGCCCACAATTTTCTCGAAAAACTGAAAAAAATCATTTTTGAGATTTATGCATCAGTTGAAAGGCGGCGCGATGCTCTGTACTTTAGTGAAAACCGCATCTTGTTTGGAGGCTTGGTTTAGGAGATAAAGCAATCAAAAGATAATTAGTGATGGGCTGGGTCGAAATTTTGTAATTTAACTTTTTGACTAATTTTTCCGAAACGAGAGCTCGTAGAACCTTTTGGTTTGCAGTTGTGGGTAGAGCATTTAAATACCTTTCTTTTGATGTGTATTTTGATTGGGTGGGAAATAGTTTTGAAAATACTACTTTTTTTCGGCAAGGGGTTAGCCCACAATTTTCTGAAAAACTGAAAAAAAAAAATCATTTTTGAGACTTATGCATCAATTGAAAGGCGGCGCGATGCTCTGTACTTTAGTGAAAACCGCATCTTGTTTGGAGGCTTGGTTGAGAAGATAAAGCAATCGAAAGATAATTAGTGATGGGCTGGGTAGAAATTCTGTAATTTTACTTTTTGACTAATTTTTCCGAAACGAGAGCTCGTAGAACCTTTTGGTTTGCAGTCGTGGATAGAGCATTTAAATACCTTTCTTTTGATGTGTATTTTGATTGGGTGGGAAATAGTTTTGAAAATACTACTTTTTTTCGGCAGGGGGTTAGCCCACAATTTTCTCGAAAAACTGAAAAAAATCATTTTTGAGATTTATGCATCAGTTGAAAGGCGGCGCGATGCTCTGTACTTTAGTGAAAACCGCATCTTGTTTGGAGGCTTGGTTTAGGAGATAAAGCAATCAAAAGATAATTAGTGATGGGCTGGGTCGGAATTCTGTAATTTTACTTTTTGACTAATTTTTCCGAAACGAGAGCTCGTAGAACCTTTTGGTTTGCAGTTGTGGGTAGAGCATTTAAATACCTTTCTTTTGATGTGTATTTTGATTGGGTGGGAAATAGTTTTGAAAATACTACTTTTTTTCGGCAAGGGGTTAGCCCACAATTTTCTGAAAAACTGAAAAAAAAAATCATTTTTGAGACTTATGCATCAATTGAAAGGCGGCGCGATGCTCTGTACTTTAGTGAAAACCGCATCTTGTTTGGAGGCTTGGTTGAGGAGATAAAGCAATCGAAAGATAATTAGTGATGGGCTGAGTCGAAATTCTGTAAATTTACTTTTTGACTAATTTTTCCGAAACGAGAGCTCGTAGAACCTTTTGGTTTGCAGTTGTGGGTAGAGCATTTAAATACCTTTCTTTTGATGTGTATTTTGATTGGGTGGGAAATAGTTTTGAAAATACTACTTTTTTTCGGCAAGGGGTTAGCCCACAATTTTCTCGAAAAACTGAAAAAAAATCATTTTTGAGATTTAAGAATAATTTTTCCGAAACGAGAGCTCGTAGAACCTTTTGGTTTGCAGCTGTGGGTAGATCATTTAAATACCTTTCTTTTGATGTGTATTTTGATTGGGTGGGAAATAGTTTTGAAAATACTACTTTTTTTCGGCAAGGGGTTAGCCCACAATTTTCTGGAAAAACTGAAAAAAAAATCATTTTTGAGATTTATGCATCAATTGAAAGGCGGCGCGATGCTATGTACTTTAGTGAAAACCGCATCTTGTTTGGAGGCTTGGTTGAGGAGATAAAGCAATCGAAAGATAATTTGTGATGGGCTGGGTCGAAATTCTGTAATTTTACTTTTTGACTAATTTTTCCGAAACGAGAGCTCGTAGAACCTTTTGGTTTGCAGTTGTGGGTAGAGCATATAAATACCTTTCTTTTGATGTGTATTTTGATTGGGTGGGAAATAGTTTTGAAAATACTATTTTTTTTTCGGCAAGGGGTTAGCCCACAATTTTCTCGAAAAACTGAAAAAAAAAATCATTTTTGAGACTTATGCATCAATTGAAAGGCGGCGCGATGCTCTGTACTTTAGTGAAAACCGCATCTTGTTTGGAGGCTTGGTTGAGGAGATAAAGCAATCGAAAGATAATTAGTGATGGGCTGGGTCGAAATTCTGTAAATTTACTTTTTGACTAATTTTTCCGAAACGAGAGCTCGTAGAACCTTTTGGTTTGCAGTTGTGGGTAGAGCATTTAAATACCTTTCTTTTGATGTGTATTTTGATTGGGTGGGAAATAGTTTTGAAAATACTACTTTTTTTCGGCAAGGGGTTAGCCCACAATTTTCTCGAAAAACTGAAAAAAAATCATTTTTGAGACTTATGCATCAATTGAAAGGCGGCGCGATGCTCTGTACTTTAGTGAAAACCGCATCTTGTTTGGAGGCTTGGTTGAGGAGATAAAGCAATCGAAAGATAATTTGTGATGGGCTGGGTCGAAATTCTGTAATTTTACTTTTTGACTAATTTTTCCGAAACGAGAGCTCGTAGAACCTTTTGGTTTGCAGTTGTGGGTAGAGCATATAAATACCTTTCTTTTGATGTGTATTTTGATTGGGTGGGAAATAGTTTTGAAAATACTATTTTTTTTTCGGCAAGGGGTTAGCCCACAATTTTCTCGAAAAACTGAAGAAAAAAAATCATTTTTGAGACTTATGCATCAATTGAAAGGCGGCGCGATGCTCTGTACTTTAGTGAAAACCGCATCTTGTTTGGAGGCTTGGTTGAGGAGATAAAGCAATCGAAAGATAATTAGTGATGGGCTGGGTCGAAATTCTGTAAATTTACTTTTTGACTAATTTTTCCGAAACGAGAGCTCGTAGAACCTTTTGGTTTGCAGTTGTGGGTAGAGCATTTAAATACCTTTCTTTTGATGTGTATTTTGATTGGGTGGGAAATAGTTTTGAAAATACTACTTTTTTTCGGCAAGGGGTTAGCCCACAATTTTCTCGAAAAACTGAAAAAAATCATTTTTGAGATTTATGCATCAATTGAAAGGCGGCGCGATGCTCTGTACTTTAGAGAAAACCGCATCTTGTTTGGTGGCTTGGTTGAGGAGATAAAGCAATCAAAAGATAATTAGTGATGGGCTGGGTCGAAATTCTGTAATTTTACTTTTTGACTAATTTTTCCGAAACGAGAGCTCGTAGAACCTTTTGGTTTGCAGTTGTGGGTAGAGCATTTAAATACCTTTCTTTTGATGTGTATTTTGATTGGGTGGGAAATAGTTTTGAAAATACTACTTTTTTTCGGCAAGGAGTTAGCCCACAATTTTCTCGAAAAACTGAAAAAAAATCATTTTTGAGATTTAAGAATAATTTTTCCGAAACGAGAGCTCGTAGAACCTTTTGGTTTGCAGTTGTGGGTAGATCATTTAAATACCTTTCTTTTGATGTGTATTTTGATTGGGTGGGAAATAGTTTTGAAAATACTACTTTTTTTCGGCAAGGGGTTAGCCCACAATTTTCTGGAAAAACTGAAAAAAAAAATCATTTTTGAGATTTATGCATCAATTGAAAGGCGGCGCGATGCTATGTACTTTAGTGAAAACCGCATCTTGTTTGGAGGCTTGGTTGAGGAGATAAAGCAATCGAAAGATAATTTGTGATGGGCTGGGTCGAAATTCTGTAATTTTACTTTTTGACTAATTTTTCCGAAACGAGAGCTCGTAGAACCTTTTGGTTTGCAGTTGTGGGTAGAGCATTTAAATACCTTTCTTTTGGTGTGTATTTTGATTGGGTGGGAAATAGTTTTGAAAATACTATTTTTTTTCGGCAAGGGGTTAGCCCACAATTTTCTCGAAAAACTGAAAAAAAACCATTTTTGAGATTTATGCATCAATTGAAAGGCGGCGCGATGCTCTGTACTTTAGAGAAAACCGCATCTTGTTTGGTGGCTTGGTTGAGGAGATAAAGCAATCAAAAGATAATTAGTGATGGGCTGGGTCGAAATTCTGTAATTTTACTTTTTGACTAATTTTTCCGAAACGAGAGCTCGTAGAACCTTTTGGTTTGCAGTTGTGGGTAGAGCATTTAAATACCTTTCTTTTGATGTGTATTTTGATTGGGTGGGAAATAGTTTTGAAAATACTACTTTTTTTCGGCAAGGGGTTAGCCCACAATTTTCTCGAAAAACTGAAAAAAAATCATTTTTGAGATTTAAGAATAATTTTTCCGAAACGAGAGCTCGTAGAACCTTTTGGTTTGCAGTTGTGGGTAGATCATTTAAATACCTTTCTTTTGATGTGTATTTTGATTGGGTGGGAAATAGTTTTGAAAATACTACTTTTTTTCGGCAAGGGGTTAGCCCACAATTTTCTGGAAAAACTGAAAAAAAAAATCATTTTTGAGATTTATGCATCAATTGAAAGGCGGCGCGATGCTATGTACTTTAGTGAAAACCGCATCTTGTTTGGAGGCTTGGTTGAGGAGATAAAGCAATCGAAAGATAATTTGTGATGGGCTGGGTCGAAATTCTGTAATTTTACTTTTTGACTAATTTTTCCGAAACGAGAGCTCGTAGAACCTTTTGGTTTGCAGTTGTGGGTAGAGCATTTAAATACCTTTCTTTTGATGTGTATTTTGATTGGGTGGGAAATAGTTTTGAAAATACTACTTTTTTTCGGCAAGGGGTTAGCCCACAATTTTCTCGAAAAACTGAAAAAAAATCATTTTTGAGATTTAAGAATAATTTTTCCGAAACGAGAGCTCGTAGAACCTTTTGGTTTGCAGTTGTGGATAGATCATTTAAATACCTTTCTTTTGATGTGTATTTTGATTGGGTGGGAAATAGTTTTGAAAATACTACTTTTTTCGGCAAGGGGTTAGCCCACAATTTTCTCGAAAAACTGAAAAACAATCATTTTTGAGATTTATGCATCAATTGAAAGGCGGCGCGATGCTCTGTACTTTAGTGAAAACCGCATCTTGTTTGGAGGCTTGGTTGAGGAGATAAAGCAATCGAAAGATAATTAGTGATGGGCTGGGTCGAAATTCGGTAATTTTACTTTTTGACTAATTTTTCCGAAACGAGAGCTCGTAGAACCTTTTGGTTTGCAGTTGTGGGTAGAGCATTTAAATACCTTTCTTTTGATGTGTATTTTGATTGGGTGGGAAATAGTTTTGAAAATACTACTTTTTTTCGGCAAGGGGTTAGCCCACAATTTTCTCGAAAAACTGAAAAAAAAATCATTTTTGAGACTTATGCATCAATTGAAAGGCGGCGCGATGCTCTGTACTTTAGTGAAAACCGCATCTTGTTTGGAGGCTTGGTTGAGGAGATAAAGCAATCGAAAGATAATTTGTGATGGGCTGGGTCGAAATTCTGTAATTTTACTTTTTGACTAATTTTTCCGAAACGAGAGCTCGTAGAACCTTTTGGTTTGCAGTTGTGGGTAGAGCATATAAATACCTTTCTTTTGATGTGTATTTTGATTGGGTGGGAAATAGTTTTGAAAATACTACTTTTTTTCGGCAAGGGGTTAGCCCACAATTTTCTCGAAAAACTGAAAAAAAAAAATCATTTTTGAGACTTATGCATCAATTGAAAGGCGGCGCGATGCTCTGTACTTTAGTGAAAACCGCATCTTGTTTGGAGGCTTGGTTGAGGAGATAAAGCAATCGAAAGATAATTTGTGATGGGC
Organism: Eupeodes latifasciatus; assembly: GCA_920104205.1. Classification (NCBI taxonomy): domain Eukaryota; kingdom Metazoa; phylum Arthropoda; class Insecta; order Diptera; family Syrphidae; genus Eupeodes; species Eupeodes latifasciatus. The sequence continues at coordinate 113,773,995 of OV049925.1, read as the reverse complement.
TGGGTCGAAATTCTGTAATTTTACTTTTTGACTAATTTTTCCGAAACGAGAGCTCGTAGAACCTTTTGGTTTGCAGTTGTGGGTAGAGCATTTAAATACCTTTCTTTTGGTGTGTATTTTGATTGGGTGGGAAATAGTTTTGAAAATACTACTTTTTTTCGGCAAGGGGTTAGCCCACAATTTTCTCGAAAAACTGAAAAAAAAAAAATCATTTTTGAGACTTATGCATCAATTGAAAGGCGGCGCGATGCTCTGTACTTTAGTGAAAACCGCATCTTGTTTGGAGGCTTGGTTGAGGAGATAAAGCAATCGAAAGATAATTTGTGATGGGCTGGGTCGAAATTCTGTAATTTTACTTTTTGACTAATTTTTCCGAAACGAGAGCTCGTAGAACCTTTTGGTTTGCAGTTGTGGGTAGAGCATTTAAATACCTTTCTTTTGATGTGTATTTTGATTGGGTGGGAAATAGTTTTGAAAATACTACTTTTTTTCGGCAAGGGGTTAGCCCACAATTTTCTCGAAAAACTGAAAAAAAAAAAATCATTTTTGAGACTTATGCATCAATTGAAAGGCGGCGCGATGCTCTGTACTTTAGTGAAAACCGCATCTTGTTTGGAGGCTTGGTTGAGGAGATAAAGCAATCGCAAGATAATTAGTGATGGGCTGGGTCGAAATTCTGTAATTTTACTTTTTGACTAATTTTTCCGAAACGAGAGCTCGTAGAACCTTTTGGTTTGCAGTTGTGGGTAGAGCATTTAAATACCTTTCTTTTGATGTGTATTTTGATTGGGTGGGAAATAGTTTTGAAAATACTACTTTTTTTCGGCAAGGGGTTAGCCCACAATTTTCTCGAAAAACTGAAAAAAAAAAATCATTTTTGAGACTTATGCATCAATTGAAAGGCGGCGCGATGCTCTGTACTTTAGTGAAAACCGCATCTTGTTTGGAGGCTTGGTTGAGGAGATAAAGCAATCGAAAGATAATTTGTGATGGGCTGGGTCGAAATTCTGTAATTTTACTTTTTGACTAATTTTTCCGAAACGAGAGCTCGTAGAACCTTTTGGTTTGCAGTTGTGGGTAGAGCATTTAAATACCTTTCTTTTGATGTGTATTTTGATTGGGTGGGAAATAGTTTTGAAAATACTACTTTTTTTCGGCAAGGGGTTAGCCCACAATTTTCTCGAAAAACTGAAAAAAAAAAATCATTTTTGAGACTTATGCATCAATTGAAAGGCGGCGCGATGCTCTGTACTTTAGTGAAAACCGCATCTTGTTTGGAGGCTTGGTTGAGGAGATAAAGCAATCGAAAGATAATTTGTGATGGGCTGGGTCGAAATTCTGTAATTTTACTTTTTGACTAATTTTTCCGAAACGAGAGCTCGTAGAACCTTTTGGTTTGCAGTTGTGGGTAGAGCATTTAAATACCTTTCTTTTGATGTGTATTTTGATTGGGTGGGAAATAGTTTTGAAAATACTACTTTTTTTCGGCAAGGGGTTAGCCCACAATTTTCTCGAAAAACTGAAAAAAAAAATCATTTTTGAGACTTAGGTATGCATCAATTGAAAGGCGGCGCGATGCTCTGTACTTTAGTGAAAACCGCATCTTGTTTGGAGGCTTGGTTGAGGAGATAAAGCAATCGAAAGATAATTTGTGATGGGCTGGGTCGAAATTCTGTAATTTTACTTTTTGACTAATTTTTCCGAAACGAGAGCTCGTAGAACCTTTTGGTTTGCAGTTGTGGGTAGAGCATTTAAATACCTTTCTTTTGATGTGTATTTTGATTGGGTGGGAAATAGTTTTGAAAATACTACTTTTTTTCGGCAAGGGGTTAGCCCACAATTTTCTCGAAAAACTGAAAAAAAAAATCATTTTTGAGACTTATGCATCAATTGAAAGGCGGCGCGATGCTCTGTACTTTAGTGAAAACCGCATCTTGTTTGGAGGCTTGGTTGAGGAGATAAAGCAATCGAAAGATAATTTGTGATGGGCTGGGTCGAAATTCTGTAATTTTACTTTTTGACTAATTTTTCCGAAACGAGAGCTCGTAGAACCTTTTGGTTTGCAGTTGTGGGTAGAGCATATAAATACCTTTCTTTTGATGTGTATTTTGATTGGGTGGGAAATAGTTTTAAAAATACTACTTTTTTTCGGCAAGGGGTTAGCCCACAATTTTCTCGAAAAACTGAAAAAAAAAAATCATTTTTGAGACTTATGCATCAATTGAAAGGCGGCGCGATGCTCTGTACTTTAGTGAAAACCGCATCTTGTTTGGAGGCTTGGTTGAGGAGATAAAGCAATCGAAAGATAATTAGTGATGGGCTGGGTCGAAATTCTGTAATTTTACTTTTTGACTAATTTTTCCGAAACGAGAGCTCGTAGAACCTTTTGGTTTGCAGTTGTGGGTAGAGCATTTAAATACCTTTCTTTTGATGTGTATTTTGATTGGGTGGGAAATAGTTTTGAAAATACTACTTTTTTTCGGCAAGGGGTTAGCCCACAATTTTCTGGAAAAACTGAAAAAAAAAAAATCATTTTTGAGACTTATGCATCAATTGAAAGGCGGCGCGATGCTCTGTACTTTAGTGAAAACCGCATCTTGTTTGGAGGCTTGGTTGAGGAGATAAAGCAATCGAAAGATAATTTGTGATGGGCTGGGTCGAAATTCTGTAATTTTACTTTTTGACTAATTTTTCCGAAACGAGAGCTCGTAGAACCTTTTGGTTTGCAGTTGTGGGTAGAGCATTTAAATACCTTTCTTTTGATGTGTATTTTGATTGGGTGGGAAATAGTTTTGAAAATACTACTTTTTTTCGGCAAGGGGTTGGCCCACAATTTTCTCGAAAAACTGAAAAAAAAATCATTTTTGAGACTTATGCATCAATTGAAAGGCGGCGCGATGCTCTGTACTTTAGTGAAAACCGCATCTTGTTTGGAGGCTTGGTTGAGGAGATAAAGCAATCGAAAGATAATTTGTGATGGGCTGGTCGAAATTCTGTAATTTTACTTTTTGACTAATTTTTCCGAAACGAGAGCTCGTAGAACCTTTTGGTTTGCAGTTGTGGGTAGAGCATTTAAATACCTTTCTTTTGATGTGTATTTTGATTGGGTGGGAAATAGTTTTGAAAATACTACTTTTTTTCGGCAAGGGGTTAGCCCACAATTTTCTCGAAAAACTGAAAAAAAAATCATTTTTGAGACTTATGCATCAATTGAAAGGCGGCGCGATGCTCTGTACTTTAGTGAAAACCGCATCTTGTTTGGAGGCTTGGTTGAGGAGATAAAGCAATCGAAAGATAATTTGTGATGGGCTGGGTCGAAATTCTGTAATTTTACTTTTTGACTAATTTTTCCGAAACGAGAGCTCGTAGAACCTTTTGGTTTGCAGTTGTGGGTAGAGCATATAAATACCTTTCTTTTGATGTGTATTTTGATTGGGTGGGAAATAGTTTTGAAAATACTATTTTTTTTTCGGCAAGGGGTTAGCCCACAATTTTCTCGAAAAACTGAAAAAAAAAATCATTTTTGAGACTTATGCATCAATTGAAAGGCGGCGCGATGCTCTGTACTTTAGTGAAAACCGCATCTTGTTTGGAGGCTTGGTTGAGGAGATAAAGCAATCGAAAGATAATTAGTGATGGGCTGGGTCGAAATTCTGTAAATTTACTTTTTGACTAATTTTTCCGAAACGAGAGCTCGTAGAACCTTTTGGTTTGCAGTTGTGGGTAGAGCATTTAAATACCTTTCTTTTGGTGTGTATTTTGATTGGGTGGGAAATAGTTTTGAAAATACTACTTTTTTTCGGCAAGGGGTTAGCCCACAATTTTCTGGAAAAACTGAAAAAAAAATCATTTTTGAGACTTATGCATCAATTGAAAGGCGGCGCGATGCTCTGTACTTTAGTGAAAACCGCATCTTGTTTGGAGGCTTGGTTGAGGAGATAAAGCAATCGAAAGATAATTAGTGATGGGCTGGGTCGAAATTCTGTAATTTTACTTTCTGACTAATTTTTCCGAAACGAGAGCTCGTAGAACCTTTTGGTTTGCAGTTGTGGGTAGAGCATTTAAATACCTTTCTTTTGATGTGTATTTTGATTGGGTGGGAAATAGTTTTGAAAATACTATTTTTTTTTCGGCAAGGGGTTAGCCCACAATTTTCTCGAAAAACTGAAAAAAAAAATCATTTTTGAGACTTATGCATCAATTGAAAGGCGGCGCGATGCTCTGTACTTTAGTGAAAACCGCATCTTGTTTGGAGGCTTGGTTGAGGAGATAAAGCAATCGCAAGATAATTAGTGATGGGCTGGGTCGAAATTCTGTAAATTTACTTTTTGACTAATTTTTCCGAAACGAGAGCTCGTAGAACCTTTTGGTTTGCAGTTGTGGGTAGAGCATTTAAATACCTTTCTTTTGGTGTGTATTTTGATTGGGTGGGAAATAGTTTTGAAAATACTACTTTTTTTCGGCAAGGGGTTAGCCCACAATTTTCTCGAAAAACTGAAAAAAAAAAAATCATTTTTGAGACTTATGCATCAATTGAAAGGCGGCGCGATGCTCTGTACTTTAGTGAAAACCGCATCTTGTTTGGAGGCTTGGTTGAGGAGATAAAGCAATCGAAAGATAATTTGTGATGGGCTGGGTCGAAATTCTGTAATTTTACTTTTTGACTAATTTTTCCGAAACGAGAGCTCGTAGAACCTTTTGGTTTGCAGTTGTGGGTAGAGCATTTAAATACCTTTCTTTTGATGTGTATTTTGATTGGGTGGGAAATAGTTTTGAAAATACTACTTTTTTTCGGCAAGGGGTTAGCCCACAATTTTCTCGAAAAACTGAAAAAAAAAAATCATTTTTGAGACTTATGCATCAATTGAAAGGCGGCGCGATGCTCTGTACTTTAGTGAAAACCGCATCTTGTTTGGAGGCTTGGTTGAGGAGATAAAGCAATCGCAAGATAATTAGTGATGGGCTGGGTCGAAATTCTGTAATTTTACTTTTTGACTAATTTTTCCGAAACGAGAGCTCGTAGAACCTTTTGGTTTGCAGTTGTGGGTAGAGCATTTAAATACCTTTCTTTTGATGTGTATTTTGATTGGGTGGGAAATAGTTTTGAAAATACTACTTTTTTTCGGCAAGGGGTTAGCCCACAATTTTCTCGAAAAACTGAAAAAAAAAAATCATTTTTGAGACTTATGCATCAATTGAAAGGCGGCGCGATGCTCTGTACTTTAGTGAAAACCGCATCTTGTTTGGAGGCTTGGTTGAGGAGATAAAGCAATCGAAAGATAATTTGCGATGGGCTGGGTCGAAATTCTGTAATTTTACTTTTTGACTAATTTTTCCGAAACGAGAGCTCGTAGAACCTTTTGGTTTGCAGTTGTGGGTAGAGCATTTAAATACCTTTCTTTTGATGTGTATTTTGATTGGGTGGGAAATAGTTTTGAAAATACTACTTTTTTCGGCAAGGGGTTAGCCCACAATTTTCTGGAAAAACTGAAAAAAAAATCATTTTTGAGACTTATGCATCAATTGAAAGGCGGCGCGATGCTCTGTACTTTAGTGAAAACCGCATCTTGTTTGGAGGCTTGGTTGAGGAGATAAAGCAATCGAAAGATAATTAGTGATGGGCTGGGTCGAAATTCTGTAATTTTACTTTCTGACTAATTTTTCCGAAACGAGAGCTCGTAGAACCTTTTGGTTTGCAGTTGTGGGTAGAGCATTTAAATACCTTTCTTTTGATGTGTATTTTGATTGGGTGGGAAATAGTTTTGAAAATACTACTTTTTTTCGGCAAGGGGTTAGCCCACAATTTTCTCGAAAAACTGAAAAAAAAATCATTTTTGAGACTTATGCATCAATTGAAAGGCGGCGCGATGCTCTGTACTTTAGTGAAAACCGCATCTTGTTTGGAGGCTTGGTTGAGGAGATAAAGCAATCGAAAGATAATTTGTGATGGGCTGGGTCGAAATTCTGTAATTTTACTTTTTGACTAATTTTTCCGAAACGAGAGCTCGTAGAACCTTTTGGTTTGCAGTTGTGGGTAGAGCATTTAAATACCTTTCTTTTGATGTGTATTTTGATTGGGTGGGAAATAGTTTTGAAAATACTACTTTTTTTCGGCAAGGGGTTAGCCCACAATTTTCTGGAAAAACTGAAAAAAAAAAATCATTTTTGAGACTTATGCATCAATTGAAAGGCGGCGCGATGCTCTGTACTTTAGTGAAAACCGCATCTTGTTTGGAGGCTTGGTTGAGGAGATAAAGCAATCGAAAGATAATTTGTGATGGGCTGGGTCGAAATTCTGAAATTTTACTTTTTGACTAATTTTTCCGAAACGAGAGCTCGTAGAACCTTTTGGTTTGCAGTTGTGGGTAGAGCATTTAAATACCTTTCTTTTGATGTGTATTTTGATTGGGTGGGAAATAGTTTTGAAAATACTACTTTTTTTCGGCAAGGGGTTAGCCCACAATTTTCTCGAAAAACTGAAAAAAAAAATCATTTTTAAGATTTATGCATCAATTGAAAGGCGGCGCGATGCTCTGTATTTTAAAAGTTGTCATTCAAGAGCCGCAAGCAGTGGCGTCTTTAGGCATGGGATTGGACTGGTGGGCCACCAACTCAAAATGAATGAATCTATACAAGAATTATACAGAAAACGAAAGAAGGTTAGTGGAAAGTAACAGAAAAACAAGTTTCATTTTACTCTCCGTTCCGTTGAAATTCTCCTCAACATCTTAAACTTCTGGCAACATGAATCTTTAATCATAAACCTGCACAGGCTGTCAACATTATTTTAACAACTCTGCTTTCGTTCTACTCTGCACACATGCTGGCTTTTCAACTCACTCCATAAACAAACACAAAGTTGTCCCATGATGAGTTTCGAAATGATGAGTTGTACCATGATGAGTCGGATAGAACAATTTTGTTTCCTTTCCTCTTTCTTCCTCTCTGTTCAATGGAAGGAATAAAGACTATGTTCTTTGTCATTCATAAATGATTTAAGGGGGAATTTTGATAAATTTGAAGCTTGTGCCAAAATTCAGAATCCGGATGCTAATTATAAAGACTAATGCAACGAAAAATAGTACGAAGTTCACGTGCCACATATTTTGATGGTCCTGCACCATCCATTCAGCTAATTGGGAAAGAAAAGTTTAAAATATCAACTTTTTTCCAATTATTGACACTATTACTTTGCAATTAAAAATACGATCCAAATGCTACTATCAAGAAATAAATGCATTGTTTGGCTTTTTTTTGTCGATTGCAATATTATTGACTTCAGTGAAGTTGCAAAATTCTTGCGAACAGTTTTCAAAAAAATACCATAGAGGTGTTAATTCAGAAGAATTTGAGGTAGAATTCCTGCACCTCGTACAGTATTTAAAAGAATTCAATAAAGATGTGAATGAAGATATTTATACAAGATCAAAATTGTACAGTCTAAATTACAGTGGATGAAATTGGGAACACATTTCTAAATGTAGAAACTGCCTGTAGAATTGTTTTATCTTTGATGGTTTCAAACTGCAGTGGAGAGCGTTCATTTTCGAAATTGAACCGGATAAAAAATTAACTTTGAAGCACAATGCTACAAGATAGACTAAACAGCTTGTCAATTTTATCAATTGAAAATGAATTACTGCAGGAAATTGAATTTGATGACTTAATTCATGATTTTGCTATTGACAAAGTCAGAAAAGTATGCCTTCAATAATATTTTATTGTATACTTAAACTAACATATATATCTAAAAAAAACCAAATCAAAACAAATATAAAGAAATAAACTTACATAAAATAAAAAAAAATATATAAAAACATTAGAAATCAACCAAAAAAACAATAAAAATTATCAAAAATCTATAAAGTAAAATGTTAAAAAAAAAATGATTTTTTTACCCTAAAGAATTTTTAAAAAAATATATTATATGTGCCTGCTTTTTTTGGCCCCCAAATCCTATTGGGCCCAGGGCCCCCAAAAGTCTAAAGACGCCCCTGGCTGCAAGGATAAATTGAACACTCAATCCTCTGGGAATCATCTGTTTCATATGTAAGTCTTTTGTTGATGTTTAAAATTTTGGTGAAGTACCAAACCAAAAAACATTTGTTTAATCCTTTCAACAGTTTTTTGACTTAAAAGCTTATTAAAATTAAAATTGAGTTACCTACTGAACAATATTTGGAAATTATCAAAAAATAAAAATCAGGTTAAGTAATTTAACTTTTTTTTTCATATTTAGTTTAAATTAAGAAATAAATACAAAATTTTTAAGTAAGCCTTTGTTTATTTTATTAATTTTTAAAAGCGTGGTCTTGGATTTGGATTATATGGCCCCGTACTGGAACCTGGCCTTGGGAATCTATTTCCTCCAGATCTACGTCCACCAAATGTTGCCTGGGTGCCAGTTGATAAAACAGCAACGAGAGCAAAAATTACAATTAGAAATATATTCACGTTCATCTTGATATTGATGCTATGTTTATAATTTATTATTGGTTATAAATCACAATGTGATTGTTCTTGTCTTTATGATGATGCTTTGAATTAAACAAGTGTATTTATATACGTTTTTGAGATAAAGCAAAATGTTTTGTTTACTTTTGTTTTCTTTGTTATCTCTTTCAGATTTGTGAAGTACCGACCTAGAAATACTATATATAAATATTGGAAATATTTAACGGGGGATTTTGTTGAATGGGATTTTTTGGGTAATATGTATTGATGTATGGATTTTTATATTGAACTTAAATTTAGTTATTTGGTTTTATATTTCATTTTGTATTTAACTAAAATATTTGACAAAAAAATAGAATACAAGTTCTGTTTGTTTACATTGAATTTTTGTAATTGGTTAATTGACAGCTGTCAATTAACCATTTATGTATTTAGTTTTTTTGACTTTAGTTTTTAGTCGCAACACATAGGAATCCAGAGATTTTAATCAAACATGACATTACCATGGCTGAGAAGTTGAAAATAGAGCATTAACCATTGGTTCGATTAAGTTCAAACTTAGAAATTAAGGTTTTAAGGTTTTTTTCTCTTAATTTTTTAAGACAAAAACAAGAATTCAATTTTTATGGGCCAAAAATTGAAAACTTGAATTTTCTCAAAAACGGCATCATATTTTTCTTAATTTGGTTTCTTCAAAATATACATATATGAAAAATATAATTCTGTATTGCTCATAGAACCGTTATTATTTTTCTGAGGAAGTTCTTGTATTGTACTAGTTAACTTCCCATAGGAAGTTATTGTAATGGGTCTGATTTGTCAAATTGAAAATTTTGACATTTCTCGACGTTTCAAGGTTCCTACCCTAGAGTCGAAATAAAAATTTTGTAGAAAGATGTCTGTGCGTGCGTGTGTACGTACGTTCGTACGTTCGTACGAACTAGAGACTTAAATTAAATTTTATAATATATATTGTAACGTGATACAAAACAAGTATATTTTTGGAAAAAAATCCAATTAAAGTTTTTTTTTATAAATCAAAAAAACTGAAAAAAAAATTTGTCACCTCGAAAATTTTACGACTCAAATATAATTTCATCCCTAAAACAATTTTGTGCAACGAAGAATAATGTTTTTGACATCTGATAAAATTTTGAAAAAAATCTAATTGACAGTTTTTTTTTATAAAAAATAAAAACCTAAAAAAAATTACTAAGTTGGTAAAAATTGAATTTCGCCTCAAATATCTTTTCAAAAACTTGAGATTAAGGCTTCAAACTTATTTTATCTTATAAGAAATATTGTTTTCAACATTTTGAAAAATGTTGAGAAAAATCGAATTGACAGTTTTCTTACAAAAAATAAAAACCTAAAAAAATTAATAAAAGTTAGTAAAAACTGATTTTCGACTCAAATATCTTTTCAAAACTTTGAGACATAGGCTTTAAACTACTTTTATCTTTCAAAAAATATTGTTGTCAACATTGAGTAAAATTTTGAAAAATATCGAATTGACAGTTTTTTAACAAAAAATTAAAAACCGAAAAAAAATTAACAAAAGTTAGTAAAAATTGATTTTCGACTCAAATATCTTTTCAAAAATTTGAGATAACGACTTCTAACTAATTTTAACTTATAAAAAATATTGTTTTCAACATTAGAAAAAATTATGAAAAAAATCGAATAGCCAGTTTTTTTTACAAAAATTAAAAATATTGGCTTCAAACTTATTTTATTTCACAGATATTATTATTTATTTTCGATATTCAGTAATTTTTTTTATAAAAATCCAACAGTCTGTTTTTTCATAAAAAAATAAAACCTACAAAAAATAGTACGCAATTTTGGTAAAAATTGATACATATAGAAATACTTTTAAGCAAGACAAAGAAGTTAATAACCACGAACCAAAAATTATTCCAAGAAAATTAAAAAATTAATTTAAAAAAAGCTTGGACGGTTTTTGAAAAATAAATTACTTAATAAAAATTTGTTTAAATAACATTTACATTTTTGAAGATAAACTATTTTCGATTAGACTCTTTCGATACAGAATCAAGTTTGTTAGAATCATTCGTGCAACAACTAGGATCTACGAAAATTCTAGTTCGTTCACTACGGCAGAACAGAATGTAAATTACTGGTTAGACAGGTCGAAAAATCCGTTTTTTGAAAAAATATTTTTTGTTCAGTCGAAAAAGTATCAAAGATTTTCTTGTTTCTGTACACACAGTTACTATATGGAAAGATAGCAAGTGTAAAAAGGGGGAGGTTAAATGCCTCTTGGATCTGGACATTATTGCTTCTTCTTTACTCTGCATTGAAAGTTATTGTATTTGGTTCAAATTTTGTAATTGACAATTTTGACATTTCTCGATGTTTCAAGTTTGCTAGAAATTAAGCTCATTTTTCTTTGAAGGTGTATCTCCGTACGTTTTTAATGTCTGCTTTATCTCAATAACGACTCTACTCGTTAAACTTTCTTTTTCAAAAATTTATGTGAAAAAATAAAAATGTTTATTTTGCATGAATCAAACAATTATTCAGGCCTTCTCGAATAAAGCAAACAATTTTAGGAAAATTCATTGGAACGCTTAGATTAGTTCTACCATAAATAGCTTCAAGTTTAATTTTTGGGTTCGTAGTTTTCAAAGTGTCTTAAATGACAATTTGTCATATTTTTCAAAAAAAAAAAACAATTTGCAAATTTTTAAGGGCATCAATGCAAAGTTATTACTAAGATTAGAATCATAGCTTCCACACAATATCTTGGATATGCAGATGACATCGACATTATGATAAGAACCAAACGAGCAGTGACGGGTGCCTCCTTTAATATCGAGTCTGAGGCGAAGAAAATGGGTCTTGACATTAACGAGGACAAAACGAAGTATATACTGTCGTCCAATAGAGTCGATTCACACTGTAGACTTGGTAAAAACGTGACAATTGACAGGTATAATTTCGAGGTGGTAAACGAATTTGTTTATCTGGGCTCTGCTGTTAATTCTGCAGCAAATGATATCAGCGCGGATATCAAACGTAGAATTACCCTTGATAATCGCTGTTTCTTTGGCCTAAGCAAGCAGGCAACTTGGTATTCGAAACTGGAGGCAGCAAGCTAGAGATCGAGTAAGCTGGCGAAAGTTATTACTTGAGGCCCAGGAGCACAATGCGCTGTAGTGCCAACTAAAGTAAAATAAAGAATCACAACTTATTTTCAAAAAAACTTTTTCACTTTTGAATGTTGATGAATTCGTTTTTTTTTTTAATTGAATGGTTTTCTTATCTGTCCTTCCTTTTAATGAAGTAGAATTTGATTTATACTGAAGTACTTAAAAATGACCAAATATTCTTAAAAAGACCACAGAAATTCTTAAGATGTTTGGATTATTTCGATTTTTTTCGCAGAATTAAAAAATTGGTCAAAATATTTCAGCATAATAAAATTTACTACTCTCACCCTCTTTGAATGCACCTGAACATAAAGTCAACAAAGGAATTTTGGGCACCTGTGAAATGCATTAAATTCCAATACAAAAATTTCATGTAATGATTATTTCGATTTTCTATCCAAAGCCTTATAAAAACAGAACTTAATAATTTTATAAAAATAGTTTTTCCATTTATTTTATTAAAAATATTCAATAATTATAATATTCAAATTTTGAAATAAATAAATAACAAGATAATTTTTGTTAAGTAATTTTTTCTTAGAAACGACGACTTGGATTTGGATTAAAACGTCCTGTACTGGAACTTGGAAGTCTACCACTTGCTGGCCTGGGTCTGCCAAAGGTTGCTTCTGCACCAATTGTCAAGACAGCAATGAGTCCAAAAATTACGATGATAAAAGCTTTTACGTTCATGTTGATTTGATTCTAAAATTTGTTTTACTAAAGACAATTTCTTGAGACTTATTCAGAATAGCTTGATGAGGCTAATGATGATAATTCCATATTCGATGTGAGTTTTTATACTTTTGAAAAGTTGATTGTAAATCTTCAAAAATGTCTTGTCTGTAAAGATTATCATTCTGTGATGATTTGAAACGTTCAGGGGTTTTTTCAATAAAGAACAAACGTATGTACCAGACAAAAAACAATAAATTAGGGGAGTTTAATTTTCAAACACATGCTGAAAACTTGTTAACTTTCTTTGATTTTTTCAGTAAATTGTATTGCGTTTAAAAATTTAAAATGTCCAAAAATGCATTGTTTGAATGTTGTACCATGTTATCCTATGCTATTTAACACTTATAAACCCAAGCCCTAATAGGTATATATATATATCTTCAAATGTGTAAAAATGGTCTTATAGCAAATTTCACAATGTCCACTTCGAAAAATCGACTTTCTTATCATAACTATCAATGGGAAAGTGTAACGCTCTTCTAGTGATAATTTTAGCAAAGAAATTGTATCGATCATGGGGGGATCGCCAAGTACCTTTGTGGATATCTGGCGAGGGAATCTGGTGCTACTCAACACCATGTTTTTCTCGGCTAGGAAGTCGATAAGCCTGAGTCCGTTTCCAGATGTGATGTCGTGTAGGCTATGTCTTCCGATTGACCTACCAAAGATGCCTTCTTTACCAATTTTGGCTTTAAAATCTCCCAGGAGAATTTTAACTTCGTTTTTGGGACATTGCTCATATGTTTTGGCGAGAAGCTCGTAGAATTCTTCTTTGGTATTGTCGTCCTTCTCTTCCGTTCAGGTTCAGGTGGTGGAATTTGGCCTTAATGTGGATTGTCGTCACTCTTTCGCTTACTTCCCGAAAGCTTAAAACTCTTTGCCTTAGTTTCCCTCTGACAGCAAAACCACATCCAAATAAGCGCTTCATCCCATCGAGTAGACACTTCCCATAGTAGAAATCACAGCCTTCAATCTTCCTACTGCCTGGCCCATTCCATCGCATTTCCTGGAGGGCTGTCACATCAGCTTTGAGTTCGGCGAGTGCATCGGCAAGCTGCTCTGCTTTGCGTGGCCGGTTGAGTGTACGCACATTCCATGTACATACACGTAAATCGTTGTCCGTTTTTCGTTTGCGGGGGGGGAGGGTTGTCAACATTATCAGTCCGTTCGCCCGAGGCTATTACTTGTGTTTTCATCATACTTTAAAATTTCCTTTCATGGCCGGCTTGTGAGGCCTGCGCATGACTGAGATCGTTAGAGCTGATTCTTCAGAGCGATATCTGATCTTTTGCTCCTACTTCCTTAGAAGGTAACTCAGGTGACACAGCTCTGGATCCGATGGATCCAACGTTCGTCGTTAGTTCACCTTTCGGCTATCCAGCCGGGCACCACCATACGATTTTGCACCACCAGTTGCACACAGGGCTTTTAAATATGATATTTAATTTTTGTACCAAAAAAAAACTTTCAAAAATCAATTGATGCTTATAAAAGGTGGTTCAATTTTAAGGGCCGATGTTGAATGTGAACCTCACCTAAACGTCAAGTTTTTTTTTCTTGTATTTCATTTCACATTTCTCAATTTAAGACGTTTTAATCGTCAAGTATTTTTTTTTAAAGAGGCCGGTCCGGCAGTAACACCTGACTGTGAATGGTGTTCGCTATCGTGAGATGATAACGAAATTTGTATGGCCCGAATTGAAAGATATGGATGTGGACGATATGTAAGACAATAACTTCCTAAATAATTTCCTAAATAATTTGTGTTTTTACTAAAAATCAACATCGGCCTTAAAATTTAACCACTCTTTAGTTTGCGATTAAAAATTTAACTTGCTAATTATCTACAAGCATCGTGTGAATTCTGTACCATTAAAAAATATTATTAAACACTTTTAAACGCAAACCCGTATGTATCTCGAAATGTGCAAACATGGCCTCATAAAGCTTTAAAAACAAAGGCTCAAACTTCAAAATTTCCCATTCGAAAAATTTACTGTTTTACAATACCTATTAATGAAAAATTAAAAAGAGGCTGCGATGTGACCCACACTGATAACTTCCCATTTCGTCTGCTGATTTGTCTTGCTTAAAAGGTTTGTATGTTTCCGTGTTTTGTCAAAAAGTTGAATCATTCTAAAAATATAAAAATTACCAACAATATTTTGCATATAGCTTGATTTCAAAATTAATTTTTGTTAATGAGATTTTTAGATAAAAAACAATTTTTACCAATTTTAAGTAATGCCTTTTTTAAATTTTTATATTTTATAAAAAAAAACTGTCAATTTGACTTTTTCCAAAATTTTACTGAATGTTGACAACATTATTTTTTATAAGATAAAATTAGTTTGGGGCCAATATTTTAAATTTTTGAAAAGATATTTGAGTCGAAAATCAATTTTTACCAACTTTAAGTAATGTTGCCTAAATTGCAGTGGAATGATCGAAAAAAGACTGAGTATCAAAATAATCTTAATTTTAATTTGCAAAATCTAATAATTCAGAAGGATCCAATCGAGCTAAAAGACTTAACCGAAATAATAAAGAACTCAACAAATGATCAGAGCGGTAGCTCAAAATTTAAGCCAAAGAATAAATGGTACAATTATGAGTGCGAAACAGCCAGGAAAAAAAGTTATAAATTACTCAATATTTTTCGGAAAACGGAAAACCACGAAGATAAAGAGAACTATCTACGAGCTCAAAAAGAATATAAGACTATTTGTAAAAGGAGTAAGTCCACATACAACAATCAGCTTGACCTCAAAATAAGCAGTGTAAAAGACAGTAAAAAGTGGTGGATGTTGGCAAAGGAAATACGTAACCAAGATCATCAAATTTTCCCTCAAATTTCCGCTCCTGAGTTTAGAACATATTATAGTTCACTTCTTAACCCAAATCAAACGGCAAATCAGATTTTCTATGCACCTAATTTAATTCAGGATCGGGATCTGGATCTGTCTATAACTGTAGATGAAATTAAAAGTATTCTAAAAAAAAGTTAAACTAAACAAAGCACCAGGAGAGGACAGGATTACCTATGAATTCTTCATAAATGCAACAGATGACTTCTTGGAGCAACTGGGAGCAGGATTTAATAGCATGTTGAACGACTGCAAAGTAGAAAAAGCCTTTGTGAAAACAATTATCTTTCCCATATTTAAAAAAAGGGGATACAAATCAGCCGAGTAATTACAGGGGAATCTACTTCATGAATTGTGTGGCCAAGATTATGATGGGAATTCTCAACGAGAGGCTGGTACTCATGGGTGGAGGCAAATGATATACTAACAGGCGGGCTTCAGAAAAAAATATTCGACGGTGGATAACATTTATAATCTGGCATCAATCGTTCATCTGACGTTGGCACAAAAAAAGAATGTGTATGCATTTCTTGTCGATCTGAAAGCTGCTTATCTACAAACTACACACAATAGGAGTTTCGACAAAATTTGTAAACTTGATAGAAGTCATATACTCCAACACACAATCAGCTGTTTGGACGGGAGAAGAGCTCTTCGAATATTTTGAGACACTTTTTGGAGTCAAACAGGGATGCTTGCTATCACCGTTGCTTTCCGCACTGTATATAAACGATTTGCATGAATCTTAGGAGGAGGACTCTTTATTGACTTGTATAAAAGAGGACATTGTTTAATATAATGGGTGATTTTTTAAGAGCTTGAGAACTTTTTTTAAAAAAAAAAACGCATAAAATTTGCGTAAAGCGCGAAACACATTTCGAACCGAACACTGATTTTGGTAATAAAATTCAATGATTTGCAAGCGTTGCTCGTTAGTAAGTCTATTCATGATGAAATGTCAAAGCATACTGAGCATCTTTCTCTTTGACACCATGTCTGAAATGCCGCGTGATCTGTCAAATAATAATGCATGAAAATCCTAACCTCAAAAAAATCACCCGATATTATGAGAACAAAGAAATATATCATGTAATATAAAACATTGTTATAAATATATTTTTTAAAGTTTTAATAATATCTACAGATGGGAAGTTATCAGTGTGGGCCACAGCCTCTTTTTGTTTTAATTTGAAGTTGGAATTTTGAAATTTTCAAAGCTTCTTTCGTACATAAAAGAAAGAATAAATAAAAGTAAACTTTTGAAACAAAATATACATTTTTAACAAAGTTAATTAATTAGAGTTTTTGATTATTATTATTTTATAAAATAGTAAATAAAAAAGTTAATGAACTTTATTACTCACGAAAATAAGTTTTTCAAGTTTATTTTTCCACTGTTACTTAAAAATATATGTATATAGTTAGTAAAAAAATGTATGTACATATATACGAGTATACAAATTACATATATCTTACTATGTCTTGGTTTTTATTTTGTATAGTTGTGTTATTAATGAAAAATGTAAAAATCCATTTAAGGCTGAAAACCCGTTAACTTTCTTTGAGATTTTCAGTAAATTGCACACAGGGTTTTTAAATAAGAGGTTAAATTTTTGAGCCAAAAGAAAAATTTTTTCAAAAGTCAATCGATGCTTATAAAAGGTGGTTTAATTTTAAGGGCCGATGTTGAATGTGAACCTCACCTAAACTTCAAGTTTTTTTCTTGCATTTCATTTGATATTTCTTAATTTCAGACCAACTTTGTTTGAACGATGGAAGGATACACAATCGAGCAACGCATTAAAGTTATTCAGGCTTATTTTCAAAATGGGCGCTCAAAACAAAATGCATACCATGCACTTCGTGTTTTTTTCAATCATTTTAATCGTCAAGTATTTTTAAGTTCCCATAGGAAGTTATTGTAATGGGTCCAATTTGTTGAATTGAAAATTTTGACATTTCTCGACGTTTCAAGGTCCCTAGAGTCGAAATAAAAGATTTTTAGAAAGATGTCTGTGCGTACGTGTGTACGTACGTTCGTACGTCCGTACGTTCGCGACGTTTTTTTCCTCGTACATAGCTCAAGAACCAGAAGAGATATCGACTTCAAATAAATTTTGCTATACAGATAATAAGGCGGAAAGATGCAGAAGGGGCTCTCAAAAAAATTGCGTGGGTGGTTTTTTTACCATAGCAGTTTAAAAAAAAGGTGAACATTTTGGTTAACCCTAAATATCTCATGAACCAATGACGCTAGAGACTTGAATTAAATTTTATATTATATATTGTAACGTGATACCAAACAAGTATAATTTTGGAAAAAAATCCAATTAACGGTTTTTTTTTATAAATCAAAAAAACTGAAAAAAAAATTTGTCACCTCGAAAATTTTACGACTAAAATATTATTTCATCTCCAAAACAATTTTGTGCAACGAAGAATAATGTTTTTGACATCTGATAAAATTTTGAGAAAAATCTAATTGACAGTTTTTTTTTATAAAAAATAAAAACCTAAAAAAAACATTACTCAAAGTTGGTAAAAATTGATTTTCGACTAAAATATCTTTTCAAAAACTTGAGGTTAAGGCTTCAAACTTTTTTTATCTTATAAGAAATATTGTTTTCAACATTCTGAAAAATGTTGAGAAAAATCGAATTGATTTTTTTTTACAAAAAATAAAAACCCAAACAAAAAATTTTTTAAAAGTTGGTAAAAATTGATTTTCGAATTGACAGTTTTTCTTACAAAAAATTAAAAACCGAAAAAAAATTTAACAAAAATTGTTAAAAATTGATTTTTGACTCAAATTTTTTTTCAAAAATTTGAGATAATGGCTTCTAACTAATTTTCTTATATAAAAAATATTGTTTTCAACATAAGGACAAATTTGGAGAAAAATTGAATTGACAGTTTTTTTACAAAAAAATAAAAACCTAAAAAAAAATTTATAAAAGTTTGTAAAAATTGCTTTTCGACGAAAATATCTTTTCAAAAAATTGATTTTAATTAATTTAATTTTTTTATAAAAATCCAACAGTCCGTTTTTTCATAAAAAAATAAAATCTACAAAAAATAGTACGCAAATTTGGTAAAAATTGATAAATATAGACAAACTTTTAAGAAAGACAAATCGACAGACGGGATGGGAAGTTATCAGTGTGGGTCACATCCCAGCCTCTTTTTTTAAATTGCTATGGTAAAAAAACCACCCACTCAATTTTTTTGAGAGTCATTTCTGCATTATTATCTGTATAAAAAAAATGTATATGAAGTCGATATCTCTACTGGTTCTTGAGCTGTGGACGACGAAAAAAGCTTCGCGAACCTACAGACGTACGGACGTACAAACGTACGTACACCCGCACGCACTGACATCTCTCTAAAAATCTTTTATTTAGACTCTAGGTACCTTGAAACGTCGAGAAATGTCAAAATTTTCAATTCGACAAATCGAACCGATTACAATAACTTCCTATGGGAAGTTAATAAAAGTGCGTATATGCCTCAGTGCAACATTCTCGTTGTAATAATTCTATCATCGAGAATAAATTCCAATAAAAGATTTATCTAACTTAAATTAATTTTTAAAAAATCAATGGATGCTTAAAAAATTGTATAAGTTTTATTATGATGATTAACATTCAAAAAAAGCCACGGTTTAAATTTTCAAGGCTTAATGGCCCTGATATCTTCCCGAATTCGATCTTCAAGGACTTAAATCGACTGTGGAGTATTGGTATAGACATTATATTTCACTTTGGTCTCAAAAAAAATTTCTAAAGGTATTTAACCATAAGGAATTTAATCACAAGATCAAATATTATCACCTCTTCTTGCAAAACTAAAAACTTTGACTTTAAAATGATCCAGATGTTTGTAACACAATTAACTGTTTCAAAACGTTGCTGAAGCGTGTTTATTGTTCCATTTTTAGTTAAAGCGCAGTTTTAACTTTTCAAGTGTCAAAAGTTGATAGCTTCAAAAGTGACAGCTGCCTACATAGCTTTTCAAAATTAAACCTCTTATTGGAAAAACTTAGTTCTCAAATTTAAAGAAAACAAACTCCAAATATATATTTTTTTAAATATTTATTCTTTCAATAAAAAACGAGTTGATGGAGGATATGGGTTATAAGGTCCTGTGCTCGACATGGAATCCGGCAATCTACCTCCTCTTGGTGGTCCTCGATTAGGAAATGTTGTCGCTCCGACACCAATAGCTGAAGTCAAAGCAGCAATTATTGAGAAAATACTAACGAGAAATACTTTTACGTTCATCTTGAAATTAATCTTAACCTCAAACGTTGTGTTAAGCTTATGGCGAAGACTTGAGATTAAAAATCTGTTTTTATACATTTTTTGTTATTAAAATATAGATAGAATGAGACTTAATAAAAATAGATAACGAAATACCTATTAAATTTTTACTATGAAATGATTTTGTAAATCACACTGTGTTCGGGGGATTCCTGCTTTTGATATTTTCACATCGCTGTAATCTAAATGTATATTTTGTGTTCTTATTTTATTGATTAAAATATGAAATCAATAAAAAATATAAATCACCAAATAATGTAAACCTGATGTTCTGGGTATTACAAAAACATATTCAACAAAAAGTCTCCATAATTTCCTTGAAAGTCTTCGAAATGCCATTGGAATAGATGGCACAATGACAACAGGCACACCCACACAGGACATCTTTTGATATGGAACATGTCTAGTAGGTGGATAGACGTCTATTATTTATTTCAAGACACGAGGTCAAATTGAAAAAAAAGGAAAAAATAATTAAATTTCGCCTGAATGTTTTTAGACAAAATAAAACACACACAATTTACAACATTAAGAACATCCATCTTTGAATTGAATTCAAAATACTAAGAAAAAAAAACACTATCACATTGGTCTGTTGACTCCTTTATCTTTTCAGTACAGGACAGCTACAAGTTAAATCAACAAGTATTCTTATCTTATCATCTTCACATCCTATAAGTATAGCTAAATTATTTTTTCTTTTCTTTTATCACGAAATCGACATTCGACACATCATAAAACTTTTAACAAAGATTGTCTTTGAATAAAAACAAATTTAACATATTTTTTCTTTTTAAAGTTCCTTATTTGTCGTTATCGAAAACCTATCATAAAAATATACAACAACAAATTATACAATATACAAAGTCTAATCTCTATTTTTTGATTCAATTGATTGCTTTGCTTTTCGCTTGTTTTTGAATATTTGTTTTTTTTTTTGTTTGAGGGGTAGACAATGGTTGGAGGGGAAGAAAATGGTTGAAGGGGGAAATAAGATATTTAAATGTCAACCCTGCCAAAATATAATATTTCACTTTTTCAATTTAATGGCGACAAGATATCTTATTACGTTTCAGATGACATGTGGGAATGCCGCAAGTGTTCTGTCATTTTGATTGTGTATTATTGTTTTTGAAAAAAGGGAATTTCACAATCGCACTATTTAATGGTATTTTCAAATAATAATAAAGAGGGTGATAGGGGGATAGAATCTTACTAAGAACTGACATTGACGTAAGTAACTGACAACATGTAAAGCAACACACTTCATGCAAGCAATATCGATAATATTAAAACTGACGGACACAACGAAAAAAGTTATAACAAATTGGTATTCTGATTCTGCTATGATGTTATGTTTCAAAAAAAATATCGTGAAGTGACACAAATAAATCAAAATAATATAGAATATTTAAATTTAAAAAATTGTTCACAACGCATTTTTAATATGTCAAAAAGACAAATGTCATTCCGCAATGCAAGTTTAATTTAATGACAGTTGTAAAACAAATGCCGTATTTACATGATGATTCCTTATATATAAGCAATAGATTCGTTGACGCAATGTATTCTTCGTTTTGAGGTACTCATTGTTGAACGCAATCGATACCTAGCTGAGAGACAAATAGATAGAGGTCAAAATATTGAATACACTAAAATTCAATTTTACAAACACAAAGCAACGGAACTGCAGTCGATGCTGCAAAGGTTCACCAATTTTGACATTTTAAAATATATGAAGAAATATGGTATCTGTCAGTGTTTTTGAGTGTTTATTAGGAGTAATTAGGAGCAGGAAAACTTCATTTAGTTGTGTCACTTATGTACGTTAATGTTAGGTAGGTAGGTAGGTTAAAGTGACTGTTGGTTGGGAAGTCCAACACACTTAGACCAAAATATGGTCCGTTGTGATACCACATGGATCAGTTAATCAGCTTAACTCGTTGAACCAATTGGAGCTTCGAATTAAGCGTAGGAGACAAATAATGTCAGAATTTTTTAGATCGCTGGTATCGTTGAAGTAGTAGTCTCCAAGGTGGATTCTACGTCTTTGTGATAAGGCAAGGCATTTCCATGCAACTCCTACAAAAATCATTTGCAGGGGCTCCAAGTCGAATAGCATGCCTTCCTATTAAGCAGTGCCCAGTCAGGACACCTATAACGTAGCTAATGTGCAATCTAGAGAGATTAATTGTTTTGAGCGCCTGGCGCTAAGATTAGGCCAAATTAGTTTAGTCGCTAAACAGGTGGTGGTGTTATTCCACCTGAAGTTTGTTTTCTCTAAGGTATCTTGTCTTAGCATGAGTTTACATGTAGCTAAGGGGATACCTATGCTAGCATTGTGAGCCAGCAGAGGTAAAGTTGTTCCGCTTTTTGCAAGTTCGTCAGCTTTGCAATTTCCTGGAATGTCTCTATGGCCTGGCGCGGCACCCAAAAAAGGTGAATGTTGAACTGTGTAGCCATCTCCGTAAGAGATGATCGACAATTTAGGGCTGTTAGTGAGTTAGTGGAGACAGAGTCTAGGGACTTTAAGGCAGCTTGGCTATCCGAGAAGATGATATAACGTTTTCTCTAAGCCAGGATAGGACTTCTTTTATAGCCAGGATTTCAGCTTGGAACACGCTACAATGATCGGGTAGACGAAATGAGAGACTTAAGTTTAGTCTATCTGAGTATACGCCTCCACCAACCCATCCTCCGTTTTTGATCCGTCTGTATAAAAGTTTATAGGATCATCGTTCAAAAATGATGTATTCTCCCAAGAAGACTTGGGAGGTATAGTCACTTTGAAGCTATAGTTATTAAACTGAGGATGGGGTATGGTGTAGTAAATATTGCTGTTTATAGTTCTGAACGAGATCAAAATAGTGGTGTGGCCAATTCCATTATTTATCCACAGAGAGGAGGCTTGAAGCCGTATGGCTGTATTAGCGGCCGTTTGCTTGCTGAAAATGTCCAGCGGTATTAGATGGAACAGAACATCTAGTGAGGAGAAGGGGTTAGAGCGAAGTGCTCCTCCCATACACAGGCAGGCTGTTCGTTGGACTTTGCTGAGTTTATCGCGATTTGTCGCTGTATCTAGCGCCGTCCACCATACCGCTACTCCATAAGTAAGGATCGGCCTTATGACCGAGATATATAGCCAGTGTGTAATGCGATTTTTTATTTATTTATTACCAATGGCCTTTTTACAGGAGAACAGGGCTACTGTGGCCTTGTTTATTCTCTCTTGAATGTTAGGTTTCCAACTTAATTTCTTATCCAAAATCAGACCCAAGTATTTTGCTTGTTCAGAGAATTTAAGTGGTACACCGTTTATGAGGGGAGGGTCAATGAGTGGGACTTTGTATTTCCTTGTGAAGAGGACAAGGTCGTTTTTTTGTGGGTTAACGCCTAGTCCACACCGATTTGCCCATCTGGTGAGCTTATTTAAAGCGTTTTGTAAGAGTTCTTTTAGTATATTGGGATGTTTACCCGTTACTGCAATAGCAACATCGTCCGCATAGGCAAACACTCTGTATCCCTCTCTTTCTAGAGTAGTTAGTAATTCATTTATTACTAAATTCCAGAGGAGAGGGGATAGGACACCACCTTGTGGCGTACCTCTGCTGACACCCCTTTGTGTAGTAAAATCGCCCAGTTTTGAATTGATAATCCTGCTTATCAGCATCTGATTAATCAATTTGCTGATCGACTTATCTACCTTCAGAGATGTCAATACACGTGCAATTGCAGATGTGTCGACATCGTTAAATGCACCTTCCATATCTAAGAAGGCAACTAAGGTGTACTCTTTATGATGGAGTTAATATTTGATTGTACGTACTATACTGTGTAGAGCCGTTATAACTGATTTCGTTTTGTTGTAGGCGTGTTGAGCCTTTGAAAGGAGGGACTTATCAATACTTGCCCTTAAGTGGATATCGATCAAACGTTAAAAAGTTTTGAGAAGGAATGATGATAAGCTGATAGGTCTTAGGTCTTTAGGGTTAACGTGGCTTGATTTTCCAGCTTTTGGAATAAAAACGAATTTAGTCTCCAAGACATCGGGATGTATGCCAATTTAAGGCATCCCTTGAAGATGTTTTCTAGGATGGGTATTAGAAAACTTGCATTTTCTTGCAGTTCCGCTGGAATTATACCATCCGGACCTGCAGATACGTTAATATTAACACCATTCTAAATTCTGGGCCATTTGGTTTCCGAAGGGATGTTTTGGTGTGAACCTGATTTTAACCAAAGCGAATGATAAATCATATTGCTATTATATTCATTCTGGTTGATTTGAAAAACAGATCGGGATCATGTTTCTTGATAAATATTAAACTAGCTTCAAAATAATACTTTGCATTTCTCTCTTCGTACAAAGGCCGCGAACTTCATATAAATACATTTGAATTAAATTTACTATACAAACAAAATCTTCCATTTCACTTGAAATATTTACAATTTTTTCCAAGATTCAACAAAACATAAAATGTTAAAAAGTTGCATGCTTTATTGTCGGCACGTAAAAGTACGTAGGACACTTTTTGACAGACCTTGCAGCTGCATGCAATTTACCCCCATTTACTTGAAAAACTAAGATGATTTTAAACTCAAGGATTGGCTCTTTATAATAAACCGATATGAAATTGAATTTTGATTTGAAATGGTGAATTAACAATGTTCTTCACGTTCAAATCTTTAAAAAAATAAGAAACATTGAACCCGTATTAGTTGTTTAGAGAATTTAGAGAATGCAGATTAGAAAGTGTCATACTAAGAAAATTTGCCATAATTATATGATTTCAGATTTCACTTTAGAATTGAAACAGGCGTTCTTATTTCTAAATTATGTACTAAAAAAAGAACTGCCATTTCAATCATTGGGCTCTGAATTCTTTTGGACTGTAAATCAGAATCATCATGTCTTTTGTGCAGACCATCAAATATGATTAAAAAAATGTTTAACTTTTCCGATCTTCTGAACAAATTGTGTTCGGAGCACTCAGAATTATTTTTGAAACACAACTGAACACTCAGCTATCACTATTTATCATTTCTTAATTTATTTGTCATTTCTTTCCACAGAAACAATAAATAGAATTAAAAACTTTAATTAAAATTTCAAAACTAATTACAATTTTCAATTTCACCTGTAAAATAGTGTAGTTATTTTATTCTGAGCTCATAGAACGCGTTCTAAACAAGCTCAGAACACGTTCAGAACGAGGCTCTGAACGTTCAGAAGTAAAAAATAAACACCATTTTTTATTTGACAGTTCTAACTTTGCTGTAAACTAAAAGAAGTTGATAAATGCAACCGACATTGTGTGGAAAGTGCTTTAAGTTTTGTTTCAACAAATTAATCATATTTTGAAACAATATTAAGACTTCTTGCCTAACTTATGTATGTATGTATGTAACTGTGCAGCTTTAGAAAGGAATAAATATACTTTTTTTTGACGCAGAACACTTACACCAAATTCAATGACGTTTAATTTTCTTTGACATTTTGATTTAGGGTACTCTTTTGATAAGTCGTTTAAAGCGGCCATTACACATTTCTGTCATTAAAAACAATTTTTTTTTGACAGAAATCTGTCATTTAAATCGTGTGGAAATGAAACAAAAATCCGTTAAACGACTCGTTTCACTTTTGGACATATGTAAGAGAATCAGCTGTTCAGGAAAATTAATTCCCGTAAAAATAACTCAAAAAATAACATTCTTTGATTGATTTCCGATCGAAAGGAGTCAAATGTTCATTCAAAATTTTCCGCATTTGTAAAGCTGGCTCTCAGGTGTATAAGCGTGGGGTTATTTTTTTCTCGTTTATTAAGGTAAGTTTACATTGAATTTTCCATATTTAATGCTAAGGGTGTATTATAAAACTGTTTTGACTACTTTTTCAAGCGATTTTTTTGAGAGAAGTGTTTGTTTTGACGTTTAAGAAAAAAAAAATCAAACACAAAATCGCTTTTATTGTGCGCACTTTGTCGATTCTATTATCGCTTCCTCGCTCTCCTCTATACACGCAGCCTTACTTTTTAAAAATATTGTAAACTCTGTAACTTTCTCTTTGCAAATAAAATAAAATATCTATCTGCAATAGCAAAATTATTTTCAAAAGAACATTGACATAATAGAAGCTGTCAAATGTCAGTTTTGACTTCACAAGATCGCACTATAATTGAATAATATTGTTCGTGAAATCCACCTGTCAGTCAATCTTCCGTGAAAAAAGAAAGCAAGTGAATTCAATTTAATATTCAGTATTTGTTTTTTTTCTTTCTTTTTAAATTAACCGCATGTTACATGCGGTCTCTAGTTTATTCCGAAATCCTTTTGAAGAATAAGACTTCCTGCGTTGCGTTCTTCGTCTTTAGAACTGAACTGATTATGGTTGTTTGCGGAAAAGTTCATCATCAAAACGTGAGTCGTCAAAGTCTTTTTATTCTTTGGGATGTTTTCAGGTTTTTCGTGAATCTATGAAGGGAAGGTCTTCTGTACTATGTCTGTCATTGAAATAGAAAGAGGAAAAGGGAGAATTTTTGGGTTGAAAATTTTCAATTTATTATTATGATGACTACTCGTACCTACCTACCTACCTTGAGGTTGCTATGCGATTAACTTGGCAGCTACTCCAGTTTCAACTTGCTCCAGAGGTTATAGGTAAGGTATAAGGTATGGTACCTACTGTTTCAATACCATCCACATCACCAACAACGAGTTTTACTTCACCCATATTCCTATCCCAATACCAACCCACCCTTACATCATATTGAGGCGGCAGCGTCCTTATCTCTAGTGTGTAAATGTAATGGAGCATAATAAATTTATTCCGCCTCAGGAGTGGCTGTCAATCGATAGCGAAATGATATTAAAGGAGTGGAAATATTTGAACTTGTCTTTGTCGTTGTCGTTGGGTTCGGGTGTTTTTTTCAGTGTCCCTCTAGTGCGAGAAGTGGGAATATAGAATTGCGTCAAGGAGGAAATAAGTCTCTGGGATTTCCCACAGCAATAGGATTGGTGGAAGAGGTGTTTGTTTCAGCTTTTTTGTTTATTGTTGTTTTACTTTTTAAAGAAGCTACGGATTATGGTGAGAAGTGAATAAAATTAGCAAAGAGGAACCTCCTCCGTTGCTTTTAGAAGTAATTCGTTCTTTTGTATCGTAAAATGTGTTTTAAAACCGCTTCGCCTAATGATTTTAAATGATTGGTAGGATAAAATCAGGTTAGGTTAGTAGGTAAGGTGCATTTTAAATGGAAGGTTTATTGAATTTGTATCATCTTCCTAGTTTAAAATCATCGCGCTTAACAAAGAAATATCAGGTAAATTTTGTATGAAGAACAGAATACGCTTAGTGAAATAAGTGGCACATAAGTTTCTTCTTATAATTTCTGGGGATAATTAGATAAATGGTACTTAATTATCCATCAACATGTCTTACGTGCATAAATTAAAGTTAAGTCAGAAACACTGGAAATTAACCACTGACTGAGATACTGATACAGTTTCATTCATTTTCTGCTTTTAGGTTGGTAACACTGGCATTTGACACTTGTCAAACTCAGCTGCCATTTGAAGTATCATAAGATTAGTTCAATGTTTGTCATTTACAACAACAATGCGTTAAAATTATTAAGACTTCAATCGTGTTTTTTTTAGAGCTATAGAACTTTGGAATAAAAAGAGTTTTTTCTAAATTGACATAAAATTTAAATATTACGGTCAAGGCTGGATCGGACGTAATATAATCTAGAGGTTTAATTTGCAATTACTTTTTTCAACAAGTTGTGACCGTATACCGGAAATAACGGGTCGAATATTGACCCCAAAGTGGTCAACCGTTTCGGGCTTATCGGCGTAGACTAGTGACCTCACATATCTCAACAGAAAATAGAAACCGGGATCTTGAGTGTCATATAAGTATTGACTTTAGATGCTCAAGAGAGCACTTTATTACTCAATCGCCTTCTAAGTTCAAGCACACAGCGATTTACAAGACTTATTCTGAGTTTGATTTTAGAGCTTGTTTCTTCGTCAGAATTTATAGTCCTTTACTACTTCAAAGTTATAGCTGTCAATGGTTAAGTTTTTTGCAGGCCAAGAAGTTGGCGTTCAATGTCCATTCTTGATGACTGCATATACTTGGTCTTGCCCTAATTGACCACTAAAGCCATTTTCAGCGCTTCTGTCGCACTGACATCACGCTTTGATCTTCCAATTATGTCAATTTCATCGGTGTATCCGAGTAATTGGATGGATCTTTGATAGATCATGCCTCTAGAGTTTACGGTGAGATCTTTTCAATCCTTGATAGAGCAGCGTGTATTCTCCATCATCATTCTGCACAAACGGACAAGTTTGACAGGGATGCTAAAACTAGAAATTGCTCTGTAAAACTCCATGGTTTTTCAATGGATTCACGAAAGAGTCAGTAACCATGGCTCATAACTGTCACCATTGTTTGTAAGGTTTTGGCCAATATCGTCTTTAAAGAAGTACGAACCAGTTATTCCACCAACCCATAAAGCACACCAAACAGTCAGTTTCTGTAGATGTACCGGTTGCTCAACACAAGGTAATGATCACCACAGTTTTCTTGTGCGATGTCAAGAAGGGGATCAGCTAAGGTCAGGTTGAATTGTTGAGACGTTTCTAAACTCTTCAATAGTTTAAACCCTCAGCAATGCAATTTGACCATACCATAGATACGGGGTCCCTAATTTTCAGTGGTGGTGTGAGCGATTTTCATAATCCGTGCCAAAGAAATGGAAGGCTGGGGGGTAAACCAGTCGCGAACGAGCTCATTCGGATGCCTTGGCAGGGTCCGTCTTACATCTTGCCTTACCCCGGTATATCGGCTCTGCCGGGGCTGACCTTTTCCTTTCCGTACTACTCGTGGGACCAAAATTACTACACAAAACAATTCACAGGACGATTTAGACATAACGAACTTAGGACCATCCACCGACTATGAGGATGAACTTTTGGCCTCCAGTCAGGAGACCGTTGTGGGGCAACCTGCAAAAACTGGAAGTGCAGCGAGTACCAGCCATAGTACTCCTGTGCCTCGACCACAAATAAATCCGAACTCCTCTACCAGCAATTCCAGCCATAGCAATGCTGGTAAAGGAAAAAATAAAAAGTCATCTGGTACTCGCATCAAGAACCAGTTCAAGAAGGCCTCCTTCATTCTTAGCAAGATTGCTGAAAATGAGAAGGCTGGAATTGTGCTGGAGAAGGATCGCGAGGACAAGATCATGTACCAAAACATTGTTGATGAATACAACAGTCTCTTGGCTACAAAAAAGAAGGCCGACAAAAGAAACCGGTCTCGTGAAGAGACCGAAAAACCTTCTAAAAAACCAAAACATAACGAACCAAATTCAAATAAAGATGAGAAGGCATCATCTTCCGGAGCGGCGCAACAGCGTACTTTAGGTGAGGTTGTCAGAGACAACCTCCAAGTATCAGTTGTGGATGAGCTCTCCACAAACAGCAGAGGTCTGCTAGCTGTGTGGAGTTCTATCGAGGCCAAGCTCTCGGAGATGGTGTTTTCTTACACAATCTCGGCAATTGAGGGTCCCTACCCTAGTTTTGACTCTGGCGAAGTGCTCAGGGGACACAGGGTAATCAAATGCGATGACGTGTTTTCCAGGGATTTCCTTAGATCATGCATTGCTAAGATAAGCAATGACTGGGAAGGCTTGAGACTTAAGCTTATCCCAGCTAAGGACATCCCCAGACAGCCTAAGGCTCGCATTTGGTTGCCCGTCATGAGCATCAAGCCAAGTGGACAGGAGCTGATCCGTGGTCTTCAGAGGCTAAACCCACTGGTTCCAATGCATGACTGGACAGTCATCAAGGCTGAGGAGCCGCAGAAGAACAGCGCGTCCTATCTTTTGAAGATCAGCGGGGAGAGCTTGGGGGCCCTTGAGAAGGCTGAATTTAAGTTAAGATTCGGTATTAGATAATGCAAAGATTAAGGTCCTACAGAGTCAGGGAGCAGACTGCGACAACAATGATGGCAAAGTCAAGACCGACGATGACATCATTGTTGCCGAAGTCCCCGGCGAGTCGCCGGGCCCTGAGGGTGCAGGCCCTTCTTCTTCAGGCAATTAAAAACGCGCTGCGTTCTATACAGATTAATCTGAAGCACTCGAAATGTACCTCAGATAATCTAAAGGTCTTCCTGAGTCAGGAAGACTTGGACGTAGCGTTCATACAAGAACCTTGGGTGAATGGCCTCAGAGTTCGAGGCCTTCTGGACCACAAATACGACCTTTTTTATAAAATCCTTAATACTGACCAAGGTAAGCCTAGAACCTGCATTCTAGCTAAGAAACACTTAAAAGCTTTTTTGTGTCCCATCCTTAGCACCTCCGATTTGACGGTTGTCAGAATTGAAGGAAAAAATGCTGGCCTACTTCTGGCATCGGCTTACTGTGGCCACGACCGGCAGTCACCTCCGGAAGAGTTGAAGACTCTGGTAATCGCTTCCAAACAACAAAAGTCAGACCTCCTGATTGGGTGCGACGCCAACGCACGGCATTCTCTATGGGGCAGTACGGTAATTAATGAACGAGGTGAGTCACTTTTTGATTTCATTATTAACAATAATTTAAATGTATGCAATAGAGGTAATACCATAACTTTCATTTTTCCGAGCTCGGTTAACTTCGAAGGTTGGGAGGATGTACTTGATGTTACTCTATCAAATAACAATCTTTATTCTATGGTGGAAAATTGGAGAGTCTCACTTGTGAATTCTTTTTCTGATCACAGGTGGATACTCTTCAATATAAATTTTGAGTCTGAAATTCCTCCCCCTCACAGAAACCCCAAAAATACTGATTGGAAGAAATTCAGTCAAATAATTAACACGAAACTGTGTAACACGCCAAATCGGTGTCCAGAGTCGGTAAGCGATCTCGAGTCTAAAGTAAAGACCTTCGAGGCAGCTTTTGACACGGCTTACAAAGTCTCGTGCCCTATTAAATACAGTCGCAAATCACTCCCTATGTGGTGGAATGAAGAACTGTCAAGTCTCAGGAAAAAGACTAGAGTGATCTTTAATATTTGCCACAAACACAAATTCTACCAACCGTACAAAGACTGTCTAAGAGTTTATAAGCGAGCCATTGTAAAGTCTAAACAGCAAAGCTGGAGGGGTTACTGCCACAAAATAGAAAATATAAAAGAATCCGCCAGGCTTAGTAAGATTCTATCGAAGGACCATTGTTGTCCTTCCTTTCTTAAAAAATCTGGCGATTCCTGGGCAGTATCTCCTGCAGAATCCCTAGAACTGCTGTTGGCTGCGCATTTTCCGGGTTGTGAGAATAACAATCTTCGAACTCTTAATTCAAATGGCGTGTCGACGGCGGATATAGAACACATTGATACCTTGATAAATAAAGACAAAACATTGGGAAAGTCCTTTTTCAACGACCTCAATGAGCTCTCAGAACTGGAGATCAAAGATTTGATCTCCTTTCTAAACGCAACAAAGTGGATTTGAGGCGTATTTTTCTCTTTATAATCCCCCTTTTATCTTTATAGGTCAAGCGAGTATTTTATGGTATCAAAACGGCGCAACGCAGCGCTAATTGCGTCACCGAGCTAGACTTCTCGTGGCCACCATTTCTACTACTACTACTACTTTGTTTCTTGACGTATCCATTCAAGCTTCATTGCTAGGCAAAATTCGCGTAATTGTACGTATTTCGAATTGAACAATGATTGTTGTTCTTCAGGCTTATTTCTATTTATTTTAATATACCAAACCAAACCAAAAATAATTCACTTGACAGCTGACAAAATGGCTGTCAGTTAAGATAGTGTTGCCAACTTAAAGATATACATATATCCACTATTTTTCTTTTGTGAAATTTTAAGTATTTGAAAAAAAAATTGTAATTGCTTTATATGATTGGATTAATTTTTGTATATGATTCTTTTTTTGATTTTAAATAATTCTTTTTATTTTGTTGGCTTTTAATGAAATATCTTCATTTACGAGTATGCTTGTGCCATTTGGGGTAGCAATAACTCACAATTTACATAACTTCGCCCCAAAAACATTACATTTAAGAGCTGTCAAAAATGTTTTTGCAGGTTTTTCTAAAGTCAGAAGTAATTTAAAAAATCTTTACCTCTCATTACAAAATTCTTTTTTTAAAAAGAATTCCCTACATTTTAATTTCCACAACATTGGTATAGGACCTTTTTTTAAGTGAATTCTTAAAACAGCAATTTCATATTTTGCATTTCTTTTTTTTTACATCCCAAAGCACCTTTAGTCCATATACCCTCCCATGTCAACGTTTAAGGAAAACGGTTTCACTCCTTTAGGCTTAAGATGTATTTAAAATATGTCGAACACGCGTAAAAATAAAAGAGACATCATCTTATTCCCAACCAAGAAGAAGCAACAAAAAACAACAAAATTAAATTCCTCTAAAATCAAATAAAATTTCTGTGTCACATTGAAAAAAAAAGAAGAAATATAACGCACAATATTATTCCCTAGATAAATTTCTTTGCCACCACATCAAAAGTAAAAACGTTAAGAAAACAAAATGAACTCTCATAAAACCTCCAGAGTCAAAAGCCTACCATATACTCTATACTCTCTGTCTCTAAGTACTCTTTGTGCGCTGTCGTCGTATATATCTTTAAAAGCATCGCAAATCTTAAATGAAAAACTTTAAACCTTGTCGTAAACAAACACATTAATGTTTATTAAAACGAAAAACATTTTATTGCGGAGGCTTTTCTTCTTTTTTGTTTTTAATTATTCAGTCGTATACAAAATCCACCAAAGACCATAGAGTCAGAGACAGTTGACAGTTGAGACTTCAGAGAAAAAAAAAGGAATGAAAACAAAATTGTCATATGCAAATCCTTTAACGCTTAAAACTTTGAGACTTTTCTTCAACTTAATTTAAATTTTACTACGGAAAAATCATCAGATTTACAAAGCGTTTTCTGTGTGTTGGTGAGTGTGTGTATGTGTGTGTGTGTGTGTGCACATTTACTTAAGTAACGCGTAAGCTTTGATTTGGTTTAAGTGAAAATTACTGAGGTTTTGGTTCTTATTAAATTTTTAATTGTATTTGTAATGATTTTAAATTTAATTAGCAAACTCCAAACTGTAAGTTTATAGTTCTCTAATTGCAAGAATTCCAATAAAGCAACAAGAAGGAAAACCTCTATGACAAGGGTTGGCATTTCATCAAGTCAACATTCTGATGTATGAACATACATTTACCATAATAAACAATGTTAATAAATGTTAATCAGGTTTATTTGAGAATTTGAAATATGTGCGTGTAACAGAAATTAAAAAGCGAAATTAAATAATTCTTCACCTATGATTGGCATGACTGTTGGTTATTAGCTGAAGTTAGTATAAATTAGATTTCAAAATTTGATTTATTTTCTTCTTCATATTACAATTTCTAATTTTGTGTTTATAAGAACCACTAGTGATTATAATAGGTTTAAGAGTAAACACAAGCTCAAGTGAAAGATTTTCTAATAAGAGGTTTAAATTTGAAGAAAACAAAAACGCTATTTGGGCAGCTGTCATTTTTAAGGTTGTCATCTTTTGACATTTAAACGTCTATACAACGAACTAAAAATTATTCAATAAGTAGATTGCTAAGATTGCTTCTTTATGGCTAAACCACGCTTTAGATTGGTCAGGCTTTTGACAAGCTTCGTATCGACTTTACGATATTTTACGATATTGTGTGTCATTAAGCGCGACCTAAGAATTTAATCTACCTTCAAACCTCGAGCGTTGAAAAGAAATGATACTATAATTTTTTTAATTTATTTATTTACATATTTATTTTATTTTGTATTTATATAAAGAAACTAGCGTGTTCCAGGCGGAACTTTTGGCGATAAAAGAAGTCTTGTCCTGGCTTAAAGAAAACGTGATATCAACATCTGATATCCGTATTTTCTCAGATAGTTAGGCCGCTATCAAATCTCTGGACTCTGTCTCTACAAACTCTATAACAGTCCATAACTGTTGATCATCTCTAATGGAGATGGCACAACAGTTTAATATTCACCTTTGCTAGGTGCCGGGACATAGAGACATTCCAGGTAACTTAAGGCAGATGAACTCGCCAGGAACGGTACAGTACAGCCCATCCTACCACGTTTGGCACGTACTGGCATACCAACCGCTACTTGTAAACTGTTGCTAATGCAAGACGCTGTGAGGAATGCAGGCACCAATTGGAACAACATCACCACGTGTCAAGTCACAAAAAACATCTAGCCAACACTGGATTTAAAACTTTCAAGGTGCTTGCTCTCTCTAAGCAGATCGCATATAAGCTCGATAATAGGTGTCATAACCAGACACTGTCTAATAGGAAAGCACGCCACGAGATTAGGCGTATTCTCAAATGACTTTTGCTGAAGCTGTATGGACGAGGAAGAGGAAGAAACAGTTCTTCATCTTCTCTCCACATGCCCTGCTCTGGCTCGAAAACGCAAGAATTACCTAGGATCCAAACAATCTAAATCATATTAGCATAATCAGCCTCTCACGTTTCGTAAGGGACTCAAACTGGTTTCATTGAGCTTAGGAGGAAGCCTTAAGATTCATGTGGTATCACAATGGGCCATTAAACTGGCCTAAGTGTGTCCGTTTCCATCTTGGACAGCTATAACCTAACCTAACCACCTATTAATATAAAGAAACTGCTGCTATACACAGATTCTGAAATGAAACAAAAAAAAATTAAAATGACAAAACAATTGTCAGCTGTCAAAGATCTATTCGAGCTTACGATATTTATGTACAATATAAAGCGAGCACAAAGCTTGAAGTAACATTTCAGATTTAATCATAAGAGTATATTGTTTCTTTTTAATATGTCAAAGTTGGCACGACCAAACGCGTGATTTAGCTACTTTGGAAAGCAGCAAAGCGTCTTTGAAGGTCAAATAGATTGGAAACCCGAAACAAAACGCTGATCTTTTGGCTGAACATCTCGTTATTGTTTTAAAACCATTCCCAGCAAATACAGGCTATATGCCTGTACCGAATTATCATTGCCAACATCAAATAATTCATCTTTTGACATCGATCAAA
This sequence comes from Eupeodes latifasciatus, assembly GCA_920104205.1. Classification (NCBI taxonomy): domain Eukaryota; kingdom Metazoa; phylum Arthropoda; class Insecta; order Diptera; family Syrphidae; genus Eupeodes; species Eupeodes latifasciatus. The sequence continues at coordinate 113,739,332 of OV049925.1, read as the reverse complement.
TTATTATCAATGTATCGTTAAATTGTAAAAAAGATATTTTTCTAATAGTGAGTTATATTCCGCCAAAGAGTCATATAGATTTGTACAAAGAACATATAAATAACTGTATATATTATATTTCTAAGCTTAATAGTAAACAGCATGTCATCTTAGTAGGTGATTTTAACTTGCCGAATTTAAATTGGGTATTTGATTCTGATGAAGGTCTTCTTGTTCCTTTTAATGTAAATAATGAGTGTGATTCTTTATTTATTGATTCGCTTTTAACTGTTAATTTGGTTCAAATGAACAATTGTAAAAATAGTTTAAATAGAACACTTGATTTATTGTTTGCAGATAAAGACTTAAATTTGTTCGTAAATAATTCTATTTTTCCAATATTTCCAAACACTTTACATCACATTGCTTTGATTTTTGAATTTAAAATACTGAACTTTTTCAAACCAAAACTGCTTTTTAATTATAGATATATGTAATTTCTCCAAAGCTAATTTTAACAACATTGCGAGTTATATTAATAATAATGTAGTACTGCCTTCAACTTTTATTCAATCTTGGGAATTATAAAGTTTTTACAACAATTTTCTTAGTTCTCTTAAGACGGCCATCGATCTATTTGTTCCTAAAACTAAATTGAAAAATGCTTCTAAGCCTCCTTGGTATAACATTCGATTAATTAATTTAAATAATAAAAAAAATAAAACTTACAAATGTTTAAGAAAGTGTTATTATATTATTTTTATATAAAAACTATATTTACTCTATGGAATCCAAGTTAAGAGTTAATAGTAAATGTTTTTGGAGTTTCATTAAAAATTTTAAAAAAATCAAATGGATTCCCTAAAAGTATGCAATATTTAGGTTCGACTTTAACAAGTCTACCATCTATCTGCGATGTCTTTGCTAAGTTTTTTAAGTCAAATTATATTGATTCTAATAATGTCACTAACTCCTCTTTTTGCCAGTCCCTAAATAGTCTAAACATAGGAAATTTAAGTGTTACCTTATCAGAAGTGGAATTGGCTCTATCTGGTCTAACTGAATACAAAAATTCTGGTCCGGATGAAATTCCACCTATTGTTTTAAAAAAATGTTCCGTCGCTCTGTCTAGAGTTTTGTATTTTGTGTTTAATAGTTCGTTAACATTTGGTGTATTTTTGCCAGAATGGAAAACGTCCATTGTTACTCCTATTCACAAATGTGGTCCAAAACAGGAAATAACAAACTACCGACCTATTAGTAAATTGTCCTCGATACCAAACGTATTTGAAAAAATTGTTTGCGATAAATTGAATTTTTTATTAAAAGAAATCATATCCCCGTACCAACACGGTTTTGTACCCGGTAGATCAACTTCCACTAACCTAACCATTTTCACGAATTATATTCTCAATTCATTAGAAAAGGGTTACCAAGTGGACGTTACTTACACCGATTTTGCAAAAGCGTTTGATAGGGTGCATCATAAAATTTTATTAAAAAAATTAGAGAACATAGGTTTCCATTCCAACATGCTAAAATGGCTGACAGCTTATCTTACAGGGCGCAGTCAACTTGTTTCAATTGATTCCATTACCTCTCATTCCTTTTCTGTAACTTCTGGCGTTCCGCAAGGGAGTCATTTAGGTCCGATGCTGTTCCTTATTTTTATTAATGACCTACCTGATGTCCTTACAAACTCAATGCGTCTTATGTTTGCGGATGATTTAAAATTTTTTAGACGTGTAAAAAACTTAACTGACTGTACACTTCTCCAAAATGATGTAAACTATCTTATCAACTGGTGCAATATAAACCAATTAGCTCTAAACATATCCAAATGTCAATGTTGTTCGTTTACCCGTCGTTTGTTACCTATCGTTTACGACTACAATATGCAAAGTCATGTCCTTGATAGAGTTTCTATTAAAAAAGACCTTGGAGTCATTTTTGATTACAAGCTAAACTTTGTACAACATACAGAATTCATGTCAGTGCCCAGTAAGGACTGGGCACTGCTTAATAGGAAGGCATGCTATTCGACTTGGAGCCCCTACAAATGATTTTTGTAGGAGTTGCATGGACGAAGAAGAAGAGGAGTCAATCTCTCATCTTCTGTGCACATGCCCTGCCTTATCACACAGACGTAGAATCCACCTTGGAGACTACTACTTTAACGATACCAGCGATCTAAAAAAAAAAAAATTCAGACATTACTAGTCTCCTACGCTTTATTCGAAGCTCCAATTGGTTCAACGAGTTAAGCTGATTAACTGATCCATGTGGTATCACAATGGACCATACTTTGGTCTAAGTGTGTTGGATGTCCCAACCAACAGCCACTTTAACCTAACCTAACCATGGTGAACAAAGCCAACTCTATGTTGGGTTTTATTTTTCGTAATTCGTTTGGTCTTAGAGACCCCTACACACTTAAAGCTCTTTATGTGGCTTATGTTAGATCAATCCTTGAACATTGCTGCGTAGTGTGGAATCCTCATTACAATGTTCATACTACAAGAATAGAAAATGTCCAAAAAAAAAAATTTACAAGATTTGTAGTACACAAACTAGGCTGGAACATTGAAATGTCTTCGTATAACGTTAGATGTCAGCTTATTGGTATGCAGACATTAGAAAACCGCCGTAAGATGTTTGCCATAAATTTTGTCAGAGATATTTTATCATATCATATTGATTGTCCTTATTTATTATCGCTTATTGATCTTTACGCTCCTTCTAGAGAACTAAGAATTCGAACATTATTCCGGGAAAACGTTCATAGAGTAAATTATGCGTTTAATGAACCCATAACTCGCAGTGTTAGGGAGATTAATAATGTATCACATAATATAGATTTCAATTTTCATTTGAGTCAAAACTCATTCAAAAATATGTTAAACTTGTACTTTTTAACAAATTGAATAATGTAATTAAATAATTGTTATTTTTTTTTTGTATATACATAGCTTTAATTTTATAATGATTCAATGAATATTTTAAAAATTTTATTAGTCTATTTGAGATTGTAAACTCTAATTGATATTAAATAAATAAATAAAAAAAAATCCTTACAATTTGCTGATAGGAACGACGAACGTTAAATTCTTTTTGTCACGTTTAAAGAAGTAAGGAGCATCTGTCAACATAAGTTATATTTATAATAAAAAATCATTAGGGTACGAACTAATCACTGATCAAGTTTCGAAAGAATTGTCTTAGATAGCCTTCATAAAACTCCAACTTATAATAAACGCATAGCTTAAGCTAGGATATGTACCACATCCTTGGAAAATTGCCGATGTCATTGTAATACCTAAACAAGGAAAGGAACCAACAGAAGTAATATCATAAATACAATTTTTCGAAAAACTGGTACTGAAAACCCTTAGCAAAATAATAAAAGAAAGAAGAATAATTCCGAACCATAAGTTTGTTTGGATGTAGAAGTAATTATTTCGTATACTAGACCAAGTACATAAAATTACGAGTGTATTGAAAAAAGCACTTGAAGAAAAACAAGTATGGTCGGCTATATTAAATTGATTAGGTTTGGCACTTGGATCTTAAGTACTAACTGCATAGGGACTTTCCCAGACAGCAATACAAAATACTGAAATCCTTTTTTACGCAACGAAACTTTATAGTACGGTACAATCAAAATTAATTGGAATTAAAGAAAATTGAGGCTGGTGATCCGCAAAGAAGTTTACTAGGACCAAACTTGCTCTTTTATATACAAATGATATTCAAGTGGATTTCAACGCTATCATGACCCCCTATGCTGATGATACTGCAACATTCGAGCTAGATAGATGTGAATGATCTGAAATGTACGAGACAATGTACGAAGATTACGAAAAACCAAACCTCGTAAGCTGATGGTCTAAAAGCTATGGGAAGGCATAGCAACTATAAATGGTCCCTTAAGTGAAATTAAAAAAGAAAAATCATTTGACGATCTTTCATAGATTTGGATTGCATAACCGGTGGTGGTCTTAGAGCGGTAAGAGTACCAAACTACTCGATATCGATTTTTATCGAGTGTCTTTTGAACATTTCCATCGGAAAGACAAAAAAAAAGTGATGAAGATGAAGCCCAATTTCAACTCGAAAGCTTCGTTAGTAATCAGAATCTCTGCATTTGTTGAAAATCTTGTCCATCAACAAAAAGTCAATTTTTATGGATAACTTATTTTGGAATTAAGCATTTTGACACACTGTTCTATTCATACAGTATTTTGGTATACACAGTATTCTTAATTTACAGTATTTTAGAAAATTTAAATTTCCTCAAAATGCGTACGTATTTCGATTTTTACACTTACTTATCAAGAAAACGCCAGTAATCGAAGGTTACCTTTAAACCAGCTCATATATTCGGTATTTCCTGTTCGTCAACAGTTACTTACCACTTAAAGTAAAAATCATCGGGAAGAAAAAAAAAGTCATGCAAAATTTACAAAATTTCCAAAGGATTAAACAGAATAAGTTAATTAATATCTTTCTTTACCATGTCCTTGAACAAATAGAACCACTTTCCCTTATATAAAGATAATAATTCTTCAATAAAACCAGCAATTACAAATTACGTGATTGTAATCTCTTAATTCTTGTAAAATTATTCCATAATGTCTCAATTCATTTTGTGATTAAAACACTCAAAATCTTTGAATAATACCGAACATCAAATAGTTCATGAATTAATAAGGATTTGTCAGGTAATCTCAGACCATTTATTTTTAGCAGCACATCCATAGAAAGATTCAGCATCTGGTCGGGTCGGGTCTTATCGATAAATTTAATTTTATCTCTCTTTTTGAATGTCTGTGCGGAAACTTAAAACGAGAAGTTGAAGTACATATGTATGTATGTCTACATAGGTACTATTCACTTTCCAAAAGGTGTATTAAAAGGACAAATTTTATATCTATAAATGTTTTTTTTTTTAAAGGTACACTACGAATAGAATTTCCTATTTCTGCAATTTCTTTCAAAGCTTAAAATCAATGACCATGAAATTAAACTGCTAATGAACTTGGAACTACATCAAAAGTTAATTGGAATTAGGGGATAAAGAGAAGTCGTCGTTTTTGGGTGAATTAGTTTGAAGATTAAACTGATTTTTGTTTGATGATGTCCGAATTGGTTGACATTGGTTCAGTAGAATTAATTCCAGTTCAAATGAAAATGCATTACTTGGTTTGCATTTTATAACAAAAAGTTTTTAAATCTGGACTTGAACCTTTTAGCTTCCACAGTGAACGAATTCTTAAACCAGTGAATAATCCTACATATACCATATTATGTTAAATCTGGACTTGATACCTTTTAAGTTTCACAGTGAATGAATTCTTAAACCAGTGAATAATCCTACATATGTATACCTTATACCTTATACCTTATACCTTATACCTTATACCTTATACCTTATACCTTATACCTTATACCTTATACCTTATACCTTATACCTTATACCTTATACCTTATACCTTATACCTTATACCTTATACCTTATACCTTATACCTTATACCTTATACCTTATACCTTATACCTTATACCTTATACCTTATACCTTATACCTTATACCTTATACCTTATACCTTATACCTTATACCTTATACCTTATACCTTATACCTTATACCTTATACCTTATACCTTATACCTTATACCTTATACCTTATACCTTATACCTTATACCTTATACCTTATACCTTATACCTTATACCTTATACCTTATACCTTATACCTTATACCTTATACCTTATACCTTATACCTTATACCTTATACCTTATACCTTATACCTTATACCTTATACCTTATACCTTATACCTTATACCTTATACCTTATACCTTATACCTTATACCTTATACCTTATACCGTATACCTTATACCTTATACCTTATACCTTATACCTTATACCTTATACCTTATACCTTATACCTTATACCTTATACCTTATACCTTATACCTTATACCTTATACCTTATACCTTATACCTTATACCTTATACCTTATACCTTATACCTTATACCTTATACCTTATACCTTATACCTTATACCTTATACCTTATACCCTATACCTTATACCTAATACCTTATACCTTATACCTTATACCTTATACCTTATACCTTATACCTTATACCTTATACCTTATACCTTATACCTTATACCTTATACCTTATACCTTATACCTTATACCTTATACCTTATACCTTATACCTTATACCTTATACCTTATACCTTATACCTTATACCTTATACCTTATACCTTATACCTTATACCTTATACCTTATACCTTATACCTTATACCTTATACCTTATACCTTATACCTTATACCTTATACCTTATACCTTATACCTTATACCTTATACCTTATACCTTATACCTTATACCTTATACCTTATACCTTATACCTTATACCTTATACCTTATACCTTATACCTTATACCTTATACCTTATACCTTATACCTTATACCTTATACCTTATACCTTATACCTTATACCTTATACCTTATACCTTATACCTTATACCTTATACCTTATACCTTATACCTTATACCTTATACCTTATACCTTATACCTTATACCTTATACCTTATACCTTATACCTTATACCTTATACCTTATACCTTATACCTTATACCTTATACCTTATACCTTATACCTTATACCTTATACCTTATACCTTATACCTTATACCTTATACCTTATACCTTATACCTTATACCTTATACCTTATACCTTATACCTTATACCTTATACCTTATACCTTATACCTTATACCTTATACCTTATACCTTATACCTTATACCTTATACCTTATACCTTATACCTTATACCTTATACCTTATACCTTATACCTTATACCTTATACCTTATACCTTATACCTTATACCTTATACCTTATACCTTATACCTTATACCTTATACCTTATACCTTATACCTTATACCTTATACCTTATACCTTATACCTTATACCTTATACCTTATACCTTATACCTTATACCTTATACCTTATACCTTATACCTTATACCTTATACCTTATACCTTATACCTTATACCTTATACCTTATACCTTATACCTTATACCTTATACCTTATACCTTATACCTTATACCTTATACCTTATACCTTATACCTTATACCTTATACCTTATACATTATACCTTATACCTTATACCTTATACCTTATACCTTATACCTTATACCTTATACCTTATACCTTATACCTTATACCATATGATATATAATCATTTTATGCTCCTATGATGCTTTTGGAGGCAGATGGCAAATCGTTTTCACTACGTTTTGTTTAAATTGATTTTTTGTGAGTATTTTTATTAAAATAGAATAAAATCCCTTAATTCTTTCTCATGGTTCCAATTTATGTCTAATTGAAACAACCCATTCAACCTCTGAATGTGGATGTATGTACATTTATTTTGTGCAGAACAGTTTCCGGTACGTACACATAGACACACTTGTAAAAACAAACCGAATTAGAATTTTAGGCCCACATAATTTTGAATCTCTGTCATCAAGCTGTCACATTTATTTAAAAAAACGTATTTTTTCTTCAAATCTAAATTCAAAACCCTCCCCTTAATGAATCCAATATATGATGGCAGCAGCAGAAAAAAAAGGAAACAATCTAAAAATGTTTTTAAAAATAAATGTTCTCTTACAGAAGGCATCATCCTGTATTCATACAACATACAAGATACACACAACATACAACATTTGTGACTGCTTCCGTATCCGTTTTTATGTGTTGTTGATGTTTTTTCTGTCCAATTCTTTTGTTCCATTTTCTCACTTTAATATTACATGCGGATGTGGTAATAGAGGTCGGTCAGTGTGGTGATAGCGCACAAAGTTGTTAAATTTCACCATACGCAACACACACAGTCAGTCGTTTAGAGGCACAGGAAAGGAATGCTCGTTGTTGTTTTTGCTTTTTTATATTTTTCGCATTCAAAAGCATTTTACTCTGGCTTGTGCTGAAGCTGTAAGTAAACTGAACTCAGTCCTTTGGAGCTTACATAACACACGAAACATCCGAACACATAACTGTCGAGCAATTGTCATTGGCAATTAGTTCCGGAGCCAGTGAACCAAGAGGGTGTAAGGATCCGGCTGTAAAAAGAGCATTTGTTCCATTTGGTACAGCAAGCGAGTAAAGCAGTTACGGGCGTACGGCGTCGTCGTCGGTGACGGTGACGGCGGCGGCAGTGAGAGGGTATATTGGGGGATTCTACGTATTTGTAGGGATGTTAATATTTTTTTTCTGCTGACAATATCGCACATATCCTGGAAAATGAATGCTCTGCGCTATGCCCTTGTACTTGTTTTGAGGAAGAGAAATTGTTTGCAAGGTTATGGTTGAAGGGAGGTCCCATCACTGCTGCTATGTTTGTTAATATCTATAACAGTGGGATGTTTGATGTTCGATGATAGTAAAGAAAAATTTAATACTAAAACAAGAAAATTTATGAAACATACATTCTATGTTAATTCTACGTTTTCTACAATTTGAGTTTTATTTAGAAATGCTGACGTTCTTAAGGTTACATAAATGTTGAAACTAAATATTTTTTAATTTTATTTTGTGATTCTATGTAAATTCTATGTTTCCTATATGTTCAATATTATTTTTAAAATGTTGAGCTTTTAAAGCCATATCCATTCTGTGACTTAGTATGAAATTTGTATTGTATTATTGTGCTCCTATGTTAATTCTATGTTTCTTACATTCCAATTTGTCTGACTCACACTGACAACTTTCCATCCCGTCTATCGAATTGTCTTACTTAAAACTTTAACAAAATATTCGTAACAATATTGAAATGATATTATGATAAAATAGTTTGATTTCAATATCTATTTTTGTTAACGAGATTTTTAGTCAAAAACTAATTTTTAACAATTTTAGTAGCATTTCTTGAAATGTTTAATTTCTTATATAGAGTTTTTTTTTTGGCGTGGGTAGATTTTGGCGCTCCGTGGTGGCCATTTTGTTTTGGTGACATCTCTCAAATCTTTTGTTTATTATTCAGTTGCTTATGCCAAATCATCATGGCAAGTTATACGATTAAACAGATGATAAAACTTTATTATCAAAATGAGTGTTCGTTAACGCAAACGTTGTGCGCATTGCGCCCATTTTACGGTAGACGTGGTGGCCTTCAACATTTGGTGGCCAAATTTGAGACAACCGGTTCAGTAAACAAACAGCCAACACCCGTACGTTCAAGGAACGCAAGATCGGCCGAGAACATCGCCACGGTCCGTGAAAATAAACAGCAGAACCTGAGGCAGTATATTCATCTCCGTGCACAAGAACTCGGCCTTTCGCAGACTTCAACTTGGCGTAGTTTGCGTCAGGACTTGGGTCTACACCCGTACAAGATCCAACTGACCCTGGAGCTCAAAGTTCATGACCATAGACAACGCCGTTTGTTCGCTGACTAGGCTTTGAATCGTTTGGAAGGGGACCCCAATTTTGGTTGAAAAATCATCTTTAGTGACGAGGCGCATTTTTGGATGAATGGCTCAGTCATCAAGCAAAACTGTCGTATATGGGACGACACCAACCCACGCGAGGTTCACCAGGTGATAATGCACCCTCAAAAAGTTACCGTTTGGTGTGGATTTTGGGCCGGCGGCGTAATTGGTCCGTAGTTTTTTGAAAACGACGTTAGTGAGGCGGTCACCGTCAACAGCGAGCGCTACGTTCCACACAGCAAACGCCACGACATCTACAAACAACATCTACCCGCCCTTATTGAAAAACCCTATATAAACAAATACAGATTGGATTTTTCTCAGAAAATTTAGCACAGAATTAAATTTTTTTGAAATAAATACCCTTTTTTATTCATGAGATATCGAGAATCGAATATCAATTTTATTTCATTATCTTCATCATTATCAGTATACAAAAAGTGTATTTGAAATCGATATCTCTACTTGTTCTTGAGATATGCATGGCGAAAAAAGCTTCCCGAAAGTGCGGACGTACGAACTTACGTACACACGTACGCACATACATCTCACTAAAAATCTTTTAATTGGATGCTAAGGACTTTGAAACGTTGAGAAATGCAAACATTTTTAATCCTATGGGAAGTTAATATGGAACAAAAATTCTATGTTAATTCTATGTTTCCTACATTTGTACTTTTATTTGAAAAAAATGACAGTGATGAATGCATATTTTACTTCATACTAAAACAATCTGTAATTTTTCTTTATTATTGTATAGGCTTTTCTATGTTAATTCTATGTTTTTAAAACTAACAATTTTAAATTAAACGAAGTGACGGTCCACGATTAATATAAATAACAAAAGTTTAGTAAGCAACACCATTCATTTCATGGTTTCAAGTTAATTGCCCTAGCTTTTGACATTTCAGCTGTCAATTCAAGTGTCACAATATTAGATGAAGATTTGCCACACACAATTGTGTATCACGTCATAATAATTTTCGTCAAAAACTACCGATCGAAGCCATCAATACAATTGCTAAGAAATTTGAAGACCATACACGTGGAAGCGTTACTGACTTCGCTCGTAGTAGTTCGTAGTTAAGCATTCTCAGTCATAAATAATGTTGCTGGAAGTTTTTGTTGGCGATCTATTTTAACCTTCAAACATTATTCAAGTTATGGTAGAAATCCAGCCTTAAATGATAAGAATAATGATGTTTTTTAGACTGAGTGACAAAGATTAAAATTTAAAATAAATAAAAATATTCATAAAAAATTATCATTTTGTATGTTTCATTTATCGTTATTTTTGAAAACTAAAATTGATGTGTGTATCCATATTGTGCATTTTTTGTTTGTCATTCTATGTTTTGTAACGTATGTCTTTTTAAGGGTTGCCAACGCTATTTCAACTGGTAGCCATTTTGTCAGCTGTCAAGTCATGTATCTTTAGTTTGGTTTAAAATTTTAAAATAATTGTGTAAATTCACAAACGCATCACTGCAGATCATCCCTGTAGCACATTCATAAACGCAAATAATTGGCATCACTTAAAATGTCAATTTTTGATTATTGCAAAGTTCGATACTGATGCGCAAATATAAACAAAAAAAGCATCAAGAATTTTCTTGATAAGTTCTTGATGTCGACGCGATTTGGAGCAAAAATGGCGGAAAAAGACAACGAAAAGTATTTAATCAACTTCTAAATCTATATATATAAAAATCAATGCCACTTTTCGTTGTAATGTTATAACTCAACAATGCCTTTACCGATTTGGCTAATTTTGGCCTTAAATTATTAGTGGAAGGGCAGAGAAGGTTTGTGCGTAGAAAAAATTAAAAAAAAATCTTGAAAAAGTGTTAAATCAATATCTTTCTATAGACCCATATACAAATAATTTCTACTAATACTTAAAAGCCAATTTGAACCTTTGGCAAAACAATCGAAGGCAAAAAAAGTGACGTTAGTTCTGTCAAACAAATTTAATGTCATTATATGTCATTTCATTTTATCAGCGATAATTATTGCTTTGTTGTGTTTATATTTTCCAAAATATTGCTGAGTTATTGCTTTGTGTTTATATTTTCCAAAATATTGTTGAGTTGTTGAGTGAAGGTAAAATGCCACGAGCAAGACGACCAAACATAGGCCGGCGAACGCGTAATGCAAATCAAGTGGCATTATTAAGACAATCTCAGACTACAGATGAACGCGCACAAGGTACGGTTGACCCTGTACCTGTACTTAATCACGAATACGTCGTGCTGTTTTGGATGAAATGCTGCGTGCTGCTTTTAATTACAATAGTCAGATTGATTATAGTGTGTACGGATACATTGGAATGATGGACGCAATAGGTCCACATTGTGATGCGGCTAACTTTCCAGGTGAAACGCCCGGAATGTGTTGTGCTAATGGCAAAGTGATGTTGGCAATCATTAGAAACTCCACCCGAACCATTGTATTCATATATTTTTGGTACATCTCAAACGTCGAAGCAGTTTTTGAGTAATATTCAACAATACAATTCGGCATTTCAAATGACTTCTTTTGGTGCTACTAAAATTATTAGAGATAAATTTATGCCGACTTTTAAGGTAAATACCTCAACAGGATTGTCCCATGTTTATATTAATCTGAATCATAAAGTCTTACAAATGCTGATTCAACATCTACCTAGAATTGCATACATACTACAGATTCAGGGCCCGATTTATCATCAAGCTGGTTCGTTATTGCCATACCCCGACCGACGCTGATCATCAATTTTTGCAAATTTATTTTATTGGTGATGAAAATCGTGAATTGGATCAACGTTGTGCAATAGTTTCAAATACAAGACGAGAAATTATTCGTAAGCTTCAAAGGTTTTTCCATCAGCATAACGCATTAGTTCAATTGTTGCTATTGATCGTATGCCATCTGATAATCACAAAATTGTAATATCACCAAATTGAATATTCAACAAAAACATGTATATGACACAATCATGCAAGCCGTTTCCAATAATGCAGGTGGATTATATTTCTTGGATGCACCTGGTGGTACAGGCAAAACTTTCGTTGTATCATTGAGTTTAGGGACTATTCGATCGGAACAGATAATTGCATTGGCACTTGCATCTTCGGGAATTACTGCTACATTATTAGAATAAGGTCAGACTGCACACTCTGCATTAAAATTGCCATTGAACAGGTTATTGAAACTCCAACTTGCAATATTTTGAGAAATTCTGCTATGGCAAAAGTTCTGCGATTAATGTCAATTATTTTATGGGATGAGTGCACAATGGCGAATAAAAAATCAATAGAAGCATTTAATCGAACAATGCAAGATTTACGCGGTAATCAACAGCTTTTTGGTGGTGCTCTGATATTGCTGTCAGGGGACTTTCGTCAAACATTGCCTGTCATTCCTCGATCAACTCCTGCTGATGAAATAAACGCCTGTTTGAAGTCATCAGTTCTTTGGAGATATGTATGTACGAAAATTGACACTGAACATTAATATTCACCTACATAATGATGCAACTGCCCATGAGTTTTCAAAACAATTGTTAGAAATTGGTGATGGCAAAATACCAATCGACAGTACCAACGGATTGATCACTTTACCGAACAATTTTTGTACAATTGCGCAATCTATAGATGAGTTGATTGAATGTGTTTTTCCGAATATTCTTCAGAATTACAGAAATCACGATTGGTTGAGAGAACGCGCCATTTTAGCACCGAAGAACATTCATATCAATGCCATTAATTTTCAAATTCTAGCGAAACTTCCAGATGTAGTCACGACACAAAATTCAATTGACAGTGTTATGAATTAAGATGGGGCAATGAATTATCCAATTGAATTTTTAAATTCATTGGAACCGGCTGGTATACCACCGCATTGCTTGAATCTGAAAATTGGTTCTTTGATTATATTATTGCGAAATATTAATCCACCAAAACTGTGTAATGGCAACAGATTGGCAGTAAAAAAGTTATTGCCAAATTTGATTGAAGCTACAATCTTAACCGGTTAATCAAAAGGAGAAGTGTGTTTGATACCGGGTATCCCTATGATTCCAACTGATATGCCATTTGAATTCAAAAGATTACAATATCCTGTGCGTTTATCATTTGCGATGTCCATAAATAAGGCCCAAGGGCAAACACTTCACGTTTGTGTGAAAAACAAAAAATATTGTTTATCCAACTGTTTTAGACTAACCCATATAGACCCACCATAGTAAAAGTATCCAATTCTTTTTTATTTTTTAGTTTTTACTCTTTGCTGATAAATATAATATAAGCAATATATCATTTGGGTCATTTAGACTTTTAAATAGCTAGCAATTTAAAAATTTTTGTTTGAATAAATGAACTTAATAATCATTTTTTTCTAGTACTATGCCTTATACGTAGCGAAGCACGTACCGGGCCGCTAGTTGTTTATAAATTTATTAATTTGATGAATTTCAGGGAATATTTTACCAGCGCACAAATTAAACTATTAATAAAAACGAATTTATTGCCGGCAGAAAATCAAAGTCAGTATTGTGGAGAAAAGTTCTAGAGCAGATAAAATGTGTGGCTCCAGATTTTAATTACAATGAGAGTTTTTATTAGTATCACATCCATCATAAAGCAAAAGTTGTTTTTAAACATAAAACTTTTTGTCAATCAGCATCGCATCGTAATCAGCTGAGTTAGGCCTCTTTCACACGAGACGGTTTCGTCCGTACGGTTAAAATCCGTACGGTTTTTATCCATGAGCCATGGATAGTAAACTAATAAAATTAACTAAAGCTTTCACACTGGACGGAGACGGGTTTTTTCCGTACGGATAAAATCGTCATGTGTGAAAGAGGCCTTAGGCTCGTTTCACACTACACGGTTTTGACCGTTCGGCAAAAAACCGGACGGCATAAACCGGATCAATGGCTATTAACACATTATACGGTTTTAACCGTACGGTAAAACACGATATATGCAGGGTTCCTGTGCTTAGTATACTTTTTCACATGTTTAGTTCGAAATCGTATGATGTGAAAACATGTATTTCGTCACGTACGTCACTAAGCGCGCCGTCCGGCTGCCGTATACTGTAGTGGCAGTGCCAGTAGACGGTTGCTACACGGCGCGGCGCCGGCATTTTGCCGTGACCGTATAATATGAAAGCGTATATGCTCTTCTTCGCGCCTCTAACAAAATGTCGCCGTCCGGTTTTTTGCCGTATAAAACCGTGTAGTGTGAAACGAGCCTAACGATCAACTTCGAAAAAAAAACAGTGATGTTTAATCACTACCAAAAAATTTGACGTTTGTGAATTTACCCATATAATGACACCTGAACATCGCTTCTAAATTGTTCAAATTTATTTTGAAAATTATGGTTCTCATTAAAATAAGTTCGTGCACTATTTTATTTAGCGAAGAAGTCTTAATTAATATTTTCAGAATAATATGTTTCCAAATAATGTACATTATTATATATAACAGGTATAAACAAAAATACAACACGCATTTTTGAACCAAGCCAGGGACGTAGCCTATGTACTTACTACTTATTCACTCAATATTTGTGCATAATCTTTTCTATTCTAATTTCAAGAACATTTTGTCCCACTATACACCACGGCCACTGTGCAATGGAATAAATAATTGAGTGGAACTTTTTTGCTCGAAACGACAAATTTTTCGGTATTTACATAACTCCTCAATATTGTCGACATTCATACATTATTTACCTTGCCAACAGTTGTAGGTACAATGTACATATTTCTCTTCTTTACACAAATGTGTAATTTTTGCCAAACTTTTATTATTGTCATCCATTATTTTATCTCTATACTTATGTACATATATATGTACATATTTATATGATCATATTACGGTATATTGTCATTTCAGTTATATTTGAAATATTTTTGTATGGTGGTCTTTATTGTTTACTTATGCGCTGTTATTATGGTCGTTTTTTTTTGTTGTTTTTGATTACAAAACTGTGGTTATTTCAAATATTATTAATATTCTTATTTTTGTTTACTGTAATTTAAATGTACATATTTTAGATAATGCAATGTTTATTTCAAACAAAATTGTTCAATGTTAATTATGAGGGCGTAAAGCATAGGATTATTATATTCCCAGTATCGTTTAATTATTATTTTTAAAGCTCGTCGTGGGAATTGCAAAATTTGGCAATTTGTTCAGTTAAAAGTGATTCTATATAATATAGATGTTTTTTTCCATTCTAAATGTTTAATTCTAACTTAAATTAGTGTTCTTGGCCTCACTTTCGTGCTTTGGAGAGGTTTCATTTTAAATAGTTTACTATTTGGCAACTGTCACTTTTGAAGCTGTCATCTTTTGACATTTGACAAGTAAGAACTTTTGAAGCTGTCATCTTTTGACATTTCACAAGTAAGAACTAGGCCATTCCTGAAAATGTAAAAATACACTTTTCAACAACGCATTATTGAACAAATTTACAAAAAACCGCGATATTTATCGAAAAGGTGACCACAATATTGGACAACGACATCATATTATCTTGCCCACCAACTGAAGTGTAAGGTCTATTCCAACTCCATAATCGATTTGAGAACTTAAATATGAAAATTTTTTAAAAAAGTAAACGCAAACCATTTGAGATCTGGAGCTCGACTTCGTTGATATGGCCACCGCGGACACGTTTGCAGCGGTCGATTCCAATGTTCGATGCTTCGTTCACCCATTTCCAAGTGCATATCTTCCAATTCGGCCCAAGTCCATATCTTCATCAATTCGTGCCAAAAGTAAGCCATTCACAGTAACGTGACGAACGTTATCGTCGATGAAAATATTTGGACTAACAACACCTCCAGCAAGCAAACCCTATCAATCAATTATTTTGTGTAGAAGAAGTGGTGATTCATGAAGCAAGTGTGGATTTTCCCCGGAACAATAAGCCATATTTTACATATTGACGATTCCATTGAGTCAGTGATAAGCTTTGGCAATGCAGATGATTTTGCGATGAAATTCATCATCTTGGCGCATCTTCCCCAGAAGCGAAATTGGAGAAAGGACGTTAATTCAAATGTTGTGATTAATGGAAATATAGCTTTCCGTCGGCTTTTTTGGTCGCTGTAGTTTTTGCAATGAAACAATTAAGTTACATTAACTTTCCCAACGTTTTGGCAGGGATTGCTGCCTTCTTCAGGGGAACTTTATTAACACAAAAAATATACAAATAATCTTAGTTAGATCGATGGGATACAAATACAATAAAGTTTACAATGTCAAGAAAAATATGAACAAAATTTTAATATTAATTAATATAAATTAAAATTAAATCTATAAAAATAATTAGCACTTCGAAGAATGAAGTTGAGTCTAAATTGAATAAAGCACAAAAATTACATTTAAGAAAAAAGAAGAGAGCAATATACAGCAGAAATGTTTTGTGTGTCTTGTTTTCGGTTCATGTTGTTTTTGTTATTGAGAATATTGTAATGTTTCTAACGTGTATCGTTTCGAAACATGTTTCTCTGTCTGTAGAACTTCAACGCCTTCAAAGTTTGGGGAATGACCGCTTACAATGCTGTGACTGGCCAGGGCTGTCTTCTCAGAACTTTTTTAGATATATGTCGGATTTATGATTCGAGATGCGTTGTCTAAGAAGTTGTTTTGTGGTCCCAATATAACACAGGTTGCACGGTTCATTTGATTTTCCATTGCAGTTAATTTTGTAGATCACATCTGTTTGTTTGTCCTTATCAGGTTTCGTCTTGAGTTAAGTAAAACATTGGTCAAGTGTTTTGTTTGATTTAAAAGCAAGACGAACCTCTGTCAATTTTTTGGAAATAGATTTTTTTAAGTTGTCGGATAAAGTTGGGACGTAAACCATGGTTTTGTGGTGCGTTCTAACGGGTTCATCAATATTTTCTCGTGGAATTTGCATTTTGTGTTTTAAAAGGAGGCTTCGAATTATGGTAGAAGGATAACCATTATCACTTAAGATTTTGATGACTTTTTTCTCGTTGGCGACGTGGAATCGTACATTACTAATTTTGAAAATTTTATTCACGAGGTTGGACGCAGTATTGATGATAATATGCCTTGCTTGGTTTGATCGGAAATTAACTAGTCTTCCAGATGCTGTTGGTTTTTGATACCAGTCGAAAAGCAAACGATTTTCTTCGCGATAGATTTTTACATCTAAGAACGATATTGTTTTGTTAAACTCATTTTCAATTCAATTCACAATTGAAAACAAGTTTGACAAAACAATATCGTTCTTAGATGTAAAAATCCACTGCGAAGAAAATCGTTGGTCAATAAATTAACTCAGTTAATTCAAATGGCCCATCGGCTTCAATTCTTGAGTCAGCTTGATCTTGTATGGTAGTTAACCAAGATCCTTACTCAAAATACGCCATAATTTCATCTAAGCGATCCACATTCCTTGAGAATGCTGTGGAAGTGACTGATTTTGATCATTTAATACAACGTTATTTTCGACACTTCGACCAATCCGTTGTCACTCTGACATGGAAACATCACACAAGGAATATGTAGACTCAAATTTTTGTATGTGTATACTTGTTGTTGCCTAGCCTACCAGGGCACGAATTACGACCGAAAATTGAAGTTAACCCTCTTAAAGTTACGATCAAAAACTCGAAATTTCAGTAGAAAATGTGTGCAGACGTTGCTCACTCGCGTACTTAAAATGATGACAATGTAGAGTTTATTGAATAAATTGACAATGACAGTTCGATGATTAGCTAAAAGGTTGGATACAAAAACTAAAATCATAATTTTCAAGTCCCTATTGGAAAACTTGATACCTTCCTCTTTTGAAATAAACATTATTAAAACATCTTAAAGTTTTCTTTAATATCAAATGAGAAATCCCATTGAAAAGGGTATGAAAGAAACTAGATTACAAATAAAGCAGTTTGCTTCTTTTCGTTAAGTTTCGTTCACTTTTGTTTTCGATGATTATTCACAATAGGGAATCCGATATTTGGTTAATCGGAAATGACAGTGGATACAAAATGGTGAATATTTTGACAGATAGTGAAACTAAATTTCGTTGGATGATGATTTACATTTAATGCAATTCCGACCAAGAAAGTATTTATTCTTACAGTGATAGTTAGTGAAATCTTTTTTTTCTCGCCAATGGATGGACTACGAATGTCCATGCTTTCATTTAATCATAACTGACTTGAATTTAATATTTATACCCCGTTTCAACAAACAATTTATTGCCCTTTTAATCAAAATTTAATACAAAAATACAAGGATATCATAATTTGCATTCATGCCATGAAACGTGATATTTTTGTTATTTAACGAAAGAAACGCGTGACCCTGAACTTATGTATATAGTACTTCTATCTTATTTATATTCTGGAAAGACTTAAAATAAACACTTTAGCAAATGAAAACTTAACTCAATTATTGTAGGTTATATACGGAGTTGGATACTTTTATGATGCCAGCCAACGTAGATTTATCGTTTTCATTCATTCACTTACTTTATTTTATTTAATTTATAATGCCATTTATCCTGGATTGGATATATGATTCCCAGTTCAATCGTAATAATTTTAAGTATAAAAGTATTATTACCAAACGAAAAGCAGTCCAATTAATGTTCTGCATTATTAATATGTCCAGAGGGTATAGTTTTTGGCCATTAAGATTTTCAACTCAATTAGAAATGACATTTGGTAATGAATAGTAAAATACAAAAATATATGAATATTAAACAATCTTGCACTTTTTCGAGTTCGCATATTTTGAGAATAGGGATCTAGTGTGTTGACTTAAGAGTAGATTTTTGTAAGTTGTATTTCATACTTCAAAACGGTTTCACATCAATGGAAAGGGGTGTTCCTTTAAATCCCTTTAGAGCATTTAGTTTTCTTTTCAATTGAAACATTGCTAAAATTTCGAGCTATGAAAATTCAAAAAGTTAAAATTTTATCCCACATTTGCTTATTCTCGTTGTTACAAAAACATTTTTAAATCCCTCCAGTTTTAATATTTTAAAAGTTTTTTTCTATCAGTAGTTTCTATTTTAAGTGCTTAAATTGCCATTCCTCCAATTAAACCCCCAACTCTATCCCCTAACCACTTAGAGAATTTCTTCATTATAAAAATTTTCACACAATAAACGAAAAGCATTTTCCCCGAAATGGAAGGTAAGTTGTTGTAAATATAGTAAAGTATCGTATAGAATGCATCAGGAGCTGTGTGAATATAGAATTTTCCAGTACGACAAAATGGAAACAAATGATAATGCTTTTTTGTATTTATTTTCTTGATAAATTTTCTCAATACGTGTAGAGTAGTGTTGCAGATTTTGCACTCTAATTCCCAAACAGGAAAGCAATAAATTTATGACAATAGGAACATTAAAATAGCTAAGAGGAAAGATGAATTTTCACTTTTAGGTAATGTTCAAAATGGGTAGAATCGAGTGTTAAAAATAAAATTAAACACTGCATTCCATATGAACTTGCTCTCTTAACAGGAGGAGACTCTGTACCAACATTGCAACCTAAACAAAAATAACCTAATCGATTTTTGGAAATTTATTACCTACAACATGGCTTTATTTATTATTTGTACCATCTACAAATGTAAACAGATCGATCGGGGGGAAGATAAAATAGTTGCTCCTGATATAATAATTTAAAAAAAAAATATAAAGGGTCCACAAGCACTTCCTTGTGGAACCCCAGATTTATTTTTTCCAAAGCACTCAACTTGTCTGTTTTGATATACATAAAAGAAAGTTGGTGGATACTAGTTTGTATTCTATCCGATGGAAATCTTTAAAAGGCACTCGGTAAGAATCGGTACCGAGTAGACTGGGACTCTTACCACGCAAAGACAACCAGTTAATCAGCACCAATCTATGAAATATCGAAAAATGATTTTTCCACTTTTTAATTTAAAATTCACTCTAGGGGAAGTTTATAGTTGTAATACTTTCTCATCAGCTTATGAGGCTTGGGTTTTCTTAATCTCCGAATATTGTCTCGTACATTTAAGACGGTGTCTATTTCTGAATTGGTATGACTTTGAAATTGCTGATTTTGTGATGCAGCGTGTTTTTTAACCACTTCTGTAACAATTTCAATTTAAAGGTCACGATATACATATATAGTTATTTCTTAAATATCAAGGAACATTTAATATTCCACGAAGGACTTTGTTTTGGAATTTTTTAATAGGTTCGGCATTTGTTTTCTTACTACAAACCCAAAGATGGATGCCATAAGACCAACTGGGTTAACGTGAGTTTGTTCTTGATAGATTGTTCAGAATTTTGTCTTATTATCCAGTACCTACATTCTTCTGTACTACTTTTAGTTTAGCTCTTCGCTTTCATTTTCGATATGCTATTAAAATTAAAGTTTTGCATCCAAAGTCATTTCAAGATATTTGGCAATATTGGAGAAAGTTACTTCTATATTGTTTATAGAAATTATAACTTTATTTTTGAATTTTGCGTCCAAACACTTACTTAATCCACTGCATTTTGGAATTTTTACGTAGCCTTGGAAACGAATCTTGCCTACTTACTTAAGGCAGTGCTACAGACCTGAACAAACTAAGGCTTCACCCAACGAACTTCTCCATCTAGCTCGGTCCCTAGCTAGATGTCTCCAGTTTCACACTCCAAGTTGGGTAAGGTCACTTTCCACTTGTGCGCGCCACCTGATCCGCGGTATTCCTCTACTGCGCTGTCCTGTGGGTGTAGATTCGAAGACTTTCCGGGCCGGAGCATTGGTTTCCATGCGCTCTACGTGACCCGTAGTCGTTGGACTTTTACCCTTCTGGCTAATTCTACATCACTGTACAACCCGTATAGCTCCATCTTCTCCTCTACTCCCCTTCTATGCATACGGGACCATAGATCACGCGTAGAACTTTTTTCTTGAAACGACCCAAGGTGCTTTCATCCGCTTCTGTCATAGTCTATGCTTCTGCACTGTACAGCAAGACGGGGATGGTGAGAGTCTTATAAGGCGACACTTTGGTCGCTCGAGAGGGCTTTGCTACTCAATTGCTTTTATAGCCCAAAGAAACAGCCATTAGCAAGAGTAATTCTCCGTTTAATCACAGCGCTGCGTTTAAAGCTAAGCCAAGGTAGACGAAGTCCTTAAGTCCTTTCATAAAGTTACGTCTGTCGATGGTGACGTTTTGACCGAGACGTCGTCGGTGTTGTAGGTCCTTTCTTGATGACAGCATGTACTTTGTTTTGCCCTCCTTAACCTTTAAACCCATTTTTGCCGCCTCTCCCTCAATACTCACAAAAGCCCAATTGACATCACTCTGAGTTCTTCCGATTATGTTCATGTCATCAGCATATGCTAAGTAATTGTACAGGCAGCAAAAGGTTGATATCCACTGAAATATGGTCCTAGTACAGTTCCATGCGGTACACCGGCTTCAATTTTCTTTAGTTCCAAGTAATTTTGGTCTTACCGTACTCTGAAGAGCCGGTTCGTAACGTAAGATTTCAGTTTTTCGTAATACTTCCTAGGAAGATCCCTATGCAGTTTGTAGTCCCAAGTGCCAAACCTTGTCAAAGTCTTTAAAAAACAGTTAAGAATATAGCCGAACATACTCGCTTTTCTTCAATTACCTTTTTCAACACATTCGTAATTCGATGTACTTGGTTTATCTTGGAATGTTTATTTCTAAATCCGAACTCGGAATTAAGGGCCTTCCAAATGAGAGCGAACAACGAATGAAAGAACAAAAGTGATTCTACACATTTCAAAAAGTCAATTTCAAACAAAAACACATTAAAATTATAAGAAACCAATTGACACTAATGTTAGGATAATAAAATTTGCATTTTGTTCTCTAAAAACAAGAAAATTTTGTAAAAATAATTCGGTAGTAACGGTAGTAGCAGTGTGGTTGCTACGAACTGTCAAACTCTATTCGCGATCCACATACTATCCACACTGCAACGAATAAATTGTTCGCGAGCAACTTAACCTCAAAATTATAACACTCTTGTTTTGTGATGCTTTACAGCCCTATTATGGTTATCAAATATCAACACGATATTTGATAATAGTTGATAATTATCAACAAAATTAATGAATCGGTATTATGGTGATCAATTATCAATATTTTTGATAAATAGTGAATTAAAAGATCTATTGTGAATAGATTTATTGATAAACTCGGTATTACGGCTATCAAACATATTGATACCCATCAAATATTCTATCAGCTACAAAACCTTCGTTGACAAATGTATCAAATATTCGTAAATGGTAAAGAATTGTAATTTAAATACGATTTATAAAAGTTTTTTTTGTAGTTTTTATTGAATATATAAATTGAAGAACAAAATGCCTTTACTAGAATTGTTGTTTGAAGGCAATTGTACTGATTTTCCTCCATTAGTTCCACAAGCTTTCTATTTGTTTTCTGTTGCTAACTATTCTACTCCTAAATAAACAAAATATTATTAAGAAAAAAGAGAAATTTATTTAATGAAAACAACTTACATTATTCCGCCGAAATTATTTATAGACCAAAACACAAGAACTCAACACAAAAGACAAACGTCAAACACCAAACAAAACCTATTCACAATCGTATGGGTGAAAAATTATCATTTGATACTCATAATACCAAATTATCAATAAATTGATAGAAGTTATCAGTTATCACATAATTGATAGTTGATAGCCATAATAGGGCTGTTAGTCTTCTTTTTGCTAATATTTCGCTGAGCTTTTTCATGAACAGATTTTCAAAAACTTTTGCCATCATTGGTATAAGCGATATTGGGCTGTCAGATGTTATTTCCGTTGGTGGGCTACTTTTTTAAAGTAAATTGGATCTTTTAAAGGCTATACTTTCGCACTTCACGCGGTTTCGATTCTTGACACCACTTACTTGTCTCGACAGTTGAAATTTTCTTGCCAATCAACTTCACCCAAAAGTGATTTAGTTTTGTGAAGTGTGACCAAAATATGTTTTTATTGGAGAGAGGATTGTTCGTTTTTAGTAATGGCGTAATTTTACTTGTCAAGTGCCAAAAGGTGACATCTTCAAAATGTTCACCATTTTTGTAGTGAATATTATAAACTTTAATGCATTGACGTATTTTTTCTTTTAAAGTGTCAAAAGATGACATCTTTAAAAGTGACAGCTGTCCAAATAACTATCCAATATCCCTTTAATAGATTTTCTATACATCAATTTATTTTATCTAACTATTGAAACTATCCTACAATAAAAAAAAAAAAAAAAACAAAGTTTACAGAACTTTTCAAATATTATAACTGTTCTGACATACATAAATACAAATACGAGTAAGGATGAACTTCATTTCAAATACTCATATCATCAAAATCATCTCTGTTTTTAACTGACAAGACAAAAGAAAAGTAAAAGAAAAAAGAAAAAAACAAAAAGAGAAACAGATATAAAACTAACTTGAGCTTAGATATCCTGCGGGAAAGGTTCCATTAAACAGGATTTTCCCATCAAACACACTCAAACACAAAAACCATACTTCTTATACTCTCCACCGACCGACCGTCCGACCGACCGCCCACCCACTCTTTGCCTTTTCATCGCTCAATTGAAAAGCATTTAATTTGCTCTCGCTCCAACGGAGCATAAGATATGTTCTCACCATGTCCTCCCGTGTCCCTGATGTTCGCCTATTAGTTATTATTATGTATAACTATTCAACTATCGTCCTCGCTCATCCTTCGTCCTCATTTTCATATAAAGTCGGTGGTGTTAGTATAGTTGGATTCTGATTTGGATCTCTAACGCTAACAGCTCCAGCAGCGGATGGAGAATGGAATGGAGCAATACTTGGTATATTTGGATTGGGTTATATTAATGACGAAAGCAAATCCTTGCAAACATCCTGTCTGATGGCATAAGTAGAGGTAGGTACTGCGGCGGTAGTCGGTTGCCGTTATGCTGTGACGGAAAACTCAAGTAATTTCCAGATGGGTTAGTTTGAGTTCGAGGATACGAGGAGTTATAGAGAAGAGTACATAACATATGTGTGGCTATGTTCGTTTTAATAAGAGACTTGTACATATGGTTTGTCTTTGATCCTTCCTCCTCCTACCGTCCGTCCGTCCGTCTTTTTGTTCACATTCCTATTTATTATTATCCTTATGTGCTGGCTTAACTGTAGCCACTTTTCCTGATGATTACGATGACGATGACGATGACTATGACGACGACGATGATGATTATTACGATTACTTTCTATGGTATGCGCCCATGGAGTAAAGTGCCATAGCACCAAAGGCGATGGTATAGTGGTTTAACGATATGGCGATGTTATAGTGGTTCTATATCTTCTGCTAGATGGGTGTGGCTCTTTTAGAGTGGCTCGTTTGTGGTCCTGATGACGGGAATAAAGTTGGGATATTAGTTGATCTCAAAAAGTGGCACATTCCGCTCCAAGTAAAATTAAACACACAACACTCTCAACACACTTACTCCTTTGTGTTAAAGTATCACGCCATCAGCAGCATCGCACCATATCGTTTGTCTATGAGTATATCCTTGAATATTGAGTCTTTGCTCATACATAAGGAGCGACATAGTATATATATGCGGCTTGAGGATTAAGTCGTTTCTTGAAATGAGATGAGATGAGATTGAATGAAACAATGAAGTCGATTATGTGGTTGGATAGACTATACATTTTATGCAGACAATTAAGTTGTTTAATGCGATAACTTGCTTTTCCATTAGGATTCCCCTCAAAGCAAACACTTAAGAGTCTGACGGATTAGTTGTTGTAGCGAATATTTGAATTGATTATATGGGTTGGATTTGGTATTGGTATTGGTATATAATAAACTACTCGAACCGGGAGTTTTATTGGTTTATGGTATTAAATTCTATTTGTATTATTATGTTAGTTAGATTAATTTATAATTGAATTTAATTAACCTTTTTTATATTCTTAATCCTGACATTTTTTGATTAAAAAAAACACCAACTACTTAAACCTTTTTATGAAGTACCCTGGATCTTGACAATCGAAGGAGCAACAAATACATATATAAATCAATTTGAGTTCTACCTAATTTTTATTTGAAAAATGTGTTCTTCTGATTGTTTCGGAATCTTTTAGTGAGAAATCAAAATCAGATGAGATTTTTTGTAAGGTGTTTTTTAAGAATGTGCTAATTCAAGTATTAAAAAATAAAGTTCGCAAAAAATTAGACAGTAGAAGATCAAGACGAGCTTTTCATTTCATTTTGAGTATCCTACAACAACGGGTGTTGTGTTTAGACGTGTAGTTTTTAATCCGACAATACTTTTTCGGAACTGTTTTTTTTTTTTGACAGCTGTCACTTGATTTATGTTCAGTTTGGTTTGTCATTTTATAATAAAAAAGAGTCTGGGATGCGACCCACACTGATAACTTTCCATCCCGGCTGTCGATTTGTCTTGCTTAAAAGTTTGTTTATATGTATCAATTTTTACCAAATTTTCGTACTATTTTTTGTAGATTTTATTTTTTTATGAAAAAGTGGACTGTTGGATTTTTATAAAAAAAATTACTGAATATCGAAAACAATATTTTCTGTGAAATAAAATAAGTTTGAAGCCAATATTTTTAATTTTTGAAAAGATATTTGAGTCGAAAGTAAATTTTTACTAAGTTTTAGTATTGTTTTTTTTTTAGGTTTTTATTTTTTGTAAAAAAAACTGTCAATTCGATTTTTCTCAAAATTTTACCGAATATTGAAAACAATATTGCTTACAGCAAAAAATTAGTTTAAAACCAATATCTTAAAGTCTTGAAAAGATATTTGAGACGGAAATCTATTTTTACCAACTTTTATTAATTTTTGTTTAGTTTTTATTTTTTTTGTAAAAAAACTGCAAATTCGATTTTTCCCAAAATTTTACTGAATGTTGACAACGATATTTTTAAAATATAAAATTAGTTAAGGGCCAATATCTCAAAGTTTTGAAAAGATATTTGAGTCGAAAATAAAATTTTACCAACTTTTATTAATATTTTTTCTAGGTTTTTATTTTTTGTAAAAAAACTGTCAATGCTATTTTTCTCAAAATTTTACCAAATCTTAAAAATAATATTGAATGTTTTTGAACAACAACAACAACTTAAAGGTGCTACCACTCATTGTTTTGGCTGGAGATATAGCTATTTCGTGCTTTGCCACTTTTGCACTCATCAGTCTCCTTTTTTGTGGTGCTGAGCTTTAATCCAATTTTATTTGAAAAACTTTATGCACAACATAGGATTCGAACCCACGCATATCAGATTTGCTCAGTCTTAGAAGTCGTGTGCACTACGCACTCCACTACTTTAGACCACTGACGTCACAGGTCGAGATGTGCTAATTATTGTCTAACAAGCTGACATTCTAGTACGAATAGTACAATACATATAATAACTTAAAAATAATATTTCTTATACGATAAAATTAGTTGGAAGCCATAATCCATAATTGGTTCTTGAGATATTTAGGGTTAACCACTTCTACCTGAGCGTCGAACTTGTCGAGTTGTAGAAGCTGAGTAAGGTCAATGATTCTCGGGAATTATTTCCCCAGAAGAGTCCTGAAACCAAAGGTCGCTCGCCCCCTCCCCTTCCTAATCCTTTACCCCCACCTCCGTCAGCTCTGTGCTATTATGCTGGCTGACGTCTCCTTATCCCCTGACTGTATGGTATATAACTGTCTGTCAATGCCTAGTTTCCTTCCTGGGACGCTTATGGCTTAATTGCTGTTCGTCTCTCCTTTTCCAAAACATATCCTTCCCTTAAACTTCCCAATTGGGCTGGATCTAAGGTGTTATACGACCCGTGCCGATGATCGGCCAGGCTGAGGGCCCAATTAAAAAACTAGCTCAGTCGCTAACGGAGTATCCGGATACCTGGCGACCTCCGGATTAACTAGCCTTATCTGTATACACGGATCTCTGTACAGATGGACCACCCCTTATCCGCTACTCGTGGGATTCAAAATGAACTTTTTTAAAACAAAACAAACAAAACAAAAACAAAATCAAAAGACCGAACCGGCCAGCAGTACGACGGCAAAGTTGTCTGCTGTTCATCCCTCTTCCACTGGTGCCGACAAGGCTGTGGACACTCACAGCCCTGTTGTCGCCAGTGGAATATCGGGCAAACAGGTAACATCACCTTCTTCCTGTAGTGAGGCAGTTGTGAAGAACGGCTCCTCTAATATCACAGAGAGTAAACCCCTCGTCTCTTCTACACCGCCTGTCGGAGGTAGTAGGGCTGTGGTGCCAGGTCCTTCTACCTCCAAAGCAAATAATCCTAAAGAAGGTCCTGGGGGAGATGGGCGTAAGCTCAGACCCTCCAAGGCCTACTACAGGGACATGCGTAATGCTAAGAGGATTCTCCAGACGTTTGGTGAACAACTAGGCGCTGGAGGAAACTCTCAGCATGACGCCAAGATAAAATGGGCCAAGAATTTCCTGGCCAAAAATAATTTGAAGACCAGCCAAGACTCAACGTCGAAGCGACAAAGGTCTATGGAAGGTAGTGTTTCACTACCTAAACCCCCCAAAGTGCTAAACACCAGCACTCCTCTTTACCCTCGCAACGAAAGAATGTCCTTCAGTGACGTTCTAAAGGACAAAAAGATAGTCGCGATTATCGACAGAAGTGATGTGGATGGCACGATCTCTGCCGAGAACTGGACATTGGCAAAAGGACAGCTGGCCTTCAGTTTTGTCGAGATAATGTCTGACAATCCGGGACCACCGCCCATCACAAAAGATGGCGGTTGGCATCAGGGACACATCAAGTTGATGGTCTGTTATGATCAGAGGTCGTGCGACCTACTGACGCTGGCGGTCAGCCGACTTGGAGAGGTCTGACCTGGTGCTAAGCTCGAGGTTGTAGCAAAGGAGGACATTCCTTGCAGACCAAGAGCTCGCATCACCGTTCCGGCCATATTCAAGGAAGCTGACCACGTATTGAAGGTAATCCGGCTCTCCAATCCAACCCTTCCTACTCACAACTGGAAGGTTGCGAAATTGGAGGATCCAAAGGGACCCTACAAGGGTGCAATTGTAATCATCAATGCAGAGTCCCTTTCTCCTCTGGCGCAATTAAAAGGTGTGATTAGGTTTGGGTTCGATGAAATTACGCTGAGGGTCTATAAAAAAGATGGGGTCGAGGCACAAACCCTTCCCCCTCCCCCACCCACACAAGCGGAAACTGCTACTGAGGAACCTGGTGCATCGGTCACACTTCCTTCATTGGAGGACGATGCATCTCAGGTATCCCCAGTAACAGAGGAAGCTTCTAACACCGACCAAGGTTTTTCCGCAATGGAGGCCGAGGTCTACGCCAGCGGAGATGAGGACATTCTTTTAGAATCGTCCTCTGATATGGATGACTCCGACATTACTGTGTTGGAGGCTGATCGGGAGTGCAGTACCAAAAATGCTGCGGTTACTCCAGATTAACCTCCAACACTCCATAAAGGCTTCGGCCTCCCTTCTTCTTCGCCTATCCAGCAGCGATGAAGATATTGTCCTGATTCAAGAACCCTGGATTGTTAAATCCATTGTTCGAGGAATCAGGACTCCCAAATACTGCGTGCTGTATGCATCAGGTGAGGATGAACCCAGATCTTGCATATTAGTAAAACGCAGCCTAAATGTATATTTACTCCCTAATTTCAGCGATCGAGATACCACCGCCGCAAGTCTGGAAACAGCCAGAGGAACATTCTGGCTGGCGTCGGCGTATCTTGGCCACGACCATCTTGGCCCTCTCCCGGGAGATACTCTGGAGAGTCTGATAACTGAAGCACAAAGGCTCAACATTGGCCTCATCATCGGTAGTGACGCTAACGCCCACCATACAGTATGGGGTAGCACGGATATAAACGACAGAGGTGAGTCTCTTTTCGACTATATTCTTAACACTAACCTACTCGTAAGTAACGTTGGTAATGAGCCAACCTTTATTACTAAAAATCGACAAGAAGTTTTAGATATAACTCTTGTCTCCGACTTCATTAATAATAATATTTTGAACTGGAAGGTATCTAAAGATCACTCCTTTTCTGATCATAGATACATCCAGTTTGACTTTATAAATGAATCACCTTGCCAACCGATCTTTCGAAATCTGAAAAATCCAATCATGCCAAGCTGCTTGAAAAACGCCTCTGGCCTCTGGACCAATTCAAGCGAAGAATCGCTCAACTTGCTACTAGACGTTCACTTTCCTGGTAGCTCTAATATTATTAATAATATTGCATTTAACAATGGTGACAATACTCTACAACCCCCACAAGGTCTAGTCACTAGGGAAAAACTCAAATGGGCTATTAACAGCTTTAAGCCATATAAATCTGCTGGTCCGGATGGTGTAATTCCAGCCGAACTGCAAGAAAATGCAAGTTTTCTAATACCCATCCTAGAAAACATCTTCAAGGGATGCCTTAATTTGGCATACATCCCGATGTCTTGGAGACAAGTTAAAGTTGTTTTTATTTCAAAAGCTGGAAAATCCAGTCACGTAAACCCTAAAGACCTAAGACCTATCAGCTTATCATCATTCCTTCTCAAAACTTTTGAATGTTTGATCGATATCCACTTAAGGGCAAGTATTGATAAGTCCCTCCTTTCAAAGGCTCAACACGCCTACAACAAAGGGAAATCAGTTGAAACGGCTCTACACAGTATAGTACGTACAATCGAATATTCCCTCCATCATAAAGAGTACACCTTAGTTGCCTTCTTAGATATAGAAGGTGCATTTAACAATGTCGCACATCTGCAATTGCACGTGTATTGACATCTCTGAAGGTAGATAAGTCGATCAGCAAATTGATTAATCAGATGCTGATAAGCAGGATTATCAATTCAAAACTGGGTGATTTTACTGCACAAAGGGGTGTCAGCAGAGGTATGCCACAAGGTGGTGTCATATCCTCTCTCCTCTGGAACTTAGTAATAAATGAATTACTAATTACTCTAGAAAGAGAGGGATACAGAGTGTTTGCTTATGCGGACGATGTTGCTATTGCAGTAACGGGTAAACATCCCAATATACTAAAAGAACTCTTACAAAACGTTTTAAATAAGCTCACCAGATGGGCAAATCGGTGTGGACTAGGCGTTAGCCCACAAAAAACCGACCTTGTCCTCTTCACAAGGAAATACCAAGTCCCACTCATTGACCCTCCTCTCATAAACGGTGTTCCACTTAAATTCTCTGAACAAGCAAAATACTTGGGTCTCATTTTGGATAAGAAATTAAGTTGGAAACCTAATATTCAAGAGAGAATAAACAAGGCCACAGTAGCCCTGTTCTCCTGCAAAAAGGCCATTGGTAATAAATGGGGCCTACAGCCCCGCATTACACACTGGCTATATATCTCGGTCATAAGGCCGATCCTTACTTATGGAGTAGCGGTATGGTGGACGGCGCTAGATACAGCGACAAATCGCGATAAACTCAGCAAAGTCCAACGAACAGCCTGCCTGTGTATGGGAGGAGCACTTCGCTCTACCCCCTCCTCACTTGATGTTCTGTTCAATCTAATAGCGCTGGACATTTTCAGCAAACAAACGGCCGCTAATACTGCCATACGTCTTCAAGCCTCCTCTCTGTGGATCAATAATGGAATTGGCCACACCACTATTTTGAACTCGTCCAGAACTATAAACAGTAATATTGACTACACCATACCCCATCCTCAGTTTAATAACTATAGCTTCAAAGTGACTATACCTCCCAGGTCTTCTTGGGAGAATACATCATTTTTGAACGATGGTCCTATAAACTTCTATACAGACGGATCAAAAACGGAGGATGGGGTTGGTGGAGGCGTATACTCAGATAGACTAAACTTAAGTCTCTCCTTTCGTCTACCCGATCATTGTAGCGTGTTCCAAGCTGAAATCCTGGCTATAACAGAAGTCCTATCCTGGCTTAGAGAAAACGTTATATCAACTTATGATATACGCATCTTCTCGGATAGCCAAGCTGCGTTAAAGTCCCTAGACTCTGTCTCCACTAACTCATTAACAGCCCTAAATTGTCGATCATCTCTTACGGAGATGGCTACACAGTTCAACATTCACCTTTTTTGGGTGCCGCGCCAGGCCATAGAGACATTCCAGGAAATTGCAAAGCTGACGAACTTGCAAAAAGCGGAACAACTTTACCTCTGCTGGCTCATAATGCTAACATAGGTATTCCTCTAGCTACATGTAAACTTATGCTAAAGCAAGATACCATAGAGAAAACAAACCTCAGATGGAATAACACCACCACCTGTGTCGCAACAAAACTAATTTGGCCTATTCTTAGCGCCAGGCGCTCAAAACAATTAATCTCTCTGAGTAGATTGCACATTAGCTACGTTATAGGTGTCCTGACTGGGCACTGCTTAATAGGAAGGCATGCTATTCGACTTGGAGCCCCTGCAAATGATTTTTGTAGGAGTTGCATGGACGAAGAAGAAGAGGAGACAATCTCTCATCTTCTGTGCACATGCCCTGCCTTATCACACAGACGTAGAATCCACCTTGGAGACTACTACTTTAACGATACCAGCGATCTAAAAAATTCAGACATTACTAGTCTCCTACGCTTCATTCGAAACTCCAATTGGTTCAAAGAGTTAAGCTGATTAACTGATCCATGTGGTATCACAATGGACCATACTTTGGTCTAAGTGTGTTGGATGTCCCAAAAAACAGCCACTTTAACCTAACCTAACCTAACCTAGGGTTAACCAAAATTTGCACCTTTTTTTTAAACTGTTATGGTAAAAAAAAAACACCCACGCAATTTTCTTGAGAGCCCTTTCTGCATTTTTCTATATATTATATGTATAACAAAATTTATTTGAAGTCGATATCTCTTCTGGTTCTTGAGCTATGGACGACGAAAAAAACGTACGGACGTACGAACGTACATACGTACACAGTACATGCACGCACAGACATCTTTCTAAAAATCTTTTATTTCGACTCTAAGGACCTTGAAACGTCGAGAAATTCAAAATTTTTAATTCGACAAATCGAACCCATTACAATAACTTCCTATGGGAAGTTAATAATGAATCGGTTCCCGCGACAGATCCAATATTCGGTATAAACATAAAAAATGGAATATTTTGCGGGCTTACTAAATCCAAGGTGCAGTCACCATAGTGTACCAAATATCACAGCTTTTCATCCTCTTTTTGTCTGGCCAATCCCATCATCGAATTTTCTGGATGGCGGTAATATTTGCCTTACAGCAGTCTAGGGTCTTTTCTTAATTTTCGGCTGCATGTGGGTTGTCAACGATAAATCTATCTTATTGGTACTTTGCAACTAACTTTTCTTTACGTAACCAGGAAGTCACCCATGCAAACAACCTACAACCTGAAGGACTAGGTCCTTGACATGAAATTCCTAGAGCGAAAATCTTAAAAACCGCTCCTTACAGGCCGCTCCAAATATGACGTAGTATAATATAGTATAAGGGGTTGACTAAGTAGTTCGACTTTATTGGAACCGTAGACGCCACCATTGTTTCCATATTGAGAATTCCTCCACTGCCATCTGGACAAAAAGAGAGGTACCTTAGTGAAAACACCTCTCCGTTCTCTCTCGTTTGCTATGACCAACAAATTTCTGCGGAGGTTGGAACTTGGAACTCAAGCCCCAGTTGAGGTACTAGACACCTGATGTTTACAGCAGGGAGGTCAAATCATGAGTTGGATGACAAAAGTGTGTTCTAAGAAGAACTTGTGGACGCTTGCGTCCTCTTGGGTGCACATGTCTATCATTTCATTGAATGGATACGCGAATAAGCAAAGTCATATTTGGAGTAATCATAATCCAGAAGCCATTTTTAAGACGCCACTATTACATCCTCAAAAAGTCACTTTTAGATGTGCTCTATGGACAGAGGGAATTATTGGTCCATATTTCCTTAAAAAATGAAGCCGCCTATAACGTTCCAGTCAATGGGAACGCCATGATTAATGATTTTGGTTCCAACATGACAAGTATTTGTGGCATAGATTCAACGAAAAAATCTATTTATTTGGTGCATTATGGTCAGCGCATTATCTCGGGACATGGGCCTGTGATTTGGCCTCCAAAATCGTGCTATTCAACACCACTGGACAATTTGTTGTAGGGTTATGTAAAGTGGCTTGTCGACGCAGAGATGATTGAAGTATTGGAAGAGAATATTCGGCGCGTTATTGCTCACATACGGCAAAAAGTGGTTGAAAATTGGATCTTTCAGCTACAACTTATTTGAATCAGCTGTGGCAACCACTTGACCGATATTATTGTTAAAACATAATGGAAAATTGTTGCCTTTAAACTTAAGCTAAGTTTTTGGTCATAACATTAAATTATATGCGTTTCAATTCAATTCAATTCAATTTATTATCGTTTGCTTAACACAGTAAGATACAATATCTTATAAGCTAGTGAAAAGCTATTATTACAAATAAGTATTTTTATAAGTAGTATATAACATAAGATAATTCAAAGTAGTTACAATTTATTCTATAACAAAGAAAAACAAAGAAAAATAAGAAGAAAACTAATTAAATTAATTCTAATCATAATTAATGCTCAAACATTTAAAGACGATAGATGATTTCTAATTGTTATCTTCATCCTTCGCGGATCTTCAATACTCCTAATATCGCGTGGAAGACTATTCCAAAGACGAATACTATTTATAAAAAATTGGCGCTCCGATGTTAAGGATGAGTACCGCGGATGAATGAGTTGTCCGGATCTACTCGAAGTAGGCGTTCGTATTCTTTCGAACAAATAGCGGGGTTCATGCGTTAGTAAAATGTCAGAAAACAAAAGTAGAGTACGAAGCTCCAGGAAACTGTTAAATGTCATGTTGAAAAGCTTAACTGAAAACGGTGAAACATGCTCATATCTTCGTAAACCATAGATATAACGAACTGCGCTGTTGAAAGCTACATTTAATTTACGCTTGCTTTCAAAACTGCACGAACTATATATTTCACACCCATAAATAAGAATTGGTACTATTAATGTTTTTACCAGCATAATTCGAGTTTTGATAGGGGTAAAAGATTGAGAGGCTTTAAGGGAACGTAAAGCACCATACGTTTTTCCTATGACTGAATTTATATGATTATCCCACGTCAAGCAGCGATTAAAAAGAATACCCAGATTTCTAGCTGTCTCAGAGTATATAATTGGAGTATTGTTAAGGAATACCAATGGCAAGTAGGATAAGTCTAATGGTTTCCGTGAAATAACGAGACAGTTTGATTTCAAAGGGTTTAATAAGAGGCCATGAGATTGAGACCAACGTGAAATGCTCTCCAAATCTTCGTTTATACAAGCTACATGATGTTCAATGAGACCGACTCTGCAACTTAGGTACAACTGCACATCGTCAGCGTACATACAGATTTTACAGTACTTTACAATACTAGGAAGTGCGTTAATGTACAATGAAAACAAGAGTGGACCCAAAATTGACCCTTTTGGAACTCCCCTAGTAGTTGACAAAAACTCAGATAAATTGTTATTTATATCAACTGCTTGTTTTCTTCCACTCAAGTAAGATTTGATTAAATCTACAGCATTGGATGAGAAACTAAACTCATTATGAAGTTTGTTGCACAGAACAGAGAAGTCTACGGAATCGAATGCCTTGGAAAAGTCTAGTAAAACTAGAAACGAGATTTTGTCTTCATCCATCGATTGTCGCAAATCTTCTGTCACATTTATGAGCGAGGTAATACAGCTATGCCTCTTACGGAAACCAGATTGGTTTGGCGTTAATAGATTCGTACGACTTAAATACGCATTCATTTGTCTTTGTACCAATCTTTCAAAAACTTTTGAGATGTAAGGCAAAATGGCTATGGGCCTAAAATCATCCAGTTTTGAATTTTTTGGGATAGGGATGACTTTTGCAAGTTTCCATTGAGGAGGATATTCACTTGTTGTAAGAATGTAATTAAAAATATGAGTTATATATGGTAAGAGAATCGGCAAAATAACTTTTAAAAATATGGGATGAATCTCATCAACGCCAGAAGCATTAGATTTTAAAGATAAAAGGCTCTCTACTATATTTGTGTCGTTTATGGTGGTGAAACCAAAACTTAATGTTGAGGTTATGGCCATCTCGCCCAGTCTTACATCGTTTGAGTTTTCAACATTGATGGAAACGGGTATGGATGGTAACGAAACAAATTTACGATTTAAGACGTTGCCATCGATATTGTCAACCGCGTCACCTTTAAGTTTACCAATGCCTATTTCTCTTAAATTCTTCCACAACCGACGCTTGTTCAAAGATGAACCTAAACGTGTAGAAAAAACCGTGGCCCTAGCAGCTTTTATCTCTTGTACTACTTTATTCCTTAGGGAGCAGTAAACTTGTCTTAGTTCCTGTAGTCTATATCGTTTCCACCATTTATAAGCTTCATCGCGTTTCTGTATAAAAAATCGTATTTTGGAAGTGAACCAAGGAGGCCTATAAACGTCAGTTCTTACTGTTTTTAAAGGAACATGAGCATCGTACAAGATTATAATATTGTCGTTAAGGAATTGTACTTGTTCCGTTGTTGAATGCATATAATACAAAGCTTCCCAATTTACATTTCTAGCTTGGTGTTCCAATGCATTTAAATTAATATTTCTTAAGTCCCTGTACTGGAATGTTTTTAAATATGAAGAAATATGAAAATCGAATGCAAGAAATATCAGGTCATGTCTTGAAAAACCTGGTGCAGAAAGTTGGTCATAAAGTGCAACTTTTTGAATATCACTTACCCAGAACAGATCGAGCAACGTTGAACTGCTTCCTGAGAAATGTGTCGGCATGGTAGTATTTACTGATTGCAAACCAAAAATACTCAACCCTTCAGGAAGACTAGTATCAACTAAAATATTACTGTTAAAGTCTCCGCACAAGATAACATCAGAGCAGGTAAGAGAAACTTCTTCCAAGAGACTTATTAAAGGCAAAAAGCTAGTGCTATTGTTTGGTCTGTATACTACTCCGACAAGAAGTTTGTTTTCAGAGCCTATCAAGTCTACGAACACATACTCAATTTTACTGTCGGAAGCGGAAACACAGTGCAACTTACATTTAATAATATTCTTTACAAAAATTGCCACCCCTCCACCTCGACCCAATCTATCTGCTCGAAAAACTTTATATCCCTTCAGTGAACACATTTGATCATTAACATTGTACGAGAACCATGTTTCCGAGACACAGATAACTTCCACACCGGATTCCTCGAATAGGTCCCGAAACTCATCGATCTTGGGCAGTAAGCTCTGCGCATTAATGTGGCAAACCCTAAGCCCATTTTTTCGCCCACTCAAAACCCTCACCATCGTCCTTAACTCGCCCATTATTGGGTAAAACTATGATTTCAATTGTTTAGTTTAAATATTTATAATTTTCTTCTTATTTTTCTAATTGTTTATTTTATTTTTATATTTTTTGTTTTTTTTTTTTTTTTTTTTTTGTAAAAATGTTTTGGAATAAATTAATTAATCATAAAGTGTTTGGTCTGGCAATTTCATTCAATGTCTGCAAGCAGTCTATTAGAACAGCTGTGTCGCTGAGATGACGTTTGATATAAACAGCTCCTCGCATCGTGTATGCAGCGGCCAGTTGTTTACTTTTTTTTAGTGTAAGCGCTTTTTGAAATAAGAATTTGTTGTTTTGCGATAAGCTCTCTCGCATGTAGATTTGAGATTTGCTGTTAAGTCCCACACTCTCCAAGGAAAGTTGTTTGTTGTTTTTCTTTTTATAATTTGCAATTGATTTCAGCACATAGTTCTTGTCGTATGGTGAATTGAACTTAATCATAATTGCTGTGTTTACGTTGTTGTTCTTCGGTCGAGTGCGGAAAATATTTTTTAGTGTTGGCGGTTGAATTTCGAGCGTGTGACACATTAAACTATACATCGAAGTTAAATTTTCATTTGGAAGATTTGGAATACCAAATAAAAATGCATCACATGCGACCATGCGGTTTTCCTGATGGTTTAAAAGTACCTTAACATCTCTTAGTTCATTAGTAGTGCGGTCAAGGTTTTCTTGAATAGTGTTTAGTGCAGTTATATTTTCATTGACATCTGATTGAGTGTTAAATAGAGAAAATTCAGTTTTAAGAGTTGAAAGCTCGTTTTGTATAGCGATTATGTTCGATGAATTGTTGTCCTGGAATGTCTCCAATTGAGTGACCCGTTTAGTTATGCCACTGACACTTTGCTTAATATCAT
The DNA here is from genome assembly GCA_920104205.1 of Eupeodes latifasciatus. Taxonomy (NCBI): domain Eukaryota; kingdom Metazoa; phylum Arthropoda; class Insecta; order Diptera; family Syrphidae; genus Eupeodes; species Eupeodes latifasciatus. The sequence continues at coordinate 113,701,551 of OV049925.1, read as the reverse complement.
TTATATCGAGTTGTATTTGTTTTTTAATACTAAGCTCAGTTTCTCCGATTTTCCCAACCAACATACTAATTATTGACTCACTTTGTCTTTTTAATCGTTCATCTAATTTGACCCACATTGAATTGTCGGCATCGTCCTCCAATAAAAATTTTTGTGCACTTTTACGATTTGGAGATCGAGAAGATTCAGCATGAGAGAAGGTGGGAGTCATTTGAGACCCGTTGCGTTTAGGAGGGGGAGACATTATTCAACGTTTTTGAGAGAGTACCACGACAACTCGTATGTATATAAAAACAATTTGGGATTGGCACAGTTCGATATTGCACAAAACAATAAATTTATATTGAAAGTTTTTTGATTTTTGATCTTTTATGTTCTTGAAAATGTACGTCACACTTTGAGTTTATTATGTATGGATTTAATGGTGTTAACACTCATATATAAACTTGTTTTAGACTTTTTAAGCTTTATATCGATCGATTATTTTTAAAACAATTTCCAGAGAACAAAAAAACACGTCTACTCTGTACTATCCATTTCACTCATTCGTTTGTTTTTCTTCTTAAAAACCATACGTCTAAAAAAATACCCTTTACATTAGGGGTTACTCATTTGCACTGGCATTTGACACCTGTCAAAATTAGCTGTCATTTGAAATATCATAATATTAGTTGAATGTTTTTCATTTAGGATAACGCATCAAATAAAGCTTTAAAATTATCAAATCTTTCTACAAAAGTGGTGATTTCAATTATGCTATTATTATGGTTGTCAAAATTTCCTAAGAATATGCAAGCAATCGGTTAAAATGCGAAGAATTTTAAAGAGAATGAGGCTTTACTAATGACGATGACGTAAGGTTTGTGCGAACGTTGCTGATATTCCGATTTCATCGGTTTCTTGATGTTTTGTTTTAAAGTGACGCAAATCTCCTGTTTAGGTGGCTCTTGAAGAGCATTACACGTGGTTTTAACAAGAGGCAGTGTTGCCAGAAACACCGATTTATCGTAATTCTCCCGATTTTTAGACCTATTTACGATACACCGATTTTTGATCTAATTATGACACTTTTACCCGATTTTCGATGTTTTATATAAAAAAGTATTTTAATGTATTTTCATCTCTGAAATTTACATAATTTATAATTGTACTAAAAATTTGAGTACTTTTTAATTAATTTATTAATTATCAACTGACTTATCAGCAACAAAAATCTTAAGCAAGGTGGTAAGAATATGTATTAATTTTAAGATTAGTGATTTTTGTTTTGATCTCTCGAGAGTTATTGCTGCGGGTGCAAAAACATTGCATTCGACAATTATAACCAACTTTATAAAAAAGAATATTGATTATAAAAAACAATTTATTGGGTTTGCGGCGGATGGAGCAAATAATATGACTCGCAGTAAAAATTCGGTTGCTTCTTTGCTAAAGGGTGACTGCCCAAATCTAGTAGATTTTAAATATGTCTGCCATTCATTTGCCCTCTGTGCATCTTACGCCTTCTTAAAACTTCCTCCAATTGTTGAAACAATGTGTCGGGATATTTACAACTATATTCAAAATAGTCTAAAAAGGGTGGCAAAATATCAAGATATTCTAAAATTATTGGAATACAAGCCATATAAACTTCTCCATCCGTCTCAGACTCGTTGGTTATCATTGGAATGCGTTGTTTCCAGAATATTAGAATAGTATGAACCCTTAAGATATGTATATGTACTTCGCCTTTAAAGCGAATATATATAATCTCGAAAGTGGTAAAGTAATTTTAATGTATCTACAAGATCCTTTAAATGAATTGTATCTAAAATTCTTAAGCTTTGCTCTTCCTCAAGTTAATAAATTGAACCGACTTTTTCAAAGCGAAGAGCCACAGATTCACGAGCTATACAGTGAAATTAAAAATTAAGCCGGCTTATCAAAGGGCAACGGCTATTGAAAATATTAATTTCAAATGTCCATACAATATAATAAGTAATGATAATTTATATCTCGGCAGCGACGTTAATTTACAATTGGAAAAAAATCTTATTGCAAGTTGTGAAGTCGAACGATTTAAAAATAACTGTATAAGTTTCTACGTCGAACTATGCGAACAAATATTCAAAAGATTTGATTTTAAAAATAAATTGTTTAAAGCTTTGACCTTATTGGAACCTAAAAAGACCGTAAATAAACAAATTGATTCATTAAGTAATCTTTTTAACTTGTTTGATAATATTATTCCTTCCAAAGATATTCAGAGAATTGATTTGGAATATAGGGAAATACAAAATCTTGATTTTGAAAATTTATTATCTGAGGGAATTGAAAATACTAAAATAGAAATATTTTGGAAGATTGTGTACTCAATCAAAAAGTGCAATCAAACTTTAGCTTTTCCATTGATGGCTTGATTTGTTTCATCGGTATTATCGTTACCGAATTCCGCTAACGTGGAGAGAACTTTTTCGCAAATAAATTTGAATAAGACGAAAATGAGAAATAGGCTACAAGGAATATTACTTTCTAAGGATTACCTGAAGTTCAAAGATTGCAATTGTTTAAACTTAAAAGTGTCTGATGATTTGTTAAAAAATTCAAGCAAAATAATTATATATTTAAAAATAATACAAATTAAGATACTTGTTATGTACCTAAGCCGTTGGTTTATAAGAAACTTGAATCCTTGGAGTATTTGTTAGCTTACATATGTACATATTACTTTTTTCATTTCTAAGCTAGCAACGTGCTATAAGCACTAAATAATTAAGTTTCTTGTAAGCCAATGCCCCATAAAAGACTGTAAATTTAATATAACAAGGGCAATATTTATTATTTATTATTAAGTTTTACGTTGTGTGTTCAAAGAATATGAATTTTAGTTAAAAAGCATAATAAAACAAAAAAAATATCAATTCTTACTTATTAAATAACGTATTCAGTACCTACGAAATAAAAATATTTAATTTTAATGTAACCAAGCAATATTACTTATTGTTATTATAATTAATTTAAATGAAATAAAATAAGTCATGATACAAATGAAACAAAAAGTTTTTTATTTTTTGTAATAGGAAATCTGAATTTATTTTCATAGTTAATGAAAAACACATTCTAAAAAAAAGAACATTCAGAAAAAATTGACAGAAAGCTTCTAAGGGTTTTGTTTTGTAGAAATTTCCCTTAAATTAATATTATATAAATTCATCTATTTTTTATTGTATACAAATGTATTAAAGCTGAAAAGAACAAATGTTAAGTTCTAAAACTCTTAAGAATGTAAGTTAGATGTAAGACTTTTGTACCTTAATCTACAATAAATAAATGAATGAATGACAGAAAGCTTATCTTTGTCATGAGTTGTAGGGTTAAACAAATTACCCCGATTTACACCGATTTCTAATGTGGAAATCTCCCGATTTCAGTAAATATTTTCTGGCAACACTGACAAGAGGGGGCAACCAAGCCACAACACCAGTATTTATGGGTTTATTGAGTGACAAGATTTCTGTTCCCGTTATATTACAATTTAACGAAGGCAAGATTCTGCGTTTTCGCTTAATATCGTGCTTACCCAAGTAATCCTCAAACTTTAGATACCTTAAAATCTAACAATACTCAAATTATGGACGAGATGTTGCTCAAATAAATGGTTGAAACTACCTCAAAAGAATCACTTGCTGCGAATCTTCTCGAGACGTCCACATTAATAATCCAATCAAATTTCCGTCAAAATATAATGCTATTGTTTATTATTTGACTTTGCTTTTAAAACCGAAAATGAATGACCCTAAAAGTAACAAGAAGAGAATTGGGTCCATACAACATTATTTGTGCTCTATATAATATAGAAATTTTAAAAGGTATACAGTCATTCAAAAATAGAATATTACTTATACGCCCTGTTGTTTTTTTATATTTCTGTCAATATTAAAGTTCAAGTGATTTCAAAGAACTTAATTCTTGTAATCCTTTTTGTATGACGAAACCTAAAATATAAGTTCTCTTAGACAAAGGAAAAACAAACATACTTCCTCTGATCCAGAGAGCATATACATAGTTCTACCTACTACCTACTGAATATAGTTTTCCATTAATCCTTGTGACCTATTTCCGGTTCGAGTTCGACAGCCAACATAGCTCTTTTAAAGTTCAACAACTCATGTTTGTCTGTTCGTGTTATATTGTGAGTGGGATTTAAAAATGAAGCAACAGACAAGCAGCTTATAGTCAGAGAATAAAAATAAATAATACAAAAATAACACTCAACAACAGACAATAGTGAAATAGAAGAGAAAATAAAAATGCAACAAATTCAACTTCATCAATCATTATAATCCTGGATATTTAAAGTTGAAAACGTGGTGTCCTTTTTTTAAACTATTTTCTATTGGTTTTCCCAAGGATATTGTTTTGCTTGAATTCTAAATACAATTTAAATGTGACATATTTGGTTTTAATCGTACAAATAAAAATAACAACTTTGAATATTTAATAAACTTTGATGTGAGTTGATTAACTTTAACTATTAAGTCTTAACTACTTTTAAAACTTTTGACAAACAATACAAAAGTTAGAAATTAAAAAATAAGCTACAAGCTTACATCTTATGGAAAAAGTCATTCGTAATTGAAATGTCAGATTAAGAGCTTTATATTAAAAGGTTTTATTTTGAAAAGCCCACAATTTGGCCAATTGTCACTTTTGAAGCTGACATCTTTTGGCATATGACAAGTGAAACTACGTCATTATGACAAATGAAACAATACATACTTTAACAATGCATTCCCCCTCACGGTTTTCGCCTTGTTGTGGCGAGGGGGCTTACGTCTAACTCTTCAGCAATCCAGCTGCGGAGTAAGACAACTAAGAAAACCACCATAAGCAGAGATGTTAATCTAATAAAATATGGATAAAAGTTTACTAAATGAAGAAAATCGAACGGGGATATACGTTCAAGTGTCGGCAGAAGTCACGGCTGCCGGCGAGGGCTTGGCTTCGCAAGAAGCTAATTCGCCAGTGACAAAAGTAAACTTAGAGAAAGAAAAACGAGAGCTAAAAAGACAACCGGTCATTCTCTCAGTAGATCTCCTTCCCGACATAGATGGTTTAACCATCAAAGGTACGGAGACCTCGGACAGACCTCCTTCCATAGGTAGTCAAACCGAGGACGAGCTACTGATGGAACCGAGTCAAGAAGAGACTATGCTGAAGTCTGCTGCACCCCTCAAAGCTTTAAGGCAACGCAGCAACTACAGATCCTCCAAAAGATTCGTGAAAATGACCGAGTTGAAAGACCCTGCGACGCTCAGTTCGAGAGACAAAGCTCTCCTAAAAAAGCATAAGAAGCTAGTTAGGAACTTTGTGCGGCAGCTGGCAGAGACTGTCACTGCACCCAGGGAAATAGCAGAGGAAGTGAATGCCAAAGAGTCGGAGAGCAAAGGAGTAGATGCTGCCAAATCTAGGTCTGTCCCTAAAAAGGCAAACCGTGAACAGGCTGGCAATAACTCGACCGCTCGGAACGGCAAAGGTAAAGTTCAGGCGACTTCCAGTAAGAAACAGCAAGCCAACGCTAGGAAAGACCAAGCACCGGCAAGCACCTCTTCTGGAACGAAACCAGGAACGTCCAAGAGACAAAGATCGGAGGAGACAGTCAAGCAAGACGGTGCTAAAAAACAGAAAACCAGCAGCTTCGACACCACCCCTATTGACCTACAAATCGCCATTATAAGCCGTGACGACCCAGATGGGAAAATCTCGGCAAAAAACTGGCTTCTTCTGGAAAATGAGATCCTTAAAGCTATGATGGCAGCATCAGAGAACGATAGTTCTGAGGACTATATCTTTGATGGTGCCGGATGGCGGCGAGGAGTTAAAGTGGTCTGAACCGTACAATCGCCAACATTGGCGAACTATGGGAAGGTTCCTCCCTTGAGGTTCTACCCGCCGCAGCTCTACCACTCCGCCAGCAGTTTAGCATCTGGATCCCCCTCCTGCAGAACATGAGGACGCAGCCATTATTAAGCTGTTGGCGAAGCAGAACAAAGAGCTTCCCATTTTAGAATGGAAGCTCCAACATTCAAGAAAGAGTCATGGAGGCGAAGGGAAGGACCTCTTGTTTGTGGCAGACAAGAAATCTGACCTTCTGCTGAGAGAAAGAAAAGACGTGTTGAGGTATGGTCTCGGAACCGTAAAGGTTAAGAGGCATGAAGGCAAAGGGGAGTCAAAAGCTGCAAGTGGTGCAAATAAACCTGCACCACGCTAAAGCAGCAACGTACGACCTTACGCTCTACATGTCTCACGAGAACGTGGATGTGGCCTTGATCCAGGAACCATGGTTAGGCAAAAACCGAATCCGTGGGTTGAGGTCAAAACACTACAACCTTTTCCATTCCACGTCAGATGTAGGTAATATTAGAAGCTGTATCCTAGTGAAAAAATCAATTAACGCTTTTTTCCTATCTAGGTACAGCAACAAGGACAACACGGCAATCAGCGTCGAATCTAATGAAGGAAACTTCATTCTAGCGTCGACGTACATGCCGTACGAGGAGGAGAGCCCACCATCAAAAACAGTCCGCGATCTGGTGGTCCATGCCACAGCAAGCGGTACACCTTTGTTGTTGGGAGGTGATGCCAACGCTCACCACACTCAATGGGGCTCTAAGGACATCAATAAAAGAGGTGAGTCAATTTTTGAATATATTCTCTGTTCTAATTTATCGATATGTAATAGGGGCAATCACCCTACCTTTCGAAGCAAAAACAGGGAAGAAATCATAGATTTGACCCTTATTAGCAATAATAGTAAAATTTCAGTTGAAGACTGGAGAGTCTCACCTAAAGAATCTTTTTCGGATCACTTTAGGATACTCTTCTCTATAGACAGGAACTTTACTGAAAAGAAACCTTACAGGAACCCAACTAGAACGAATTGGAAAGAGTACGAAAAATGGATGGAAGACTGTATTGATCCACCAGAGGACAATACAAGTCTAAGCACTTCAACCATTGACACTGTTGTCCAAAACTTGTCTAGCAAAATGAGAATGTCTTTTGAAAAACACTGCCCTTTATCTCGTTCCAATAACTCCACTAACCCACCCTGGTGGAATGGTGCATTAAAGAAACGTAGAACAGAGGTTAGAAAACTTTTCAATAAAGCTAAACTGAGTAAATTAGAAGAGGACTTAAAGTCTTATAGAGCCGCACTTAACACTTACACCAAAGAGTTAAGGAAGGCCAAAAAAGATTCGTGGGCTAAACATTGTGAATCCATTGAAAAAACGAGGCGAGGCGGCAAGGATCCGTAGAACCCTGGCCATTAATCCCACGATCCCGGGGTACATAAAACACCCTGATGGATCATGGTCGAACTCGAGCCTAGAAACGCTTGAACTCTTCATGGAAACTCATTTCCCCGGTTGTAAACACCCAGAAAGTTCTGATTGCTTGAAATCGAACACGCTGGATTTTACTCACACGGAATCAAATTTAGAACTAAATCAGATTATTACTGAGCAAAATATTATCTGGGCAATAAACTCGTTCAAACCCTACAAATCAGCGGGACCAGACGAGATTTTCCAGCTCTTCTTCAAAATGCTCTCAAAGTAATAACTCCGTGGCTTAGGGTAATCTTCATAAGTTGTATTAAACTTAGATACGTCCCTAATAGTTGGAAAAAGGTCAAGGTAGTCTTTATCCCAAAAGCAGGGAAACCGACTCACTCGACCGCTCAGGATTATAGACCAATAAGTCTCTCTTCGTTTCTCCTTAAGACACTGGAGAGGATAATTGATCTACATGTTAGAGAACTTATCAACGAAAACAATTTGTGCAGCTACCAACACGCTTACCTTAAAGGTAAATCAGTGGAGACTGCTCTGCATGAAGTAGTTTCACATATTGAGAAAAGTCTTGAACATAAAGAATATACACTGGCAGCATTTCTTGATATCGAGGGTGCGTTTAATAACGTTAAAACGGAATCGATCAAGACTGCCTTAGTTGAAGTTGGAGTTGAATCTGTCATTGTCGATTGGATTTTCACCATGTTAAATGGCAGAATTATCAACTCTCAAATAGGAGTTAGCACTATCGAGAAAACAGTTACTAGAGGCACACCACAGGGAGGAGTCATCTCACCCCTACTCTGGATCCTCGTAGTCAACAAAATTCTCACAAAGTTCAAAGATCAGGGCATTAAAATAGTAGCATATGCAGATGACATAGTGGTTTTGGTATCAGGCAAGTTTCTTACCATCATCGAAAACATTATGGAAAATGCATTAAAGGATTTATCTTCTTGGGCAACTAAGAACGGTCTCGGGGTCAACCCCACCAAGACAGAGCTAGTCTTGTTCACGAAGAAACGGAAACTAGATGGCTTCAACCCTCCCAAACTAAATTGTATTCCTCTAAAACTTTCTAAGGAAGCTAAATTTCTAGGAGTAATCCTTGACTCCAAGCTTACATGGAAGCGTAATACGGAGGAAAGAATGAAAAAAGCATTATGTGCATTCTACACATGCAAAAAGACCTTCGGTGTACGTTGGGGTATACGACCGAAAGTCATCCAATGGATGTACACAGCGATTGTCAGACCCATTCTTACCTATGGCTCTATTGTATGGTGGAAGGCGGTGGAAAAATCAAGCTATCTCAAGAACCTGAATAAGGTACAGAGACTAGCTTGTATAGGAATAACAGGGGCTCAAAGATCCACACCACAAGCTGGATTGGAAATGATCTTGGACCTCCCGGCTCTGGATGAGTTCATAAAGTGCACGGCAGCCAAAACTGCAATTCGTTTAAGAGAATTGTGTTTTTGGAGGCATAGCACTTATGGCCACGGGTCAATCTTACAAAGTTATGACACGATTCCAGGACTGAGGGAGACCACCGATTATATCCCCCCTTTACTAGATTTCGACAGGAAGTTTTCTATTTTCATACCAGACAGACAGGGTTGGGATCCTAATTCACTTATAAGTAAACAGGGTATCCCTTTCTACACTGACGGTTCAAAAATGGAATCAGGAACAGGTGCTGGAGTGTTTTGCCAACCTCTTAACATCAGAGCGTCATATACACTCCCGGCTGACTGTAGTGTCTTTCAGGGCGAGACCTTTGCCATTGGAAAAGCAGCTGAACTGGCACATCAAGAAAATCTAAGCTCTTCGGAGATTACTTTTTTCGTGGACAGCCAGGCTTCTATCAAAGCCTTAGCCAGTGAGACCATAAGATCAAAAGCAGTTTTAAACTGTAAGAAGGAATTAAACAAAATCTGCCACACTAACCAGGTAAAGCTCTGCTGGGTTCCCGGACATAGCAATATAGAAGGGAATGATATAGTAGATGAACTAGCCAGGAAAGGGTCAGAAGCAGACACCAGTAGTAGCGACCATTCAGTCAGGGGACCACTCGTCCCGATTGGGGTACTCAAGAGGAAGATAGACCTTAAACTAAAAGAGAAAATCAATATCTCCTGGAAATCCAGGGACGATTGTGTAATCTCTAGAAGTTTATGGCCTAACACAAATGAAAAGGAAACTCGGTATATTCTATCGCTGAGTAAAAAGAACATTAAAATCCTGATAGGTGTACTAACAGGTCATTGCGCCATTGGCACAATGGCTAACAGAATAGGGGCATTTGCACCCGATTTTTGTAGGAGCTGTCAGGATGAGGAAGAAATGGAAAACATTAAACACCTGCTCTGCGACTATCCGAACCTCCAAACCAGCCGACTCCGTCATTTCGGAAACAGGTTTGTTGGAGAACTGGATGATCTAGCACAGGTCTCAATGGCAAGCATGAGGAAATTTATAGATAGCACAGGCTGGTTCGTCAACGAGCCAGTCTACGCTAATCGACAGAATTGAGGAACATCGTTGCTAAAATTTTTACTTTTACAGGGGATCACAATGGACAAGTAGGCCCCCGTGTACGCAACAGCTTCATGCTGTGCACACCCCTTGCAACCTAACCTAACCTAACCTAACAATGCATTGACATTGAAAAAAAATCACTACAAAAATGGTGAAAACATTGAAGTCACAGCAAAACTAAATCACTTTTGGATCCTCGAAAAGCAAGTTCTTGGCGGATGATAATGAAAATGGCGGGTAATTAGACATTCCACAAACGTCATTACTCACTCACTCATGAATTAGACAGTCATTCAGTAAGTGAGCCAGTCAGTCACTTACTCACCAATTTTTCTGACAATCGTTTGATCTTTGAATTTGGCACAGAATTGAATTTGACAGTTCTTAAATATGTACTCGCTGATGTTCGATCTTATCGAAGTTGCCTCGATACTTAAACGACTTTTAGCGTGTTGAGTTTGCTTTCACCTCAAAATAAGAATTCAAGTTCAAAAGAAAACTTGATTTATAACTATTTACTGTCAAGCAGAAGATTTCAAGCTTAATTTGCCTTTGCTTTAAGATGGATCAAAGAAGATTGCCCTAGAGATTCAAACAAATACAATATACAGAGGAGTAAAGGTTAAAGTTTATTTTGTGCGCGACTACAAATGATACGATGGTACTCGTATATTTTGTACATTAGAACATCCAACGCTTTATCTACATTTGTTGAGCTATTTGTATAATAAAATAACACGAGCAAACAGCTTTAGGACTCTTCGTCTTTTCTAACTCTGTGATTCTGACATCAGAAGAAGGTAAATCCAATTCAATTGCCAGGAATTATTGTCTATGTTGTTTTTGTTATCCTTGCATTTTTGTCTGCCTTTCTGAGATTCTTCTATTTTCATACCAAAAAAAAGGGAAGGGGTATCATCTGTTTCCATTATTTCATTAAGATGTATACAGATTAAAGGATCAAAGAGGAATAAATTGATAGACGGCGGCGGGGTAAGACGACAATAATAATAATTCCAACACGAATGAAGGATTAATTAAATAACTCTACCCAGGTACAGGTACAAAACAAAGTACAATGTTTAATTCAATGTTAAATTAAATGCTTAACCCCTGAAGATGTTTGAACAATGTCTTCAAGTAGTAGTTGAAGTACCTTTTTGGCGAAAAGAGTCAAGTGGTTATCTATTATGAAATTTTGATTGTTTGATTTATATGAAATTAAAGATTTTTCTTTAAGTGAATTATTAAACGGTTTTTATCTTTTTCACAACACCTAATAGGATTAAATACTTTGAATAGAAAAGGTATACAAGTCAAAAAGGTAGATTGATTATAGGGAAGTCAATTAAGACTTTTATTGAAAACAAAGCAAAGACTATTTGTTTTCAAAAGCAATTATATCAGTACTAATTTGTATAGATATAAACCTAAGACTTAGAAGGAAACTAAAATATAGGGTGCTTTTTTAAAAGCAATTCAGAAAAATGCATGAAATCTTTATTTGAATGGATAGTACGGTCCTTAAAATTTAATGTTTGAATATTATTTTATGCGCCTCAAATGGTCCATCCGCTTAGTCCAATTTTGGCATACTCTTTCCAACATTTCGGCCGGTATCTCACGAATAAATGCTTCCATGTTGTCTTCCAATGCGTCAATTGAAGCGGGATTGTCTGTATAGACATTAGCTTTAACATAGCCCCACAAAAAATAGTCTAAAGGCGTTAAATCGCATGATCTAGGCGACCAATCAACCGGTCCCGAACGTGAAATGCATTGGTAGCTGTTGCAATGCTTCTGGCTGATATTCACTCCAAAATCGACAATTCTGCTTATTTACGTACCCAACCCATTGAGCCAAAAATGAGCTTCGTCGCTGAACACAATTAAATGGAAGAAGCGCGCGATTAACTTTCTTAACAGAGCACGCATTTTGATAATAAAATTCAATAATGTGCAATGCGTTGTTCGTTTGTAAGACGATTCATGGTTGAATTATAGACCAAACTGAAGATATTTGACAGTGATACAAAACACGAAACGTGCGACAGCTGTTTAAACCATTGTTGCCAAAAAGATAATAGCTAAAAAATCACCCTTTATTAGCTGCAAAATGTCACTAAGATCACTTACTATAGGCGTTCTTATTTTTAAGCTCAGAAAAAAGTTCTGAACAGAATCCGAGCATATCCACCATGATCTGAACATCCTTTGAACAAAGCGAGTTCTGAACGTTATTTTTGAATAACACCTGAGCACTCAGATGTCACAATTTGACATTTGTCAATTTACTTGTCATTATCTTCTACAGAAACAAGAAATAAGATTAAAAACTCACCTAAATTAATATGGAAACACTATATCATCAAACAATCGAACACAAATTTGAAGCTCTGAATGTTCAGCGGTGAAAAAGAAACTCCATTTTTTTTTCGACAGTTCAGGCTGTGCTCTGAAGTTAAAGAGAAAGTTAGGATTGTTCAAATTGGTGTTATTTTCACTGAACGAATCCAATGACTCGTTATTATATAAAAGTGTTGAACATATATACCTAAATTTCAAAATCAAAAAATGCATGGTTTCTGAGAATTACAATTTTCTTGGCACTACCGAAGCTTTCTATTGTGGCATTTATTTATTTAAAGGTATATTTAACTGTCTTAATGCTTTAAGATAAAAAAGGAGCACATTGTTTTTCAATAATTAATCTTCTTAAAATGTTGAGTAATTTTTGTATGATATGCGGTACTTCAAGTTATAGCTGTCATTTTGGCAGTTTTCGATTATGTCAAGCATAACATGACAATTTAGTATAAATATTTAATTCCAAATTCACAGTAGGTATTATAATTTCATGATTCAGAAATTTTAATAAAATTATGACATAAAAGTAAGACTTAATGGGTCTCTTTTAATACGACTCATCATTTTTGAAAAGATTGACATTTTTCGAACATGAAGTGTGTGTGTACGGGTGGTGATAGCGGTTTCAAGATGAACAGCTCTATTTATTGGCTGTGTTCAATCTCAGAAAGATATGGTATCACGGTATTTAAGATGTTAAAAGAGCAATCCAAATTTATCCAAGAATTTCTAAAATATTTGGGTATCTGACAGAACAGCTTATTCATTATATGATTACATTTGAAGGAACCAGAAAATGTTTGTTTCAAATTTATATGTTTTTTGTTAAAAATCTGGTCAATCATTAAAATTATCAAATGAAAATTGGTTTTAAAACAATTTTAGACGTCGAAATCCAAAGGTTTGTTTGCTTTTTGCGAACAGCTAAAAGTTGGTTTTATTTTTTGACAGCTATCCTACTCGTTCAATAAGTTATCCAAAAATTCACCTATCTAGGATACTCTATCCGGCACGATATTGAACGCAGCCATTTAAAACGGTCATCCATTCTTGTAATGACATCGCCATTGAAATTTGTCGTGGTTTGTTCCAGCCTTTGATTTAAGCAATGAGTTTAACTGATAAGACTAGTTTGTATTTGTTTGCACTTTTGTTTTGTCTATTCTACTGATTCTGACTGCTTGCCAAAACTCACTCTAAAGTACATTTTTCGTAAGTCAACTTAAAATTTCGACAAGATTTTCAGAATCGTCACACCAACGTCAACTATTATAAGGCGACGACATATAAAATTATCATTTGTCGTTATTTGAAATAAACTAGCCATATGACAGTTAAAATGGTAATCTTTGTAAATTGTTTCTACTGTCAGAGCACTGACACAGTTGAAATGTCAATCGTGAAATAAAATCATATTTCATTAATTAAATAATGCACAAAATTAAGAATAGTTTAGATTTGTTAAAAGCACCCTTTCAAAAAGCCATTCGTATAGGGTGATTTACTGAATGCTAGTGACTGTCATTTATTGCCATATTAATAATTTTGACAGACCAAAGCTTCACCACAATGCTTCGCCTTAAATCTGATAAAATGGTACTAATCCAACTACATCATATGACTTGCAATATTAAAAACTGACAACTGTAAATAAAACTTTGGTTAAAAAAGAAAACAAATCTAGTGATGTACATAATTTAATAATTGAGCTGGAATAATCATTGATTACAGATAATTAGCTCTGAACATACTGAAATGATTATTTCTAATTCAGTTATCATATTAGCTAAATTAATTCCAATGAATTTACATAGCGGTTTATTCACGTACACATAAATGTTTAAAAATTAAACAAAAACTTCTAAAATGTGAATTTGTGCCTATCGTGCGATTAAATCGCTTATTTCATTGAATACGCCTTATTAATTTGAGCATACAAATCCTGCAACAAAATCATTCACAATACAAATCCCTTTGTTCAATCAATTTAATTAAAATATTTAATATGCATCACAATGGCGACAGCGATGATGGCAACGACAACGTGAAGTTGGCTATACCTACGACGCGCACGGGGCACGGATGTCACTTTGTAAAACAATCAATTTAGAATTTATTAGTTTGAATACCTTTTGTTAGCATAATTAAATTAATATTTTAGCAAAAGCTTGTGTTTTTGGAATCAATAAGGAAAAATTGAAACATTTCAAAAAACATTTGCCTGCATCCCGCAGCAGCTTTGGTAAATCACAATAGCCTATTCACTGCGTTCATTCTTTTTGTGGGAAACATGTTGTCTATTTATAATTCGTGTAAGCGTGTTCTCCCACATATTCTCTCTGTGATGTGATGTGTGATGGAAACAGCTCAAAAGATCATTAAATTGTTGACTCTATATAAACTTTTTATAAACACTTTTAGTCTTAATCTACTCTATACAGATTACAGGCACTCCTGCACAAAAAGCCTTAGTGTAAATTTACGGTGTAAATGACTCAGTTTAACTGACACCTTAAACAAACTAAGTTAGTCGGCTCTCACATCGTCGTCGTTATCGTTATATCTTTGCTAAATGTCAAAATGTTTTGCAGAGGCACACTTTAAAAGTCTATCCTTTTTTGACACCGGAAATGAATAAGTGTTTGTTATGTATCGGTGTGTGTTGTGTGGCTATATGTTGTGTACGGTTGTGTGTTACTGTGTGTGGCTTTGTGTGGCTATGTGTATAGGATATAGGATTTGGTATCTAATGTGGTTGTTAAAAGGATTTCAAAATTGTTTTCACTGCCTTAATTGATTTCAAAACAAGTGCTCCTTTCCAAAACATGATGGTTTTATGATAAAAACAAACCATGTGTCTGTTAGTAAACTAACTGCTCTTTTTTTGTTTGGTTCTTTGGGATGCAAATTTATTTAGGGATAAATTAAGGATTCTATACTTTGGTTAAAACGTTTGTACGTTAAATATTGGTGTAAGGATGATGTACATAGATAGATACTGCCCCCCTGAAGGCATTTACCATTCACTTCTTAACCAAACGCTTGGCTGGAAGCCAACTACAGCCTTTTTGCACGACGACAATGACAATCATCCGTTTATGCCTTTTCCACAATAATTTTTCACTGTACAAAAAGAAACAGGGATGTTATTTTTAAACTTGTAAAAACACTTACATTTTCTTTTTAAACTAAATTATCAAAAGTGTAAACGTCAGTCTCCAAAGTGGCAACTTTGACGTTTGTAGACAATTTGCAATTTTTCTAAACAGCACCATTGTGTTAACTATACTATCGCTGTATCGTATGTTTGGAAATGTCAAAGTCACCACTTTGGAGAATGACGTTTACAAATCACTAAGTCAAAATCATATGAAAATTATTTATGTTGTAACATTACTGACTTTGTAAATTTTATTAGTCACACATTCACATAACTATATTTTTGAGGATGTCACTCTTAGTTAGAGTAAGGGTTGTTGGGGATTTCAACTACACACAAAGAGACGGCAGCGGCGTTTATATACAAACGATGAGGAGGGTTGCGGAGGGGACTGGTAGCTGGTTGTAAAGAATGCCAACGGTGCTAACAGGAGATGTTCTGTTCTTGTCTTGTCATCTGTCTGTTGTTGCGTTGTATGCCCTTTTGGTTGGTGCTAAACGAACAAGGGTTTTCCCAGCTCCTTGTTCTTTGGTTTGTTGGCTCTTTGCAACCCGTTTTGTGTACGAGTATATCTAACTGTATATGTATGATGTTTGTGCGTTTGACTTTGTTGATAAACGTAAATGAATGCATGCAATACAAAGTGGTTTGTGAGATGAGAATTTATCTTTTAACATTTCACCCCTCTCCTCATAGCTCCAGCGGCACTGACAAGGGGGGCATTAAGGCGAGAGGGGGGCAAGGGGAAGGATGGTATTTTGGCCCGTTTTAAATTACAATTCACTTGTACATTTTATGTGTACAGTTCTCTCGTTATGGTATACCTACCTATACATGGAAACATTTACACTACAGATATGGCAAAATGTGATGTGATGACATTTTGCTTTGCCCAGTCGATGGAAACAGGAACACAATATTATCCCCTAAGGCCATGGAGATGGAGCATAGAATGCGGATGATGTGGTATTCGAGATAAGAAATTTTCTTCAGAAAGGGGGTTTATGCTGCTACTGCTGCTGCTGCATAAACCTTCCTGTACCATTCGTTGATGGTTCCTCTTAATGGTCGTTTCGATATGCGCCAAACATATTATGGAAATTTTGCACTGTGGCTGGTGAACAATTTGTTGATTCTAATTATTATGGCAGGTTGAATAAACTGTACTTTAGCATTGAGTCTTGAGGCATTCTTATTTAATGACAATATTTTTGATTTTGTTTTGAGAATGATTGTAAAAGTCGAAATCCATAGGTAAAATATATTGTTTTATTAATTATGACATAATTTTAAAGAAAATATTTGTCTACAAATATTTTGACAGTTCTTGGTAGCCATTTTGTTTTTTTATTTTTTTCGAAACAAAGTACATCAACCGAAACTGGAGATGTCAAAAAGCGTTGAAGAACACATCTTCTAACTGAACAGTACACATCCTTCAAGAAAAAAAAAACAAAAGCTCAACACGTACAAGTTTCAAATACAAATTGTGATCTTCACAACAATTGTGTACCTATAAAACATAAATTACTAACTAATTCAAGATTGTTTTCTTAGTAAGGCTACATTACGTCATTTAGTCGTTTGTGAGTTATGTCAGCAATGGAGGGGACTAACAGTTTTATGCCGAATCCGAACGGCTAATTTGAGAAAGCACTTTTAACAAGAATTACTCTTGGAGGATTTGTCAATTCCTAGCAAAAGGCAGTACCCGTGAAAAAACTTCAGGTGGCACAGGCGGGGATTAAACCCAAGACTTCTAGTATGACAGTCCTACGCACTAACAGTACAGCCCGATGATGGAACAAGAGTTCTGAAACGCGTAGCTTGTTTTATTTAATTTAATAAATTTGTTTGTAACATAAAGTTTTATTAAATTGTTAATTTTTTAAATAAAAATATAATTGTTTTTATTTTTTAAAAAATAAACATAAAAAATACTCATTCTTTAGTTTATAGTTCGGAATCAAATCATATTCCTGAAAGCGTTCTACTGTTTTAATTGTGCAAAAATCAGTGACAGTTTATAAACTGCTAGTAGCCAACTTCACGTTAATTCCACTTGTCTTCATTGTGACACTAGGTCTGCTAAAAAAAAGTGGAAAACTGGGTGTAATATTGGGCGCATTGATTAATGTAGTCATTACGTAGTCAAAATTCACCTAGCTTTGTAAATGCAAAATTCAACTACAAAAGCTGTCAACCCAGAACTTTTATTTGTTCACAAATAAATCGGCAAGGAATACATATGTCTAAATACTAGAAAAATAAAAAGCAACAAATTAAAAAATGGCGCTAAAATGTCAAAGAAAAACATTTAAAAAATAGTATCGTTGATTGTAGATTAGATTAGTTTAGATTAGATTAGTTGATTTTAGGATTTAGGCAGTGCCTTTGTACACGAAGGACATCAAGTGACAATATGAACATAGAAGTCACTACTTTTTTTATTTAATTTAATCTTTATATGTACTTCAAAAAGCAATAACAGTGAGTCTTGGAATTTTCGAGTGAACAAAATTTGACAGTTCTTAAATGTTTGTACAAAAAGTAAAACAGAATGAACCTGGTATAAGCTTAATAAATGAACAGGTATACAATAGTAGTTCATTATTTAATCTACCGTTTACTAGTTTTTTATGTATATCAACGATATCGATAAATAATCAAAGATCAAATGTTGAACCTCAACTGTGCAACTAGCCCTGAAGTTTTAATCAAAATTGATTTATAAAAAACCTAAGTTCAAGATTCCAATTATGAACCATCATCAATTTGATCCATCAATTAACTCGCCCTTATTCAATTTAATATAATATCTTTAACAACACAAAACCATCACTTTTGTATTTTCATATCATTAGGAATAAAATCAATGCACAACTTTCATCCTTCGTAGCCTTCAGCTGATATACTCTTATTTTTGTACTTATTTTATATATTATGCATGCAGGCGTGTATATCTCCAAACACCAAACTAAACCACTTATTACAAAGTTCCAATTTCAACCCCACCCATCAGCGGCGCCGCCGAAATGCAACATCGATACGAAAACTTTGAAAACTTTCCCTTCAAAAAAGGATATCCTTTCATATAGCTTAACTTATATACATATACAGTTCTATCTCGTTTTAAATATTATAAAATCACCTAATGCAAGTTTAACTGGGTTATTAAAAAGTTGACATAAAGTCAACCGTTCTGTTGTAAACTGCAGTCGAGTAAACTTACTATACCCTACGAAATAATTTCCCAAAATGTCATCTATGTAGCAGTACTTAGATAGAAAAAGATAGAGCGATAGAGATAGAAACTATTATGCCAAAAATCCTCATCTTTATACCACTTCAG
Source organism: Eupeodes latifasciatus (assembly GCA_920104205.1). NCBI lineage: Eukaryota > Metazoa > Arthropoda > Insecta > Diptera > Syrphidae > Eupeodes > Eupeodes latifasciatus. The sequence goes on along the minus strand of OV049925.1, from coordinate 113,682,794 downwards.
CTAGAATAGTTAATTACGAGTGCCATTTTATATGAAAAACTTCGTACTAAATTCCATTTCAAAATTTGGCCTCTGCGTATACATATAGTTGTTAGTTTTGTACGAGAGATATGGTTCCTACGAGGATATTTCTGGAAATGATTTTTAGGAAAACATTTTATTCTGGTGATCCAGAAGTTCCATTTGGTATTTAGCTCTGATACTCCGATGGAGAGGCGTATCCAATAGATACCTTCTCTTGATAAAGGATAAACTATACCAATTGGAGTAGGTTATGTAGTGAATGCAATTAGAAAGTCTTTAGAGAGCTTAAGGAAAGTGTATTGCAACTTGCAACGAATGCAGGAAAAGTCAACTCAATTTGCAAATGTTTCCGACTTTATATAGAAAGCATATACACATATCCTATATGGCCAGCAGCTCTAAGCTATACCTTACATTATATTCATATACACGAGAATGCATATGTGGATAGAAAATTTAATAAACCACCCATCTTCCAATTTAACTTGCAAAATGATAACCACATCTGTAGTAAAAGTAGAGGATTTCAGCTCTTTATTTTTCTATAGAACCCTTCTACATCAAATCCAGGCACGTACATAGATCTGGAGGTGGGTGTGGGTTATAGGGGGATATTCTGTTAACCCTGGATATAAACACAAAATGACAAAAGTTTTGTCATCCAGACCAAATGTCATCAGCTTTTCTAAAAATTCTGTACAATTTGCAAATGGTTTTGAATTTCAAGTCTAATTTGACATTTCAGAAGCATATTGATAAAAAAATAAACGTCAGTAGCACACATGTTTCTATTTAAAAGTCATGTAGCGTATTTTTATTAAACTTCTTGTAAACTAAATAAGCAACTGTGATGGATTCTTTTTTTAAGGCTGCCTTTGCATGGGGGCGCAAACTGCAATTTACTGTATGTTATCATCAAACTCTCTTGAGATGGGCCGACCCAGTGTTACCGCTATGCGACTTTAGTCGCATTTTGACCCTTTTTTGTGCCTCATGCGACCATGATACGATTTTTTAAAAAATTGTCTATTTTGACCCTTTTTAAAAAATTATGCGACTTTTTTGACCCCATCTCTAGAAAAATACATTGGAAAGATAAGTTATTTTCTTAATTCATACAAAATTTCCAAACTTCCATTGAAATAAGAACATAACTAACACTGTCACACATAATTTCAATCTATAAAATGGAATCAAGTTGAAATTGTTTGAGTCGACTCGATCACGTTCGCTCAGAATCGAAATCTTGCTATTCTAGCATACAAATTCATTTCAACCTTTCGACTCTGCATATAAATGTAGGTAATAGTTAACAATTTTTTCAATATTTTAAAAAAGATAAATGGAAACCTTCAGAGGAGCTTATAAAAAGCTACCGTAAATTAATCACAAAAAAATAATGACTATTTTAAAAATAATGTAAATATAAAAGTCAAACATTTATAAATAATATAAATTCCTAAAATGTACCTTAATTTTTGTATTTCAAAAAAACTGAATAGAATATGAATTTATTTATTTTTTAGTTTAACTTTAAAACCCGAGTTAATATAACTTAAATCGACTGAATTGACTGTTATTGTTATTTAATGTTATATACATATACACTTTAACGTATTTATTAAAAAAAGGAATGTGTGTGATATAAATCGAATGTATTGAATACTAGTATAAGAATTTATTTTTCTTTAGAAGGTATACCTAATAAAAAACTAAAAAACAACTCATTTTTTTGCATTTTATACAAATTGCGTTTGATTTAAGTATGTATCTATTTAAAAAAAATCTAAATGCGACTTTTTTTTTTCATTTGACCCTTTTTTTGCGACCTTTTCAAAAATCCCAGCGGTAACACTGGGCCGACCCATTGAATCCGTTATATGCTTTGCGGCAACGGATCCATTGACATTGACGTACGAAACAGATTACGTTAACCCTATGGCCCCTTTCACACCAAACGAATCCGAATCAATCTGGATCACTCCGAATCAAGTTGAATCTGATTCGTCATCTCCACTCTTTCACACCAGCCGAATCAACCTGAATCTATAAAAATCCTTTCATCTTCTTCATCGTCATAAATCGCACTATTTTCTTTAACTTTTAAAATTAATAACTATACGTCCATCTCGTATGGTTGTTGATTCAAGACTGACCGGACGAGGAATCTGACAGGTTGAATCAAGTGCGACCTCGAATCAAACCTGATTGAACCAGATTCGTCCGGTCTGAAGGCGGGAAAAGAAGAATCCCTTCACATTTAAACGGAGCGCTCGAAGCCGAATCTTGGTCAATCAGATTCAACTTGATTCGGAGTGATTCTGATTGATTCGGATTCGTTTGGTGTGAAAGGGCCCTATAGATACGTTGCGTTGTTTTGACAGTGCGAATAGAAGACAAACTTTACTGAAGAATTTCAGAGCATTTTATATAGAACTTATGAAAGTTTTACAATATATTTTGTTTGCGTTTGCTAGATTTAAAAAAGTGTCAGATTTGCCGTCATAAGGCTGTCAAAATAATTTACAAAATGAAAAAAACCAAAAAGCAATCATAATATTTGTAAGAAATAAGTAAACTTATTTAAAAAACAAAAAAAAAAAAAATATTTTTACGAGAAAAAGAGAACAGTGATCAAACCCCACCAGAACGAGTTCATAACACGGCGGCGGCGATGCACCATATTATCGAACATGCCTATTAAAGACAGCTGATTTCACCAGACCTGCCGGTTATTCGAACTGTCAGTTGTATACATATAGTGCCGGAACGCATGCGACGGATTCTGTGGGTCGGCCCCTTCACATTGACGTCTCATCAAACAAAATATTAGGAGCGATTTAAGAGTGTTTGATAGGTGTTATATTAGATATTGGATATGGAAGAAATTGGATTGCTAAATTGAGATAGCTGTCAAAAATTAAAAACAACATTCAGCTGTTTAGATTTCGAGGCCCAAAATTATTGTAAAATAATATTTCTAAGAATTTACCTAACTAAAATCTTTTATTTTTTCACCAAAAAATATAAACATTTAAAATCAATTTTCAAGTTCCTCGAAAAACAACCATATGTTGAATAAGCATTTACATATGTCAAATAGCTACATATGTACATACATTGTACATACATATTATACTAGGAATTCTTAAATAGCTTTGAATTTTTTAATAGCCCAGCTATGTACCTATAATTCTGGTATTGGACGCAGCCAATGTGTACTTGCAGTTGTCAATTAAAATTCAAATTTACTTTATGTTACATGACCGCACCAATTCGATCCAAAATTTAGCCCCTGTCTAATGTTTGGATTGGCTTTTAAAACTGTATATCTGGCCAGTTTATATATTTCTAAGATCTCAGAGATTTCTGTATTCTCAGAAATATAAACAAAAATGTTCACTTTTGTTGTTAGAAATATGAGAACAGAATTCGTATGATTCGATTTCTCAAGAATTCTCTATCCCACAATTGAAAAAGGTTGAAAAGAAATGGATAGCTAATTTGATTGCTAGGCGAGAATGAAAAATGAATTGTGTTTATTTATAATTCTCCTACCCTGTCAATCCGTCGGAGAATTTTCTCAGAAATCTTATAAACATAAACTGTCCAATTATGTTACTAGTTTGACACATAAGTTGACAGTTTGCTGTCACTGTGTTTTGCTATATTCTCAGATACTTAATGCAACAGTCGATATACCTTCAGGTTCAACTAAATTTCAGACAATTGCTTCTTCTCCTCACTTTTCACTCTCTTAGCCATTAAATAAAGCATAGCAGTAGCAAAACTGCACAGTGTAAATCTTATTTTTAAGCGATTATATGATTTATTTATTGTAAAACAATATTAAAATCTAATAGGGAAACATCATCTACGAATATATGACATCACTCACATAATCTGTCTATAAACCCATGCATTACAAGTTTAAAGTCTCTTTTGTAACAAAATCCTGCCTACGGCACTGCCCTCAATCTGCAACAAACCTAAAAGCATTTCACCCTCAGTGAATGGATGGATATTGTGGCATAAATCTCGAAGGTTTTCTCATTTCCAACTGCTGCTGGTCTGGTCTGGTGGCTGTTTCGCGAGCCGACAATAATAATTTCCCCGCTGATTTACTGAAAACGCTATGCGATGTTTTTTTTCCGTTGTTTTTGTTTGTTTTTGGACTTTTGGAAATACGGAAAATTTATGCTCGCTTTCCTTTCATAGTTCACTACCAGTAGTAGTAGCATGTGTGGACAATTACGTTGATGTCAGATTCAGACAGGATGTGAAATATTTTCCGATCTAGAGAAGAAGAGAGTGTGAGAGAGATAGATGCTTATAATTGTTTAATTTAATTGTTCTGACCGGTTGAAGTGAACAAAGAGGATAGCTGCAGCCAAGCGAGCTTGTAGTTCTTGTTGGTTCATGTCGTGAGCCCATTCCACTAGTCCCCAGAACTTCAGTTGAAACTCTTCTTCGAGACGAGCTAGTGTTACGGCCTTGTCTGCGCTGATATGCTGCTCTATCACTTTATCACAGCAAAGGAAAGGATTATCGACTCAAGGGTGTCGACGGCAAAGAAAAATACTTAGGAGAATGTTTTTTTTTTTTTTATATATATTATACGAGCACTCAAGGGGATATGAATAGCCTTATGATGATTAATCACAGTGGGAGCAATTAGGAAGGGAGGATAGGATTAGAAAGGAGATACCGATGCACATTGGTTTTGAATGTCTGCACATTGTAATGAGTGGGAAACATTGAGTCTGGTAAAGCATTCCACATTCGTGTAGTGCGACTAAAGAAAGAATCTCTGTACTTTACAGTACGTCCGAAATTGGGCTCAAGGGTAAACTGATGAGCATTCCTAGAAGAACGGGTATTACGGTGGAATTGTTTGAGGGGAGGAATGCAACTGGCTATTTCATTAGAGCATTGTTTATGAAAGTAGCGATAAAATAATGACAGGCATGAAACCTTACGACGCACGGTGCTCGAGAGATACAAAAGTTTCAGTTAGACAACGGTCACCTATCATTTTTAGAGCTCTCTTTTGAATTCTGTCTAGGAGACTCAAGTTGGTTATAGGAGCACCTGCCCATATATGGGAATTGTACTCGAGTTTCGGACGAATATAGGCTTTATAGATTAAAGCCAGATCAGAAGGGGTAAAAAACTTCTTGCATCTTCGGAGAAAACCTAAACACTTAGCAGCAGTTTGCACTTCAAGAATTTTCAAAAAATTGAATCTTGAGAGAATACATATCATATAGAACATCTTCACTGTGTGAAAGGAAGTACTTGGATATTTTCATTTTATCCGCATCCGAGACGATGGGTGGTGATGGTGATATACTGGGAGTTTTTTGTATGTTCGTATCGAAACGTTTGTTAAACCACTCAATGACGGGATCCCATTTGTTCTTTTGGAGCTCGTATAGATCTTTGTCTTCCTGAAAATCATCTTGATAAGTACCTACATACATAAGGCTAAAGTTTGTATCGTGCATTTCCAGATCCTTTATTTCATTGCAGAGTATGTATATCGAAAGTTCTGTGGCTCGTTCTGAAATGTTGTTTGAAATACTCATCATCGTTTACTAACATTTCACGTTCCCAAAAAGTGCTGGTACGTACCTGCATAAAATATTTAAATATATACATAGCTTCCTACTAATTGAATTGTTATAACAAGCTAACCTTTGTCCCCATATTTCTTTGTCGATTACGATTTTCAATTGTATCAATTAAAGCTTTTCTTTTCTATCGAAGTTCCAGGATTTGCAAGAGAAAACGACGTTTTTTTATGATAGAGGCTTGAGATAATGAAAAAAAGTTTTTTTTTTACTCACAAATTTGTTCATCAATTCAAAATGACAGATTGAATGATTGTGTTCAATCTCAGATAGATAAGGTATATTGATACATTTTGGATAATTTCTTGTATGAGTGGCTATCTGACAGAACATATAGATTTCAAATTTTGACATTTCTTCTGATGAACCCAGTCAATAAGTAAAATTATACATTGTACATTGTATTTAACAATAATTTTGGAACTCCAAATCTAAATGTTTGTCTGCTTTTGACAGATAACTCCATTGTCTAGACTATGCAACATATGATATTTGTATAACAACTCCTTATAACTTTTGCTTTATTTTAAAATATTTTACTCTACTTGTCAAGTTTTATCTCTTTGCAAAAAAGAATAATTGAAGTACATATGCTGTCATAAACATATACTGATGGTGTTACGTGTCAATTTTGTTGCTTCCCCTTAAATCCCACCAGGCCAAGGTCAAATACATCACCATACGTTCAGACACATGTCTTTCCAACTCTCAACATACATAAACCTTTTTTCTTTCGCCCTGAGACAAACATATTTTATTTTTTTTGTTTTGTAGTCACAACGCAAAAATATGTTCGTACATATTTTTACAAAAATGTCTTCTTTGTTCTATCACACCAGCATAATATATCCTTTAAAAAGTAATTTTGTTCTTAGATCCTTCATGATGGCATGACTTTTACTGTAGAGTATTTTATTTTATTTTTTTAGCAGCAGAAAATTGACTAGAACATCCATCATTCTCAATCAACCAAACATCAACTTAGCTTTTAGTATTCAAATTTTTCTTTTTTATAGCACTGACAGAAAACCAAATTAATAATCATGCGTTCTAAAAAAAAAATGGATGAAAAAAAGAACAGACACATATCCTTATCTTGACGACCTTGGTGTGTTAAGCTTCAAATGTTAGTCGTAAGAAGTTGCTTTCATTTATGAAATAAACATAACAAAAGGATTTTCTATACCTAACAAAATAATCAGGATTTGTATGGAAATTGACAGGAATGCTCAACAAAATCAAATTATGTCATATATGAATACACTCTCCATTTTTAAGACTGTGTTCACATCGGACACTTTCAGACAGTTTATTCATTTTGACGTTTCAACATTTTATCTCTAACTTTAAAAACCAATTGAAAAATTACTTTTTCATTGCTCGATTCCTATTTAACCATTTACTGGGTGCGAAATAAAATAAGGTGTCAAAATGAGTTGCCTCAAAACAGTTAAATGTAAACACTGATTTACATTCAACTGTCAAAGGAAGTAACTTAAAATAACTAAATGTTACTTGAACCACTTACCTAACTTTACATGAGAGCTTAACATTATGGTGTATTGGAATTTCGTCTTTGACGACGATGGCTTGTTTCTTTAAACTTTAAAATAAATCGTGTACTCTATCAGTTCTGACAGCTGCTGCGGTTCGGTCCAAACTTCAAAACCAAACTTACTGTGAGATGTTGCCAGGTATGTTTTATTTTATGAATTCTTTTTTTTTTTTAATAAATATAAGATTCTAGACTTGTACCTTAGGAACAAAAAATTATGAATATAAAGCTAACTCAAATATGATTTATATTCAATGCAATGGAAAGGTGTTTACTTACTCCGGATTTATTTGAAAAATGTCTTGAAGTAGATGGAATTTTTGTCATTACAGCACTAAACAAAAAATTACTCAAGCTTCTTTTTTATGATATGGAACATATACACATACATGCATAGGTATTCAAAGTCTACACAAATAAATTTTACACATTCCGAAGAAAAAATGTTTAGCTTTTTTAGGAATTTAAACAAAAAATTTCAAATTAAGGAAATTGTATTCAAGTAGGTAACTAGTTTCATAATCTTGGCAAATGAAATTTTCAATTATAATACAAATTAAATAAATAAAGTCCTATTTTATGACAGTGAACTCATATAATACGACTCATTTTGACGTTTCGTTTTGTATCCTTTTCTGATAGTTTTGTTTGATTAAAAAATGTCCGCTTCACTTTATTATATACTAGCGGCCCGTCTCGGCTTCGCACGGGTAGACATAAATAGGTACAGATATTTAATTTATATGCATGCTAATTAAAACGACCATGAATCACTAAATTAGAAAAAAATGAGAAATACTCTTCGCAGTGTATGCGATGAAAGACATTTTATGGCTAATTTTTGTACACCTTCGGTTGGTTTTATTTTTGATTTCTAAAGATTTCCATAATAATGTAGTACTAAATATAGCCTATGTTACTCAGTTACTCAGTGATAATTAGGGCTAGGATTTCCATGCAAATGCATATTTTCTTTGACAAACTTTAGAAGCAAGCGAACAAATTATCTTTAAGAATCATTAATTTTCCTTTAAAATGGCATTCAATCGTTAGTGCATATTTTGCATATTTTTTATAATAAATGCATATTGTTCGTTTATTTAAAAAAAAATGGACATAAAATTAAAAAAACATCAGTTTCAAAGAACCATTAAAATTAGAATCAATGACTAGGTGAAAATATCGGGTGATTTTTTAAGAGCTTGAGAACTTTTTTTTAAAAAAAAAACGCATAAAATTTGCAAAATCTCATCGATTCTTTATTTGAAACGTTAGATTGGTCCATGACATTTACTTTTTGAAGATACTTTTATTTAAATGTTGACCGCGGCTGCGTCTTAGGTGGTCCATTCGGAAAGTCCAATTTTGGGTAACTTTTTCGAGCATTTCGGCCGGAATAGCCCGAATTTCTTCGAAAATGTTGTCTTCCAAAGCTGGAATAGTTGCTGGCTTATTTGTGTAGACTTTAGACTTGACGTAGCCCCACAAAAAATAGTCTAAAGGCGTCAAATCGCATGATCTTGGTGGCCAACTTACCGGTCCATTCCTTGAGATGAATTGTTCTCCGAAGTTTTCCCTCAAAATGGCCATAGAATCAGGAGCTCAGTTCTTCAATTTTTGGCAACAAAAAGTTTGTTAGCATTGAACGATAGCGATCGCCATTCACATAAACGTTGCGTCCAACAGCATCTTTGAAAAAATACGGTCCAATGATTCCACCAGCGTACAAACCACACCAAACAGTGCATTTTTCGGGATGCATGGGCAGTTCTTGAACGGCTTCTGGTTGCTCTTCACTCCAAATGCGGCAATTTTGCTTATTTACGTAGCCATTCAACCAGAAATGAGCCTCATCGCTGAACAAAATTTGTCGATAAAAAAGCGCGAAACACATTTCGAACCGAACACTGATTTTGGTAATAAAATTCAATGATTTGCAAGCGTTGCTCGTTAGTAAGTCTATTCATGATGAAATGTCAAAGCATACTGAGCATCTTTCTCTTTGACACCATGTCTAAAATCCTGCGTGATCTGTCAAATACTAATGCATGAAAATCCTAACCTCAAAAAAATCACCCATTATAAACACACCAAAATAGATTTAAATTTAAGATTGAAATAATTTTGTATTCCTTAAGGACTATTCACATGAGAGCGACCAACGACCGACAAATTGACGAATAAAAGTGAATTTAAACAATTTTGTTACGGATCTATACTATCTTCCTAAACTCCAAAAAAAAAAAAGAAATATTTTGTTGCACCCTGTTTTCTGGAAATCACCTATGGAATTCGAAGTTCGAACTAGCGCGCTTAAGTTGCTCAGTTGACTTAGGAAACAGGGGGTACCAACCGCTTTGAATCAGGTAGCTTCCCGCCAAAATTCTGAGTATAGGTCTTTTCATTTTGACCACCAAGCGAGTAGGATCTCCTCCTCAGGTATTATATCGTGCTACAAAAAAATAGGTGATATTTTCTAAACAAGGTCAATTTAGAATAAGTTCTAATAGAATTGTGGAGTTCCTTAAATCTTTTACAAACATCATATCACAACCAAATCGAGACTGTGAACCTCACGAGGTAAATTATAAATCACATCTTTAGGTTAAAACCAAACATATTTATAATAAATGATCTCTTAAAAAATAACCAAAAAGGGCTAAAACACGAATTATGTTTAATTATTAGGACGCCTCTGTGCAGAAGACCGAATTATCGGCCTTTTGACATTTGCACCACGGGCACCTGTCTTGTGGTCATTTTTTGGTCAAGTGCAAAAACGAATAGTAGAAGAGAAAGCGAACAAGAAAATCAATTTCAAGTTCAAGGCCAAGCTCTTCGCTTTAAATCCGATAACTGGAGCACTTGCCGTTTTCCTCTCAGCTTCTAGCTCAGTAACGGCTTCCTTCCCTGAAGGAATCACTGAATCGAAGGCATAGACACCCGAACAAGAAAGCTAAGATCAATTCTACAGCTCAGTTAAGTGAAAGTCGCGAAACCAATCGGCTGGCTGAAGCCCCGATCGAGCTACGGCCGGCGTGGTGCGGTGGAAAGGAGGGGGTTGCAATCCCACCTGGTCTCGCGCAAGCCATCGAATTTATATAACCCGAAGGTGGATTAGCTGTCAGTTAGACAAAAATTAAAATTAAACCCAAACAAAAAAATGTAATCAAAATTGAAATAGAAAAAAAAATAATTAAAGAAAAAGCATAAAAGTTAGAATAAAAAAAAAAGAATAAGAATAGAGAGTGAGTGCATAATAAGTACAACAAGGAAAAAGTAAGCTAAATAATTGAGTTTTATACAAAAAATATAATTTTTTTATTAGTATTTTTTTTTATTTAAAATTTCCAATACAAAAAAAAAGTTAAAATAATCTAAAAGGAAAGTGATTGTGATAGTTGTGGTTTGGCGGTGAGCTGGACTTTAGCAACTTGTAATCTTCTCTCTATTGGAACCCATTGAAATCTGTGCACAGGATCCCCGTAAGCGGTAAGTCTCCGTTCAATAAAACAGTTGATTTTCTCTTTTCCACAGGCCAAACTACTTATTAACTATTTACATTGATTTATTTTGCTATTTAACCTAAACTACTTTCTAAATTAACTAATTTAAATTAGAACTACCTACCTAAAACTACATATTATGCTAAGTCTACCTAAAACAAAAATTGAACTACGAAATTTTGCAAAAATCTACCATACTACATTTACATGCACTCACGCTCATCTATGAGATTAGAATGTTCATAAAAACCTACAAAATTTTTAAATATTGAATAAAATTGATATGTTTTGAATCATAATGTTTTAAATTAAAGAGATTATGTGGGTGAGTAAGGGAAATTTAGTGCCAAATTGAGAGTTGTGTAGAGCAATCTAGGAGCAAGTTGAGGGACAATAGAATTTCACAAAGGTACATGAGCTGTCAAGGCATCTGCGAAAGCAGGTAGGGAGGGAGACAAAGACCTTGAGCGACTCCAACACCTGTCGCCTGGTAAATTGGTAAGGTAAAAGAAGATGTCCGTCCGCAGTCATGAAGTTTTCGTAAACCTTGGCGTGAATAAAGTTTTCCTTTGGTGCGACTGGCTACCTAGGAACAAGAACCACTCCCCAATCCGACGTTACCTAGCCGTGCGTATGCGAGCATGCCAAGTAATGCTCTTAGGTCACCAGATTATTATAACCGTAGCAATTTACAAACTCACATTCTGTGCAAATTGTAAACAAAAAGGCTTTAGTTAATCTGAAGATAATAAAATTAGCTTTGTCATTGCTAAAATAAGATAAATCAAAGGATACAAATTGTTCATCGCAAATTGCAATCTTATAGTAGCGAACTGTCAAACTCAATTCGCGTTCCACACTTCAACGAATGAAATTTTCGTTCGCGTATTAACTTAAACATTTCATTCTAGTCTTTGTTGTGCATCTGTTATGTATGACAAATAAAAACAAGCCATGTGAAAGAAATGTCATAATGAACGAATAATTCGATGGTCATTGGTTGCTCTAATGGCTGCGTTCAATCTTAGACAGATAGGGTATCCAGATACCTTTTTGTTAGTGTTTTACGTATAAAATAACAGCTGATCAAAAACAACTGAGATGTCAAAAAAGGAATCCAAAGGTATCCAAGAATGTCTGGGGTATGTACATATGTATCTGACAGAACAGCTGATTCAACACATGGTTGAATTTCAAGAAACTTGAAAATTAATTTCACCTTTTTGTATTTGTTGGTAAACAAAAAGATACAAAATGTTAGTTGCAGTTGTATTTGAGAATGTTCTGTACATAAAGAAGATGAAGAAAGAAATGAGATCGAAATTCTTCCAAACTATATCTAGGTATTTTCACTTCATAATAGTCCTCGTTTCTGTTAGGATAGTTTTCTGTTAAACGTAAACCGTTTAAAACCGGAGATTTCGCAGGTAAATTATTAATCATATAGAATTCCAATTGAGCTAAGAGGAAATTTAACATAGATTACAGATTAAGGTTATCTCTTATTTATTAAATTGTTACGCACCTATCAATTCATCATCGTCCGACGAATCAGTTAAATTATCCAATAAATGTTTTATCTTACAACAATTTTGACTTCGAAGCTTAAATGTTTCTCTGCTTTTTGTGAAAAGCTGAAAGTTGTTTTTATTTTTTGACAGCTATCTCAATACAGCTATCCAACTCGTTCAACAAGATATCTAAAAATCCACCTATCCAAGATACCCTATCCAACGCGAGATTGAACGCAGCCAATGTGAATTGCCCATTAGATATATGTGACAGTTCGCAGTATGTTTATAGACACGTTGAAATATTCTTTTCAAATTATCTTGATTTGTAAAGTGGATATGATATTGAAATCTTCATCGCATGTCGCAACTTCAACTTCATATGTCAAAAACAAGCTTTAAAAATACAGTGTTCAATCAAAATCATTGACATCTGATAAGCAATGTGTTTTTTTTTTGGTCCTAAGAGAATTAATCACAATTTTGGTAGGTTATACAGTTTAAAACAGTTTTGTAAGACTTACTCTTCGGTGTATGGAGACGTACGAGAAATATACATATTGTCATATATGTATCTGATATGCTATGTTTAATAGGAATTAAGTTTATAATTTGAAGTCCAGAGGGAGTTCAAACCTCCTACTATTATAATATCAAAATATAGGGTATCTCATTATTTCAAAAACGCAATAAGGTTTAATATTTTTATGCCGTTTACAGAATTCAATGAATAAGTTGTATATGAATGTGTATTGTAGTGATGTTTTAACTCACTTACTACGGTAGGAATGTCAAAATTGGCATTTGATTCTTTCGTAAGACTACTCGTATCAGTATATGTATATTAGTGAGTATTGGTACCACTTACAATGACATATAAGAGTATGGCAATAAAAGTTTGGCAGCCACTTCGGGATGACAGTTTTCACATTGAACTTTTTTAACATCTTATAATTTTATCGAACTCCTAATATATGGTTAAGATATACATCTACACTAATATTATAAATTTTTGTATGTAACGAATAAACTCAAAAAGTACTGGACTGATTTTAATAATTCTTTTTTCATTAGAAAGCTATACATTATCACTACGGCTAGGATTTCCATGCACTTAAAAACGCAAAATATGCGCTTAAAATATGCTCTTAAAAATGGGAAATATTCACTTAAAATATGTATTTAAAATCATATAATTGAACACAAAAAAGCCTTAGTAGGGTCAAGGGGGGTAATTGTGAACAGGGGTGATTGTAAACATACTTAATTTTCTCAAAACCGTTTATAATTTGAAGCATCCCATGAAATTATTTGAAAAGACATTATATTAAAATCATATTGACGCGTGGAAGGCCTTATCTGTCAAAGGGTTATTTATGTTTTGTTCGTTTCCATGAAGCTTTCGTTTTTCTGCGTTTTTAAGTTTTTCAGTGCTAATTAAAATTGTTGCAAAACAAACAAAGGCGATCGAAGTAAGTTAAATTGTATCTTTAAGAAAGTGAAATATGAGTATAAATGCATGCTACATGTTTTTATTTGTCTGTATAACAAAATTTAAAAGTTATTGGCTGTTTACAATTACCGCATTATGTTCCTATCATGGGTAAATGTAAACACCGAAATGGGGTAAAAGTGAACAATTTGGGGTAACTGTAAACATTCATTTTCAATGGCTTTGGTGTTGATCTAACAATATTTTATATCAAAAAGATGCCACGTACATATCAACCAAAAACCACAGCTTCATCATACACGTCAGTGGATCGGTGAAGGGAAAAATCCTACTGTCATTATATCTAGAGGCAGAAAACCAGCACTTTCGTCAGACGTGGAGGACACTATAGCAAGGTGCCTTATTTCAGATCTTGTGCTGGTTACCCTTGCGATAAGGATGGTACCGTGGTCTAGTAGGTACCTACATATATAAGGACACATAACTTTGTTACCCCTTTCCACAATGGTAGTACGACTGGTACCGTTTTCATTTACCCCATTTTTCTCGTTTACTTATAAAACTAGGGGGGTAAATGTAAACATCAAATTTTATGAAAACTAATTAACAAACGCCATTAAGATTACTACTCTTTGATAAATAATACAATCCAAACTTAAGTAGCATAAACAAAAATGTTCGACATTGCATGGTTAAGCTGTTACAAACATTACAAGTGAACAAAAATAAAAAAATGCAAAATCGTTTACAAATACCCCCTTTGACCCTATACAGTTTTTATAAAAAAAATCAGTCTTTTATTTTATCTTTAAAGGAACTAAAAAACAATTTGGTACATTCTAAAATTAAAAAATACACAAAACATAAACAATAAATAAAAATTACATCAACATAAGAAAAAGATATCCCTTTGAAGAAAATTTTTTTTTCAAAATAACACAGACAATAGAAAAATTGACATAAATGATGAAATTCTTCTTAAAGTTTTTAAAAAGAAACCTTTGGCGATTAGGCCTTCGAAACGTCTTATACATCGAAAAGGAACGTTCTACGTCAATTGACGTAAGTGGTGCATTCTTAAAGGAAGAAATTTCATGGGTTGTAAAGTTTCTCAAATAATTTTCATTACTGCAATTCAATGTAAATGCCTTGCATATATTTTTCATTGTTGAAAACACTTCAATTTTTGCTAGAACATTCTCAAGCTTATTTTGTATGGCTGGAGCAAGAGATCCTTAACAGCAGTTATTTTTACAACAGCATCTTCAACTAAATCAATTTGATTTTTTAATGAGTCCTGTCCCTCAAGCTTTGTTAGGGTATCACAAGGAAAACTGTAGTAAGAGTTAATGAATATTATTTGGCTTTTAAGTAAGATCTGGTTCAATATCTCTTTTGCAATATTAATTGCAACAGCATCAGATCATCGAAATTATTAACCACTTCTTAAAACTCCTCATAGTGCTTTGCGTAATAGGCAACTGCTTGTAGCCAAGTTCCCCACCGGGTAACAATAGGCTGTGGTGGAAGAGGTGTTAAAGGGTACTTTTCTCTAAAAAGTTCCATGCGAGATGGTGCCTTTAAAAATATTTGTTTTCGGTTTGAAACCAATAAATCAACATTTTTAAAATAACTTCGTATTTTCTCTGCAACTCGATGTAGTGCATGATCTAAACACGTTACATGATTGTATCAACTTCGGATAAAAGAGTTTTAACCCTCTAGCTGCCTTAAACATGTATTGCGCCGCATCGGTTAAAAAGAGAAGAATTTGTTTGTAATGGGTGATTTTTTTGAGGTTAGGATTTTCATGCATTAGTATTTGACAGATCACGGGGGATTTCAGACATGGTGTCAAAGAGAAAGATGCTCAGTATGCTTTGACATTTCATCATGAATAGACTTACTAACGAGCAACGCTTGCAAATCATTGAATTTTATTACCAAAATCAGTGTTCGGTTCGAAATGTGTTTCGCGCTTTTTTATCGACAAATTTTGTTCAGCGATGAGGCTCATTTCTGGTTGAATGGCTACGTAAATAAGAAAAATTGCCGCATTTGGAGTGAAGAGCAACCAGAAGCCGTTCAAGAACTGCCCATGCATCCCGAAAAATGCACTGTTTGGTGTGGTTTGTACGCTGGTGGAATCATTGGACCGTATTTTTTCAAAGATGCTGTTGGACGCAACGTTACGGTGAATGGCGATCGCTATCGTTTAATGCTAACAAACTTTTTGTTGCCAAAAATGGAAGAACTGAACTTGGTTGACATGTGGTTTCAACAAGATGGCGCTACATGCCACACAGCTCGCGATTCTATGGCCATTTTGAGGGAAAACTTCGGAGAACAATTCATCTCAAGGAATGGACCGGTAAGTTGGCCACCAAGATCATGCGATTTGACGCCTTTAGACTATTTTTTGTGGGGCTACGTCAAGTCTAAAGTCTACACAAATAAGCCAGCAACTATTCCAGCTTTGGAAGACAACATTTCCGAAGAAATTCGGGCTATTACGGCCAAAATGCTCGAAAAAGTTACCCAAAATTGGACTTTCCGAATGGACCACCTAAGACGCAGCCGCGGTCAACATTTAAATGAAATTATCTTCAAAAAGTAAATGTCATGGACCAATCTAACGTTTCAAATAAAGAATCGATGAGATTTTGCAAATTTTATGCGTTTTTTTTTTTTAAAAAAAGTTCTCAAGCTCTTAAAAAATCACCCGATATAATCAAAATACGTAGCTGAAGTCAAACGCTCATGTGACGTAATGTCAACTGTAATGTCACAACCATCGTTTCCACTTTACAATTAAGAGACTATACTTTCACTATGCAAAAACTTAACAAATTAAGTGGGGCGTGTTTATTAATCGTGGAGTTAGATTTAATTCCCGGACCAAGGAGATGAAATGAGAACCAAACTCACCTTAGCCTGTTTAAAGTAAAAGATTGGAACCGTTTTTGTTATTATTTTATAGAGAATTTCCCATCTGCTATTTCTCCTAATTAACTGCGCTATTATACTACATGCTTTTATGTTACTGCAACATTCTCTACTTACCACATCATAATTCAAACACTTAAATTTTAATAATAGGAAGCTTTTATACAAAAAAGTATTCTTTTCATGAAATGCATTATGAATATACAAAAAATAAAATCCCATTCACTTGTATTATTTGTGTCAACTCACTTTTCTTTATTCCTTTTTTTTCATTGTTTTGTTCGGTCTTTCTAGCTATACCTAGTTAACAAAAAGAATATGCTATGTAACTTCTTGACAAGTAAATTCTCGTTTACGCAGCATTCATACTTCGCACCAAAAGAAAAGACAACAATTTTAATTAAACTCAATGTGAGTGTGTTTCTCTAGTGACTCTATAGTGTTGTAGAGTTGAACTCTTTATGAATATGCCTTATGCACCTACATACCTTCTGCATTCCCAGATTAAGGACGACCAAGCTTTTATATACGTTTCACTTCTTAACAATAGTTTATCTTGGCATGCACCTAAACCTTCATACATACATACATATATAGTTAAATAAGCTTAAGGCAAAGTAGTGAATAAGTACATAACATCATAACTACTTGGTATGCTTCTATGCAGGACTCACTGTACTTTGTATAAGGACCAATTTTCATTTTGATGTGGGCCATTGAAGGCAACTTTATTGTTAAGTTTTCTTCACTTCTTCTTCTTCTGCTGCTGCTGCTGTTTACCCTATCCCCGGGCTAAGCTTGGGAATGGAAAATCAGAATTCAGAAATAAAAAAGAGAGTACTAAGTTTGTTTGTATAAATAATTTTGAAAGTAACTTCTTGTTAACTCGTTGAAATCTGCAACAGGTGGTTGGCCTCAGTATGAATTATTTAACTTTGAGTTAAGTTTGTCTTGATGACTTAAGTTGAACAAGATTCAAAATGGATCATCATAGCACCATCAAAAGAAAACAGAGGGACATCATATAAATATCATGTGTCAGGGCGAAGTAATGTTTGGCCCGCTTTTTCGTGTGAAATGAAACAGAACTTTCTGATATGCCGCAGGGCAGATTTATTTGTCCAACACTATTTATTAATATATTATGTGTATATTAATCGACGCACGTTTCTAAGGAGGGGAAACGAGGTTTATGTAATTGTAGATTCGGGTATTGAAAACATCACTAAGTTTTATTTTTACCAAGTCAACTTTTTAATTAAGTCAACTTAATTGGAAAGTTAACTATAAAGTGAGTTGAGAAAAATCTTTTTCACTTCCAAATCAAGTGTAATTGGTTCAAAATATCATGTAATCACATTTTTTCATTAAACTTAACACTGAACTTCTTTCCATTACGATTTAAAAATTATTTGCATAACTTCAATTACATTTTTGGGAAGAAAGATTCCTTGTCAAATTGGAGAAGAAATAAGTACTAGTAAAATAAAGTTCCAAATTTGAATTTTGAGAAAATTAATGTTCAAAGAATACAAGTTCACTTCAAATGAGGTCCTTTATGTTGGTTGAACCTGCCAATTGGAATTAGTATTAACTTCAAAAATTCAAAAATTGTGTTCGTAAAATTTAGCTTGTGTAATCTACAATTTGACAGAAACTCGCAATACGTTTATGCATACGAGAATTGTATACTACACTATTATTGGAAACTTTAGCAACAATTTTTAACTTCCCATAGGAAGTTATTGTAATGGGTCCGATTTGTCGAATTGAAAATTTTGACATTTCTCGACGTTTCGGGGTCCCTAGAGTCGAAATAAAAGATTTTTGGAAAGATGTCTGTGCGTGCGTGTGTACGTACGTTCGTAATTCCGTACGTTCGCGACGTTTTTTTCGTCGTCTATAGCGCAAGAACCAGTTGAGATATCGACTTCAAATAAATATTGTTATACAGATAATAATGCAGAAAGATGCAGAAAGGGCTCTCAGGAAAATTGCGTGGGTGGTTTTTTTTACCATAGCAGTTTAAAAAAAGGTGAAAATTTTGGTTAACCATAAATATCTCACGAACTAATAACGCAAGAGACTTGAATTAAATTTTATATTATATATTGTAACGTGATACTAAACAAGTATATTTATGGAAAAAAAATCCAACTAACGGTTTTTTTATAAATCCAAAAAACTGAAAAGAAAATGTGTAACCTCGAACATTTTACGAATAAAAAATGGTTTTATCTCAAAAACAATTTTGTGCAACGAAAAATAACGTTTTTCATATCACATAAAACTTTGAAAAAAATCGAATTGACAGTTTTTTTTTACAAAAAATAAAAACCTAAAAAAAACATTACTCAGAATTGGTAAAAATTGAATTTGGACTCAAATAACTTTTCAAAACTTTAAGACATTGGCTTTAAACTAATTTTATTTTTTAAAAATATTGTTTTCAACATTCAGTAAAATTTTGAGAAAAATCGAATTGACAGTTTTTTTTTACAAAAAATACAAACCTAAAAAAAATTAATAAAAATTGGTAATAACAGATTTTCGACACAATTATCTTTTCAAAAAATACAAATATTAGCTTCAAACCAAATTTATCTTATAAGAAATATTGTTTTGAACATTCGACAAAATTTTGAGAAAAATCGAATTGACAGTTTTTTAACAAAAAATAACTACCTAAAAAAATTAATAAAAGTTCGTAAAAAATATTGCTTTTAACATTCAGTAATTTTTTTATAAAAATCTAACAGTCAGTTCTTTCATAAAAAATAAAAATCTACAAAAAATAGTACGCAAAATTGGTAAAAATTGATGCTCGGTTCTCGATATCTCGTTAATAATAAAAAACATTGGCTTCAAATTAATTTCATTCATCCAATTTGTATTTGTTTATTTTAGAAATAAAAACTTTTGAGAAATGCTAATAAAATTGGTAAAAATTGGTTTTCGACTAAAAATCTCGTTAACAAAACTAGATTTTAAAATATAACTATTTTACCATTTGCAAAATATTGTTGGTAGTTTTTAAAATAATTCAACTGCCACATTTTTTAACAAAACACGAAAACCTACAAACCTTTTAAGCAAGACAAATCGTCAGACGGGATGGGAAGTTATCAGTTTGGGTCGCATCCCAGCCTCTTTTTTTGCTATAGGATGCTGCTAAAATTTGACAGTTTTTGGGTTTGTTCAAAAATGAATTGAAAAGAAGTCAATATTCGATTCAACATAAGACAATCTTTGGCATATAGCATGAGATTTTGGTGACAGCTGGAGCTATAGCTATATTTCTACGCCTATGAAGTAACGAGTTGACAGTTCTCCGAATTAACTCCTAAGTTTTTCGCGCACACTTGAACTCCTAAATCAACTGTAGGCAAACCAAGATGGCTACAGAGGAATTACATACATATATCTACAAATACAGTGTTTTTTGGCAATATTATTTATAAGCATTTTCACTTTTCTTTCCAGCTCTTACTTTTTTCGAAATCGAAAAAATTGGCGCATTCAGTGCCCTTTCAAATGACATTTTTCAAAGCATTTTGTTTAGCTTTTTTGACAACCTGTGCACACCTGATGCACACATTGAATAATTTCAAAAAGTGATGATTTTCTTGGAAATTACTTGTCTTTATGAGGCCCCGTTTTCCCCCAAGACGGCCTTGAATTAAAGTAAAACTTTTCTCGTTAGAACAACATAATGTCCGAAAATGTGTGTTGGCTGGCAGGATTTTGTTTTCGTTTTCATTCTCGTTTTGTTATGCTTCAATTTTCGCACTCTAATAATATTATACTCGTATCCATCCTCATCCTTCTCTATGCTTCCATCCTCCTTCCAGGCATAGTAAGATAATTGCTTCCTGAGTGCTTTTCCTTCCTTTCTAATAACGAAAAGGTTCTTTTTTTTTTGCTGGTTTTGGGTCTAGATGTTTCGTAAATCTTCCCTAAATACCTTGGCTTGAAGTCGGCTGTCAGCTCGCCGCGCGCCGCCGGCCGCCGCTCGGCTCGGTTTGACTTGACTTGGCTTATTTAACCAAGCATTCATTATGGTATTTGCATTCAATTGCCTAATTTGTAGTGTGGTTTCCTTTTTTTAATCAGAGAGTCCTCAGTTATCTTTGATGGCTGCAATAAAAATGTCAATATATGCCGAAAGCTAAAGCTGATGCTTGCCAAAAGGATTTTTCCTTTTTGTCGACCGGAAGCTGCTGCTTGCCCAACAATATGATACATTTAATATACCGACATTATGTTAGCCTTATCTCTATTTTTCTTATGATGGTTGGAATTGGAAATGGTTGTTTTTTTCCGCCAGACATATCCTCCATGAATTGAGATGAATACTAATGAGCCAGGCCAAGAGATGCTTAGTCCTTACTTGGTTTCTGGTATTCAGGGCAAATATTTGGTTCTTTTCCTTTTCTTTTTCAATTATTTTGCCCCAAAATATGAATGGAAAAAAAGTGAGTTGCAAAAAAATCAACCTAATTCAATGCGCCAGCTGGTTGCCTTGCCTATATGTCCTGTGTGCAGGAGTATTTCAGAACTGACAATCGAAGCATCGGTTAAGTTGTCAAATGGTTTTTGCCTGTGCTAACGAAGGATAACGAAAAAAGAGGACATATTTTTTGTCGTCATCGTCATCGTCATCGTCGTCGTGTGGTGGTGGTAGTTTTTTTGTATGTCCTTGCACCACCACCGCATCTATAGTTCCAGAAAAGAGAGTACTCGATGTTGTGTCCTTTTTATTTTGTTTGCATTTTATTTTCAATTCATTTCGTACGTGCGGTGATTGTTTGCATGTTTTGAATTTTTAATCAGGTTTCCTGTCCAATGGTGGAGGACACCACTTTCTGTTTTTTTTTTTTTTTGTTTTTTAACGACAAGTTCCTTTTTTATCTTTTTTGTGTACCTATCTACATAGTACCGCAAAATGAAGAAGATAAATGGTCCATAGTCTTGTTTACAATGGACGTTTTGATTCGAAGGTATAAGGGTTGGGCTTTGGGGCATTTATTTTCCATATTCCTCTGCCAACTATCGTAAGCTGCGTATAATCTTTCTAGCAGAATGAATGAGTTTTGGTTCTAGAAAAAAGGTAGGGTTTTACGATTTTTGTATTTTTTTTCAAGCTATGTTTGACGTTTGTGTTATTCTTTTAGTAGACATTTGGATCGAACAGAGCCAGCTACACCACATCATCAGATTTTCATAGGAACCTGTTGAAGGATTATTTCAAAAGAATTTACATATAGTTGTTATGAGTATGAGAGGATTTAAAGAAACTTATAAGATAATAAAAATGATATTCAAATCCTTTTTTTCCTTTTTTTATTTCATGACATATTTAAATGACTCATTATTTTGATAACTTCCCATAACTGTCAGTTTCTGTCAAAGTTCAGATGAAAATACGTAATAAATTTGGATTTAAGTGGTGAGTTGAAGAAGTTACCTAAACGAACAGATCTTACCTCCATTAGGCCATAATTTATTTTCTGCCAAATCGAACAAAGTGATTTCTTATAAATTTTGACAAGCCTCCGCTCAATTATGTCCTGTATATAAAAGATACTAGCTAGAAGCACACTCCAAGCTTTCTTCTTCTTCTTGAAGAAGGGATTTGAAGGTAAGATAAGTTTCTAGAATCTGATTGACCAGGTGCGAACAAATTGTCTTCCAATTAGGCCAACTTTATTGAAAGTTGACGGAAAAGTTAGTCAAAAAAAATCTCCCTAACTATTAAGTCAAGACCACTTATGTCAAAAATGACAGTTGATCATGTTTTTTTCATTTAATTGAAAACTGAACTTTTTAACTCTTCAAATTATTTGTTTTCTGCACAATTTCATTTAATGTTTTGGATTAAGTAATATGTCTATACAATATACCAAATACAAGACGTGATGGACTTGTAGCTTACTAAAGGAGTCTTTTGTAGACAATAATGTTCTTGGTTGTTTTGGCACGATCAACAGAAGGTTGACGTTTGTGAAGTAAGGTTCCGAGTTTGACATATACATATGACACTTGAAAAACTAACTAATCACTTTGGTAAAAACTTAAGTTCAAAAAGTGCAGTTGACTTTAAATGAAGTCCTTTATGTTGTAAACATGTAGACGAGACATTAATGTCTTCAAATTGATCTGAAAACAGGTTTTAAGAAAGTTGAAGTAAGTTTGAAGATCATAACAAAGCCTAAAGAACATATGAAGTAAACATATCGTTTCGACTTGAGGATGAAATAACGAACAAAATGTAAACGTACAGTTTTATTTTGATGATATTTATCGTTTTTCTTTTTTGAATCTGGAGGTTAGAGCTAAGCTCTGAACAGATTAGATTTTTTCCCAAGATTTTTGGGCAGAAATTGTTGGCCAGTCAAATTTTGAGGTGTGGAAATTGAATTCTCTCAGAAAGAGGAAAACTGCCAAAAAAGTATTAGCACTTAAGAAAAATGTCTAAAAGAGTTAAATCGCGACATCTAGAAAACATTACGCCATTTTTGTGGTAAATTTTACCTATTTCAATACATTTTCGAACTGTGTATTGTTCCATTTTTAATAATGGGCAGGTTCAGACGACATAAGGGACTTAAAATTAAGGCAAGTTTCTAATATCTGATTGGCCAGCTGTCGAAAAATTACCTTCCAATTAAGGCAACTTTACTGGAAAGTTGACTGGAAAGTTAGTCAAGAAAAACCTCCCTAACTATCAAGTCAAGTCTACTTCTGTCAAAATGACATATGATCATGTTTTTTCATTCAACTAAAAGCTGAATTTCAATTTCATTCAATGTTTTCTATAAAAGGGTTCCTTGTCAATTTGGAAAAGAAATAAGGAATATTTCCTTACAATACAAAACGTGATGAACTTGTAGCTTGTCTGAGGAGTGTTTTGTAGACAATAATGATTTTGGTAGTTTTTGTACAATGAACTTGAAGTAGAGGTTTCTGAAGTAAAGTTCTGAATTTAAAATTTATGACACTTGGAAAATTAACTAGTTACCTAAGTCAAAATGTACGTTCAAAGAATGAAGTTTGACTGCAAATGAAGTCCCTTATGTTGCCTGAACCTGCCCAATGATGTAGTTTTTATTTGTAAAATGTCAAAAGATGGAAGCTTTGAAAGTGACAGCTGCCCAAATAGTGGGCTATTCACAATCAAACCTCTTATTTTAAAAAACAACTTTATGACCTTATAACAGACAAGATATCTGATGTTTTGGAGTTTGACAACTAATGTCAAACAGCCTTTCACAAATATATCTGATACAAACATTTCTTAAGAGGTCTTACCATTTCCAAAGTATCAGCCATCGAGTCACCAAATCTATTTTATATTCTTTTGCACTTACTGCTGGATTTTCTTACTTTGAACTTTTTGATCATCCATTTTATTTTGTGGCACTTCCAGTTTTGACAGTCATAAAATCATTCTGTCTTTATTGACAGGTTATTGCGTCTTCGATTGGTCATATAACTTCTCCTAGATTTTTTCTCCTAGAGTTACCTTGATTTGAAGATAAATTCCAAACAAACAACAAGTTTATACGGTGCTATCAAAGAATTTCATTCCGATTTATTCCCAAGTCATTAAAATCAAAACTTTAAGGCTTTGATTCTCCGACAGAGGGCCTCCTCCGCATTAAGGTGTTATTGACTACTTCTTTGTTTTTCTTATTGTTTTCATTTAGGAATTTATGTTACTATATCCCTCTTTTGGTATAATTCAGAAAATGGTTCTATGGTTTATGTAGGTTAGGTAAGGTATATAATTTATCTTCTCGTTCTTCAGTAGCTGATTTATTTTGTTTATCTTAATTGAAGATTTAATGAAGAGATGTCTGTTTCTATAAAGAAAGAAAGAAAGAATTCTTATTTTTTCTTCTTATATTACATCAACACTAAAACCAACATAAAATAATATTTCGAATAACTAAACATTATCCATCCTCATTCAACATCAACATTCTTCTTTTATCCGTTACTGATTTGATCCACATTCTTTTCGTTAGCGAGGTATAGGGAAGAATAACATAAACTTTCAGGACGACATTAGGGGCATGCACAGCACATGAAACGTACAAGCAATTTATACTCTCAACACGAACACACCATACACGGTTGATGGCTCTAAAGTGAATGGTTTTCCATGCTTCTGCCTTGCTTGTTTTAGACAGCAACTCACCGAAGCGAAGAACCTGCTGCCACTTCCATTGCCACTGCCACCTAACAAAGTAAATCACATCTTTAGTGCATGAGGTCCTGCAGATAATGCATGATTGTTGTTGCAACTCCTACAAACATCCCAATCCCACCCACGGGACTTCAACCACCGCACCTTTTAGAGAGACTTCAACGCGTTGGTTCTTTGGTGTTGTTGTTTTTGTTGTTATGTGTTTCATGTGTGGAAAATAATGGCTTTTCTTATCCTCCCGCGCAATCTACAATTGCATGAAATATCTTCCACCACACAAAACACTATCAAGTCAGTGTATCCTTTTTTCCCGATGGTAGTGGAGTCCGTCGTCGGCGGAAGGATCTCCACAAAAGGAAGTACAAAAAATCATTTTGAAATTGAGTCGGCCAAAATTACATGTTGTTATACTTTAGTCGGTCGTATCGTCCTTAGAGTCCTTAGCGTGCTTTCGTGCTAACACTTAGGTCAGTTTGCTATAATACTCCTGCTTCTCTGCTTAGGGTATGTTTGCACGATGTACTTTGTACTTTTACGTCCTCATTTCAAAGTGTATCTCTCTGCTTTATTTTGCTTTTGAAAACAGCGGCCATTTGATATAGTTTTAATGAAAGTCTATTTTGGAATTATTTTCAACTTTTTTTAAATTCAGTTTTTTGTATCTACTTCTACTTACCTCTCTGACTACTTGATATCCTGGTGTGTATGAATGTGATACCAGATGCACGAGATATCCGCTTTATAAAGTGTGAGTTTGGCGTTAATATGACAGCTAGAAAAAATATTTTTAACAACTATTTGGACTGAAAAAGAGGAAAAACTGATGGGTTCTTTTTTGTTGATTTTGTTTAAAAGGTATAGTGTTAGTTGTTTTCTATTTTAAAATGCTAAAGGATGGCTCTTATTTAGAACTCTGTATACTCATATAAAATATGCATATTTATGTACTTACCTTTATTCATTTGAGGTGTCAAAAACATTTCCCATTTCCTTGTAAATATTGGACAAACAAACCTTTCATTGACATTTAATATTTGCTACTCTAATGACTTGGTACTTTTTGAATATACTCGTAAATTATATCGGGTTATCTATTTTGCGATTTCAAAAAGCTGGAATTCGACATCTGTCAAACTAAGTTGTTAAACCAATTTGAATTTTGTCAGTTGAAAGTCTGACATTGACGGAAATGGATCGCTTAACTATCGCACAACGCATACAAATTGTTAAAAGCTACTACAAAAATTGTGATTCTGCCACAGCCACATATCATGCTTTAAGAGGAGGTTATGGTTTACATAATCGTCCAACTACGCAAGCAATTGGTAAAATTGTGAAGAATTTTGAAAAGACTGAATTGGTTATAGATATTGTAAGGCCTGTACAACATCGTTTCGCTCGTACCACTGAAAATATCGCTGCTGAAAGTGAAAGTGTTGCCGAAGACCCGAATATGTCGATTCGTCGTTGTTCTCAGGAATTAGGACTGTCTTACGGCACATTAAGGCGTATTTTGCATTGACTATTCACAACGTCGTAGATACGTCAAATGGATTCTTGAACATCAGGCTTTGGATGGCGATTTTTCGAAGCACATTTCTCACTCATGTACATATGTATATGTTAATAAACAAAATGTTCGTATTTGGGGTTCTGAGAATCCTCAAGTAATTAAAGAGAGGCAATTACATCCACAAAATGTCTGTTTGGGGTACTCTTTGATCCGGAGTTGTGATTGGACCTTAGTTCTTCGAATACGATGATGGAGCGACTGTCACCGTCAATTCGGAACGTTATGGTCATATGATAATCAACTTGAAGAGTACGACTTGGAGAATCGATGCTTGCAACAGTTCGCGTGATGGTCATTATAATGATGTAATATTTCACACATAATGTCAACGTTCAAACTTTATAATAAAAAAGACATATCATGAAAAAAAATATTTTATATGTTTTTTATTTACGTTTACTTTTGAAACCGCAAAATGGATAACCCTGTGCTTTTTAAAAACTTTTTGTATTTATTATAGGAAATGTAGCTATTTCATGGAAGATATTATGTATTCAAAATGGCAAAATGGCTTTACTGCACAACTTGAGCTAATTACCGCTCGCACCACTCACCTCATTCATTGGAAAATTGTTCACTCCACGAACAAGGGATCACTTTAAAAACTCAATATTTGGGTGTCGAGTAGAGCAGGCTATCCCTTTAAAACGGACTACAGCTTGTTATCCAATAGATTAATGCCTGATGGATTTCCAGCTGTCCAATCTTCCTGTGATATGAAGTCCGGTAAATTTGTTATAGCCACTCTTGAGTGGTTTTAGCCTTGTTAGCCGGAGCAGAAGCTTTTTGGAATGTCCAATGCATGTTTTTGAACATTGTTTGGTTGAGAGGTTTTACGACATACCACAAAACCATTGTTTGATAAACTTTTACCGAATTTTTCACTCCTTCTTCTCAAATTGAAGGTAGGTAATTACATGATAGCCCACTCCCCACCATACCATTTGGCGTTTTTCTTTTTTAGTTCAGAGCTGAGCACTGAGCAGAGTCTGAGCGAACAGAGTAGAGCACTAAACTGTCATGATTTGAAATGTCGTCTGTTTGAAGGCGTTCAAAATTTTCTTTAATAAAATTAATTAAAAAAACAGTCATAGCGTTGGTCCATTTGACGCCTGAAATAAATTTGATTCATAAAAATGCTATATGCAATTACATAGTTTTTTCTAAATTATCTTTCCTTCTGCACTAGAGCGACCAGCCTCTTCCAACATTTTTATTGTTTTGACGATGTTTTTTTTTTAATTTGTCGGCTTTCAAACATCAAATTGTTTCTGTTCAGCATTTTACTCCGTTTACTCTGTTATTTTGTTCTGAACTCACAGAGCGCGCTCTGAACATGTTCAGGACTTAAAAAGAAACACGAATTTGAAGCTCTGAAAGATCAGAGCTCAAAAAGAAACACAATTATTTTTTTGACAGTTAGAGCTCTGCTCTGAACTAAAAAAGAAAAACGCCAATTATATTTACGTTACGGTGTCCTCTTTCGACCATTGGAATGAGTTCAGACTCTTTTCTTGATATCCGAACATAAACTCGAACAATCTGTATATGAAATGAGGGTGGAAGTCCGTGATCAACATTTGTCGGTAAACATTCTTCGCGTAACGTAGTACCCGTGGCATGATGATTAGTGCGTTGGACTGTCATGCCAGAGGTCTTGGGTTCGATCCCTGCCTATGCCATCTAAAGTTTTTTTCACGGGTACTGCCTCTTGCGAGGAATTGACAAATCCTCCAAGAGTAATTCTTGTCATGAAAAGTGCTTTCTCAAATTAGCCGTTCAGATTCGGCTTAAGAACTGTAGGTCCCCTCCATCCCTGACAACAGTACTCGCACACAGCTGTCCAGCGAGTTTTTTGTAGGCACTGAGTCCCATGTCTTCTTTACTGATGCGAGACATGGATTTCTGAGAGATACTAATTTCTCGCTACAAGACTTTCTGTTTTCTCAATGGTTTTCTTCTAAATCGAGCTTGCACGGCTTAGATGGTTCGGTGAGGTCTTAAATTGCGTGGACGCCCTGATCTTTTGCTGTCACTTACTCCACCAGTATCTTCGATAAATTTTATCGATATCACCTTTTTCTATATGACTTTTGGAAAGCCTGATGACAACAATACGATTTTCAAGCAGTAATTAAGAATATATGTGACGGGTTAAATAACGGTTTGACATAAAGAATGTGCACCAATTTATTTATTATATATGGATGCGTTCAGGAAAATACTAATTTCCAAACCTATACAAAAATCTATGTAATGGATTATCTCTGGTAAATTGTAAGCAAGAGATAAGCAAAAAAACAGCTATACCCATCTGAAATGTCAAAAACATTCCTATTAAGTAAAAGGCTAAAGTCTTTTACTAGATTGCAATCAGTAAATTCAAAGTCAATTAACTAAAAGTTAAAATTTGTCGTTTGACTTTGACTTTTATCATACAAGTTAAGAGTCATTTTGAAAAGTCATGACTTGAAGTCAATTGAATCAAAGTCAATTTGATTTCAGTCTTTTTGACTCTATTTGACGTAAGGAATTTGATGTTGGTGAACATTATACAAAATGTGTATTTGTCATACAATTTTTTTTTTAAAGTTCAATTCAAATACAACTGTTTCCATTTGACATTCTGTTATTTATTTTATATTGGAATTTAAAACATCATAACATAAAAGTCAAGTCATTACTTTATTAGTTATTTTGGAAGCCAAAAGAATTTAAAATAAAGTCAAAGTCATGACTTAACTTCAGTCACTAAAAGACTTTCAATTTTTACAACTCTACTATTAAGGATTCTTGTAATGAGAAGGTGTATATTTTCCAGAGTCCCTTGCAGGAATTTACTTTGCCCAAAACGGATACTTGTTATTTTATAGAAAATATGTTGGGAATTTAAAAGATAATTCATTAATTCATCATCATTATCTAAAGTGTTATTTTTCCAGCAATTTTATGACTTTAATGTTGTTCGCATTCAGGCAACACGTCATATGGGTCATCAAGTCAAACTTAATTTGGTGGTGAGTAACGGTTAAACGGAAAAAGTGGATTTTTCCATTTTTCGTTAAGCTTATTTAAAAAAAAATGGGCTGGGATGTGACCCACACTGCTAACTACCCATTGGGCCCTTAAGATTATATACGAACGCACCCACGCACACACAGAAATCTCTCTAAAAATCATTGATTTAAATCCTTCGCATCTTGAAACGTCCCGAATTAACAATTCTTTGTTTTGAAAAATGGTGGAATGAAAAACAATTCCATCTCTTACTTGTAGCTTTTAGCTTAGAAAATACTTCTAACAATACTTCAATAAAATAGGATACTGCGCTATGTTTATGTGAAATGCTTTAGTACATATTGAACAAAGCTAATGGTCCGTTTCCATATAATGGGGTTTTCCATTGGTTAATTCAAATTCCCTTCAAAAATTGATTTATTTTCGTGCCGCATGGACCACGATTGGAAGAGCTGTCAAATCCCTAGCTAAACATTTTTTAAAAATTGGTTAAATTTGTGTTTTGACAGATCTATATCAAGAATAAGCAAAATAAATTAGGTGGCGCAACAGCCCGTTGAGAACTAGGGCCTAGTAATCATATTAATAGATGCCTTAAATTTCCTTTTCGTAAAAAGGTTTTCTAAAAGGGACTTGACAACTTTGAATTTGTGAACGCACCCTTTCACTGTCATGAACCTGTCATCGTCAATTTATGCTGCAATAAACTAGGCATTTTCATTATGATAAGGTACTGGAAAATAACAACGCCTAACTATAACTTTAAACTATAACTTTATGACTATAACTTTAAAAGCATTAACTTCAATTTCCGGTCGTAATTCGCGACTTAGTTAACAAGGCAAGATAACAGGTTTAGTGCAAAAATGTGTGTGCATATATTCGTTGTGCGATGTTCCTGTGTCAGCAAGACAACGAGTTGGTTGGAATGTCGAAAATATTGCTGCCGTATTAAATGATCCAAATTAGTCCATTCCACGATGTCCACAAGAATTGGGCATCGCTAAGTCCACATTATGCCGTATTTTGCGTTATAACGACTCAAAAATTAAAGTGATGGATCGCGTACGTTTCTCCGATTGAGCAAGTCGTCAAGTGCACTTCCTTATTGGTAAACTCTGTATAATTATTTTACATCGCACAATTACATAAACGCGCTTAAAAAATAATTGCGAAAATGTAAGAATAGTTATATTGTGGTTTTGGCTTTTAAAATAAAGTAAAATACTACATTTACACCAAAAAACATGAATACATCTAAAATCATTTAGAGCCAAATCAATAAAAAAACGCGTATTCTACCTTTATTCCGCGAGTTTACTAAACCAGGGAATAAGAGTTAAGCTGTGGGTTAAAATGTTCCATGAATAAAACCAAAATGTTCGTGGAATAGTGACGTTTACAAAACATCCCTTAAGAAAATCTACTAGGTACAATAACTTGAAATTTCCACCAAGTTCCGCAGACTTGGGTTTTTTTCGTATGGGTTTTGACAGCAAATTGTGATAATCTGTAAACACACCTAGGAATTCTCTTGTTTATATGTTAATGTCAAAATTATTATCATTTTTCAATTGTTTGTATTGTGTCTAATTTCTGTCCACCTCTTGTGTCCCCATTTAGGTCATCGTTAACAACCGCAATAAGTTTCCTCAAATTTTCCTTGGAAAACATATACATATTTCTTCCTGAAATCGTTCTCGCTTAGCACTTGCGCTGGATCAAACTTGGTTTTGTATATTTTCTTTTTCTGTTTGTTGATAGCTGATCTTCCAATAATTGGAATTGGTTTAAAAACTCGACAAATCCACCACACATTATTATACAAATTATTCACTTATTTTTTTTATAATAAACATGACACATTCGGAACTTATTCTTGCGCTAAACCACCTTCTCCGGTGGTTGAACTTAATAAACGTCACTTAGTATTAATTTTGTTTTATTCATAACATTTTGAACTTAAGGCGCAACTATAATAGGCATAAGCAAACATAAGCTTATGTCAAAAACCCAACGAAAATTCACTTAAGTTTGTGAAATTACTGCGGGTAGCCATAATGCAATTTTGCTCACTTATCTACATGTCAAAATAATATTCGCAGCTCTATATGAAGATATAAATCCTTCGTACGTATTACCCTCCAAAACCCATTTGTTTACATTGTTGTATTTGTAATGTGAAAGAATTCAAAGAGAAAAATTGACGTGTTTTCACGCATACATAGAAATAACTAATTGGTTTTTTGGGGAAATTTCATAAATTAGAAGAGAAATGACACGCACACTATGAATAAGTTTATGAGGCTGATTTCCGCTTATGATAAACATTCTGAGAGAAATTATCTGCAGTGGAGTTGGCCTGTGTGTATTTGATCCAAACTGTCAGATTTACTTATGTGGCGAGCGACTGGGATCGCTCTTGCTTAAGTTTGCTTAAGTTAACGAAACTGAGAAAAATTGAACGAAACGGAGCTAGACTCCATTATGGTCACTCGTATTAGATTCTTTGTATTCGTACGTTTACTTATGCGCGCATATGCTAGCTTATGTCTATTATAGTTGGGCCTTTAGTCTATGGGATAAGACCTAACCCTTCGTAATTCCACATTTATTAATTTGGCTGTAAATTATTAAGAGTATCCGGAATAGCCCGTTTTCTTTTCTTTATTTCAAAATGCATTCTTCTTATTGTCTATGAAAGAAGATGTTATTGTCTGCCTTTTCTCTATTTCTTATCATGAATAAATAAGAAAACAATACTCCGAATGAATCTAACAAAAAATGTAACGTTTGCCCTACATAATTTCCTAATATTCATTACAGCGGCTCTCTTAAGACAAACCATACACAACATACCCTATTAAAATTGACATTAGAGCTGTGAGCTGCTGCGCAAAAATTTGTAGGTGTCCACTCCGTGTCTGTCAAAATAAATTCTTCTGCCAAAAAATATTCTCTTCAGTTCCAATCCAATTGTGTATTTTCTTGTGTGCCTCGACTTGAGTGTGTTCTTTTGTGCTTCCACCGAAAATCTATTTGAATTCCTAGACTTTCACCAAAAAAAAACAAAACTCTTAACAACCATGCATTAATATACAAAACAACAAAATTTAAGACTTACTAATATAGAATAATTAGTTTAGGTACAAAGCAAATAAATGGGTCAAACAAAAAGCCAATTCACCGAAGAAGAACTCCAAGACTATGAGGTAAAATAAACTCACGGTTCACACATTCCTTTAGTGAAATAGGAGCTTACATTCATATTTTTGTGATTTGTCAATAATCATCCTCATTTCCCCAACAGGATTTAACATTTTTCTCTAAGAAGGAAATTCTTCTGTAAGTTTAAAATACCATTTTAAAAATAAAATTAATTCATCTGTCTTTGTTTTTCCTCATAGGGCTCATAAAAAATTCAAATCCCTGGCTCCTGAGAAAGTCGGACACAATAAAAATGCCAAACTATCCAAATCCAAAATCCTTGAATATCCCGAGCTGCGGGTGAATCCGTTCGGCGATCGAATTTGTAAAGTCTTTAGTTCGAGTAACGATGGCGACTGCACTTTTGAGGACTTTCTGGACATGATGTCGGTGTTCAGTGACGGGTGTCCTAAATCGTTAAAAGCAGAATATGCTTTTCGTATATTTGGTAAGTAGAAAAAAAAGAGGAACCGAGGGGTAACAAGGGGAAAGCATTTGTGTTCTTTTTAATTTTTCATTTGTGCAATTAATTATATAGGTGGTTTTTTTGTTGGTATTGTTGTTAGAATAATAATTGTTTGTTTCGCGGGCGGATGTCGAGTGTATTTTTAATTTCTTTTTTCTCTCTGTTGTTATTTTATTGTTTATTCAGTTACCCAAGCATGTATGGCTGGCATTAGCAATGGTAATTATTTGCTAATGCCAATTTATCCACTTAGCGGGAAGTATTTAATTGTATTTTTGTATTTTGAAGATAAATCAGCAGCGTGTGATTCTTGGGTTGTTCTTTTAGACTTTTTTTTTTTGTTAGAGGTTCGTCTGATTGTTCAGATAACGAAAACATTCATATTTTGTATTATTTATTAATTGAGTTTTATTGTTATTTTGTGTTTAAATAACGCCGATCCCAAAAAGAGTACAAATACTCGTACATCTGCCAGTCTAACATCGAAAAAAGACTTCTTATCGCTTCCCAAATGGGAATTGATTCTCGTTTTCGGAAGTCAAGGTTGTTATCTGAAATTGAATTTTTATGTTTATATTCCTCGTGCTAGCGTTTAATAAATATGGATAGATACAGTTGTGGCGAACTAATTAGGAACGATTATAGAAATTTTATGTACTCCAAATTTTTATTAAAATTCTTCTCTATAAAAAGTTTTAAATTTTTTGCTAACATATATATTTTAGTATATTAATACAAATAAAAAGAATTTTTACAAAAAAATAACAAAAAATATAAAATTAAATTCAAAAGGTTTTGAAAAAACAAAATTAGCTGGCGAACTAATTAAGAACAATTAATTTTTAGTCCAAATTTGAAGTCTTACTTCAATATTTTGTTGGGAAACCCTTATTTTTTATTACTGCCTTACACCACCTGTGCATTGAAGCAATTAGGTCCTGACATTTTTTTTGGGGTTTTGTTTTCCCAAGCTGCTTTAGCGATCTCATATAATTCATTTATGTTTTTTATTTTATGCTCTTTTACTTCTCGTTTCAATTCGTTCCAGAGGTTTTCGATAGGGATTAGGTCCGGGCTACATGAAGGCCAATCGATGACATCCACAGAATTATTGGAAAACCATGCTTTAGTTGCTCGCGCAGTATGCTTAGGGCAACTCCCCATCTGCATAGGGCAGCATAACGTTTTCAAGGATGTTTATGTAGCTTTGGGCATTCATTATACCTTCTATGCGATATAACGGACCGGTTCCCTTATATGACATACAACCCCATAGCATGACACTTCCACCTCCATGTTTAAGGGTGACAGTTGTGTACTTAGGGTTGAATGCTTCGTTTTTTGGTCGTCGAACATATTACTTTCCATCGGAACCGACTCTATTGCTCTTAGTTTCGTCACTCCACAATATTTGTTTCCACTGTGAGATGGTCCAGTTCTCATGTTCTCTTGCAAAAGCTAACCTAGCTTTTCGGTTTTTTAATGAGAGCAGTGGTTTTTTTCTGGCCGATCTTCCAAATAGCTGGCTCTCACACAATCGTTCTCTAATAGAGCGTGCTGAAAGTGCATTTGGGTCTTCACCGAAAACTTCCTTTCGTATTGCTCTAGAACTCAAAAATGGATTTTTTTTCGCAGCACGAACAATTAACTTATCCTGGGCTTCAGTGGGTTTACGAGGTCTTCTCCGTCTTGCAACGAGTTCTGTGGTTTTGGAGCAATTAAGCTTATTTCCAATTTCCTTATATGACAAGTTTTCATTATTCCTTAGATTTAATATTGCTTCTCTCAGATTTTTTGTACAGCTTTTGTTCTTTCCCATAACTCTTTCAAAGCTCTTAAAACAAAGTGAGGACTTGTAATTCAGTTAATTTTCAAACAAATTATTAAACTTACTTACAAATTTTAACGTTTAAAACGAAATAATAAAACAAGAAACAAATCGTTCTTAATTATATCGCCAAATGAAATAGTATAAAATTTATGAAATAAACAATTTAAATTAAATTACTAGTACAATAACTATGTAAGTTGATGTTTACGTTAGAATAGAGATGCAAGAAGGAATAGCGGTACTTTTCATGTTGGTTGTCATCTCTCATGATCAACCAAACGGTGTTACCAGGAGTTGGTAAAATCGTTCTTAATTAGTTCGCCACAACGAGAGACATCAGTTCTGAATATAAAAATAAGTGGGAAAAATAGAGTAAATTATAAAATTCCAAATTCTTATTGTGCTGCTTAAAAATGGATTTCTATACTTTAATGTACTGTATTAAGTTTAAATAGCGGGGGGGGGGGAGAAGAGAATGCAACTCGCTTTAATGAGCATATCATACGTTAATGTACAAGTTCCACATCCGAAAGATAAATTGTAAAACGAATATGAAAAGTTTCAGCGAAACAGTTTAATGGATTAGTAATTTTCTTTCAAACTGCAATAAAATTAACGACGTGTTATTGTTTTCCACGCATTGTGGTTTCATTGTTAAGAGAAAACATTCCCACTAATTTCTGGAACACAACGTCGCGTTGTTCAAGTATCTGCATCGCCTGGCAAGGCCTTTTTAATAATTATGGACGGTAGCTTATAAATTACTTGAATGATATTGACCTTCAGTGCTTGAATCGTTTCTAGATTTATTTAGATCGGTTTTTTACGGTTCTCCACAGAAAAAAATCGAAAAGGGTCAAATCACAGCTTGGAGGTGGTAAATTTATACCGATAAGACGGCTGATATCGCAATCTGATGCCCAAAAAAATAGATGTGGCACGAAGTGTATGGCATTAAGCACTATACTACGAAAACCAGCGCTAGTCCAAATTCATGTCTTCAATTTCAATACAATAAAAAATGAATTGTTCAAGAAAATAATGAACCGAGAAAGAAATAAGGCAGATATTCAAAATATACAGAATCTCGAACAAAATGAGAAATATATACCGAGATAATTAGAATAGTGGGAGAGAGATCCAGAGCGAAGAAAAATGTCCCATAACGACGTGACAAGAGTTGAATATTTCTTTGTAAAAAATGTATACCGCAACATTTTGTGATTGGTTTGTTGTATCAAAAGGAACTTTACTAAGGTATCTTTTGATTTCCTTATAAATCGTAGGAATATGAAATTGTTGGAGGGAAAGTCAACAAAAACTGAAAGAAATAGAGGGGGATGGTGGCTGTCGATGTTTAATATCACGAAAGTAGAAAGTGAAACCATTGAATTAATTCGATCGGTAACGAAAATAGGATCAAGATGCCTTACATATGTTATTTAGGGCTAGGATTTCTATGCACTTAAAAACGCAAAATATGCGCTTAAAATATGCTCTTAAAAATGGGAAATATGCACTTAAAATATGCATTTAAAATCATATAATTGAACACAAAAAAAAGACTTAGTATACAGTTTTTATAAAAAAATCAGTCTTTTATTTTATCTTTTAAAGGAACTAAAAAACAAGTAGGTACACTCAAAAATTAAAAAATACACAAAACATAAACAATAAAACACAGACAATAGAAAAATTGACATAAATGATGAAATTCTTCTTAAGGTTTTTAAAAATGAAGCTTTGGCGATTGGGCCTTTGAAACGTCTTATACATCGAAAAGGTACGTTCTACGTCAATTGACGTAAGTGCTGCATTCTTAGAGGAAGAAATTTCATCGGTTGTAAAGTTTCTCAAATAATTTTCGTTACTGCAACTCAATGTAAATGCCTTAAATATATTTTTCATTGTTGAAAACCCTTCAATTTTTGCTAGAACATTCTCAAGCTTCTTTTGTATGGCTGGAGTAAGAGATCCGTAATAGCAGTTATTTTTACAACAGCATCTTCAACTAAATCAATTTGATTTTTTAATGAGTCCCTTCCCTCAAGCTTTGTTATGGTATCACAAGGAAAACTGTAGTTAGAGTTAATGAATATTATTTGGCTTTTAAGTAAAATCTGGTTCAATATCTCTTTTGCAATATTAATTGCAACAGCATCAGATCATCGAAATTATTAACCACTTCTTAAAACTGCTCATAGTGCTTTGCGTAATAGGCAACTGCTTGTAGCCAAGTTCCCCACCTGGTAACAATAGGCTGTAGTGGAAGAGGTGTTAAAGGGTACTTTTGTCTAAAAAGTTCCACGCGAGATGGTGCCTTTAAAAATAATTGTTTTCGGTTTGCCACCAATAAATCAACATTTTTAAAATAACCTTGAATTTGTTTGTATTTTCACTTTGAAGACTGATGTTTTTTTAATTTTATGTCCATTTTTTTTTTTAAATATAAAGGAACAATATGCATATATTATAAAAATATGCAAAAATATGCATTTATAGTCAAATATGCAAAAATATGCACTAACGATTGAATGCCATTTTAAAGGAAAATTATTGATTCTTAAAGATAATTTGTTCGCTTGCTTCTAAAGTTTGTCAAAGAAAATATGCATTTGCATGGAAATCCTAGCCCTAGTTGTTAGGGATTCCAATGACTTGAATCGGTTAGTCGATCAATAAATAGACATTTCTTAGTTTAGGTCGAGGATAGCAGGAAATAAAATGTGTTTGATCGTCTGAAGCAATTTCAGAAGAGGTTGATTAAAGTCACCGAAGAGAGGAATATCATCTTCAGGTTCGCTTAGAGATTGTAGTTTATCAATCGTGCTAATGGCGAGTTTTTTTTTTATAATAAGCGAATACTAAAAGGGTTTTGTATACCTTTAATATGCCAAAAACACAGTGTGAGCATTAGGAAAAGAGGGAAGGGTTAGATAGGAGGTGCCGGTGTACATTGATTTTGAATTCCTGAACATAGCAATGATAGGGAAAGATAGAGCGTGGCAAGGCATTCCACATTCGCGTAGTACGGCTAAAAAATGAATCTCTGTACTTCATAGTACGGCCGAAGTTGGGCTCAAGGGTAAAATGATGGGCATTCCTAGAAGCGTGGGTATTAAGGTTAAATTGTTTAAGGGGAGGAATGCAACTGGCTATTTAAAATAACGGTAAAAAGGGTGAGGCAAGAAACCTTGCGTCGATGTTCGAGTGACGTAAACGAGTTGATGATGTTAATGTCACCAATCATTTTAAAAGCTCTTTTTTGAATACTGTCCAAGAGGCTTAAATAAGTTAATGGAGCACCAGCCCAGATATGAGAGTTATATTCAAGTTTCGGACGTATATAGGTTTTGTAGATTGTAGCCAGATCAGACGGAGAGAAAAATTTCTTGCAACGTCTCAAAAAACCTAGACAACTTGCGGCATTTTTGGCAACATCGCATATGTGCTCGCTCCACAAAAGGTGGTTGCTGATGCACATTCCTAGGATGTCAAGATTTTCCGTTTCGTTGATGCAAGTGCCACTCATAGATAGTGGCAAAGAGGGTTTATCTTGCTTTTTTTGGGATTGGCTGAACAAATGCAGTTTTCCAACTACTCGGAACGAGTCCAGAAGAATAGTATAGATGGAAAAGCTTACGCAGTGGTTTTGCTAGCGTGGAAGAACACCTCTTCGGGCCAGCGGATTTATGAATGTTGAGATCTTTAAGAACTCTCGCCACAGTTCGAGTACGAAAAAAGATTGGTCCCATAGAATCATTTACGCGTTCAAGAACTGGGGAGTCATAACACTATCTGATAAGGTGGAATTTTCGGGGAACTGCCTTGCAAATAAGTTGGCTTTATCAATAGATCTAACTAAAGGAGTGGCATTGACAACAAGCGTAGGAACCGAGGAAAAGGCAGAATTCCTCATGTTTTTTACGAATGACCAAAAATTCTATTTTTCGCCGTAATTTTTGGTTAGGCCAGTTTAATGGCTCATTGTGATACCACATGAATCTTGAGGCTTCCTCCTAAGGTCAATGGAACCAGTTTGAGTCCCTTACGAAACGTGAGAGGCTGATTATGCTGATATGATTTAGATCGTTTAGATTTAGATCGTTAAAGAAGAATTCTCCTAGGTAATTCTTGCGTTTTTGAGCTAGACCAGGGCATGTACAGAGAAGGTGAAGAACCTTTTCTTCCTCGTCCATACAGCTTCTGCAAAAGTCATTTGACAATACGCCTAGCCGCGTGGCGTGCTTTCCTATTAGACAGTGTCCGGTTATGTCACCTATTATCGACCTTATATGCGATCTGCTTAGAGATAGCAAGCATCTTGAACGTTTTAAATCCAGAATCGAGAGATTTGAAGTTGGCCTCACTATCTGAGAAGATACGTTGATATCACGTTTTCTTTAAGCCAGGACAAGACTTCTGTTATCGCCAAAAGTTCCGCCTGGAACACGCTACAATGATTGGGAAGGCGGAATGAGAGACTTAATTTCAGTCGTTCAGAGTACACACCTCCACCAACCCCTTTTTTTGTTTTTGAACCATCTGTATAAAAATGGATTGACTCATCTTCCAGGAATTTCCTATCCTCCCAAAAAGATCTGGGAGGTATAGAAATCTGGAAATTTCTGTCGAATTGCAGTTGGGGGATGGTGTAGTCTGTGTGCTTTGGAATTGATTCTAAATACCTAAGAATTACGGAGTGGTCAATGTTGTTGTTAGTCCACTGCGACGAAGCTTTGAGGCAAATAGCAGAGCTTGCAGCTATTTGTTTGCCAAAAATGTCTAGAGGTGTTAGGTAGAGTAAGGTGTCCAGTGCCGCAGATGGGGTCGTGCGAAGCGATCCGCTTATACATAGACAAGCTGAACCTTGGACTTTATTTAATTTATCCCGGTTTATACTTTTCTCTAAAGCTCTTTCTTTAACTGGATTTGTTTGCCACGAGAAATTAGCAGATATGACATTGTGGTCCAATGTGCCTAGAGGCGTCAATACACTGATTGTGTATTTATCAGGATCGGAAGGATCAAGTCAAGTGTATTTTCTGCTCGGCCGTTAACGTCTGATATACGAGTAGGCTCATTGACAAGCTGAGTAAGATGGTTAAACTCAGCAAAATTCTGAGCACACATTCCTTTGGGTGTTCTCTGGCCCAAATGGCGAAGCCACGAAGAGTTCTGAACATTAAAATCGCCCCTAATAACGATTTGAGTGTGAGGATACAGGGAGACAATTCTTTGTAAGGAGTCAGACAGAGCATCAAATTTCTGAGAAGTTGAACCTCTGTCCAGGTTTAGGCTCCAATAAAGAAAACAATAGTGAATGATGTGCTTATTCACGGAAAGTTTTAACCACATCAAATTAAAGAAGGAGTTGGTACAATGACCGTATTGTGGTAAAAGTTGATATGCAACATCATTCCTAATATATATGGCGAGACCATGGTGTTCATGCAGTTCATAAGATTTTGAATAAATTTAATGTTAATTAAAATGTGTTCAATAAACTGGGATTAATATATGTCATGAAGAATAACCGTGTTTAGGATGGAAACAAATCGAGATTGTTTATGCTAGGAAATAAATTTCGCTTCCGTCAGAACGAACACGAAGACATCAAAAGGAGACTGTTGTTGAATAGTCTTGAGTTTTACAACGAAGACTCCTGACTTTTTAAGTTAAGGTTGGGAGAAGAATGTAGTACAGTAACGAAACGAAAAATCCTTTCGTAATCGGCGTTGCAAAAGCGATATGCAAATAATGGGTGATTTTTTTGAGGTTAGGATTTTCATGCATTAGTATTTGACAGATCACGCGGG
Organism: Eupeodes latifasciatus; assembly: GCA_920104205.1. Taxonomy (NCBI): domain Eukaryota; kingdom Metazoa; phylum Arthropoda; class Insecta; order Diptera; family Syrphidae; genus Eupeodes; species Eupeodes latifasciatus. The sequence continues at coordinate 113,642,040 of OV049925.1, read as the reverse complement.
ATTTCAGACATGGTGTCAAAGAGAAAGATGCTCAGTATGCTTTGACATTTCATCATGAATAGACTTACTAACGAGCAACGCTTGCAAATCATTGAATTTTATTACCAAAATCAGTGTTCGGTTCGAAATGTGTTTCGCGCATTTTTATCAACAAATTTTGTTCAGCGATGAGGCTCATTTCTGGTTGAATGGCTACGTAAATAAGCAAAATTGCCGCATTTGGAGTGAAGAGCAACCAGAAGCCGTTCAAGAACTGCCCATGCATCCCGAAAAATGCACTGTTTGGTGTGGTTTGTACGCTGGTGGAATCATTGGACCGTATTTTTTCAAAGATGCTGTTGGACGCAACGTTACCGTGAATGGCGATCGCTATCGTTCAATGCTAACAAACTTTTTGTTGCCAAAAATGGAAGAACTGAACTTTTTTGACATGTGGTTTCAACAAGATGGCGCTACATGCCACACAGCTCGCGATTCTATGGCCATTTTGAGGGAAAACTTCGGAGAACAATTCATCTCAAGGAATGGACCGGTAAGTTGGCCACCAAGATCATGCGATTTGACGCCTTTAGACTATTTTTTGTGGGGCTACGTCAAGTCTAAAGTCTACACAAATAAGCCAGCAACTATTTCAGCTTTGGAAGACAACATTTCCGAAGAAATTCGGGCTATTCCGGCCGAAATGCTCGAAAAAGTTACCCAAAATTGGACTTTCCGAATGGACCACCTAAGACGCAGCCGCGGTCAACATTTAAATGAAATTATCTTCAAAAAGTAAATGTCATGGACCAATCTAACGTTTCAAATAAAGAATCGATGAGATTTTGCAAATTTTATGCGTTTTTTTTTTTTAAAAAAGTTCTCAAGTTCTTAAAAAATCACCCGATAGAATGATGTGAAACGAATTGTCTGTCTAAAAGCCTCAAAATCATTAGTTTCTTTTTGAGGAGATACATACAGAAAATCTTAATATTTTACCTAAATGATCATCAGGCAAGGTTCGTCAGAGGAGAGAACTTCTTGTTGGATGCAAACCCTGACATTAATATTTGTTTTCTTTCATTAAATCAAATTGAATCCGATTTATAGTGGGGGTACGCTAAGAAAATACGTACATATGTTAGTTTATCTGAGTGGGGCCAAAAATGAGCCTATAAATGAAGGGACCGCACTATTAAAGGGATAATGTGGTAGAGAAATGGTTGATTTGCATATATTGTAGGATATATGTAGGTGAAGTTGACATATGTATATGCGGATAATTAATTAGGTGTAGAACTAAGGTAGAGGTGTCCGTGGAGTTAAAGATATGTGATCATTGAAAATTAGGATATTTGAATGCCCTAAGTTGACCGAATTGTTGTTTCCATCTTCATTTTCGAAGAAAAATTGTCGAATGGGCTCCCTGAAATTACGCCATAGGAAATTACGCCAAAAACTGTTTTGGAAAAAAAGCCCAACAAATTTTGGCGTAAAAAAAAATTGGAAAAAGCGCCCAAAAACAAAAAGGAAAATACGCCAATTACGCCAAACTTTTGGAAAAAGAGCCAAAATACTAAAATGGAAAAAACGCCAAAAAAAATAAGAACTTTTTGGTGTAATTTCCAAATTAGTTTTGGAAATTAAGCCTTAAAAGAATAAACAGAGCTTTTTCTGGCTTAATTTCCAAAATTAATTTGGAATTAAAGCCCAAAAAGTGTATAAAAGAATCTGAACGTACGACGCAGCGCGCCGTAAAGGCGAACGGTAGCGCGTGCGAACGCGACGCGTACTTGGTTTTTCTTAAGAAAAAGAAAAAAATATTTATAAAACAAAAACAGTTAGCATAATTATAATGTTACCCGTTTTAGCCACTGTTTTTCAAAATAAGCTACAAAATCTTTAAAAAATGTCATGTTGTGGGAATCAATTTCATATTTTAAGATTTCGTACGAATATTGTATAAATTCGCTTGGCAACAATGGCAATGGGCAGGTTTAGACAAGATACGGGACTTCACTTGCAGTCAATTTCATTCTTTGAACGTAAATTTTGACCAAGGCAACTACTAGTTAGTTTTTCAAGTGTCATGAATTTTAAATTCAGAACTTTACTTCACAAACCTTAAGTTCAAATTCATAGTACAAAAACTACCAAAAACATTATTGTCTACAAAACACTCCTCAAGTCCATCGCGATCTGTATTTTGTATTTTAAGAAAATATTACTTATTTCTTTTCCAAATTTACAAGGAACCTTTTTACAGAAAGCATTAAATGAAGCTGTGCAGAAAATAAATAAATCATTGAGTAATAAAGTTCAGCTTTTAGTTGAATTAAAAAATATGATCAATTGTCATTTTGACATAAGTTGACTTGACTTTATAGTAAGGGAGATTTTTCTTGCCTAACTTTCCAGTCAACTTTCCAATAAAGTTGCCTTAATTGGAAGGCAACTTTTTGGCAGCTGGCCAATCAGATGCAAGAAACTTGCCTTACTTTCAAGTCCCTTCTGAACCTGCCCAATGCCATAAATTTATGGTAAATCTTTAAGGCATTACTATTTTTTCTAACATTTGAAAAGAAATTATTGATTTTGGAACATTTCCTCCTTAGAGCCTGGCAAAAATGGAACCAACATCCCAAATGAATGGCATTTGGAAAGGTTTTTTTTTAAATGCATTTTGCATTCCACGTTCATAATCCGTTATTATGACATGAGGCTAAAATTGGAAAATACTTTCATTAATATATGAAAAAAGTTTCTCGTAACACTTTTCCGATTTCTTTGACATAAGCACAAAAAGAAGCAGATAAATCTATAAATATGTAGGTAGGTATAATAAAAGAAAAAAGGTCATTAGTGAAAAAAAAGAAAAAATCTAAATTTAACTTACATGATCAAAATAATGGATGTGTACTATGAGTAGTTGCGTAAAGCAGCCAATTGGTACTGTTTTGAATGTTGCTTCAAATATATACATATATCCTACTTGACGCAGGAATATTTTCCTTTATTAAATTCATTATTCTTTGCGATGCAAAAATGCAAAATGAATAATTATTTTCTTGAATACACGCTGTGAAAAATGGAAGGGGTTGATCGCTTCGTAACACCATAACTTATCCAAATAGACTCTATTTGAAAAGCCTCCACGACTTCCAAGGGTGATTTAGGTGAGGATACAAACAATTTGTTTGTAATATATCTCAATCCCCTTTCAATTTTTGGCAATAATCAGCCCTATCATAAATTCCATCGTAATCGGAAATTTTTAAAAATCCCGAAAAACTGTATCATGAAATCCGTTCGTAGTGGAAAATCTCATACAATTTTGCATTACGAACGGATTTCATGATACAGTTTTTCGGGATTCCTAAAAATTTCCGATTACGATGGAATTCATGATAGGGCTGAATATTCCCTTTGTTGCTTCTTGATTTCTAGAAAAAAAAAAAAAACAATTTATCAAAAGTGAATTTATATTCGCTTTGTTCTAAGATGTATACGTTTCGCAAACAGATCGAAAGGCGGATCGGATCCCGCTCATAGCGTTGGTTTCGTTCAACACTACCGCCGATTTCAAACATTCATCCTTAATGCTAGCTGTACAAACTTTCTTGATAAGAATGATTGTGGTCAACGAAGTTCTTGGCTTTTACACACAACCCATCACTTTTTACTTTCATTTTAGCACCACAATTGTTAATAAAGGGTGTCCCAAAATTAACGCAAGATTTGAATTAAATAGAAAACGCCGGTTTTAGTCTTTTGATAGTTATATTTTTATTGACTCGTAAAGTACATAGGATAGGGTTATGTATGGAATAACACATCGGACAAATGGCCTCCACGGCTTTGCATGCACATGCGCACTCTTTTGTTGAAATTTTCCATGACCATTCTGCATAAATGTGGCTGAATTTCGTTGATGCAGCGTTGAATCTCCTCCTTTAATGCACGGGTGGTTGTGGGCTTGTTGACATAGACTTGTGATTTCAAATAACCCCATAAAAAGAAGTCTAATGGTGTTAAATCACACGATCTAGGAGGCCAATTTTGATCACCGAAACGAGAGAGTACACGACCTGGAAATGTCTCATGCAGTAATTGAATTGTTTCACGGGCTGTATGACATGTGGCACCGTCTTGTTGAAACCACATATTGGACACATTAATATCATCCAATTTTGGAAGAAAGAACTGTGTAATCATGTCGCGATATCGAGCACCAGTAACAGTAAATATGGCCCAATTATGCCTCCAGCCCAAAATCCACACCATACAGTCACGCGTTGTGGATGCATTTGTTTTTCGACAATCACATGTGGGTTCTCCGAACCCCAAATGCGGCAATTTTGGCGATTGACAAAGCCATCAAGATGAAAATGTGCTTCATCGCTTAGGATGATTTTGCTCGAAAAATCAGGGTCCATTTGTTGATGTTCAATAATCCATTCAACGAACTCTCTTCTCTGTCCATGGTCATTAGGCTTCAATTGTTGTGTTAATTGAATTTTGTAAGCATGAAGACACAGATCTTTGGTGAGTATACGCTGTAGAGAGGTTCTTGAAATTTGCAATTCTTGTCCATGACGTCGAATTGAGGTTCCTGGATTGTCAGCAACACTCTCACGCACTGCTTCGACATTCACATTTGAACGGCTTGTTTTTGGACGACCAGTGTGTTTGGCGTCTCCAACGGATCCAGTCTCCATGAATTTTTCAATTTATCTCTTCACAGTTGACGAAGTTAAAACACTATTCCGACCATATTTTGTATGAAATTTTCGAACTGCAGCCGCCAAGCTTTCACTATTTTTGAAATATTCTTTAATAATGAAGACACGTTGTTCTCTCGTGTAACGCTCCATTTTTAATAACCCTATACTGTTAGCTGTCAAATTGCTTTTTTTCAGGGTTGCCAACACTTCACTGCACAAATGGCGGCAAATTCAAATCTTGCGTTAATTTTGGGACACCCTTTATAACAAATGTAAAGAACATCTTCTTTATACACACATTTTTTTTTTGTATATTTGTTTTTGTTCCGTTACGTACAAAAGTTTGCTATTTTTATGTTTACCACTTATAATTTCATAATCAAAACTTTCCATTTTGTCCATCGCTTTATGTAAATGCTCTTCAACTCGCGTTAGGGAAACAACAAACTATCAATCACTACTGATCACGTTAAAAAATTTAACATAAAATATGCTCTTCAAAATTCGTGAAAAACATGTAAAATACTGTTATTTGCCGTTATATATTTTTGTATACCATATGAATACATTCGACAAACATGTACTTTTTTGTCTTTTTTGTTTTTGATTTGGAAGAACGAACGGTTAATTTTCTGGCTTTTTTTTGCCTTATTCGATTAGGAAAAAAAGTCAAAAAGTTTATTTTGTGGCGTTTTTTCCTTTAAGATTTGGAAAAAAAAACCAAAAAGTTTATTTTTGGCGTTTTTTCCAAACAAAAATTGTTTGGCCTTTTTTCATTATTCTAAAAGGAAAAAACGCCAAGAAATTTTCGAAAAAAATAGCCAAAAAATCCGGAATTAACACCAAACTCGTTGGGTTCTTTTTCCTAAGAAAAAAAAAGCCAAACAAATTGTATGGAGAATTTTTGGCGTTTTTTCCATTTTATTTTGTTGGCGTAATTTCCTATGGCGTAATTTCAGGGAGCCGTCGAATGCTGCCACCACTCCCAATCTGCATCAAAGTGGCTCATTAACATGCAGCGTGATGAGTGTTTTATTCCCTTAACAAAAAAAAAAAAACTTAAAAACGCACTGTATGGCCCACACAACACTCACTTTGGAAATGAGTTTTCAATGTTTGCAACGGTTTTCAAGCGTAAGGCAACTCAATCAGTTTTGCAAAAATACAATACTGATTTTCTATCTAAATTTCGAGTGGAAAATAGATGCCAGTGTCAGAGTCGAAAACAAAACGAAAACGATATAAAGCTCTGTTCCCGAGTTCGATGAGATAACCCATGAGATAATCAGTGGACCTATTGCTACGATAGCAATGACTTGCCGGTCTTTAAGAAGCTTTCGTTCTTCAAGATATTTTTTAAGCTGAAAATTGATCAGAGTTTCCATGAACTTCGAAAAAATAGACATAAGTGCGATCGAACGATAATTAAAAGGGTAAGAAGAAACTCCGGACAGGCTGGACAAAAGCTGTTTCTCATCTACTCGAAAAGACATCTTAAAAGCTTACGCAGTGGTTTTTTCTGTGTTGAAAATACCTCCTCAGAATCAGGATCCTGCCAAGATCAGCACTATTATGAAATTCAAGATCTTTAAATTCTTTTGCAACTGCACGAGAGTGAAAAAAGATTCGTCCAATAAAATTGTCGTTCTCACGTACAGAAAATTAAATATCACTGGAAGCTTCGAATTAAAATTCAACTGTTTTTCAAGCAAATTGGCTTTATCTATCGAGCTTACAAAAGGAGTGTCATTCAAAACGAGCGACGATGACGTTGTGTTACGCATTTTTCTACAAATTACCTGAAATTTTGCTACCCTTGGGGCATTGTAGTATTTTTTTTTTTCGAGCAATTTGTGGTCAGTCAAAAATTTAATTCGTCGAATATGAATGTTTTGAGGTTTTTGCAGCTTGTTTAAACTTATTCAGTTGGGTTAGCTTTACAAATACGTATACTTACATCTTTGATTCTAATAACATTTTCGTAACTCGACTCAAACAATGAGTTTTTTGTTTGTTTGGTTTGATAAGTTTTTCACTATCGAGGAAGTTTTAGTTCCTATCCCAGTTGGCTTCCTCATATTGTAGGAGTTTTTTTCTTTAACTGGAGTTTTTGGCATAGAAAATTTGCAGATATGTTACAAGAGGCCTATTATAACACACTGATCGTATATTTATTAGGTTCAAAGGTAACAAAAAACAAGTCTATGGTGTTGACGGATTGGCCTACAACATCAGGAATTAGAGTTAGCTCGTCTTCAAGTTGACTTGATTAGCTTAACTCAGCAAAGACCTCATCAACATTTGTTCTATCGGGATTTGTCTGGTCAGTAATGTGAAGCCAGTCAGTCAGTTCTTTGAATGGCCTAGGACTCGGACAGAGCATCAAAGATAAACTTCTTTACAGATGGAGACTTTGATAAAGAAATTCAATTTTAAATTAGAACACACACCATATTGTAGCAGAAGATAGTATACATTGAGGCTAGACCATGAGGAAGAAGGAAATTCAACTAAGTTATAGAAACCAACTGAGTTTCACTCAGTACCGAAACAACTGTCTTCTTTTTTACGGTGCGACTATACGTACATAGCTTTATATAATTTTTCCTAAGTTCACAAATGTCGCTAAAATGCAGCCTAATATTAAAAAAAAAAAAACAATCATCTCAGTACGGAAAATTTAAAAGTTCATGTCCATTAAAAACTAAACTAAACAAACAAATTTTATTTTGGAACTTTTTGACTAAGGTATAAATATTTTTATTTAATTTTTTGTTTAGACTTCGATGGCGACGATATGCTGGGCTTATCTGACCTTAAACAAGTCATTGAACGTTTAACAGGTCCAAATAATCTCAAAGAAAGTGATATTAAACATCTTATACAAAATGTTCTTGCCGAAGCTGATTTAGATGATGACGGTGCATTATCTTATCCAGAATTTGAACATGTCATTGATAAAGCCTCCGATTTTAGCAAGTATGAACAAAAAAAAATATTCTATATTCTATAAATTTCACCTTTTTCTCTAACTTTAATATTTGTTTTCATTTCCATAGCTCTTTCCGAATAAGACTTTAAAAAAGAAACTCAAAAACCATGGCACACATTTAAAAAAATTAATTATACTATTTATAAATTATATCGATACATAAATATTTATTCAAATTCTCATATTAAACATGAAAACAAAAAAAACATAAATTGTATAATACACACACACAAAAACTATAAAACAAAAGTAGTCAGATTATATTAATAATATATTTATTTTATTTTGTATTATTTTTTTTTATTAAGTTAAACTATGCGATCTTGTCACACACAAATATTTATTATACTTTAACTATTATACACACACACGTCATATATATACAAACAAAATTGTTGTATTTTACCGTAGAGCGATATTAAACAAACAACTTTGTATTTTATTTATTGAATTCAAAAATGAAACAAAAACAAAAAAAAAACGAACAAAAAACAAAACACAAAATTTTTAATAATTATGTACTCTTGTTAAAAAACAAAAAAAAAACAAATTAATTGGGTGTTGTGATTTAAAGTGTTCTTATATAAATACATATGTAGGTGGTTTTTGGACATTTTCCAAGATGATATTTTGTGTAGGAACTTAGAAACTTTAAATGCGTATTTCATCGGTTCCGTAAGCTACTCAAGGTCACGGTTTGAATCTCAGTGAAAGTAGAAAAGTTTTTCAAATAATATTAACAAACCAAAGACTAAGTACCACAAATATTGGAATCTGAGGATCGGTTGGCACCCGGGAAACATATGTAATTCCAGCCTTGTTTTACAACAATCAAGTTATTGTTGTAGTATTCAAACCCTACTTAGCAACTTTAGCTCCACAAGGAAACTAGTTAAGTTAGTATTCCATGTACCATATTTTCCTCCACTCACCTGCTGTATGCATACAGGACCGTAGATCACGCGAAAAACTTTTATCTCGAAACGACCCAAAGTGCTAAAGTGCTGTAAGCCACTTTTGTCATAGACAATGCTTCTGCACCGTATAGCAGGACGGGGCTGATAAGGAGCTTATATAGCGAAACTTTGGATGCTCGAGAGAGAGCTGGTGTTGTTTTTAGCTGGGACTAGGAAGATGGTGACGTTTTGACCGAGATGTCGGTGTTGTAGGTCCTTTATTGATGAAAGCCAGGTACTTTGTTTTGCCTTTATTAACTGCGAAATCCATTTTTGCCGCGATTTTAAGGAGACTGATTCCCCTATATTTGTTACAGTTTACATGGTCTTCTTCTTTCAGTATCGGGCAAACAATACTGAGAATCCTTTCATCGAGCATGCTTTCTTCCGACCATATTTTACAGATAATTATCTACAACTGCTTGGACTTCAACTTAGATATGGCAGTCTTTACTTCGTCTATGTTGAATGGAGAAAGAATAAACACAGTTCGAGTAATTAGAAAGGGATGATAGGATTAAAGAGGAGATACCGATCCACATTGATTTGAGTGGGAAACATTGAGTCTGGTAATGCATTCCACATTCGTGTAGTGCGGCTAAAGAAAGAATCTCTGCACTTCACAGTAAGTGCGAAATTCGGCTTAAGGATAAAATGATGAGCATTCTTAGAACAAGAACAAGTATTATGATTGAATTGTTTAAGGGGAAGAGTGCAACTGGTTATTTCGCTAAAGCATTATTTATTTAAATATCGATAAAATAATAAAAACGAAGAGGAGATACAAATGTTTCATTTAGACAACGATCACCGATTATTTTGGACCTATCTTTTAAATTCTGTTCAAGAGACTTAAGTGAGTTATTAGAGCGCGTGTACAAATATGGGAATTGTACCCGAGTTTTTAGCAGCCTTTTTGGCGACTTTAAATATATTTTCTCTCTACAAGTGATGGTTAGTGATGTACACACCCAGAACTGTAAGCGGCTCAGTACCATGGATGGTGCCATTGGGCGAGGGCTATGCTTTGGAGACAATATACAGCATTAAGTTTTCGAAACATTAAATGCTGTCAAAATCAGAATTCATTGGACGGACTGCCGTTGGTAGTCCACCTTCAAAGGACAAGGAGGTGTATCAAAAAATGTATATGAAAAGCTGAGGGTATTGTCATCAGCTAAACAATTTAGTGGACTAAAAGTTTCAGACAAAAGATCATTTACAAACAGTAGAAAAGGCGTCAGAGACAAAACGGAGCCCTGTGGAACACCAAGGTTTATTTTGTAGATATCAGACAAAATTAAGAAATACAAAATTTTCTAATAAGAACTTTAATTTTGAATATCCATCTATTTGGGCAAGTGTCACTTTTAAAGCCAAGTTATAAGACACATTTGAAAAGCAACGAACACATCGCAGTTTTGCAAAACATTTCACAACGTATTATTTATCGACGAGGTGATCACTCTCTTTGGCACCTCGTTGGCGATGAGGCCCATGCCAGGATAGTCATGCTAGAGGTTTTGGGTTCAATTCCTGCCTGTGCCCCCTAAAAAGTTTATTTCACGGGTACTGCCTTTTCCGATGAATTAAAAAATGCTACAGAAGTTATTTAAGTGCTGTTTCAAGTAAGGAGGTCAATATCAGTACAAAACTGTCGGTCCCTTCCATCCCTGATATTACTCGCACTTAAGAATGGTTAATAGTTGTGAGTCAATAGGCCCTGGTTTTCTTTACGAGGTGTTGTGGCATCAGATTTATGTAAAAACCTTTTTTGATCTTTTGTATGCCAAACACAAAAATTATATAGTCACTCCACGTAGCATATTTCTTCTTTCTATATTTCTAGATCTTTAACCAATGACGGGGTCAGAGAAGAGGGGTATATTCGGCAAGGCTAAATTCGTGTCTCTCCTTCCGTCTATCCAATCACTGTATCGTTTTTTTTAACAGAAATTCATAGCTCTATTCTAAACGGTCAAAGCAACAATCATTTGTCTTGGACGAAGAGGAAAGGGGAAGGAGACAGTTTCTCACCTTCTAAGCTCATGTCCTGCCATATCAACAACTCTTATGACTAAAAGATCTAATTGGTAAAGTCCGAAATTAAATTCCTCATAAGCTTTTTAATAAGCTCAAAATAGTTGAAACGAGTAGGGAAGATGCTTAGAGCCATGTGGAATAACCACGAATCAACTACTAGTGTGTGTTGACTTTCAGCGGCGATAGAAACACTAAAAGGAAATAAAATGCTGTCTCCAAAAGGTGATTATTTTTAGAGGTATATTCAATTGTCTTGGGCTTATTTAACTAATTTAAGTGCCGCGTAGTGTACTGGCAAACTTTCTATGACTCGGTCACACATTTCAACGGAAACTACCTCATTAAAAGAAAGTCTACAGATCATGAATTATAGCATCTAGCCATGTTTTTACGATCGCGCTGAATTGTTTCGTCTTTTTTGAAAAAATCAGCCACGTCTTCTTGGATGTGCCAATGTCTTAGAGCTCCTGCTCCACTTGTATTATTACTTACTTACTTACTTACTTAAGGTGGCGCTACAGTCCGTGGCGGACCTGGGCCTCAACCAACATGCGTCTCCAGCCAGCTCGGTCCCTAGCTAGCTGTCTCCAGTTTCGCACGCCAAGTTGGTTGAGGTCCTCACCCACCTGAGTGCGCCACCTGAGTCGCGGTCTTCCTCTACTGCGCCGTCCCTCGGGATTGGATTCGAAGACCTTCCGGGCTGGAGCGTTGATGTCCATTCGCTCTACATGACCCAGCCATCTAAGCCGTTGGACTTTTATTCTGCTAACTAGGTCAGTGTCGCTGTACAGCCCGTACAGTTCGTCGTTATATCTTCTCCTCCATTCTCCATCTATACGTACGGGACCAAAAATCACCCGAAGAATTTTTCTCTCGAAGCATCCTAAGACGTTCTCATCTTTCTTTGACAGGGTCCAGGCCTCAGCGCCATAAATGAGAACCGGGATGATGAGTGTCTTATAGATGGTGATTTTAGATGCTCGAGAGAGGACTTTACTTCTCAATTGCCTTCTAAGTCCAAAGAAGCAGCGATTTGCAAGAGTTATTCTTCGTTTGATTTCAGTGCTGGTGTCGTTGCCTGTGTTTATAGCGGTGCCTAGGTAGACAAAGTCCTTAACTACCTCGAAGTTATAGCTGTCCATGGTGACGTTTTGTCCAAGACGTCGTTGTTCAATGTCCTTTTTTTATGACAGCATATACTTGGTCTTGCCCTCATTGAACATTAAACCCATCTTCTTCGCTTCCGTCGCAATGCTCAAAAACGCTCCACTGACATCACGCTTTGATCTTCCAATTATGTCAATATCATTTGCGTATCCGAGTAATTGGATGGACCTTTGGAAGATTGTGCCTCTAGTGCTGACGGTTGAGTTTTGCACAATTCTTTCCAGAACGATGTTGAAGAAGTCGCATGACAGTGCATCGCCTTGTCTAAAACCTTTTTTGACATCAAATGCATCGGTGAGATCTTTTCCGACCTTGATGGAGCAGCGTGCATTCTCCATCGTCATTCTGCACAAACGGATAAGTTTGACAGGGACTTGTATTATTATTTTTCAAAATCCCACGATACTTCCGCTTAAGATTTGCCAGTTTTTTGCTTAAAATTTCGCAACTTATATTTGGGTCATACTTGGCACTAAATTTAATTCGAATGGATTCCCAAAATGCTTTTAACGCAGGGACTTCTATATTGCTTTTCCCGCTCAAGAAGTAAACTCATGAAAAACTTTTCTTTTTCATTTGTCCAGGCAAATCCACAAAAATCATCGTCTATAGATGCTGCGGGCGAATGTGGAGGTGGAGATATATTTTCTTCTTGGAATATACAATCTCATAGGGTTGTGGTGAAGTGGTTGATGGTCGGTGGTGTCGCAGATTGGAGTGGGGTTGTGGTGAACTGGTTGATGGTTGGTCGTGTTGCAGATTGGAGTTGACATTTTCATTAATGAGCCGATGTAGTCTTACGGGGTCTTAAATAGAAAGAAAAAAGTATTAGATAGATAGTTAGTTAAAAAAAAACATTTGCTTTTCGGTAGTTCTAGTTATGCTTACCAGTTCTCAATACATCTAAACTTTCGGCTGTATCGACCAAAAGATATTGCACGTTGCACCCCGTCGACCTCAAAAATTTGCTGAACTTCTTCACTCGTTAGTTAATTTACAAAAATGTTTAAATTTTATTTCTTTTCTTTAAAATTATTTAAATTACGCGCCACACCAGACAAATGACAACTGAACAGCTGTTTTGGGTGAGCAAGCAAATTGAGAAATGAATCCATGAATTTTTTGTCTCAGAGATCTCCGCAAAAAATCTCAGTGCTCAGCTGAGATTTTTTGTCTCACTTAAAAAAATAGTTGAGCGCTCGGAGCGCTCAGTTGATGGTACACGCCTAATGTTTTGGATTATTTCTCGATACAACACATTCATAAAATAAGTAAAATGCTAAACAAACTGTGTGGCTTGTAGTATCGTTTGTTTAAAATCACACATTTTTCATATCTAATCGATGCAATTAAACAAAGAAATAAAGTTAGAAACAAGTCTCTGTAGCGATTTCCATTGAATTTAATATAACTGATATTTTCATCAACAAAAAACACACATAAAAGCTTCAACCCGACCAATGACGCATATTCTAATTCTTGACGAAGTCAAAAATGAAATTCATCACAACAAGTGATTCTGCGGTCTTTAACCTTCTGACATCAATTTCGAACTTGTGCTATAAATTTTTATGTCTCTATTTATATTTGTGAACTTCTCTTTGAAGGGAATGTTGATTTCAATACAAGTTGTTTTGGACGGATTCAAGTCTTAAACCCATAAAATAAATGCTGGTGTGCCCCAGGGCTCCGTTTTGTCTCCGACCCTTTTCCTTGTTTTTATAAATGATCTCCTGTCTGCTACTTCTAATCCAATACATTGTTTCGCTGACGATAACACTCTTAGCTTTTGATATTCGTTTCCAGACTCACAACCCTCCTCTTCGGATGTGGAACTGCAACGGCAAAATATGATTAGCTCATTAAATTCCGACCTACACAGCATTGTACAATGGGGAATAAAAAACCGCGTGGAATTTAATGCTTCGAAAACCCAATGCTGTCTTGCATCGTTAAAGCGAGATAAACCCTCTTTGCCACTATCTATGAGTGGCACTTGCATCAACAAAACGGAAAATCTCGACATCCTCGGAATGTGCATCAGCAACCACCTTTTGTGGAGCGATCACATATGCGATGTTGCGAAAAATGCCGCAAGATGTCTAGGTTTTTTGAGACGTTGCAAGAAATTTTTCTCTCCGTCTGATCTGGCTACAATCTAAAAAACCTATATACGTCCGAAACTTGAATATAACTCTCATCTCTGGGCTGGTGCTCCAGTAACTTATTTAAGCCTCTTAGACAGTATTCAAAAAAGAGCTTTTAAAATGATTGGTGACATTAACATCATCAACTCAACAAGGTTTCTTGCCTCACCCTTTTTTACAGTTTTTTTAACGGACTATGCTCTAGTGAAATAGCCAGTTGCTCCCCTTAAGCAATTAAACCGTAATACCCGCGCTTCTAGGAATGCCCATCAGTTTACCCTTGCCGTACTATGAAGTACAGAGATTCATTTTTTAGCCCTACTACGCGAATGTGGAATGCCTTTCCACGCTCTATCTTTCCCTATCATTGCTATGTTCAGGAATTCAAAATCAATGTACACCGGCACCTCCTATCTAACCCTTACTTCTTTTCCTAATGCTCACACTATGTCTTTGTCATATTTGGCTTTTAGTGTTCGCTAATTATAAAAAAAAAAAAATCGTGAATGAATGAGGTAATAACTTCTCCCACTTTTTAGAAAATGGATTTCTAATTTCAGAAAGGGAACATGATACATCTTTGGATGGATCTTTCTATTGGAAATACCTTATTTTTAGATTTAAATGCCCAAGCAACCATCTAAGTGAAATAAGTACACTTTAGCACAAATCAAACGAAAGTATAGCGCAAAATATTATCCTTAATAATTTATAAATTTAGATAGTTCTACGAAAACAAAATGCTACAGAACACAGCCACTGTCGTTGGGTGATTCTTTACTAAATTACCCAAAAAAAACTCAGTTAAGGAAAACAAATCAACAACAACAAAATAAAACTAATTGTTTTCTTTACGATTTAAGATTTTATATGTAATTTATTAAAATATTTAAATAAAATACATTTTAAGCTACAATAATAAAAATGTGTGTTATTTTTTTATTTTGTCTTGTTTGTTTATTCTTATGGCTGCAAATAACCAGGTAATTTCATTCTCATAAACAACCAAGTTGTAAAGAACGACACAAGAATGAAAACAAATCCCATGGAAGTTATGAGAATTCGATTGAGATTCGTTTTTCCAGGAGCATGAGTTTGATCCATGATGATGAATCCAATGCCACCGATTGTAAATAGGAAACTACTGGCCAAACCTTCCATAATGTATTGGCCATTGACACGATATGGCATAAAGGCTACAGGTCGTGAGTGTCCGTGTTCGTCGACGGTAGCACCAACACTTGGTGGTTCAACAATGACATCATAGATTATGCCTAAAAATGGGAAATTCACGCTTTATGATAGTTGAAATTTTATATAATTTAAAATTGTATACAAACCTCCAGTAACTAGAAAATAAGAAAGTAAAATAATCGAAAACATTGTCATGGGCGAGGGTTTCTTGAACCATGTTGGGCGACGAACTTTGATGTTGGGCGGTACAAGGACGTGAAATGGAAGTGCGTAGAGTGTTTCGAGCATTTTGTTTGATTAATTTATGTGATATATAATAATAATACTAATGTAAAATACTTTTTTGTTACAAATTAAAAGTAAAAATCAACAAATTTCGATCAAATCCAACCGGCCAGCCACTGACTTGACTTGACGTGGGTGTTTTTCTTTTCTGTTTTCCATCTGTCAAAATTGATAGAAACATTGATGGATGGCGTTCAGAGTTGAAGGAAAATCCGGTTTATTCAGAAGAATTTTGTTTTCAGTTAATGAAGTCTATTACGTTCTATAAAGATCTGTGAAAGGGACTATTTACATGAGAAAGACCCAAAAAAAGGAAATACATTTTATTTAAGACGATTATCAAAAAAAAATGTATACGTTTAAAACAATATGATTGAAATTAGAGCAAACAAATAATTACTATCAAATGTCAATTTTTTTTACATTCAACGCATCTAATTCCTAAATACATTAGGATCAATTATTCAAAGATGAATGATTTTCTAACCAAACTTTTCATTGAAAACGTTTTCAAAAATTTGGCACTACACACGTTTCAATATCGCGAACTTTTATGAGTAAGTCGGATTTTTGTGTAAATACACAAATGTCTGGTATTTTAAATAGCACTTAACAACTTCGTTGAGTTTCCACAAAGAGATTTTTATTTTCTATAAAGTTTGGCCAGAAAAATAAAACGATTTAAAAATTGACAAGACATCAGCTGTCAAAAAAGATATACGAAATTTATTGTGCCACAAAAGGTTTTTTTTAGAAGTGTCGATTTCAATCTGGAAATATTTTTTTTGAGTTAGTGTGCACTGAAGACGCTAGTGCTCCTGTGGAGCAGAAAATATAAAAAGACCCGAGTGAGTCCATCCGCTCCATTTTAAAAAAGATTTTGTGGAAGGATCTTAGTTGTCGGCTTTCAAGACCCAACTCGTGTAAGATTTGAAGCCGAGAAAGACCATCAAACACGTCACACGTGCAGCGAATGGGCCCAATATGAGAAGGCTACTGATTCCGATTTTTACAAGACAATTTTGTTGGAGTTATGGTCATAATCTACGGGCTATCGCTGAGACATCACGCCTTTACATCCTCAAAAAGTCACTATTTAATGTGATTTATGGTCAGAGGGGCCCATTGCTCCATATTCCTTTAAAAATTAAGCCGGTGGTAATTTTACAGTTAATGGGAAACGCCAAAGAGCTATGATTATTGATGTTTTTGGAGCATGTGGATGTAGACGTCCTTTGGTTATAGCAAGATGGCGCTACATGCCATTTAGCCAACATGAAAATCAATTTATTGAAGGAAACTTAAGATGAGCGCACCATCTCGCGTCGTTGGCTACCTCTAGCGTGGCCTTCAAAATCGAGCAATTTAACAGTTAAAGCCTTGAAAAGCCAGCACGTCATTGCTGGTCGAAAATTGGGCATCTCAGCTTGTATTTAGTCAAACCAGCTGCGGTTTTAATTTGTCCAAAATCATTTTCAAAGCATAATGACAAACCCTTATCTTTATCACAAAGCTAATTTCTTGGCCATAACGTTAAATTATATGAGTTTTATGTCTTCTCGAAAACCACACATCTAAAAAAACACCCTTTACACGTTTTTGTATTTCTCAATTTTGTGTGTACCTTAAACTCGAAAACATGTTTCTTCATTTTGACATATAGCGAAATAAATTTTGACAATAAGTCCATAAAATTGAGAATTTAGTCAAAAAAATGGTTGCCTGTAAAGTCGGTTTTACGGGCGAAGATTTTACGTGACAACGTCTTTTTCTCGGTAGAATATTTATTGATATGAATATAATTAAATTGCACAATAGGAACAAGGAATTGAATGAAAATAAGAATTGCACAAATTTTTTAAACTAATAATTTACTTAAAACTATCAACATTTATCAATAGTATGACATAACCTATAAACTCAGTTTCTCAACTTTTGTGTCAATCTAACAATTAATCAATCAATCATAGTTTACGATAATGAAATATTAGTGTACAATTATTTACCTTTATTGTTGTAGTTGTTGTAAATGACGAATCTAAGTACTCCACATTTTCACTACAGACACAGCTGACGATACTTTAACCACACGTGTGAACTTGTATTATGACGCTTTCTTGTTTTTCCAACGCCAAGAACGTTCGAGAAAGACAAAGACAGAGACACAAGCATGCGCCGATTCAATGCGCCTAATTCTCTAGTGCTGCGCGAGCGGCAGACCGATCATAGTTGAGTGGGAGAGAGACGCAAGGCGTTCGGCGGGCCTCTCTCTCGTTCGGTGACTCATCGTAACGTTACCGGGCGTTACACTTTTTCATAAGTGACTCCCAGCCGCAACCTAATTTAAGACGTTGTCACGTCAATAAGCTTAGGCTATGCTTATGAAAAAACAATTTTTGTTTTATAGCAAATACTTTTGAGTATATTTAATGATATTGGAAAAGTTTAAAAGTGTCAAATCAGAGGATCTCGTTGTCCAACTATGATCAGGTCTTTGAAAAATAAAACGACTAGGAAACTTTAAAAACAGCAAAATTGCGGTCGTTTCATTTTTGTAGTGAATTTTAATAATTTAAATGCGCTGTTAAGGCGTTTATGGTTCTATATTCATAGGAAAATGGCGTCGTTTTAACTTATCAAATAGTAAAATGTGACAGCTTAGTGACATCTGCCCAAATAAGTCCCATAAAGCACATTTTTCATCAGTAAGAAAAGAATGTCAACCTAATGTTTAAATTTTTCAATTCACACGAGAAATCTTAGTTTCTAGTACTTTTGTAGTACACCGAGGAGGTATATTTTGATTTTGTTTGCCATTCTTTTTAAAATACATTAAAAGAAATCTCTTCTGAAAAAGACAAAAGACCTTTTTTAATAAAATAAAAGAAAAAGTCAAACATTCGAAGCGTCAAGTTAATGTGAATTGATTGAATCCGAGTTGCTTTATTTTAACCCATAAAACCTTATTATAGATTATTTTAAGACTGTAATCATTTGACATCTTTGTTGATAATTTTTCTTTCTTAAAAAGTTTGCATATATTTATATTTCATTCATCTTGAAGTTCATTAATTTTACTTTAAAAAATATTAAAAATTGCAATACACATCTAGTACAATACATGAATTTGCTACAACTTATCGAACACATCCCGTGAGATAAGAAGAAATAAACAAAAAAGACAAAACAAAACGTCAAAAATGTCACACGAGCAAAAGAAAAAAATGAAAAAAAAGAAAACTTCCTTCTTCATTGCTCCCCAACAACACGTCAGTTATTTGAACTCTCGTGAATTTCAACAATTTTTCCCCGAACCGAAAGGGTTGTCCGTGTGTCGCCGATTGCGTTCATTTTCCGGGGGTTTGCGTTCTTTTCGCGATAATGTTCCTTCATCAAAAATGTTAATTTAACAAACCAAACAAAGCCCCAATCTAATTTACTTTTTAATTTCTAAGTTCTCACCACACACGCTTTTGTTTAAAATTACACAAATAATGCGTTTCAATTTGCAACTTACTTATTGGTGTTTAGTTTCAATAACAATAATCTCAAGGTAAGACCAAATAAAATAAAAGCCAGATAAAGAAAAAATATCGATAAAATTACGCTGAATAAAGAAAAATTACAAAAATCCCATCTGCATAATTGAAAAAAAGAGGAAATAGAAACGAACATTTTTATACACATTTATTTTGTAAAATTTCAATATATAAAAATAGAAAAATAAAAACAAAAGCAATAAATATTAATTTTAATTATAAATGTGTCGATTTTTCTTCTTGTTCTTGTTGTTGGTTGCTTCGTTTAGTTGCTTTTTGTTTTTGGTTGTTGCATCGGAGTCGAGTGCACGGATTGTTGCGAATGCGAATGCCGCTCGACAACGAGATGCTCCTCCTGCCGTTGCAACAGCAGAAGCTTCAGCTGCTGCTACCGATCCACCATTTGGAGGAAACCGAAATGCAGATGATTACATTGTCGTTGATGATAGAAAAGATAGAAAAGTTGCAAGTGGCGTCAAAGCCGATTCCAAATATGTGCATCAATTCGTTAAAGTGAAAAAAGATTTCTTAAGTGCGACGCCGCCGCAACCGCCACCGCCATCGCCGCGTTACCGGGCGAAACTCGTTCATTCCGAATCCATACCCATACCCAAACCTATACCCAGTGTGCATGTTAAAGTGTCTTCGCCAGGCGCAGAGGGTGATCCGCTAGCATCTTCGTCGCCATTTGCGTCGTTGTCGTCGTCCCAGTTCGATGGTGAAGAATCAAGTCACTTAGATCATAATGTCGATGGAGTGTTTAGTGATGGTATTGTTGTGCCAGTGAGTGAGGCAGCAGGCAGTTCCCATCGGAACAGGAATGGCGGGCTGGGCAGACACGAAACAAGTACCAGCCGAGGAAGTGGCAGCAATGAATGGGAGACACTGAATTCGCAGCCAATTGGAGCATCATCACATTCCGCGGCAGCGAGGTAAGTGATGAGTTTTTTCTACTTCTTCCTCTTTCTTTATTTTGTATTTATTTTCATTCAATAGTAGACTGAAGAAGAAGCAATGAACCGGTTGCGTGTTTATTCTTCTTCTTCATCTTTGGATGAGCCTCTGTCTGACCTTTAAAGATCATTTATACCTACATTGAATTGAGTGCCTCAAGCGAGCAAAGAGTTTGCTAATTAGTTGTGAGAGATTTCTATAGTGCAGCAAAAATTTCCAATTGATTTAGTTGTTCTGTAAAATTAAGCGACATTCCAATTCGACTTGTTTTGGTTTTTTAGTTTTCTTTCTCCTCGGTTAGGTACATCTTTTCCTTTGAAATGTCTAATCGAATCTATGAGTGAAGGAATTATCTCTATTTAGTGAATTTTTTAATCCTCAAGCAGATGTTTATTGTTTTGTTGATGTGAATTGCGAATTGCAGCCTTTATGTGTGCAGAGCAATGTGTTATAAGGGGTCTGTCCTTATTTGGTGACAGATGGACGGCAACTTTCATTGTTTGTTTGAATTGAATGAAATTCTCCAATGAACCTTTCTGTTTCTCACTTTTTGGTTTTTGTGATCAGATCATGCATTTATAAAACTATAATAATTGTAGCCTTTGATGGTTGGCGCAATTGAAATTGGCAAACTATTGGAATTCACTTTCTATGTTATCTTCTTTGTGTTATCAGTTTTTTTTTGTTGTTTTTTGGTTTTAATAACTTCGTAAGGTCCTTTCACATTTTATTCATTTAGAAAAACAAGATTTTAGATTACTTTTATGATAGTAGAATGTTTATTTATTTGTTTCTTTGTGAAGTTACTTCCAAATTGTTTGTGTTTAACAATTGAAGGATTGATTTTAATTTACAGTAAAAAATTTCTTGTTAAAGTGTAACAATTGCAGAACTAGTTTAGATACATATATAATGAGCTTAGTTTTAAGGTATGTTTGAAGAAGTTCTACTTCTATTAATTTTCTAAAAAAAACAAAGTTAATATTTTTTAAGATTACAAAACCATTTCGTTTGAATTCCTAGGGACAAAATATTTTGAGTTTCCATTGGTAAATTAATCAATTTATTTCTAGTTCAAATCTATAAAAAAAAACTGTTTTGTGTTCCATTGGCCAAATAAAATTGATTTGTTCTTAATTTAAATTGAAATTAACGAATAGAAAATTATTTTTGAAATTAAAATGGAATGACTATTTTGTTTATGAACTTTTAGAGAAATGTCAAAGAAAATGGCTTTAAATTATTAACTGTGGTGATTTTGTTTGCACTCATTAAAAAGGATTTGAAATTAAGAGTGCCCACACTTTTTTTTTAAACAAATAGGAAACATTTTAGAAACTTTGCAGGAATATTTCAGAAATGTTTCTGATTTGTTTTTATTTCATACATTTTTATAAATTGGTTAAAATTTTAAAATTCTCGTCGCTTCACATTTCTCGCGACATTTTATATCTATGGTATATTTAAGCTACTGACCCATTTCTACCTATGAAAATACTTGGGAAACATAGAATTTCATAAACATTTCGGAAATGTTTCGCGTGCGTTCAGACAAAAAAAAAACAATTAAAGATTTTTTTTCTGTTTTTGAAACGCTAGAACAGGAACAGAAATAGTAAAGCCTTTCATAGTTTTTCTTTTTCCTGTGAGGGTCATTCCGTAAAACGGTTATCGTCACTTCACGAAAGACGATAATCGTCAAAGTGATATCGTCAAAACGATAGAGTTTGCCCGATAGCTAAATAGTTATCGTCTGTCATTGATTTCCCAATATTTACTAAGCAAATTGGTACCCGTGGCATGATGGTTAGTGCGTTGGATTGTCATGCGAGAGGTCTTGGGTTCGATCCCTGCCTGTGCCACCTAAAGTTTTTTTTACGGGTAATTCTTGTCATGAAAAGTGCTTTCTCAAATTAGCCGTTCACATTCGGCTTAAAAACTGTAGGTCCCCTCCATCCCTGCAATTACTCGCACACAGGAATGGTTGAGAGTTGTAAGTCACTAGGCCCTGGTTCTCTACGGTTTGTTGCGCCACCTAATTTTTCTTTTCCCTTACAAAGTGAAAATGAAAACTCAAAAATAATTAAGAGATGAATCCGGCCCTCTATCTCTTTTAACCTATATGTAAGCTTTTTTTTATAGTTCTGTTAAAAGTTTTCGAAGTTCAAAAGAGGCCTTTATAAAGATACTGGAAACAATAAGTTTTTCAGACGGTTGTCGTTCTATAAAATATACCTTCAATATTAGGATTTGCTGTTCTTGAACCTTTGGGTAGCGGAGGGTACCAATGCTTGACAGGTGAAGATCATGGACTTGCTCTTGCACAAAGCACATTATTAAAAATAGTTTCGGTAACAACTAACAACCAATATTTTTTAAGCCAAGTTATGTCCCTTGTGGATAAAATGGAATCTTGTCCTCCTTCCCTTGTACAGAATTGGGGTTCTACCTACCTACTCATTGGCTGATGAGGATGCTCATGCATAAATTTTATACGCATTTGCAGATGAATTTGTGTTACTGACCTATGTATGTATGTATGTACATATGTATGTATATTAAAAATTATAATTATAATTACAATAATAGGTCTGTTCCAGACATTTCTCGCACTAAAAGTTGGCCAAATATCAAATTTAAGGAGTGGGGATGAAATGCTCTCAGAGAGAAAGCAAACTGTCAAAATATCTGGAACTGTTTTCGCACCAATTTGCACGAGTTTGGACAAGCGCTACCACTTTACTTCAATTGAAGTAGATCCACTTCTTAAAAAAAAAAAAAATCAAATCTACTTCCTACTTCGCACCATCACCAAAACATTGAAATCTACTTCATTTTAAGGTCTGCGTTTCTACCTACTTCAATTCTAATAAAAATAAACTGAATCTACTTCTTTTTTCTCTTTATCACTCTTGTATGTAGTCTCACAATTTTCATAAAAAATACAAGAGAATTAAAAATCGCTTGAGTCTTTGCATTTGCAGTGAGATTTCTTTTTATCTAATGTATTCTAGTTTTACCCTTTTGTAATTTTTATTTGCGACATAAAGGAACTATGTATATGGCAAGTTTTGCATTCGTAAAAAAAATTTGAACTCGAGATTTTAACCAAACATGACATTACGATGGTAAAGAAGTCTGGTTCCGGATTTTTTTAAAACTGAAAGTCCCAATAATAAAAACTAGTATAGTCCCAATACAAATTTGTACGGTCAAAAATCGATAATTCTTAATTTTGTTTTTAAGTTTTCTCAAGAACTTAACTAATTTTTTTTCTGCCAAAGCTCTTATACTGTCTCAATAATATTTGATGACCAAAAATTTAATTGTTCTTGTTTTTGATTTTTGAATTTCGAAATTCGATATCTTGAAAATGGGTCATCGTTGTTTTACAAAATTGAAATGCAAGACGTCTAATACCAAAAATATTTTAAAACAAAAATTATATAAAAATTTGTGCAGGTACATTTTAAGTTTTAAAATACAGGAAATAGTTTTGAACAGACTTTTTGGATACATGACCAAGTCCTGCATTTTATTTCTTTTCTATTTGTTTTGCTATTTGCATTCAGTTGTGCTCTAGTGTCATTTTGGATTTGGTTTTTTATTTTCAATATGAAGTTTTTTATTTTGAGGATAAAAGGAGTGTTTATGTACTAAAATTTTATTATGATTACAATAACTATTTCTTGTAGAACTCGTCCTTTGCAATAAAAATATCCTAAAGTCATTTCATCTGACCAGCATGATAATTTAAGAAATGTTACTTCAACATATTGAATTATATGATATGAAGGCTTAAATAATTCTAGTTTTTTTGAATTCTTTCATTCAAATATTGTAATTTAAAATATGTAGAATAATATGAAAAAGTTCATTTTTTATTTTTGACATCTACTTCCATTTTTCTCAATCTACTTTGCTTTTTTTCCTCAAATCTAATTCTACTTATTTTTGTGAAGTGGTAACACTCTTTGGACTACTTTTTTAACGTCAAAAAAAAATATACTCGAGTAGAGTTACCGAAGATCATTGATAAATTTTAATCAACTTAATCATGAATAAGAATCCAATAATTGTTTTAAATAAAAATTAAATTAAAATTGTGTGCGTACTTTTTGTGAAACGTACGACAACTTGTGACAGATTTTCCGACTCCAGTTACGATTTCGGCTCCAATTTTGCATTGTGCTCCAGCAGTAAATCTGGAAAAAAAGAGGAAATGTTTTATTCTCTCACGCGCGCTCTCTTTTCTAAGAATTAGCATGATGGACGAGACGATAGTGACAAAGTTATTTGAAGCGAATTATTGACGATATCGTTAATGATAATCGTTTTGAAAATTATCGTTTTGAAGATTATGGAGTGTTTCTTCAGCTAATTTGTATTTTTAACTTTTTTAATGTAATTTTAACATTTTGCTTTACTTCAGCTAATGAGAACATTTAAAATTAGAGTAAGCTTTAATATCTGATCGATATCGGCTTTTTTTACTTTTAACTTCCTCAGTTTGATTTCGCCATGAGATTCAACAGCTACACTTTTTGGTCACCATTCTCATAACCACTACCAAGATAGGTTTTTTTATATGAGTACGACAATCTCGATAGAACATCATTAACTGATTAAAAAAATCGATTTGTTTCCTTTATTATTTACTAATTAAAAATTAAGCTACAATTAATTCTATACAGATTCAATCAATTGCTTACATACATACATACATACATACATATGTATGACATATGTAGTTTTCTCAATTTCAGAAATGGTAGTAGATGACACACGTAAATAACTAAATAGGTATGTTTTCATAAAAAAAAACGACTTTGAAAAATCCAAATTAGTTTAAATAAATAGTCGGTTGTTTTTTTTTGTAAGCCATATAACTTTTCATAAAAATGAAAAACTACAAATTTAATGAATTGACCAAAATTTGACTTTATTTCTTGATTAAGAAAAAAACCTGGCAAACTTCATCTTGTCGGTCAAATTTTGCATCACTTTTGTAAACCTACTCGGTTTGTTTTCGGAAATTTAACGTAACTTTTGAAAGGTTAGGGTAATTTTTCATTTGGACTTTGAAGGTCATGAGCTAGCTTTGCTACAAAATAACTTAAGAAACTTTTTTTTTTATACGAACGTGCGTTTAAAGGATACAGCTGTTACAAAAAATGTTAAATGTCGAATATATAGACTTTTCTAATATTGTACTTAAACGGTACTTTGTAAAGACTAAAATAATAAAAGAAAAGTCTTGAATAATTTTATACGCTTGCTCGTGATTTTTGAGGACTTTACTTACATAGTTCCTTGAAAATGATATATTCGAATTTTCATTAACATTGGAATTATTCCGATGCAAGAATTCTTTTTTAACTAGACCATACTAGGAAGATTGTGTTATTTTGTTATATTAAAATTTATTGAAAAATAAGTAGGGAAGTAAAACTAAGTTAAAATTTCTAAAATTTATTAATTTATATTTAAATCAATTCTCAGTCTACCTGTTTTCTTTATATGAAGTGACTATGATAACCATTTAAAGATTAAGCAGATTCTTAAAATGATATTGGTATAGTGTCTTGATTTGTAGCCTAAAAACTAAACTTATTAAGGCTTTTTGTTAAACTTAAAGTTATACACCGATAAACTCACTTTGGAGTTCTTGGGAGTTTTTGTCACTTGTTAATAACGGTGTCGCCAGTGTCTGTATTGATTGTCATCGATATGCGAAATATTAATAGGTTTTATTAATTGCATGTCTATTTTAACCTCCAAGCGGTCGCGCGTAGTCGAATCGACCGCGCTTAGTACATTTTCGTTCATATTATTTTTTTACCCATAATATGTAATTCTCACTTCTATAGGGTGTCCCAAAATTAACGCAAGATTTCTTGCGTTAATTTTGGGACACCCTTTATAAAGACAAGTATTTTTTTAAACACTTAATCAATCCAAAAAGGTTACCATTTGATGAGATTTCGTTTCTAAATAAATATGTATATCAACTTGTTTGAAATTAACGCAAGATTTCTTGCGTTAATTTTGGGACACCCTATATTAGCCTTTTCCATAATTTTAAGTACTTTTTTGACAAATTAGACTTTAAAGACAATGATAATGTATCTGAGTACAAATAAATAAATTTATGGAATAATTAGTGCTTTATTATTCTTATTCATCCGATAGGTCTTTTCGGTTAAGCGTGACCGCTTGAGGGTTAACTGTACTAAAGATGAGTTGACGATGTATGTATGTATGTAAACTTTTTTAACTTCGCGAATAGAGCAAAAAACTAAATGAAAAGATTTTTTAATATGAGTTTTTGCATGATGATTTATCAAAGTATTCATAAAAAATGTCTAAAAACATAACTAGTTTGAGAGTTACCCCTAACGTAAGTTTTCTATACCTACAAAAAAATTCAGTTCTATTATTAACATAATTTTCAAATATTTTTAATATTTCTTTTATAATCTTTGCATTATTAAAATGACTAAATTGAAATACAAACAAATGGGATATAGTTAAACAGTTTTTTTTTTATTTTTGCAAATTTAAGGCCTTATTCTTCAGACAAAAAATAGGTTTACTTTTAAGCAGGGCCGTCGAGAGGAATTCCGGGCCCGGGACGGAAAAATCTCGGAAATAATCATTTTTTGTTTGCAAAGTGAACCGAAAAAAGTGTTAATCATCAAATCAATCTCACGGGTATCGTCCAGTTTAGTTGAAATGGAGGATGGATAGAAAATAATTCTAAATGCATTAGATCAGAATCCGAACAGAATCATACATTTAATTCGATAATGCCAACGACATGTTAGTAACTGATAATACGGTCGATTAACAAACAGGGGCCGGCCCGATTGCGAAAGCATGAATGATTTTAAATTTTCGGGCCTCTAAAAATAAGTGGGAATAGGTATGTTGATGATGAACATAGAGTATATTAAAAAAAATACACTCTCTTCATTGCTTTCAATTTTACGGGCCCCTAGAAAATCCCCCCTCTCGACGGACTGCTTTTAAGTAGCTTTCGGGCTAAGGAATGTTATCTGTATATTTAGTCTTAACTCTATTGCATTTAATAATATTAGGAAGTAATCGGTCCGATTTGTCGAATTGAAAAATTTGACATTTCTCGACGTTTCAAGGTCTCTAGTTTCTAAATCAAAGATTTTTAGGGAAATGTTTGTGTGTACGTACGTTCGTATTTTCGGGATACCATTTTTCATCATCCAGTTATTGTTTTTTTATAAGAAATGAAAACTTTCAAAATATGAGTCTGACATTGGCAAAAAATAAACTTATTTTTCTACATGCAAATTAGTGTTGCTATTTTTTTAGTTATTTTTTTCGAAAAATTCAACTGTAAACTTTTTTTACAAAACACGAAAACCTAAAAAAACTGATAAAAAATTGTTTCCGACTGAAGTATAATAAAAACAAACATGACCTAACATTTTTTATCTCACACAAAATATTATTATCAATATTTTGTTAAAGTTTTAAAAAATCGACAGACGGGCACGGATGGGAAGTTATCAATGTGGGTCGCATCTTAGCCTCTTTTTTCAATAGTATTTCTCAAAAACTGACTTAATTGAAAACTAAAAAAAGACTAATTACATGTTTTAGCTTATATTTTGCAAAACAAACAATTAATTTAAATTAACAGTAGAAATGTTTGTGTTCGAAACTAATCAAATTCTTATGTTGAAGACAACTGAATCGCAAAATTCCAAATTTATTAAACTTGACTTTGAATTCAACTTTTCTATTTAAACTTATAATTATATCTATGTACATTGAACACATCTAATTATTTATGTACATAAATTAATTCAAAAAAAAAAATAAAAAACGAACAATTTCTATTTGTAGACTAATTCTGATTACAAAACAAACGCTACGCAGTACGTCTTGATATTTGTATTTATTTTTTTTTTCAAGATTTGCTTCCTCTTTTTCGTTATCTTGACCCAGTTGATATCTCAACTATGTATTATAGCAATAAACTCAACTCAATTCAACCACATTAATTTGAAAAACAAAGCGCAAAATTACGAAAGAACCACTATCCATTCATTCAAGGTCAATAACCAAGAAGCTAAAGTATTGTTTTGAAAATAATAAAAAAGTAAAAGTTCTTCGTATTTGAAACTTGACTGACAGTCTCTTTAAAAAAATGCGGATTTAAATCTTCTTTTATTTTTTATTTGTGTTTCTTGCAAGTGTATAAATGTACTATGTATCTTATCTTAGTTTTTTGTTTTTGAAACAAATAATGAAAAAATAAATGAATGTGCGACAAAAAGTAAAAAATTACTACTTCTTTCTTTTGTTTTCCCCGATCGCATTTTATTCTTCGATAAGTTCAAGGTTAAAGATTGGTAAATCGAACTTTCCAGTTCATTTGATTACGTGATATTTTGAAAAATAAAAAAACAAATATTTCTTCAGGTGTTTTCCAAAATATCACACATGAACCATAAAATACAAAAGTTCGGAAGGCAGAATCAGTCAAATATAAATATAAATTGAGATATGAAGTTCAAATATAATTTACCTATCGTTTGTAGACTTTACTCTTATAGGTACGAGTACCTAACCTATGTATTTCATCATTCACTTTATTTTGCAATGTCATAGTCAAGTCAAGTCTTAAAAATATACAAAATATTACGTATAATATCAAAACCCATCTGGTTGATTAGATATAAAACAAAGGGATTATCTATGATGACGTCAATGGGACATGATAACACAAAATATAAGATTCGATTTAAATAGTTTTATGACGAGAAGTCATGATGTTAAGTCATCCATCGACATTTTTTTCTTTTTAAAAGGTTAGGGGCATTGGGTCAGAGTTGAGAATATTCAAGTTTATTGACTGAAAAATAAAAGAAATGTTTAGAATAGAACTTTAGATATTTGTTTTTAGAATTTGGCAAGTAAATAGAATATTTAAATAGAGCACATGTGTAGGGTAGGTACGTTTCAAAAGTAAAGACAGATGGTTTGGTTTAACATTTTAATTCTCTACATGTGTAAATATTTTCGAACTTTATTGAATTTTTATTAACAACATTTTTTATTGATTTTGGGGTTTTGGTTTTGATCGAATGTTTTATTATTTTTAGAAATCGATTTTTTTAGTTGAAAATTTGTCATTTTGATGATAGAAAACCACAATGGGCAGGAGTAGGAAATTATAAAATATACAAAAGTCATTCATGAAGATTTCTTACGGTTTAGTAAAATTCAAGAAAATATCGAATTTTCCAAAAAGGACTTGACAACTCTTTTTTTTTTAATAATTAGCAAACACTAAAAGAGTTTTTTTATACCTTTAATATGCCAAAGACACAGTGTGTGTGAGCATTAGGAAAAGAGGGAAGGGTTGGATAGGAGTTGTCGGTGTACATTGATTTTGAATTCCTGAACATTGCAATGACAGGGAAAGATAGAGCGTGGCTAGGCGTTCCACATTCGCGTAGTACGGCTAAAAAATGAATCTCTTTACTTCATAGTACGGCCGAAGTTGGGCTCAAGGGTAAACTGATGGGCATTTCTAGAAGCGCGGGTATTACGGTTAAATTGTTTAAGGGGAGAAATGCAACTGGCTATTTCACTAGAGCATAGTCCGTTAAAATAACGGTAAAAAAGGGTGAGACAAGAAACCTTGCGTCGATGTTCGAGTGACGTAATCGAGTTGATGATGTTAATATCACCAATCATTTTAAAAGCTCTTCTTTGAATACTGTCCAAGAGGCTTAAATAAGTTACTGGAGCACCGGCCCAGAGATGAGAGTTATATTCAAGTTTCGGACGTATATAGGTTTTTTAGATTGTAGCCAGATCAGACGGAGAGACAAATTTCTCGCAACGTCTCAAAAAACCTAGACATCTTGCGGCATTTTTGGCGACATCGCATATGTGATCGCTCCACAAAAGGTGGTTGCTGATGTACACTCCGAGGATGTTGAGATTTTCTGTTTCGTTGATGAAAGTGCCACTCATAGATAGTAGCAAAGAAGCATTAAATTCCACACGATTTTTTATTCCCCATTGTACAATGCTGTGTAGGTCGGAATTTAATGAGCTAATCATATTTTGCCGTTGCAGTTCCACATCCGAAGAGGAGGGTTGTGAGTCTGGAAACGAATATGAAAAGCTAAGAGTGCTATCGTCAGCGAAACAATATATTGGATTAGAAGTAGCAGACAGGAGATCATTTATAAAAACAAGGAAAAGGGTCGGAGACAAAACGGAGCCGTGGGCACACCAACATTTATTTTATGGGCTTCAAACTTGAATCCGTCCAAAATAACTTGTATTGAACGGTTCGAAAGAAAATTTCTAATCCAACGAAGAAGAGATTTGTCGATACCGAAAGCACGCATTTTCGATAAGAGAGCAAGATGCCAGATTTTATCAAATGCCTTTGAAATATCAAGTGCAACAATCTTACTTTCTCCAAAACAATGTAAAGATTTGTTCCACTGTTCGGTGAGATGAACTATGAGATCACCAGTGGACCTATTGCTACGAAAGCCGTGTTGCCGGTCATTAAGAAGCTTCCGTTCCTCAAGATATTTCTTAAGCTGATAATTAATCAGCGTTTCCATGAATTTGGAAAGAAGGGACGTAAGTGCAATCGGTCGGTAATTAGAGGGTGAGGAATATTCGCCTTTTTTGGGAATAGGCTGGACAAATGCGGTTTTCCATCCACTCGGAACGAGACCTGAGGAGTAGGACGGTTGAAAAAGCTTACGCAGTGGTTTTGCCAGCGTTGAAGAACACCTCTTCAGAACAATAGCGGGGATACCATCCGGACCAGCGGATTTATGTATGTTAAGATCTTTTAGGATTCTCGCCACAATACGAGTGCGAAAAAAGATTGGCCCCATAGAATCACTATAACGCGCTCGATATGACAGGGGGAGTCAGAGCACTCATTGGCAGCATTGAATTGGCGGCGAACTGCCTAGCAAAGAGATTAGCTTTCTCTAAAGAGCTAACAAGTGGAGTGTCATTGACAACGAGCGTAGGAACCGACGAAGAGGAAGAATTCCTCATGTTTTTTTACAAATGACCAAACATTTTTACTGCCTTTGGGACATTGCATTATTTTTTGCCGTAATTTTTGGTCATGTACAAATTTGGTCCGTCGAATACGGACGTTGCAGGCCTTCCTGGCTTGCTTGAACTTATTCTGGTTTTCCTCAGTTGGATTGGCTTTAAAACAACGGAAACTTACCTTCTTGAACCTAATAACCTCTTTACAGCTCACATCGAACCATGCGTTTTCCTTAGGTCTGATTCTTTTAACCCTATTCGAGATAAAAGTTCTAATTCCCAGGAGAATCAAACTTGTGATCATATCAGCGCTAGTTGGCTTTCTCGTATTGCCAAACGGTTCTCTTAGGAGGTAGGCTCAGAGGTAAGAAACAAGGCAAGAGTTTTTTCTGCTCGACCTACCACGTCCGATATTCGAGTGGGCTCGTTGACCAGCTGACACACTCCTTCTGGTGTTGTCTGGCCCGAATGTTGAAGCCATGAAGAATTGTGTACATTGAAATTCGATACATTCGTGTAGTGCGACTAAAAATAGAATCTCTGTACTTTAGAGTATGCCCGAAATAAGGCTCAAGCTCAAGCTGATGAGCATTCTTAGAAGTACTTGTATTACGCTTACATTTTTTGACGGGAGGAATGCAACTGACTATTTCGCTAGATCGTTATTAAATTAAATATCGAAATAAAGATAGACACGATAGCTTGCAGCGAGGTGGTTCTCAAGAGACGCAGATGTTTCAGTACCGTATCATTTGGCGTTTTTCTTTTTTAGTTCAGAGCAAAGCTCGAACTGTCAAAAAAATAATTGTGTTTCTTTTTGAGCTCTGATCGTTCAGAGCTTCAAATTCGTGTTTCTTTTTTAGTTCTGAACATGTTTAGAGCGCGCTCTTTAAGATCAGAATAAAGTAACAGAGTAAACGGAGTAAAATGCTGAACACAAACAATTTGATATTTGAAAGCCGGGAAATTAAAAAAATCATCGTCAAAACAATAAAAATGTCGGAAGAGGAAGAAGGAAAGATAATTTAGAAAAAACTAATTGCATATAGCATTTTTTGAATCAAATTTATTTCAGGCGTCAAATGGAATTAATTTGATTAAAGAAAATTTTGAACGCCTTCAAACGGACGACATTTCAAATCATGACAGCTTAGTGCTCAAGTTGTTTCATAATTAAATTAGAGAGCTCAGAACATACTCTGCTCAGAACTCTACTCTACTCTACTCTACTCTGTTCGCTCAGACTCTGCTCAGTGCTCAGCTCTGAACTAAAAAAGAAAAAAACGCCAATTATTAGGGCTCTCTTTTGAATTCTTACTAGAATACTTAAGAGAGTTATTGGAGCACTTGCTCATATATGGGGATAATACTCGAGATTCGGCTTTATATGTAGATTATAGCCAACTCAGAAAGAGTACAAAACTTCTTGCATCGGTGAAGAAAATCTTTTTACTTAACAGCTTTTTGGTCATTTTTTGTGATGTACATACCTAGGACTAAAAGCTGTTCAGTCTCCTTGATGCAAGTAACATGGTGTCCTTGGGGAAGAGTAACGCTTTGGCGACAGTAGATAATATTAAATTTTTGAAGCATTAAATTCTACACGGTTCTTGATTCCCCATTGGACAATGATGTCCAGATCAGAAGTTGAGCTTACCATATACTGCCTCCAGAGGACAAGGATGAGAATCTTGAATATGAATATGAAAAGCTGAGGGTACTGTTATCATCGTAACAATTTAGTGGAATAGAAGTTTCAGACAAAAGATCATTAATAAAAATAAGAAAGGTTGTCGAAAACAAATCGGAGCCCTGGAGCACTCCGGCGTTTATTTCGTATATATCAGGGGCCTATTCATAAAAATTGACAGTTGCGGCAGGTGACAAGTGACAATTTGTTGATTTTCAACTCGACAATTGTCAAAATCTGTTCCATTACCAATTTGAAAATTTTATAGAATTGTAGGAAAATATACCCAACAGTTGTCATCTTTTTGTTTTAAATGAAATTCTCATGACATTCTGACAAATTTTTACTAAAAATTCTTTTATGAAATTAGAAAAAGGTTACAATTTACATATTCGTCAGTATTTGATTGACAATTGTGACAGAAAACTCAATTCACGTTCAAGTGTTGACAGTAATTTTGTCAATAAAATATCTTTATTTTATAAAAGCAAGTTTAGTACACTTTATATTAACAATTCTATTTATTTTAAAACTGGATTTCGTTTTATGCACATCGCTTTTTTAAAAATAAAATAATTTTGTGAACTGTGACCTTTTAGAATTGAAAGAGTGCTAGAGTTTAACATCGAAATAATTGGTCCAGAAACGATTTTGTTCCACATTTTATTATTCAATCATAGCACGACATTTCATGACAAATTTGTTATTGTATTTTTCTGGAAAATTCGTCACCTGTCAATTTTTATGAAATAAGGCCCAGATTTGAACCTGTACAATAATACGAACGAAGAAGGAGTTCATCGAAACCAAATATGCACTGTTTCACTGTTCGGTGACTTAAACCAAGATATCACCAGTAGACCTATTGCTATAAAAATCATACTGCCGGTTATTAAGAAGATTTTGTTCTTCAAGTTATTTCTTTAGTTGATGGTTGATCAGCGTTTCGATGACCTTGGAAAGAAGAACCTAAGTAGAAATGGAAAGAAGTTGGAGTAGTGCCGTTTTCCATCTTATCGGAAAGAGCCGTAGAACAGAAGAAGTTAGAAGTTAGTGTATTTCCTTAATGTCTATTGAACCATAAAGCTGACCTTACACTAACGAGCTCTTTGGCCATTAACAAAAGAAAACGACGTATTCCTGATATGGTCGCCAACATTTCTTTGACCATTTGATTACCTCTTGGAGCGTTAGCAAGGTGAGGAAACCATTCTTGCAGTATTCCTATTGTTTCGTTCCTTGTGTGAAAATGTAACACCAATTTTGTGCCATGAATTTTAACAATTTAAATGAGTTGTTAAAGTGTGTATCATTTTTAGCTATGACGTAGTTTTTAATTGTCAAGTGTCAAAAGGTGACAACTCTTTAAATAGTAGGCTATTCACTTACCCACTTATTGGAAACCTCTTGATTTTCCTATAAATACATATATGCAAGTGTAAAACATTTCGTATTTTTTAAGCGTTTTTTATTGTATCAATAATGTTTTCATGTTAATGTAAAAGGTTTTACTTACAGCCCTATTATGGTTATCAAATATCAACACGATATTTGATAATAGTTGATAATTATCAACAAAATTAATGAATCGGTATTATGGTGATCAATTATCAATATTTTTGATAAATAGTGAATTAAAAGATCTATTGTGAATAGCTTTATTGATAAACTCGGTATTACGGCTATCAAACATATTGATACCCATCAAATATTCTATCAGCTACAAAATCTTCGTTGACAAATGTATCAAATACTCGTAAATGGTAAAAAATTGTAATTTAAATACGATTTTTAAAAGTTTTTTGTAGTTTTTATTGAATATGCAAATTGAAGAACGAAATGTCCACTAGAATTGTTGTTTGAAGGCAATTGTACTGATTTTCCTCCATTAGTTCCACAAGCCTTTCTATTTGTTTTCTGTTGCTAACTATTCTACTCCTAAATAAACAAAATATTATTAAGAAAAAAGAGAAATTTATTCAATGAAAACAACTTTTATTATTCCGCCGAAATTATTTATAGACCAAAACACAAGAACTAAACACAAATGACAAACGTCAAAGACTAAACAAAACCTATTCACAATCGAATCGTATATTGATTAGTATTCACAATGGGTGAAAAATTATCATTTGATACTTATAATACCAAATTATCAATAAATTGATAGAAGTTCTCAGTTATCAAATAATTCATAGTTGATAGCCATAATAGGGCTGTTAGTTTTTCTTTTTCGTTGTCACACTTTAACCAAAACAAGTAAATATTGTTTTTCAAAAGTTTTTCTTTCCTTTTTCCATTTCTATTGAAAAATGTCAATTGAAAAATTATTTTACTTACCCACTGCCCGATAAAATTACAACTATAAATCATTTTTCTCTGCCACAATGAAATGTCATTTCCACATTGTTTTTCAATTAAACTTGTCTGTCTCTTAACAACTTGCAACTTGCACTTGAACCAGAGGCTCTTCAGAAGAATGTTAAGCTATGGTTTTCTTCTTTTTGATTTAATCTAAGAGGAATGGTAACGCCAATTTATAATAAAGGAGTTATCTATTAAAAAGTGAAATTAAAAAAAAAAGTATAATTATGTACCTATGAGTTTCAGATTATTTTTATACGAGTACCAAAGTTGTGTGTAATTTCTTATTCGGTCTTACAACCAACATTCTTGTAGTTAATTAAATAAATTAAATTTTTTAATAAAGTAAGAAATCAAAAGTAAAATGTTTGAAATGTTATTAACAATGTTTACTGTTACATACAATGAACATAGGGTATTTAGGTCAGTTATTTATTGTTTATTGTGAAGATGGTCATCGTCTTATTGTCAGATATTTTTTTTTTCTTTTTATCAAACAAGTTATAAGGATTAAATAAAACCATTAATTCTTCAGACGGCTTACCGAATTTTTAATTGTTTAAAATACTTTAATATTAACTGTACAATCTAGACCATTTATTTTCGAAAATAAAAGTTAAAGTGCATCAAAAAAAAAAATTAAAAAAATATGAGTCTTCGAGACTCAAACTAAAAACTTACAAAATGTGAACCAAGAGTTTGAAAAAATCATATTCTCGGGTTTTTCAATAAGAGCGCTACAAAAGTTTTTTTTTTAAATAAAACAAAAACGATTGTGGATATAAATGAATTTCTTTATTCTTGTGAAAGTACGTTCGATGTATTATGTATGGAACTCGATTTCTTTTGCCTGGCCACAACGGGCACGCTTGCAGAAGTCCAGTCCTTGAACCCAATTTTCGACGGTTTTCAGGCATAAATCGGCCGATACTGCTGCAATTTCACGTTCGATATTTGTACGAAGTTCATCAATCGTCGATGGCTTGTTGGCGAAGATCATAAACTTGACGTAGCTCGACAGGAAATAGTCTAAAGGCGGCGTTAAATCGCACGACCGAGGCGGCCAAGCAACTGGACCATTTCGTGAGGTAACACGTTCTCCAAACTTGGTTTCCATTAAATTGAGTGTGTGGCTTGTGGCGCCGCCGGCGGCCGCTTCGCC
Source organism: Eupeodes latifasciatus (assembly GCA_920104205.1). Taxonomy (NCBI): domain Eukaryota; kingdom Metazoa; phylum Arthropoda; class Insecta; order Diptera; family Syrphidae; genus Eupeodes; species Eupeodes latifasciatus. The sequence continues at coordinate 113,605,756 of OV049925.1, read as the reverse complement.
GTCCTGTTGGAATCACATGTCCTTAAAGTCCATATCATCCAATTGGGGCCAAAAATATTCGGTTATTGAACGGTAGCGATCCCCATTCACAGTAATGTGCAGGTCTTGATCATCACGGAAGAAGTACGGCCCGGCCAATGACGCCACCGCCGGCGCATAGAATACACCAAACCGTAATTTTTTTCGGGATGCAATGATGACTCATGAACTTGTGGATTGCTGCGTGACCAATACCGCATATTTTGTTTATTGACGAAGCCATTCAGTCAGAAATGAGCCTCATCGTTGAAGATGATTTTTCGATGAAAATCCGAATCATTTTCAAGTTGTAGCTCAGCCCAATTTACGAAAATACGACGCTTCTGGTGATCAAGCGGCTTCAGTTCTTGCGTCAATTTAATCTTGTAAGGATGTAGGCCAAAATCTTTTCACACAATTCGCCAAAACAACGTCACAGAGATGCCTAACGCTTGAGAACGACGTGCGAGAGACTCATTTGGTCTTTCTGCAACTGAAGCCTCAGCGGCAGCATTATTCTCAATACTACGGGCACTTCTTTGTATCACTGGCACGGGAACATTTTGTACTGTGCCTGTGGATTCAAATTTTTCCACTAGACGCTCAATTGTTGTTCTGCTAGGACGATTATGACGACCATAAATTGGACGTAGCGCTCTTCATGTTGATGCCACTAACTCTGAATTCCGGTAGTAAATTTTAATAATTTCGACTCGTTGTTGGCTCGTTTATCTTTCCATCGTGAAATGGCAAACCTCACTGAAGAGTAATGTCAAAAGAGCGGCAAGAAAACCCTGTTTTTAATCCAATTTGTCTAAACCATTAATACCATTTTGTGTTAATACTGAAACACCTAGGTCTGCTATAAATATCTTTTTATTTTACAAAAATTCTTTCCTTTTTATTTCGATTATAAAATGTCTCGACTTTATAATATAAAATGTAAAGAGTTATCTTAGATCAAGCGATGCTATTGGTCGAAATACTTTTTGACAGCTCGATACAATCGTCCAAATTGACAGAACTGTTACATGTGTCAATTTAATATGTATATTGTTTTATATAAATTTAATACAACTTTTGGTATTGAGGAATAATTTACTGCGATGGCCAAAATAATAGGAACAAATCTAAATTTGTAGTAATATTGGGCAACATTTTAAATAAAGTTAGTAAATCATCAAATTCAGACAGAAATCAATTAATAGTAATTATTTGCGCTTATTTAAAAAGCTGCTTCGATAGGTTATATCGAAGCAGCTTTTTAAATAAATTTGAAAATTGATATTAAATCTTCATAAATTAATAACTTTACAGACTCTTTACTTAAGTTTTTCTTGCTCCTTTTTTTTAAATAAAGGGTGTCCCAAAATTAACGCAAGATTTGAATTTGCCGCCATTTGTGCAGTGAAGTGTTGGCAACCCTGAAAAAAAAAGCAATTTGACAGCTAACAGTATAGGGTTATTAAAAATGGAGCGTTACACGATAGAACAACGTGTCTTCATTATTAAAGAATATTTCAAAAATAGTGAAAGCTTGGCGGCTGCAGTTCGAAAATTTCATACAAAATATGGTCGGAATAGTGTTTTAACTTCGTCAACTGTGAAGAGATTAATTGAAAAATTCATGGAGACTGGATCCGTTGGAGACGCCAAACACACTGGTCGTCCAAAAACAAGCCGTTCAAATGTGAATGTCGAAGCAGTGCGTGAGAGTGTTGCTGACAATCCAGGAACCTCAATTCGACGTCGTGGACAAGAATTGCAAATTTCAAGAACCTCTCTACAGCGTATACTCACCAAAGATCTGTGTCTTCATGCTTACAAAATTCAATTAACACAACAATTGAAGCCTAATGACCATGGACAGAGAAGAGAGTTCGTTGAATGGATTATTGAACATCAACAAATGGACCCTGATTTTTCGAGCAAAATCATCCTAAGCGATGAAGCACATTTTCATGTTGATGGCTTTGTCAATCGCCAAAATTGCCGCATTTGGGGTTCGGAGAACCCACATGTGATTGTCGAAAAACAAATGCATCCACAACGCGTGACTGTATGGTGTGGATTTTGGGCTGGAGGCATAATTGGGCCATATTTTTTTGAAAATGATGCTGGTCAAGCAGTGACTGTTACTGGTGCTCGATATCGCGACATGATTACACAGTTCTTTCTGCCAAAATTGGATGATATTGATGTGTCCAATATGTGGTTTCAACAAGACGGTACCACATGTCATACAGCCCGTGAAACAATTCAATTACTGCATGAGACATTTCCAGGTCGTGTACTCTCTCGTTTCGGTGATCAAAATTGGCCTCCTAGATCGTGTGATTTAACACCATTAGACTTCTTTTTATGGGGTTATTTGAAATCACAAGTCTATGTCAACAAGCCCACAACCACCCGTGCATTAAAGGAGGATATTCAACGCTGCATCAACGAAATTCAGCCACATTTATGCAGAATGGTCATGGAAAATTTCAACAAAAGAGTGCGCATGTGCATGCAAAGCCGTGGAGGCCATTTGTCCGATGTGTTATTCCATACATAACCCTATCCTATGTACTTTACGAGTCAATAAAAATATAACTATCAAAAGACTAAAAACGGCGTTTTCTATTTAATTCAAATCTTGCGTTAATTTTGGGACACCCTTTATATTTTTTATTGAAGATTCTAACAATATTTTAATTTTCTTCCTTGTTTATGAACAAAGCCCCATCCACTCTACGTTCCACTTGAATTATAGCAAATCTAATAAAAGTCCACACACCAATTTTAAAGATTTGTCTTTTAATACACATACACATCGTTATACAAGCATCTAAAACTTTTGCTTCTTGCAATTGATAATATATACATGAAAAGTGAGCAAATACCAAGCCTGAATGTATAGTCTCTGAGATTTTATTTCCCCCTTTAAATACACTCTACTCTGTTAAATTTTATTCTTTATTTTAGAAAAATTGGAATTATTTTCTAGAAACGATACCAAATTAAAAAAAAAATGTGGGCGGATATGACGCCTTTTTTGTGTATAACATCCTATTTTTGATGTTTGTCTTTTTATAAAAAAATCACCTCTCTTTCACCCACCATAATTTCATTATTTTACAACACTTAAAAGTGGTAACTTTAAGTAATACCGCGTTTAAGAAAGTGGATAGACACAGCGCCCCTTAGTGCATAATTTTTGTTCCTTGATTGTTTTTTTTTTGCGTTTTCATATGGACACCTATCACTCTTCAGAATTTCATTATTCTATACTATACTTAGAAGTGATATTGTATATTTTGTGGGTGGATACCACGCCCCTTCATTCACAATCACATATTTCGATTGTCCCATTTCCTTGCACCACAAAACCTTACTTTATGCGAAATTTCAAGATTTGGCAATGTCGAAAGTAAAAATAAAATAAATAAACAGTCCGTTGAGAACTAGGGCCTAGTGACTTAGAACTCTCAACCATTCCTGTGTGCGAGTACTTTTGTCAGGGGTGGAGGAGACCTACAGTTTTTAAGCCGAATCCGAACGTCTAATTTGAGAAAGCACTTTTCATAACAAGAATTACTCTTTGAGTGAAAAAAAACTTTAGAAGGCAGGCAGGGTTTAAACCCAAGACCTCTGGCATGAAAGTCCAACGCACCAACCATCATTCCGAAAGTGATTCATAAATTTGATGATCGGTCAGTCAGTTAGTAACGTTTTTTTGTGATTTTAAGTAGGGTGCATGTTATCAACTATCTTAGTAAGTGTTGCCAATTTCCTTGCTTAATTGGTTGTGTTTAGAGAGGGATCAAAAATCGGCTGATATTATTCCTGTAAACAGCTAAAGTAGTGCCATAACTTGGCTGAATGCTACCATGTCCTTTGATAACAACTTACAACTTTGTGCAATTGGTCATATTACAACATTCTGTCACTCACATTTTTCGCCCAAAACCTTTGTTCAATTAAAGCTGTTCTAAAACTCAAACTGCAATGAAAATCTTTTTGTGTTTCGTGTTTTGAGAGCATGTTGGATATGAAAATCCATTTCTTCTAAGCTTTAGCTTGTCTTATCAAAGTTCCTCTGTCTCTAATAATTTCTTCCAATTTTTTCATTTGTACATGGCAATAAAAACACATCATTGCAGAACTTCTAACTATTATGCTCGGTGATTAAAGATCAAGACTAAGACGATATGTAGTTCCACAACATGTAAGGTGTCTCCTGGAGACGTCTTATGATCGGTTGAACACCAAGATCATGCGTGATTTTAATCAAACATATCGATGTTACAGAAGTCGTCTATTTGTCTATTCTTCACCCTCAAATCCTAAACCATTGATACGATTGAGTTTAAACTTGGAAATTAAGGTTTTAAAAAAATTGGCGTTTTTTTTTTTAATTTTTAAAACCGAAAACAAAAAGGGAGCGTATCGGAATCCCGCTTTTTAAAATCCCAAAAAAAGTTTTAAAATCCCGTCTTCTAAAATACCGTTTTTTTAAATCCCGTCTTTTAAAATCCCGATCAATTACAATCCCGCTTTTTAATATCCCGTAAAATTCCGACAATCCCGTTTTTTTTTTTACAAAATACGTGCATTAATCTAAATAACAATAGGAGGCAAAGGTTTGAATGTTAAATTACTTGACTAAAATATAATAATATCAAATTTGTGATTTGTGATCTATTATAATACGTTAAATACTAACGTTAACAATTCTTATTAATATAATATATATAAAAAATCTAAAACTTAAACTAGACTGTTGAAAAATATTAATTTGCAATTCATACTTTTTATATTATCATTTGGTGAATTAATACAAGAGGGAAATTTATTATAGATTTCAATTAATTGATTTAAGGGGCTATGTACACCATAGTTTGATCTACTAAAATTACTATTCAATGGTTTCTGGAGTCTTATACTTGAACGACTAAACTAAAGTTTAAACTACCAAGAACTGATGGTGATGAAATTTGTCCGTTTATTATTCCAACAAAAAACAAAACTGCAAGTACATCCTATGATTTGTCAAAGAAGGAAGATTTATAAGAGAAAGTCTTTGAGAATAAGGCGGTATGAAAATCATGAGGCCATGGAAGGGATCGTAGACAAAAACGCAAAAATCTTTTCTGAATGGCTTAGAGTCTTGTGACTTGTACGGCGTAGTAAGGTGACCATACTGTACAAGCATATTCCAGGACTGATCTCACAAATGAAAGCAAAAAGTAATTTTAAAACATATGGATCACGGAAATCACAGCCAAATCTCTTAATGAAACCCAGAACTCTGTTTGCTTTTTTAACTATGAAATTAATATGTTCATTAAATGTTAGTTTCGAATCTAAGACAACACCTAAGTCAGAAAATACATACACTCTACTTAAAGGACAAGAATCAAACATGTAACTAAAAACGATTGGAACTTTTTTGCGTGTAAAACTCATAGTTTTACATTTGTCAACATTTAAAACAAGACGATTATTATTGCACTATTCCCTGAATAATATTAAGTCTTCTTGCAAGAGAAAGCAGTCAGATTTAGAGTTTTTTTTTTTTTTTTTAATTTTAATGTCATCAGCATATATCGGGTGATTTTTTTGAGGTTAGGATTTTCATGCATTAGTATTTGACAGATCACGCGGGATTTCAGACATGGTGTCAAAGAGAAAGATGCTCAGTATGCTTTGACATTTCATCATGAATAGACTTACTAACGAGCAACGCTTGAAAATCATTGAATTTTATTACCAAAATCAGTGTTCGGTTCGAAATGTGTTTCGCGCGTGTTATCGACAAATTTTGTTCAGCGATAAGGCTCATTTCTGGTTGAATGGCTACGTAAATAAGCAAAATTGCCGCATTTGGAGTGAAGAGCAACCAGAAGCCGTTCAAGAACTGCCCATGCATCCCGAAAAATGCACTGTTTGGTGTGGTTTGTACGCTGGTGGAATCATTGGACCGTATTTTTTCAAAGATGCTGTTGGACGCAACGTTACGGTGAATGGCGATCGCTATCGTTCAATGCTAACAAACTTTTTGTTGCCAAAAATGGAAGAACTGAACTTTTTTGACATGTGGTTTCAACAAGATGGCGCTACATGCCACACAGCTCGCGATTCTATGGCCATTTTGAGGGAAAACTTCGGAGAACAATTCATCTCAAGGAATGGACCGGTAAGTTGGCCACCAAGATCATGCGATTTGACGCCTTTAGACTATTTTTTGTGGGGCTACGTCAAGTCTAAAGTCTACACAAATAAGCCAGCAACTATTCCAGCTTTGGAAGACAACATTTCCGAAGAAATTCGGGCTATTCCGGCCGAAATGCTCGAAAAAGTTACCCAAAATTGGACTTTCCGAATGGACCACCTAAGACGCAGCCGCGGTCAACATTTAAATGAAATTATCTTCAAAAAGTAAATGTCATGGACCAATCTAACGTTTCAAATAAAGAATCGATGAGATTTTGCAAATTTTATGCGTTTTTTTTTAAAAAAAGTTCTCAAGCTCTTAAAAAATCACCCGATATCTTATCACCCAACGACCTATAACCCAAATGATAAAATAACATAAAGCCCAAAAAGAGTAACGTCTTATAAAATTTATTAAGAAAACGTCACAAAGCGTCATATCACCCAAACCAACTTTCAATGTCGTAACGCCCAAACTTAGAAATGTCATAACTTTGCATACACACAACCTCGCACCTACCCCAAATCCTATAGTGAGCCAAAGCAGGGGGCAGTATGCCCCATACAAAATTTTAACTGTTTCGTTTTATTTTTCTTTGAAAATTGGCCTTATTTTACTTTCTTAAAGTGAAATAAACCCAAACATATTTGTTACGCTTTTTTGACGTTCCAAAAAGGATGGTTTGACATTTTTATCGTTTAATGTTTGCATTTGGGCGATAAAATTTAATTTTAATTTAAAACTCAAAATGTCGTTAGTGCCCAAAATAAACAATAATTTTGTTAGAATGCCCAAATGTTGCTTCGTGGAATTTTGTTCTTGAAAAACTTTTTGGATGATAGAGCCATTTTTGGGCGATATGACATTACTAATAACTTGGCCTTATTTTATTAGGCTATAAGACCGAACGCTTGTTTTAATTTAGACATTCATAAAACCCAAAAAAGTTTTAACGCCCAAAGGTTGGGTAATATTGTCCAAATCGTACAACAACAAAATGTTAATACAAATGTTTCGGGTGCTATGACAATGTTTAATTTGGGCTATATGGTTTTGGGCGAAAAGACCTAACGCTTTTTCAAGGCTCTTTAAATTAGTCTAAGTTACGTTACGTTAAAAAAAGTGCGTGATTTTAAATTTCGACGCCCTTACACATCAGGGCGGTTTTTTTCTGACTATAAAATGCCTCGGAGCTGCTTATATTTAAGATGTAGTTTTACACGGGAAAACTTAAAATGCCACGGGCAAGTACAAAAAAATAATATTAAGGGTTTAAATTTTCAAAGAATTGATTTTTTTTGACATTTCCAACAAAATTTCCACCATGGGAAAAAAGCGCCCTAATACAAATTCCGAATTCATTTTAAAAATTTCTTTGCTCTCTGATTTCATTCAATAATAATTTCCTCATTCGATTTCGAGTAAAAACAAAAATCAATGTGTAGGCAAAATGGCTTTGAAATAACGATAACCCCTCGCTTGATGATATGGTCAAGAGCACAGGTTTTTTCATATAATTTTTGTTTTGTTTATTGTTTGAGTTATGAAACTATGCACTTTTTGAAAAATGCCTTCAGGGTAAATTCGTTACAGTTTATCCAAAAGTGAAAAACCCAACACAGACAATGTTTGGTTTTATCCGTAATTTATTGGCATTCCTCTTATTTTGAAGCCAAAGGTCTAAAAAAGTTTTTAAAATGCCACATTCCTTGAGATATTCACTTTAAAAAAAACTCCATATAGGTATCTTTTAAATTCCAGGAAATGCTAACTCCTTCGGCGTTGGCTTCGGTGGTTGCAGTATGACGGGCAATGAAGCATATTGGCGTTGGCGGGCGGTACTGTTGGTAGCCGGTCGCAATTTAAAGCTATTGGTGGTGCATTGTCGGCAAATACCCAAAGCAAAAGATAAACAAAAGTAATTGCACAAAGTCAACCGCCCGCCCCATACAACATTATACGCGACTTGGTACTACCTCATGTTCATGATGTTGTGTATTTTTATGTTACAACAACAACAGCATAACAACGGCCCGCCACATGGGTTCAGCCTCCCATAGTCCCGCAATAATAACGTTTATTTTTCTGGCACTAACTAACAACTGTTAGACAAATGTTTTTCTGTTCCCACACTAACTAACTGTATATGTACCTATTTGCTCGCGCGCCTCAACGACCAAAAAAGAAATTTTCATCCCGTCTGCTCTGACTCTGCGACCGGCAAGAGTATCTCCTCCCTCTATTCTCCACTGAACCCCCGCGACATGGCTAAAGTAGGTACAACAAAACATGACGTTCAAGTAAACAAGGCATTTGCATCACCTGAACGCAGGTCAAGACTCCAAATTGATCTTCAATCGATCGTAAATATGAAAAGTCTCAATCGACATATCCCGTCGAAGAAGTACCTCTTCGACTTCGACTTTGACTACGACGACGACGACGAGACTATACGACTTTGTAAAGACTCTGTCCGTACATCAGGCAGTATGATGTTTAAATACTCAGGCTTAATTGATCGTGAGAAACTTGTTTCCTTTCTAAGTGGCCACCTCTTTCAAATGAGCTGTGAACTGTGTGCCTCGATGCCTGGATGCCTGGGTCTCTGTATACATTGATATTGGCTTTCTGATACTCTGATTGAATGAAGATCGTAAATTGAATTATTTTACTATGCGCATTTTAAATATTATGTTTTTTTTTTTTATTTTTGTTTTGGTGAGTTAAGTACTATTTTCTTTTTGTTAATCGAACATCAGAAAAGTGAAAGTACAAAAATCATCTTAAGTCAGTGAAGCCGGCAGCCATCAATTCCCTGATATCATTTTTGTTTACTTCTCTCTCACACTCTTTATTGTATTTGACCAGTGAGCCGCCAACGATCGACGACGACGACGACGACGCACGAACGGAGCCCCTGCTGCATTGCACTTAAAGTGTCATTCATTTTCATTCATTCATCCATTTATTCATTCATTCATTCAATTTTGTATTGGGCCTGTTTGTATATCTATACTTTTTGCCTCTACATTGTATGAGAGAAAATAATCGAGTGCACTTTTAAAGTTGATTTGTAACATAAACATACCCTATTTATTTATTAATAAATGAATGATTAGCGGTTTTGTGTGAATTAATTGCTAATTCGAAGCGATACCTTATTTTTACATTTTTTGTTTAATAATTACCAAATGTCGTTTGTTTCATTTTCCAAAGTGAGTCGATAAATTTTGAGTTAATGGACGACAAAAATACAAAGCTTATTCAGAAGACAAAGAGAACATTAGAGACACAAAAATGAAGAAAAGTTAATTTAGGGTACAATGCACCCGTAGTCAAATATTACGGGGTGCATCAATTTTGGGGATGTTGACATACCTACACATATTAAAAAATGATTGGCACTGTGAACCAGAGAAAATATTATCTGGTTAATTGGGTTCTTCAACCGTACATGAACCTTAATCGGAATGAAAATTTATAAAATATGAAACTACTACTAAAATGGTAAGAAAAAGACAACACACATTTAAAATTATAATCAAATTCTTGAAATACCTTTTTATATTTTGGGTTTTCAAAAATTGTTACATTAGAAATTTAAAAATAAATTTAAGAAGTGTTCCGGGATCCCAAAGCAAAAAAATAAAAAAGCCACTTAAACGATTTTAAAATTAGGACGTTTCATTTTGATATTAAAGTAAAATGCAAGACTGGGTCGCACGAACTTGCTCCTATATACAAAGAGTCTGTTTGAAACCTGATAAGTAAGTTTATCATCAAAAACTTAAATGCCATTCATTTTTTTAAAAACACATAATCTATAAAAATTTGTTTTCAAAAATTGTAGGAGCGGTTTTTCAAAATTAATTTTGTGTTAAATGTTTCAATTTTTTAGAAATATTTGTCTATGCATTTAATTTATATAATGCTTATAAATATGTGTTTTTCAATTTAAATTCGTTTAAAAATGTTGACAGGTTTTTAAAACATCGAATTTAGAAAAAAAAGTGGAAATATTTTTTTTCTATCCAAAAATAAAATTAGGTATTTTTGATCATCAAATATTATTTAGACACTATAAAAGTTTGTTAAGAAAACAATTATTTAAACCGGTTCATAGATCGTGAGAAAATTTTAAAATACAAAAAGTGGCTTGGATGCGACTTATACTGATAACTTCCCATTTGTGCCCGTATGTCGATAATTCTAAAAATGTCAAAAAGCTTTACTTACATTTTGTGGAAAATAAAAAGTTTGAAGGCAATGGCGCAAAATTTTAAACAACCTATTGTTAAGGGCTTAGCATTTTACTAACGCACATGTTCCTAATTTCGATCAAAAGTGAATTGAAATCACTTTTCAATTTCACGTGAAATGAAATTGCATGTTCTTCAATTCGACCGATTTCGAAAACTTCGAAATTGCTTCGAACTGTCAGAACTGAAGGATCATCCATTTTTATTTTGTTTGTGAAGTAAAATTTTTGCTGTTGTGAAGATGGATGCATTATTATTGGCAATTTTAAGTGAAAAAAGGAAGCAGAATTCAAGAGAAAAAATAAGAAGACGAATTTTGCGCGACAAATCAAATATATTGGATTTACCTGACACAATGGAAGTGTGTGAAAATTATGTAGAATTGTTCTGATAAATAAAGTAAATTCTTGATTTCCTTTTTAATTTTTTTTTTTTGTAATTTTATATTAAGCAAAGACGCTTTTTTATATGTTCTAAAGGAAATAGAACCTTTTATAATACCTTCATCGATTCCTTCAATTCAAAAACTTTCTGCAACCCTCCAATTCCTAGCGGAAGGAAGCTATCAAAGATCAATTCACAGAAATAAAAAATGTGATTTGAATTCGTTCAAAAAATGGAACAAACCGAAATACAGAACATCCATTTGCATGTTCGAAAATCCAATTCACAATAACGAATTGTAGAACACCCAAATTCACTTTCGTAAAGTGTATTCACAATAAGTGAAATGCAGAACATGGGCATAAGTAGCAATTTACTAAACGACTCTAAATGTTTAAACATTTCTTTTCGCTTCGCTAACCAGTTACATACTTGCTAATTAACTTTAATTAAAAAGGGCATCCGAACATGTCTAAACAACTGTCAAGTTCGTGGAAATAAACAAAGCCCACCAACTTAAACGGACCTATTAATTAAAATTCCCAACTGTTAAGTTTACCATTCCATCTACTGCTTTTATAAGATTAATTAACAGATGCCATATGAAAAAAAGAAAAAAGCTAAAAGTCAAAGTAGCCATTCTGTGATTTTAACTTTAGCAAAATATTAAGCGATAGTAAGATGTTAAAACATTTTAAAATAAGATAAATCATTTTTTAAGTTTAGTAAATTGCTAAAAATGGCTTTACATTTTTACTAAATCGTTTAAAATTTTGCGCCAATAAATTTTCTTTTTTTCTTAAGATACTTGAGTCAAAAACCATTTTTTATTAGTTTTTAGTTGTTTGTGTAGGTTTTCGTTTTTTTTTGTAAAAAGGTTGTCAATTGGATTTAGATTGAAAGTTAACTAAAAATGAACAACAATATTTTACCTATGAAAAAATAAGTTTTACTTCAATATCTGTTTTTGTTCTCGAGATATTTTAGTCGAAAACCAATTTTAGTATTATTTGTTGATTTTTATTTATTATAAATAAATGCCGATAAGATCAAAAAAAAATTAACTTGTGTTAACAATAATATTTTGTATAAAATGAAATTTGAAGTCCATACCTTCAATTATTCTTAAGATATTTAAGTCGAAAATCATTTTTTTACCAATTTTTGTGTAGTATTTTATGTAGGTTTTTATTTTATTTAAGAAATCTGTCAATTTAATTTTTGTAAAATTTTCACCAGATGTTGAAAACGTTGTTCTTTAATGTTTACAATTTATAAACAAAACCGTTTGTTCAATTTTTGTTCCCAATTAAAAAGAATTTGGTATCACATCGCAATGTTATATATAAAATTTTATTGAAGTCGGTAGGTTCAACCAAATGTTTCACTTTTTTTTAAATAACTTTAGTCTGAAATTTTTGATGTTATTTCTTAAACAAAAAAGTCGATGTCTCTGTTGGTTCTTGAGATATAGCCGACAAAAAAATGCCCTCCCGAACGTACAAACGTCTTTTTAAAAACCTTTGATTTAGATTTAAAGAGCTTGAAACTTTGAGAAATTTTAACATTTTTAATTTGACAAATCGACTGATTTAATTACTTCCTATGCGAAGTTAATACACGTAAAGGGTTTTCCAATTAGGGGTTTTATGTGATGTTTAATGAAACGTTTATTTTTTTTGAGAGAAATATATTGATGTTTATTTCATTATAAAGAGAAATGTATGTCATTAACATTGAAAAACGATATCAGCATTGCAGCACTATATCGTTGTCATTAGCAATTTGCACATTTGAAGGGTTACTAGTCTTATATTTTAATTTTATAAAAAAGAAATATTAAGCAGGGTCGTATAAAAATTCTTACTGTTCATATGAAAAATTAGCTTTTCTTCTTTTTGTTAATCAAATCATCAGTATTTACCGAGAAATTGTCTTTAATATGTTTAATTTACAACATATACAAACTATGTATATGACAAGTTTTGGTTTCGTAAAAATTTTGAACTCGATAATTTAATGAAAAAAGGAATGACGATAGTAGGGAAGTCCAAGAAAGTGTGTGTTCCGATTTCGTCCGTTTGTCTGTCTGTCAGTAGTCCCCATATAAATTTCCAAAAATCGATAATTCGAATTTTCTCAATAACGAAACGATTGATTTTTACTAATTTTTTCTAATTTTTTTTTTTCTTAACTTGGTTTCTGTATAAATAAAATATTTTTGTATTGCTCCAGAAAGGTACACCCCATAGAACCGTTATTTTGTTTTAAAATTTTCCCAGGAACTCATGAACCGATTTTAATAATGTATTTTATGTAAAAGCTCTCATATTGTCTTAATAATATTTAAGGATCAAAAAGGTCAACATAAAAATACCTAATTTACTTTTTTTCAAATCTCGAAAACAGGTTAACATTTTTTTATGGAAATCAAATATAAAATGTTTATTAATATAATGTAAATAACTCCATACCAAAAATATTTTTAAATAAAAGTTGACAAAACTTGAACACGACGTAACCTTTTTTTAAGCTGTTTTTAAATCTACAAAACGTCAAAAATAAACAAATTGATTGAGAAAATACGTTGCGAGACATTATATTTGAAAATTTAAAAATACAAATTAAAATGTCAAAAGACATCAATATTTTGATATTTTGCTGGATGTTGGAATGCTACCACCCAACAGAAAACGAAAGCTCTACTTAACCCGAATCGACCCCTTTGAAATAGATGAGGACGATTTGTATGAAAAAAAAAAAAATGTTCAAGTTTATGATTGACCTTCTAAATATTAAATATCGAAATTCAATGAAAGGTTTGCCAATATCTGTTTGTTTCCAAGTCTTAACAGCACCAGTGCAACTTACTTAAAATGTATCAACTAACAGCAAATAGAATAATGTAAGGGGCTTCAAACATTTTGGCTCTCCAGCTAACATATTTTATGTTGTTCCCCTCTACAAGCCTATTTGTATAGGTTTAAGTGAAATTGTACTATAATTGTAGTAGAATATACCTTAAACCTGTTTCTAACTAAACAGAGCTGCCAAATTCTTTATAAATAGCAGTTGTGTCTAACCTAGATCTTAAATTAAGACTCGAACTCATAAAGACTCGGGTTTAAAATACGACTATGAATATGCCCCAGTTAATTAACAAAAAAAACTGCTCTTATGATTTAACAAAATATTCTGAAAAATTCAGTTTTTTTTTTAGAAATCAAGTAGCATTTAAATTTTTGAACACAAACTTATTTTGCAGGTACTCGTATATTTAAATTAAATCTTAAATAATTATTATTATAGTACTATTTTTAAACAGGCTTTTTGGATACCGGAGCAAGTTCGTACGATCCAGTCGTGCATTTTATTTTAACACTAAGCTCATATTAAAAATTAATTTATTTTTCAGACCTAATGTTTTTTTTGCTAATTTGACGTTTTCTCACGAAACGATTTTAATCCGTGAATATAGTAAATTAATAAAAATATTCTAAAATTTTCGTAGTAGCGACGGATTTTTCTTGGACGTATATGATTTATTTAAAACATCCGTTCGCGTTGAACGACTAAAGTATACAGGACTGTTTTGTCGCAGCTGTGCTAATCTAATTGTTTTCTTCAGCTCTGCATTCGGAAAAGTAAAACAGATTAATTTATATACAATATTAATATTGACAATGATTTAAAAAGACTTTGTGCCAAAAAAAAGGTGACTACGTCAACAATGTTGCAAAAGAATTGACAAATTGTAAGAACACGAAGGCTTTCTGGAACAGTGTTCGTGAGATGGGTGGTCGTGATAGAAGCATGGTGACTACGCTCGAAGTTGAAACACTAGCAGCTCATTTTAAAACTCTTTTAGCGGCTGATGAGAATCACCATGCTTTCTATTATGCACAACCCAATGTCACTATCTGTGAACTGGATAATCCTATCACTCGACCTGAGCTTGAAACTACTCCGAGTAAAATGAAAAATAATAAGGCTCCTGGCATAGATGGCATTCCGATTGAATTCTACATATATAGTATAGTAGTAATATATAGAATAGTACGGAGCCGTTTAAAAATCATCTTCTGGCATATTTCAACAAACTTTATGAAAATTCTTTTGTTCTAAACAATTTCAACAAAGCGGTTATATTCGCAATCTTTAAAAAAAGAGATACCAATCAGCCAGAGAACTATAGAGGAATCTCGATTCTCAACTCGCTAAGAAAGATTCTAACTTCAATTCTTTATTAAAGGTTGACGGAATGGATTGAGAACAACAACCGACTCACCATGTTCCAGGCAGGATTTCGATCAGGTTTCTCAAGGCGATACCATATATTCGCTCTGACGAGTATTTCCAGGAGATCGATTGAGCAGAAAAAGAAATTATGTATATGCCTGTTTTTTGGATTTTAAAGCAGACTTTGACAAGGTAAATAGAAATGTCTTGATGTACAAATTGTCATCCTTAGGAATTTCACGTAAATTCTTAATGTTTTATTTCAACTTTCTTGCCTCATCTACTGCATCAGTGTGGGACGGAACTACATTCTCTGAATGGTTTGAAACAACATCAGGTGTCCCCAAGGGTGTATATTAAAAAAAAAATAGTATACTGGTCCCTAAACAAGGCGCCTATTGAGGCCGTTCATCATTTCAAATATCTTGGAGTTTTGCTGTCTTGCAATCTTAATATTTCGAAACACGTGAAAGAAAAAACCAACGAAGCCAAAGTAGCTCTAAGCTTGATGTGGCTTAAGTGAACTGCTGCATGTGCAACTGGAGGAGTTTGAAGCCGTGCACAGGTATTTTTTCAAACGCTTGTTCAGATTACCTTCTTCAACGCCCAATTATACTATATATGTATATGTAGAGTCTGGCATAACACCTCTTTACATTACAAACCTTAAAACCAACTCAGACTACATATTGAAAGTTATGAGGAGGGATGAAAGAAGCCTTCACAAATCCATTATGACAAGGCTTATATTTGTTAGCATAAGCCTTGTCCTCCCCGTTTAACGAATGGAACCAGATAGCTTCTTTAAATGGCAGTAATCTATTCTTTTTGGAGTCCAATTTGAATCAATGGCACACCATGTTCAATGATCTGATGAACATGTCTTCAGTGAACGTCTTTCAAGAGCCTACATTATCAAGAAATGTGTATAGAAACCTTAACCACCAAAAACATCACAGGCTAATTATTTCAGTAACGAGTTTTCTTCTGAGGTTATTAGTTACATATTTAGAGCCCGAGTCGAAATACTGAATCTTAACCAGAAGACATCACACACTTCTTTGCATCGCGAGATTCGACGGCTGTATTTTAAACTGAGTTTTCTTCCCCCAACTCTATGAAATCCTTAATAGAGATTTTGGATGGTCAACTATCTATAGATACTGGAAACATGCTCTAAATTACGGCAATAGTTTTCCATAACTCTACAACCAGTTATTGCAATTGAAGGTTCAAACAAAGTTTTCTAATTACTATTTTGTGTTTCAAATCATTTAAAAATTGAAATCTCAAAATTGTTGAATTTGCATTTGATGCTTTAACAAACTATTATTTCTTTTTTTTTATATACGAGTAATTAGTTGAACTTATGTTTATTATTTGAATTTTAACTTCTTTACATTTAAATTGTGTTGTTGTTATGAAATGTCGATCAGGCAGACGGCAGAATTGCCATGTCCATATTCTTAAAGAAAACATTTGTTAATAATGTACATATATCTTAAAATAAAGAAACTATCTATCTATCTATCTATCTATCTATACAAATATGATTTTGTTTTTAATTTTGAAAACAAAAAAAAATACTTAAAAATAATTATAAAAAGCCTTAAGTTTCTCAGAAAAAAAAAAATAATTTTGTCTTTCAAAGTTCGGATACATTTTTGTTTGTTTTCAAAAATGTTTTGATAATATTTTGTGAAGCTGCATTTTTAAAGTTAAACCCTGCTTGTTGCATTTGAAAACATTAAAAAACTCATGGTCGCATGAACTTTTATTAAATTGCATATGCTTTAAGTGTCAAATGAAAAATGAAAATTAAATGAAAAAATAGTATACGGTTGCCAGGTTTTAAATATTACTTTCACCAGATAAAAGTCAAGTACTTTCATTTCAAACATTTCTGTTTTAAAAATTATAAAATAAAATTCGACTAAATTTCGACTATTTGGCGCCCTAAAACAAGTTTCATCACTTGTATGTAGCAACCTCGATTTAGAACTTAAATGTGTTATATTTTTTGATTAAAATTTGTCCATGATTGTCGTCTATGATATCCTTTAAGCCCAAAAATATGTTTTGTTTTTTTGTGCCAAAATTTTATTGAATCTCAAAATGCATATTCTAAATCACATTTTCCAGTCTCAAAAAAATAACTAGCCATTAAACAAAAATGCATCAATATTTAGTTTTCTCTGAAGAAAGAAACTTGCTTCTGACTTTTAAAAGTTATTTGCTTTATTACAAAGAATAAAGTAACTAGTTATCAAAAACAAATTCCATATTTAAGAAATTTTACGTTAAATATAAAAGAGATCTGAATTTTCTACCAGTTTCGTAATTCCTTGATTCTTAGCTACAAAATAAATAAATTGACAGCTGTCAGTTTAAGTTAAGTAAAAATGTTGCATTTAAGAAACAACATGTTTTCACTGTTTAATAATATTTCAGAAATAACAATAGTAATGAATACTTTAATACGCAAAGTACGTATTTAAAAAAAAAATCATAACTTCTAGAATTGTTTTTAAAATAAATATAAGAAGGAAATGAAGAGGCCTACATTTATTTAAACACTATTTTAAGGGAAAGTATGTGCGACACAATCTTGCATTTTTCTTGTTAAAAATGTTTAATTTGTTACAACAAGCAACTTCATGCGACACAGTCGTATAGTCCGTATTTTTTCTATTAACCATAATCATCTAAATTTCTAATACCTCTTAGACTTTGACACTTGAAATATATTATTTTTCTTCGAATTATCTCCAAATAATATCACAAAACGTAAAAATAAGTCCAATTGGTGAAATTAGAAATCTCATATAAGCCTCGCTGATTAATTAACCATGACAAATGATGAAAGTACACATAAGCTCATAATATTAATCACAATTGTGTTTGAATTCCTGAAAGAAATGCTTCTTGTGCATTCAATAAATTAATTATATTACATTTTTGTTATAAACTCAAAGAAGAAATAAAGCACACCTTACACTATACTCTTAGCGAGAGGAGTTATAAAAGTATTGAAGTTTCAAAAAGTAAACAAAAAACTGGTCCTTAAGCCGGTACAAAAATTTACCATAAGTCGAAATCTAAAATCTCTGGCGAAAGATCAAGCCTCATGAGATTAAACATTTTCCAGACAATTTATCATCATGTTGAGATGGTGTCGGTCGGTTTTGGAGTGTGTGCTGCATTCGGTGCATTTTCCATTGTCGAATTAATAAGCTTCAAATTCAGTTTCGGAAGAAGCAAGAAGCAGAAGGAATTTTTCCCTGCCTGGATGGGAGAAAAGTGAATGTAGTGGTTACAAATAGTTCGATAATGCTGGCTGAAGCTGATGTTGATGCTGATGATGATGATGATGATGTGGTGGCGGCGGCGAATCATTGTTTTTTGGGAAAGTAAAGAGAGTTCAATACGATCAAACTGAAGCAGGATGAGGCCGCTGAGTGCCCACCTCCGACGCTACCTCATCCACCGCTCCCGATTCCGTGTATAGCCGCTAAAGGCTTGAGGGAACTCTTATACGCCAACACACATATGGTCGTTTGTTTGGATTGTCTTTTTGGTTGCTGCTCATGCTGCAGGCAGAGCAGGCAGGTATGTATATAGACATATAGAGGAGCACTTACTTGTATTTGCAAATGGCTACAAGCGTGGGAGATGACGTTATATTATTCCTTATGTGCGCGGTAAGCTAATTGCTTTAATGGCAGCTGGCGCTGCTAAACTCATGTTTTCGTTTTCCTGCAGCGCAGCTGGACAGAGAAGGTGAAGCGGTTTCAACTTCAACTAGACTTCGTTAATCAAATTCAAAGGCCACGGGGACTGTAATTAATCCTTTCGCCCATTAGGCGCGAGTCGTCTAGTGTCCTTTTGCTAACATTCTCTCTTACAACCAACAGTAATAATAATAATAATAATAATGGTTGTTTTGGTGATTTCACTTTTTCTCACAAGTGAGATGAAAAACAAAAAAAAAAAACATTTTCACTTTCATTTGCGGCTCAAGCGTAAACACTAAAACACACAGCAACTTTGCTCGCTCGAACTTATAGGCTCGCTTTTATAAGCTTGCGCCGCGCCGGCCGCCGCTGCTGCCGCAAAATTAAGGAAACACACACTTTTTTTGTGTAATCTGTTTTTATTTATCGTGCGGCCATTAATTCCAATTTTTTTTGAAAAACTTTGTATATATGCCTTTTAATACGAGTATAGTATTAAAGTTTATGCTTTACGTGATTTTATACAAATGTGACCGAAGTGCAAAGGCTGTTAATTTGCATTTATTATATCTAACTAACTAACTTAACTGTCTGTTAATTCAACACAATTCACCAAAACATTCTAATATGGTTAAAGTTCAACTTTTATTTATTTAGCTGTTTGTCCTATCTGCTGCGTTATGGGCAATGGCAACAACAACTAAATATAGACGAGTATAGACCGGGGTTTATGGGGTTTAAAGAGTTTATAGAGTTTATATATGCGGTAGAATGTGCATGCATAAATCATTTAAATTTTTTTTGCTAAGCCGCACCATACTCAACTTTATACAGTGCACAGTAGGTAGGTTTGTAGAGGTATAGTGAAGCCTAGCTGAAGCCAAAACCATAGCTATATTCCAGCAAGGAAATGGAAGACATTTGAATTCATGTGAACGGAATGTTTGTTAGGAATTCTTTCAACCAACAAAGTGTGCAAATAGTGGGTGAGTTTTAAGGTTTTTATTTTCCAGCTTAATACACTGAAAAAAATGTATGCATATGAATGTAAGTCTAATTGAAATTGATAGGTTTTTCGAATACATTGTAACTTGGAAGTGAAACTGTCCAAAAGAAAGTGGCTGACCTGTGTGAGTGCAGAACAAAAAAGAAAACTTTTTGATACTTTTCGTGAAAAAAGTAATCTACTACAGTCTACAAAAGTGGATACAATTTTGTGTTCTTTATCAAAACTCTCAAAAATAAGAAAGATACAAACATAACCTACAAGCTGTATAGTAACGGAATGACATGGAAGTTCGGAAGAGTTATTCGGAATCTATATGCAGATAAAATTGCTAAGGTATGGAATGGAGAAGAGTTGTCGAGAGGGTTTAAAACACAATCGGGAGTCAGACAGGGCTGTACATTGAGTCCGAGTCTGTTCGCCTTGTTTATTGAAGATCTTACAGACCTCTTACCAGGTGGCATAGACTTCGCCGGACAAATAGTAAAAGCATTGCTGTTTGCGGGCGACATTGTTGTTTTTTGCCAGCATCACCTGAATCATTACAGTTAATGATAAAGCTCCTGTATCAATATTGTCAGCTTTGGAGTTTGATGGTGAATCTTAATAAGTCCAACATTTTGATTTTTAAACGGGGAGGAGGCCGCAATTCGGCGAAAGAAAAATAGTTCTATAATGGAGAGGTCATTGAAGTTGTCACGCAATTCAAATACCTTGGAGTTCACTTAACGAAAAATTTGAGCATGGAAATTCATCTAAGAGAGAAACTAGTTAAGGCTAAAGGTGCAATTAGTGTAACTTGGAAAAGATGTTTTTCTAACAAAAGCTATAGGACAACGCATTCACCAAGTTCAAGATATTTGAAGCGGTATCTAAGTCTGTCATGTTTTACGCGGCACAAACTTGGGGAACGAAACAATACAAAACAGTTGAGAAACTTCTCCGATACTATATTAAGCGAATTTTTAGACTGCCATCAAATACACCCAACTATGTTATTATGTTGGAATCAGGATTATCACCTATGTTCATACGAACCCTAAAAATGCAAGTCGATTAAATCTTGAGAGTTATGAAGATGAGCAATAATAGGCTTCCGAAGATAGCAGCGCTTCAAGTAATACGAACCTAAACAAGTTGGTGTGCTGATTGGATAAATTTTGCAAGAGAATGTGGAATGGAACTTAACTTTTGTATAATAATCAGGATAATTTAAAAGCTTCTTTATACCAGCTCATTTGCCGCAGTGGACATAAAACAACGAGAGAAATACTTGAATGACGCCACAGGATCTATATACTCTACTGTCAACTAAATCACAACTTGGAAGAGAGGAGTTATTTTAGGGACGATAATAGCATTATCGAAATTTCAATGATGGTTAAATTGAGAGGTGAAGTTATGTAGCTGAATTTTATACCTCATAGAGATGACTTATGATGAAATACTGACGCAAAATCAAGTTATACTCTTGCTTAACAATATGGAATTTAAAAAATTATATCAATTCTGCATTTGCAGGCTAGCTCTTCTCTATAGAAGTAGAATTATAAATGAAAGTTTTTAAATATATTATATTGAGCTATGTTATTTTTTTTATGATTTGTCAACTAGACAGACGGTAGTTAAGCCATGCTTTTTGTTTTTTGTTTGTAAACTTTATAAAAAAAAATTTAATCAACGTTATCAAAATAAAAACCAATCTAATCTAAATCCATCTACAAACTTAACCTTCGGGTGTGGAACTTCAACGAGAGCGTAATAAATTGTATGTAAGATCTTACTAGTATTGTTCAATAAAGAAATGTTAACATAGTAAAACTTAATGGCTAAAAAAACTAAATGCAACAATATTTCCTCTCGTTAAAGCCAGTCAATATTAATTTTTTGAGTATGTGTATCACTGATCACCTCTAGAAATGCCCTAAATTTACTATTGACCTCAATTTTACAACTTTACAGTCAAATATAGATAATTTGTTTTTAAGCCGCACATCAAGAATTCCATTTTAATATTCAAAACTTTGAGACTAATTTGCATTGCTGTCTCTTCTTAAATCCTTCCCTATTTACGTAACCCTAGCACTGTTTTTAAACCTTAACGGTAGAAGTAAACAAGTGTCGAGAAATAAAGCCAAGTAAAATAAGACTGGGGTGGAATCGGCTAAGGTGATAGTTGACTATCATTTTTTTGATAGTCAAATTGACTATCATTTTCATTCCGCCTGTGTAAGATGATTCAACTCAATTCAATTCGATTGAACAATTTCAGATTCATATTGTCAAAATTCATTGTTGCCTTGGTGAAATTTTAAATTGATTCTTATAAAATATCTAAATAAAAGTATTAAATTAGCTGTGGTAACAGTTACCTCTACAACTGAAAAAATTTTCCATTCGTTTTTTGTAAGCGTCTGGTAGCTCTATTCAGAAACGACATATTTGTAGGAAAACGACTATCACATTTTCTTGTGACAGCTTTTTAGGTATCAATTTGACTATCACCTTACACAGATCCAATTCGATTATTTTGACTGTCAACAATCAACAATCACCTTAGCCGATTCCACCCCTGGTCTTATTACACTTAACCTCTCAACAATATGGCTTGCATATACTCAACCTTGCACTTACACCAAATCCTATAGTGCGCCCAAGTGGAGGGTTGCAGGGGCATGCACAACCCCTTATAATACCCTAAATTTTATACTCGCAAAAATAAGTTGGTCTTATTTTTTTCTTTGTCAAAGTTCCATATGACCAACTGCTGAAAATTTGCCTTAATTTACTTTTGTAAATGCAATAAGGCCAATTTTTAAAAGCTGGCATTATTTCAGTTCCCATTATTTCACGGCACCGTAATAACCCTTTTTGTGTAATTTTATCAGAGGCGTATTTAAGGATGTGTCAACCGGCTGAAAAATGTTGCCTCCTTAGAACAATGAAACAACAATCTATTGATTACAAAATTACCCGTGTTTTGTTGGAAAATCTATCAGTAGTATAGTAGGATTTTACACGAATAACAATATCCACAGTATGAATACCTACTACCGATAAAAGTTAGAGTAGAATCTTACAATGGATGGGTTTTTGACATTTATACGAGTCTCGAATGGATCTTATGTGATTTCGTTCTCAAATGTTGGTACGATTGCTATTGCATTTGTATCTCGATAGCTGTGTTCGTTGAGTAGTTGTGCATTTGGAATCATGTGTTTTCCATTGGGGAAAAAAATCAATCTGTTACTGTTGATATTATTTAGTTTTGTTAATGAAAATGGACTTTCTTTTTTTTTGGGTGGCGCAACAGTCCGTTGAGAACTAGGGCCTAGTGACTTACAACTCTCAACCATTCTTGTGTGCGAGTACTGTTGTCAGGGATGGAAGGGACTTACAGTTTTAAGCCGAATCCGAACGGCAAATTTGAGAAAGCCTTTTCATGACAAGAATTAGTCTTGGAGAATTTGTGAATTCCTCGCAAGAGGCAGTACCCGTGAAAAAAAAACTTTGGATGGCATAGGGAGGGATCGAACCCAAAACCTCTAGCATGACATTCCAACGCACTAACCATCATGGACTAAAAATGGACTAACTGGACTTATTTTACAAGAGAAAACAATAGAAAAGATAATTAAGTTTTGCTATGTTTCCACCAAAGGTTTATCTCAGTTTAGATTAAATAAATCTTTTTGGTGTTTCCACCGCACAAGAAGATTTAAAAATGATTAAGTTTGACAGCATTTTCTAAAATGTGCAAATGGTGTTTCGATATTTCTTATGAAGAGCAAGTGAGATAGTTTGATTCGTGTTAAACAATGAAGAACTGAATATTTCAGCACCATATAAGAATATGCTATCTACTCCATGCAATTAAACAGACCATAATGCATTATCTGTAAAACCAACTCCTCCACACTAGTTTTTCTTCACACATTTTGATTCGACTCTGATCCCCGACCGGAATCGATTCGAATCAAGCTCATTTCAACTCGATTCAGGTATATAAAGAATTGAGGCGAGCTTCAACACCACATGTTAATGTAGTAGTCTACGAACAAACCCCCTTCTTGTCTTGAAGTTTTTATTTTATTTAAAATTGTTTGGTTAAAACTTTTAAATCGACCGCCAAGTGTGAAAGCTGAAAATAGAAAACAAAAAGAAAACAGCAAAAAGGTAAACAAAAACTAATTTTAGCTTATAAACTACATGATTAAACAATTAAATATTCTTTAGAAACAAAAAGAATTTTTCATTCTGACAGGACTTCTCTTAGTTGTACCATTTTTTAAATACAAAAATCTGGCTACTGCCGATGGGTTTTCTTGAGAATTGTCTACTATACTATTTATAGAATGCCAAAAAAAAAAAACACGGGTATTCATTAAAAATAGATTTGTTACCTATTTTAATTTTTGGTCAGTTCAGCTTCTATAAATATAATATAATATATAAAGCTAAACTATTTTAAGACGTTCTTCGTTAATGCGAAACCATAAATAGATTTTTATTCGTTTTAATAGGAAAAATGATTTGTCTGCACAAGTATATTCTTAAAGCATCATCAAGCTATGGAAATGATTCCTTCAATTCTTTGTCTCTTGTATGAACGTTAAGCTGCCTTAAACTCATATCTTCAGTGTTGTTTTGTTCCAAACAAATTTTTTAAGTAAAACACATTCTTCTTGAAAATTTTTCATAAGGTCACTAAATAATTGGTGCCTATTTCAAAAAACACTTTTTACTTTGAAATTTAAATTTGCAAAATGTTTCACAAAATTTCCAAAAAGAAAAGACTTTTAACTTTTCAATTTGTCAGGCTTTATTTGAAAAGTGAAAAGTAAAAGTGTTTTATCAATTTTAAATACAACTTTGCAATTAATTCGTGAAAAGTTGCAAAATAAAACTTATTATGTGTTTATTAAGATCAAATTTGCCTGGGAAAAAATTGGTAAATCAATATCTATCATGCAACCGTCAACACTTCCAGCTACATATATAGAAATCCCCCTTGAGAAAAATTCAAAACCCGATGAACTACTCTGCAGACGGGTGCTTTGCTTATTTCGTGCATAGATGCAACACCATTATATTGGGCTTTATTCCCAGCTCAATGTAGTGTACACAAAAGTTGTTGCAAGAGACTTAAACTCATATTCCTTTGGCTTATTGAATTTTAGTTTATTTCCAATTTTAGACAATAACATTCGATGGTGCTTTTCGTTAATCGAAAACTCTTTTTTGTCTAAAAATCGTTTACGATATCGAAGTTCTTCAACAATTCATTTTTTTATAAATTATCTTACAGCTTTTTAAAATAAAAGTTATTTTGCTATAAACTATCAAATTTCATTGAAGGATGGCTGCGATGTCGAAGTATTAAAAAACCTCTACAAAATCAGACATTTTTGAAATTGAAATGAATCAACGCATATTCTTTGGTTAATTCGTCAAAATTAAAAAAAAGATAACCTATGTCAATTGTTTTGTTAACTTGTATTTACTTCTTCATTTTCAAAAAGGTTAATTTATTTTTTTATATTAGTTTTCGACAACTTTTCAAAACAAACTCTTGTTAGCAAATATGAACATATTTCTAAATATAATTTTCAAAGTATATTGTTTGGTGAAACAAAAAGAACAAATACTTTGCAAAATAACAAAACTTTTTACTTTTGAGAAAAGACTTTGCACTTTGAAAATTTGAGTTTATTGAAACGTATTTTACAAAGAGGAAAACTTTTCAATTCGATAATTTCCTCTTTTGCAAATTTGCGTTTGGTGAAACGTTATTTGCGAAGTAAAAGTACAAAGTTGCGAAGTGAAAAGTGTTTGATGAAATATAAGGTAGGTACTATTAGGTATTCATGCATTTATTTAAAAATATTCGACAACCACGACCACAAAACCGAACCTTCCCTTAGCGACACTTAATATCTTGTTTTTTCCCCTTGACATTTTTTGGGAACATTTTGTAATTTTCAGAGGTTTTGTTTTTTCCTATTTCTCCAAAAACATCAAAGCATTTTCGAGTTTCTCTCACAAAAGATATGAGTGTTTCAACATTTTGTGTTATAAAATGTTAAATTGCTTAAGCTTACGAGTAGAATCCCAAAATTGATACACCATTGCTCTCTCAAGAGACTTCAATTGGGTCAATAAATCTCTACCTTCAATTTTCTCTAAAGCTTTTTGGTGGGGATAATTTTAAATGGCATTAAGAGCATATATTATTTGGTCCCAATCTCTGTTTAATCTTTTTTTCTGGGCTGACCAACAGGTAAGTAATAATTTTTTTAATGTCACATTTTCGGAACCATTAAAAAATAAATTAAGAACCTTTACTCGCTCCGTTGATGCTGTTCTCTTGAATATACCTTAAAATGAATAAAAGCTTATCTGCATAATAAATACTTGCGCCGCCCCTAGTATTCTTGCACCCTCGGTCTGTAGACCTTTAAGGGTAAATACGTCCTGGCCTTGATGGGTGGAATTTATCACAACAAATTTTGGACTTTTTAAGGGTTGGTTTTATGGTTGGAGTCGTTCCCGATCAACTAGATTTATTTAAATTTAAGTGCGATTAATGTTTGAAAGGCATTTTAAAATCGTTTATCAAAAAGAGAAGATCTTCCATTAAGTTCACCAAAAATTGTTTTTGAGCAATTCAAACTAGACAATAAAAACCCATCAGGCAAGTCTTCTCAAGTATGTCGCTTCGAAAATTAATTTTTCCATTATTATTTTAAAGTTTTTGAAGAAAGTAAAACCATAATACATGTGATTCATTTAACTTGGATAATCACATTTATTAAAATATGCTATTTAAAAAAAAAAATTATGTCCAAAACAACATTTCAACAAAAAGCTACTACAGAATTTTTAAATTGGCGCGGGTAGATTTTGGTGCCACGTGGCAGCCATTTTGTTTTGGTGACATCTGTCAAATCTTTTGTTTATTATTCAGTTGTTTATGTCAAATCATCATGGCAAGTAATGCGATTGAAAAGCACGTTCAAATGATAAAACTTTATTATCAAAATGAGTATTCGTTAACGCAAACGTTGCGCGCATTGAGCCCATTTTACGATAGACGTGGTGGGCTTTCACAGTCGACTCTTCAACGTTTAATGGCCAAATTTGAGACGACTGGTTCAGTAAACAATCAGCCAACACCCGTACGTTCAAGGAACGCAAGATCGGCCGAGAACATCGTCGTGGTCCGTGAAAGTGTACAGCAGAACACGGGGCAGTCTATTCCTCGCCGCACCGTGCACAAGAACTTGGCCTTTCGCAGACTTCAACTTGGCGAATTTTGCGTCGGGACTTGAGCCTGTACCCGTACAAGATCCAACTGACCAATGAGCTCAAAGTTCATGACAATAGACAACGCCGTTTGTTCGCTGACTGGGCTTTGAATCGTTTGGAAGAGGACCCCAATTTTGGCCGAAAAATCATCTTTAATGACGAGGCGCATTTTTGGATGAATGGCTGTGTTAACCTTTCTTATTCACCAACCCACGCGAGGTTCACCAGGTGAGAATGCATCCTCAAAAAGCTACCGTTTGGTGTGGATTTTGGGTCGGCGGTGTAATTGGTCCGTAATTGAAAACGACGTTAGTGAGGCGGTCACCTTCAACAGCGAGCGCCACTTTACGACGATAACTAATTTCTTATGGCCCAAATTGAACCATATGGACCTAGACTACAGCAGGACGGTGCTAAGTGACACTCAGCAAACGCCACGACATCTACATACAACTGCTACCCGCCCTTATTGAAAAACCCTTTATAAGTCGTTCTTGGTATTAGACAAATGGGGGTCAAATAAATCAGAGGTTTAAAGCATCTTGCACATGACCTACGAACTGCGAACTGGGATGTTCGCATATTTTGACTTTTCTTTCACATGAGCTTTATTTCTATTTGCTGACAACGACGAATAATAACCTTTTTTTCCTTATTTTCCTCAGCCATGAACTTTCACACAAAAAACAAAACAAGAGTGGTATAATTTTGAGGTTAAGTTGCGCGCAAACAATTTATTCATTGCAGTGTGGATGGTATGTGGAACACGAATAGAGTTTGACAGTTCGTAGCAACCACACTGCAATTCGTTACTACCAAATTGTTTTTACAAAATTTTCTTGTTTTAGAGAACAAAATGCAAATTTTATTACTGTAACATTAGTGTCAATTGGTTTCTTATAATTTAAATGTGTTTTTGTTTGAAATTGACTTTTTGAAATGTGTAAAATCACGTTTGTTCGTCCATTCGTTCATTCGTTGTTCGCTCTCATGTGCAAGGCCCTTAAGACATTCAATGCACTTAACTTACTAATAGTACTTTAATATGAGACACTGTTTTGTGTTTTATTTCTGCATAAATAATATGAATCAAAATCGCATTTATTTCAGTGTATATTTACTTGTATCTTGAAAATAAATATACACTTAGTAAATATGAACCTACATTATACATAACTCAATTACAATAAAAAAAAATAAACTATGTACATAAGTTTCATTGATCTCTTTATTTTTAAACGTGAAGAGAAGAAAATTTGAGAACTAAACAAGGAATTTCATTCATGAAACTTTAATAAATTTGAATCGACACTCAGTGTGGGTGTTTTTGTCATTAAAGCAATTTTCTTTAAAATCCGTAGGCACATTATCCAATTCTATGGG
This sequence comes from Eupeodes latifasciatus, assembly GCA_920104205.1. Classification (NCBI taxonomy): domain Eukaryota; kingdom Metazoa; phylum Arthropoda; class Insecta; order Diptera; family Syrphidae; genus Eupeodes; species Eupeodes latifasciatus. Next base: position 113,577,226 of record OV049925.1, on the reverse strand, counting down.
GAACTCGTATAGTCTTAAGAAAATAAGACTATATAAAGTATAAGGCAGCCATATGAAAATTTCCTCGAATTGAATAGAATTCATTTTGGAAATATAAAAATAAATCTAAATAGATTCGTCTATTTCATTCTTATTTTGCTTTGACTTCCCAATGTCTGCAAAATTTTGAGCTTAATTAGGCCATAACAAATTTATGTGTAATATCGTTTGACATTTAAATCGTAGAATTTAGGAGTGGGTAATTTTTGGTATATTGTTTGCTGAGTACATATTTGACATGCCTGTTTGAGAATCTCGCTTCTAAGTTTCAGTTTTTGATATTTGATTAATTTGTATTTCTATGATTTAAGAAAACTCGGCAAACTTCACGGATTAGATGCACGGTTGCCACTTGAAAAAAAATTGCATGACCAAAGCTGAAAATAAAAATGACCAATCGTACCAAAAAAGGACCAAAATAATTTGTGTCCGCAATGGCTTTTAACTTCCAATAGAAAGTTATTGTAATCGGTCCGATTTCTAGAATTTAAAATTTTGACATTTCTCGACATTTCAAGGTTCCTAGAGTCTAAATAAAAGATTTTTAGAGGGATGACTGTGCGTGTGTACGTACGTTCGGGAAGAATAACGTTTTTGACATCTGGTAAAATTTTGAGAAAATCGAATTGACATTTTTTTACAAAAAATAAAAACCTTAAAAGGTTAGGTTAGGTTAATGTGGCTGTGGATACAAAAACCACACACTTAGGCCAGAAGAAAAGGCCCATTGTGATACCACATGAATCTAGAGAATTACTTCCAACTAGTCGAACCATTTTGAGCTTTTTATAAAGCGAAGGAGATATTTGATATCCTTTTTAGCTAGTTCACTGGGATCATCAAAAGAGTATTCTCCCAGATGAAGTTTGCGTCTTCGTGAAAGAGCAGGGCAGGTGCAGAGGAGGTGAGAGATTGTTTCTTCTTCTTCCTCGTCCATACAGCTCCTGCAGAAGTCATTTGAGGCTACACCAAGTCGTATTACGTGTCTGCCTATAAGACAGTGTCCCGTAAGGACACCTATTAGGGAGCTAATATGAAGTCTGCTTTGAGATAACAAATCTTTAGAGCGCTTTAGGTCCAGTTAAGGCTATATTAGTTTTGTGGCTGCGCATGTTGGTAAATTGTACCAACTAGAGTTTGCTATCTCGAAAGCTGTTTCTTTTAGCAGAAGTTTACATGTAGCTATCGGTATACCTATCTTCTCCCTTTCAGGTAAAATAGGTATGACGGTTCCATTTTTAGCGAGTTCATCGGCTCAACAATTTCCTGCGATGTCTCTGTGGCCCGTCACCAAGCATAGGTGAATGTTAAATTGCTGCGCCATCTCCATAAGAGACGATCGACAATCGAGGGCCGTTAGAGATTTGAGACGCTGCCGTCAAAAAACTTGATAGCAGCCTGACTGTCAGAGAAGATGCGGATATCAGAAGTTGATATCACGTTTTCTCTTAGCCAGGACAGAATCTCTTTGATCGCTAAAATTTCCGCTTGGAAGACGCTACAATGATTAGGGAGGCGGAATGAGATGCTTAGATTAAGCTTTTCTGAGTACACACTACTACCAACTCCCTCATTTGTCTTGGATCCATCTGTGTAAAAATGGATGCTTTTGTCATCCAGGAGTTTTTTGTCTTCCCATTCATCCCTGGATGGAATGGATACCTGGAAGTTTTTTCCAAATTCGGGTTTTGGGATAGTGTAGTCTATGTACTTTGGTATAGAACCAAAGAGGTTCAAAATGATGGAGTGCCCAACATTGTTGTTGGTCCATTGAGATGAGGCGTTGAGTCTTATAGCTGTACTCGCTGCCACTTATTTGCTGAATATGTCGAGGGGTGTCAGATGGAGGAGAGTATCTAACGCTGCTGAGGGTGTGGTTCTTAATGCCCCGCTTATGCAGAGACATGCAGTGCGTTGGACTCTGCTGAGTTTGTCGTAATATGTGACTTTCTCCAGTGCAGTCCACCACATTGCAACCCCGTACATAAGTATTGGTCGGATGACCGATGTGTATAGCCAATAAGTTATGCGAGGTTGAAAACCCCATTTGTTTCCTATGGCTTTCTTGCAAAGGAAAAGAGCTGCTGTAGCTTTTTTAACTCTTTCCTGAATATTAGGTTTCCAACTTTATTTTTTGTCCAATATCAGACCAAGATATTTGGCCTCATTGATGAAAATTAGTGGTACACCTTTTATTGAGGGAGGTACAATTTCTGGGATCTTGTATTTCCGCATAAAAAGGACGAGGTCTGTTTTTTGAGGATTAATACTAAGTCCACAGTGATCTGCCCTTCTAGTGAGCACATTGAGTGCGTTTTGGAGGAGGTCTCTCAGTGTATTTGGATGTTCTCCTATGACGGCGATAGCAACATCATCGGCATACGCAATCACTCTGTAGCCTTCTCTCTCAAGGGATATTAGTAGCTCGTTAACCACTATTTTCCTTAGGAGAGGGGACAGAACACCTCCTTGCGGAGTACCTCTTAACCTTAAAAAAACAATTGTAAAACTCGGTTTTTTCATAAAAAATTAAAACGTACAAAAAATAGTACGCAAATGGTACGAAAATTTGGTAAAAATTGGTTTTCGACTAAAAAACTCGTTAACAAGAACAGATATTGAAATCAAACTATTTCATTATACTCAAAATATTGTTGGTAATTTTTATTTTTTTTTAGAATAATTCAACTAACAACTAGCAAATCACGAAAGCCTACAAACCTTTTAAGCAAGACAAATCGGCAGACGGGATGTGAAGTTATCAGTGTGGGACGCACCCCAGCCTCATTTTTTTTTCGTATCACAATATGTTAACATTATGTCAGGAGATCGAATAAGTCAGGAGATCGAATACTATCGCTAAATAAAATTCATATAAAATTAATTCAAAAAAATGTTTTTGCAGACCAAAGGCTATGGTTATTTTTGTCATCTTGACGCTCTTTTTCCAGCATTACATTATTAATGGTACCCAAATTAAGTCTGCCTTTCGTTTTTATCAAAGTTAATTCAAAAAAATTCCTCTGAGCAGCAGCTGAGCTGTGAGGAAGTAACATCAAGTTATAAACGAACTAACTTAAATTTTGAAAACAATATTCATTTTAAGCGTTTTTATGATAATTGAATTTTTCCCAAAATTCTTTAGGTATGTATTTTATTTTTGAGATTATAAAAGAAATAGAGTCGAGTTATTTTTTTTTTCAATTTCTTAAAAAAGGGACCAAATGGAATAAAAAATGACCATGCGACCAAGTGAGAAAATAATTACCAAATTTGGTCGTAAAAGACCAAACTGGCAACCGTGAATTTAGATGTCAACTACTATGAAAATGATTTAAAGGCTTTTTAGAGCACTACAAAAAAAGGTTATACAACAAAAAGAAAAAGGTGTTGTGTTTTTTTGTTTAAACGTGTGGTTTTCAATCTGGCAATACTTTTTTTGGCGTGGTCTTTTTGACAGCTGTCACTTAATTTATGCTCAGTTTGGTTTGATCCATTTCATAATGAAAAGACTTACTTACTTTTGAACAACTTTTGCAAATCGTGCAATTTATTACCAAAATAATGATTCGGTTCGAACGACACAACACAACAATCAATTTATTGAACGAACGTTTTGGTGAGTGCTATATCGCTCGTTGTCGTGGGCCTGTGACGTGATCTCCATAGGACCGTACGATTTAACACCGTTGGACTGTTTTTTGTGGGATTATGTGAAGTCGCTTCTCTAGATAAGCACAAGACGATTGACGACTTAAAAGAGAATTTTTGATGAGTTACTGCTGACGCATGACCTCAAAGTAGCCCCATTACATAAAAAGTGTTGGAAAATTGGGTCTTTCGGCTTGAATTTATTTGAGCTAGCCGCGGCAACCACTTGTTCGAAATCAGTAGGTTGTGGATGCATAATCGAGTGAGATTTTGTCTTATCGAATTTTGGCCATAATTACCTGGCCGTAACAAAGGTTTTAAGAACTAGTTTTGGATTATCTTGTTATCAATGATGTATTTTAAGTCACCGGATAGGATGTCTACAATGCTCGCCAGATTATAAGCTTTCTCATTTCCAGGTCCCGTCAACTGCGAAAACCTTCTGTACGTCGATGATTCCTTGACTTATTGCTCCTCAATGTCATCAAATATAACCGTAAGGAAAGTCGAAGCACACATCCACCGACTCTTTGATTTTTACCATAAGTGCGGTATTAAAATTAATGCTGCAATGTCGGAACTCATTTGCTTCAGAAGGCAAAGAGCGACAAACTGCAGAATCTTAAAATTGAAACTCCCAGACGGATCGTTACTGTCGTCCAAGAGAACAGTCCAGTACTCGTATCTGGGAATTTATTTCCCATGCCCAGAAAGTTCTCAAAAAAGCCAGCTGGACCTTTCGTTGTGTCCATCCGTTAATGAAGAATATTAATAGACTAAGTTAACAGACCAAGATACTGATGTACAAGCTACTTCTGAGACCAGTCATTGGTTACAGCTTTCCCGTTTGGTATACCATCTCCAAAACGGCCATGATACAGCTAAAAGCCTTCTAAAGGAAGAAACTGAGAACCTGCATTGAACTTGTCTTCGACAGGGAGCTTCAAAAACAATATAAAAACGGCCGTATCAGAAAATTAATTTTAATGCTGCTTGGCTATCGTTGAGTATGTCGATTTCAGCTTGTGATAGCGTCATCATTGAGACCTGTTATGCAGCGTATGTTACGGCTAAAACTTTGGCTTATAAAACGCTGCTTAGATCGGGAAGTCTGAAAGAGTGGGCAAGATTGATTGTCTTGCTCCTACTCCAGCATCGGTTTTCGAACCGTTGGTATATTCGGATATTGAGGACTTAGTCATGTGTAGAACATTCTCTACCCATTCGTTCCTATCAGGAAAGATGGTGGTAAAGGTTTTGTTGAAGTGAAAACAATATATCATGTAGTCTGTGCTTCAAATATTCCCTATGTATTTCTGTAGAATCTGGCACATGTCCGATGTGCCTGGTTTTCCAGCAACTGTCCTGGTTCATACGTAAGGCTGTAAAAGATCCAGTATTGCTTCAATTTCTGCAGTAGGAGTGGTCCTCAACACTCCTGTAATACCTATACATGCTATTCTCTGCACCCTTGTAACGGTTTTCAAATTTTCGGCTTTTTCTAACGCATTCCACCATACCATTTTGCCACAAGTGAGCACTGGTCTGACGATTGCAATGTACATCCATAATGTGATTTAAGAATCGGTCTCCAATTTCTATTGGATTTTTTTTTATCTCTCTAGTGTATTTGGGCCCCAATTGAGTTTTTTATCTAGGATTACTTCTAGGTATTAAGCTTGATCTTATAATTTCATCGAATCTGCTTAAAACCTTGTTTTCCGAGTTTGAACTCAATTGATCCAATGGTTTACCTTTAGACTGTAGAGAAGAGAACTGACAAGCAGACGAACAGAAAGACGGACCCTTTTTTTCGGCTTAAAATCCTAAGTTTAACATTTTTGCCGAATATAAATTCCAAAAACAAACACTTCTCAAGAATCACATCTACGATCACTCCATAAGCGAATCGATCAGGGTTGTAAAAGAGTTCAATCTCTTTCTATTGCAATCTTTAAGTGAGTCTCATTTATTTGTTGATTTTAATTGAAAAATTGCATTCATTAACATCACTTTAAGGCTACGATTTGGGACTGCGACTTAAAATTCTGCAATCCACCATTCGCGTGTCCTAAAACACGATTGCCATAATTTTGTCGTTCCTATTCATTTTACAAAACATTCAATTGATTGCACTCGTAAGTGAATTAATGCATTTTTGAATATCATTCAGAGAAGCTGTTTATTTTCCACCTTACTTTACCAGAAGCCGATTATCGATATTTATCTTTGCATTTGGTGAGAAAAAAACCTATCGACGCCCACTTTAACGTTAATATTCATATCTTACTTACTATTAAATTACATAAGACGACTAATGTGCCTCATATTATGAGCGCATATGTCCCATTCCTCTAAAACTAAAAGTTAATCTTAACTCCTGCATCGCTCGGTTGTGACCTCAACATATTTTTATTTTTATATAGAAATTTCAATTAACTTATCAAAAAATAATTGTATCTACCTATATCGCGTGAATATCGCCAAATGGCCATTAAGAAAACAAAAAACCTTTTAAAACAACGACGACGATGACGAAACGGCGAGCGGCGGCGCTCGACGCGCGAAGTATAGAAAAGAAATAAATCATTTAAAAAGTAAATAATTAATTTTTTTTTATTATTTGCATTGTTTTTCCCTTTCATTCTTCCATTTTTATAATATAAAAGTGATAAAGCGGGCGGTAGCGGGTGTTGAGCGGTACGAAGCGGCGGCGGCGCTCAAATCATAGCCTATACCAACAAAAAACAGTAAATACTGCCCACTTGCACTTTTCCTCATATAGAGTCGCCGTCGCGTCGTCGTTAACGTCGTCAACGTTTGTTGTCTAATACTGCCCTCACGTGGCGCCCTCTACATACTTACCAATATACCAACAACAAATAAAATAAAAACAAATATACTCTCACAACAATAAAAAAAAAAACAATAACAATATTAATGAATTACACACAAAACCCGTAGACACCTTGCAGCCTTCTTTAGTACCGATCCAATATGTGCGGTTATTTAAAACATACACCACACACGACCGACCGCCCGTTTGTCGTGTTCGTCGTCTTCGTCATCGCTGTCGTCTCGTCTCGTCTCGACGCGCCGCGCCAGCCGTCGTTCCATTGCATTTGTTTCCAAGTGGGGCGCATAACTCCAAGATATACATATTCTCATTCCGTGGTCTGTCTTGTATACGATGTCGCGTTGCTATATTACTATAACGCTCGCGTGTTGTATATAGGAGAGCTATACGGTATACAGTCGTCTAGCTTATTATGACTAGAGGCTCAGGAAAAAACTAAAAATGTTGGTCCCACTTATTATTATTGAGACTCGAAGCCGGCTAACCGGCTTTTTTTCCATTATAAATTTTGTGGTAGGTGCAAGACATACAGTCCAGTTTGCTTGATTAGATATAGAAAAAAAAAACTTAACTTAAGCAGCACTTCAAACCACATTTCAGTAATAATGCCTTGATGAATGCCAATTACCCATTAAGCCAATAATCCACATTTTCAATAATCCAGATGTCTGCCTTAAACTTTATCTATAAAAGTGTCTGTGGTTTTGAAAATATTATAACCCAATAAGTGGGATATTCGTTAAAATATTACCCAAAACTCCAAAATAACTACAAGTTATTTTAAACGACTTAACAAATTTTAGTATACAATTGATCATAAACAAATATTCAAAAAATTTAATATTTTAATACATTAGCTACGGGATATTCGGAAGGATCTTTTATACCTTTCAGATTTGTGTCTTAACTTTATCTAAATCGAGCACAAAACCCTTTTAAATTCAAAAACATATATTATAACCCAATAAAAGGTATATTCGTTAAACTAGTATTCAAAAACTCCAGTGGTAGTACAAGATACAGGGTGGGCCGTTAATAAGTGCACTTTTTGTCTCGCTCTAACTCCCGAACGAAATAACCGAGACGCGCGGGGATGGTATCTCCTTGCAGCTCGAGATCTAAATTTTTAGTCGCAATGAGTCCGTTCACGGGAGAGCAGCGCGCTTTCTGCGTTCGCGCCTTTTATGAAAACAATCGCTCATACGTGACTGTTCGTCTGCTTTTTCGAGTAAAGTTTGGATTACGCAACATCACCGAGTGTCCAAGTACGAATGTAATCAAAAAATGGATCGCAACATTCGAGGCAACGGGATCAACGCAAAAACTTCGACCTACAGGACGCCCACGTTCCAGGCGGACTGCAGAAACAATTGAACGCGTACAAGCTTCTGTGCGCGAGGATCCAAGAAGCTCTAAACGGAAACGCGCTGCGGCCCTGGGAGTACCCAGAACGACTTTACGTCGCATTTTACGGGATGATTTGAAGTTATACCCTTACAAAATTCAGATTGTCCAAGATTTGAAAGAATCCGATTTTGTTTCACGGTTCAATTTCGCAACAGAAATGTTACGGAGATTCCCTCACTTCAATAACATTATCTTCTCAGACGAAGCTCATTTTCATGTCAATGGATTTGTTAATCGACAAAATTGTCGATACTGGGGAACAGAAAATCCACGCTTAAAACATGGACGACCGTTACACTCTCCGAAAGTGACCGTTTGGGCCGGAATAGCCAAGTGGGGGATCATAGGGCCGTATTTTTATGAAGATCGATACGGGCGTAATGTTACTGTTAATTCAGAGCGTTATGTTTCGATGCTTAGAGATTTTTTAGCTCCAAAACTGCAAGAATCGAGTGGTTACACTATTCACACCTGGTTCCAGCAAGATGGCGCTACCTGCCATACAAGTAACGACTCTCTGGAGGTCGTTAGAGAAATGTTTCCTCGAAGGTTGATATCGAGGAGGGGTGATATTGCTTGGCCACCCAGGAGCCCTGACTTAACGCCACCGGATTTCTTTTTATGGGGCTACCTCAAGAGTAAGGTGTACTCTAATAATCCTTCAACGACGGCTGAATTAAAAGCGAACATTGAAGAAGAAATCCGCTTAATCACTCCGCAACTTTTGACAAAAGTGTTCCAAAATCTCAGAGTCAGATTGGAAGAGTGCTGTAGGCGAAATGGACAATATTTGGATGATTTAATTTTTAAAAAATAAAAATTCATTTCGTTTTGTATAATTTAAAATAAATATTTCATTTAAAAGCGCTACAGTTGTATTAATATAATTTTTTTTTAAGTGCACTTATTTACGGCCCACCATGTACTTTAAAAGATTTTCCCAATTATTGTACATAATTGTTCAGCCATAGTTAAATATTGAATCAATCACAAAATATTAAGAGATCATAGGATATGGGATATTTCGAAGGAACTTTTATGCCTTTCACAAAACTCAACGGTACAGGTAAAATCTTTGTCGAATATCCGAGACTATAAAACATTATGGTTTTAAAAATCTTCATAACAGCTTCAAAGAAAAGACTAAGATATATTATAAATTTTTTGACCTTTTTGGGGATTTACTTTTGATTCCAGGGGTATTCCATCACATTCAAGCTAGCAGTTTATTTTTTTTTGAATATCCCACAAATTAAGTTTTTTTTCAAATCCTAAATTATTTGTCGGAAATAAAAACTAAAATAACGGTACTTTTTTCTAAAAAAGTTTCCCCTCCAGCAATGGCGTAGAGATTTTTATAAAATCTTTTTTTTTTGGACTATTCGAATAAATATTTTACTATATAAAAAGTCAAACAAATTTCATTGAAAACCTTTTGAATATCCCTCAGTTGACTTTTTGATATTATAATGAATATCCCACAAATGGGATATTTGCAATTTGTTTAAAATTTTTAGTAAAAACGAATTTCTTAATTGTTTCTTTCAAATAGTTTAACATTTTTTTTTTCAATTTCCCACAAATGAAGTATTTTTTTTTTATTCCTAAATTATTTGCCAGGAATATGAACGAAAAAGCATTACTTTCGTTAAAAAGATTCCTACGAAGCCAGTCTATTATATATTTATTTTAATTTGTGTTCAAATAAATTTCTGAAATTACAATTTAACTTTTTTACATTATGGTGAATATCCCAGAAATGGGATATTTGCATTTAATTTGAAATATTATATAAAAACGAATCGTTTAATTTTTCCTTTCAAATAGTCTAGGAGATTTTTTTTTTCAATATCCCTCAAATTAAGCTTTTGTTTAATCCTAAAACATTTGCCAGGTAACGAAACGAAAATAACTGTACTTTTGTTGAACAAAATCCCACAGACCCAGTCTATCAATGGACGATTTCTCGACCAAAGCACTTTGAGTAGTAGCTTCGAAAAAATAATTTTGTCAAAACCACAAAATTCTCCTCCAAATCCAACAATGTCATTATGAGTTCTCAACAAGTTTTGTTTTTCGAATATCCCACGATTAAAGTTATATAAAATTTTGTATGAACTTTTTCGAAATTGAATTATAATTAATTTTTTTTTAAATTGTGTTGAAAAATTCACTTAAATTACAATTAAATTTTTTTGTCATCATGGTGAATATCCCGAAAATGGGATATTCGAACTTTTACTTAAAATTGTGTATAGAAATTAATTTCTCTTTTATATGAATAATTGATGAATGGGATGGCCAAAATTTCTTCACTCATTCATGGACCCTAAGTTTCTAGTTTTAAGCACATATAAGCTTATTCGATGGTTGGGATTCAATCATACGATCTTTACTGTACACAATGTCTCGGAAGAATCAATTTTCGATCGGAGCCTTTGGGCGCTGCTGTATTGGCCGCTGGCTGCTTCCCCACTTTTTCACAGTACATTCATCAACTCTGATCTAGCTTGACACTGCTCGCTGTGTTACATTGCAATTGCAGGCATTCAAGAAGGTAACATATGGTCTGATTTCCCCTCTTATTGAATAGCTTCAACTCTTATATTCCGCACCTTTCTGTTTCGGTTCACCAAACGACCGGATTCCGGAATGCAATTGCGCGTCGTCCTACGCTCGAAAGTGCAGTGGAACGCGAACGCAAACGTGAACGTGAGACCTACACCGAACCGCACCGAGAGCTTCCTCGGCCGGCTAAAAAGCGATAAAAGGAAGGGTTTCACATCATCAGCAGCAGAAAAGAAAAGTGTGTGTGTGGCGGAGCAGCCGCGGCGGCGTGTAGGTAGGTATATAGATGGGGGCCGCCAAACCGCCAGCCGAACCAATGCTCCATACCAAAGTCGATAGAAGTAGGTATACAGCGGGTAGGGTAGGGGCCGCGCCGCCTCAGCCATCAGCTTCATATATGAACCACCATAAAAGTGTTGCATTTTTATGGGGATGCCCTCACTCGCGCCCCGTGCGCTATTTTTAACTATTTTTTATTTTTCATTATTATTTGCAAATCATTTAATGCCACTCTCGTCAGTAGACGTTTAGATTCGCTCACGATCTGACGTCGTCGTCTCGTCGTGTCGCTTAAGATTCGAAACCACTGCAGTTGGTTTTAGTCGGCGTCGCGTTCACTTTGACTGTTACTGTGACTGTGACTGTGACGTCTCGTAAGTCGTCGTCGTCGAAAATTTGCATTTGCATTTTGTGTGCGAAAGTGAATTTTGCACTCCGCACTTGTACCGTGCGCTGCGCTGCTCAGCTCTTCTACACACAACCGGGGTGTCATTTGTCTTCTATTTAGAAGCGAAGTGAAATGCGTGTTGTACTTGGTGCGTGTTTACACGTAAGAATAATGATTTTGAATTAGAACACCGCGCATAACACGCGCTAAGTCGGCCAAACGAAAAAGAAAGATCATTAATTATTTGTTGTTTTCGGTTTTTATTTTTTTATTTATGCTCGCGGTCACGATCATGTTTTCGTGTTTGTTGTTTTTTGATATATTTCAAACATTTTTTAATTGACACGTTAATAGCGTGAAAGGAGAAAGATTTCTCTCTCATCAACATCACACGCTGCACAATCCGATGCAGTTTTGTTTTTGTATACCCTTCGAATTCGAACGCCCGCGTCCCGCCCCGTCCCGTCCGATTGTTCGTCTCGCGCTGTAGCGCGTTGTGTTGTGCTTTATGTTGTCTTTGCCAAGTGTGGCAAACGATTGGGATTCCATTTAAAGAGTTTTGATAAGGTTGGGGTTGATAACTCCATGTTTGGGTTCAAATCAAACGCACAATATAACGATACGCGCGTTTTGTATTTATTTAGTAATGTGACGCAAGTGGCATTATTTTCGTAGTAAATTTAATTTAATGTCAACGCTTATCATTAAACAAAAAAAAAAAAACATTATTTATATTTATTAATTTTGTGGTGTTTTTTGTTGTTGTTGTTGGTTTTTTGAAGGAGATTTATTTTCTATTTAAAAATGTTTTCGTGTGAGAACATAAAAATATGCAATTTAATTTATTTCTAAGATTTTTCTTCGTACTTCGTTAAATTGATTTGGAGAAAATTCCTTTAAAATTTTATTATTAAAATTTATAATTGCAACTGTCGCATGTCCAATCCATCTCGTCTAGAAACTGGAATTGAGGCTAGTTATTTGTTTTCTTATTAAGTACAAAGATAGACAGTCTGATGATGGTTTTAATTATTGTAGTCCAACTATGTAAATGTAAATCAGTTTTAAGTAGGAAGTTGGAATTATTACATGGTACTTGGTGATGATGATTTTTTTAAAGAACAATACTTAACAAATTCTTCAATTATTGTTAAAAACGAACTCCCACTTTTGATTGAAAATGAAAGTGCATTTTTGTGTCTCATAGCCTCATTCATAAATGTTTTGGAAGAGAGGGTGAACATTTATTTTGGGTTATGAAAATAAGGTTGATGATGATGATGATAGATTGAAAATGAAGTCGTAGAGGTTATATTTCATGAAAATTGGGACTTTTTGGAAAATATTAAACCTTTTTTGCATTCAGCTGAATTTTTTGTGTTTGCCTGTTTAAAAAACAATAAAATTAAGTAGTCACAAGTTTTTATATTTAGAGTTAATTGGCTTTTAAAAAAAAACTTAACACTTAAGTTAGTTTTTTGAGAAATTAGATATTGTTTTTTAAGAGCCTCGTTAAAATTAATTTTGTGGATGGTATTAAATTTTTAGCATTCAATATAAATGTTTGCGTTTTGAATTCTTTAAGTATATTTAAATGAATATTGAGGGCAAATAAAAAAAGTTTCTTTTATTTTTATTTTTTTAATGGAATATTAAATATGAGTAAATTACTTATCAACTTTTTTAATATTTTGTGCTCTGAAGCTTAAACTTGAATTGTATTGAAACAAATAAAAATATTTACGATATAAATTATATTCTCTTAAAAAAAAAAAAAAAAAACAGAAACTAAGAGGTTTTTTTTTTCATATTTACAAAAGCCAAAGAGTCAAAAATAGAAATTGATTTCAAATAAATAAATTCATGTCAATATTATTTGAATTGATATTTCATTACATTACATTACATTTCACACTACTCAGCACATAAATGTACAAAGTAGAGAACACAGCACCTTGAGCGACTAGACTATAAAAGGTGATAACAACACAAGACATTAATACAAGACAAAAGGACAGAAGAAAAAGAACAACAGACAGAAAGAACACAGGACAACAGCACGCGGTAGGTTTCTTGACGGTCCCCCATTTTTCTACTAACCACGCTCACTGATTTATTTATTTAATCCGTTAATTATCTAACGTTAATATAAACTTACAGCTATTTACATAATTTTTAATTTAAAATTTTAATTAACATAGAAATAAATAATTACTATAACATATTAAAAAAGCTTTCTTTAAATTGTTTACTTTTAACATTGTCATTAACAGATGAAATTAAATTATAAAATTTATTGAAGACTGAAATCAATTTATTTAAAGGGCTATTCATACCATAGTTAGTTCTGCTAAAGATCGGACATAAAGGTATCTGTCTTCTTATGCTAGTTTGACTATAGCTAAAATTTAGACGATTCAGAGCTGTTGCGGATATAAAAGAACCATTAATTAATTTGAAAATAAAACAAAATTGGAGATAATGTCTATGTTGTGAAAGTGTAGGGAGGTTTATTAGCAAAAGTCTCTGAGAATAAGGAGGTGGTGTGAATATTTGGGAAAACGGAAGAAAACGAAGACAAAAACGCATACATCTTTTTTGGATACTTTCAAGTCTGTCTATATGGACTGAATAGTATGGTGCCCATATAACACAGCCGTATTCAAGTATTGGCCTGACAAATGATACATAAAGAAGTTTTAAGACGTAGGGGTCACGAAAATCACGAGAAAAACGTTTAATAAAACCTAGAATCTTTTTAGCTTTTTTAACTATAAAGTTATAATGGTCACAGAACGTTAATTTACTGTCAAGAATAACACCTAAATCAGAGAAAACGGAAAGCTTACAAAGGGAGGAAGAATCTAATAAATAGTTATAATCTATAATTGTTTTTTTTTTGCGTGTAAAACACATAGTTTTACATTTGTCAATATTCAATAAAAGTCGGTTTGTATTGCACCATTCCCTAAAACTATGAAGATCTTCTTGAATAAATAGATTTGAACTAATAGATTTGAAAATTTTAATGTCATCAGCGTATATTAAAACGGAGGAGTTTTTTATAACGGATGTTATGTCATTTATATATAAGATAAATAATAAAGGACCTAAATGGCTACCCTGTGGAACACCAGAGTTGACGTAAAATTGGTCGGAGAGTTCATTTCTGAATATAACGCTATAACTTCTGTTCTTAAGATAAGACGAGATCCACGTCAAGAATTTGTCGTTAAACCCTAAGGCCTTAAGTTTATGGACTAAAGTCTTGTGACACAATTTGTCAAAGGCTTTACTGAAATCTGTTAATACGCAATCTACTTGCTTACGATCTTCGAAGGAGTCAAGGCAGAAAGAAGTGAAATGAAGTAGGTTTGATGTTTGATATTTCATTTTAAGGTTTGATTACAATTCGCGTCAAAGTTCAAAATTTGTATAACGTTGCAAATAGGAATACGTTTATATATTTATTTTATTTTCTTTCAAATAAGGGTCTCTAAAAATAAAAATATTTATAAGAAATACATATTTGTATTATTATTATTTATTTTTATTTTAAAAAGTTTAAAAATAGTTGATTCGAGTCAAGGAAGAAGTAACTTATTATTGTTGCCCTTAAAAACTTGCATCTTGCCAAATAGTTATTTAGGATTTTTTTTAAAAGTATTCAATCAAAAATGTAGCTTCAAATTGTAGGCTTTAAATGTTTTCAATAACTGTAATTTTTTTTTGTTGAAAAAATCTGCCAATTATATTTTTATAAAAACTTTAGGATTTATTTTAACACAAGCAAAACAATAATTTTTTAAAGGATTAAGTTGTCCTGAATTTGAACCGTGCCTTAAAGTTTTTTCTATCACATAAGGTTTTTAAAATTTGCCTCTTAAAAAATGCTAAGGAAAAAAACCCAGTTAAGGCTAAGTTTAAACTTAACACATCCCATACAAATTATTGTGATGATTTTCCAAAGTACACATCACATTTTTGTGTTCTAGATAAAGAGTTTAAATCGTTTTAGTATCTTACTCAGTTTCTGCAAATTCTCATTAGACCTTGAATTTAATGCTTTCATAGTTTGTAGTACCCGTGGCATGATGGTTAGTGCGTTGGACTGTCATGCCAGAGGTTTTGGGTTCGATCCCTGCCAAGCCATCTAAATTATTTTTCACGGGTACTGCCTTTTGCGAGGAATTGACAAATTCTCCAAGAGTAATTCTTGCCTTGAAAAGTGCTTTCTCAAATTTGCCGTTCGGATTCGGCTTAAAACTGTAGGTCCCCTCCATCCCTGACAACAGTACTCGCACACAGGAATGGTTGAGAGTTGTAAGTCACTAGGCCCTAGTTCTCAACGGACTCTGCGCCACCCAATTTATTTATTTAGTTTTGAAAAATAAGTCTTGGAGCTAATTTTTAGAGCTGTTTTCCAACTATTATTTTAACTATCTGCTCAAATTTTAAAAATATCCGTTTGCAACATTAATTTTTATATTTTTTAATACATTTCATAAACTTGAAAAAATAGAATTGAAAGACGACGCGGACGGATTCATTACAAGAAAAAAAATCTATTTAACCCTTTTGCGTTTTTCGTTGAAAATCGTTGAAGCAAAAATTGTTTAGCGTTTCTTTCAAATTTTTGTAAGACAGATGAAATCTAAATATATTTTTTGAAAATTTTATGAAATGTTCATGAAAGGAATAATACATGAAAAACCATCTCGAATTTAATTGAAAAAAAGGCGACTTCATAAATTTAGACATATATGTATATCTATATATGTATACATATGTATATGTATATGTTTTTTTTTTTCGAATTTTAATTAAGGCCAAAAAATCCCTTTTGGAAAAATACAATTATATTGTAAGTTAAAAAACCTTGTCAACCAGTGAAATCATAGCTTTTTTCAAGATTTTCGAATCAAAAAAACATTATAGCAATTTTTTTTGTAAGTTTGTATGTTTGGTGAAAACTGCCTATTCAATTTTTCTATACATTTTGCCACATCGGTGGTCTTGGGTTCAATCCATGCCTGTGCCACTTAAAAGATTTTTCACGGGTACTGCCGGTGATTTTTGTCATGAAAAGTGCCGTACGGATTCAACACAAAACCCCTCATTCCTGATATTACTCACACATAAGAATGGTTGACAGTTGTAAACCACTAGACCCTGGTTCTCAATGAGCAGTTGCGCCGCCTACTTTATAATAAATATTACCAAATGTTTACTACAATTTTACATAAAGATTGAAATATGTTTAACACTAGTAACTTTTTTTCTTAAGAAAATTCAATTGAATTCTTCTAGAAGTGTTGACATACGTCAAAAACGCATTTTTTAAATATTATTCTGAAAATCATTTTTTTGTTCTTTTAATGTTAGGGCTTGAATGAATATAAAAAATGGCAAGAGTACGATAACTCAGGCGACAAGATATTATAACGGATTTTTAATTGTCGCCTGAGTTATCGTACTCGCCCCTAAAAAATATGTTAATCAACCTTTTAGTTAATTTTTAATTTTTAAATGATGAAATCCTTTTCAATGAACAGCTGATTGTTGATTTCACATTTTGCAACATAATCATTCCACTGAAAGCGTTCCATTTTCTTTTTACTCCCATCTGTCGGTTTTACTTTCAATGATCAACTTGATTTCAATCTGGAAAAGCTTGATTACAATACTTACTTACTTATCCGGCTCACAATCCATGAAGGGTCTCAGCCTGAGATACTGCAGTCTTCCATCGTGAACGATCCCTCGCATGCACTCTCCAGTCACCGAGACCAAGCGCTCTGGCATCCGCAGTCACTTGGTCCTTGTACCGTAGGTTCGGTCTTCCTTGTCGTCTTGAACCTGGGGGCTGGGATGAGAAGACTTTCTTGGCTGGAGCGTTGTCGTCCATTCGCTCGATGTGGCCGAGCCAATGTAGTCGTCTTTTCTTGGCCTTCTGGACTACATCCACATCTTGGTACAGCTCATACAATTCTCGGTTGTATCTTCTTCTCCATTCGCCATCGTCGCATACGCGACCAAAAATCCGTCGAAGAATTTTTCTTTCGAAAGTGCCCAGTATCAATTCCCCTTTTTTACTTATCGTCCAGCATTCGGCGCCGCGCCGCGGCCGTAGAGTAGGACTGGTAAAATCAAAGTTTTGTATAGCAGACACTTTGTCTTTTGAGTGAGGAGTTTTGAACCCAGTTGTTTGGCCAAACCGAAGCAGCAGCGGTTCGCTAGGGTAATTCTTCTTCGGATCTCCACTAAGGTGTCGTTCGTGGGATTGATGTTTGTTCCAAGGTAGGTGAACTCTTTAACTACCTCGAAATTGCTGCTACCAACAGTGACGTTTTGTCCTAGGCGGTGGACAGATGTTGCTTTGTTTGTTGATAACATGTACTTTGTTTTGTCCTCATTCACTTCAAGACCAACTCTGTTCTTCAATCGCTGTGAAGGTCTCAAGCACAGCTCTCTTGGATCGACCGATTATGTCTATGTCATGTCGTCCGCATAGCCTAAGAGCTGGGTGGATTTGTTGAAGATAGTGCCCTCCGTGCTCACACCTGCCTTACGTATTATCTGCTCCAGGACTATTTTGAAGAAGTCACATGACCGGCGGACTTGTTATTTTTTAGCTTTTGGATGGCTCTTTCTACCTCTTCTCTGCTGGGGGCTGGGACTGGGTCTTCATTGACTGGTCTTGCTTCTCTTTCGTCATTATCTGCTCGACATTTTGCGCATTCAGCAGTTGTTGGAAGTGCTGCTTTTCAATATCACGCACTCATCATCATACCACGGGTTCTTTTTCGGGGGTGGCTGGTAACCTATGGTGGTGTCGGCTACATTTTTTATTATTTCGCGATATTGGTTCCACAATGTGTTGACGTCTGTAGTATTTGGGAGGACGGCGGCGGAAAGTCGCTCGCTCAGGCGCTCACTGTAGTCTCTGGCATTCTCCAATGTGCTAAGGCAACCGATGTTGAACTTCTTTCTTTGGGCCGCACGTGTTTTTTTGTCGTTTGATATTCGAGCTCTAAACTTAGCCACTACCAGAAAGTGGTCAGAGTCGACATTTGCTCCTCGGAAAGTGCGCACGTTCAGGATGTTGGATGCGTGCCTTGCGCCGATTAGCACATGGTCGATTTGGTTGGTGGTTCGACCATCCGGAGATCGCTAGGTTGCTGTGTAGATCTTTCGTCTTGGAAACCTAGTGCTACTTATCACCGTATTACGAGCTGCAGCAAAGTCGATTAGTCCAAAGCCGTTATCTGTTGTTTCTTCGTGGAGGCTGTGCTTTCCAACTAATCCGCCAAAGATGTTTTCCTTCCCGATTTTTGCATTGAAGTCTCCGAGTACGATTTTGACGTCGTACTCTGGACAGGCTCTATCCAGAAGGTCGTAGAAATCCTCCTTGCTAGACTCCTCAGCATCATCAGTAGGGGCGTGTGCACATATTATGCAGATGTTCTGTAATGTGGCCTTGATGCGGATCACAGCCAGGCGATCACTTATTGGCTTGAAATCCATGACTTTCGATCTAAGCCGATTATCCACGACGAATCCGCATCCAAATATTTGCAGTCTTTGATGACAGATATAATAAATGTTGCAATTCTTTCTCTTCATTTTCCCTGATCCTATCCATCGTATTTCCTGTATCGCAGTAATATCTGCCTTATACTGCGAGAGGACAGATTCAAGTTTCTGAGTTGCACCTGGATTGTAGAGGGTTCTTACATTCCAGGTACAAACTCTCAATGCGTAGTCCGTTGTCGTTCCGGGTCTGGTTACTAATGGGTGATTTTTTTGAGGTTAGGATTTTCATGCATTAGTATTTGACAGATCACGCGGGATTTCAGACATGGTGTAAAAGAGAAAGATGCTCAGTATGCTTTGACATTTCATCGTGAATAGACTTACTAACGAGCAACGCTTGCAAATCATTGAATTTTATTACCAAAATCAGTGTTCGGTTCGAAATGTGTTTCGCGCTTTTTTATCGACAAATTTTGTTCAGCGATGAGGCTCATTTCTGGTTGAATGGCTACGTAAATAAGCAAAATTGCCGCATTTGGAGTGAAGAGCAACCAGAAGCCGTTCAAGAACTGCCCATGCATCCCGAAAAATGCACTGTTTGGTGTGGTTTGTACGCTGGTGGAATCATTGGACCGTATTTTTTCAAAGATGTTGGAAGCAAAGTTACGGTGAATGGCGATCGCTATCGTTCAATGCTAACAAACTTTTTGTTGCCAAAAATGGAAGAACTGAACTTGGTTGACATGTGGTTTCAACAAGATGGCGCTACATGCCACACAGCTCGCGATTCTATGGCCATTTTGAGGGAAAACTTCGGAGAACAATTCATCTCAAGGAATGGACCGTTAAGTTAGCCACCAAGATCATGCGATTTGACGCCTTTAGACTATTTTTTGTGGGGCTACGTCAAGTCTAAAGTCTACACAAATAAGCCAGCAACTATTCCAGCTTTGGAAGACAACATTTCCGAAGAAATTCGGGCTATTCCGGCCGAAATGCTCGAAAAAGTTACCCAAAATTGGACTTTCCGAATGGACCACCTAAGACGCAGCCGCGGTCAACATTTAAATGAAATTATCTTCAAAAAGTAAATGTCATGGACCAATCTAACGTTTCAAATAAGGAATCGATGAGATTTTGCAAATTTTATGCGTTTTTTTTTTAAAAAAAGTTCTCAAGCTCTTAAAAAATCACCCGATATAAGAAGGGGTTCATTATCCGAGGCTGGTATCTCTCTCATAACTTTCAAGTTTTTTACTGTGAAGGGGTTGTTAGCCCCTCGCACTAACCTCCAAATTTGTTGGGCCGTTGATAAGGTGCTTTTTTTCCCGATTTGCACCCGCGCTTACAAGTTTCGCAAGTTATATCTAGAGATATAACCAGTATCCGGTGGTTACCACGAGGAGGTAAAGTAAGCACTTGGTGTGTAGGAAAAGTTACAGCATAAGCCCCCAGATCCTACATACAACACCCAACCAACCAATACTTGATTACAATAACGAATTTTTAATTAATGACAGAAATTTTCAATGATAGGTATTGAAAATAATTGGTTTCAATATTAAAAACCAATGATAGATATAACTACAACTAAAACGTCCAGAAATGTCAAAACTTTCAATTTTACAAATCGGACCGATATTGCTAAATTTTAAAGACAATAAATAATTTCACAAAAAGATTACAAATTTTATTAAAAAAAAATGAATACGTGAATTTAAAATTCTTCGAAAATCCTAATTAAATAGTTTTCTTTCCAAAATGTTTACGACAATATTGATTTTGAAATCGAATTCGCAAAAATTAAACCGACCTTCAATTGACCATTGACTTTTTGTTTTGATTTTAAAATTATTAGGATTTAAAATAATTTAATTTTTTGTGTCACTGTTAAACCCCTTTTTAAAATTGTTTGCCTAGTTAAATTTAAAAGTTCGATTACTATACGAATATTTGAATTATGTGAAATTTACCTGCAGTTCCGAAGTTCGTGTGAGTTTTGCTTTTATATTCAAAGACCACGATACACAATTATTTCATGATTAAAAATATGTACATGTAATATGTACATGTTAGGCTTATACACTTATTGGAATAGAGTCTAGCGGAAGAAGAAAACTTATTTCGCTTCCGAGTGTGTAATTAAAAATGAGGAATCAATCAACCCAGGAATTTCCCTCAGGATATTTCATTCTTTTAAAATAATTTGTGGTATTGTGAATCTTGTTCGAAATAATTTTTTTATAAAATAACAAAATATCGGTGTTTAAGTGTGATCACCTCTTTAGAAATAACACTGAAACTTTTCATGCAAAACAAAATTTTACCATGCTTTTAGTAAATTTAAACAATTTCAATTTGTAGTTTTTACTTGCTAAGTGTCAAAAGACAAAAACATTAAAAGTGACAGTTGGCTTAATAGCGGGATATTAAAAATCAAACATTATATTGGAAAACTCATTGTTAGTTAGATACGAACATATGCAATTTGTGCCACGGTTGTTCTGGTCCAAATAAGGAACGAAAAACAAAGACCGTTCAAAATTTTGCGAAAGTGTTAAGGCTTAGCAAACACCAACACATCTGAGGGAGGACTCAAATGATTGTCAAAATATATTGTAATGTGGCCTCACCACAAAGATTTCTTGTGTTAACACCTTAATATGAAAGAAGAGGGCAGGTGTCTAAAAAACTAAAAATAAATATGTTTTGCTCTATTTTGGTTTTCAAATGAGTTCAGTTGATTTTGAGCATCGAAAAAAGAAAACTTAAATAAAAACTATAAGTTGAAATAAACGTTGTTTAATTCCTTTCCTAAGACCGCTTACACATCATTAGTGTTTTTTTTTTTAAAGCCTTTTAGAAAGTCATCATTACTTCAGCGCAAAAATAAAACTACATAATGTATTGACATTTTTCAAGTCATAAAATTTGAAATGTAATAAAATTAAAAGCTAAAAGCTACAGGCTGCTGCATACATTCATTGTGATTTACGATTTTGAAATAATAATAAATTGTCAATCGGAACATGGTCGAGGAGCAAAATGTCAAAATATTAGTTAAGATAATGGATTTGTCTCATAGGCTGAGCTGAGCATATATGATTTTATTATTAATAATCTACACTTTAATATTTTTTTCATTTGACAGTAAAACAATAAAGTTGCTAAAGTAACAAAAAAAAAAAAAAAAAACGGAAAAACTGTCAATAAATGTGCTGCAGAACTACAAAATGCATAAATCTCTTCATAGTACATACCTTTAGGCTTTTATTTTCTATAGATTGAAGTAAAGGTATGTACACATCAAGCTACTAAATAAAACAAAAAACGTAGTCGTCGAACCCCCACACGCCATCAAAAGCGGTAAAATTTTGTCTGACTAGAGGTGTATAAATTATAGAAATTCACATTGAGTCTTTTCGTCGTCTTTGGTCGTCATCAGCTTTGAAAATGTTTGTGTGAACTGAATTATGCAGACACCAGGTATAGCCTCAAGTGTTGACTCAGTGGTCTAACGTCTAAGTAAGCCACCTCTAGCTTAAAGCTTATGAAACGACAACATAATAAAAAATAAAATGACAACCCTTAAGAAACAAACGACGGACTTTGCGACACGGACGGTACCTACATGTAGGTTTTTTTTTTTTTTTTTTTTTTGATTATTATGTGAACGGTAAGTTGAAGTTTGGAGGCGGAAATTGAGAGTGGGTTTATTATCAGTATCGAAGAAAGACAATAACAACAACCTCGGATATATAAGAGTATTTAAGTGCACTGGTAGGTACCTACTGAAGACTCAAGACGCAAGTCTCAAGACTCAAGCTTCCATTTGGATGATATAATGGTGTTTTAGGTTGATGAGATTTATATATTTTTTGTCGTGTTTAAGTGAGAGTGAAGATAAAAGTTACAGTACCGTTATAGCCGCTGTGTTGGGGAAAGTAAAAATTGATTTTATTACACACATTCTTGAGTGCAATTTATTAGAGAAATCATTCAGCTGTCACGCAGTTTATGGAGCAAATTATTCTTTTAAAGAAATATTTTCAAACAATATCTTCTAGCTGTATTCTCAATTTCTCAATCATATTACAAGCAAAGGGTGTTTTGTTTAGAGAAATGTAAATAGCTTTGAAATGGAATAAAACAACGATGATTTTTTTATACATTGATATGGAATTTCATTATTCGGAAGATAATCTTCTGACATTTTAATGATATATAGGGTGTCCCAAAATTAACGCAAGATTTGATAGTTATATTTTTATTGACTCGTAAAGTATACATAGGATAGGGTTATGTATGGAATAACACATCGGACAAATGGCCTCCACGGCAAATTGCTTTTTTTTCAGGGTCGCCAACACTTCACTGCACAAATGGCGGCAAATTCAAATCTTGCGTTAATTTTGGGACACCCTATATTACTACTTCGAAAACATGACCGCCACGGCTGGTTTGGAGGTGGTCTTATCTTTCGGACCAATTTTCTATGAATTTTTTTAAAAATGTGTGGCCGTTTATAAGCAATAAACGTAGTGAATGTTGTCCTCCAATTAGTCAATATTGTTTCGGGCTTATCAGCGTAGACTAGCGACTTTACATTTTCCAACGGATAATAGTCAAGCGTCGTTAAATCGCCCTGTATTTCGAACAGAACCATGATTTTCAAAATATTTTTTTACAATTTGGAAGCTTCGTTCCGCTATCAGCATATTTATGCTTAAATGTCAAACCAAACTAAAAATAAATCACTTGACAGCTGATAAAATGGCTGTCAATTAAAAAAGTGTTACCAAATTAAAGTTCTATATCTCCGAAAAAGAAAACACAAACAATAAACATTTCCACATGGTTGAAAATAATAATAATTATTTTTCACGTATTTAGCACAAACATACTAAATTTATTATCTAAATTATATTTTTCTATAAAGATTTTGAAGGTGTAAATATAGGTATTACTTTTCTCAAGGTGATGCGATGAAATAAAAATAAAACTGAAATGAGGACAAAAGCATAAATCTTCAAGAAATTAATAAGTCGTTAAATAATTATTAGTCCTTGAAGACTGGATATTGTTATAGTTAGATGATTTTAAAAATAAATTAAATACTTTCTTCGTCTGTCTGTACTGTACTTTAAAATACAATTTTTAAACACTAAAACATTAACAAGTAAATATAGGGTGATTTTTTTGAGGTTAGGATTTTCATGCATTAGTATTTGACAGATCACGCGGGATTTCAGACATGGTGTCAAAGAGAAAGATGCTCAGTATGCTTTGACATTTCATCATGAATAGACTTACTAACGAGCAACGCTTGCAAATCATTGAATTTTATTACCAAAATCAGTGTTCGGTTCGAAATGTGTTTCGCGCTTTTTTATCGACAAATTTTGTTCAGCGATGAGGCTCATTTCTGGTTGAATGGCTACGTAAATAAGCAAAATTGCCGCATTTGGAGTGAAGAGCAACCAGAAGCCGTTCAAGAACTGCCCATGCATCCCGAAAAATGCACTGTTTGGTGTGGTTTGTACGCTGGTGGAATCATTGGACCGTATTTTTTCAAAGATGCTGTTGGACGCAACGTTACGGTGAATGGCGATCGCTATCGTTCAATGCTAACAAACTTTTTGTTGCCAAAAATGGAAGAACTGAACTTGGTTGACATGTGGTTTCAACAAGATGGCGCTACATGCCACACAGCTCGCGATTCTATGGCCATTTTGAGGGAAAACTTCGGAGAACAATTCATCTCAAGGAATGGACCGGTAAGTTGGCCACCAAGATCATGCGATTTGACGCCTTTAGACTATTTTTTGTGGGGCTACGTTAAGTCTAAAGTCTACACAAATAAGCCAGCAACTATTCCAGCTTTGGAAGACAACATTTCCGAAGAAATTCGGGCTATTCCGGCCGAAATGCTCGAAAAAGTTACCCAAAATTGGACTTTCCGAATGGACCACCTAAGACGCAGCCGCGGTCAACATTTAAATGAAATTATCTTCAAAAAGTAAATGTCATGGACCAATCTAACGTTTCAAATAAGGAATCGATGAGATTTTGCAAATTTTATGCGTTTTTTTTTTTTTTAATTTCTCAAGCTCTTAAAAATTCACCCGATATTATTGTTTTAGATTATTTTTTGTATGGATATTTTAACTACCATATGTTAGCTTAAAATTAAAATATCATTTTCTTACTTGTGGTGTACGAGGGGTGGAGTTTTGAAATCGTAAAAATAAATGGTTTTGAGATCTCATTCAATATTTGTATTATGATGATTAGAGTGAATTTTAAGCCTTTACTATTAATATTTAGTACTCACCTAGGGTACTTTAAGTTTTACCATATAAAACACACGTAAATTT
The DNA here is from genome assembly GCA_920104205.1 of Eupeodes latifasciatus. Taxonomy (NCBI): domain Eukaryota; kingdom Metazoa; phylum Arthropoda; class Insecta; order Diptera; family Syrphidae; genus Eupeodes; species Eupeodes latifasciatus. The sequence goes on along the minus strand of OV049925.1, from coordinate 113,552,124 downwards.
GAGCTTGTTTCTTATGTAGCTCCGCGGAATTTTATAGTATCATCTCGCCCAGTTAAGGGTTTTTTCTCAGAATTGGACACACTACAAAAGTGTGCATTGTGCTTTATCCTAAGCTCTCATCAAATATGATAGTACTCTCATTTTAATACCACTATCTGGAAAATGACAAGATTCACAGACAAAAATATTTGAAACAATTCCCTACAAAAAAGTCCTCTGCATCATACCTCTAAGATTTATAGTTTTTGAAGTATTAGTCGTTGAAGTTTGAGTATTTGCTTTCTAAGTAAAACATATATTTTAACCATATTGAAGTACCTCTATACTTTGAACTTAAACCAATATTTTTATTACAAAAGGTCAGTTCTAGCTTTGTCTGCCTTTGATTCATTTGATTCTCTAAAACTGACGAAAAATGCGTTAAGTATTTTGTTGTTGTTGATTTTGGTTCTAGCCAGACCAACCAGAACGAAAATGTTATCTCCGTTGAGTAACCCTTTTGAAACCGAGCTTTGTAATCGCATAAAAAAAAGTATATATTTTAAGTGATGCATTAATAAAAGCTATACTTCTTTAGGTTTAAGTATCGGAGAATCGAGCGAGTAAAATTTCAAAAATTCAACAGGAATGTTATTTAAGCCAGCCGCTATGAAATTTTTCACCGACTGCAATTTCTCCGCGTCTAAATAGTTATTTCTGTGATATAAACGTGTATACTGAAAAATACAACTTTCATCAATCAATGGTATATTTACAAATTTGTTTAAATGCTCTTTTAAATAATCCGTGCTTATTAACGAATCCTGATTTGTAATATTATTTCCATTGATCTTTAAGTGAGAGTCTTAAACTCTAAGTTTTCTTCATACTTTAATTTTTGACTTTTCGGCGAACGAATATGCACTTGAAAAATGCACAGTTTCATTTTTATAAAACTCAATTTTATAAAATCTTATTATAATTCACGTTCTACTAAGCAATATAAATAAATTTATGCAGAAAAACATCCAAAAAATTGATGGTGAACAAATTCAAAGTACAAGGTAAAATTAAAATTCTGTGCTATTAAAAACAGTGCATTTGAACGTCTAAACAGTGACAGTTTTTGACAAAAAAAAAGAAGAAACAAACTAACCTAATTCTAATGAATGGACTGTCATTGATTTTTTCAGATTTCTTAAACTTAAAGAAGTCATTTTGTAACTGTAGTGATAGTAAGATGCTAAGAATAAAAAAAAAATAAGTAAAATTAAATTTGTATTTTTAGAGTTTTATTAACATAACTTTGTGTTTGTGATCTTGTTTTATGAACAAATATTCTATTTAAGATTTTAGGCTTTTATTTTATTGAATATTGTTTGAATCATTTCTTTATACAAAATTCTGAAGTTATCTAAATTTTGTATTACTATTTTCAATTTTAAAGAACAGTTTCCGACCTTTTCCCCTTCATTTGAACATTACACATTTGTATAGAAGTAAGATCTGCAATCTACGAACCTTGCAACCTAAATTAGAGTCATCTAAACTTTATAACTGATAGTTTAATCCGTGCTTTATTTGGATATTTTAAGTAGTTAAATCCTGTTTTAAGAACAAAATCCTGGGAAATAAACAAAATATTAAAAGTTATCTTATTAAAATCAATCTTTTTTTGAGAACAAACATATCATGAATATTTGTATAAACGAGTAAAATGTATTAAAAAAACCTTGACCTAAAAATCCCCTAGCAAATTTCTACACAATCTACATCTATACATAAATTCTATTATCAGTTAAATATAATTTTTTTTCTTTTTTTTTTTATAATTTATTATGGTAAGCAAAAATCTTCAAATTCCGATTTGTCTAGAAATACAAATAATCTAAAAAAATAATACTAGCTCTAAAAAAGCTTATCATTAGGTTTCATTCAACTCAAATAATTAAATGAACGAAAAAATAGACATGTTTCTATGTACACACACAATTTAGGGTCATTTAAACAATTTGTATAGAGAAAGCGTGTTGACTCGATTCTGATAGAAAAATATTGGACTATTAATTTGGCTTTATCATTTTAAAAAAAAATTATTTTAATATTGTTAACGTGACATTAACATGATATAAGCTAAATTTTTGTAATGTTACAAAAAAAAAAACTAATAGTAAATAATTGTGTTAGGCAATCTGATCAAATTTGACATTAATTTCATGACCTTGACATGCAAAAAGTGGCAATCAATTTTAAAATAAATCATGTCTACTGAAAGTCTCCACCAAATGACAGATTTTCATTTTAAATACATACAAAATTAAATTATTCTTAATCGACCAGAAGCGTTACCACAATCACAGAACTCAAAAGTCAATTGATAAATAAAATCGAATTTTACTTATCTAATAGAATCGACAAGAAATACAACATTATTACATTTGAAAACATGGCGTTCACGTTCACATTGCATTTGAACATCATTTTGACGTTTGAACATTGCTTTCAACTATTTAAAAATCTTGTCTCCTCCCTCGCTGCTTCTCTCTCTACTAATTACAAATTATCAGGTTGAAACCAAGAGCTATACCAATCGGAACAACTAAAACACTTTCAACTGTAAGAGTTGTCAAATATGCATCTGGTTCAAGTGTCAACTGTCAAAAAAATGTTTGCTGACATCAAAATAAAGGCATGATCTTCGTTATTTTTTTGTATACAAAAATTAAAAGTAGAAAATATTCCAAACATAATTTTCAATTTTCTATGTTAAATTAGATACAATTATGAAATGGACTTACAGATAAGTTCTGTTTGTTTTTTCTAAATGTCTGTTTATTTTAGTCCAAAGTTCTGTCAGTTGAAAAAATGCAAAGAACTCTTGAATACAAGAAACCCATAGCAACTCAATTACATTGACTCTCAAATTAACCGGATTTGTTTGTTTTATTGAACTCTTTCAATGTAAATTCTTTAAAGAAATTTGTTATTCAAAAATGTCAATACCAGTATTTGACTTTGTATAACAATTGAAAGCAATTCCGGATATTAGAGAGTTGATTGTATTATTGAGTGCTATGCAATATGCATTCTACTGCGCTGACATGCACTTCACTAAAGTAAATTATGAGTGTTTATTGAAATTGTCAATCATATCACAGTATAGTTTATAAAATCCAACTTCGATGTCTTATTATATTGTCACCATCAATGGATATAATGACAGTTGCTGTCAAAAATAAAGTGCGCCATATGCATAATTCACTGTATAGAGTGTAGAGTAGGTACATTACATATGTATACATAAATCCATCTGATAAACTTGTCTTTACGTCATGTCAATTCAATTTCCTATATTTATTCGCTAGATTATACGTAGCTGCACACGCTCTGCGCTGTTAAGCTTTCAAATTATGCAATCCGAATGCTATTTTAAGACTTTTAGGTGGTAAGCACAAGCAATCACAGTCACAGAGTGTGTCCAAGAAGTCTAAGCTTAAAAAATACTTCGTCGTAGTTTATTTAAATTTGTTTGTTAAAAGTTTAAGTATATAAATTTAGAATACATTTGAGTGTGTTCTTATTGTGGTTTTCTTGAAGCTTGCAAAACCAGTAAAGACCACAACTTACTACCCATTCTTGTATATGCGCCAAACAGCAAACATAAATAATAATTGATACTTAATCCATTGGTCTAATTAAATTTCAATACATTCCGCATTATTTATTGCATAATTTAAGCTCGTATCAAGTTATGCGCCATATCACTTGCCATACCACAAAACATCACCATCATCTCTCATAGTAGCTATAAGTATATATCTGCACTTTTATTGTATTTGATGATGAAGAACACTCGAGATAGATATTGGGGATATTTTCAGCTTCAGCCACAGCCTCAGCCAGATTGCCTCCAAGATTCAACTTTGTGTGATACACCTAACCTAATCATTGTTCATTCATTGTTATTACTCGTGTATTATTATCTCTCAAGTTTCAATTTACGTAATAATCAAGTCCGCTTGAATCTCTCGGAGTGCGGTGGCAGGTCTCGGGAGCTGCTCCCTTCTTAACTTTGCTTGCGTCATGACATCATATGCTTGGTTATTGTATTCTAATCCATCCTCCAACCGCACTTATGGTTATGGAGGATGGTGGCTCTGATGGCTCTGGCTCTGGCTAGCGCTATAGAGTAGGTAGGTATTTCGAGATGTATTTAATATACGTATGTACGTGGAGTAGAGTATGCTTTGCGTAGGTACTAAGTTAGGTGTGTAATTGGAGCCTATCTAACCAACCAACCAACCATTGAAGCGAATTTGCTACTGTGTCTTGTTTAACTAGAATGTCAAACATGTGTGATTTTTATTTTTGTATTTATTTTATTAGATTGACAGAAAAACAAAAATATTACACGTAATCGAAATTGACATAAACATAGCGACATAGCGTTTCTTATACCTGTCAAAATATTTATCCTCACCCTGTTTAAGTGCAAACATTTTTGTATTAAACACGAGAAGTTGTCATCAATTCATTTTCATTCACATTTTATTTACATAGATTTTATTTCTTCTATTTTTCTAGACATCATCAATTCATTGTTTTTTTTATTTTTTAATAGCAATTTGTTATTAAACAATCATGTTAAAGTGGATGGCGCTTGTATATGAATCGAATGTACATATATGATGAGTGTTATGTAATAGGCACATTTCAATAAAGAAAAGGTGGTCGACCGAATGCGACTGACCGGCCCGGCCCACTATTATAAATTTTATAGTTTGAGAGGTAATGTTGAATGTCGTCAAGAAACTTATTTCTTTTGAATAGCATTTTGTGAACTAAAGATTTTAGAAAATTCAAAAAAGTCCCAAAGTTTCCAAAAGTAGAAAAAAGAATAAATAATATAGACTAATGCCCATGTTCTGCATTTCACTTATTGTGAATACACTTTACGAAAGTGAATTTGGGTGTTCTACAATTCGTTATTGTGAATTGGATTTTCGAACATGCAAATGGATGTTCTGTATTTCGGTTTGTTCCACTTTTTGAACGCATTCAAATCACATTTTTTATTTCTGTGAATTGATCTTTGATAGCTTCCTTCTGCTTGGAATCGGAGGGAGAAAGTTTTTGAATTAAAGGAATCGATGAAGGTATTATAAAAGGTTCTATTTCCCCTAGAACATATAAAAAAGCGTCTTTGCTTAATCTAAAATTACAATGAAAGCTTTAAAGAGGAAATCAAGAATTTACTTTATTTATCGGAACAATTGTACATAATTTTCACACACTTACATTGTGTCAGGTATAAATCCAATATATTTGATTTGTCTCGCAAAATTCGTCTTCTTATTTTTTCTTTTGAAGTCTGCTTCCTTTTTTCACTTAAAATTGCCAATAATATTGCATTCATCTCTAAAACAGCAAAAATTTTACTTCAGAAACAAAATAAAAATGGATGATCCTTCAGTTCTGACAGTTCGAAGCAATTTCGAAGTTTTCGAAATCGATCGAATTGAAGAACATGCAATTTCATTTCACGTGAAATTGAAAAGTGATTTCAATTCACTTTCGATCGAAATTCGGAACATGGGCGTAAATATCAAAAATGGAAAACTGGAAAAGCGTATTGTTGGAACAAATTTTGAGATGCAAATTCTTATGGTGACTTTTGTGACAAAATACTCAACTCGTAGTTTAATAATTAGTTATTTAATATATTAGTAAGTACCTTTATAGCAGGTTTTAAAAAATACTAACTAATAGAATTATTGTTAGATTATTAGATTTGTTAAAAACATCCCATTTTTTGTGGCCTAAAATGGTGCACACAACCTATTCTTTTACAAACTACATAGTTTATCTTTATTTCCAGTTAAAAAATTGTTTCAAGAATGACAGATCGATGTTTTTCTTAAGTGACAAAGGTTTTATCATTATTAGAGAGCCCTCCCTATCATTTACATTATGTGTGAAATATAACATCTTTTAAATGGCAGCCGAGGTTTCGCGGAAAGTGACCTCACCCAACTTGGAGCGCAAAACTGGAGACATCTAGCAAGGGACCGAGCTAGATGGAGAAGTTTGTTGGGTGAGGCCCTAGTTCACACAGGACTGAAGCGCCACCTTAAGTAAGTAAGTAAGAGGTTTCGCCGGGTACTAAAGTTGGTGATAATCGATCGCCGTTGGTGATGGTGCCCTGGGCTGCATTATTTTCGAAGAAGTACTGACCAATAACGCCTCCAGGCCAAAATCCATACCAAACAGTAACTTAAATTTGAATTATGCGTGGTTGGGTGTCGACCCAAATCCGGTAATTTTGCTTATTCGCTTATTATCCAAAAATTGACCTCATCGCTAAAGATGATTTTTTGACCAAAATTGGAATCAACTTCCATCTGCTCTAAAATCGAAACACACAACGACGATGCGAGTGTTCATTTGGCCCAAATCAAGATGCAACATTTGACATATTGTGGTCGGCGATAGGCCAAGTTCTTGTAAGAGTTCTGTTGCAAACTTTTGCGATTAGCGGCAATGTTTCGTTGCCGTGCGGGTTTCGGCTGATTGTTCACTGAGCCAGTGGACTCGAGTTTAGCCACCAAAAGTTAAATAGTCGACTTGGAAGGACGACCACGTTCTCCATAATAAAGGCGTAACGCGCGCATCGTTGCTACTAGAGAACACTCATTTCAATAATAAAGTTTTATCATTTGCACGTGTGACTGATTAAAGAAAATATTTCGACAGAAAGTAAAAGAAACACTGTGGCCGCCATTAGCTGTCAAAATCAACCCGTCCCTATTGGAAAACGCTTTATAATAAATGTACATACAAAATTTGTTGGGATATTGATTTTAGTTACCAGCTGAATATTTTGACAAGTTTAATAAAAAAAATGTTTTTTTTCGGTTGCTTATTCAAAGCTTTTACTGATATAATTTAAAATAAAAATTGGGCTTAAATTCTGGTTTTTCAAATTGTTGTCATACGACGGGATGATATTGGACAATATATTAATGACAAACCAAGGTTAAATTTGGCACAATGGGGCACATTCATTTTAAACCAAAGTCTAATTGAACTAGAGTCAAAATTTAACATCCAAGTTAGACACATCTCCTATTCAGAAAGAATTTGGCAGCTCTGTTTAGTTAGAAACGGGTCTAAAATATATTCTCCTATTCAGACAAAATTTTGCAAACTCTGTTTAGTTAGAAACGGGTCTAAAATATATTCTACTGCGATTTCACTTGAACCTATAAAAAAACGGCTTTTAGAGTGAAAACAATAAAATGCAAAACCTACAAGGCCAATTTTTTTTTTGAAATCCTTGAAAATATTCTGCTCACTGTTGGTTGAAAAATTCTAAAAGCTCTGTTAAGTTTTTGACACTTGCATATATTGGCAAACCTCTTCTTCTTCCTTTACCTTTACCTTCTGGTAAAATAGAGCTGTCATTTTATGTTGGGCGGTAGCATTCCAACATCCAGAAAAATATCAAAATCTTACATCGGATTACAAATTGCATCAAATCCGTAACAATAAAAGAACAAAATTGGTAATATTTTAGAAAACTTGCCTATATATTATGAAAAGCATAACATTTTGGAAATTACTTTTCTTTCTTTTGGCTGTTGCCAAATTGGAGTGGCAAATTTCAAAATTTGTTGAATATTTCATTTTGGTTGTTGGTTAATAAGGCGTATTTGTTTTTTGGGTGAAAGATGGTTTACTAATCTGCATCGCACTACTACACTAACTTTATTTTAACTATTTGCTCAACTTTTAAAAATACGCGTTTTTAACATTATTTTTATATTTTTCAAAATTTGATATAAAAATTATTTAGATAAAAAATGATGCATTACAAGAGCATAACTTATTCTCAAACCGTTTTTACCTATTTCAATTGAAAACCGTTTAAGAATAAATGGTCTAATGTTTCATTCACATTTTTGTAAGATAAGTGAAATTTAACAACTCATGAAGATCTTTTGAATAATGTATGAAATAATATAAATACTTCAACCGAATATTAAAAAAAAAGGATTAAAGATTTAGAAAACCATCACGGATTCTATTAAAAAAAAAAAACTATTTCATAGATTTAGATAGCCTTAAGTTGTTAAAATGTGCTGAAGTAATTCCACTATTTAAAAAAGGTAATAGAAAAAAAATATTAGTGACTACAGACCAATCTCGTTACTTCCTACCTTTTCAAAGCTTTTTAAAAAACTAATAAAAGTGCGAATGCTTTCATTTTAAGAAAAAAATTGCCATTTTTCATCCGACCAGTTTGGATTAAGATCCGGTAAATCCGGTAAATGGTGTTGAACAAAATCAATCAAATATGACACTTTTCATTGATATGACCAAAGCGTTCGACATGGTACACCATGATTTGCTATTAGTCAAACTTTATAATGCGGGGTTTAGGGGTTCCACTTATGAGTGGTTTAAATCTTATTTGGTAGGCAGAGGGCAAAAGGTTCGTGTAAATGGAGTTTTTAATACATCGGTTCTTATAAAGAATGGAGTTCTACAGGGATCTGTTCTTGGACCTTTATTATTTCTTATTTATATGAACTCCCTATTTCAACAAAGGTTTACTGGTAATCAAATAGCTTTTGCTGATGATATCGCTTTCACTTATGCGGAAAAAACACCTTTCGAATGTATAGTTAAGATGAATGAGGACCTTCAAATGCTCAGAATCTGGTTTGCAGCTCACAAACTAATAATGAGTGAAAAAGTTAAAATGATGCATTTTGAGACATCAGGATACACTTTTGATGACTACGAAGTTTCCTATCATTCATACGATTGTAAAAAAATTAGTTTACCGCTACATATTTGTGGAAGAGATAATTTCAAAGGTTTTAAGCTTTGCTCGAAAACCTGTTTTAAAATTTATTCTGTTGATTCATTTAAATATTTAGATGTACACATCGACAAAAAACTGAACTGGAAGTGTCATATTAAAACAGTAAGAACCTACTTGACTTTAGTAACTCGAAAGATGTATGTATCTTTTAAAACCTTATTGTTCACGTAGTGTTTTGTCAATGATTTATTACGGACTTGTTAACTCAAAACTGCAATACGGTATAGCTAATTGGGGAGGTGTTTACATGAACACTTTTGAGTCCCTCTTGGTTGCTCAAAAACATATCGTACGAATCATATGCGGTAGAAATCGATTCACACATAGCTGGCCTCTTTTTTGTGATCTGCGCATCCTGCCTCTTAGACATCTTTATGTTTTCAAAGTTTTGAGAGAATTCTTTATACAAAGCGGCAATGTACCATCTAGAAATTCGTCCGTATTTAACTTACGAGTAAATAATTTAGGACTCTTCAATGTTCCGTTCACTTTTCACAAATTTTTATCTAACCACCTCCGCCAAACTGTTCAATAAGCTTCTCTTATCTATCAGAATTAATAGTAATTTTAACTTATTTCTTAAAAACGTCAGAGATCATGGCTTTTTACTATTGACCTTAATGATGTTGAGTTAATGTTTAGAGTTACTTCCTAGAACCCAATAATATACATATACATATAAATACACACACAAAAAAGATTCTTCTCGGTTCCTACAAAATACTAAATTATAATAAAATAATAAATTATTTTTAATTACTGAATAAAAATTAAAAAAACTTATGAAAAGCTGATAGTACCCCATGTCAGTTATTCTCAGTTAAAAATTATATGTTAGATCAATCAACACTAACTTTATAGTTATAGATTGATTTTATTGTATTCTCTTTCCATCATTTAATAATTATATAATTTTATATTTGTTATTTAGATATAAGTGAAATGAATACAAAATAAATTGAATTGAAATTAAAAAGCCTTATTATATACGTGTTTTTCGAATTATAAAAAGTAATATCTCCAATACCTGATAAAGTCCATTGGAAAAGTGAAATTGTATTGCCATTTAAAAAAGCCTTATCGACCTGTTATAGTTTACGGAAATTGGCACAATACTGTGATCAAAAGAATCTATAAAATACTTTTAAAAATATTATAGACAACATTTGTTCTTTAATTCAACGTTTACAAATTGTTACGAATATGACAGTGAAATGCTACGTATTTTTGTACGCACTTCATAGAACCATAGAATAAATTAATGGAGTTACAAAAAATTTGAAGGCAAAATCTATCTTTGCTCTTATAACGCTTGAGTCAAAAACCATTTCTTATCCGTTTTTTGGGTTTCTTGTAGGCGTTCGTGTTTTGTAAAAAAGATGTCAATCGGATTTTTCTAAAAAAAATTAAGTTAAAGCTAGCAACAATATTTTTTATATTAACAGTTTTTGTTTCCGACATTTTAAGTCGAAAACCAATTTTATCAATTTTAGCAGCATTTTTTTAAAGTTTTTATTTCTTAAAAAAAATACTGATGGGATTTCTCTAAGAACATTATCTTACGCTAATAACAAAATTTTGCATAGAATTTAATAATTTTGAAGTCAATACCTTCATCCATTCTGGATATATTCGAATCAAACATCAGTTTTTACCAATATTGCATAGTATAAATTTTTTTGTAAATTTGTATTTTTAATAAAAAAAAACTAGTAGTTGCATTTTTCTAAAAATTTTAATAAATGTTTAACACTGGAGTGCACGCGTGGCCTACTATAATAGACCACAGTAATAGTTTTCTTCATAACTTAACATTAGAATTGAAATATATTTTTTTTTCTTTACACTCCAACCTAAAATTCATAAAAAATGTTTAAGGCTTATTGAATATTACGTAAAAATATTTATTTTATTTATATGTTTTTAAAATAAAAAATTATTAACATTATTAAATGGTCTACCATAGTAGGCCACGCGTGCATTGGTGTAAAAAAAATAGGGCGCGTGTACTCCAGTGTTAAAAACAATAAAATTAGTTTGAAGGCAATATCTTTATATTTTGCCAAGATATTCTAGTCAAAAATAAATGTTGACAATCTTTTTGTAGTTTTTTTTTAAAGATTTTTCTCAAAGGCTTACCAGATATAAAAAACGTTTTTCTTTATTGCATAATTTTATTCTGGAGATATTATTATTATTTTTTTTTTCTTAAAATATTCGAGGGGACAAATATTTGTTTTTTCAGTTTGTTTCTATTAATTTTTTCATTTCCTAAGAGAGCTTTAAAATCCATTTTTTAAACGTCAATAAAAAAATTCCGAATTTTTTTTTTACTCATAATTTTTGTACAAATGTATAGTTGGCAAAACAGTGACATGCCAATTTGTAATTTTGTCTCCTATTTCCTTCGGCTGGAAAAAAACTATTTGCCTAAAGTGTAAAGAACCTCTGTCACCACTGTAACAAAAGTATTTCACATTCGTAACAATCTGAAGCTTACTTAAAAATGCAACTTATCCTCCTGAACTATGTATTTCGCCATCCACACTCAATTAACTTTAAAATAATCAAAAAAAAAATAATAATAAAAGAAAAAAATATCATTCATCGCACGATGTCGATTAATTAATTTCTTCGTCACAAAATCGTTTATAAATATAAACACTACGCAAATTTTTTGAGTCTGTCTTTTTTTTTTAACAAAACAACAAAAATTATTTTCTTCTTTTTATTTTTAATGGAAAATGAAAACGAGTTTTTCACCACACATCATTATATTTTTCTTTTAAATTATTAAACGAATCGAATGTGATTGTCATCAAAGAGGAGAAGGTAGGAAAATAATATATGAAAAGTGTATTGTTTATATGTATATGTATATATTTATCTACCTTGTCCATCATGACAAGTGAAATCTTGAAATCTTTGGAATTTCATAAATTTTATGTCATAAAAATGTAGGTGTGTATGGATATTTTTTAAAAATCAATAAATCACTATATTTTCGTCAATGAAATAAAAGTAAAAGAAACAAAATATTCCACATACGCCACAGTGCACTTATCTGAGTATTAGAGTAAATGGAAATATAGTTTTAATAATTTTTCACTAGCCAAGGTCAAATTCTATGAAAATCAATAGTGATTTGGAATTTCCCTAAATATGGTTTCATTTCTTTTTTATTTAAGTAATATTTGAATGGAAAATAATAATGGTTTTTATTGAACCGAGGTTGTGAGGGCAATTAAGTTGTAGATAGTAACAATTGATTTCACAGCTAAAAACATACGAATTGTAAATCCCTAATGACTTATGGTTTTTGCGTTCTTAGTTTGTTTTGAATTCAGGAGATGTATACATAATTTATTGAAAAAGTTAAAAGTTTACTAGTAGACCTAAGCTTGCGTTGCTTTGTGACAAATACAAAATATTTGAAAGAAAAATCTTTCGGATTTGGCTCAAAATTGTTTACTGAAAATTTTAAACAATTGTTTTCTTTTTGTTTAAAGATGTTCTTTAATTATTAAATTATTAATGAAAAATATTTAAGTACCTGATGTGACCTAATTAAATATACTATTTACATAATTGCATTATGCATAGTTAAAACCAGATTGTTTAAATTTTAATGACAACAATCGACAGATTTTAAAATTCTCTTAAAAAACAACAACAATAAAAACCTTGTCATGAAAAATACAAACTGCAAAAGGGGGCGGAATCGGTTGATTTTTGTTTTCATTTATTTCGCTTATCATTTCAATGAATCGTGTTTTCTTTTCCGTTTAATTTTATAAAAACACAAATTTATCGTGTCATATTTTTACATATATTGTCATGCTAAACTTGTTAAATTGCCTTTTTGCATTTACTCTTATATTAAAATTGACGTGTACTTTTTTTTTATTTATTTATAAACCATTAATGTTTTGATAGAGGTGAAGTAAAAGAGTAAAAAAATAATAAAATTGGAATTGAAATAAGGGTTTTAAATATTTTAGTTTTGTATGTTTTTCGTTTTGTTTTTATTTTTAAAGAAATTCACAGTGCCAATTTAATGCTTATACAAATGATATACATTGTTAAATATTTGTGGTGTGAGGTGAAAAAAGGACAAAATTTCACGTTGTTCCTGTTGTTCTTTTGGATATTATGGTTTTCGCAGATTTTGAGTATATCAACAATGTTTATGGGGTAAGATACATACATATATATTTTTCTTTTCAAAGACTTTTTAAATCTCTTAAATAATAATAAAACAAATATTGACAATAATTATTATACACGAGCACGAAGACGACGCAAAAGAAGCTTGTTTCTATTATTGTTATTTTTTTTGTTGTCCATCACTTTATATTCGAATAAATGAACCCATTACTGAAAAACCTCAATCAATACAATTATAACCCTCATTATTTTGTCAATAACAAATAAACGTAAGCAATTGAAACGTTTATAACTTGAACCCATTTTTTGTGGGTATACAAAATAATTTTGTTTTTTTTTAATAATAAATTAAGCTTAATGATTTCAATTAACGAGGAATCTTTTGAATGGTAAATATTTGGAAGCAGGTATATAATTTTGTTTTTTTACACACCACTTAACTCGTTAGAATTTTAAACCTTCAATATTAATCAGTCACGTGTTCCTCACATCTTAAAAGTTTAAATTTGAATGTACTTTGAGTGAAATGAATTGTCCACTAAAATAAATTATACAAAAGTTATTTTTGTGCTTATTTTTGTTTAATAAAAACCTTGCCTTGAAGGCTTCAAAAACATGAAAATAAAAACGCATATTAAGTACCATTCAAGGAAATTATCAAATCTCAGTGCTTTGTTCTTTTCCTAACTTAAGTTAAAGGACTATTTACATGAGAGCGACCAATATCCAACGAGTGAACTAATTAATATTCGTCCATTATGACATTTCTTTCACATTGCTTGTTTTTATTTGTCATGACAGATTATGCATCTGAAAGACTAATGACCAATTTCATAAACAACTTTTATACATTTAACAGGATTTTAAACTGTAAAATGCGATATTTTGGTTTCACCAAGCGTTTTTAAAGTAAACAAGCTTTTAAAACTAAATGCCCATTTTTGGCTGATTAAATTTTAAAAGTGTCATTTAAAAATGAATATGACAGATTGACAGCTGATGTTTTGTTTTGTAAAATTTGGATTCTCAATATTTGGAGATACAGAATAAATAGGTAAACAAATTCAACAGTTACAGTTCAACAACTATTTATAATATCATTTTTAATTAGAATATTAGATTGGTCATCTTCATCTGACGAAGAAGAACAATATATAGTTATTCTCCGCTCAGGAGTATTCCGCGTTCACAAGAATCCATTTTCATATTTTATTTTTGAACGACACACGATTTTTGATTTTGAAGAAGTTTACACTGTTGTATTTTGCGATTCTTGTCATTTATTTCAACACATAATGCTTTCTCATTTTTTCTAACACGATTCGCTTAATAGAAAGAAAAAAGGTTTATTTTTACAGGGTTGTGAAGAGAACTCTATTTTAACAAAAATATCCCTGAAATTTCCCATTTCAAGCTTGGTGAAATTGAAAAAATTTAAAGGCCTGATAAAATTTAAAAAGCTTTTAGATAAAAGTGCTTTCAGTGTTTGTTTACGGACATAAGACTAAAATGACATTTTTAGGTTAAAACGCGCGAGAACATTTTATTAGTTCAAGTGTGGATTGTAGGTGGAACGCAAATTGAGTTTGACAGTTCAATCAGATTACAATTCCCGACGAACAATCAGTTTTCTTAAAATTCTCTTATATTGTCAATGAAAAATCTAATTTTATTATTAAATTCCCATAGGAAGTTATTGTAATGGGTCCGATTTGTCAAATTGAAAATTTTGACATTTCTCGACGTTTCAAGATCCCTAGAGTCGAAATAAAAGATTTTTAGAAAGATGTCTGTGCGTGCGTGTGTACGTACGTTCGTACGTCCGTATGTCCGTACGTTCGCGACGTTTTTTTCGTCGTCCATAGCTTAAGAACCAGAAGAGATATCGACTTCAAATAAATTTTGTTATACAGATAATAAGGCAGAAAGATGCAAAAAGGACTCTCAAGAAAATTGCGTGGGTGTTTTTTTTACCATAGCAGTTTTAAAAAAAGGTGAAAATTTTGGTTAAACCTAAATATCTCATGAACCAATGACGCTAGAGACTTGAATTAAATTTTATATTATATATTGTAACGTGGTACAAAACAATTATATTTTTGGAAAAAAAATCCAATTAACGTTTTTTTTTATAAATAAAAAAAAACTGAAAAAAAAATTTGTCACCTCGAAAATTTTACGACTAAAATATGATTTCATCTCCAAAACAATTTTGTGCAACGAAGAATAATGTTTTTGACATCTGATAACATTTTGAGAAAAATCGAATTGACAGTTTTTGGTAAAAATTGAATTTCGACTCAAATATCTTTTCAAAAACTTTGAGATTATGGCTTCAAACTTATTTCATCTTATAAGAAATATTGTTTTCAACATTCTGAAAAACGTTGAGAAAAATCGAATTAACAGTTTTTTTACTAAAAAGAAAAACCTAAAAAAAATTAATAAAAGTTGGTAAAAATTAATTTTCGACTCAAATATTTTTTCAAAACTTTGAGATATTGGCTTTAAACTACTTTTATCTTTCAAAAAATTTTGTTGTCAACATTCAGTAAAATTTTGAGAAAAATCGAATTGACAGTTTTTTTTTTTACAAAAAATAAAAACCTAAAAAAACAATACTAAAACTTCGTAAAAATTTACCTTCGACTCAAGTATAGCTTTTCAAAAAATCACAAATATTGCCTTTAAACTTATTTTATTTCGCAGAAAATATTGTTTTCGATATTCAGTAATTTTTTTTATAAAAATCCAACAGTCCGTTTTTTTATGAAAAAATAAAATCTACAAAAAATAGTACCTACGCAAATTTGGTAAAAATTGATACATATATACAAACTTTTAAGCAAGACAAATCGGCAGACCAGATGGGAAGTTATCAGTGTGGGTCGCATCCCAGCCTCTTTTTTTATGATTAATTTCAACTATATTTCTACCTTTTTTGTTTACAATTTGCACAGAATTCGTGTTTATAAATTGTTTAAAATCACATTTATTAATTCATTCGTTCGAACGTTGAACGAATGGACGAACAAACGTGTTTTTACACATTTCAAAAAGTCAATTCCAAACAAAAACACATTTAAATTATAAGAAACCAATTGACACTTATATTAGGATAACAAAATTTGCATTTTGTTCTCTAAAACAAGAACAATTTGGTAGTAACGAATTGCAGTGTGGTTGCTATACGAACTGTCAAGCTCTATTCGCGTTCCACATACCATCCACACTGCAACGAATAAATTGTTCGCGCGCAACTTAACCTCAAAATTATACCACTCTTGTTTTGTTTTTGTGTGAAAGATCATGGCTGAAAAAAAGGAAAAAAAGGTTATTATTCGTCGCTGTCTGCGAATAGAAATAAAGCTCATGTGAAAGAAAAGTCAAAGTATGCGAACATCCACAGTTCGCAGTTCGTAGCTCATGTGCAAGATGCTTAATTATTGTAGTTATGTCAGAGTTGTTCAAGTTTCATTGTATCAAATTGTTGGAATTTGTTAGAATCATTAAGGAACAGCTGTTGTTGAAATTGATCTGTCAAACTAAAAGTATAAGAAATAAAAAAGGTTGCTTTTATAATTCTAAAACGTAAAATGAATTACAAAAAAAAATCGAAGCTGTATTAAACTTGCTGCAGAGATTTAGTAATAATAACGGGATAATCTTTGTTCTTTCAAGCTTAAAAAGTCTTCTTGACACTTCAACACTCTTAAAAAATTTCCTGAGGGGAGTTGTGGATTGTAACAAATTGTATCTGTTTGACAATTCTACAATGATGTCTTATTGTTAGAAATCGTAAAAATTTAACGTTTAAAAACGACAATAGTTAACCATAGTTAGAAAATGTACAGAGCACAGATTATTAGTGATATTTTCATGTGATTATCCCTTAACTTAGTATATCGGCGTTAAAGTTCAATTCAATTGGTAAAATAATAACTGTCATGGTTTAGATTGACGTCTGTCAATTGTAGTTTTTTGTTTAAAATTAATTTTGAAAACAAAAAAATACAACAATTATTTTCATTGGACGTCTTGTAATTGTTATTTCTTCCTAAATAAAAGGCAAATTTTTTTTAAGCTTAGGAGAAAAATGATAAAACGATTCGCCACAAAGTCCAATTTGAAGACCGTTATACGATTAGGTGAATGCAACTGCCATGATGTTTCAATACGGGCTACCATAGCAATGTTAACAAGAAAAATAGAGGGGACCTACAGTTTTTAAGCCGATTCGAACGGCTTATTTTAGAAAGCACTTTTTTTACTTTTGGAGGATTTGTCAATTCCTAGACATAGGCAATCCGCGTGACAAAAAAATTTGGGTGCGACTGGTCGATAACCCATGACAGTGTCACACCCTAACCATCTCATCACGGGTTCTACGGAAAGATGAGACCTTAAAATGTTCAAAGAGTTTTGTCTGAAATAATGCACTTTCCAAAAAGTCAAAGAATACAAATCGATTTTTTAAATGTACATACATTGTGCACTGCTAAAAGACGAGTCTACAAACACTTTTAACAAGAAATTTACATAATTTATCAAGTCACATATCAGAAACCACTGAATAAATTAATTTTCAGTTTGTGAAACTCAGGGGAAACATATTTTTTTTTAAGATTTTGACTTTAGTTTTTTATAAATATCTCTCAATTCTTAACTTTTTTCTAAAACAAAATTTATAGAAAAGCTCAACCCATTCGCTGAAAATAAATAAAAGAAAATGTCAAATAATTTAAATACGAAATTTTCAAAACCTTAAAACATTACTTTCCGTTGAGATATCAAATCTAAGTTAAACAAATCTAACCGTAAAGAAATACAGCAAATATAGTGTCAGGAGACTTAATAATGTCTTTATCCTGACCTACATTTCCGCATGCATCTGTGGTTGTAAAACAAAAGCGGCCTTATCAACCTAAATTAAGAAATGTTCGTATTTATTTTTATTTATTTTTTTTAAGCGATAATTCTCACATGAAATTAATCAAAGCTTTCTCAAAGATCCTGACGAAAGTTGTTGAAAATAATGGTTATAATGTGACTTTAGCGGTGTTTAATGGAAAAAATATAGGCACTCAATAAAGAAAATTGAAAAAAAAAAAAACGATTATAGTCACTCTTTTATTTAAGATAAGGTCAAATGAAAAAAGTGATTGGGCTTGTTCGAGAGTTCGTTTCCAGGCGGATTTTACACGGGACATAATTGATTTCCAATATTTACAATTAGACAATCAATGCAAAAGTTCCACTCATTTATTGTCGGACTTGTAGCATACCGTCAATGCGTTGATTCTCGCTTTGACACTAATGACATTGACATTTATTTTGACGTATTTTAAATATTTCTTGGTAAATGCTTGTCAAAAGCCCGAAATCGCAATTTTCTTGAAAAGAAAAATCAACACAAAATTTCGATTTTTCGGTGAAAAAATCAGGGGTGGAATCGGCTAAGAAGATTGTTGATAAATGACAATCAAAATAAACGAATTTGATCATTGTAAGGTGATAGTCAAATTGATACGTAAACAGCTGTCATAACAAAAATGTGATACGTCATTTTCAACCAAATATGTTTATTCTGAATAGAGCTACCAGACGCTTACACAAACGACTGGAGCATATTCTTAGTTAACTATTTTTCGTTCAAAAAATACATTCCTGTGACCGACAAAGCTTACGAGATTCGAAAAAATCAAGAAAAGTAAGACTATTATTCAAATACAGCCAATTTGATATTTTTATTTAGATGTTTTATAGGAATCAATTTAAAATTTCACCAAGGCAACAACGAATTTTGACAATTTGAATCTGAAATTGTTCAATTGAATTGAATTAAATTGAATCATTTTACACAAATGGAATGAAAATGATAGTCAATTTGACAATCAAAAATATGATAGTCAATTATCACCTTAGCCGATTCCACCCCAGAATTGACTATCATATTTTTGATAGTCAAATTTGACTATCATTTTCATTCCATCTGTGTAAGATGATTCAACTCAATTCAATTCGATTAAACAATTTCAGATTATAATTGTCACAATTCTTTGTTCCTATGGTGACATTTTAAAATGATTCCTATAAAATATCTAAATAAAAATATCAAATTGTCTGTGTTTTTATAACTTTCTTACTTTTCTTGTTAACTTCCCATAGAAAGTTTTTGTAATGGGTCCGATTTGTCAAAATGAAAATTTTGACATTTCTCGACGTTTTAAGGTCCCTAGAGTCGAAATAAAAGATTTTTAGAAAGATGTCTGTGCGTGCGTGTGTACGTACGTTCGTACGTCCGTACGTCTGTACGTTCGCGACGTTTTTTTCGTTCGTCCTCAATAGCTCAAGAACCAGAAGAGATATCGACTTCAAATAAATTGTGTTATACAGATAATAAGGCAGAAAGATGCAGAAAGGGCTCTCAAGAAAATTGCATTTTTTTACCATAGCAGTTTAAAAAAAGGTGAACATTTTGGTTAACCCTAAATATCTTACGAACCAAAAACGCTAGAGACTTGAATTAAATTTTATATAATATACTGTAACGTGATACCAAACAAATATATTTTTTGAAAAAATCCAATTAACGGTTTTTTTATAAATCCAAAAAACTGAAAAAAAAATGTGTCATCTCGAAAATTTTACGAATACACAATGATTTTATCACCAAAACAATTTTGTACAGAGAAAAATAACGTTTTCAACATCTGGTAAAATTTTGAGAAAAATCGAATTGACAGTTTTCTTACAAAAAATAAAAACCTAAACAAAAAATTAATAAAAGTTGGTAAAAATTGATTTTTGGGCTCAAATATCTTTTCAAAACTTTGAGATATTGGCTTAAAACTACTTTTATCTTTTAAAAAATATTGTTGTCAACATTTAGTAAAATTTTGACAAAAATATAATTGACAATTTTCTTACAAAAAATAAAAACCTAACAAAAAAACAATATTAAAACTTGTTAAAAATTTACTTACAACTCAAATAGCTTTCCAAAAATTAAAAATATTGTCTTCAAACTCTTTTTATTTCACAGAAAATATTGTTTTCGATATTCAGTAGTTTTTTTTATAAAAATCCAACAGTCCGTTTTTTCATAAAAAAATAAAATCTACAAAAAATAGTACGCAAATTTGGTAAAAATTGATGTTCGGTTCTTTATATCTCTCAAATTAATTTCATTCATCCAATTTGTAAAAATTTAAGAAATGCTTCTTAAATTGGTAAAAATTTGTTTCGACTAAAAATCTGTTTAATAAAACTAGATTTTCAAACTAAACTATTTCTTTATATGACAATAATTGTTGGTAATTTTAAAATTTTTAAGAATAATTCAACTAACAACTTTTTTAACCCAACACGAAAACCTAAAAACTTTTAAGCAAGACAAATCGATGTGGGTCGCATCCCAGCCTCTTTTTGTAAGCGTCTGGTAGCTCTATTCAGAAACGACATATTTGTAGGAAAATGACTTCACATTTTTGTTGTGACAGGTTTTTAGGTATCAATTTGACTATCACCTTACATACATAGATCAAATTCGATTGTTTTGACTGTCATTTATCAACAATCACCTTAGCCGATTCCACCCCAGATTTCCTTAGAGGTTTCCTAATCCTTCAAAATTTAAGGGTTTTTAGGTTGACAGATAGGAAATAAATTTTGTTTTTAATTTCCAGTATAAAAATTTAAATTTCTTAGAAGTTTTTAAATCCATCGAGATATGTAGATGAGATTTTATGAGAGTCTTTTACTTTTAATACAAACAAAAATAAAACAACTTAGATAGACATAAAGCTTTATTTCTAAATGTCTTGGATATGCCCAAAGTAGGACATATCCAACTATCGCCCGATTTGCAAGTTTTCCGTTATACCAAAACTTTTTGAAAAAATTGTTTGCGATAAGCTTTCGTTTTTATTAAAAGAGACTATATCCCCATTTCAACACGGATTTGTATCCGGGAAATCAACTTCTACAAATCTTACAATTTTCTGTAACTTTGTTTTAAATAATCTAAAAAAAGGTTATCAAGTCGATGTCATAAATACGGATTTTGCCAAAGCATTTGACAGAGTTCACCATAAAATTTTAATTCATAAACTGGAAAAAACTAGGTATACATTCTAACTTGCTAAATTGGTTGCGTTCATATCTTACAGGACGCATTCAATATGTCCGTATTGATTCGATCGTCTCAAGTCCAATAGATGTTTCCTCGGGTGTACCTCAAGGTTGCCATCTTGGGCCACTTTTGTTTCTTATATTCATAAATGATCTACCTGTTTTTCTCTTAAATTCCTTTTCCTTGATGTTTGCCGATAATCTCAAATTTCTGAGATGCATTAAGGATCCGGTTGACTGTGTGCTTCTTCAAGAAGATCTTCAAAGCTTATCAACATGGTGTAAAATCAACAAATTAAACCTCAAAATCTCTAAATGTCAATGTTTTCCATTTTCCCGCCGTTCGTCTCCTTTTGTATATGATTATCATATTGAGAACAGATTTCTCGATAGTGTCTCAACCAAAAAAGATCTTGGAGTCATTTTTGACTCTAAATTCAACTTCGCTAATTATTTGGAATTCTCCCCCTTTGATACGTACTACGAATTGTTAGTCTATCAAATAAGGTATGGAGAAAAATAGAGGCGGAACAAAACAGCATACTTAAAGGAGCTTATAAAAAGGTTGATGCTTCAAATGCATTTGATAAACAATTAGCACATCTCGACCTGTGACGTCAGTGGTCTAAAGTAGTGGAGTGCGTAGTGCACACGACTTCTAAGACTGAGCAAATCTGATATGCGTGGGTTCGAATCCTATGTTGTGCATAAAGTTTTTCAAATAAAATTGGATTAAAGCTCAGCACCACAAAAAAGGAGACTGATGAGTGCAAAAGTGGCAAAGCACGAAATAGCTATATCTCCAGCCAAAACAATGAGTGGTAGCACCTTTAAGTTGTTGTTGTTGTTCAAAAACATTCAATAAAATTAAAAAGGAATGGTCAAGTCTAACAAGCTGACATTCTAGTACGAATAGTACAATACAAATAATAACAATAATTTATTGTTTTTCTTTATATTAAAATATTATTACAATGTTTTATTAGAGTTAGTTTGCATTCAATGAAATATTTTCTTTTGGCAAACGAGCTTTCCTAGCTTTCTGAACAGCAAAACAACTTATAATGGCATCGAAATTCAATTTCCTTGCCAAAGGTGCTTCGATGCATACTGTAGCAAGTCTGGAAACACGATCTTGTGATTAGCACGAACGATGAAACTTCTTTGTTC
The DNA here is from genome assembly GCA_920104205.1 of Eupeodes latifasciatus. Taxonomy (NCBI): domain Eukaryota; kingdom Metazoa; phylum Arthropoda; class Insecta; order Diptera; family Syrphidae; genus Eupeodes; species Eupeodes latifasciatus. The sequence continues at coordinate 113,529,785 of OV049925.1, read as the reverse complement.
TGGCAAGGACGCTAAATGAACGTTCGGCTCTAGCTATGGTTACAGGTATAGTGGAACACACACGGAGAGCAACACAAATGTTGGAGAAAATCGTCTCCAAGTTCTGAGAATAAATAGCATTGAGCAAACTCAGTGGCGGAAGTTCTGCTTTGAAATTGGCTTCATAAATGTGTTTTCTCAAGTTCGTCCATTGTTGAAAACTGTCATAAAAATGAAAATGTAACATTCAAATTTTTCATCGTATCGAACCGACGAGAAATTCCACATATAATTGAATCAACTATGACGTAAAAGGTGTTTCTCTTGAAATTTATTTCTTCGTCTGTTTCAATTTGCTTTCCAGCTCCTCGGTTTTCTTCAAAATGTCTCTTTAATTGCCTTTTTCGGTTCGATGGGAACGATTCTGGAACATCCCCCAATCCAGTAGCAACTGCTTTGCATTCAGATAAAAATTGATCTCATCCGTTTCGAATAATGTTCAAATCGAAGATCAAGATGTCGAGATCTCGAATTTCAACGTCAATAGTACTGTTTCTGGCTCGAAGAAGCAAACTTCTTTCATTTATAGCACTAAGAACCTTGCACCAAATCGAAGACATCAGGACGCATTCAAATTTGTGCATATATTTTAAAACGCCATTTACATCTCTTAGAGCTTCAGCAGCTAAATTAATATCACTTAAGGCTTCTAATGATGTTCTAAGGTTTTTCAGATGATTTGCAAATTGTTTCACTGCCTCACATCAAAAAATGTGATTGCCGCAGTACACTATCCCACTTAATCGACTACACGCAAGTTAAGGCTGTGAGCTGCACATGGTGAATACACGGCTTTCGGAGTTTTGTTTAAAATATGACTTTGTGCACCATTATACTGTCCTTTCATATTGCTTCCATTGTCATAGCCTTGTTCACAACAGTCTTCTAAAGGGATTCTTTTCTTTGCCAATGTTTCGCAGATCAAATCAGGTATTGCGGTGCCAGTTTTTTTGTTGCAGTCGACAAATTCCAAAAACCGTTCTTCGATGGTGAACACATTTTCTTCAAAGCGCAGATATCGCAAAATAAATGTGTTTTGTTCCACATCACTTGCATCGATGAAAAAATGTTTAACATCGACAATTATAGCGAATTATTTGGCGTTTTCTCTCTCCTTCAAAATAGCTGAATTCACATGTTGGGCACGGCAACGGAAAGATAGTGGACTTGGAAACGTTTGTGCTCTTGTTGTGAAATTCTTACTTTTTCCACGTGCTCCTGACGTAAGGGGTCATAATGATTAATTAATTCCAAAATGCCCAAAAAATGTCCATTATTTGGCTCTCCAATAAAATTGCTATCGCCTCGTAGTCCTAGTCCCCTTTCGCCATGGAAGAAAATGGTGTCCAATATTCTACATAGAATTCCTTGCTATTTTTGTATGGCTGGTTTAATATGCACACTTTGAAGTGACTTGATATCCTTCAAATCTTCAGTAAACAATTTATTCAAAATATTAATTAATTAATATTACGGAAACCACAATTGAAAAACGTTTGCGTGGGATTTTCCGGTCCCCCGAAGCCGAATCAAAAATTTCGTTCCCAGCAGAAACAATAATAGAAGAAAAGAAACTTTATAAAAACAGAAACCGAAATAAATATTTGTGTTTTGTTTTAAGTTGCCGGGCCCCTATTTTTGATTTTAAAAATTTTCAAAATAAAATAAATTTGAAATTTACGTTAAATTAAGTAAGAAAAGCGAAACAATTTATTATAACTTTCTTTCAATAGTTCAGAGTTGCCCAATTTTTCATTAAATATAAACAAAAATGTATACGCCAAAAAAAATCAGGGACCCAGATCGGCAAGCTTGTCACTGAAAGATTGGTAGATAACATGCAAACAGGGGCCCGATTGCGAAAGCATGAATGATTTTAAATTTTCGGGCGCCTAAAAATAAGTGGGAATAGGTACATATGTATGTATGTTGATTATGAATTTAGACTACCTATATTGAAAAAAAAACACTCTCCTCATTGCTTTCAATTTTACGGGCCCCTAGAAAATCCCGGGCACGGGGGGTTTCCCCCTTCCCCCCTTCTATCGGCGGCGCTGTCTATGTACATCTCAACACATCACTTTGATTGCTGACCAAATTACATTAACTCTTGATGCTTTTATTGTTTGACAGGTTAAATTTGGCTATCCACTTTTTCGAAAAACACAAATTTAAAAAAAAAATAAAAAACAAACAACTAAATATATCTCCGTAATGTCAACAATTAATTGGTAGTTGATAAATATTAAAGTTTAACGTTTAACTAACCAACTGTTTAGAGTTTTGATTGTTGAGAATGTTCCAGGTTCATTGATATGAGCTAGGCTTGTAAAAGAATGCAATCATTATAAATCATTTATTGAATTCAACTTAAAGATTGCATTCATTGATTTCAAGTAAAGATTGGGAATCTAAATTATGCATTTGACGCAGACTCCAATCATTTTGTATCCAATCATTTGAATTCAATCATTTGAGACTTCATACATTCTTTGCATGCACTTGAAATCGTATCATTAGGTCCGTTCGCGTACCCTCCTAAAACAGTCAAATTTTACTAAAAAATACGAAATTTAACCAAATCCTGTTCGCATAGTCAAAACTTTCGTAGTTTTTCATAAAAGACAGCGCTCACGAGAGAGTAAAATATTTCCCCAACCTACGAATTTTAGCCCAAGAAATTTCTTTGGGCTGATTTGTGAAAATTTCAAATTTGATAGAAATTCAAATAAATTAAATAAATTGCTCGCTTTTGCTGTCAGTTATAAAATTTAAAAGCAAATTTTCAAAGAACAGCAACAAGAGAGTAATATTGTGTGAAAAATTTGTTGTTTTCCCTTTCGCTTACTTTTTTGTAGTTTTTTTTTTTTTGGTGAGAGAATTTTACCCCCACTCTTTAAAATATTTCTTTTTACGAATTTTAGTGCAGAAAGTACGCGAACGGACCTATTCTTTTCATAATTGAAATCTTGTTTTCAATTCTTCTTCAAAAGTTCTCTTAAAGTTTCTCTTTGCCAAAAATTCTACAAATCCAATTTTAGCAGCATTAGCCTAGAAAAAAAACTGAACAAATTTGTCCTATTCTTATTTGCAGAGTTTTATTAAACCGAATTGTTTCACGGACAACCTCAAAATTACTTATTAAATTAAATATTTTTAAAAAAGGTCACAAAATAGGAATTACCTTAGGAAAGTTATTTTTTACTGTCATAAACCCATGTTTATGTGTGAAGGTTGATGGATTCAATCTAGAATTCTTACTTTTTTTGCATGCCAAAAATTTAGCAAATATTTGCAAAAATATATGTGATAATTTTTGAAAGTCCTAAATCTAGTAGCATTTTATTTTTTTTTGTTTATTTATATAAATACATTTTACTTTTAATTACTCTTTCCTTGTTTTTGTTTGCTTTGAACTATTAAATAAAATAGCAACCATTTTTGTTGTTTTGTCAAGGAAATTGTTATTGTGTACTTATAAGTCTCATTCATAAATAAACAGAGCTGTCTAATTCTGTGTGAATAAAATTTTTGTTTAACAAGTCGTTAACTTGAGTTTTCAGGTTAAATATTTCAGGGTTAGACTTTTAAGTTCATGATTATGATATTTATTTGCTTCCAGATGTTTTTTTAAATGTCAATAATAAACACTTATGTATATATACATACATACATTGTACATACTTAAAATTATTCTTGTTTTTGTATTGTGGAACTAATTTTACTTGAAACTTCGAATTTAAAGTCAAATTTCTACTCGAAACATAACCGTTATACAATTTCTAAGTTTCCTTCAAGCGATTTCTTTAACCTTGTTAAATAATATGAACAAATTTGAACAATTGTAAAATTACAACTGATGTTAAACAAGTGTTTTGACTTTTTAATAATACTTCCTTGTATTTATTTTACTTTTGGCGACATCATTTCTCAGACTGAAAATAAATAAATTCTGCAAGAGTAATTCTTGTCATGAAAAGTGCTTTCTCAAATTAGCCATTTGAATTCGGCTTAAAACTGTAGGTCCCCTCCATTCCTGACAAAATTACTGGCACACAGGAATGGTTGAGAGTTGTAAGTCACTAGGCCCTAGTTCTCAACGGACTGTTGTGTCACCTAATTTATTTATTTTTTGTATACATTTTTTGTCTATAAGTCAAGATTGATTGAGGATCACATTTTTAGGTCCTGAAATATAAAAAAATGCTGTTTACTTGCGTAATGGAATAGGATATCAAGAAATTTACCGATCAGGTGAAAACACTGCTAATGATTATTTGCTTCTTATAGTTAATTGTGGAGTGGAGAGTATTATGCTAGGGGTGATTTATAAACCTATCAAAAACACTGAATTCCATACAGTAGTTAATACATTAGAAAGATTTTATTTCTATGCTCCTAATATAGTTTTGTGCGGAGATTTCAATTTTTTAGATATTCGTTCGTCAGCTACTATGACTGATTATCTTAAAAGTTTAAATCTTCTACCTGTTAATGTTACGTCGGCAACTCACTTCGCTAAAAATCATACCCCTACACTCCCCGACGTATTCTTTGTTGGTGATATCAAGAAAACTCTTTTCTATAACCAACTAAGTGCTCCTGGTTTCTCATGTCATGATATGAAATTCTTAACCTATGATATTCAATTGGACGCGACAGACGCAGTCATAAGTTATAGATACTTTTAGACGATAGATTACCATAGTTTAAGTTATGATGTACAAAGTACACAATCAAATGCAATCTGTGCACCAACAGGCAGAGTTTTTGCAAGAATATCTAAACAACCTTTATGATCGTCACGTACATACCCATGAAATATAAGGTGGTTAAAAGTAATTCTTTGCCATGGCTAAATGCTTTTATAATAGATTTGATTAAATAACGAAACAATGCGTTTATTCGTTGGAGGCGTTATAAACTACCAATTTTTCATGATATCTTTCGTTAGTTCCGTAATTTAGTAGTTTCTCGGCTAAGAGACGATACTATGAAAATTTATTGAACCCAGATAACCAATCTGGGAAAAACCTTTGGAAAAACTTGCGTAAATTGGGCAATGGCAAACGAATTTCAAAACCTAATGCTAACATAGTCTGCAACCAACTCAATGCCCAGTTTGTGTCTTTATCTGTTCCCAAAACACGACCCTGAACAAAGTTTTAACTTTACTCGTTTCACAGACGAAGATATCGTCGAGGCAATGCTGTCCATTAAATCAGGCGCCTTAGGCATAGGGATCAATCCGAAGTTCTTGAAAATTGTACTTCCTCATATTCTAAAATACATAACTCATTTATTTAATTCTATATTAATAACTAGTTCTAAATATCCGAGAATATGGAAATATACTAAGATACTTCCTATCCCTAAGACTTTAAACTGTGCTAACCCAGAATATAGGCATATTGCTATCCTGCCATTCCTATCTAAAGTCTTTGAAAAACTACTTTTAAAACAAATGCAAGGACCCCTAACATACAATAGCCTGCTAGATACAAACCAATCCGGGTTTCGTGCAAAAAGAAGCTGTAAAACGGCGCTTTTACTTGTTGTTGATGATATACGCAGAGCGATGGACATGAACCGTGCTACATTCTTAACGTTGCTAGATTTTTCAAAAGCGTTTGACACTGTCGATCACTGCGCTGTGCCAAAAACTTAAGTATGATTTCAAATTCTCTCGTTTTGCGGTGAAACTTCTGCACTCATACTTACCTAATCGACAACCATGCGTTGTCGCGTTCAGCAGGGGTCCCTCAGGGTTCTATTGTTGGACCTCTATTATTTTCACTTTACGTTAAAGAGCTTCCTCGACTAGTTAAATCTTGTAAAGTTTATATGTTTACTGATGACGTCCAATTATACTTGTAGATAGCATAAGAAATGCTGCTAACTATGTTAATGAGGATCTAATAGTCATACAACAGTGGACTCTCAAGCATAACCTCACCCTCAATCCAAGAAAATGTAAAACTTTGTGTATTTAAAAACGCGCCTTTGATAAGTCAAGCTTTCCACCGATTCTTCTGGGCGGCTCAGTTATTGAATTTGTAACGTCTGCTAGGAATCTAGGTACTATTTTTAATGAGACTTTAACATGGAATCATCATGCAGCTACTACAATTGGTAAGTTATATAGTGCTTTGCGTCTGCTGTGGACATCCCAAAGGTTTGTTCCTGTCAGTAGTAAGATGTTGCTTGTAAGATCTCTTCTATTACCTATTCTGCAGTATGGATGTGAAGTGTGCTGTAGCGTTGACTCAAATACAAGGCGAAAACTTAATGTTATATACAACAACTTTGCCAAATACATCTTCAATATTAGATATTACGACCATATTTTATGTTATTCTAAACAAATAACGGGTGTGACTTTTGATAACCTTATAAAATTTAGAACTCTTATTCAGCTGCACAGTATTATACAGTATCGTCAACCTGATTATTTGCACAACCAATTAACTTTTTCAAATTCGCTAAGAACTGTTGTACTGATCCTGCCAAGATTTGCTTGCCCGCAATCTGAACGTACATACATTTGTTGTCCATGCCACTCAATTATGGAACTCACTACCTATTACAATTAGAAGAATAATCAACACAAACGCATTCAAATATCGTCTTTTAACGCATCTGACCAATGATGCTTAGGGTTATAACTAATAAAAAAAATAAAATTAAAAAAAAACAGCAAACAAAAAATAAATATTGTAAACTATAGTTTTAAAATTGTATTTTTAGTATCTACTAAATTTAAAATTCTCGAACGCTCTAACATATTTTATAAAGCCTTCACAAATAATAAGGTTGTAATCTTAACGTGAATTATGAATTAATAAATATGAAATATGAAATATGAGTATTTAAGAGGTGTTAAATCGCACGATCTGGGAAACCAATTCACGAGTCTGTAACTTGAAACTATTCGGTTCACGATCTTTGTGACATGTTTTAACGCACCGCCTAAATGACTTAGTGAAACCACAGCTTCTTGCAATTAATAGTTGTTCAATTAATGAACTAAAATCATGGCTCTTTAGCGGCCACCATTGACCGTACCATTCTGGCAGCATCGAAGAAGTACGGATCAATTATTCCACCAATCCATGAAGCACAACAAACATTCAATTTTTGTACATGTAACAGTGTTTCAACATAGACTTGAAAATTTCATCACTCTTAATACTTCAGTTTTGTTTATTGATGTATCCAGTCAAAAGTGGACTTCATCGCTAAACAAATTTCGCCTATTTCGTATTTCTAACAGAGCCATGTTTTTTAAAATATATTTATACACTTTGAAAGTGTTATTCAGGCGTCATTCTACCCATGTTAATATGCCAAACAAAAATAAAAATATATCACTTGCCAGCTGCTGACAAAATTGCCGCCAGTTAAAATAACATAAAGTTCTATACCTCTAAAAACACCTTTTACAAACCTCATAAACTTAAAATTTGTGTGAAGTAACGATTTATACAATTATAATTAAGAGAAACGCAATAACGCATGTCCTCCCTGTTCGTCTAAAGTTGAATTTACTTTTAAGACTAAACTTGAAATTACTTTCACCTAAAGCCTTTTATTTAACCCCAAAGTTTGATCCACCTTTATTCTTGAATTCGTAACTGAAATTGTTGTTCACTTCCTATTTGACCTTCTTGGAGTGATTCAAACTTCAAAACTTAAGAAATAAAGTTTCCTTTTACTTCATTTACTTTATTTGTCACTAATTTCCGTTTGAAAAATACCTCACGACCTTATCCATAAATTAAAGTTGACTCGTTCAAGGTTAGAGAATCTCTATTTCAATACCTTCAGTTGTGTTCTAGACTTTTCACCTAAATCCCCTTTAAACACGCATATAAATAAATATTCCATGAATAACCTTCAATAAATTATTAAGTTCCATTTTGTTATCTCATTTCAGCTTACCAGATATTTCCTCCGAAAACCCAACTGTAATACCATTGAATGAAATAACATCCACAGACCCACCCCTGATGAGTGGTGGTGCTGGTGGCAGTGTCGGTGGTGGTGGCAGCGGTGGCAGCCTTGAGCAACACACCATCGATTCCGTAATAATCTCAACATCCGAATCGAATGTCACCAATCAGACACAACAGGACGCCAACGAAACAAAAACCACTGACAGCAACCAAAATGGTATACCGCATGCATTTATCTATTTTTATATAAGATTTCCAATCACTAACCTTGATTTATTGTTTCCTTTGCAGCAAATGATCAGATAGAAAAAATAAATGATTCAGGTGGATTGATTCCACCGCAGCCACCTGATAGTAATGAAGTTGTTGCGGCTGATGTGGTTAGCGTGACAGCGACTCCAGCGATGCCTAAAGCAACTACAAATGCCACAATAGCCCATGAAGTGAATCTTACTGCCGAAGAAGTACCCATTCCGGTATTCTCAGAATGGGCCCAAAAGCAAATGGAAGCCGAAGAAAAACAACAACTCGAGCAGGATGTTGTCAATTCATCGACCCAAAGAAAGAACCAAACAACTGGGTCAAAGCTGCAACCGGGAAAGTTGCGAACAAAGAACTACGCCTCACCCGATTGCGGGGCCAAAATAATCGCATCCAATTCGGATGCCCAAAACACCGGAGCTGTGTTGACTTCATCGAAAGATGAATACATGCTGAGTCCGTGTACAAACCGCATTTGGTTCGTTGTAGAACTGTGCGAAGCAATTCAAGCCGAGAAAATCGATTTGGCCAATTTCGAGCTCTTCTCGTCGTCGCCCAAGAATTTCACCGTCGCTGTGAGTAATCGTTTTCCAACTCGCGACTGGTCGAATGTGGGCCGATTCATTGCCGATGACAAGCGGACGATACAAACCTTCGATCTGCATCCGCATTTGTTTGGGAAGTTTGTGCGGGTGGACATCCACTCACACTACAACTCGGAGCATTTCTGCCCAGTTTCATTGTTCCGTGTGTATGGGACGTCGGAGTTTGAGGCTTTCGAGACTGAAGATCGGGCCGATGACATCGACGAGTATGACGATGATATCACACCCGAACAGGCGCACCAAAAGCACGAGAATAATCTATTCAAATCTGCGAGCGATGCCGTGCTGTCCATTGTGAAAAAAGCCGCCGAAGTCTTGGTCAAGACGAACTCTAATCGAACCACAATGGAGATCAAGAGCGATCAGGGCTGCTTCACACCGTCTGCAGGCGAATTCGCTTGCAACAAGTGCAAAGATACATCTCTCGTTGCCCGAGTCAATTATGTGCTCTCATGCAAACATCCTCAGTTGCTGGATATGCTTCAAGTTGAGCGCCTGAAAAGCGACATTCACACATCCCAGATATGTGCCAAAAGATTTAGTGTTAACCTAAATAGCCATTTAGATTGTAAGAGCAGCGGACTGAATGAGAAAAGTAGTTACTTTCTGAGCTTATTGCCGGAGGACTATGTCGGAGCATTGTGTATGCTTCTGGCGGGAAGAAAGAGAATAACTTTGAACGATTCCATGGACATGGACTCGAATGAACGAGACCAAAACGAAGAAGTATCGATGAATTTAACAATTGACAAAAGCAATGGAGGTTCCTTTGGGAATCTCGACAAACTGCCAGACATTGCTGAAGATGTGAAGCGGAAACCAAAAGTCGAAGATGAATTCTCGGGCGAGTTGTCACTTCAAATTCCACCACCACCAATTAAAATTGAGGAAGAAATTACATCGACTGAAAGAATTTACGAAGATCCTTCTATACCGTCGTCGTCCTCAGAGACCTTAGATATAAATATATACAATGTAGCTGATATGGCAGATGAGAAAGCTTCTTCCATTGAATCACCTCCAGTGGATGTTGTAAGGAGTGATGAACAAAGATCAACAGAAGAGGCCCTCATGGACACAACCATACCACCAAGAGCTGAAGGAGGTGATATGAATCTGAAACCATCACCGTCGGAAGATCCATCTACATGGGACAATTTTGATACGTTACTGTCTGAAGGAGTTGTACCCGGAACGGGTAATACTGCGACAGGAGGTGGCAATCAAGGCACCCAGCAAAGAATTCCCAGTGGACCACACTCGGAGAGTGTTTTCATAAGACTGAATAATCGAATTAAAGTGAGTATTTTTATTTTTGATAACAAACAAAAATAGGTGAAACCACGATATTATAATAAATCCAACTAGAAGTATATTAAGCCCATTCTTCTTGCACCAAATAACAAAACAGTTAATATCATCTTGAAGTTGTTAACAATCGTTTAGATATTTTATGCTTTTAAAGATTTTCATATCATCAGCATTAAGCTGTTACTGTAGCGTACACAGAAATGTACAAGAAAAAAAGTAGTGGTCCTAAGTGACTACCCTGGGGAATACCTGATTTAGCAATGAAAGGGTTAGGAAAAGTATTTATGAACCTAAATTGATAAGACCTATTTCGAAGATAAGAAGAAATCCATGTGATGAATTAAGGAGAAGACCCAATTGTCTTCAGCTTAAATGTGAAGATACCAAGAGAAAGTAGGTGAAAAGCCTAAGAATAATCAGTTTAAATACAGTCGAGTTCTAGAGTAAATTTAAACTATCAAATTGTTCAAAAAGCTTAGAAATATAGGACAGTTTAGAAATTGGTCTGTATATTCTAATGTAAGACATGTTTCCAATTTTAAAAAACCGGTGTGATAAATGCCTTTTTCTACATGGTCAGAATTACCTGGGCTAAGAGAGAGTAAAAATATGCGAAGAAGGGAAAATGCTTCTTTGATTTACATTTGTTTATGATAATTTGAGGAGTTTCATCTAGTCCAGAAGATTAATAATCTTTAAGTATAACCAACTAATGTTAAAGTCTAAGGTCGCTTTAAGTCTCATAACCATTGAATCTTATGACCTTGCCATTATAACGATTGATGAATGAGTATCTCTTAGCGAACTTCAAGATGATATTCTCCTCTTCTTCGACTTTAATCTAACTCATATGAAATGGATTTCTTCAGACGATCGAACACATTTTCTTGCTTCCAATCCGAGCTATCCGAGCTATTCCAACCCTGCGGTTAGGCATCTTGATCTTATTTTCACTACCGACCCAATTAAATCAACGGTTTCACCTTCTGCTTTCGCACTATCAACTATCGACGGCTACAATCCCCTCCTGTTTCTTTTAGTTTTTCTTGAAACCTCTACTCAGACTTTTCCTGCAACACTTTCATATTCCTACGATTTTCATAAAGCCACTTTCCAAGAAATCAATAGATACCTTTGTACAGTTTCCTTTCCTGATATAACAAAGCAAACCTAGTGCGTTTAATTCGAAAAAAGAGGCTGAGATGCCTCTCTCTCCCGTCTGTCGATTTGTCTTGCTTAAAAGTTCGTCTATATGTATCAATTTTTACCAAATTTGCGTACTATTTTTTGTAGATTTTATTTTTTTATGAAAAAACGGACTGTTGGATTTTTATATCAAATGATACATGAATATCGAAAACAATATTTTCTGTGAAATAATATAAGTTTGAAGCCAATATTTGTAATTTTTGAAAAGCTATTTGAGTCGAAAGTAAATTTTTACCAAGCTTTAGTATTGTTTTTTTTTAGGTTTTTATTTTTTGTAAAAAAAACTGTCAATTCGATTTTTCTCAAAATTTTATCGAATGTTGAAATAAATATTTCTTATAAGTTAAAATTAGTCAGAAGCCGTTATCTCAAATTTTTGAAAAGATATTTGAGTCGAAAATCAATTTTTACCAACTTTTGTTAAATTTTTTTTAGGTTTTTAATTTTTTGTACAAAAGCTGTCAATTCGATTTTATTCAAAATTTTACTGAATGTTGACAAAAATATTTTTTGAAAGATTAAAGTAGTTTAAAGCCAATATCTCCAAGTTTTGAAAAGATATTTGAGTCGAAAATCAATTTTTACCAACTTTTATTAATTTTTTTTAGGTTTTTTTTTTTAAACTGTCAATTTGATTTTTCTCAAAATTTTATCAAATGTCAAAAACATTATTCTTCGTTGCACAAAATTGTTTTGGAGATGAAATCATATTTTGGTCGTAAAATTTTCAAGGTGACAAAATTTTTTTTCAGTTTTTTTGATTTATAAAAAAAACCGTTAATTGGATTTTTTTCCAAAAATATAATTGTTTTGTATTACGTTACAATATATATTATAAAATTTAATTCAAGTCTCTAGCATCAATGGTTCATGTGATATTTAACCAAAATTTTCACCTTTTTTTAAACTGCTATGGTAAAAAAAACCACCCACGCAATTTTCTTGAGAGCCCTTTCTGCATCTTTCTGCCTTATTATCTGTATAACAAAATTTATTTGAAGTCGATATCTCTTCTGGTTCTTGAGCTATGGAGGACGAAAAAAACGTCGCGAACGTACAGACGTACGGACGTACGAACGTACGAACACACGCACGCACAGACATCTTTCTAAAAATCTTTTATTTCGACTCTAGGGACCTTGAAACGTCGAGAAATGTCAAAATTTTCAATTTGACAAATCGGACCCATTACAATAACTTCCTATGGGAAGTTAATAAAAGAAATAAGTTATCGGACATTTTTCTTCGCTCTCGATCTCCATCCGAGTATTCTTATTATAGTGCCATAAAGCTACTTAAGGGATACTCAATCAATTATTAAAAATGAATCTTAGTCCTTTTATCAGCAAGTTAACTGGTTGGTTACCCAACCTCCCTCAGTCTTAATAATGAAACTTCAAATCATCCACAAAATATGTCAAAATGTTTGCTACCTGCTTCAAACAATCCTTTATCGATCACTCTTTTGTTCCAGATTTTGGATTTTTTTAATACATATTTTTCTTTCTCGGTCCTCTTCCTTGACCTTGACCCTGATTTGATTAAATATAAGTTAAAACAACTGAATGATAAATTCTCATTTTGGACCTGTTAGTTGGTCTCCCTGTTATATTTATAAGAAAGTGTTCTGCTTCCCTATTTTGTCCCCTCTCACTAGTTCTTAATCTATCTTCAGCTCAAGAAGAATTTCTGCATTAGTGGAAAACCTCCTTCGTAACCCCAGTTCACAAAAGAGACCCCAAAGATAACATTACAAATTATAGCCCAAGTGTCCCATATTCCAAACTTATTTTAATTCATCTTGTACGATATTTGAAGTTTTCAGATATTTAAGTCTGCAACCGCCAACCTTATGGAACTTGTGTCATTTGAGCTCTCGATGCTTCAAAAAGGAAACGAAGTAGACGTTATCTGCACGACTTATAACTACTATTTAAACTTTCTGCTCTTGGCTTTGAACCGATGTTGTTGCAATTTATTTCTTCCTACCTAGACGCATACAATGTTTCCTTCAGATGCTCTCTTTCCTATCCTTTTGTTGCTACCGCTGACATACCACAAGGTATTACCTGAATCATGTGGAGTTGATTTCTAAATAGTTTCACAACTCTTTTTACGCTGATGACACAAAATTTTCCAAGACCATTACATCGATGCATGATTCTTAAGTTATTTAACTAGACATCGGAAGTTCCTCAGTTTGGTGTAAAAAGATGTGTTAGTTCTAAATATCGCTATGTATAAGCGGATCGCTTCGCACGACCCCATCTGCGGCACTGGACACCTTACTCTACCTAACACCTCTTGACATCTTTAGCAAACAAATAGCTGCAAGTTCTGCTATTCGCCTCAAAGCTTCGTCGCAGTGGACTAACAACAACATTGGCCACTCCGTTATTCTTAGTTATTTAGAATCAATCCCAAAGCACACAGACTACACCATCCCCCAACTACAATTCGACAGAAATTTCCAGATTTCTATACCTCCCAGATCTTTTTGGGAGGATAGGACATTCCTGGAAGACGTGTCAATCCACTTCTATACAGATGGGTCAAAAACAAAAGAAGGGGTTGGTGGAGGTGTGTACTCTGAACGACTGAAATTAAGTCTCTCATTCCGCCTTCCCAATCATTGTAGCGTGTTCCAGGCGGAACTTTTGGCGATAAAAGAAGTCTTGTCCTGGCTTAAAGAAAACGTGATATCGACATCTGATATCCGTATTTTCTCAGATAGTCAGGCCGCTATTAAATCTCTGGATTCTGTCTCTACAAACTCTATAACAGTCCAGAACTGTCGATCATCTCTAATGGAGATGGCACAACAGTTTAATATTCACCTTTGCTGGGTGCCGGGCCATAGAGACATTCCAGGTAACTGTAAGGCAGATGAACTCGCCAGGAACGGTACAGTACAGCCCATTCTACCACGTTTGGCACATACTGGCATACCAATCGCTACTTGTAAACTGTTGCTAATGCAAGACGCTGTGAGGAGGGCAGGCACCAGGTGGAACAACATCACCACGTGTCAAGTCACAAAAAACATCTGGCCAACACTGGATTTAAAACGTTCAAGGGGCTTGCTCTCTCTAAGCAGATCGCATATAAGCTCGATAATAGGTGTCATAACCGGACACTGTCTAATAGGAAAGCACGCCATGAGATTAGGCGTATTCTCAAATGACTTCTGCAGAAGCTGTATGGACGAGGAAGAAGAAGAAACAGTTCTTCATCTTCTCTGCACATGCCCTGCTCTGGCTCGAAAACGCAAGAATTACCTAGGAGAATTCTTCTTTAACGATCTAAACGATCTAAATCATATCGGCATAAGCAACCTCTCACGTTTCGTAAGAGACTCAAACTGGTTCCATTGAGCTTAGGAAGAAACCTCAAGATTCATGAGGTATCACAATGGGCCATCAAACTGGCCTAAGTGTGTCCGTTTCCATCTTGGACAGCCACTTCAACCTAACCTAACCTAACCTCGTCGCAGTGGATTAACAACAACATTGGCCACTCCGTAATTCTTAGGTATTTAGAATCAATTCCAAAGCACACAGACTACACCATCCCCCAACTGCAATTTGACAGAAACTTCCAGATTTCTATACCTTCCAGATCCTTCTGGAAGGATAAGGCATTCCTGGAAGATGCGTCAGTCCAGATGGTTCAAAAACAAAAGAAGGGGTTGGTGGAGGTGTGTACTCTGAACGACTGAAATTAAGTCTCTCATTCCGCCTTCCCAATCATTGTAGCGTGTTCCAGGCGGAACTTTTGGCGATAAAAGAAGTCTTGTCCTGGCTTAAAGAAAACGTGATATCAACATCTGATATCCGTATCTTCTCAGATAGTCAGGACGCTATCAAATCTCTGGACTCTGTCTCTACAAACTATAACAGTCCAGTCGATCAGCTCTAATAGAGATGGCACAACAGTTTAATATTCACGTTTGCTGGGTGCCGGGCCATAGAGACATTCCAGGTAACTGTAAGGCAAATGAACTCGCCAGGAACGGTACAGTACAACCCATTCTACCACGTTTAGCAAATGCTGGCATACCAATTGCTACTTGTAAACTATTGCTTATGCAGGACGCTATGAAGAGGGCAAACACCACGTGGAACAACATCACCACGTGTCAGGTCATGAAAAACATCTGGCCAACACTAGATTTAAAGCGATCAAGGTGGAAACAGTTCTTCACCTTCTCTGTACATGCCCTGCTCTAGCTCAAAAACGCAAGAATTACCTAGGAGAATTCTTCTTTAACGATCTAAACGATCTAAATCATATCAGCATAATCAGCCTCTCACGTTTCGTAAGGGACTCAAACTGGTTTCATTGAGCTTAGGAGGAAGCCCGAAGATTCATGTGGTATCACAATGGACAGCCACTTTAACCTAACCTAACCACCATAACCAACCCAATCTCTGTTCAGACTATTCGTGACCTTGGCATCTTATGTGACAAAAGAGCTATTTCCGTACTCAAATTAATGATATAATAGTCAAAGACATATCAGCACTTGGATTTGTAAAATGTTGACCAAAGAAATTTTGTGCATCACCCTTGTCCGTCCCCTCCTTAAATATGCCTCTCAAGTATGGTTCCCTCTTACCAAGGCGTACGCATTTCAACAATTGAAAGCATTCAAAGATGTTTCCCCCAAGACTTACCTTGGCATGATCCCCTGATCCTTCCTTCATATCAAGACCGCCTTCAATTCATTTATCTCAACACTCTGGAAGTTGAAAAGGGCAGATATCTGAAATCTTGTTTATGCATCGTCTGCTTTCTGGCTCAATTAACTTTCCTAATGTTTATAACTCTTCCTTAACATTAACCCCCGTACTTTGAGAAATACTCAACTCTTTTATCTTCCCACCCACCGCACCTCTTATGGCTTAAATGAACTCGCATCCTACGGACGGACGCCTCACCAAAATATCAAACAATCAAATTCTTATCAACTCACAAGACTGAAGCAAAAAAAATAGAGAATCACAGTAGAATAGTTAGCACCACATTGAATATTCAAATCGAGCTAAAAAAAAAACCTCTAATACCCTATGTCCTATGAAACGACCTCTTGAGGATGCAAGAGGAATGTCTACATTTTAAACTGTTTTCCTATATTAACATAAATGTCTATAGAGCACATCCAAATTGCATGCTAGGCCAATGCAATAAAAATTCAAACTCAAAAGTTAAAAATGTAAATATTCAACGTTCCCAAAAACACTTCAATCTAAATGCTAATCTACCGCCTTAAATAATTTCGACACAATAACCTCTCCAATTATCCTCATTTGCAAAATCAAAACTAAGAAGGCCGACCTACCTAGCTGCCTAGGTACATATGTAAACTAATACCTTCTTGTAAATCCTTGCACTAACTTCAAATACGTTCCAACAGAAAAGCTTTTACAAACAATAGAAAGAAACATTTGAAAAAGGAAATAGTCAATAAATATTATGTTTCTCTATTCCCTTCACACGATTCCAATCGAAAGTATGTATAGTTTATTTCAAGGAGAAATCCTCGCCAAATGATATCACTAACTCACTAACACCGACCGTAGGTAGGTAGGTAACTTTCGATTTCGTTGCTTCTTGAACGGAAATGAAGACTATCTTGTTGCTAGTATCTGACGCGCAGTCTTCCTTTCTCAAGAATATCACAACAAAATCAATGCCTTTGGTGGCGCGACGCGGTGCTTAGCCTTTATTTTTATGTTGCGTGAGCGAAACTTCACCATACCACCAAAAACCACCCTCGAATTTCTAGATATTCTTGATAACAGTGGGCAAGGCAACAACCATAAGTTATCGACTAAACATTTTCCTTCTTCCTTTATCCATCCATTTCTGTTGATACGTAACAAAATTTGAAAAGTTGCCAAATATTCATTTCATTTAACTTCTTCATTTTGTATTTGATTGCAGGCACTTGAGCGCAACATGTCGCTGTCTGGACAGTATCTGGAAGAACTAAGTCGCCGCTACAAGAAACAAGTTGAGGAGTTGCAATTGTCATTGACAAAGACCGTTCGAGCATTGGAAGACCAAAATCGACGACACTCCGATCAGGAACGTGAGCTATTGGAGAGAAATGCTCTGCTGAAGGACGAATTGGAAGATGTCTCGCTGAGAGTGCATGCTTGCATAATTCTGATTATCTTCGTGGGGTCATTTATGATTCTGCTGACGATTGTGGGAGTTGTGTGCTATCGTTCGATGGCGAGGAATCTTTCGCCCAACTGCAAACAAGCTGAGAAGAGGAAAGCCACACAAAAAAAGCTGAATCGTAGGAAGTCGTTTGATGACTTCTCCGATGCTTCGACTGGGAAGCAGAAGATTCGTCGCCCAAGTGAGGAGGCGATGTTGATTCTCAAAGACTGCGCCGGGGAGAATTCGGCGCCAGAGAGTGATGTGAAAGTGAGACAGCGAAAAGTTTCGGTATTCTATGGCAGAAAGGCTAATCGAAAGGGAGAAAAACGCTCATGGCCCGAGGTTAGTCAACCAGGAGTATTCAATCCCGGCGTAGAAGACCTACCGCCAGCCGAACCCGTTCCTCCAGCTGTCCTCGAGGACGAGGAATACGATCAATTCAATGCAAGTGAATCGGATTCAGTGTGCACATCAGAGCAACCACAGTCGTCGTCTTTGAGTGGAAAATCTAGGAAATTCGTTAATCTATTCAACGGACGGGTTGGGAAAAAGTCAAAGAAGAACAATCCAAGCTACAAAAGGCAAGAATCAGCTCCTTCTGGTACTGGGTTATCCAAAAACAACACCAACACAGCAACAGACGCATTCGATGAAAAACTAATTCTCGACGAAGATGAAATCGAGAACTTTATTCCCGGAGCCGATCTGGCCTACAACGAATTCATGCCAGACGGACCATCAGGCTACCAGATTAATGATGGTGCTGCAAGTTCAGAGGATAAACGAAAAAATAACAGCACCAACAACAACAAGAAAACCCGAAGACTCTCATCGCCAGCATTCTTCAAATCACCATTCAGCAAAAGTAGTAAAAAATCAACACCCCACGAATCGACTAGCTGGGAGTGGTATCGATCCAAAAAGTCATCATCTGCATCATCAACAACATCTAGTCAGAATATTGGTAGTAATGGTGGTAGCGGTGTTGTTCTTAAGTCAACAAAAGTCAACGGTATAGGAACAGCTACAGCAGTAGGAGCAGCACATAATGGTCAACCATCACCAGCTTCATCTCTCTCCGAGATTCTACCCAACAGTGGCCAAGGAAGCAGTGATAATTCATTTCGTATTCTAGAAGAGGCTATAAACACATCAACCATAGCGACTTCGGCGTCGAGCAGCAATGGTAATAGTGGGGGCGGAAGCCATAGTGGAAGTAGTGCTGGTAGTAATAGAAGCTCGAAAAAAAGTCACACTTTCAATAGAATATTCAAAAAGGTCTTTTGAAGTGTGTGCCTGCCTTTTTCGCTGACTGTTTTGTGTGTTGTTTTATTTAAATTTAAATTTAATTTTATTTTTTGTTCTGTATTGATTGGATTGTGTATTGTGCGAGCGCTAATTTAATTTAATTAAAACAAATAATTCATTAATTGTTATGTGAATTAAAGAGAGAGAGAGACACATATTTTTTGGTTAACTATTTGTATGTTGAAATTTTTGATTAAAAATGTGAGTTATTTTTTTATTTTGAAAATTATATAATATTCAGAAAAGACTGTTTGCTAAAATGTAAAAGAAGCATTTACAATTTAATTTTTATTTTTCAAACAAAATGGATGGTTTTAGTTTTTGTCCACTAACCATACTAAATTGATTTGTGGTGGAATAAAGAAAAAGCTTTTATGTTTTAAAAGAACTAAAATTAAGTTAATAGTTATTTCTTCTTTTTTTGAGTAGGTATTGCGCAATTGAATCGTCAATATAACAATAGCTCAATATTCAGCTTTTGACTATAAAGGAACCACTGAACACAAAATGTTGTTTTTTCTCAGTCAGAAAATATAACTTCCATTCAATTTAATTTTGTAGTAGGACAAGGCTTTGAGGGACTTCTAATTTTTGTTTGGTTGTGCGAGAGTTTCCCTAGAAAATTTTTATATACAGTGAACGGATTGGAGACGAATTTTTTAACAATTGACCTCAAAAAATAGAAAGACGTATTAAAAATCACAACGAAACAAATATATAACTTTTGTTAATTACAGAGTTTCTATTAATTTCTAATTGGAAATAAAATGTTGTGCATTCCCGGACCTTTTGTATAGTGCAGCTGGCTTTTACAGATCATTTATTGAATTCAACTCAAAGATTTAAAAGATGGGCCGGTTCAGAAGACAGAAGGGACTTGAAAGTATGGCAAGATTCTAGTAGTAGTAGTGGCCAGCTCTGCCAAAAAATCGACTTCATGGCAACTTCATTAAAAGTTGACTGAAAAGTTAGCCAAGAAAAATTTCCCTTACTATCAAGTTAAGTCTACTTAGTATGTCAAAATGACAGTTGATCATGTTTTTTTATTTAACTGAAAGCTGATCTTTATTCCATTTTATGTTTCGTGTAAAAGGATTCTTTATTTAATTGGAAAAGGAATAAGTAATTTTTGTTTACAATACAAAATACAAATCGTAATGGACTTTGAGCTTGCCTAAGAAGTGTTTTGTAGACAAAAATGGTTTTTGGCACGATCAACTGACGGTACAGGTTTGAACTAGCCAATTCTTTTGATTTCTTTTCATATTTTTGAAGTCTTTGCATTCTTTTGAAGTTCTTGCATTCAATTAAAGTCTTTAAACTCACTTGAAGTTTTTAAATTCACTTAAAGTCTTTTATATTTTTTTTTTTGATGTCTTTGCAAAAAACTAGTGTGTAATGAAAATTCACTTGAGAACTCAAAAGAATGCATGAAGGTAAATTATTGCAATCAATTGATTTCAGTCAAATGATTGCAATCTTTTCAAGATCAAATGGTTTCAAAATTTGAAGTCCAATCCCTAGATGAATTCAATTAATTCAATATTTATGTTGAGGTCATAAAATATTGCATTTTGAAAATATTGCAAGATTTACAAGCCTAGTATAGAGGTAACACATAAAATAGAGTGACAAAGTTTTTTTCTTTTTTTTTAAATTGGTAACAAAAATCTGATGACTGAGTTCGCTCTCGTGAAACATGTCTCTCTTTCCTATATGGGGCACAATAAAGCTACTTACTTACTTAAGAAGCCGCTACAGATTCCCAAACAAACTTCTTAACATATCTTGATCTGTAGATAGATGCCTTCAGTCACTTTTTGGGCCGGAGCGTTGATTTGTATGCGCTTTGCGTGACTCAGCCATTGAAGACGTTGGACTCTTATTCTACAGCTTAGTCTACTTCGCTGTACAGTCGATACAAATACACTAGTAAAACACTTCAACTTGCCTGGGTAGAATAATATTCCTACTGAAATGTTAATGCTTTTGTTTAACAAATCTCATTATTAATGGAAAGCTATGTTTATGCTATCCCTTAAAACTTTGAACCTTCCTGCGTCGGCTACTGATGGTAAATATCAACACGCAGTATTTAAATAAACTGTTTTCAAATTTTGATTAAGGACTCTATAGCCGAATTATCAAAACAGCTACAGCTCATATGACACGCTAAGCAATATATTTATATAGGAAAATATAACTTTGGGAAACATTTAATTTCGTGTTTCTAATTTTGTTCTGCTCTTCGGAACCTGGAAAGTCAACATTACTGGGTAAATACCGGTCGCAAAACTAAGACCAGAACTCCATAATTGAACTTTCTGAATACAACTTTGGGTCGGACGTTGTAGCGGTTTTTTTGCCGCTTTTTTTTGTTGTATAGAAGTTATGTACAAATTCTTTTGGAGCATACTTGATTTCTATTAACGAAAAATCAACAAAATCGCAAAATGATAAAAGTTCCAAGGTCCTGAAAATTCCAAATCAAAGCCTTCCATTTAAAAGAAAAAAGTGACTATTTCGATTTTGAAAAGACGAACAATTTGAAAACAGAAACTTGAGCACCGCCAGAATAAATAAATACAAAAAACCTTTGTTATCTTTTGAGATTTTGCAGCAATCTGAGTCCGAAAAAAGACAGAATGGGTAAAGATTTAAAAGAAAAGTTTTCATGAATTCTATAATAGTCTTATTCCCCTTTTGAATCATTTCTTGTGTTCAAATCCTCAAATATTGGGGTAATTGGTTGAAAAACGTTAAAAATTAATTTAAAAAAATATGGATACTCGGATTTCTTCGAGTGGGCATAGATTAAGGCTAAATTAGTAAACGGCCATATCACAGGCCCCGTCGGAAACGATTCGTAAAACAAATGCAAAAAAAAGTGGAATACCACATTTTTCAACAAAAATATATATCATAGAATCCGGAGGTCCAGAAAAGTAGAACATCAATTTCTTTAATTTCTGTGGCAATATTTAAGTTTTAACTTTTGTTTGTCATTCTCAAAAACTTTTAAGTTATCATTTCATCGACTTGCTCGCAATCCGCAAATGCCATTTCTTGCTCCTTCTCTCCAATTATCAGGAGTCGCTTGTGCTTCGCATTTTAGCATAAAATTTGTTATTTTTCTTTTGCATTGTTTTGCTTCTTCTTTTTTTTTTATATTTTATTCGTTTGTTCAACAATTTTTTGAAATTCCTAACACATTTGTTAATCTCGCACAATAAGAAAAAAAAAAAAAAAAAAAACAAAAAATTTAACTAAAACAAATTATAAATTCTTTTCTTTTTCCTTTAGATAAACGATAAGAAGTGTTTTTGGGCAACTGAAACGCCTCTGACAAAAAATGTGATTGATATTATTGGAGTTATGTTTTATCCTTTATTCTTTTTTGGTTTTTGTTTTTAAAAAAGAGAGAAAAACAACTCGCATAATACAAAACAATTTATAAACAAATAAAAAACAAAGAAGAAAAATCATAGCATAATAGTTTAGTTAGATAAGGCTTAGAAAAAATACAAACAAACAAAACAAACTGAATGTTAATTAATGTTAGTTAAACTACAAAAAAAAAAACAAATTGTGAAAATTCAATTTAACAACAAAAAGAAAAAAAAAACAAATAAAACAACAAAGGAAAATTATGTATTTTGTTTTGTTCTTTTTCATTCTATATATGTATTTATATATTATATATAAGAACATTTTTAGAAAGACATACAAATAAATATATGAATATATTTTGTAGTTTATTATTCTTTGTTGTAATAATATAATTTATATTTTTAATTAACTAAATTTTGTTTTTTCTTTGCAGTTTATGTATAAAATTTATTTATTGTATTTAAATTTAAGTCAACTTTTAATATAAAGATAAATACGTTATTAGCAATTCATTTTTGTTTGTATGTGTAAGTTTTAATTAATTTTGTTTTTTTTTTTATATAAGAATATATATAAATATAAGTAAAATTGTATAAGCTATAAATGTATACCCGCGGAAGCAAGTATTAGGCGTACATACGAGTAATATATAATTATTATAATTGTTTTTATTTTTGTTTCTTTTTGTGGAAAATAAAAATTTATAAAATATTGTTTATTAAGACTTTAAAAATTGTACGACACTGGTTTTTGTTTTTGTTTTTGTTTTTTTTCTTTGAATTTATGGTCATTGTGTTCTCTCGAAAGGTACTTGATGGTAACTGGCTTCAATAAAATGTGTTTTTGTATTGTTTGGCTAGATTAGATTAGATTTTTAAATCATTTATAAAATCCGTAACATCGACCATATCTTTGTCACAGAATTGTGATTGTATGACTATTGAATTGAGACTTCTACTTGAGGTAGCGAGTATTTTTTTCCAATCTGTAAGATTTTTGTATTTTTCATCATTCGTACAATAGATGACTTCGTTCACGTCCTCTTCTAATTTATAACAACAACAGGAGGTGAATACTTTTTGTAAATTATTGATGGCTTCTTCACGGAGTTGTTCATCCCGACACACAAGATTAAGTATGAACATTCCTTTGGGACCAATTACATGCTTAAGGCTTTCGAGAATTTGTGGTTCTAAGAAACTTGGAGGTGGACAACTCATACCGAGTGAAATATCTTTGCTGTCAACATCAAAGAGGACCGCATCGAATGTGATTTCTGTGGAAGAGGAAGAAAACAAGTTCGAATTAGTTAAACAGAGTACCAATCAACAAACAAAAAAAAAAAATAGTAATCATTAAACATTTAAAAAGGTTAAAGAATAATAAGAAACTAAAAGTGTAAAGTGTCAACATTAAATTGCATAGAATTTTCCAATAAGAGGTATGATTTTGAATAGCCCGCTATTTGGACAGCTGTGACTTTTAAATATGTACTCTCTTTATAATTATAACAAGAAAAAAACTACCTCATCACTTAAAAGTTAATGCTTAATGCTTTAATAACGCATTGAAATTGTAAAAATTCACGCAAAAAATATTTTTGAAAATTTTGTAGTCATACACTGCCGCTCATCTGAATAGGTTCACAAATATTTTCACCTCACTGTTGGCCCCTCTTCATATGTATTACAATGACACATTTTTTATATATGTTATGAAAGAGCATCATTATGTGCTTGTTTTGGGAGAAACAAATTTGTCTTAAAGCTTACCGTTATTCTCCCACGGTAGCTAGACTAAATGTATTCATAAAAACAAGCATTTTTTTTGGCTCATCTGAATAGGTTCAACAGATGAAATAGAATAAAACAATACAAATTATTTAAATTCAAAAATTAATTTTACCCTTTTGTATTGTATGATTATTTAACAGAAGTTAATAATGAGTGTTGCCACCTCTTTTTAATATAGTCTCGTAAATTCGATTTGGAATGGAAATATACAATTTTTCCAGGTATTGAAGCGAAATTTCTGATAAGGCTTTTTTAATGGCTGTGATTAATGACTTTTTGTCTTCGAATTGCCTCCCTGACTCGTATACTTTACGTGAGAGAAGTCCTCACACATTCTCTATTATGATAAGGTCAGGGGAGTATGGGGGCCACACCAGCATCTCCACATTTTGACTCTCAATCCACTGCCTTACTGTCCTCGCTGTATGGATAGGGGCATTATCATGTTGGAATGTCTACGATATTGGTTGAAACAGGTCAGAAATCTGTGGGAAGGCCTTTTCTAGCACACCTTTATAAGAATTTGCATTCATTCTCGATGTAACAAACTGGAGCTACAAGGCTCCGTAGAAGGAAATAGCTCCCCACACCATAACAATTCCTTCACAGCTATGCAACCGACTTAAATAATGGTCCTCTTTTCGAAGGTCATAAAAGTAATAATTATAGCCGTCAGGGCCCTCTAAATTAAATTTTTTCTCATCTGAAAAAATCACTTTGTCGCTCTGACTTTCACGACATGTATTTCTTACAGAATTGTAGACGAATTTCTTTCCTAGATTCGTTAAGTGGTGGTTTTCTCTGATTTTTTTTTCTTTTCAAATGAGAAGCACTTTTAATAACGCGTTTTACCGTAGCTAAACTGCAATTGACACCGGTTTTTATTTTTATTTTTGACGCGGAATCATAAGATATCGAAGCTGCTCTGATGATAGCACGTCCATCAGCCATTGATGTGGCCGTATAAGTTCCTCCTTTCATGTTTTTCCATAATTTTGGATATTTCGCAAGTAACTGCCTACCAAATTTTGACTTCTTTTAATTTTCTTCGCTATAAGTCGTTGGCTTAGGCCTGATTCCCGAAATGCTTTAATTTTGGCTTTTTTCTTCCTCGCTTAAAGATGTTCCACGACCCTTTTTCACCGTTAATAGGAAAAACACACTAACTTTATTGACAGATAAAATTTCAATTACAATTAACACGCAACTCAACGCAAACTGCAATTTTTGCTGTTGAACCTATTCAGATGAGCCAAAAAAATGCTTGTTTTTATGAATACATTTAGTCTAGCTATCGTGGGAGAATAACGGTAAGCTTTAAGACAATTTTTTTTCCCAAAACAAGCACATAATGATGCTCTTTCATAACATATATGAAAAAGATGTGTCATTGCAATACATATGAAGAGGGGCCAACAGTGAGGTGAAAATATTTGTGAACCTATTCAGATGAGCGGCAGTGTAGTTTGCAGTTTTGGAAGAAGAGTTTCCTTTCAGTGCTATTGTCTACTGAGATTCTGTCATTTCTGTAAAAAGGAGATACAACCATAACTGTGGCGGATATCGTTACCTATTTCTAAAGTCATACCTACCTCTTCACAGTGAGATAAATATTCATAAATTTTTCAAAGTGGAACCTCTTGTTGGACAAAAAAACTATGTTATATATGTATATGTATTATGTATACTATATGTTAGCAAATTTTCCATAAGGGGTTTTATATCACAGCCTAATCTGACAGTCATGGAATTATGGTAGCTATAATTTGTGCGGTGGAAATTGATGCAGAAAAGAGACAAAGCACGGGCACAGCGATTATTTTTAAAAGGGACTAAATTTAACAGAGTTATAACGGGTGACCACACAAAGATGCCCATATTTCTTTTTTGTCTCGCTCCGGTGGTAACACTGCTATGGTGTCGAATGCGCGATCCAGTTAAAGTACAGGTCAGACAAATTTGTTTTCATTTGTTATCAGTCGTCATGGCATCGAGAAAGAACTAATAGAGAGAACCAACTTCGACGGTTGCTCTCTTTTTGCCTACAAGCTGTGATTTGGCCACCAACTTGCATATGTATTAACTCCATATAAAAAAAATGTGGGGAACAAATACTTATGCAAGTTTATGTACATACTCACCACGAGAGAGAAAAAACTTTTCTCTCTGCTCACCACCTTTTAAATCTCCAAGTCAGCTGTCTTTTCAAATCCGCGAACACTAGCTCTCCAAAACTATTTTCGATTCCAAGTGAATTCGGCGCTATCCTTGACGAGTTTCCTGAGCTTAAAGCTCCACCAGACTTTACGTTGCCGGTCAAACATGACGTTGTCCACCGGATACAAACAACTGGTCAACTCCCTTCAGCTAGTGCACGAAGACTCAATCCGGAGAGGTTAGCAATCGCGAAGCGTCAGTTTCAGCAGATGATCGATTTAGGTATTTGTCGCGTTTCAAAGTCTCACATCGCTTCACCACTTCACATGGTTCCGAAAAAGAACTCACTTGATTTCAGACCATGCGGCGACTATCGATGGTTAAATAAAGCGACAATACCAGATAAACATCCGATCGCTAACGCTCAAGACTGCTCCGCTAACCTCAACGGTTGTTCAATATTTTCGAAAATCGATTTGATACGTGCGTATCATCAAATACCGGTCGCAGAAGAGGACGTTCATAAAACGGCGGTCATAACACCTTTCGGGCTTTTCGAATTTTTACGAATGCCTTTCGGAGTGCGCAACGGTGCGCAAACTTTCCAACGTTTTATGAACAGCATTTTAGGTGATCTTTCATTCGTTTTCGTGTACTTGGACGATGTTCTCGTTTCAAGTAAATCGGTCAAGGAGCATAAAACACATTTACGAGAAGTTTTTCGAAGACTGCAGGAGCACGGGCTCAACGTTAATTTGGCAAAATGCGAACTAGGTGTTAGCAAACTCGATTTCTTGGGATACGGCGTTTCCGAAAATGGAATAATTCCTTCGCAAGAACGAGTAAAAGCCATCAACGAATTTCCTAGTCCGGTCTCCATCAAACAACTTCAGCGCTTTCTCGGCATGATAAATTTCTACAATCGTTTTATGCCAAGTATGGCATCTAAAGCTAAAGTTCTTTACGAACTTTTAAAAGGCGTTAAAGCAAATAAAAAAGAGACTAAAAAAACGATTTTTCAGTGGTCAGACGTTTGCGAAGAAGCTTTTCAAGTTCTCAAAGGAGACTTGTCCCGACGCACTATGCTTTTTCACCCAAAGCCTCTAGCGCAAATCAGCATTATGGTAGACGCTTCTAACGACGCTATCGGAGGAGTACTCCAGCAATACCATAATAGCTTTTGGGAGCCTTTAGGTTTCTTTTCAACTCGTTTGAGCCCAGCCGAAAGAAAATACTCGACGTTCGATCGCGAACTCCTCGCAATTTTCAAAAACGTTAAACATTTTCGGTATTACGTGGAAGGTAGACAATTTACTGTTTTCACCGACCATAAGCCGCTCACAAACGCAATATGTTCCAAAACTGAAAAATCGCCCCGCCAAACGCGCCACTTAGAGTTTATCGCAGAATTTACTACCGACATTCGTTACATCAAAGGCATACAAAATATCGTCGCCGATACTTTATCGAGATCGTATGTTGAATTGATCGATTTCAACAATGTCAGTATTCCAAGTCTGTTAAAAGAACAAGAAAACGATGAAGAGCTTAAATCAATTTTAAAACTTTCCAAAACATCTTTCAAGTTAGAAAAAGTAAATATTCCGGTAAATGACGTTGAAATATGGTGCGAAACATCAACTGGTAAAAATCGTCCGTATGTACCTGAAATTTTTCGACGAACAATTTTTGACAACCATCACAAACTGTCACATCCAGGTTCAAAAGCAATGCGTAAAATAATAACAGCAAAATACTTTTGGCCTAAAATGAACAGCGATGTTAACAGATGGACAAAAAGTTGTATCTCTTGTCAAAAGTCAAAAATTTCCAGGCACACTACTTCTAAACATGGAATTTTTCCAGTTCCGGAAGGCCGATTTTTACACATCCATATGGATTTGGTTGGTCCTTTACCACCATCTCAAGGTTTCACGTACTTGCTCACTATCAAAGATCGCTTTTCGTCCTGGCCAGAAGCCATTCCACTGAAAAACATGAATGCTTCCACCGTTGTAACCGCTTTTGTACAAAACTGGGTTTCCAGATTCGGAGTCCCTCAAACAATCACAACCGATCAGGGAACTCAATTTGAGTCAAGCCTCTTCAAAGAAATCTCCGAAACTCTCGGTACAAAGCGAATACGAACAACGACTTACCATCCGCAAGCAAATGGTTTAGTAGAACGGTTTCACCGCCAACTCAAAGAATCTCTACGCGCTCACGAAGATAAACAAAATTGGTATTCAAATTTACCTTGGACTCTTCTCGGCATTCGTTCAACGATAATTGATGACATCAATGTAACGCCAGCTCAATTGTTATACGGACAAAACTTACGCTTGCCCGCTGAACTAATCGAACCCAAGCCTTTGAATCCAATTTCTAGTTCATCAGCAGCTCAAGAAATCACTCAAGCTATTTCACAAACTCGGCCGTGTTCAAGTAGAAACCGAAACCAAAAATACATTTTTGTGCCAAAAGATTTGAAAACATGCAAATACGTTTTCGTTCGGGAAGAGGTAAACCGTGGAAGTTTGAATCAACCGTACAAAGGTCCATTTGAAGTAATTAAAAGATTCGAAAAAACTTTTTCAGTGCTCATAGATAATAAAGAGCAAATAATATCTGTTGATCGACTCAAACCAGCTTTTTACGTGAAGGACAATGATCCACAACCAATGAACAAACGAGTTACTTTCAACTTACAATAAAATATCTTTCATAGAATGTCATTTCAGATTTTTTCATTTCAATTTAAATAATAAATTGTACTGCATACACATTGTAAGGTTTTCTACCAAAACTTAATTTTATTTTATAAAAATTGTATGGTCTTATACCAAAATAGATTAAAACAAAGTAAAATTATTGTAAAGCCTTCTGCCAAAACTCACTGTACAAGAAAAATTAAAAAAAAAAAAAAAAAAAAAAACATTATTGAATGTACAAGCAAAAATAAAAAAATGTAAAATATTTAAATTATAATGAATTTACAAATAAAACATATAAATTATAATAAATTTACAAATACAAATATTTCAGTTATAATAAATTTACAAAACTTGTAAAATTTCATCTATATATATATAAATTAGATTTTAAATACTCTTTAATGTAAATTAAATCAGTTAAATAAGTTAAGTTAAAACATTGCATTATGCATAGGTATAAATAATTTCAATTACAACTTAATATGTAAACTTTTGTACGGCGGGGAGTGATGTAGCGTGTGCACTGTACATAATCAATATCCATAGTGTAAACCCACTAATAACTTATGTCAAAAAATATTTTTATTTTTAACTGTACGAAAACCAAATGACATTTTGATTCGAAGTGTACCAAAAAACCCATCGCTGCCCGCCATAGTTTTTCCGTCTTTCTTTTCTGGCTGTGACTTGGTGCGAGACAGACGTCTTAGAAATATAAAGTAAAATTAAAGTAAATTAAAATAATCTAAAATTATAAATTAAATAAAGGATACTATAAAATAAATTTATGTGTCTCAGTTTTAATACGAAAGGCACAATGGCGAGCACCTTTGAAAAATGGCGGATGTAGTCAGCTGTTCAGAGGTGTTCAAAGAAAATTCAAAATTGTGTATGAACAACTTTTTGGTACTCTCATTGTGTTCGTTTGAGAGTAATATCATTCGAATATGAAGTGAAATTAATTACTCTTGTTAGGTGCCAGAACAATGAAGATTTAGAAACAATTCTAAATTACGCATTTAGATAAATATTAGTTAGTTATTTGAAGCCAGTTTTAATCATTAAGTAAGTAAAATAAATTATGTGGTGCAACAGTCCAATGAGAATTAGGACCTAGAAACATAAAACTCTGAAAGCACTACTACTATTATTTGTATTATTAGCTGCGTTTATGCGTTTAATTTTCGCTCAGACCGTTGAAAGATTTGCATCTTAAAAAAAAAACTTAGATTTGTTTCAATTTTCAGAGTTTATCGACTTAATTTTGTCGATGTGAGAGTTGCAGGAACATTGAAAACGAGAGTTACAGAATGTAAACATGGAACATTGAAAACATTTTTATATACTCATCTCCTTTTTCCATTCCTATTTTATTTGTGTGTACTCGTTGTTTATTTTCTTTACATTACTCACGACATTTCCAATATGCCGAAAATAAGTGATTTAGGTAGACACTAAATAAAAAGACCGTCAACTTGTTACTTCTGTTGCCAATTTTCATTGCATAAGATTTGTGAATAGGTGATAAGCTATTCTTACTGCTTTCCCCTAAGGTAGTGTGTTGCTTTTAAAGGCTTAACTACATAAGCCGAAAAGTACTTTTGTACAAAAGTTAAAATATTTGTATTCTCGCTAGGTCAGTGGTTTTGTGAATATACAAATTTGTTCTTCAATAAAAATTTAAGTCTTATGCATCATTTTTATAAGTTTTCCAGTTCTAACTATTTATATATTATCTTTCAGTTATATAGTGACAAGGAAAAATCTGTGAGGGAAAGTTCTAACTACAGTTTTTCTTAAAGTGCATTGTGGCTTATTTATAGATGTTTGCTTAACTTTTTAGGATATACATAAATAAATGCAAATGAAAGTTAAGGGCTAAACCTGAAGAACTATGAACATAGAAAATGCTGTGTTCAAGTAATTATTATCGCATTCAAATTGCATCATTGATTTTTTTGGTGTATAAAAAGCTAAAAAAGTGATTCATGACAAATAAATGCTACGTTAACACTAAGTTCCAGAAAATATCGATTGATACGGCAATTGCAGAAGATATGGATATTTTATATAAATATTCCCGGTAAACTGTTGAACTTTATTATTTCCGCCTTTTATAATTCAATGTAAAAGAATTCAATGCAGTATATTTTAGATAATACAGTAGTTAAGTTAATAGTTAAGGTATTACCATTGAAATAAACATAACATTCATTTATAAAAAACGTGTACTCGTTCATATATACAAATAAAGTCTAGTCTAAAAAACCTTAACCTTGTTAAACACTTTCTGCACACATCCTTTCTTGTTTTGGTTGTTCCTGCCATCTATCTGTAACTTAGAGAAAAAGAAGAGAAAAACAAATTCACCACGAACTACCGGTATAACTTCTTCCGTTATTTATTGACAAACAATAATGTTTTGCTAGAATTAATTTGAATTATAGGAGTATTTTTGTAGATATAAAAACGACAAGATGTTAGCAAAATTAAAAAAAAAAAATTCATGAGAATTACAAATATTATAATGAGACTTTAAAAAACATAGCCTTCTTGGCTATCAATAAACAAAAATGAGAAATGCCGCATTTCCCGGAAATGATGTTTTTTTGTGTACTCTTTTCCGAGGTGAAAACATGTATACACCGATACGAATTCAACACGCTATAAAAAATGAGAGTAAGAGGTTTCGAAGAGACGGAGACGAGGAAATTTGGTTCTCTCATTTAGTTTTTTCTCTCTGGTCATGGATAGTTATACCGATAAAGAACGAGCATTTTGCGTTATATTTTTATATTTTCGCGAAAATACGTATGTAAAAGTACGACGTGCATTCCGGCGTCAGTTCAAAGTTCCTCGTCATAAACGCGTGCCTTCATGGAAAACTATCAACAGATGGGTTCAAAATTTTCGTGAATCCGCCAAGGCAACCGATAAGAAGCGTCCGGGCCCGCCGAGAACGGTCCGTACGGCTGAAAACGCGGTAGCGGAGTGGGGCATTGTCGGTCCCTACTTTTTTGATGGAACGGTAAACGGAGAGCGGTACAGAAACATCATGTTAAGCAACTTCCTCCTCCCCGAACTTCGCCGTAGACGTCGTTTGAGTCGAACAATATTCCAACAGGATGGTGCGACGTACCATACTGCCTGCGAAACGCTCGCTCTGTTGAAAAAAGCGTTCGGTACTCGTTTACTCTCTCGATCGACAGATTTCGCTTGGCCGCCTCGTTCTCCCGATATGACGGTTCCGGATTTTTTCCTCTGGGGATATTTGAAAGGGCGTGTCTACACGACTCGTGTACGTGATTTAAAAATAAATTGGGTGGCGCAACAGTCCGTAGAGAACCAGGGCCTAGTGACTTACAACTCTCAACCATTCCTGTGTGCGAGTACTGTTGTCAGGGATGGAGGGGACCTACAATTTATATGCCGAATCCGAACGGCTAATTTGAGAAAGCACTTTTTCATGACAAGAATTACTCTTGGAGAATTTGTCAATTCCTCGCAAGAGGCAGTACCCATGAAAACTCTTTTTTTTTTTTTTAATTAAGGTGGCACAGGCAGGGATTGAACCCAAGACCTCTCGTATGACAGTCCAACGCACTAACCATCATGCCACGTGTACGTGATTTGGAGGATTTAAAAGCGCGCATTCAAGAAATGCGACAAGAAGATAGACAAGAAGTGTCTGAGATTACGCCGGAAATGTCTTCAAAATTTTGTCAAAAGATTAAACGATTGTGTAAGCCAAAACGGGCATCATTTAATGGATGTAATATTTCATAAATAATTTGTCTAATCTGTATTTTCGAATAAAATCTGTATCGTTGTTGTACGTGCTTTGGTTCTGGAGTTATTTCAAAAGGAAATATGGGCATCTTTGTGTGGTCACCCGTTACCAACTTGTTTGCAAAAAAAATTCTATTTTCGAACGAGTATCGAGTTGTTTGACAGTTTGAAAAAAAAAAAATATCAAATTTTTGGACAAGAATAATTATAACAAAAATGGAAACCATTTGGTTTAATTTGAAAGGAAATAAAGAACGGTACGAGCAAATTGAACGCAAAAGAATAAGAGATAGTTCCAAAATAAGGAGCTGAGTGAGAAAAGGTTTCACATATAGATAGGTTCCGCCATCGAACTTTTTTTTCAACTAGTGCTTAATTCGTGAATGGTTACACTTAGCTCATGTCTGATTTCACAGATAATTAGTTTTATCTTACCGCTGAACGAATATGGTTGTGTATACGCTTCATCATCTTTTCAGATAAAGCTCATTTTGATCTTGGCGCATATGTAAACAAGCAAATTGTCGCATTTGGGGCACAGAAAACCCGAACGCATACATTGATACACCGAAAACGAGTCACTGTTTGGTGCGGATTTTGGTCCAGAGGCATAATGGGCCATTTTTCTTCGAGAATGAGCAAAGAGTGGCCGTTACAGTCAATGGAGATCGTAATCGGGCCAAGTTGAACGAATTTTTGTTCACAAAAGGAGGAGGATATTGGATATTTAACAGGACGGCGCTACGTGCCACACTGCCGAAGCTACACTCGTTGTTTTTATAGCATTTTCAAAAAAAAAAGTTATTTGGCGGGCCCTTTATATATACAGTAGAATATTTGAACGCATTCTTATATATACTTTTGTTTTAGTTTTGGTAAGAACTATCGTCTTTCTAAAGACGGATTTATGTTCTTACTTAACACCATATCATCCGACATGACTACTCGCAGAAGACAAAATGCTGTTCCGATTATCATTAAATTATCAGCAGCAATGAAGTTTTTAGCAACAAGAGGTTATCAAAACCGAATAGGTGGTGACAAGAACGCTGGACGTGCACAGCAAACCATATCAAAAATACTTGCCGAAGTTTTGACTTCAATGGAAAGAGTCATGTGCCCGCTGATGATGAATTTTGAAATAAATGAGGAAGTGGAACGAAAGTCCAAAAAATCACGAATTCTCGGTGTAATTGGGGTGGTAAAATAATAAAACACAAAAAGTTGAATAAAAAACTTTCAAATTCAAATTGCATATTAATAATTTATAACATTTTACTTACACTTTGACAAAAAAAAACTTCTCTCGCAAACACATTTGATGTAGAGTGATTATTTTCGATTTTGCCTTGTTTTGAATTCTACTTTCGAGTTACGTAGTTCCTCGTTTATTCGAAAGTTCATAAGAATATAGTTGGCACTACTAGAACTATTCGATTCTCGTTTGTTCGAAATTAGTCAAATAGATGCATAGTACCAATTTTTCGAATTCGAGCAATTTCATTGTAGAATCGAGTTACATAGTAGGGCCCCAGGGGAGTTAATCCTCAAAAATAAAAAATTATATCTCCGGTTATACGCGTCTATATTCAAAAGATTGAAGGTCGACCAGCTATAAGCGATCAGAGTACGAGGGTAGCCGATATTGATCATCCCACAGTAGATAACACAAGGCAAATCGTAAAAACCTACGTTAAACGACTTGAATCCTTCAAAATTTAAGTATTTTGATAGAGGGGCCAACCTTAGGAAGCATATTAAACAATGGGTCGAATTCTTTTTGAGTCAGAGAACTCTTTTTACCAACGTTTTATAAATTCAAGTGTGTCATTGGCTTTATTGATAATGTCGTCAATTTGAAAGTTGAGCACTTAATCACAAATGACACTTTAATCACGTGTCGCCATTTATAAAGTAGCTTCTGGGGGGAGGAGGGAGGCGTTTGCGTGAGAATGTCAAGCTGTGGCATTTACTGACATTAAGTTCAAGCAGATTTTTGTTTACACCGCGCCATAGAGAAAAAAGAGGCTGAGATACTACACACACTGATAACTTCCTATCCCGTCTGTCCATTTGTCTTGCTTAAAAATTTTTAGGTTTTCGTGTTTTGTTAAAAAAGTTGTCAGTTGAATTATTCTAAAAGATTTAAAAATTACCAACAATGTTTTGCATTTGATGAAATAGTTTGATTTCAAAATCTATTTTTGTCAACGAGATTTTTAGTTGAAAAACAATTTTTACCATTTTTATTAGCATTTCTTAAATTATTTTATTTTTTATATAAGCAGATACAAATTGGATTAATGAAATTAATTTGAAGTCAATATCTTCTATTGTTCACGAGATATCAAAAACCGAACATCATTTTTTACCAAATTTGTGTACTATTTTTTGTAGATTTTATTTTTTAATAAAAAAAACGAACTGTTGGACTTTTAAAAAAAATTTACTGAATGTCGAAAACAATATTTTCTATGAGATAAAATAAGTTTGATGCCAATATTTTTTTATTTTTGAAAATATATTTAAGTCGAAAGTAAATTTTTACCAAGTTTTAGTATTATTTTTTTTTTGGTTTTTATTTTTTGTAAGAAAACTGTCAATTCGATTTTTCTCAAAATTTTTCTAAATGTTGAAAACAATATTTCTTATAAGATAAAATTAGTTGGAAGCCATAATCTCAAAGTTTTGAAAAGATATTTGAGTCGAAAATCAATTTTTACCAACTTTTAGTAGTGTTTTTATTTTTTTTAAAAAAAAACTGTCAATTCGATTTTTAAAAACGTTATTCTTTGTTTGACAAAATTGTTTTTGAGATAAAATCAGTTTTTGTTCGTAAAATTTTCGTGGTGACAGATATTTTTTTTTAGTTTTTTGATTTATAAAAAAGCGTTAATTGAATTTTTTTCCAAAAGGATATTTGTTGGATATCACGTGACAATACATATATAATTTAAAATTTAATTCAAGTCTCTAGCATTATTTGTTCGTTAGATATTTAGGGTTAACCAAAATTTTCACCTTTTTTTCAAATTGCTGTGGTAAAAAAACACCCACTAAATTTTTTTGAGAGTACTTTCTGCATCTTTCGGCATTATTATCTGTATAACAAAATTTATTTGAAGTCGATATCTTTACTGGTTCTTGAGCTATGGACGACGAAAAAATCTTCGCGAACATACGGACGTACGAACGTACGTACACACGCACGCACAGACATTTCTCTAAACATCTTTTATTTAGACTCTAGGGACCTAGAAACGTCGAGAAATGTCAAAATTTTCAATTTGACAAATCGGACCGATTACAATGGATGCGTTTCATCTCAGACAGATAGGGTATCCGGATAGCTTTTTGTTAGTGTTTTACGTGTAAAATAACAGCTGATCAAAAACAGCTGAGATGTCAAAAAAGGAATCCAAAGGTATCCAAGAATTTCTGGGGATGTAGGTATCTCACAGAACAGCTGATTCAACACATGGTTGAATTTCAAGAAACTTGAAAATTGATTTCAGCTTTTTGTATTTGTTGGTAAACAAAAAGATACAAAATGTTAGTTGAAGTTGTATTTGAGACTTGTGTAGACGATGAAGAAGAAAGTTATCTCTTATTTATTGAATTGTTACGCACCTATCAATTCATCATCGTCCGACGAATCAGTTGAATTATCCATTAAATGTTTTTTTTTTTTATAATAAGCACACACTCAAGGGGATATTGCTACCCTTGTTATGCAGAGGCACAGTGTGAGCACTAGGAAGAGGAGAGAGGGTTTAAAAGGAGATGTCGGTGCACATTGATTTTGAATTCCTGAATATTGCAATGACTAGAAAAGACAGAGTGTAAGGCATTCCACATTCGCGTAGTACGGTTAAAGAACTAATCTCTGTATTTGACAGTACGGCCGAAGATGGGCTCGAGGGTATACTGATGAGCATTCCTAGAAGCCCGAGTATTACGGTTGAACTGTTTAAGGGGAGGAATGCAACTGGCTATTTCACTAGAGCATAAGCCGTTAAAATAACGGTAAAAAAGGGTCAGACAAGAGACCTTATTTTTATCTTAAAACAATTTTGACTTCGAAGCTTAAATGTTTATCTGCTTTTTGTGAACAGCTGAAAGTTGTTTTTATTTTTTGACAGCTATCTCAATACAGCTTTTCAACTCGTTCGACAAGGTATCTAAAAATCCGCCTATCCAAGATACCCTATCCAACACGAGATTGAACGCAGCCAATAACTTCATATGGGAAGTTAAAAACGTCTTAGTTGCCTTGAAAGATCCTAACATCAGAAGACAACGAGATGCGTTTATATGTTTTCATATCGTCCATATAAATAAATAAATCGCAATCGAGCAATTGAGTAACCTCATTGATGGCTAAGATAAATAACAGTGGCCCTAGATGGCCAACTTGCGGTACACAGAAAAGTTGCATGAAAAGAAATAGTATGAGACGATCTAAAATGGGCAATATACTTTCTATTTGTATTAAAAAGAAAGCGCTTTTTAGATCATTTTTCAAACATTATCGGTATGCACGATAGTTATGCTAGTTTTTAAAAAACGTTTTTGGGACTTTTTTATGCATTGGAATAATATACAATCATTTTCACGATTCCAGAAATATGCCTTGCAAACAAGAGATTGTGAATAAGTGAGTCAGGGGATGAATTAACACATTTATACATTTACAAAAGGGGCTGGAGAAGGACAATTATTATATAAGAGAGGAGTTTCTTTTTATATTAAGAAACTTAAAGAAACATCTAGGATTTTATTTTAAAGTGGATCGCATACGTGTGATATATTCATAATAAAGTTGTTCGGAGAGGTAAACATTTTTATTAAAAACGTATGTTTAAAAAAAAAACTTGATAGTCAAAATGCGCCACAGTTTATTTCTCAGCTTACTGTTGTTTATTATACTAAGGTGGTGAGGTAGACATATTTGTACGTGGTAAAAAAGGAAGAGAATAAGCAAAACAGCGGAAGATATCAGTGCATTGTTTTCTGAGCAAAGTTAAATTCCAATTTACTGAGAAGAATGTTTAATTCTTTAAAGAAGATAATCACTTTCAACTATAAGGAAGTTATCAGGATTGGATGTAAAAATAAAGTCAAGCTGTCTGTCAAGGGGTGCTAACGAGCGCTATGAGCAGAAAAGGACAACTTCTGTAGACTGTATAACGGCGACGACGAACGGAATTCCGCTGTCAGGCAGGATGATCCATTCAACATAGACGACGAAAGCCAACAATCCCGTCCTCCTGACTTAGACGAAGTAAAGATTGCTATATCTAAGCTGAAGTCTAACAAAGCCGCTGGAGCGGATGGCTTGAATGCCGAGCTCTTTAAAGCAGCTGGAGATAAGTTGGTTAGGAGCATGCACGAATTTATCTGTAAGATATGATCAGGAGAAAGCATGCCCGATGAATGGAACCGTAGTATTGTTTGCACGATTCTGCAAAAAGGAGAGCCTCTAAATTGCACCAACTATAGAGGAATCAGTCTATTTAACATCGCTTACAAAATCTTCTCTGCCGTAATATGTAAACGTCTAAAGCCCATCGTCAACAACCTAATAGGTGCTTATCAGTGTGGATTTAGACCAGGAAAGTCCACAGTCGATCAAATATTCACATTACGGCAGACCCTGGAAAAACTCCAAGAACACCAAATCGACACCACCCACCATCTTTTCATCGATTTCAAGGCCGCATATGACAGCATCTACAGGAACGAGCTGTAGGTTTGGCATCCCTGCAGGATGACCATGGAGAATTCACGCTGCTCCATAAAGATTGGAAACAACTTAACAGAAACTTTTGATGTCAAAAAAGGTTTTAGACAAGGTGATGCGCTGTCATGCGATTTTTTTAACATCGTACTTGATAGAATAATTCAAAGCTCACACGTCAACACTAGAAGCAATATCTTTGAAAAGTCTGTCCAATAACTAGCATATGCTGATAACATTGACATAATCGGAAGAACTCAGCGTGAGTATTGAGACAGAGGAGGCAAAAATGGGTTTAACGGTTAACGTCAAGAAAGGACTTATAACACCGACGCGACGTTTCGGTCAAAACGTCACCATCGACAGACGTAACTTTGAGGTAGTCAAGGACTTCGTCTACCTAGGCTCCGCTATTAACGCAGAAAACAACACCCAAGAAAAACTCTTGCTAACCGCTGTTTCTTTGGGCTAAGAAAGCAATTGAGTGGAAAAGTCCTCTCTCGAAGGATCAAAGTGTCGCTATATAAGACCCTCATCATCCACGTCCTGCTATACGGTGCAGAATCATGGACTATGACAAAAGCGGATGAAGGCACCTTGGGTCGTTTCGAGAGAAAAGTTCTTCGTGTGATCTACGGTCCCGTATGCATCGAAGGGGAGTGGAGGAGAAGATGGAACGACGAGCTGTACGGGCTGTACAGCGACGTAGACTTAGCCAAAAGAATAAAAGTCCAACGACTAAGATGGCTGGGTCACGTAGAACGCATGGAAACCAATGCTCCGGCTCGGAAAGTCTTCGAATCCACACCCACAGGACAGCGCAGTAGAGGAAGACCGCGAATCAGGTGGCGCGCAAAAGTGAAAAGTGACCTCACCCAACTTGGAGCGCGAAACTGGAGACATCTAGCTGGGGACCGAGCTAGATGGAGAAGTTTGTTGGGTGAGGCCCTAGTTCACACAGGACTGTAGCGCCACCTTAAGTAAGTAAGTGTCTGTCAAGGCTATTGGTGACGCTTTTAATTAAAAACAGAACAGACAAATATATTTAAAAAAAAAAAACACTTTGACTATTGTGATCGTTTAATGTCTCAAGGAATAAATGCTTCAGTACATATTGCTCATGGCCCAAAAGTCTCCAATCTTCTTTGTTTTTTTTTTGTATCTATTTAATCTATATAAGCATGATACCGAAATATCTACGGCAGGATGTTGCATTTCTAACTTAAGCCAGTGGGACTTCAAATGGGAAGTTTGTGTTACATAAAGGTAGGTAATAAAGAGGCATTTAAAGACGAGTATCAGTGATTTGGACAATAGCTTAAGAAGGATAAATATAATTTTATTGTAGTTGAGGATCTGTAATCCACTATTGCCAAGGAAAATGATATACATATTATGTAGATCTAGAAAATAGCTGTTTTTTCGGGGACTAAGTATGAAAACTAGTTTAAGAGAAGCAATGAAGGCCTAAAACAACCATCATTTCCGCCTTGCCTCATAGGACAGAAGCGAAAATGTTGTCTAGATTGGATGAATATGTCGGGGGTTTTCTTAGCCTGGCCAAAAAATGGAAGTCATTTTTTATTTTTAATATAACCTCGAAAATATTTTTTATAAAATGCTATGTTAGGATACCGATCAATAGGGATAATTGAAGCCTACTTAAATATAAAAGTATCTTGTCCTTTTTTTGGAAAAACTCGGCCATAGATTTCTCGAAAGCAATGTGACTTTGTGACAATGGGCAGGTTCAGCCGACATAAGGGACTTGAAAGTAAGGCAAGTTTCTTGCATCTGATTGGCCAGCTGCCAAAAAAATTGCCTTCTAATTAAGGCAACTTTATTGGAAAGTTGACTGGAAAGTTAGGCAAGAAAAATCTCCCTTACTATCAAGTCAAGTCAACTTATGTCAAAATGACAATTGATCATATATATTTAATTCAACTAAAAGCTGAACTTTATAACTCAATGATTTATTTATTATCTGCACAACTTCATTTAATGCTTTGTGTAAAAAGGTTACTTGTAAATTTGGAAAAGAAATAAGTAATATTTCTTTAAAATTCAAATCATGATGGACTTGTAGCTTGCCTGAGGAGTGTTTTGTAGAAAATAATGATTTTGGTAATTTTTGTACTATGAACTTGAAGTAGAGGTTTGTGAAGTAAAGTTCTGAATTTTAAATTCATGACACTTGAAAAACTAACTAGTTGCCTTGGTCAAAATGTACGTTCAAAGAATGAAGTTGACTGCAAATGAAGTCCCTTATGTTGTCTGAACCTGCCCAATGGCTTTAATTGCTTCTTGACAATCGATAAATATGTTTATGTTTAAAAAAATGGTTTGACAAAAGATTTTTAGAGGCAAGTTACTTTGCTTTGAAAACAGTACAATAGTCCGAAAGCTTTATTGTTCATTCTTAGGGAGGGAGGTTATCAGAAAATCTTCTATTTTGGAACCATCTGTTATAATGATGTAAGAGCGTATTTGTCTAAGGGCAGTTTCAGACAACATGAGGGACTTGAAGGTAAGGCAAGTTTCTAGTATCGGGTGAATTGTGAATACACTTATGATCACAGCACCAGCTTAGAAGTCATTGTTACTTTTCTGGATGAGAGCTTTGAGAGACTAGAGTAAGCTGTTTTTAATTAAAAAGGTCCTTGCTAAATTTGTTATCCAATGTTGTTGTCGGCTGCTTGGATTAAGGGGGTATTCTAGTGTAGAATTTTGAAAAAATCAAACATTTTTTTTTTCATATTTCCAAAGTTTAGACATTCAAGAATATGCGTTTAAAAGGATTTTTTAATATTCCTATTATTTCACAAGTTAATTGAAGGTCATAGAAACTGGTTTTGAAGGTCATAGAAACTGCTTTGTCCTTTTAGTTTAATTTTAAGTTACTTTTGTGGCAACCTTTATACTGAGTAGAGGAAGGATTTTTATATGGAGCAGGAATCGCTGATTAAAAATATGTACGTTTTCTGTATCATTCTATAATTAAAATTGTCGAAAACTTGTCTCAAAACTTTGAACGCGTTTTTCTCGAAACTACTTTTTTCGAGCTGGCGGTAAGGATATATCGAGTTCTAATAGACCGATTTACTTCAAATTTGGAGAGGATGTTCTTTATACATCTCTGTGGTCCTTGCCCAAAAATATAACTTCTCATTTAGTATTTTTAAAAAATTCGGAATTGTTGAAAAATATGCAACAAGAACATTTTTTTTTTCAACCTGCTGCCATTTTGTTAAATTTTTTTTTAACTTATTCAAGGGTGAAACAATAGCGACATCTATAATAATTAAGAATCCGTCTGGTTTTTGTTTTTCAGATCACCATGAGGGTTGGTAGGATGCACGCCAGGACACCCTCTTTTATTTAGACCTCCCACTTTGACTGCTTGTAACTTTGTTAATTTTAATTTTTTATATTTTTTATTAATTTTTGTATGCATAAACAACAAATCAATAAACAAATGTTTCCTTTATACAATGCTTCAAAAACCGGGCGAAATTCATGTCTCTACACTAGAATACCCCCTTAAGCCTAGCTATTTGAAAAATAGCACTTATGCTTTATATTCACAGCTAAGATCCTAAAGACCCTTCCAGGCAGCGCACCTATAATCTATTTGCTCTGTAGCTACTTAGAGTA
Source organism: Eupeodes latifasciatus (assembly GCA_920104205.1). Lineage (NCBI taxonomy): Eukaryota > Metazoa > Arthropoda > Insecta > Diptera > Syrphidae > Eupeodes > Eupeodes latifasciatus. The sequence continues at coordinate 113,487,689 of OV049925.1, read as the reverse complement.
GAGATAGTCTAGCCTGGCCACCTGATTCTTTATCTGACTTTGAAGGCCTACTAAGTAGCCCTGAATGGCGAGGGCGAGCAATAAGCCTCTAGTCTCAGCTCCCGGACCTCCAGGCACTAGGATATTGTTTACCCAACTGTTCTCCTCGTATTCTACACTATACAATTATAATGCAATGTTTTAAATAACTTCAAAAATAAACAATTTCTTTTATTGTTGTTGTGAACTTTGTACGAATATTTTAGTCCTAAAATATAGCTTATTGTTATTCTAAAAGAGGAGCTGATTAAACCCAGTCATGAACCCACAACCCTGACCCGAATACTTGCACGAGCCGCACACCTTGCACAGCATAAGTCTCTTGTCTGTCCCTTACATAAAAAATTTTGTGGAAAATTTCAACACAATTTCGCAACACTCCATTTTTGACGTGTTATATGTATGTACTACCCCCCCCCCGTTCTTCATCACTTTTGTTTGAGATTGAAACTCACCTTTTTCACAGCATCTATTCACAAATGCCAGACCATCATCAATGACAACATGAAGCCGATTATCTTGTTTCAATTCGAAATATTGCTCAGCAACTTCCAACATAATTGGATCGATTTCAACTGCCGTTACACGAACATTTCTAAAACAAAACAATTTAAAACTTTTACTTGTACGTTCTTGAAGACATAAGATATAATTAAAATTACTTTAAAGCAGCTCTAATAAATGTACACAAACCACCTCCGCCCAAACCCACCACAAGTACATTCTTCAAATTATCAACATCATTTGAAGCTTGACTGGGACCCATTGTTGCCATTTGAACACCAACTGTCATATACAAATGATGCTGACAAGCCAAATAGCCAACATCAATTTTAGTTCGAGGTTTTTTATTTTTTGGTTTAACTGGAAAAAAGTAAAAAAATTCATTTAAAATCATCGACACCTCAAAAAATAACAAACAAAATCTTACTTGTTTTTAGCAAAGCTTCAGATTGTACAACATTCCGATTGGACAAGAATATTAGTCGTCGGAATATTTTACCATCATCTCCTTCGACTTCCTCGATTCGAAAATCTCCTGATATCGTGGAGAAACCACAAACCAGAGTCTCACGTTTTCCAACATCTTTGCCTAAAGAAAGATACGGAATCTAAAAAAGAAGACAGTAATAAGAAAAGAGGAAATCAGATGTTTCTCTCGCTCTCTCTCTGTGGTTTAGTGCAAATAGCTCACCAGATCTGTGAGGCCTTTAGGAGCTAAGGTCTTAACACTTTCACTTAATTCCGATTTAACCGAGTCTAAAGAATCGTACTCCTGATCCCGATGCATTGTGACAATAGCTAGACGATTGAATTTGGCATTTTCGAGAAGTTTTTTTCGTCCTTGTGGTGTCGAGAATAGCCATTCGATTTCTCGTCCTTGTGGAACTATAAATGCAGCATATTTCCCATTTGTCCTGACTGGCGGTTGATCTATGATGAAGATGGTGTATCGAAGTGTTGTTTCGCCCGGCTTGAAGAGATCCATTGATACTTCATTGAGACCTGTGTGGGAAGATTGAACATGATAAGGATTCGCATTTACAGGTTCACTAGAAGAGCATCTTACCAATAATATTACTCCTCGCCAGTCCATTGCAGACCATAGCTGCATTTTGTGAGGATTTCACGGCCGAAACGACGTCGTCCGGTGAGGAAAGACGCACCATCTTTTCTCCACCCATACACACTTCGAGAATCTAACAGAAGAAACAAGCATTTTCTTCATTAATCTTATGAGAGATTACAGGAAATTAGTTACAGCTTGTGGTAAAGCCTTGAATTTGGTGGCAATGACAGCAAAAACTGGCATCGATAGGGAATCCGTATCAGCTTCAGCTGAACACTGATCGGTTTCGAAACATCGAACCACTCTTAGCATGCAGGAATTCTTGGGAAAGAACTCGAGCAGATATTGGAGAATGTGCTCTTGGAGCAGAGATATACAGATGTATCGACCTCCGTTCCTGAAAAAGCCCAAATTCGATTCAAAATTATTCGAATATCAAGATAGTGAAGACAAACCTCAATGTTCTCAGAATCTCACTGAAATAAGCACCCACAGTTTTTCGAACTTCCTCAGAGTTGTCTGTCATAAGAGCATCCAGCGTTCCCTTGTCAAAGACTACAGAGAATGACTCATCCTGGAAGGACATGGACGTGGCGTCCATTTGAATGAATTTCATGTCACTCCGCTCCTTGCCATTCATTTCGATCATTTTCTTAATTGCCACCGGAGAGATGTCAATGTTGGTGATGTCTCTGGAAAAATGCACATAACATTAAACTGCCGGTTCTCCCAATTGGAGATCGTTTGCTTTGAAAAACTCACTTGAACCCGGAATCATACATATCCATGCTGAGTCTCGAATTACCACACCCAACCATCAGAATCTTGTCCTGGTACTTGACGTACTTATGAATCTGGACAACAAGATTAAGATATTCTCCATACCTTAAAGATTTTCATTCGAAATAAGTTAAAACATTTGAGACACAACAAATTCTTACCATTCAAATGCTTTGGTTCCACGTTTCTTGAAAAATGTATTCCAATATTCGGTTTGATTGAATTCGTGGTGGGATTTCGGAAGGAGATCCATTTTAAGGAATCACGTTGGCTTGTGAGGAACTTAATTTGAATTTAAATGCAAACAAAACTTCAGGACATTAAACGTGGGAATTAATCATAACACACGACATACGACATATGTTTGATTTATTTGTCTATGGTGAAGAAAAAATAAAATAGAATAGAGAAAAGATAGAGAAAAGCAAATTTGTCAAAAAAATGACAAGCAACAAGTCTCCCTCTTCTTTTCACATATATGAAACATGACCAAGTCACAATAGTTTGTGGGATGTGTTTGGTATGGCGGGATATGTGAATGCAGACTTAGGGGTGCTTATTTTAGAGTTACTGAAATAAATTACACAATAAAATAAAGTTTTATTTTCTTTATTTTTTATGTTAAAATCAAACTATACTTTTCCAGAGGATTTCACTGTCATTAATTTGAATGTCATCTGCAAATTTCATCATTATTTCATAGTTTTGAAACATTAAAAATAAAATAAATAAATTGGGTGGCGCAACAGTCCGTTGAGAACTAGGGCCTAGTGACCTAGTGATCGGAGGTGACGCGAATGCTCGGCATACCCTTTGGGGAAGCTCTGAAATCAACGAACGAGGTTAGTCACTTTTTGATTTTATTATTGCACATAATATGACCATTTGTAACAGAGGCAATACTCCCCCTTTCGTCTTTCCGAGCTCGGAAAATTATGATGGTTGGGAGGATGTGCTTGATGTTACTTTAGTAAACAACCGTAATTTATTAGTGGAGAATTGGAGAGTTTCCCCTTTGAATTCGTTTTCGGATCACAAATGGATTCTCTTTCAAATTAATTTCGAGTCGAAAAACCCTCCGCCTTACAGAAATCCCAAAAGAACTGACTGGAAGAAATTCAGTCAAATTGCTAATTCCAAACTGAGCAACTTACCGAATCTCGCAGAATCGATAGTAGACCTTGAATCAAAGGTGAAAACCTTTGAAACTTCTTTAAGTAAAGCTTTTAGAGTCTCTTGCCCAGTTAAATACAGCCGTAAAACCCTTCCTTCTTGGTGGAATGAAGAACTGTCCAGTCTTAGGAAAATGACGAGGACAATCTTCAACATCTGCCACAAACATAAGTTTTACCAACCGTATAAAGACTCTCTTAAAATTTATAAGAAAGCCCTGTCATCAGCCAAAAAACAAGGCTGGAGAGATTACTGTCAATCAATCGAAGACATAAAGGACTCCGCAAGGCTCAGCAAAGTTTTATCGAAGGAACATTGTAATCCTTCATTTCTAAGAAAGCCTGATGGAACCTGGACAACCTCTCCAGCCGAATCTCTTGAGCTACTGATGAAGACGAACTTTCCGGGTTGCGAGAGCGTTAACCCCGAACCGCGTGAAACCACAGAGCTAAACGTAGCTCATGTGGAGCAAATCAATTCCGTTATAACCAGAGAAAATATTGTGTGGGCCATCAATACTTTCTCTCCATATAAATCCCCAGGCATGGATGGCATACTGCCAGTTATGCTTCAAAAGTTGCATGATGTGGCAGCTCCATGGCTGGAACTAATTTTCAAAGGATGCCTCCTTCTCAAACATGTGCCCATGTCGTGGAGACAGGTCAAGGTAGTTTTTATCCCGAAAGTGGGTAGGCGTGGTCACGAATCCGCGAAGGATTTCAGACCAATAAGCTTAACATCTTTTGTGCTTAAAACCTTGGAGCGCATTCTTGATTACCATATTAGAGAAATCCTAGATGGAAGACCTCTCGAAAGCTCTCAGCATGCTTATCTTAAGGGCAAATCTACGGAGACTGCCCTCCATGAGGTAGTGCGTACTGTAGAAAAAACAATCCATTATAAAGAATTTACTCTTGCCACCTTCTTAGACATAGAAGGTGCTTTTAACAACGTCCTTACCGAATCCATAGAAGAATCGCTCGTGAAGTTCGGTGTAGAATTCTTCATTCGAGAATGGATTATCTCCATGCTCAGTGGTAGGAAGAACACCCCAGGGTGGTGTCCTTTCGCCTCTTCTGTGGCTTCTGGTCATGGATACAATTCTCGTTAATTTAGAGAGATGTGGAGTGAAGGCGGTAGCCTATGCGGATGATTTGGTGCTATTGGTGTCAGGAAAGTACACCTCTGTGATTAGTGAAATCACGGAGTCAGCTTTGAAGAAAGTTAGCAGCTGGGCCACTAGTTGTGGTCTAGGAGTTAACCAAAGTAAAACTGAACTGATGCTCTTTACCACCAAAACTAAAGTACCGCCCTTCACGCTACCTCGACTCAACGGTCAAATCCTATAATTGTCTTCCAGTGCAAAATATTTGGGAGTTATACTCGACCCTAAATTAAACTGGAAACGAAATATTGAAGTGCGGGTTAAGAAGGCCTGTGTTGCCTTCTACGCCTGCAGCAAAACTTTCGGCAAAAAGTGGGGACTTCAGTCGAAGATGATTTTATGGACGTACACAGCCGTAGTACGTCCAATCTTAACTTATGGTTCGATTGTGTGGTGGCCTGCTCTTAGCAAAGCCTATAATATCGATAAGCTAAAGAAGGTTCAGAGAACAGCTTGCGTGGGCACCACAGGGGCCATGCGTACTTGCCCAACGGACGCCTTAAACGTTTTTATGGATCTTCTACCAATCGACCTTTTTATTAAATACATAGTTTCCTGCAGCGCTATTAGGTTGAAGGAATCAAATAGCTGGTTGTCAAAACCTTATGGTCACAGCAACACAGCGAAATTGATTTCCTCAGATATTATCTCGGTAGACACTGACTACTGCACTCCTACTTTGAGCCTTAGTAGGGGTTTTAAGGTCTTTTTCCCATCCAGAGAAGATTGGGAGGATGACATCGTGTCGATAGGTTTCGATACAACCATCTTTACTGACGGCTCAAAGATGGAGTGCGGAGTTGGTTCTGGGATCTTTTCTGAGTCCCTAAATGTAGCTAAATCCTTTAGGCTTCCTGACTTTGCTAGCGTTTTTCAGGCTGAAATGCTGGCAATTAGGGAGGCATGTAAAATACTTAAACAAATCCCAAACCAAAACCGAAATGCGGCTATCTTCACAGACAGTCAGGCAGCTATCAAAGCCATTAACTCGGCTACATCCTCATCTAAATTGGTCCAGCAATGTCGCGATGAGCTTGCGAGCCTGAACATTAACCTCGGTGTCACCCTGATCTGGGTTCCGGGCCATAGTGGTATCGTGGGAAATGAACGGGCTGACGAGTTAGCCAGGCAAGGATCGGCCCTTCATAGCTCTCTTGCGGAAATGGTTAACATTCCTCTTGGTGCTATGAAGGGTAAAATTTTTTCCATATACCAAACTGAATCAAACCGTAGGTGGAGCAATTTACCCAACTGCATTATATCTAGGAAGATATGGCCCACCTATAATAAAACCCGTACAAACGATCTTCTACGCAGGCCAAGGCAAGACATAGCCAGGATTGTTGCGGTTTGTACCGGACACTGGCCCATTGGAGTCCATGCAGAGAAGTTGGGTATCTCTTACAACACTTTTTGCCGTAGTTGCTGCGACCAAAGAGAAAGTGAAACGATAATCCATTTCCTCTGCAAATGTCCTGCCTTGGCAAGCACGAACTGAATGAGCTATCTGAGACAAAGATTAGAGACCTAATCTCTTTTCTCAATGCGACAAAATGGATCTAACTTAATCGCTATAAATCTTCTCCTTTATTTCACAGGTCAAACGAGTTTTGGTATCAAAACGGCGCACTACAGCGCTAATTGGATCTCAGGCTAGGTCTGCCCTGAGATCGCCATTTCTACCTACCTACCTACAACTCTCAACCATTCCTTTGTGCGAGTACTGTTGTCAGGGATGGAAGGGACCTATAGTTTTTAAGCCGAATCCGAATGGATAATTTGAGAAAGCACTTTTCATGACAAGAATTACACTTGGAGGATGTGTCAATTACTCGCAAGAGGCAGTACCCGTAAAAAAAACTTTAGATGGCATAGACAGGGATCGAACCCAAGACCTCTGGCATGACACATGACAGTAAAACGCACTAACCATCATGCCACGGGTACTACAAACCCGAAACATTACTCTTTAAAAATATAAAAACAATTTTATTAACATTTTGTTGTTGTAGTATTTGGGCAACATTACAAAACCTTTGGGATATCAAACTTTTTCAAGTTTTATGACTTTCCAAATAAGAAAAGCGTTCGGTCCAATAAAATTACGCCAATATATTAAAAATGAAATATTTGACTGTAAACAGTCAATAGTTTTTTTCCTTGAACACTGTTATTTTTAATAAAAATGATTTAAATCATGAAAATCATGAAAAATAAATGTAAACCAGCAAGTGTTCATTTATGCGTTTCGCCCCGGTGTGATGGTTGGGCTCATCAGAAGATGACCATCACACCTTGTCTTGATGCATATTTCCCGAATTAATAGAGATACCATAAAATCCGAGCTACATAAAGAACTGCGAATTATATGGTTGCTACAAGGAAAAAAACTATTGACTGTTTACAGTCAAATATTTCTTTTTCAAAGAAGCCTATTGCACGGCAATAAACATATGTAGCTACAATTTATCTTCTCTGAAGACTTGTAGCAACCATATAATTCGCAGTTGCTTTATGTAGCTCGGATTATATGGTATCTCGATTAATTCGGGAAATATGCGTCAAGACAAGGTGTGATGGTCATCTTCTGATGAGCCCAACCATCACACCGGGGCGAAACGCATAAATGAACACTTGCTGGTTTACATTTATTTTTCATGATTTTCATGATTTAAATCATTTTTATTAAAAATATTTAAAATGTCTTATCTTTCAAAATGGCTCTATTGCCCAAAAATATCAACTAACAATTTGAGCGATCTTTTAATTAAAATTAATTTGGGCTTTACGACATTCACTTCGGGGTTTTTCGCGTTTTTTTTACTTTTCGGACTTTGTGTCCTATTTTGGGTTTTATGTTATTTTAGGATTTGGCCGTTGTGGTTTTGGATGAAAAGACCGACAATCCCGACCGAAAATTGGAGTAGACGCTTTTAAAAATGTGGTCGCCGACTCCTAGACTGGGTATTATTTTATTATAATTTGCAGACTTTGTTCGTCTGTGTGCTTACCAAGATAAGAAAGTTGAGCTAACTGAATAAATTGGCAAAGATCGAAATTAAATACAAAGTTGTCAAATCCCTATTGAAAAACCCAATATAATACCACGTTTTAAAACTTAATACTTTAATATAAATTGTAAAATGATTTTCCAAGATTGCATTTAAAAATCCTATTATTTAATCTGCCATCTCTTTTGAAGCTATCTTATTTTGACAATTAACAAGTAAAAACTACGCGAGTAAATGGAACTATACACACTTCAAAAACACATTGAAATTGAAAAATCACTACAAAAATGGTTAAACAAAAGTGACAGTTTTTAAAACTGAAAAACATTTGGGTCGCTGTTAAGAACCTTTGTGGCTGGAAATAAAAAAGCTGGTGGACACATTTAAGTTGTTTTGACAAGTTTGTTTTGAGAACAAACTTTTTGTGTACTTCTAGAATAACTGAAAACATTTCTGCTGAAACCCGTAGGATCGACGAAAACCCAGAATTGTCGATTCATATCGTAGATCATTGGATTTATGTACACAAACATGATTATGTAAACCGTAGTTTTTATAAATACTATATGTTAAGTTCAGTTAACACAAAAACTTAAGCCTGTTGATAACCAGCAGTGTCCTATCTTTGCTAATTGGGTCATTTGAATGCAGCAGAGATGAGGTCCATTTTTAAATCAGAGTCCATATTTTGAAAGCAGAATTGTTGTGTTTCTGGTTTTCCATCCTCAAAATTTTATTATGTGGTTTTTGGGCTTGTTCTGTGATTGGACCTTACTTATGGGGTTCGTTATGACTAAAATTGGAATTGAACTTTGTTCAACACATGCAACGAAACAATTTTAATTGTGATCACAATTGGCCACGGGCGCCGCCGCCGGTCTTGTGATTAAACTTCTTAAGATATTTTTTGATATTAAAGGTCTATGCCAACTCTATAAAATCCATGGAATTCGTTCAGTTATAAGGGACATACGTGTTATGGTAATTTTCATGAAAAAGATATCGTACTGCAACGGTAGCAATTGCGACCATATGGCTAAATATTTATTGATCTCTTTTAAAAAATACTCGAAAATGAATTCGCTTATTGGAAAATCCTTAAAATGACATATTCAAATGGAATTTGCTGTCAAAATTTACCGAGCAATGATCCTATTAAATAAAGTACATATATTTTTTTTTAACACTGTGAAGTGTTAGTGAAGTAATTGAATTTGAGTTAGTAATCGATATTTAGGAACTGATCTGAAAATATTTGCAATAATAAAATAAGAAACGATAATGCGAGATGGAAAAGATTTCAACGAAAAAATCTTCGTTAAGTTGAAATGAGATTGTTTCGAGTCGATCGTATTCCGAAATCAGATAAGAAGGACTCGAATGGAAATTTTGTTTTAAAAACCTAATTCCAGGAGTTGGTTTCACAGAATAATTAAAAACTGTTTGAGGATGTTCGTTATTGTAAAATAAAAGTGATTCAATGTTTGACAAGTGAACTGAAATTCAACGGAGATTTGGTCCTTATAACACTTCGGCCTATTTGTAAGTTCAAAAAATAATAAATGAATATGTTTTTTTCTAATCGAACACAAGTGGAACACAAACGAAAATTGACGTTTTGATAAGGAACTGCGTCGGGCGTCAACTCCATTCTTTGAACACAAAATTAGCCTTCCAATTAAGGCAACTTTATTGGAAAGTTGTGTGGAAAGTTAGTCAAGAAAAATCTTCCTAACTATCAAGTCAAGTATACTTATGTCAAAATGACAGCTTATCATGTTTTTCATTCAACTGAAAGCTGAACTTTATTACTCTGTGATTTATTTATTTTCTGCACAATTCCATTTAATTTTTTTCAAAGAAGGGTTCCTTCACAAATTTGAAGAAAAATAATCGAAAGTACTCTACAATATAAAATACAAATCGTGATGGACTTTTACCTTGCCTGAAGAAGAAGATTGTTTTGTAGACAATAATGTCTTTGGTAGTTTTTGTACGATGAATTGAAGGCAGTGGTTAAATAAATAAAGTTCTAAGTTTGAAATTTATGACACTTGAAAAACTAACTATTTGCATTGGTCAAAATTTACGTTCAAAGAATGCAGTTGACTGCAAATGAAGTCCCTTATGTTGTCCGAACCTACTAACGAAAAAATTCATTTTCCGTTATAACAAAGATCTCTTTTACACTTAACTTTAAATCAAATTGTATAGTAAGTAAATCACAGTGTAATAAAGTTCAGCTCTTAATTGAACGAAAAAAAAACATAATCACCTGACATTTTTCTTGACTAAAGATAAGAGTACTTGATTGAAAGATCTTTCAATTTTGGCAGATTTTTCGCCAACAAATTTAACCAATTTTCTATCAACCATGTAAACACACAATTTTATTTGTCAGAAGTTGAAGAAAACAAATTGTCATCCCATCGTCAGCCAAGTTTCGAACAACGCATTGGCTTCTTCTTAGCTTAACTTTAAAGTCTACTTTCCAATAAAGTTGCCTTAATTAGAAGGTGTTTTTTTGGCAGCTGGCCGATCAGATTCTAGAAACTTGCCTTACCCTCCAGTTCCGTATGTCACCTGCTGTTTTTATTGACGTTTAGAAATGTCAAACTTCTTCTAAGTGTTGAATATCCTATTTACCCATATACATTTAAAAAACAGTTTGGAATTTTTTTGTATGTCTTCATTTATTTCATATACACATTTATGTAAAAATTAAAAATAAAACTTCCATATATTTATATAAAATGATATAAATTTGTTTTGTATTTATAAGATTTCTTTTTTGATTTTAAACAATTTATTAATATTTTTATTTCTTCTTATCAATCACTAACCTAAAATAAAAGCACATTTATTAAATGACCCTTTCCAAGAACAAAAAAAAGTAAAAATTCCCATGACTTTCTACTTGATAATCCTTTCAAAAATAAAATATACATAAAAAAGGTTAATACACAAAATAAACCAATAACACAATTTAGTGAAATTATTAAAAAAAAAGATCTAATATTCTTGAAATAAATTTGAAAAATGAAAAATTAGTTTGAAAATCAAAAACCCTGAACAATATAACTATAAAAACAAAATAAAATACAATATGTGTATTTGTGTCAAAAGGATCATCAAGTTAAAGTCACTATTTTCTATGGTTAATTTTTGTTTTTAAATTAAATATTTATACTTTTGTTTTATAGTTCTTTATGTGCTTTTTTTAATGAAATAAAACTATCTAAAAATATTTTAAGTATAATATATTGTATATTTTAAGGTAGTTCATTTTTAAAAATTCTGTTTAAAATATAGTTTTGTTTTTTTACAATATCTTAACTTTATACAGTTTTATTTGTTGTTTATGGAATGTCTGTTGAATAAGCAGGCTTTATGTTCTCATATTTAAGATAAGATAACAATTTGTGACATTTAAGTTAAATTTCTTTTTGTATTTTGATCGAAAAAAAATTGATTTTGTAATCTTTTTTTTTTATAATTTCTGTACCTCATTTATAAATAAAATCGTCAAAAACGATAAAGCTAATGTGGTATATTGCAGAATGAAAAATTTGATATCAAACTTTTGACGTAGATTTGCATCTGAGTATTGACATAAAATTCATTTTATGTCACCTAGAATACGTCAAGAATGAAACAAAAATCATTCAAGTTTCGTTAAGTTTTTGTTTTTTTTCTTTTTTTTCCAAAAATTTCATACAAATTGAATGTGAAAAACTGTCAAAAACAGATTTTTCATAAGAATACTCGTATCTATAGATTATCTTATTGTAAAAATAATGAACACGTACCCTATTATTTTTGTTGTCATTAAATGGCCAAGTTCAATGCAAATTAGATGAACTTGAAAATTCGGAATTTCTGATAACTGTCATTTTGTTTTTGACAGCTGATCAGAAGTTTCATTATATATGTGTAATTGTCATTGAAGTTGGTCACTTTTTATTTTGTTTAATTTTTTATTGCATATTATTTTCTTCAATTTTGAAAATTGACGAAAAATATATGAATATAGTTTTTGTTTTGTTTTGTTTTTTTTATGTTGTTTTCTAAACGCAGTTTTACTTGATAAAAATTTAGTAGATACTATATTTTAAATTTTAGTCAATTAAATTCCTAATTTTTACTCTAAATAAAAATGTTATTAAACAAAAATCCATACGATCGGTGGGCAAGTTAAAGGCAATCGAAGTCTACTCTTAAACGATACAAACTACAAGGGCGCTAGTAGCGTAAGGAAGATGTTTGTTTTGTTTATTCTAAAGTTACTTGTCCTTACGGCTAAAATAGATATAAATTCATCAATCACAGATAAGTGTGGGGTTTGGGGACTTTTGATCCGTTGCTTAATTCGAATTGTTAATAAATACTTTTGTTTTTATTTAAATTAGATAATTTAATTATTATTTTTTATTATTTGTTTTTAAGTTTTAATGAGTGTTTTTTTTAATTTTTTTAATGGTGAAACAAGAAAATAATCCAATATTGATGCTTTGGCTATTGTCCATGCTGAGTATTAATGTTCTTTTTATCTTTTCTTTTTTAAATGACTAGAATAGACAAAATACAAACTTTTCTTTAAAATTAGATTTATACATTATTTAGTTTTTTTTTGTTTTAAAGCATCTTTGAGTCATGGGTAAGTAGATTTTTCAAAAAAAAATGTTGAATGTGTCATGGAATGTTTTGAGAGAGTATGATTTGTAATTTTTGGTTTCGTTTCAAAACTATAAATATTGTTAGATTTACATAGAAATTCATGGAATGATCGCTACCATTCATATATTTTTGACTTACAGTAGAACTATCATAGTAGGAACCATTCCTACGAAACATAATGACCTGACGAAGTGGCAATTTTATAATGAACTGTCAGCTTTAAAATCAAAATCTCTAAAAGTCAAGAATAAAAATCTTCTGTTATTGCTGATTGCTATGCTTACTACACAGCTCGTCCTTTAGGAAAGCAAATTTATCTTCTGTTCTCTTTTCACTAAGTAATTGGCAAAACTCTACCTAGCTGTCATAATATCGCTTAAAGTCAATACCTACTCTAACCTTATTGTCATGTGAATTTAAATCATCTGTCAAATCGCACGAAAACTTTTTACTCTGTCGACTCGTTATTAGCCACGAATTCAAAATGTATCAATAACTTTAGAATTCATGTTGCCGAAGAATTAATAAATACCGTACGGAACGTCAAAAAATAACAGACAGGTAAAATACTTGTTGTTGGCAATGTTTTGAGAACTGAAAATCAAACAAACCTAGCAATCAACTAAGTTTTTTTTTTTTTTCAATTGAAACTTCTTTCCCAAAATCATACCTCCGTCATTTTTGACACACCAACACATACGTTCTGTAAATGACTGAAAACTGAAAACAATCAAAGAAAGTATACGTCTCAAAATCCTCCCCAAAACCATTACTATGTGTGATTGACTTAAACCGGAGGAAGTTATAATTTGCACTTTGACAAATAGAACATTATCCTATTGCACTTCCGGTTTTATGTATACACATCCTGTGCAGTTTGACAAGTGGATTCTGATTCGCTATTCCTGATCTGCCGATCTATTTGTTTGTGCCCTACGTTTGTGAGTTATAACTCTTGTGCTTCAAAATGGCCGGTGTTGGATCCATAACGTAATTATTAGCTTCGGCCATTTGCATTGGCAATGGCGGAAGTTTATCATTCGGATGTCGATGATGGATAGATGCTTTTCGAGGCTTTGACAACTGCTGTTGCTGCTGCTGATGACTTGCATTTATAGCGCTGACAGCTGACATAGATACACCAGAAGATTGTTGAGTTCCGGGATAACGTGGTGGCGCTGGTTTTGTAGCTGTTTGATGGCTAAGGCTTGCATGGAATTGTGGCGACATCATTTGTTGACCAATACCCGCTGCTGTTGCTGGTGTGCCTACCGAGGTTCTTGCATTCTTTGGCGTTCCAAAAGCCTTTGTTTGCTTGAGAAGCGAACGATCATTGCATAGAGCCGATATAAGCGGTAAATCAAGATGGCGACTTTTTTCACGTAGTAGTTGGATATCAATGGGGTTGCCATTTTTCGTTATCAAAGAATTAGCACCGTTATTGTTTGTTGTGACTGAGTGTGCAGAAGATGTGGAAACTTCACTGCGTAGTAAATGCATGCGTTGTTGATGTTGCTGGTGCAACTGTTGTTGTTGTTGAACGCTATGTGAGTGAGTAGGTTGCTTGTGCGTTTTTATGTTTCGAGTTGTTGAATGTAGTGCCGTTTGTGAACTTAGACCCATCGTAGAGGGCTTGCAAGGAACTGAAAACAAGAAATTAAAATATTAGAATCAAGATTTATTGTGACAGCATATATTTGACAGGTCAAAGAGATAAAATAAATGACAGCTGACCAACCAGAGAACTTGTAAATAGTTTTATTCCTTTTGATTGATGTCAGAATGACAGTTTTTGTTTAGTGGAATACAAAAAAATAAGATACTTACTTGGAGGAGGTTTTTCGTGGGGCGCTGGCATTGGGGGTTTCTTCAGCCGCCTATCCACATTTGGAGGCGGAGGTGGGGGTGGTAGTCTTTTCATTTTGGGCATAGCATCAATTGAGTTCAAAATATTGTCATCAGATCGGGAACGGGCAAATAAGCTTGAGCTGTTTGCCAGAGTAGCTGGATGCAGAGGAGGTGGTGGTGGTGGCTCGTAGGACGAGCACAAGCTCGCAACTGAGGGACTATATAAAGGCGAATAGGCACCTGGCAACTGAACGTAGGTGTCGGAAAGATTTTGAGTCGATGCATAGCGAGAGTGCGTTGACAATGCCATGGGGAGATAAGGAGTGCTTTGGTAGATGGCATGACCTTTGCACGTATCCCAAGGGCTGATATGATGAGCACTATGCATAGTACTGTGAGCATAAGCCAGATACGGATGAGGAGGTGGACTTTGGGCCATTGCAGCTAAGAACGAACTCTGCTTGGAATCTAGGTACTCCTGTTGACTAATAGCAGGATCTTGAATGGGATATATTACATAGTTTACATCGCTGAAGAGCTGTTGTTCGTACAGCTCGTGCTGTTTGCGAGCTATGTGAGAAGCATTGTAGACGGTGGCGAGCTGTGGAGGTGGTGGCGGTGGAGGCTGACGTGGTAGGCTAGGTGGAGGTGGAGGCAGATATTGTCTGGGTTTGATAACTGGCAAAAGAACGCAGGTTCGTGTTGGTGGTGGCTTTATCTCTGGATAAGGTGGCGGTGGAGGCGGTATAGCAGCAGACATACTTTTATGTGTCGCATGCAAATGTTGATAAGGAACTATAGGAATACCAATTGTGCTGGTTACGTTTGAGATTTGTGACTGTTGAGTTGGGTGGCTGTATGTTGGTGCCCCCATATAACTGGGCTGTGATTGTAGACTGGTGATCGTTGGTGCCGCATAACTTGGCTTCGGATTTTCGCTGACCACGCTGGTGTGGGCTTGGAGGATGTTAATTTGGGGTCGTGTTGTAATGAATCGAGCCGTTACTTCCTCGGTTCTAGCCGATGATCCCAGAGCTGAATTCACAGCGTGGATGTTGCTAGAGGAGGATGAAGAAGTCGAGATAAGCGATGTTGGTCTTGGTTTAGGCTGATATGGTGGGGGATCACGCAGCACTGGTTTCGGAACACTAGTTCGTATAGGTGGGCCACATAGACCAGTTGTCTCGTGCCTGGCACCATATGGCGGGGGCGAGCGCATTCGAATGTCCCTTAGATTTGCCATTGATCGCTGATTATTGCTGTCTATCCGCTGAGGTGGTGCTGGCGGATCTGTGGGCAGAATAGCATCCATAAGATCAATATCTTGGTCTTCGGTTGGTGCGGTGTCTTGATGCCCTTGGATGTAACTCTCCCCTTCCATGGTAAGAGGAAGTGTAACATAATCGCAATCCGAGTCAAGAGTGTTCGACACAGTTTTGCGACATGGATACGTTCCGCGACCAACAATTAAATCAGTGAGTTCTTCCGCACTAAGTAGGGCATGCTTGTTATCAGTTGGATCACTACCATCACCTCGGAAAGAACCACTAGCGCTAACATTCGAATCTGATCGTAAGCGGAAGTCCGGGATCTCTTCGTTCTTAATACGGTTATTGCGGTATCCACCGTCGACAGAGTCTATGGCCGGTGACTTCCCGAGGTCGCTTTTTGGCTGAAAAATACCATAGTGCGAACTTGTTGCACTTTCCGATTCCGCTATCTCAGACGATTGGCCAGTCATCTCACTGCTGTGCATTGTGTAGACGCCGGAAGTTTCTGTCGGTGGAGCCCCATGTGCCAGAGTATACACCCCAGAGTTGCTCTCCGTTTCATCTTGGGTGGATGCTATGAAATCATGATCTATGCAGGTGCTCTCCCCTTCACTCAGCTGTGAGTTCTGTGCAGTATGACTAAAGCCCAGCTCAAGACTGCTCGACGTCGACGAACGTCGATTTGCCGAGGTGGAGTGAACAGCAAGTGTTGTGAGAGCAGTTGTTTCAGTGGCGACTACAACTGTGCTACACGTCGATGAACACTGTGATCCGATATTATGCTGCGATCCAGGGGAGTCAGTACTTGCCTTTTGTTCCGTTACCTGTTCCGTGGGAGAATTCCGTTCCAAAGACTTCTGCCGAACCGAGAGTGCAGCTAATTGATCTTCCAGGTCTTTAAGTGATACCTGCCCAACTGACGATGTTTGTCTGCTTACACTTGGCCTATCCAGAAGATGGACCAAGGCCAAACTCTCAGTTGAAGGTGCTGCAATCGGTGCTGGTGGCGTGTTGATCATGATCTCTAATTCATCCTCCGAATGTACACGATCGCTCACAATTCCTGAGGTGGTGTTAGAACTTGTGCTCGATATGACCGAAATCCGCTGATCGTTCTTATTCTTATATGGCAAATGAAGGCTGCGGGAATATATGTAGCACGCATGCAGGCTGTTACTTTCCTCCTCTTCCCTTTTGATAACTTCCTTTAGGCGAGCGGCGATCTTCATGCTAAATTGATGAGTCTCCTTACAGAGGGTCAACAGCATTTTATTTTTCTCGTCGCTTGCAGCATACAGAATGATTTTATTGTCCCCCGATCTTATCTCGAACTTCTTGCGCTCGAAGCTCAACTTTGTAATGTTCGGCCAGAGGAATGTTGTCGGCTGAGTGTTATCACTGCTGATCTTAATGCCTTTCGCATACACAGCAAACCACGAGTTACCTGGACCACTCTCACTTTTAGCCATTTTCATGCGATACATATGGGCATTGATGCCCTCATGCATGCAAGCTTGCTGGATGTAATGCAGCTCGGCATTGGCTCGCGACATTCCCCGATTTTCTCGATGACATGCTCGCAGTGCATTCACTGCTCGCAGAGTTCTCAAACTTGGCGGGAGGTATTCGTCTGGACGAAAATAATCCGGAACATTGATCGATGACGACGACGAAGCAGCAGACAATGACGATACAGCAGCAACAATAGCTGGTGATAGTTTATCAACGATTGCCTTCATTTTGTGACCAGAAATAATTACCGATGGCGATAGGGTTTTGTTGCTTGAAGGCATTGCCGGTGCTGTTATTGGCCCTGCTGATGTGCTAATATTACTATCACTACTCCCACTGCCAGTACCACCACATCCAGCTGATGACATTGCTGAATCTGTTACTTCATCTTCTGGGCAATCGCCGAGATCCGCTTGTAAGGCAAGACCAGCAAGCAGAATCATTGATTGCTCCGAATAGTCCCTAGGAACATCGCATCGATTGAGGGAATTTTCTTTTAATTGTAAGTAGTAGTTGTGACGTGAGGTCTCATCTTTCAACATGAACGGGCTCTCGATGTAGAATTGCACTCGAAAGTGTAGTTCTAAGAGAGGTCGACCATTGGCATCGAGTCCCTATTTCAATGAAATAAAAAGAATTTAGTAAAAATAGAGACTTGACAAAAATTTATCCTAAGAACTTACATGAGTGTGAGATGATCGCCAACTTTTTGGACCGTATTTTGAGAGTTTGCTTTCTGGGTCGGCAAACATGTATTCGCCATCTGCAAAAAAAAAAACAAGAAAATGTTTATAATAGTTTTTAAGTACGAGAAACTAAGACTTTCTCAAATAATCTTGTAAATGCTGGGTAAGTGGACTATTTGAGCTTCTAGCTTATGTGTTTCCAGATGATTGTTAACATACAGAAAAAAATAAAAATTTTAGGATGACAGAAAGGTACCGTCAAAACCAAATGATTTTATGTCAAAAAATACTGACGTTTATAAACGAACAATATAAGATAAATATTTTTTTAAAAAGAAGTTCTTAAACGAATGAACTCAAAGGAAAATGGTCTTAACTTGACCTGAAATCCAAGTTCCTGTCAAAATATTCCAGAACAGCTTTTGCCGTCGACAGAACTGTATGAGTTGGTGCAACTTTTGACATGTCTTGAATTAATTTCAATTAGGAGTTGAAATTTTAAAAGCAACTTCAAACTCTTTTAGTGTTAGTTTAACATGAACCTTACACTTTTTGACAGCTCTCTCTCAACCAAGATGGATCTAAACATATTCAAGTAGGTAATGGCTACGTTCAACGTGCAATTCGGTATTGAGTTTTTAGATTTGAATGTCAAATTTTCATATGATCTGAACGCATCCAAAAGTCACTAAAAGTCATCTCACTTTTATGACAGTTAACAAATCAAAATTTTTCGTTTATATAGGCGCTGTTAACAAACTGATGACATTTTTTTCTTGCAATACAGACTGTATATTTAATAAGTGTTTTCACGGATAAACTAACCATAAACATCAAATTACACATGTTCTATTCATAACGTGGGCAGAAGGTATACCTAGACAAATTTTTTCGTATCCAAATTTTTCTGGTTGAATTATGATTTTAAAGAGAAAATTATAGGCAGGTACTTTTATATGAGTCCTATATACACCTACCTGCCTACCTTCTAAAGTTGTGAGCCTGTTCACGTTAATAAGTCGATTCGAGAATTGGGTTCGCAGCACGTTTTTCCTTTTTTTTTTTTTTAATTTCAATTGAACCAAATGAAGTTTAAAATATGAATGTGAATAACTCTCCAAAAAATTAAAGAAAACAAAAATGGAAGGAGGTTGTTCGGTTTCCAGAGACCCCATGTCGAAAAAGAGACATCGTCATGCCCTTGAGCTGTTTGGAGCTGAGACAAGCTGCCTTAATTTTTGTTTTCTTTTTTTAATAACCATTTGGAACTTATGTATATCTATATAAAAGCCTTTATTATATACAATACTAAATTGATGAGATGAGATGTGAAGTTGGAAGAAGACGGTGAACAGAAAAAAAAAATCAAAAATTGAAAACGCAGGTGGAGCTTGTTCAGAAGTCTTGAAGTAACAACCACAACAACAAAAAACCGATCAAAAATGTTCCTTTTTTTTGGTTGTTGATGTTGAAGTGAAGCACTTTGCTCAAGGAATTTTTTGGAAGCAAATTAAGGAGGACCACGGCACAACATTCATCTTTTTCTTTATCGAAGACCAAAAAAAAAGAGGTTTAGGTTAGGTTCTTTTTTTTTTGGTAAATTTTCGGTTGTTGAAATATTTAAGATGAAGCAGGTAGATTATAAGAATTCATTTTATTGAACCTGATGCGTACGCCAAGCCAATGGAAAAAGGGAATTCCTTTTCTTATTGTTTGTATTTTTTTGAGAATGCATTATGCTTGTATGTTGGATTTATATAATCCAGATAGATAGGTATTAAAATTGTAACAAAAGAATTTGGTATAATTTACTTGCTACTGTTTTATTTAGAACAATACGTCATAGCTCTTGGTAGCCGAGAGGTCCAATCTTGGACCACTTTTTGCAGCATTTGGGACTATGCTGTCATCAATAACGCGCCGAATATTCCTTTTCTAAGCGGGTTTATCTGCGTAGACAAGTGACTTCACATAACCTCACAAAAAATAGTCCAGCTGTGTTAAATCGCAGAATTTTGGTGGCCATGTCACAACGACACGAGATAATGCACTCAGCAAAAGTTTTGTATTTTGATTATTTTGCAAGACTTGCAAGTCTATTTATTATGAAATGAAAAGCTAACTTGGGGTCTCCATTGAACATTTCCGATGACAGGACTATCGGTCTGTCATCAGATAATCCAATAGAGACCAACAATCCAACATCCAGTCCATGATCCGGTCATCGCAGTTTGGATTTTTCGAGCGGATCAAAATCCTGTCATCAAATTTGACGTTTGTGTTGTAGGTAGTGGTGAGCGTCCATTTTCCACAGTCTTTTTGAAATTAAAATTTCATTTCGTTTCAATTGTCGTCGAGTGCGGTCATACCTACATATTTTTATACCTATTAAGTTACTAAAAGTAAACAATAGATTAACCGTTGTGTCAAATGTGACATTTGAGGTTGCTCATGGCAAGACATAATATGCCCAGTCAAAAAAAAAAACACTGGATTGCGGATGAGATTGCGCAAGAGAAGTTAGATTGGATTTTACACTTGTGGAGCCTCAGGGTAAACTGAGCATAAATCAAATGACAGCTGTCAAAAGGACCAAATCCAAAAGAGTATTGCCAGATTGAAAACATCACGTCTTAAAAAAAAAAACAACCGTTACCATCCAGAAATTTTATGGTCGCGTAAATATTCGTATGTATTTACTTTTTTACAGATTTTATTTGTTTGAAAAATTGGTAAATAATTTTTCAATGCATGAGTCTTACGTTAATATAACGGATTTTATTGTTTTGATTTCAAAAAGTGGCTTTGTTGAAAACGTTCTTCTTTTCAAATCGGAAAATCTGAAATACATTAACACTCAAACTCAACAAATATACATTTTTGTTTTGGTTGGCAAAAATTTTCTAAATTGTCAAAATAATGGTGAGTTTTTATAAACAAGTAATCACAAACTTAGGCTTGCCATTTCCAGAATATCATAATCCAAAATCTGGGGATTTGTTGTTTATTTCAAGTTGGACTATACAAACCAAACACAACATAAAATTGATAAAAACAAAAATAAAAAAAATAAAATTGATAAAAATTGTAAAACATTGTCCATGAATTGAAAAAATGACAATTCATACATATCTTTTAGGCCGACTCATTTTGACGTTTATTCATTTTATCTTGCTCCCACCTAATGGTGATAGATGGAAGTGAAACAGGCATTTTATTTTATTTCTTTTATTTTGTTTTTAATGAGTAGTAGCAAGATAAAATTATATGTATATCGCCTTAATAGAGTCCCATGAGATCGCTGCCATGAGTTAAAATAATAAACTGTTATGACACTTTGCGGAACTGACAAGTATTGGATCTGTTCGTTTTTCGGTCATCCAAAAGCGTTTTATGAAATACATAAACTCACCCTGGCGACCTTAACTTTCAAAGTGACATGGAAAGTGTGTTTTAATTATTGAAGAACCGAGGTTTTTTCACAACTCCTGGGATTGTCAAGAAAAACTCTTTCAGTCACGATAAAAACTGCGAAAACTTTTTTAACTTTCTAAAATATTTCTTTTTCATTAATACACCGCGATCTGGATGTTGTTGGATCTGTTGTTTCCAAGATCTGTTTTTTTTTTTCAAGATTAAAAAAAAAAAACTAAACTTTACCAAAGGAATGACCCCTATTGAAAATGACACGATCACAATAAAGTTCTTCATGGGTAAATTCAGATTTCCTTTTAAAATTGATTTTATTTTAGTGGCACATAGAACAGACTGAAATTGTTTTTTTTTTGTCATTATATAAGTGTAACTTCGTGTACTTGTTAACAGTTGCGGTAGAGCTGTCAAATTTCAGGAAAATCATTTTTTTATAATTGTATTAGGATTGGTACAAAGAGGTGTAAGTCTGCCGAAAGATCCAGATCTGCAGATTTGATCTTAAATTAAAAATAAATCAATTTATTTTGGCAAAAAGAATGCGAAAACAGAGGAAATTTGTGTTTTGACAGATCTAGATACAAAATAAATTGATTTATTTTAACCATGGAAAATTCCATAAGTTATCCATCTGTGTACATCCGCTGTCAAATGAAATGTCAAAAAATGTCAAGATCTAACTAAAATTAAACCATTGTAAAAGAAAACCCATTTATTTAAGGTGTTGTCTGTATTTCTTCAAAATTAATTTCAAAATCTCAGCATTCCTTATAATTTTAAAATCAGGCCAACTCAAAATAAAAAAAACTCAAAGAAAAAAGAATACCTAAGGCTGAGGGCTATAATAAGAAATGATAATTTGTAAAAGAAATCCACATCATTTATGCAAGAACAAAGACGCCCAAAAACACCTTTAGGCGATTTATTCAAGAATTTTATAAAACCTTAAATCGAAGAAAAATGCTACTGATTGTGTTATGTGAGCTTAGAGTTGCTTGCAACATAATATCATACCACCGCAGTTCCTAACTTATAACTGCATCAAACAAACAAAAACAACAACAACAACTTATAAAGAAAAATAAAACACTTTACGAAGCAAAGAAATTCTTTAGAAAATGATTAAATGCCTTTTCAAAGTTCAACTTATCGATGGAGATTAATCAAAGCCACATTCCAATTCCAAGCGCATTGGTCTTTCTCTTATATTTCTGTTGCTATGGTTACTTGGCTAGCTACTATACGAGTATTGTATATTACTAATGCTATATTACTGCCCATTAAGTGGACTTTGTAGATTAGAAATTAATTCCAATTAATTTTCCTGTTAGACTTTTTATTCCCTCTAAATAAATTAAATACATTTTTTATAGGTGAAACAAAATTGTTTCATTTTCTCTGAATCGTCGATATATACTCGTATTATTGTGTTTTTGTTTGTGAGATATTTTTTTAAAAACGTGATGGAATATTTTTTGTTTAAAAATAAAATGGAATCAGCATTTTGATTTAAGATCCTCATGCTTATTATACAGAATTAAAATAATATATGCAAAATGCATTCAAAAGTATGACGTTTGGTGTGTCAGTGTCAGTTTTAAGTCGAGTCGAGATCGAAAGAGATGTTTAAAGTGTAGATTCATACAACTGACATCTCCATACCGGATGATGATGGAGTTTCCGTTTACATTAAGAATTCAACTACAATTTACTGTCAGTATAGTTGATTGCTTTAAATTAAATATTAATGTTTTTGATGAAAGTAAAATTTATTTGTTTTCATCTTAATAGAGACATTTTTGTGTAATGAATTCACTCTTATAATTTTGTATTTGTTTGTTTGCATTATCATCAATAAATTATTCTAATAATACAAATTATTTACTAAGAATAATAAGTTGTAATATCTTATGTCAGTAATCATATCTAGGTATACATATTCTTTAATTGAATGATTAACTATTGCAAATTATAAGTAATGATGTTGTTTGAATGAGAATTCGAATTAAAGAAAATTTAATTAAAAAGTAATTGTTATTCTTAATGGAATTTTCAGATGCAGACGGGGAAATGGTGCGGTCAATATATGAAACTGAATTTTTAGAACAATACAATATTATACGTTTAAGACAAGCAATTTTAACCTTAAAAATAAAACAAAAAAAACTATATTTGCAACAAAGTTATTTACAAATAATGATTAATTGAATAAAAGTTTTCTTTATAAATCAAATGTGTTAGTAAACTTGCATTAAACGTTGCCATGTCGCCAAACATTGAAATATAAATGTCAAACCAATATAATATTATATGCTTTTTTTTAATGTGACACTTTTAAAGTGTGTCATTTTGCGTTCTATTATTTTATCGATTCTATTTTTGACGTGACAACGTCTTAAATTAGGTTGTTAGGGAGTCACTTATGAAAAAGTGTAACGCCCGGTAACGTAACGATGAGTCACCGAACGAGAGAGAGGCCCGCCGAATGCCTTGCGTCTCTCTCCCACTCAACTATGATCGGTCTGCCGCGCGCGCAGCACTAGAGAATTAGGCGCATTGAATCGGCGCATGCTTGTGTCTCTGTCTTTGTCTTTCTCGAACGTTCTTGGCGTTGGAAAAACAAGAAAGCGTCATAATACAAGTTCACACGTGTGGTTAAAGTATCGTCAGCTGTGTCTGTAGTGAAAATGTGGAGTGCTTAGATTCGTCATTTACAACAACTACAACAATAAAGGTAAATAATTGTACACTGATATTTCATTATCGTAGACTCTGATTGATTGATTAATTGTTAGATTGACACAAAAGTTGAGAAACTGAGTTTATAGGTTATGTCATACTATTGATAAATGTTGATAGTGTTAAGTAAATTATTAGTTTAAAATTAATTAATTAATTAATTATTATTTTACAAATTTTCATTAATTTCAAATTTATTTAGCAAAAATTTGAACCTTCGATCTGAATAAATGTTTTGATTTTCGAATTGATTCTTTAAAATTACAAATATTAAGAAAAAGTGGCAGATATAAGAAAACTTGATTTAAACTGTGTTGAGCAAGAATTTTAACGTTGTCACGTAAAATCTTCGCCCGTAAAACCGACTTTACAGGCAACCATTTTTTTTTTAAACAATAGAGTTAGATCGAGATAAAATGAGGAGACGTCAAAACGATTGGAGTCAAATTTGAATACCATAACACATTCTGATGTCAACTGAATTTATGTAAAGTCTTACGACAGTTAGCCAATCAGAAATCCTAATTTTCATGAGCATTGCTGCCCCAGAGGGTAGGCTAAATGTAAACTTCAATAATTTCGAAGATAAGTCGGGGAAAACTATAAAATCCAAGTCTTTTAATCCCGTGTTGGATTGGCTATCCTGGATAGGTGAATTTTAAAATAGCTGTCAAAAAAGAAGAACAACTTTCAAAGAAAAAAAACAGAAAAACGTTTAGATTTCGAATTCCAAAACAATTGTCGAATACAATTATTTTCAATCAATTTTCAGGTACCTTCTGTCAAAGAGACACATATACCAGTGGTGCGTTCTTTTTTGAACAAATGTTAACTAAAGTTGTTATATGTCAAAAAAAAAAAATGTTCAAGTGTCATTGTTAAGAATTGTTGGAATTTGTTAGTACCATTAAGGAATGACAATTGTTAGAAATTGTAGATCTGTCAATCAAAAAATACAAACACTGAAACAAAATATTGTTATAATTCTAAATCGCAAATAAACGAAAAAAAATTTAAGGTGTTGTTGATTTTATAAATAAATGAAAAAATTCTTAAATCAAAAGTTTAATTTTTATTTTTTACAAAAGGATGAATCGACTCGACATTAAGATGGCGAAATGCTTTTAAATTTATTGGCACAAGATTTAAAAATTTTAAAAAATCTACTGTTAAGGGCTTAACATATTACTAAGTTGCAATTTATTAGAGAGTTCAAAATTTTAAACCTTTCTTTTCGTTTTGCCAACTAGTAAATTGCTAATTTCCTTTTATTTAAAAAACGGGCATTCGTTCATGTCTAAACAGTGACAGTTCGTGAAAATAAACAAAACAAACATGCTTTGTTTTTTTAGCTGTTTTGGATCCGCTATGTATTCTGAGATTGAACGCTGCGTTTGAGGTTGTGTTCTGAGGACGTTTTTCTTATTTGTATCTATCTGAACTGTCAAGATCGTTTAGCGGACAACTCTTTCAGATTGTTCAAGCTCGGAAAAAGATTAAAATATTCGCTAGTGTCTTAACTTACAAATTGTATTCTAGTCTTCTATAATGAAGAATAAAAACAAACCATGTAAAACAAATGTCACAATAGACGAATAATCGTTTATTTGTTAGTCGTTGCTCGATCTCATGTGAAAAGTCCTTAAGTCATAAGCCGAAAACTAAAAATTTTAGTTTTCAATTGAAATATTTTGTCACATTATGTTGCAATCAATAAGCATGTATGTTTTTCGTACTTGAAGCACCGAACTTTAAACATTTTACAAACTGCGCTCGTGAACAAATTTAACATTTATGAACACCTAAAGTAAAATTTATAATTTTGTGCAAATAAACTCCAACTATAATTTCTATCAAAATTCTTTATCTCCTAACCACAAATCTTATACATATGAACTTTATTTTGACCAATTAAAACTAATAATTGTTTTATGATTAATTATAATGAATAAGAATGTCACCTTAATTTCCGTTGGCGCCAATTAAAGGTACAACAAGTTAATTTTCTAAGTATTTAGCTTAAAGTCCATTAAATTGTGATATGATCTTCAAACTTGTTCGAGTATAGTATTAAAATTATTTTATCACCTAACTATAACGTACCATAAAATCTATACTTACTCATAATTGAGATAAAGTAAAAATTCATGTCCAACCAGCTTATAGAGGGCGCAGCAATTAAAAAAAATGACAACTCCAACCATAATCCAAAATGTGACATACATTTTAAAATCGAAATTCTTGTTACCATAATACATTTATCTTCATTTTCCGGAAATGGAATTCCACGCCTCATAATATAAATTTGGCTTATCTTTGCTGCTTTATTGTTGTAGCTTACAGTCCTACACTTTTAGTCAATCTTATATCGTTATTATTATTATTATTATTATTATTATTATTATTATTATTATTTTATGGAGACAACTTTCGATTTTGTGTTTTATATAATAAATTAATTAGAGAAGTATTGTGTTTGGAATTTCTATAGATATCCACTCCACATATCTATTTGAACTGACATCTGACATTGTATAGGTTCGATGGCTGTTGTGGATATTTTTCAATTGATAGATAATGGTTTTTGAATTGATCGTTATTGAAAATTTATCATCAGGGGAAGATTTCTAAACTACATACCTATATGTATACAAAACAAATAGATTTGTACTTTATGTGCGGAGTCCAGTTGAACTTTATGGCATTTGTTTAAATGCTCAATTTAAATTTAATGGATTCTAAAGTCAATTATAACTATTGGAAATTGAAATAAAAACAAATTTGATGTTACAGACAGCTAGCAGCCGATTGGAATTCAATTTTAGTTTTGAAGGTATAGCTCCCAGGGAATTAGAAAATCTTAAGAATTAAAGTATTTGAAGAATATTGTTTTATTTCCTTATCCACTGTGCTACTTTTTATTTATTCGATTCCTCGCCGATAGCCTAAATAAACAAACAATCCTCCAAAGTGATAAATCAGCAATAATTGTTAATCAAGACCAAAAGTAAGACAAAGTTATTTGGCTTGGTATCTAAAACTCCATCTCATTTGATTATATTCATCATCACTGCCTATAGTCTACTATTATGCCGACATCATCATCATCATCATTGAAAAATTTTAAATTAGAAAAGAATTCGAAGAAACAACACAAATCAAATCAAGACACAACAACTAAAAACAACAACAACGAAAAATCGAAAAACCACTCGGACCGGTAAAAGTTTCCTCCAAGTTTACGCGCGCAAAATTCCAACCATCACCATCATCATTGTGATCAGTCAGATTCAGATTCAGAAGCAAAGCAGTACATTTAAGTATAATCTATCTCTTTCGCTCTCACTGTCACTCTATCTGTCATTCTTTTTCTTCCTTATTCTCCTGTTTCTTGTGTACTGCTTATACTCTGCATACTCCATTTCCAGGTATCAATAAAAAATCGTTTTTCGATTTCTTAAAAATTCCAAAAGAACAACAACACGAAATTTTGGTCGAACAAACCAAACAACGAAAAAACAACAACAACGACGAAAAATTCAACTCAGAGATATCTAAAAAGCGATCCAACAGCAAAAGCTAAAGAATGTATCCAAATTGCCCCAGGCCATTCGAGTATCCGACCATTCTCCATCGCTAGCTCCATTCTGGTCGAGTGGCAACACCATTGGATGGAAGTAGCATGGCAAAGTAGTAGGTATGGAGCGCGGGGTAGTGGTTCGGCAGAGCGGCGCACGGCGGCGTATAGGTCGATAGGTAGGTAGATATTTGTATAGCGCGGAACAACTGGTATGTTTCCTCTCTCATCCCACAACCGAATCGCAGCGCTGCGATGCCAATGGTCCACAAACAGCACCCATCATTATCATCCTTCTCTCGTAAAACTTCTATAAATGAAAGATCTTTAGCAAGAGGAATATCCGGTTATTTTGTTGTTGTTGGTTTCGTTTTGTTTTTGACTCCATCTTTTTTTTTAAATTTATTTGTTGGTCAAGAATTTTTGGACTTTTTTGTGTTTATTTGTATGTAGCCATGTATATAAATGTGTTTGGAGTGCTCTGTGCGTTCCCGGCTCCTTCCCGCTTTAACGTAGGTATGTAGGTATAACCTTTTCCGAATGGATGGATACATTTAAGAAGCTGTGATGATGATGGTGATGGGGCTGCTTGAGCTGGTTGAATGTTAAAGTTGGAGTGGAGACGAACGATGATCATGATCATTATGATGATCTCTGATGGCGGATGGTGAAAATCGAGCCCATCCATTGCATTGGAATGTCAGATGCTATGCCATGCCTTGAAGCATGCCAACGTAGGTTAGCTATATAGTCGCTGATATACATATATTTATGTATATAAGAATAATGCTCATGAAAAGGAACTTCTTATAGGTACATATATGAAAAGATACATTGTTGAGATTGTTTTTCTTTTTCCTTTTTTTTTTAAACAGCACAACCTTGAACAATTGTGCTGGAGGCTTGAAAGAAATAAAAAAAACATAATGTATGTAGGTGCTGCACATACATATATGTAGGAGAAAATGATGCAAAATTTCATCAGCATTTGGCTTTTGGCATTGAATTACTCCAATTAGACAAAATATTGTCAACGAACTGATCAATAAGTAAGGTTGAGCGATGGATTTCTTAACTTAGGCACTTTTGAGAAATGTTGCTTTTTACCAAGAGAATTTAATAAAACCTGTA
Source organism: Eupeodes latifasciatus (assembly GCA_920104205.1). NCBI lineage: Eukaryota > Metazoa > Arthropoda > Insecta > Diptera > Syrphidae > Eupeodes > Eupeodes latifasciatus. Next base: position 113,459,078 of record OV049925.1, on the reverse strand, counting down.
ACTGTATTCTAATTTATGAATATTTTGGCAGTTTTGACGGGTTTAATTTTATATTTTTGACAGGAAAATTGGAGCACTTATGGCAGCCATGTTTTATAAAAATTTTCATGGAAAATTGTTGCATAGTTATCTAACAGTTGTATTAATATTAGTTGGTCATTCGTTATTTAAAAAAAAAAAACAGTCATCCAAAAAAGTTCCCCACAAATCTGATAAATTTAAAGGTTTCATTGATGATAAAACGTGCTTTGTCTTCAAATTTTGACAGTTTATAGAGAAATAGATGGCGCCAAAAACACTCAGAAGAAATTATAGAGAGAATGCAACATAAAGTGAAAATTGCATCATTTTACCTTTTTCGCTCCCATTTTTTTTCTAAAAGATTCTAAATTTCTGCTGTACCTTACATTGTTTTATATTTATTAATTGGATAGAAAAAAAAATAATGAGACAGCAAAATACTCGTAAGTTGTCTTAATAGAGTTGATTGTGAACATGAACATTTGAATGTCATGAATATATCGGGCTATCTAAAAGGGAATTGACAACTCATAATTTGTGAACACATCCCTTTCACTTTTAATCTATGTACATGAACGAGCAATGGTCGCATTTACAAAGCTAGTGGCTACGTAGTCAAGGGATTCTAATTGGCTAAATCTAACTACAAAAGTAGTTGAAATTTCCCCTCCGACGTAGTGTAAAAAGTTCGGCTACAAAGTTAGTGGAGATGATTTTGACATTTCACAATCAGCTGCTCGGTAAAGTAACAAGAATTCAAAATGAAATAAATCGTTCAATATTTAAATAGAAATATAAATCATTCAAATTGTGTCTTAAATTTGATTTTATTGAATTTAAAAACACAAAAGATAAGTTAAAGTTATCAAATCAAAAATGTTTCTTATTTTATATATTTGCATTTGTCATTATGACAGTTCCAGATTTACTAGCTTTGTAGTGTAGTTTTGCATTCACAAAGCTAGTTGAATTTTGACTACGTAGCCACTAGCTTTGTGAATGCGACCAATGTCTTCAAATTATAAAAAATGTTTACCTAAATTCGGAGTTGGTGACAGCAACTACAATTTTCCGTCATAATTTTAGCCCTAGTTAATAGGGCGAGATAACAAGTTTTTAGTGTAGTGAGACAACGAGTTGGCCGACGAAGTGCAAAAAATATTGCTGCCGTTCAGGCTACCGTAGCAAACGATCCAAATCAGTCACTTCCACGGCGCGGCGCGGCGTTCTCAAGAATAGGGCATCGCTCAGGCCACATTATGGCGTATTTTGCGTAAGGATCCTTACTCCCATACAAGATAAAGCTGACTCAAGAATTGAAACATTTGAAGCGACGACGCGACGTACCTTCTTCGATTGGGCAAGTTGTCAAATCCTAATTGGAAACCCCTTTATAAGCAGTCGAATTGTTAAATTTGTCTCTGACACATAAAACCATTATTTGTAAATGATAGACGTTTACCAATCTCTAAATGTTTATTGTGCATACTTCATTTTATCAAAACTTAGTTTGTTTAACTTCTTAGACATTTCAAACTAATTGACATTTACCTCATATGCCGTCTGTTATATGATCGTAAATTAGTAATTTAGTGAAATAATAGTAGACTTTTTTTATCTCAACTCGGAACAATACACTCCTTGATGAGAACAAGACCAAACCTATGCATTAGAAAAGAAGGAAATAAATTTAAAACAAAAGAGAGGAACCGATGACAGGAAACAGTCGTAATCTAACTATTAAATACATATTTTGTATTTTCACTCTGTCGCCACATAAACGTCCAGTCGACAATTATTCAGCTACATTATTCTGATTGTCAAATTATTTGATGTTTAAATACAATGCCTTTTTAACATTAACATCATTTGATCATAATTTTAATTTGTAACAAGTGAATGTAAACGGAAACTTAAGTTTTGATGTATGAATGCATTCACTCAATAATAAATAAATAAATGAACTGAACGCAGCAAATTGGTAGCATTCAGAGATATGTAAGTTTCAGGAAACTTTTGAATTATTTTTGATGGTGTTCGAAGTCAAACACAACTAGTTTATCGATTTTCAAAACATTTCTTAAAGTTCCCCAGTTATTAAGATATATTTTCAAAAACATGTTGTTTTAAGTGAACACACTCTATTGGTTGACTTGGTTATCATTGACCTTGGCATTGACTAAGCAAATAATAGAGGTATGTACCATGTAAATAATGTCCCTGTTTCCTGTATCTTCACTAAAAGATCAAAGTCAATATAAAATATTATGGTAAACTTAACCAAAAAGGGTTCTTCAATATATTGCAAATAGAAAATCCGACGTACCATAAATATGTAAGGAAGACCTATAAAAACTAACAAAAATTAAAAAAAAAAAAAAACTCTAAGACACATACCACGATGATGTTTGAGGTTTATTCAAGACGTCCCGTCATAAAATACGAAAGATATACACCATACAAGGTTGGCTCGTATCAGGATCGTCGTCTCTTCTCTCTACTCTTCATTTCTGCTAACTTATAGGAAGACCTATGTAATGTAGGTATAGAAATACTTAGAACAGGATGAAGGATACAACAACAACAAAAACAAAAAAGTAAGAAATGTCAAAATGAAATACTTCAAGCAGTTAGACGAAGAAAAAATTTCGATAAAGAAGAAGAAGAAGAGAAGCAAACGAAACGAACGAAGGCGAACAATTTTAAGATTGTTATCTTCAAATCCAAAGGAATCTTCTTCGTTTTGTTCTTGTTCTTTGACATACAAACTTCAGCTCAGGCTTCAGCTCAGCTTCAGTTCTGGTCGGTTCTGTTCGGTTCGGTGGAGGCACGTTGCCTGGCCCTGTTTTGTTGTTGTTGGTGTAGTTTTTTGGTGAAGGGGGTGTTCCACCGAAACACAATCTCTTCCTTGAACTATCGTTTTTTTTTTATTTCTTTCTCTCTCTCTCTCTCTCACTAAGTTTTTGATGCTTCAGTTCTTCAGTATGTAGGAACGTAGGTACGTGCTGAAGAATACTTTATTTTATTTGATGATTTTTCGTGAAGATACTACCTACCTACTGCCTACATTTGACGAAGGGGCATGCGAAACGAAAAATGATGATGATGATGGTCATGGTACAAGACGTAGCACACGTTGCAATGTATATCTTCCTTTGCGCGCGCTGTGAGCTGTGCTGTTCTGTTGTTTGCTAGCCTGGGCCTAAGAAAGGGAATGCTTGCCTGGAACTCAAAGACGAAGAGTCTTGCGTTATCCTCCAGTTTTATTACCCTCGACAAACAAACAAAGTTATGTTAGCCTTTGTCGTTGGATTTCTTCATTTTTTTTGTTTTGTTATTTTTATTATTACTATTTCTTGTATATTTTGTTTGCCTTGAGACAAAATTTTGCCAAACGTCGTCGGTCGTTGGGATGGAAGAGAAAATCGAACGATCGAATCGAACTTCTAGGTTTGCAAAGTTCGTTCTTTTTGACAGGATAGATAGGTACCTAATGAATATATTCTTCCAGAATTTGTTTCTTATTGTTTGGTTAATGTTTTCTTTTTTTCTTTTTGTATGGCTGTGAATGGTTGTTACATATGTATATGTGATTATATACGTATATAGATTATACCGGTGTTATAAATTGTGGCAATGTTAGTTGAACAATAAATTCCAGGAGCTCGAAAAATTTAAATGGCCTTAGAATAAATGATCGTATCAGAGGGACATAGTTGGGAATTTTGAGATTTTAAATGTGCCTTTTTGAATAGATATCTTTGAAGGTTTTAGGTAAGGCTTCAAGTTCATGTAAAATGAATCAAATTCAAATAAGTTATATCTGTTAAAAATACTTAAACTCATAAATCTACTAATGCCCTGAAAGGTGAACGTTAGGCTCTCAAAGTCAACCCTTTCTAATTTCTTCATTCTTGTTTGAAGAATCATCCTTTCTTCATTTAAATACTCTCAAGAAAGGTACATTCTAACAACGATCTTTGCTATTGATGATTCCAAATTTAGAAGAAAATAGTTGTCTTCCATAAAAGATCTTTAAGCCTTCTAAGTAAGCTCTTCTTAAAGTTATCTTCAAAAACCTTGACATTGGAATAAGCCCCATTCGTTAGCCCCCTTAAGCTTGTGTTGCCCCATAAATTTATTTATAAGTACCTAGTTTTTCTTGGATTTCAGAAGTTTTCCAGAAATTCTTTTATAAATATAATTCTTCATTTATAACATCTTCACCTTATTATCTTTCAAAGCCTCTTGCAACATCTGCCACCACCAAAAGGAAAAAGATACCACATTCCACAATTTGTATTCTTAGTTTTTTTCTTGAGTTATAAAACTTCATGTCTCAAACAAAAGTAGCATCTACAGGCAATCAAAACACAGAAGAAAAGAAGAACATCATACATATATTCTTCTTTCGAAAACCAACCACATTCCATCGGAAATTCCATCCACTATATGCCCCTTAGGCCACTATAACTCGAAGTTCGAAAAGAACATAAAATCAAAATTGATCTCTGGTCTTTTTTCTTATACATATATGTACATATGTAGGTATAGTGTGTCTTTTGAAGGTTCATTTAGAGAATTAATAACAACAAAAAATATGAGAAGAACTTGAAAGTATAATAATTTCATTCTTAAGCCATAAAATCATAAAGTTATGATTATTTTCCAGTAAGAAAAAATAATAAAAATAAGAAGACTTAACTACTATAACAAATTGAAGAGAGGGAAGATCGTTTTATTTTTTCTCTGTAGGTAGAAAGGGCTTAAAGCCAGGGCTAGAGACACTTGATCACAGACTTATGAAATTTTATAGGTACAAGTAGGCATATAAAATATTATACGTAATAAATAAATATCAACAAAAAAAATTATAATAATTAAAAAAAACTTTGTTTCATTTTCTACACTGAAAGAAAAAACATTGAGTATAGATGAGCGTTGGAAGGAGTATTAGTACTTGAGATTATAGCAAATTTTAATGACTGACAAGGAGATAGTGTTCGATAGAATATTTTTATGATTATTTTTATGTCAACTAGTGGAGTAAGTTAATTGTATTCTTCTTCTGACAGATACAATTCAAAGCTTGACTGTCAAAACAAAATAAATGTTTATCTCTTAAGGAATGTTAGAAACAAGTAGATTTGCCAGAGAGCACGTGAGCATGAATGCAATGCAATTAACAATTAGGCAAATAAAAACCTCAGTGAGCCACTAGAGGTCGCTACCGTCCTTCGATCCTTTTAGATTAGTTATTTTATCTTCACTAAATCTAATCGAATTAATGCGCTAAAAGCACTGGTTTTTAATTGTCATTATTTTATCTACAAAAAAATTATTAGCTGTCACTACATATATGACAAACGCAAATTTGCTTGTCATATTTTCTACAGATACAAGAAATTAGATTCAAAACTTAAAATAAAATGGAAACACTAATTGAATATAATCAAACAAACTTTCACTTGTCAAATGCTTGTGCTCGGCTTTTAACTCGGTCTACTGAGTAATTTTGCTCTATGCACACTGAGCATGTTTCTGAACTGGCCCAGAACAACACGCCCAGAACGAAAAAATGACACACAATTTTTTGTCTGACAGTTCAGACTCAGGCTCAGGTTGAGGATAGAATTTTCCAGTTTGCTCGAGTCTCATATATAAATGTTGGTACAATTGATATTAAATTCTTGCGTATATCGAAGGCATGTTCGTAGAGTATGATAAATAGTTTGTTGTTCAGTATTTTTCTGTGGAGAACTTTACGGTTAGCTGCACTAACGAGATACAAAAACACGACAGAATTAAAAAAGCTATTGACAGCAGTTTTATATAAGAAACGCTGCATTTTGTATCGTATTGGTGTCATAGAAAGCGTTTTTGAAGCAACAATAAAAGACCTCTAATTTTAGTAACCTACGTTCACCCGCCAAAAATGTATATTTTCAAGTTTTTGTACTCCTTCAACATTTTGTGTTGGCTCCGCATTAATTGTAGTACGACTACCTTTTACAATAAAACATACAAATTATCTTATCAAGCCTTCAAAAAAATATAAGGAAAGATAAGAAAATTGCCGTTGGAATAACTGTAAAACTAAATAAAAATATAGTTTTTTTTGTAAATTGACTCCACTAATTTCATAAATTATACGGAAATTGACATAAGCTATAGTATTTGTAAGTTATTTTGCGAATATAACGCCATCTTTTGCACGCTAAGATCTACACACAGTTAGACCATAATCTACGAACAAAGCCCTTTCCTTCAGTGCTTATTTCATGCTTCAATGTACAATTAAATTGCTCCTGATATTTTCTTAACATATCCTCTTTAAAATTGTATATTTAATAAAGTTAAAATTAGTTCTAGTCTTAATTTCGAAAACATTTATCAACGTTTTTCAAAATTATTCTGACATATTGACATTTCATAATTTTATTTTAATCTCACAGTTTAAAAATTTCTACCTGACGTTTACGCCAAAAACACTCTATATGAAGATATAAATCCTTCGTACGTATCACCCTTCAAAACCCATTTGTTTGCATTGTTGTATTTGTAATGTGGAAGAATTCAACGAGTAAAATTGACGTGTTTTCACGCACACATAGACACATTTACTGAGTTTTAAGGGGAAATTTCATAAATTAGAGGAGAAATTACACGCACACTAAGACATACTTTATGAGGCCAGTTTCCGGTTTAGCTTGTAGGCAAACCAATATGGCTACCGAGAATTTATATCTTTACTAGAATGTTTTTGGTTTACGCTTTATTTTAACTATCAAGTGGGAAGAATTTAAAATTGGAAGACGTCAAAATGTGTTTTGACTCAGAGATTGCAATGTGAACCGTCAATTGTACTGTTAATGGTATACAAATAGCTTGGTAGTGGTAACTTTTTCAAAATTAACATTTTCATATATACATAGATGTAACTTTACAGCCATGTGGACGCCCCTATACTGAAGAATATCCTTCAAAGACACATCATAACCATTAACAAATTAAATTTTCGTCTAAATGAATAAAAACTACAAAAGAAGAAACAACTACAAATGTCACAATCATCAAATTTAAACTGTTAGAAAAAGAAACGAAGAACGGAACCAATAGAGGCCATAGGACGTAACCTTGTGGAACACCATTTTTTTAAATAAACGGTTTAACGACACTTAAATATTTTAAAGTACATATTTCTAAAAATATAAGTATACAGTAGTCCAAAAACATGGTTATCATACTATTCTAGTTTCCTTTGTTTCTGACTTTACTTTCAGTGTATTTTCTTTACTGATATAGGTAAAAACAAAACAAAAAATCATAAGAATGTCTCAAGAGAAGCATCAACCAATTCAAAAATGCAACAACAACAAAAACAAATTTCAACCAAAAAAAAGAAGAATTTTTTGAAGAAAAAAAAAGCCTCAGGAAATTCTTCTGCAAGAACAGGAAAATGACGTGGACGTGAACATGGCAGCAGCAGCAACAGCAACGGGCAACAGGCAACAGCAGCAGCCGCAGCAAAAGATACATCCATCGGATGCGGTGGTGGTGGATGGCGGCCGGCGAAGGCGAACGAATGGCGATGCGATGTACTCGTAATGTGATGGTGAAGATGGTTCCGGGGGCAGCTGGGTAGGGTGGCGCGGCAAAGCCGAGATGGAATTCCTTAAGTAATATCGGTACGGCTACCTGAATTACTGAACACGCGTCTTATGTCTTTCAATCTCCTTTGTGGCTCCATGACTGGTTTATTTATTATTTTTCGTTGATGTTGAGATGGAGGTTGTCTTCTTATGCTTTATGTAGATATAAATGCAGGTAGGTATGTATTTATAAATATTTCTCCAAAGGCTCGATAAATGTATATCCTTTTTCTTGATGGTTTTTGTTTTTTTTTTAGTTTATTTAGTTTTTACTGAACAGTTGGTAGGTTGTTGTTATTTTTAGTTTTCTTTTCGAGTTTTATTTTTGTATTTTAAATTTTTCTTTTTTGTTGTAAGTTGTTTGTCTACATTTTTGTTTGAAGTTGCAAATGCATTTAACCAGCAACATATTTGAGCTCTGATCAACTGTGGGGTGGAATTAGCGCATTTAAGGACTTTAGATCAAATATTCCATAAATAATAAAAATACAAATTTATTGTTTCTTAAAAATCTTAAGTTTTTTTCATAATTTTAAAAACTTGACCTTAAGGATCTACCTTTAAGAACTGATTGCTTTTTAAGAAAATCATGTTAACAATTTGAAATTTGTTTTTACATTCTTTATAAAGTGCTTTTAGAAGCTATAGGTACACGTTTTGAACTGAATTTGTATGTATTTGGCCCCTTTCTGGCTCCACTGTCAAAATCTAAAGCTTATTTAAGTATTCTTATTTTTCGCTCCAAGAAAATCGTATTTTCATGCACATCATTTTGCAACTACTTCTGGTTCTAACGAAAACACATAGGTTAGTTTGGTCTTGGTATATCTAGGTACCTATTTTTTATACTATAAGATAGGGAAAGGAGCGCATAATCGCGTCATTGGTCTTGGTCTTGGTCTCTAGAGGATTCTGTACTCTGTAGCCTAACCTCTATACACTATATACACCTATAGCATAGCACCATCAGGGACAGGCTCATGCATATTACATTGTTTCTCGACTCTGACTGCACGCGCTAAAGTTTTGGAGCCGTGAAGATTGGAGCAACAAAAACTACTACAACAACTACAACTAGATACAACACCAAAAGCTAAAGAAAGGAAGAATCTTTTGGTTCTTTTTTTTTAATTTTGTTTGTCTTATTTTTGAACTGGTTGAAATGGATGGTATTTTTGTTGTTGTTGTTGTTTTTGGTTTGTGTATAGGTTTTTAAACCCTGGTGTGGTGCAGACAATCCAAAGGATGGCTGGTGCCAGATTAGGGTATTTTTTATTCTTGTTTCTATACTTTTTGAGGTTGTCGTACTATTCTTCTTCTCCTTTTTCACTCTTAACTCTACGGCATACTTACATTCCTTTAATTTATTCCATTTTAAACTTAGGACGATGGAAGGTTTAACTATTATTTTTAAAGGTACTTTAGGAAAAATTGATTTTCAGAAAGTTGTTGAACTTTGAATCGATGACAATAACTTAATAAACATTTTGACGTATTGTAAAAAGTTTTTGTGAAACGTCAAAAGTTTTTAGATTTCGTACACAAATTTTTGTCCAAACCTTTACGAAAAAAATGTACACTATTTACACGATATGATCTTGGTAGCCACAAATAACATTGCCCAAACGTCAAATAAATAACGCTTTCTGCCTAAATCTGACATTTTAAACGTCAACAAATTAAAAAAAAAAAACTGTTGTGTTTTGCTGTGTTTGAATCCACCATCTTGATATCACATTAACGTTTATAGCCATATTTCGATATATAGAAACTTTTTGGGAAAATATTTGGCTATAACAATGTTAACTGACAGCAGCATGTAAAGTACTAACTTGATGACAATTCTATTTGACGTATTTAATTGAAACAGGGATGTCAACCTGAAATACAAACTGGATGAGTCTTGGTTTGGTTGGTTTTGTATCTACATATTTGTTTTTATTTGTCTGTGTTGAAGTAATGACATTTAGAAGTATGTTTCGTGTGTTTGATTAGTGTGTAACAATATTTGCGACAAATGCGGTGTAAATTTTGGAATCTAATGAGAGGACAAATTTAAAATCTCATCTCGCTCCTATTCATTTTAGAAGAAATATTTAAAATAAATTTCTATTTTTGTTAAGTGCCAAGTGGAAAGAAGATAAAGTATGAATTTCCAATACAGCACCATCAAAAATTATGTTCTTAAACGCAAACTTTCAAAAATAAAAATAAACTGCTTAGATCTCAAAAAATTGTCATCATTCTCAATTGAAATTTGCAGAACAAAAAATCGAATTTACGGCACTCGTAAACGTTAAATGACAAATTCATTATGGGCGTTTTTTTTTTATTCAGAGTGTTCACCTTTATGCATGTTCGCGGACTAAGCACTGAGATTATTTTTGAAGTGTATCTAAGCGAACTGCTTCTTGCGAGGAATTAACAAATCCTCCAAGAGTAATTCTTGTCATGAAAAGTGCTTTCTCAAAAACTGTAGATCCCCTCCATCTCTGAAATGACTCGCACACAGTAATGGTTGAAAGTTGTAAGTCAGTAGGCCCTAGTTTTTTTCTCTTCTGTCACGAAATGACATTTGTGATTTCTGACAGAAGTTCTTTAATTTTTAAAATTCTGAAATACGTTTTTTTTAATAAAAGGATAATTTAAATATTTTTATTTTGAATGGTTTGAGATTTTTTCATGCATTTTCCTGATATCACACCGTTTGACATTTGGTTTGTTTTGATAATTTTGAAAATATTCTCTGAACGAAAAAAGTATAAAGTTATGTGTTATGAAAGCACAAAGTAAGTTTGACAATTATAACTCTGGGGCCCTAATCTGCAATGCGTTTCGAAAGCAAAAATTTTCGAAAACGAATATTTTGTACTCTCTATTTCTAATGCGGATGAGAAATCTAGTACTTACGGAAGGACAAATCCGCATTCGGATTTTTCGTACCTGGCAATGCGTTTCTGAATGTCATTAGCATTCGAAAACGGAAATTTTGTTTCTACACCAAGAGAGGTAACGGATTGCAATTCGAAAGTCGTTTTTAAAGGACACAAAAGGAAAATTGTGTTAAGTTGTGTGAAATAGATAAAATGCAAGCAAGGAAATATTAATTTTACACAAAATTTAAGCAAATAAATTTCATTACAGGGAATTTGTATTTATCTACGTTCAACTTGTTCTTCTCTATTTTCTTTATCCATCCACAGCGCAACCGAATCCATTTTATTAACTTTTTATTGAATTTTATATTTTCTCTTTAAAATTTAATTGCAACTTCCTCGTCTTGTTTGTGATTTGTTCTGATTTTTTGTTTGTATTTTTGCTTTGACACATCTCATGATACTTCGAGACTCGGTAAATCTATTCTATAGAAAAAGTACTAGATGATTGTTTTGTTCGATTCGAAAATTCTACAGAGTACGAATTCATAAACGAATCGAATATCAGATTCGAATCGGATTGGCTTTCGAAACGCATTACAGAGTAGGGCCTCTGTGCAGATAGGAACAGAAAGAAAAACGTCTTATTATGTTAATCAAGCAGACTTTTTGCAAGCACAATAATTGGATATTTGATGACAGCAACATTCGAATCAGCAAATGAAGGTTTTCCTTTTCACTTTTCACCCTTTGGAAGCTATTCATTTTGATAGAACGATATATACTTAAAACAAAAATAGTTAAAATAAGAATTTCAGAAAACAAAAATGCGTTTTTAAAAAAAAATATTCCGAAATAAGAATTTAAAAAATCAGAAATGTGTTTCTTGATATGAAAAGAAACAAAAATATCTCAAATACTTGGGACTTCAGTAATGCAAGTAAGCGCGACCTCTTTGTTAATATTATTTTTATTAAGATTGTTGTTTTTTTTTTCCATTCAAGCAAAGTGTGGTGGTTTGGTTATGACTTGAGGTTCAGCTTGACTTTTTGTGTATTCCTTATTCCGAGCGCCCACATTGTCTTTAGTCTTTCGCTGCTTGACTTGACTATGTTGAGATCATTCTTATTCGAATGGAACACAAAAAAATCAACAATTGTATCTCATAGATAAGTATACATACGTAGGTATCCAGTATCCAATCTAAAGGTACATTAATATAAATACCAATAGTATATATGAATGTAGTTTATATATAAAGTAATGACGCTATACCCCTGTAAGAGCTTTCAAATATACAATCCATTTTAATATAGCATCCAGCTACGCTCGTATATCCATGCACATGGTCAATTTAATGAATGGATTCAAATGAAATAAACGAGTATGCTGTATCAATGGAAATATCAATTGGAATTCCACATTTTTTTTTTAAGGTATTATGTATGGTGTACCTACATATTCCTCGATTTATACTCCTTCTTCTTCCTATAAAAGAGCCTCACCGCTGCTCTGAGTTGGTTGGCCGTGGCCGCATGCCACCGTACCATCTACCGCCACCACACACTCGTTCCCAAACATAAATGGCAGAATTGTATGTGATGGTGCTTCTGCAATGGCTTCTGGCTTCTGGGTTTGGATACATAAATATTCGTCGAACATTTTATATAGATATAGTTTATCTTGGTTAAGAGAAAGTCCATGAATGTTGCAGAGAGATGATGCTAAGGCACAACACAAGCTTGTCATTTTTTATGATATTTGAAAAAAAATATAAAAATAAGAAGAAGTTTCTAGAAGTTGCAGTTTTTTCATACCCATTTATAATACGAGTATAAATGTACCTATCTATCTATAAGTTTATAATAACCAGTATTTGAATGCTCTGTGCAGTTTAATCTTCTTATCAGCTTTAGGTGTACTTTATATTAAATTAAAATACCAAACTAGAGGCTAGATAGTCGATATATAAGAAGGTAGGTTAGGTAGTTTCATATATAGGTATATAAAAATGTATCCTTTTCTTGAAAATGAAATTCCTTTCGGACTAACAAAAATAATAATTGAAGACTGGACGTTCATGTAAAAGCTGTTGGTAGGTTAGGGAAATTATATTGAATTATGTTTGATATTCAATTTGAAACGAAATTATATAGTTTACCTCGAGGTAGATTTATATGAGATTGAATTATCACCTGTAACACTTAAAAATATAGGGTGTCCCAAAATTAACGCAAGATTTCTTGCATTAATTTTGGGTGTCCCAAAATTAATTAATTAATTTCAAACAAGTTGATATACATATTTATTTAGAAACGAAATCTCATCAAATGGTAACCTTTTTGGATTGATTAAGTGTTTAAAAAAATACTTGTCTTTATAAAGGGTGTCCCAAAATTAACGCAAGAAATCTTGCGTTAATTTTGGGACACCCTATATAAATTTTGGATTTTTAGAAGAACAAGAAGAAGAAGAGGAAAAAAAAGAAAAAGAAGATTGATTTCAGCACAACTCACCATCAAAAAAGTACTTGGAAATAAACTCTGTTTAAAGTTAAAAAGTTAAGCCAAGTGGCTTTAAATAAGAACAGATGGCGGACAATTTTGCTGCTTAATATTCCACAGTCCTTAATTGTTTCTAATTCTAGTAAGGCTAAACAAACATTAAATAAATGAGGTGGGAAGAATTTAACAGATTAATTTCAAGAAATTAGTTGTTGTTTAAATTTTTCTTTCAGTTTAAGTAAATTTATAGTTGTAAGATGGTTTAGCACCATCCTATTGCAACCACATTTTGTGAAACAAATTTCCTTTCTAATTGAGACACAGAAGTGAGTTAAACTGATATGCCAGTATTGGGTACATTTCCAGCCTGCATCTGGATTTTTTCTTTCGATAAGGTGAAAAATCCTCTAAGATATTTTAAAGCAGCTTTTGACACAATAAATGGTGTAGCTTCATTTCACAAGTTATATGGGTTATAGGAGTATCAATTCGGTCGTGTGATCTAAAAGTTGCACAAAGGAGCTCAGGCTGCTTTGTAACTGGTTAGGAACTACAACAGGAGTTAGGCAGGGTTGCACATTGAGTCCGACCCTGTTTTCGCTCTTCATCATTGACCTCATTGATTACATTCCTAGTGCTGTCAATTTCAGAGATAGTATCACTACAGCAGTTAATAGAGCTTCATTGTTAACACATGAAAAATGGACGTATTATGTTGTCAATGGTAATTGTGTCAGCAAATTTGGCGTAATCTTTTCAAAAAAATCGTAGTATAGAAAGACACTTTACAGAAAAACACCAAAAAGCTCAAAATTTCATTAAGTTTCTCATAAAAAAACAGCCAAATATGTGCAGAATGATAGAAATATACAGCAGGCTAAACCATAACCTGGAAGATAGAAAATACTTATGTGATATGGGAATAGTATAAGCCAAATCACTTAAATGGTCAGACTTTGCAGTAAATTACCCAACCTGAACTTCATACCACACAAACCACATTTCCTTCAACAAACAAGGAGTCATCAGAATTATTTGCGACTTGAAAGTTGTTAATTGCCAGGCATGATTTCTTGTAAAAAGAAATATAATGTCCCAAATCAACTGAAACATGAAAAAGATGGGATTCATATCTTTTTACCGATCAAAGATTTGTATAAAACATTATGAACCAATAGCCCTGCGACTTATATTAGTGCCTGGAATGAGATCTGATTCACACTTAAATACGATTTCTTTCTTAGTATTTTTAACGTAAAGACTTTATTCCTCGTTTTCACTACTCCAGTTAAACGTTCTAAATTCTTGAAGTGCGGCTTAAAAAAGAATCTCGATACTTGATAATACGTTCGAAGAAGTTCGAATATTACATCCGAATTATTTTACGTGGGAAATAAAACTGCTATTTCGGTCAAATCGTCTGCTTAGAGGTAAAAGTTAACCCTAGAAAGATAATCATATTGTTTTGTGCGTGAAAGATAATCATACGTCTCAGAGACGTATGGCACTTATTAATCGCGTTTAAAGATGACCATTGATTTTTCATCATTATTTTGTATTTTAATTATTTTTTTGGGTTATTTTAAGTAAAATGAATCAATAATTAAGTACAAAAGAAGTAAAACTTGAGCGCCATACGTTCCGCAGACGTAGATTATATTTTTAGGGTTAATTAAGTAACAAAACCAAAATAAAAAAAAAACGGGGATAGGCTCATTAAAAATAGGAAAATGATAAATCATTTAAATTTTCTTATTCTCTGATTTGCATTTATAGCAGTTATATTCACTTAGTGACTTTTCATACTTATGGGAAATGATTACATCATAACACACAATGACTTTTTCTCTTATTTGGAAAAAAATGCACTTAGTGACTTTTACCTCCAAGCAGACGAAATATTCAAAGTATAGATAAAACTTTGTAAGTAACAAGTCCCGAACCAACATTGTGTCAAAACCTTATCAAATCATAGCAAAATGTAAATGTTTTGAGTTCTTCAGTTTCGTTATTCTGATGGGATAGAAATAAATTAAAAACACTAAAAATTATTCAATACAATGGTATCATCCTAAAAGATCTGGGAACAGGGTTGTATTATGAATAATGGTGTATTACTTACAGCAGAAGCATTTGACTTTAATTTTTTCAACTTCCAACATCAGAAAAACAGTATCAACTGAACATAGTGTATGGTTATGATATGAAAATGAAAAATCAACGCTAAATTATCTACAAACTTAGATGTCTCAGCTTGTAAATTGACAGGTACCCTAAAACTACATAGCTACTTTAATACCTCACAGTAGAAACCACAGTACACCTTGGACTTGGACTATACAAGTCTATACATTTACACATATATTTATTCACTCCAATACACTTGTAAGAACTTAAATACCTTCTTAATTTGCTTCAAGTTCTGTACAGCTGTATAATTCTCTAAAAACTAGACCTCACCTTTTGTATTTACATAATTTTCATTTAACTTTATTTAAATTAGTTCTTTTTTTATTTCTTTTTGCAAAACATTCCATCTAATTTAATTTTTTTATTCTTCATGTGCGCAAAATAAAAAAAGAAGTAAAAAAACATAACATCTCGCGCGTTCACAACCATTAGCCCCAATAAAATATGCATATAATTTCCACTTAGTACATCCGCTCATAACTTGTTATTACAAGCTCACAAACTTATATATGTACGTCTTACATTTATACAATATGCAGGCAGAAAAATCAATGCATGTATCTAATTTCGAAAAAAAAAACACCTCACTCTCTATCTATATGCACATATTTATGTACAAAATATTGACCGATAACGCGATACAGCAATCCGGAGTGTAGCAATAGATTTGTTTTCTTCAAATAGAAACAAAAACGAAAGAGTTCAACAGCAAACCTGAAGATAGAATATAGTCGCCCATATACGAGTATTATAATCATATAGTCGCTTATATTGGTTGGTTGGCGGATTGCTATAGTATATCATCGCATGCATATATGGAGTTTTTTTTGGGTGGTTCAGGGGGGCGGGAAACGGGGGGAAAAGTTGTGTGTGAAACTTTCTCCGATAATTTACTCTTTGGTTAATTATTTTATGTACAAGTTTATACCTAAAGAAACTAGAAGCACGCACAAAAATGATAATCATCTTCATCATACATATATGACTTGATGATATATCAATGATCTAACATTATTCATTAATTAAATTATATAGCCTTAAGAGCTTAATTTAGATTATTGAGGTATAGCGAGCCTTCTTTCTATTTTATTGGTAAAGGATATACAATATACTTACATATATGACATTAAACAAGAGCAATAAAATAAAAACTAGCTATGTAGAAACTTACCTATAAGTACTGCTAAACCGAAGAGTTCGGTGTCTAGCATTCCTTGCGTTGCAAAATGTAGGCATGTTTGTGTGTATACTTCTCGAACTCGACTTTTGGCATCGACTAGGAAGTATAGGGTTCTTGGTTGTTGTGTTCCTAATAATCTGTGTAAAACAAAACAAAACAAAATTGAGGGTTAATAATTTGGATTTGGATTTTTGTTTAATTTAGAGAACTTACCTTAGAGCTAAAAAACGGGAGCCCGGTGATAGTTGTTCGGCTGATGACGCGCATACTTCTAGTGGCGCGCTGACGGTACAAAAAGCTCGCATGCTGCATCATTCATTACTAACTGCGATTTGCTGTCGGAAATATTTTCTGAAATCAATTGAAAAAATTCAAATAAGAAATGGAAATATTAATTCTTGAAAAATTTTAATGTAATTCGAAATAAAAAAGGAAGAAACGTAATATTTTTATTAAGAATTTGTTGACGATGTATTCATGTATCTTAAGTTTCCCAAAATATTCTGATTAAATTTCAAACTGTTTCATCTTCGATTCAATGTGAGAGCTTATGAAAATGGTTTGATAAATGTTTATGACTTAATAAATATTTCTTGAAATATTGTGCCTATGAAATTTCTGCTTGTTTATGTTTGTGTACAATATAAAAAAATAGGTTTTGAGCCACTTGAAAGATAAGACCTATGTTTATGTTTCACAATCAATTCAAAGCATAAAAGATGGAACTTGTGAAATTATCCAGGACATAAAGCCACAATATAAAAACATTTGCTGTGGTGTCTATTTGGCTGATATCGTTTTCTTTTGTTGGATTACTTTCTTTTTTATTTATGAATTAAAAATATCCAAATGAAACCTCTTATCGAAAAACCTTGTATTACGCAAAATTCCATGAAATTTATTTATAATTATTATTTCTTTGTATATGTAGAAGCGAGTCCAAAAGGGTGATTTTTTATCCATTATCTTTTTGGAAACACTGGCTTAAACAGCTGACGCACGTTTCGTGTTTTCTTTCACTGTCAAACATCTTCAGTTATTGGTCTATAATTTAACCATGAATCGTCTTACAAACGAACAACGCTTGCAAATTATTGAATTTTATTATCAAAATGCGTGCTCTGTTAAGAAAGTTCATCGCGCGCTTCTTCCATTTTATGGTCAGTTTAATCGACCCACTGATGCGGCTATTCGGGCTATTGTGACTAAATTTCGCACTAAATTTACATCGTTGGACATTAAACCACCAACATGCTTACGTAGAGTGCGAACTGAAGAAAATATCAATCAATTCCATCAATTATGGATTCGTCGCCGTTGGCAGCAATTGGGCCTCTATTACTCAACAACGTGGAAAATTTTTTACCGAAAAATTGTGTTCAGCGACGAAGCTCATTTTTGTCTCAATGGGTACGTAAACAAGCAGAATTGTCGATTTTGGATTGAATATCAGCCAGAAGAATTGCAAGAGCTACCAATGTATCCAGAAAAAGTCACAGTTTGGTGCGGTTTATGGACTGGTGGCATCATTGGACCGTACTTCTTCAAAGATGATGCGAATCATAACGTAACTGTGAATGGTGAGCGCTACCGTGAGATGATATCCAACTTTTGTTTGCCCAAAATGCAAGAGCTTGACTTACATGCCATGTGGTTTTAACAAAACGGTGCCACATGCCACACAGCACGCGCAACAATGGACTTATTGAGAAGCGAGTACGGTGAACATTTTATTTTACGTTCGGGACCGGTCAATTGGCCGCCTAGATCGTGCGATTAAATGCCTTTAGACTGTTTTTTGTAGGGCTTTGTTTAAGCTCATGTCTATACAGATAAGCCCTCTTCAATTGACGCATTGGAAGACAACATTGAAGCATTTATTCGTGAGATACCGGCCGAAATGTTGGAAAGAGTATGCCAAAATTGGACTAAGCGGATGGACCATTTGAGGCACAGTCAAGGTCAACATTTGCATGAAATAATCTTCAAATATTAAATTATATGGACCGTACTATCGATTCAAATAAAGATTTCATGCATTTTTCTGAATTGTATGTGTTTTTTCTTTTTGAAAAACTTTCCTATATCTTTTAAAAAATCACCCTTTATTTTCGTATTTAAAAAAATACGTATAAGCATTTGGAGGCATGATAAAAAAGCCAACATTTCGTTTCATTTGTTTTATATTTTAAATCAAATAAAAACCCAATAAGTCAAAATTCTTTACATAACTTAAAAAAAAATTAAATAATACACACATTTTTCTCAGGTAAATTACATATGTGATCGTATTATATTTTTTTTTTTCGTATGTCAATCATTCATTATTTTTTGTGTTTTTCATCAAGTGGATTGTTGTCGTGCGTGATAATAAAAAACCTATAAGTACTCATTAAGACTTCACATAATACATTTTTATAAGTCTGTTAGCTAAAGGCAGGTAAGGTAGGTAAGGTACATAATGTATGTTTGTCTGTCTCGGTCGCGTCGCGTCGGTCGGTCGGTGCCATATGAACAAATGCCACGAGCGGAACAAAATTTTATTTATTTTACGCTTGACTGCTTTTTAAATTGGTAGTTATACGCGGTTTATGCGATATAGCCTTGAAAGCTTTGGAATGTTGTACAAAAAAGTTTTTTAGTAATGTGAATTTTAACAGGAATTTGAAAAAAAAACAACAACACAAATTTCATCAAAATCTCATTTTAACAAATAAAAAAAAACATATCTATAAAATCATGCTGCTAAAAAAATATGTGTATAGATAATATAGCTCATCATAATATCATAACAAGAAAGTCACACGCATGCCATTGCACTTAACTATATGACATTCGAAGCCATGTTTTGCGGTCACAGTCTGATTGTAAAGTTTATGCCACTGATGGCTGGCGAGCTGATACGATCATGATGTGGTTAAACCCACGAGCAATACTCGTAGCAACACAATAATGAGAAATCGTTAAAAAATAAAACTGTTTACAATTATTATTATTTTTCTCTCATTAATAAAAATGACTCATCCATCAAGTATGTTTTAGACAACACAACGTTGACTGGATATCGTTAGCCTTCGGATGGATTTTCATTTGAATGAGAAATGAGAGTTCTAAAACTTAAGATTTTAAGTCGGCTAGTAAAAAAAAAGTCTAAAATTAACTTATGCTAAATAATAATTTGAAAATGCTCTGTACATAGACACTAACTAAGCTAATTAAATAAAACTCCCACATGGTAGTAGTCTTTAAAAAAAAACTGTAATAACTTAAAGATCTTACTATATGGGGAGCTCTGAACTTTGTCAGTTTTTAAAGGCGACAATTTTATTAAAGCTATATCTATCAAACTAGATGTTATTTATCAGAATGTTTTTTTTTTTTTGTTTTAATTACCAAGGTGATGTTTACATTGCACTGTTTGTGGATACTTATTTCAAAGACCCACCATTTGAGGGGTATAATTTCAAAACTCTTCTATTCCACTTTTTTTCAAAAATGAGTTAAGTATGAGAAAGTGTTCTTTAGAAGAGCCCTCGTCTATGTATTTAGCTAAAATTTATCAAAACTTGTTACTTCCTATACTTTTGAGTACTCAAAAAGTGAAGTTTTTTTCAAAACTACACTATTCCACTCAGTCGTTTAATTCAAAACTCATTTATTCCCATACAAACCAAAATCCGCACCAAAACTCTTCTTTTCCTATGCAAATTAAAGTAGCCGCTTTCAAAACTCGTGTATTCCAATGACATTAAAAAGGCGGGAATCTTTGTTGTTTTGAGAGCATTCATGGGTTAAACTATTTAGTGTTGCAATAATTCTTGTTAAGAAAACATCTTTGGTAAGTTAGCAGATAAAATAATGTTTTATAAGTATATTTATATTTAACTAGCTGACCCGACCACGTGTTGCTGTGGAACGTTTTTTTGTTATATTGTTGTAAACTATTAAAGGGGAACGATAGGAGAACATCAGACATGGGTACCACCATGCTTATTTATGTACATATTTGCCATATGTAAAAAAAACATGGCCACCTTCATGACTGATTTTTAAATACCATTACCCCTTATTACAATAAAATTATTGTTTACAAACAAAGATGGAAACTTTAAAGCTGGTATAAAAATGTACTGGTTTGGGATTGGAAAGTAAAGGACTTTGAACACAATTGATAAAAATTTTCGTACAATTGATGTAAAGCAAAAATCAATACAAAAGAATTGTATTGTATAATAAATGTATTATTATTTGTATTCAAGTTTTTAACAAATGATTACAAAGGTTTTAGTTCATCTGACAGTTAAACTTATAAATTAGATAGGTAGGGCGGATAGTTTAAAATCTTCCAACAATATTTTTTACTTTGAATTATAAATACTTTTGAGTTCAATTTAATGTAGCACTAATCAGTGCACAATAATTTTGGCTAACCTGTCCTTCGGTAACACAAATACATAGGTACGACGGTTTTCTTACACGGGATCATGCAACATATAGCTGCTTATGAGAAAAACATGGATTTTCCAAATCTAAACCACAAATGGACATTGTTGAGACTTATTTATAGAAATGTTAAAGTCTAAACGAATTTATAACCTTTTGAAAATATGGTAGAATCTGACTGTATCATTGGACTACGTGGCAACAGGACCACTTTTCCTGTAAACTTTCCAGTTAAAATGGTTGCTTCAAGAATATTTCCGGTGATCTTTTTGATGACTAAATGTGTATCGTTGCATAATTAAGGTGGATTCAAATTACGCAGGAGAATAAAAGGATCCCAGGTATGTCTACTCTGTATATCCATTAACAAAAGTGTCGATTGATTTAAAAGACATCAGATCGCTTGGTAACAATTGTTGCAGCTGGAAGTTAATTTCGTCAACATTAACATTTTTGGCTGCCAAAATAGCCCGATGACTGAGCCCGTTATGATTCAAGTAATTACTCTGTATATCCGGAAATATATACTTTGAATCAATAAATTTTTTTTTCTGAAGAACAGTGCAGAAATTGTCTGGCAATTCAATGCATTGCGTATTTGGTTGCAGTTCTAATGTTACCATCCCCAATATCTAGTAATTGTTTGAAAATCACTAACACCAAAAATTGAAAAAGTAAAATTCACTTATATGAAACGTTTGGAAGTTTGACATAGCGCCATCTATTGAATACTAACTCAATCCAGTCAACAGATGTTGCCATTTTTTATTATCGTTTAAAGCTAACAGATAATTGTGACTGTCAAATAATAGACAAATAATTTGCAATACAATAATACCGCGATCATAAATTGAGATGGACGTCCATTACATAGCTGTCATTTGCGTTTTGTTATTCCAAGTCTAATTCTTTTTTGTTATACCACGTTTTATAGTGACTGACGTTTTATGTCAAGTCACACGGGAACGCTGTCAAATGAGATAAAAAGTATCCTATGTCCGTCTCCTGGCCCTAAGCTACCTACCTACCAATTTTCAGCCATATCGGTACAGCCGTTCTTGAGTTATAAATAGTGTAACTAACACGACTTTCTTTTATATATATAGATAATTAAATATATTGTATTTATAGATCATGAAAAAAAGTTTACTTTCTTTTCAAAACTCCTCTATTCCTAAATAGGTTGAATCAAAAAGTTTACTTTCTTTTTAAAACTCATCTATTCCTAAATAGGTTGAATCAAAACTCAACTATTCCAATCGTAATTTTCAAAACTCTTCTTTTCCAAATTAAATTGAATTTTTATAATTTTTAGATTCATCTTATAGGTTCAAAACCAAAAGAAATAGATAAAGATCATTCCAAACTTCAAATTTAGCCTTTCGACCAATCGCTAATGTCATTTTAGCAGCTTTTAATAGTTTTTTTCGTTTTACTTAAAATTCTAAAAAGTGGAAAAGAAGAGTTTTGAAATTATACCCCTCATTTCTACTTTATTTTATTCTCTCTCTTCAATTTTCAAATGGAAAGGAGATAAAATTTTAAGACGTACAAATGAGTTCCCTTCGAAAAAGTCCACTGTGAACGCCGCCTAATGAAAAGTGAAATTGGTGCAATGTTTTATAAAAAATGGTGTTCTATTTCGTAAAAGTTCGGCGCCTGTCCACTGTTCAAAAAACGATCTAACAACAACGAAGAAAAGTAAGATATCCCAAAAAAAGCTGCTATACATGAGTGAGTGAGGAAGGAGGTGTCACTCGGTGTACATTGGTTTTGAATTCTTGAACATTGCAATAACGGGAAGAGACAGAGTATCGTAAGTCATTCTACATTCGCGAGTACGGCTAAAGAACGAATCTATGTACTTGACAGTACAACCGAAGATGGGCCCGAGGGTATACTGATGATAATTCCCTGGGGCACAAGTATTGCGGTTTAATTGCTTGAGGGGAAGAATGCAACTGGCTATTTTTCTTTTCAATGGTAAGACAAGAAACTTTTCGACGATGTTTAAGCGACGTTAATATACCAATGATAATATTATCATCAATCAATAAAAATGTTTTACGTTCAAAACCGTCCAAAAGACTTAAGTAATTTGCAGGAGCACCACCCCAGAGATGGGAGTCATACCCAAGCTTTGGACGTATTTAATAGATAACAGCCAGATCAGAAGGAGCAACAAACTTCTAGCATCGCTTTAGGAAACCCAAACATCTTGCAACATTTCTGGTGACATCGCTTATGTGATTCTTCCACAAGAGGTGATTGGAGATATACACACCGAGAATTTCGAGAATTTGAATCCCTTGATGCAGGTGACACTCATGGATAGCGGTAAAGATGGTTAATTGTGCATGATTTTTCAACACATAAAATTCTACTCGATTTTGGATTCCCTATGTAACAATGCTGTCTGTGTCAGGAACTTATTACACATTTCCGTTGAAGAACCACATCCGAAAATTTAAAATGAATATGAAAAGCTGAGGGTACTATCTTCATCGTCACCGAAACAGTTTAAGTGAATAGGAAGTTCTAGACAGAAGAAAAAGAATGTCGGAGAAAGAACAGAGTCCTGCGGAACACCAGCATTTTTTTGTATTTCACAGACTTTAGGGCACCCAATCCTACCGAATGATCCGAAATAAAATTTCTAATCCACCAAAGAAGAGATTCGCCCGGAGATTAAATCGGAGGCAAGAGAGCCTGAAGCCAAACTCTTTCAATTGCTTTTGATATATCAAGTGCAATAATCTTAGTTTCCCCAAAACAATGTAAAGATTTGTTATACAATTCGGTGATCACAAGTGGACCTATTTTTACGAAAGCCGTACTGCCGGTCATTAAGAAGCCTTCGTTTGACGAGATATTTCCTGAGCCGATATTTAATAACCGTTTCCATGACCTTAGAAAGAAGGGCCTTAAGTGCGATCGGTCGATAATTCAAGGGTAGGAGAATTCACATTTGGAAAATGCCATTTTCCATCCACTCGGACGAGACTTGAAGAGTACAATAGATGAAAAAGACTGCGTTTAAAAATACCTCTTTAGAACAATAGCAGGGATGCCAGCGAGGCCAGCAGAATAATGTGTGTTGAGATATTTTAGGACTTTGGCTACTCCACGGATTCGAAAAAAGATTAGTCCCGCAAAATCATTTACGCTTTCAGTACAGACAGAGTCAAAACACTCCCTGGCAGCGTTGAATTGTTGGTGACATTGAAGGAAGAGGAAGAATTCATCATGTTTTTTTTTTTCTTTTTAGGAATGACCAAATGTTACTACTTTCTTTGAGAAATTGCAGACCATCGTAGTTTGCTTGAACTTTTTCGGTTTTCCTCTGTTAGGTTGTCCTTATAAAAAAGGGAAATGTACTTCTTCATTCAACCCAGATAACCTCTTTGCAGCTCAAATCAAACCATGAGTTTTCTTTGGGGCTGATGTTTTTAGTGGTTAAAGTTCTCATTCAAATGGTCCATCTGCTTAGTCCAATTTTGGCAAACTCTTTCCAATATTTCGGCCGGTATCTCACGAATAAATGCTTCAATGTTGTCTTCCAATGCGTCAATTGTCTGTATAGACATGAGCTTTAACATAGCTCCACAAAAAATAGTCTAAAGGCGTTAAATCGCACGATCTAGGCGGCCAATTGACCGGTCCCGAACGTAAAATAAAATGTTAACCGAACTCGCTTCTCAATAAGTCCATTGTTGCGCGTGCTGTGTGGCATGTCGCACGGTTTTGTTAAAACCACATGGCATGCAAGTCAAGCTCTTGCATTTTGGGCAAACAAAAGTTGGATATCATCTCACGGTAGCGCTCACCATTCACAGCTGCGTTACGATTTGCATCATCTTTAAAGAAGTACGGTCCAATGATGCCACCAGCACCAAACTGACTTTTTCTGGATGCATTGGTAGCTCTTGCAATGCTACTGGCTGATATTCACTCCAAAATCAAACAATTCTGCTTATTTACGTACCCATTGAGCCAAAAATGAGCTTTGTCGCTGAACACAAGAAGCGCGCGATGAACTTTCTTAAGAGAGCACCCATTTTGATAATAAAATTCAATAATTTGCAAGCATTGTTCGTTTGTAAGACGATTCATGGTTAAATTATAGACCAAATTGAAGATGTTTGACAGTGAATCAAAACACGAAAAGTGCGTCAGCTGTTTAAACCAGTGTTGCCAAAAAGATAATAGTTAAAAAATCACCCTTTAAATAGAATGAAACTTGTGATCGTATCGTTAACGTCACTATCAAGGAAATTCTTTGACATTTCATCTGATAATTTCCGGTTGTTTTAAGGTTTGTTTGATTTGAAAATTCAATATTAATTGGTTCCCATTTTATCAACTCTTGCAATTGGAAAAACTTATTTGGGTATTTCTCTTCGTCAGCCTCATAAGGTCTGGCCTTGTCTTTGGACTTTTTAAACCCAAAAAAACTGAAAACAAAAAATATATTTGTCTCTTTAATTTTCAATTTAAGAAGGTTTTTTTTTTAACAAAATGACAATCTATTGATTTATTATGGTGCTTAACTAAAATGTCTACCATAAAAATAAAATTAAAAAAAACCTCTATTCGATAAGGAGAAGGAGAAACTTAAATTATAAATTGCCCCACTAAATCTTTTCTTCTAACACCATCAAAAAAAGGCTTTCAAACAATAAAAAGGTTCAAAAATTTAAATCTCAAAAAAGAAATGAAAATAAAAATAAAACCTATCAACAACAAAATAGAACTTTTGAATATATTAAATTTGATCTATCTGATGGAATGGAATTTATGGAATTTCCACATAATTTACGGTTACCCGCAGTTCTTCTGACTAATTTCTGTATTTTTCTTTATCTTTCTTTTTTTTGGTATAGAATAAAATTTAAAATGCAGCAGTTTAAAATCTTTTTTTTTATATATCTCCTGCGTGTTAGCCTAAATATGTTGGGTGCAACACATCATCGATCAAGTCAAGATATAAATCTTTTTCAAAATAAAATTAAACAGAAAAAAAAATATTTAGGTGAATACTTTATCATTTTGGAAACAAACAGTATAACTTTATAGACTAGACAGACATTCCTTTGGGTCATTCATTATAATTCATAGCTTTGAATGAAAGCTACTCGTAAATGAAGGGTGATTTAAAAAACAACCTATAGATAGATAATGGTATAGCATAGCATAGTTTCTTGTTAATGCCTTTTTTTGTTTGATAGATGTGCTATAGCTTTAAAATGATATCATTTAGAAATTAAATTCCAAAAAGGGAAAGAACCTTTTTTTTTGAGTATGAATGTGGTAAAGTTGGTTTATTGAGAGTGATATAATGTTTATGATAAAAAGTATAATTTATTTGCCAAAAGAAGTCTACTTATAATCCTTAATATATTCATAATCTAAGATAAATAATATTGAGACTAAGTTCACTGGTTGACAAGGCATTGTTACAGAGTTTTGAAACTGACTTCAATATGACTATAGTACTTAAGGTTCTTAGGTTAGGTTAGGTTGAAATGGCTGACAGTTGATGCTATTACCATCACACTTAGATCAATGTAGATCCATTGTGGTACCCTGAAGTGTTGTAACTTCCTGAAAAGATATAATAACCTATGAATCATGTGGTTCGTTTAACCATTTAGCCCTAAGGTTCTTGGTATATTTTTTAAAATTCAAAGAAATGTTTTAAGGCTTTTTGAGGATATCTAAGTTGATGTAGCTTTTTTTTCATTAAAATTCTTGATGGTTTTCTAAATTCTGCAATATTCAATTGAAATATTTATAGTATTTTATAAAATGTTTGAAAAATCTTCATAAGTTGTTCGTTTACACTTGCATCACATATCAAATCAAGAAATCTACTGTAGCTCTCTTTTCCTGAAAAAAACCCATTGGTAATAAATGAGGCTTGAAACCCCCAATTACGCATTGGGCTTACACATTAGTAATCAGACCAATTCTTCTGTACGGTGGGGCAGTATGGTTGAAAGCATTAGACAAAGGTGTATACCGCGATAAACTTAGCAAAGTCCAAAGTCGCTTTGAAAGACCGGTACTCCTACGGAAACCTTTAGATATACCTACTCAGCAGCAAGATATAGTTGATCTGCTATTTGCCTCAGAGCTTCAATACAGGGGACTTATAACAGCATTGGCCACTCCGTAATTCTTAATTATTTAGAGTCAATTCCAAAGTACACAGACTACACCATCTCCAAAATATAGTTCGATAGAAACTTCTAGATTACCTTCAAGATCTCTCTGGGAAGAAAGCAGATTTCTGGAAGACGAGTCAATCCACTTCCATATACATATATGAATTAAAAAGTAATGACGGGTTTGGTGGAGGCGTGCACTCTGAACTACTGAAATTAAGTCTATCATTTTGCCTTGTGATTTACTGTAGCGTATTCCAGGCAGAACTTATGGAGATAAAAGAAATTTTGCCCTGGCTTATAGAAAACGAGATACAGAGAAACATCTGATATCCGGATTTCCTCAGACATTCAGACTGTCTTAAAATCTTTAGACTTTGTTTCTATAAACTCTATGAAAATCTAGAACTGTCGATCATCTCAGGAAAGCAGTTTAATATTATTGCTGGATGGCAGGCCATAGAAAGTGTAAAGCAGACGAACTTGCTGGCATACCAATTGCTACGTGTAAGCGCTTAGACAAGACGCTATCTGGTCTACTCTAGATTTAAAGCGCTCAAGGAGCTTGAAATATTAATAATATATAATATAATATATATGTATATAAGCGTACACTACCTTATACCTTATACCTTATACCTTATACCTTATACCTTATACCTTATACCTTATACCTTATACCTTATACCTTATACCTTATACCTTATACCTTATACCTTATACCTTATACCTTATACCTTATACCTTATACCTTATACCTTATACCTTATACCTTATACCTTATACCTTATACCTTATACCTTATACCTTATACCTTATACCTTATACCTTATACCTTATACCTTATACCTTATACCTTATACCTTATACCTTATACCTTATACCTTATACCTTATACCTTATACCTTATACCTTATACCTTATACCTTATACCTTATACCTTATACCTTATACCTTATACCTTATACCTTATACCTTATACCTTATACCTTATACCTTATACCTTATACCTTATACCTTATACCTTATACCTTATACCTTATACCTTATACCTTATACCTTATACCTTATACCTTATACCTTATACCTTATACCTTATACCTTATACCTTATACCTTATACCTTATACCTTATACCTTATACCTTATACCTTATACCTTATACCTTATACCTTATACCTTATACCTTATACCTTATACCTTATACCTTATACCTTATACCTTATACCTTATACCTTATACCTTATACCTTATACCTTATACCTTATACCTTATACCTTATACCTTATACCTTATACCTTATACCTTATACCTTATACCTTATACCTTATACCTTATACCTTATACCTTATACCTTATACCTTATACCTTATACCTTATACCTTATACCTTATACCTTATACCTTATACCTTATACCTTATACCTTATACCTTATACCTTATACCTTATACCTTATACCTTATACCTTATACCTTATACCTTATACCTTATACCTTATAACATTGAAAACGGATATTAGATACTTAAATGATTTAAACTAAATCTAGAAGACAAGGAAGAAGACAAACAATATCAACCAAAAATGTTCTCCAAAGCTACGGTTGCAGCACCCTATTCTTTTAATGAAATTTTCCATGATCAATCGGTACATTTTCGGACTTTCTTCCTCGGGGACTTCACGAATTTCATCTTTTAAGTCTTCAATCAATTGTGAAGAATTGGTGTAGACCTTATTTTTTAAGCAACTCCAAAGAAAGGTGTGAAATCATAAGTCAATTGTAGTCACTTCTTCAGCAAATAACAAGGTCAAATCACAACTTAAAAACACGTTGAGGATGGGGAGGATTTTAAACAATCATTCTTGAGTTTTCCTATCCTCGAATTCGATATTTCTGCTTATTAACGTAGCATCCAAAGTGAAAATGGACCTCATAACCAAAGATTACTTTTTGATCCAAAAATCCGAATCATTTTGAAGAATTTCAAGAACCCAATGAACATTTGAAATGATTGAGCAGTTTAAGTTTTTGTACTAACTAAAGACCTAACCTTAAGACTTGAGTCTTTATGCAAAATAAGGTATCGTTTGTGGAATGGCTAGTTCTAAAAGTCGATAAGGAATCCTATTTTTCTCAAGCGACTTACACGGTTTCTAACTTGTCAAAAAAGCTTAAATTTTCCCACTACTTTCACTATAGCTAACAAACATTCAAAAATGCCTTTGTTTTTTTTTTAACTGCGACTTTAAAATATGTATTTACCAATTTTATAGAAAATGTTAACAATTAGGTCGTATTTTTAGTTATGTTGGAATTTTTACTGGTCAAATGTCAAAATATGACAGCTCTCCTAATAGGGCTCTATTTAAAATGAAACTTTTAATTGGAATACCACAGCCAAAAACCAGGCGCCATTGGATAGCACGATTATCGTCGATAACTCGAAGCAAAAACAATACTATTGTATTCTTTTTGCGTATTTATTTAAATTTTAAAACAATTTAAAAATATTTCAGCTGTTTTAACACAAACATCATCCACTTTATACTCAAACACAACGATATAAAGTTATGTCACAAATATTCTTCTTGTTCTGTCAAAAATTAATTGATTTCTTTAAAATTCTACGATATTTATGAAAAAATAATATGACAAAATTCCAAAAACACTTCTTTCATAAATATTTTCTATCAAATTTTTGTATTAATATTTGAAAATTTAAAATTCTCAAAAATTAACAACTGAATAAATAATATTAAGTATAGATGAAAGTGCTTTTAAGTTCATTGATTAGAAGTTCAAAGAATAAAAAAAGTCTGTTCTACGATTTTAGCAAAAAGTCAATAAAATAAGACGAAGAAAATAAAACAAAACTGTTTCAGTTATTTTTGAAAAAATATTTTTACTAAAACTGGTTTAAAAAAAAACAACAACAAAAAAGCAGAACAGTTTAAAGCTAAATTAACACAAGTTATTCAAAATTGAACTATTTTTAGAAAAACTAAAAAAAAAAACACGGCATAATTAAATTTTATTTTTGTTGCTATACAGTTTAGAAATAGATTTCAAATCTATAAACAAAACAGAAGACAAATATAACAACACCTGTTAAGCGATATGTTGCCCATCACAGACTTCGTTTGGCATGAATTTCAATATTTCAAAGTGTATTGCAAAATCACGAAGAATTGTAGTTAAATAGATTAATTTATTGATGAAGTTTCTTTTTTATTTTTTTATTTAACAGACAAGAATTTTTATAACAACAATAAAATGTAAAATATAAAAAAAAACATTGGCACAGATATAAGAACATTTAACGTTCAAAAATTGTTTTTAATTAATTGTTTTTTTTTTTTGTGTTTGCAATAATAATTAACATTTTATAATTTTATTCAAATAAAATATATTATACTCGTAGTAAGTGTACTATAAAATTTTATTGATGTTTTGTGGGACCTCTTTAAAACAAAAAAAAAAATCCGGATCAAATAACATTCATTTGTATAACCTGACAGGCTGACATCAATAAAAATAAAAAATAGTGACTCTTAGCATTTATTTGAGTATCAAGTAATTTGAGAATATACATACATATACATATGTATATTTTTATGTGTTATCATTTATTTAAAAGAAGCAATAACGACTCATTCTAATGGAATGTGAAATATTTCTTAACTCAATTAGCATATGGGTAAGAAAAATTTAACAAAGTGTAAGATTGTCAATCGTGTATAAATTATACCCTTTGCAGGTAAACGACAGAGCTGGATTTTGGAAAACCAAAAACGGGCCTAATGGTTAAATCTTGTTTAAAATTTCAAAAGCTTAGTTAAATTTATGAACCAATATTTAAGTAGAAATAAAAAACCTGAGACAATTGTGTCTTAAATGATTCTAGGAACCTAGGAAACGTTGAGAAATGTCAATACCAATAAGAAGTTGAAAAAAAGTGCGTATACGCCCAAGTGAACATCTTATATAATAAGAAGTTTCAAATTGAATATCCCGTTATTTGCTCAGCTGTCAATTTTAAAGCTGTCACCTTTTGAAATTTGATAAGTAGAAACTACGCGATTACTGAAAAAAGAACGATTAAGGCTTGAGTAATGCTTTGAGATTGTTTACATTAATTACAAAAATGGTGAAAACGACAGAGCTGGATTTTGGAAAACAAAAACGTGCCTAATGGTTAAATCTTGTTTAAAATTTCAAAGACTTAGTTGAACCAATATTTAAGTAGAAATAAAAAAACCTGAGACACTTGTGTCTTAAATGATTCTAGGAACCTAGGAAACGTTGAGAAATGTCAATACCAATAAGAAGTTAAAAAAGTGCGTATACGCCTAAGTGAACATCTAATAGGGCCCATACACTACACAAACTGTTTGAGCAAACTAATGTATTTTGTTGTTGTAAAAATGTTTGTGCAAACTGTTTGTGTAGTGTGTAGCGATTATGCGTATTTGCGCAAGCGGTTTGAACTAAATCAAAAAATTTTGAATTTTCCGTGCCTGCACAAACATGTTTGTGTGGTGAGTATTGAATTTTGCTCAAACCAATGCCAAATTTTCATAGAGTTAACATGAATAAACAAGAGGAACAATTTTTTTGGACTGAATTCATTGAACTTTATAAAAATTTACCGGTATTGTGGTGTATAAAAATTCGTCACGCAACTAATATCTCTCAAACATGTTTGTGTAGTGTGTGGCGAAACTATGTTTGCTCAAACACACGTTTGAACAAACGTGTTTGCGTTGTGTATGGACCCTATTATATAATAAAAAGTTTCATTTTAAATATCCTGTTATTTGCTCAGACGTCAATTTTAAAGCTTTCATCTTTTAAAATTTGACAAGTATGCGATTACTGAAAGTAGAACAATTAAGGCTTGAATACTGCTTTGAAACTGTTTACATTCATTACAAAAATGGTGAAATTTTGCAGTCAGAATTTGTAAAACTTTTGGGTCGTAGCACCTTCTCACTTCTTGGAAGGCAATAGTAAGACTGGTGTAAAAATTTGAGCTGCCTCAACAAGTAATTGATGTGAAGAATCGAAGTTTTGTAGAAAAGCCAAGTTTTTGGATTCCTAATCGATCTTTCGAATAAGGCATTCAATAAAGTTGCACTGTATTTTTGATTCTAATGTCGTAAAGGAACAGTATCCTCAAAAGGTCTCAACAAATCTTTTTTTTCGAAGCAAAACATGTATTAATCGGCCATTTGACAAATTTCAAAATATGACTTCAACATATTTTAAAGTTTTTATGTCTCCGATGTTTCTTTCTGTAAGACAAAAAAAAATCAATAAAATAACGGCTCTTCAGTGAATGTCTCTCTAAGGCCTTTAAATTTAATTTTTCACAAGAATTCAAGCCAGTTGCAACCTTGCATCGTATCTTCGCTTATTGTGTCCTTGAAATGTATATAATGATCGGAATTTTCATGGAAGAATCATCTTAAAGCATGATGTCCATTTTCACCTCAAATGTTTCGTTTCGAGAATGATATTCAATTGCTTCTGATTCAAATGTCCAAAAATTATAACACTGATTTCAGAACAGACTTTTATTAACGACTGCTCTGAGACGCGTAGTCTAAGTCTTACAATAACTCTTAACAAAAAAAAGTTAAGAAAGTCGCAAAAACCAAAACTCATTACTTTCATTTTATGTGTTCTTTTGGTTTTATTTTTAAAATAGCCATCAAAAAAAGTGGCGCCCAATATGGAACACCAAATTAAGAAAAAAAAGAAAACTATCGCAGAAGAAACCAAAACTTTTATGTATTCATATTCATATCAAGCTCGCATATCATTTCATAAAGTTTATAAGGTCATAATCCTAATTCATAAATAAAATAAAAACAGCAACAAGTTCATAAACTATCACTATACCCAGTACGTACCCAATGTATCTAAAGGTAAATGTGTTAATTCTCACATAGAATATAAAATATGTATGTACGTATCTCTTTGCATGATTCACACTGGTTGTTAACATTCTTTCTTAAGCAAAGCACAAAGTCCAAAAAATAACTTTAACCCAACTGACCATAGCTCAGTGCCATTAATTTTTTTTTGTTTTTTTTTTTTTTTTTTTTATGGGCAACATAAATTGCTTTAAAGGCTATATAAGTGTTTATAGGTCTATCTAGGTATGAAGGTATTTAAGCTTGTAGCATAAACTAACTAACAGTCCGGCACGAAGTTCAATTGCAATTATTATTGGCAACGAGTTTTTGTTTTATTGTTTGTTATTGTTGTTGTTGCTGTCTTTTTCTATAAACCCAACTCTTTAAACAAATGAACATTAACTATTTTTAGCATATGTTATCATTTATGGGTTGACTAGATTTTAAATAAATATACAAAACATGCTAAAAGAAAGAAACATATTCGCACATTTACAGGGTGTTTTTTTTTTAGAAAATTAGAACCTAGAAATGAAATTTACTTTCTCTGAAAATAATATCTAGGGCTGACTTAGACAAGGGCTCCCTGAAATAACTCTCCAAAATAAATATGAAATAACTTCCCAAATTGGGGTTTTATTGCATTATGAAATAAACCCCCAATTTCAAAAATAAATAAAAAAGGCGTGAAATAAGTCCCCAAAAAAGATTGAAATATGTATGTCTCCAGCTTATCATTCATCATGAAATAACTCTCCAAATTACAAACGAAATAATTCCCCAAAAAAGCATGAATTAAAGCCCTTTTTAAATGAAAGAACTACCAATTCCCATTCAATTTTTTGGGTGGTTCTTTTATATTTGTTTGGGTTTTTTTTGTGGGAAGCTATTTTACAGAACTTCGCGACAGCATCCAATCTGGAGGTCAAATTTTCGATGACTTCTTTCAACGTTTGTGAATGTTGTTTTCCAAGTGGTCAATCGTTTAGGGCTTATTGGTGTAAACAGAAAAAAGTCAATCACTAGCTATGTGATTACCAAACTCAAGATTTGTTTGACATGTTGCACAGCGCCATCTTGTTGAAACCACAACTTCTGGCACATCATGATTGTGTAATTGATGAAAGAAAAAGTCAATAATCATGGCTCTTTAGCGGTCACCATTGAATGTAAGGTTCTGACCAGCATCGTTTTTCAGGAAGCACGGACCAACTTTTCCACCAATCCAGAAATCACACCAAATTTATAGTTTTTATGGATGTTACGGTGTTTCGACGAGCCCTTGAGAATTATCATCACTCCAAATACGTTAGTTTTGTTTCTTGACACACACATTCAACCAAGTGTGAGTTTTATCGCTAAACAAAATTCGCTTATAAAAATTACGAACAGAACGAAAACATATTTTCATTACTTGGAAGCATTGTTTAGGCGTCAGTTTATGTAATCAAGAAATGTCAAACCAAACATCAAATAAATCACTTGCCAGATGAGAAAATGGCTGTCAGTTGAAATAGTGTTGCCAACTTTGAGTTCTATACTTCTTTAAAAAAAACACCCGGTTCATTTAACGCCACTATGTTAATATTAAACCACCTCCCCCCTTCTTCAAACTCTTCTAATATCTTGGCTTTAATATATGTAAAACAAATGGTAGCTATATAGTGATGTATTTACATATGTACATATATAAATTTTATAGCGAACCGCATTTTTCTCTCGTTTCTAATTGATTACCAACAAACGAATGACAATGCGGTCACAAAGGTGTGTCGTGTCGCAGCCATTAAAAACATGCCGCTGCGCTGCCGCCACACTATGGGCACAACCAGAGCGGAGCGCGCAACTACTTTTTTTTCGTTTTTCTTTATTGATGTTATTTTTTTGTTATTCCTTATTAAACAAGTTAGATTTTTATTTATACACATTACATAAATAAAACCAAAAAAAAATAAAAAAAAATAACATTGCATACTGATGATGGAGTTCCAAGTTCCAAGTGCAGTTTTGTCTACCTCTCCCAAAAATGTAAATATATAAAATATACATAAAATTAAATTAAATACCAACAACAACAAAAAAATAAGATAAATTAATTTTATATAAAATATATTAACGATGTAGGAGTTTTGAGAGACTTATTTTATTTTTTGTTGGTTGATAGTGAGAAATTAACATAACAACAAAATAAAATTGCATAATTTATTACAGTTTTTTTTTTATTTTTTTTTGTTAAATAAATTAAATGCAGTAAATTGAATATTTTATCTTTAGAAAAAAAAAATGTTAAATTAGCTATTAAGTGTGTGATATTTAAAATTCAATAAAATTAAAAGAATACAAGACTAGATTTGGTTTTCTTCTTTTTTACCTAACAAGAGAATTCACGTTTTGTTATTATTGAAATTTTAATTAATTACTTTGAATTAAAAATACATATCTTGTATGAATATCTTGTATAAAATTTTTTTAATTAAACAGCTTTATATTCAAATAAACAATTATATCATACTGTATAGTCAATTAGTCACATTTTACAATTTTTAGTAGCACGTGATGTTAACGCAAGTTAAAAGTTACTGTTGTTATATAAATAACTTTTAAGTTTCTTCTATGGCGGCTGAAAATATCCTCAGCAATATTAAAATATAAAACGGGGTTCAACTACTCTAAATTAAAAAACAAAAAACATTTGAACAAAATAATTATAGTGAAAATATTTCTCAAATTGAAAGCAAAATAATTTCACTTAAAAAAATTAACTTTCAAATGGTTATTTTTGAGAGATATAGAACTTGAAGTTGGCAGCACAATTTTAACTGGCGGCGGCCATTTTGTCAGCTGTCAAGTGATTTAATTGTAGTTTGGTTTGACATTTAAACATGACAGAAGACTGACGCCTGAACAATGCTTCCAAAGAATGCAAATTACGGAACACATATCCAATTTCGATAAACGAATTTTGTTTAGTGATGAAGCTCACTTAAGGTTGAATGGATGATTCAATAAACAAAACTGTTGTAATTAAAACTATGATGGCCAAAACGTTACAGTCAATGGTGAACGCTAAAGAGCCTTGATTACTGACTTTATCGTTTATTGAAAAGCCTGATGAGCTAGGACCTGTTTTCTTTTTATTATTATTATTATTGGTTGCCTTAAGCATTTTAAAAGCGGCATATTTTAAAAGTCCCAGCCAGCACCCATTAGAGAAGAGGTTGGCCTACCATTAGAGAGGAGGTTGGCCTACCTGCGGAACTCTTCAAATATGAAGGTGATGTTCTGGTAAGGTGCATGCACCAGCTCATTAACCAAGTGCGGGAAAAGGAAAGTATGCCCAATGACTGATCAACTAGCTCAATTTGCTCAATTTACAAAAAAGGCAATCTTATGTTCTTCAAAAACTATAGAACCTTACTTTTGCTTAATTTTGCCTATGCAAGTACCTATACATCGTACTATGTGAGCATTTTAAATATTTCTGCAACACTATATTATCGGCACGTACCAGTGTGGCTTCAGCGCAGGTAGATCAACCATCTCTTCATCGACTTACTTAAAATCCGCATATGATAGCATAATTCGCCAAGAGCTTCTAATGGCGATTTCCGAACTCGGGTTTCCGAAAAAAAAAACTGATCCAGCTTTTCCGCATGACGTTACAAAATACTTTGTGTAACGTGCAAATGGGTAACAGCTCCCTCCCAATGAGATGCATTATCATGTGATTCCTTCAACATAGTGCAAGAGTGGTGTTAACCTGGAAGGCCTATCTTTAATAAGTCTTCACAATTGATTGTCTACGCGGACGAGATCGATATTATCGGCAGCTCCAAGCGAGCTGTTCTCGAAGCATTTATGAACGGGCGAAACGTGTTGGTCTTGAAGTAAATGAGAAAGTCAAGGAGTTCACACCTTAGTGAGAATTCAACGAAGAATCACCCTAGTGAACCGCTGCTACTTTCAACTTGGCCAAACAACTGGGTTCAAAAGATCTTTATAAAAAGACAAAGTGCACGTTATACAAATCTCTAATTTTATCAGTTCTACTGAAAAGCCCCGAACGATACGTACAAAGGAGAATTGATACTGAGAACTGTCAAGAGGAAAATCCTTCGGCAGATATTTAGTCCTATATGTAAAGAGGGTTAATGCAGGAGAATATTCAATCGGGAACTGTAAGAGCTGTATTAAACACGCCTGCTCGGCCACATCGAGGAAATGGACAAGAACGTTCCACCAAAGAAAATGTTTGAATCTTAGCCCGCAGTTTCGAGACGACGAGGAAGACCGAACCTTTGTTACAATGACACGGCGGTTACTGACACAAGACAGCTTGGTCTAACCGTCCGCAAACGATGAAAGAACGCAATATCTCAGGCTAAGAGCCTTAATGGATCGGAAGTAAGTAAGCATATTTTAAAAACCTGATGTGATAAATTTTTTTTAAGAACGATTCGAATTCAGGAGAACTTAAGTAAGTGTGGATACTGCCTTTTGTGAGGAATTGGCAAATCCATCTAAGAGTAGTTCTTGTCATGAAAAATGCTGTCTCAAACAAACCTTTCGGATTCGGCATACAAACTGTGGGTCCCCTCCATCCGTGACATGATTCACACACAGGAATGGATGAGAGTTTTAAGTCAATAGAGACTGGTTCTCTACGAGCTGTGACGCCACTTTATATAACTGCTATACACGTATTTGAAAAAAGTTAGATCGTACTCAAAAGCTTACTATTATACTTCTTATAATCATAAACGTAAATTCCAAAAAGTCATCTTTTAAATATGTACATACGAGTAGTATGTTCAATTCAATAATTATTATTTTATATTAGTATAGTGTCAATCATCAAAGATTAAAGAAAAATAAACCGACATTTATGGAATTTTAACCTTCCGACCACAACAGGGGTGCTATAACACCCCAGACATTTTTATTTTAACTCTAATTTTGATTTTGCTTCATTCTTCTTTCTGCCGTTCTATGTATTTGTCGTTTAATATCTTAAGTGTCATTTGCTAATGAGTTGTCGCCGCGATAGGTCATATTTTTTGAGTACGAGAGCAAAATGTATGCATTGGGGTTGTATATCACCCCATGTTGTGGTCCATGTATGTGAAAATAAAGGAAAAAAGGGGGTTGTAGGACACCCCATGGAGTGCAATGAAGGTGAACCCCCTCCGAAACAGCATAAGCAATCGCGATGTGCAATCTGTCCGAGGAAACAAGACAGCAAAAGCAAGATTGTGTGTCTGAACTTCCAATGTGCTGTTTGTCCTGAACACAAGAAAGAAATATGTATAAATTGTATTTAAGTTATTATTGTTTTTGTAAAAATATTTATTTTTTTATGAATTAAGTTTTTGTATGTTTTCAATAAAGTATAGAATTGCTATGTTTGAATAAAAATGTTATGTTGTCCTTTAAAGTATTTTTTTTTATTTATTCCTGGCTGGGGTGTTATGCCACCCCTGTTGTGGTGTATGTATATTTTAAATGTGTTGTGGTCGGAAGGTTAAAAAACTTGCTTAGTTATTATAAAAAAAAAAACTGTTTTGGGAAATACCTAACATTGAAAACCATCACCAACAAAACAACATTTTTTCAAGGTTAATGCCAAGAACTCTCATGAATATTATGCGCGTATTTTTGTTGATTTTCTAAATTCCTTAATTAAGATCGAAAAAACACAAAAGAGGCAGACACACAATATATACATTTGTATACAATGTACAGTGCATCCCCCTTTTCCCTGTACAACTAAAAATTAAAAAAAAACACTAAACTAATGTAATTGTTGAGGTTTCAAGCCCGAATAAGTGTGTTCCTTATGCCAACAACAACAACATCAATAGCCCTCCACTGACTAAAGACTTGAGACTATACAAAAAGCAGATATATGTAATTAACTGAGTAATTACATCCGCAGCAGGTTATAAGAACGCACGAAATAAAAACCCAACTCGCATATAGATACTCTCAGTATTTGTTCATGTGTCTGGAATTTCTTATTCAAGACTGTAATATGGAAGAATGTACATAAGTTAGAACCGCCCAAAGACGATTTTACAAAGAGACTTCCACGTATAAGTTTGTAATGAACACAGAATAAAAAAAAACTAATTAAATTTAATTTCATAGTGCGGCCAGATGAAAGATTGATAGCGTGTAACACAAAACCACAATTAAATCGTTTGAGTGATAATTTTTATTTTTTATTTTTTTTTTTAGGAAAAATTAAAACAACATTAGAGAGACTATAAAATGAGATTTAATGGATTTTCTAGAGGCATTTGCGTCTGATGTGTAGTGTAGGTATGTAAGTTTTCAGTTGTTCTCTTTTTGAGAGTTGCAGCATTTCAGGAATTTCTTGGGTGATCTAGGATTTTAATTTCGAGGGAAATGTATATGCAATTAAATTTTGTGTTTGGAATGCATTTTGGTCAGGTATTATTTTTTAAACTTAATGGCCCAAAATTTTAAACATCCTATTTTTAGGGGCTTTACATTTTACTAAGAAGCAATTTTACTAAGAATATTTCACTGAATTATTCCAAAACTTTGAAACTTTTTTTTCGTTGTACTAGTAAATTGCTAAATGTAGTACCCGTGGCGTAATGGTTAGTGTTTAGGACTGTTATGCCAGAGATCTTGGGTTCAATCCCTGCCTGTGCCCTATAAAGTTTATTTCACGGGTACTGCCTCTTGCAAGGAATTGACAAATTCTCCAAGAGTAATTCTTGTCATGAAAAGTGCTTTCTCAATTTAGCCCTTCAAATTCGGCTTAAAACTGTAGGTCCCCTCCATCCCTGACAACAGTACTTAAACACAGGAATGGTTGAGAGTTGTAAGTCACTATGCCCTAGATCTCAATGGACTTATGCGCCACCTAATTTATAATTTATTTCAGTAAATTGCTAATTCACTTCTATTAAAAAACGGGTATCCGAATATGTCTGTTCGTTAAAACCGTTTAAAATTATCTAAACATCTTTTAAGATGAGTAAATTCCAAAAAATAGCTTTGATATTTGACGAAACCCTTTAAAATGTTGCGCCACCCAATATAATGATCCTTTTTTGTATGAAGTTACCTATTAATCAAAATTTAAAAGAGGCTGGGATGCGACACACACATTATTCCCATTTGTGTCCGTCTTTTGATATTTTCGAAAATTTTAAGAAAATATTAATAACAATATTTTTTTTCCCTTTTTTTTTGTAGGTTCTTATGTTTTGTTGTCAATTGATTTTTTTTCTAAAAAAAAATGAATAAAAGTCAGCAACAATATTTCGCATATGTTAAAATATGTTTCAATATCTGTTTTTGTTCCCGACATTTCTGGTAGAAAATCAATTTTTATCAATTTTATGAGCATTTTTTTAAAGTTTATATTTCTTATACAACAAAATATATATTGGATGAACATTATCTTAAGTTAATAACAAATTTTTACATAGAATGAAACAATTTTGAAGTCAATGCCTTCATCTATTTTCGAGATATTCGAATCAAACATCACCAATTTTCCGTAAATTTGTAGATTCTTATTTTTGATAAGTTATAATTATAATCTTTATTTGTTATCAAGATATTCGTGTCGAAAATATATTTTTTACCATTTTTTAGTAGTATTTCAAATCATAAAAGGTTACAAAAACTATAGAAATGTCCTGATTCCATTTAAATCTATATTTTTTAGGTATCCTAAAGTGGTAGAAAATGGTTATAAATAAAGTTCAATAAGCATTATAGTGAAATTTAAGAAACATACACATGGACAATAAAGACTAGACTAATAGAATGTTAGAAAGTCCTGAAATTACTGAGCATTTTTGACAGAAATCATTCATTGGAATTGTTTAAAATTCAAAAAGAATCAGTGGAGTGATGCGGTTCCTTTTTCGAATGAATTTCCATCACGAAAACAAAAAAAAAACCATTTAAAGCTAAATCTGCTCCCCTTGAAATATCAAAAATATCGACTATTAAGTCACTTTAAATACATTAATTTAAATACATAAATAATTTCTATCTGTCTCTTCCAAAGGCAACATTACTGTTGATATCGAAGTTCTAAGCAAAATGGAAAAAGTGCACGATACACTTCGTATAGTTTTAGAGTCTTGGTGAGATTTTTCATAACTTATGTTTCTAGAGTTAATTCAAAAATTAAAAGCTGTAAAACAACAGAAAATTGTCATTTTGTGGACTTGTAATTGAGCTTCAGAATTTTATTGAGTTTTTGTTAATTTTTAAATGTAATTTTTTAAGTCTTTTTCAGGTTACTTAAAAAGCGAACTATGAAAGTTAGGAGATCGTTTAAGAAGTGTTTTTCATTTTGACTATACTTGAAAGTTAAAGAAACGTTCTGTGTATTTTTTACTTAAAAACAGTTTTTAAAAACTTTATACCAAATATTTTAAAATTAGTACAATTATTCCCTCGAATTTTTGTTATTATATATGTTTTCAATAATAAATTGATATTTTGTCAATATTCAGAGGTCAATCTAAAAGTTATAAAGAGCACTACACAGAAAAATCGCAAGTCTTCTAACTATCATGTTGATGAAATAATTAACTTTGTACCACTTAAACTTTAAAGCGAAGTAATGAAAAGGTACTTTTATAATGTTATTTGATAGATAACACTGGTTATAAAGGTTATACTTCTTCTAATGTTTATAATTAGGCTTTAGTTCGAATCCAGATTTTTTTTAATAAAATTTTTGAAACTATGTAAATTGATGAAGTAGTTTTTTCAACAAATTCTTGATGAATTTTTTTTTTAACAATAATATTCCGTTTAAAAAATGTCAGTATCTTATTCATTTTTTAAAAAAAACCCTCATTACTTGTAAGTCTTCTCCTGCCACCCTACACGTTAAAAAAAAGCTGAAGCATTTATGTCAAAAGGGTTCTTAACATAAAAACGCAAAACAGTGTGAAAAAAAAGTTTGTTTCGTAGTAAGAAATCGTTGTCTAAAGATTATAACGTCAAGTTTTGGAATGTATCGCAAATAAAATATAAAAGTAATGTTAAAAACGGGTATTTCTCAGTTTGAGCACATAAAGCTAAAATCAAAGTTTGGCCTCGGAATCAGTACTAAAAAATACATTCAAGGTTTTTCAAAACCTCAGATAGAGTCAATTAATGTAATAAGTCATCTCATAACTAATGAGAAATTACAAAAACTAATTGAGAAACGAAGATGATTTAAATTGTTTGTAGAAAATACAAATTTATTCTTTTTAAAAAAATATTATATAATACTTTTGAAATAAATACGTTGAGTCTTACCCTAGCCTCAAAAACTGCATATTCGGTACTATTTTGCATTTTTAAAAAGCGGTAGGTAAGTATATTTAAAAAAAACGAGATCTAATAAAAAAAATACGAGTTGAGATTCCAATTCAGGCAGTTTTGTTGATATACTATGTATATCGCTGCCATTCTAGAATATAAACAAAAACAAACATAAACAAAAACAAATTTAGTCTTCCTAAAATTATTTTTTTGTAATAATTTGTTTGTTTTCTTCAAATTAACAATTTTATAAAACAAAATGTTATGGTCTTTTGAGTGTAGAGCTGTATGAGCTCTGAGGTTTTCGAGTACCTAACTTTTATAAAACTGCACTTTAGTAATTTGTTTTCTCTTAAAATGTAAGATCAACTTCAACTTTTGGTTACTTCTTATTAAGATTTAAAATCGTATAAGTGAAGCTCTCCACCAAATCACTTTGTAGAAATTTGTTCAAAGTCCGTTATGATTCCATTAGAGATTAAAAGTTTAATTTTTCAAAAGATAATAGGTGCACCCAATTTTTGTAATAATTATTTTTTGATGAATGTTAAATACATATTTAAAAATGTTCATATTTTTTAACATTAATTAATTTATCTACAAAAATGTTCGACATTCTTACAGCAATTTTTTCAACGCTGTTCCAAAAACTATTATTGCTAAACATTTTCTTTTTTAAATTGTTATTTTAAATTTGTATCGGTCCGATTTGTCGAATTGAAAATTTTGACATTTCTTGACGTTTCAAGCTCCCTAGAATACCAGTGATCTTTAGAGAGATATCTGTGAGTGCTCAGCTCATTCCAGATACCATCTTTCGTCGTCCATATCTCAAAAATAATAACATTATTATTTTTTTCTACAGACAATAACATCAAAAGATGCTGTAAAAGTTTTTTTTTATTAATCAAAAAATATTTGTCGCCTCGAATATTTTGCGCACAAAAAAAGATATTAACTCTAGAATTTCATACAATGAAGAAGAACG
Source organism: Eupeodes latifasciatus (assembly GCA_920104205.1). Classification (NCBI taxonomy): domain Eukaryota; kingdom Metazoa; phylum Arthropoda; class Insecta; order Diptera; family Syrphidae; genus Eupeodes; species Eupeodes latifasciatus. The sequence goes on along the minus strand of OV049925.1, from coordinate 113,415,822 downwards.
TTTTTGACATATGGTTAAATTAGGAGAAAAAGTTATTAAACATTTTCTACTCGAATATCCTAATAAAATTTAATAGAAATGTAAAACCTACTCTACATCATCATTTTTTAAATTCCAAGTCGACTCTTTAAATAAGTCTTAGAATGAGAATTGACTCTTTGATAATTTTCAAGGTATAAAGTAGACTTTAAAGCACTCGCAAATTATCCATTCGACGTTTGTCATTTCATAGAAAAAATTAAAGACAAATGTTTCCTGAAAATCAAGATTTCTTGATATTTTCAAGGATTTTGAGCTATTTAGAAAGCCAAAAGTGTTTAAACCTGGAAGTTGTTCAATAATGTTCACGCGAACAGCTTGACAATCTTAAATTTTACTTAAGACACTGTTTTGATAAGACCACCGTTCAATTTTTAATTCAAAATCTAGATATTAGGGAACCAATAACAAATCGTGGTTTTTAATTTTTAAATTTTTCGTTCTGTTCGATTTGATTAGCTGGCAAAATTAGGCGTGTTTCACAAAAGTTTGCTGTCATTTTGTTAAACAGGTTCTTCAGTTAGAAGAGTTTTTTTTTGTAAATGTTTAAAATAAAGAAAAATTTAAACAAGACTTTTTAAACAAAGAAATGCTTTACCTATAGTCGGTTTATTGTTTGAACGAGAATTGTTTAAAACTTTGTGGCATTGCTTTCAAACTAATCTATCTTACAAAAAATATAGTTTTCATCATTTAGTAAAATGTTTGGAAAAATCCAACTGTCAGTTTTCTTTTAAACAATACAAAAAATACTACGCAAAATTGGTAAAAACTGATGTTCGATTTGAATATCTCGAGAATAGATGAACGTATGTATATTGGCTACAAAATTATGTCATTCTGTGCAGAAGTTTGTAATTAACTTAGAAAAATCTATTCGGTATTTTGTTTATAAAAAATTAAAAGTTACAAGAAGAATGCTGCTAAAATTGTTAAAAAATGTTTTTTTTGTGAACAAAAACAGATATTGAAATTTTACTTATTTTATCATAAGCAAAGTATTGTTTCCAACCTTTAGTTATTTATTTTAGAAAAATTCAAATGACAACTTTTTTTACAAAACACGAAAACACACAAAAACAACAAAAAACTGATAAGAAATGGTTTTCGATTCAAGTATTATGCAAACATAAAGAAATTGACTTAAATATTTTATATATTTATTATTATTGAAATTAAAATTTTAGAAAAATCGAAAGAGTTTCACGAATGGGAAGTTATGAGTCTCTTTTTTTTTAAATTAGAATTTTTATTAACTTCCCATAGGAAGTTATTGTAATGGGTCCGATTTGACAAATTAAAAATTTTGACATTTCTCGACGTTTCAAGGTCCCTAGAGTCGAAATAAAGGATTTTTAGAAAGATGTCTGTGCGTGCGTGTGTACGTACGTTCGTACATCCGTACGTCCGTATGTCCGTACGTCCGTACGTTCGCGACGTTTTTTTCGTCGTCCATAGCTCAAGAACGAGAACAGATATCGACATCAAATAAATTTTGTTATGCAGACAATAAGGTAGAAAGATGCAGAAAGGACTCTTAAGAAAATTCCGTGGGTGGTTTTTTTACCATAGCAGTTAAAAAAAAAGGTGAACATTTTGGTTAACCCTAAATATCTTATGAACCAAAAATGCTAGAGACTTGAACTAAATTTTATATAATATATTGTAACGTGATACCAGACAAGTATATTTTTTGAAAAAATTCCAATTAACGGTTTTTTTATAAATCAAAAAAAAAACTGAAAAAAAAATTGTCACCTCGAAAATTTTACGATTGATTTTATCACCAAAACAATTTTGTGCAAAGAAAAATAACATTTTCAACATCTGGTAAAATTTTGAGAAAATCGAATTGACAGTTTTTTTATAAAAAATAAAAACCTAAAAAAAACTCAAAGTTGGTAAAAATTGATTTTCGACTCAAATGTCTTTTTAAAACTTTGAGAGATTGGCTTTAAACTACTTTTATCTTTCAAAAAATATTGTTGTCAACATTCAGTAAAATTTTGAGAAAAATCGAATTGACAGTTTTTTTTTTACAAAATAAAAACCTAAAAAAAAAAACAATACTAAAACTTGGTAAAAATTTACTTTCGAATCAAAAAGCTTTTCAAAAATTTGAGATTATGGCTTCCAACTAATTTTAACTTACAAGAAATATTGTTTTCAACATTTGGAAAAATTTTGAGAAAAATCGAATTGACATTTTTTTTACAAAAAATAAAAACCTAAACAAAAAAATTAATAAAAGTTGGTAAAAATTGATTTTCGACTCAAATATCTTTTCAAAACTTTGAGATATTGGCTTTAAACTACTTTTATCTTTTAAAAAATATTGTTGTCAACATTCAGTAAAATTTTGAGAAAAATCTAATTGACAGGTTTTTTACAAAAAATAAAAACCTAACAGAAAAAACAATACTAAAACTTGGCAAAAATTTACTTACGACTCAATTAGCTTTTCAAAAATTAAAAATATTGTCTTCAAACTCTTTTTATTTCACACAAAATATTGTTTTCGATATTCAGTAATTTTTTTTTATAAAAATCCAACAGTCCGTTTTTTCATAAAAAAATAAAATCTACAAAAAATAGTACGCAAATTTGGTAAAAATTGATGTTCGGTTCTTTACATATATGTATCTCTCAAATTAATTTCATTCATCCAATTTGTAAAAATTTAAGAAATGCTACTTAAATTGGTAAAAATTTGTTTTCGAATAAAAATCTATTTAATAAAACTAGATTTTCAAACTAAACTATTTTTTTATATGAAAAACATTGTTGGTAATTTTGAATTTTTTAAGAATAATTTAACTAACAACTATTTTAACCCAACACGAAAACCTACAAACTTTTAAGCAAGACAAATCGACAGACGGGATGGGAAGTTATCAGTGTGGGTCGCATCCCAGCCTCTTTTTTTAACTTTTATTAATTTATCTGCTCTAAATGTGTGTCCAATTTTTTTTAATGCTTTATTAACTTTCTATCCATTTTTTGAAATAAATTCATAAAAACAAAAATTTTCTTGACAATACCAAAAATAAAAAATTAAAATTTTACCAGTCAGTGATTTAATTGAAAATTACAGTGGCCTACAACAAAAAACATATTTCTTTATTTTTTAAGGTATTTTTAAATACATCCAGCAAACACCTTAAATATTTCTCTTCAAAATCAAGGTCAAGAAAAATAGACAAAAATTCATCTAATAAATGAATAACAAAAATATTAATAATTTTGTTTCTATTTCATTAACATTTCTATTGCAACAAAAATTTACCTGCACACTGTGTGCTAACACATTGTGTCCATATGTTAGTCCATATGTGTTTCTTTTTTGAAAAAAAATTCTTCTCTACGACGAATCGAGAGTTATAAATCCGTAAGATACAAAACAAATAAACAAACAGAAAATCCAAGTAAATGTTTGATCAAATCCAGTAGACAATCAGTGAACAGAATTTTGTTCAAAATCAACCAAAAACAATATTTCAAAAACAAAACGCAGATACACAAAATTTCCTTTTTTCTCGTCGCGTCGTCGCTTGTCGTCGACGTCGTCGGTGTCGGTGTCGTTGCCGTGCGTCGCGTCGCTCGTCACTCGTCACTCGTCGTTCGTCGTGGACTTTATCTGTTAATAAGCAGAAATGACGATAAATTTTTTAAATAAATTCCCAATTGGTGACGGTCACACACTGCACACACTGCACTTTATGCTTCAACAGAAAATATTTTTAATATTTTTATTCATATGTATGCATTCATAAATGCATATGTATAGAGAGAGAGAGGTATATGTATATATGTGATATTATTTTCACTTCTATGAATATTTTATATCAAGATTCAAAAAAAAATTTACATTCTTTTGTGTGTATTTTTTTTTAAATATTTTATTATAAAATAAAAAAAAATATATCTACACTTATTTTACACGTGATAACAAAACAAATGCACAAAATAGCTAAAGATAATATATGATTTTATGGTGGTATAGAATTTTTTGATTTGTAGTATTTGTTGTTGAATTGCGGGCGGAAGGGTGCGGAATCGAATCGGAATATCGAAGTATCGAAATATCACACCGCAAATCGCGTTTTAATATCGTAAACGATCACCAAATATGATTTTTACATTTTATTTTACATACAAATTTAACTTTTTCTTCATAACTTTCTATCACAATTTCAATTTTTTTTTGTTTTATATTTTAAATTGATGTGTTGTTGTTTGTTTTTACTTCGGTTGAAATTTGGATTTTGTTTCAAAAATGCGATTTTACGATCAATCTATCGATCACTGTTTTATGTGTAAAATATTTGACCTCTCAAGACCTGATCGTGCTGCATTCCAACGAGTTCGATTTTATTATTTTTTATTAACGAATTTTGTTTTTTTTTTATTCCCAATCGAAGTAACCAACACTTAAAGATGTAAACACCTTCAAGTTGTGTGTTTTCGAGATACGCAAAGTATTTCTCTGAGTTTTGTTTTTTTGTTGTTGTATGAAAAATTGTTAGATATTTTTATGATTTTGAATTGAAGTACGAGTATTTTTCATTATTGGAACATACAATTGAATTTACACAGAAACACTTATAATTAAAAATTCAGGGAGAGGGAGAGAGTCAGCAGAGCAGAGCACTTAGCAAAGTAATGGAGGTGAGAGAGTGAGTGAGAGAGAGGGAGAGAGCGCACATGCAGCAGGTAAATCCTATAAATTCAATCTAAAGCGATCGGAGATTTTTTCTTTTGGATTTTTTTTTTTTAATTTTTCTTCTTGGTATTTAGGTATAGTTGCAAAGAGAAAGATACACTTTGCAGATACAATATCTTTTATATGTACCTTTTGGATATATTTATTTCTTTTTTTTTTTCTTTTAGAGATTAACGACAAAAAGCAAAACAAACCCTACTTTTATAAAAAAAAATCACTATTTGCTGTGTGTCATATTTTGTATATGGAATTCCAAGTATACACTATCAAAAATGATTTGATCAATATATTTTATATTTTTGAAATTCATGTATTTTAGATATACCTTGATTTAGAAGGAAGTTGGCTTTTTGAAAGTTAAATTTAAATTAGAATTTGAATTCAATGGAAATCTTTGAAGTTTATATTTCTTTGTTTTTTTTTTTTTATATTTTTGTATCTTTTTTGTTTTGTTTTTAAGCCACGTTTGGATTTTTTTTTTAAATCCGCGCCCTTGTTAAAAATTAAATCACGGCGTTCATCGTCGTAGTCTTTTTTGGAGTGACGATGGCGTTGCGCGTTGCGTTTTCGATATTTTTCAGTTTTTTTTTTCAAAATCCGGTAAAATTTTTATGTAAAATCATACAAACAAAAAAATAATAATAAAATATTAAATAGCGTGTTTGCGATCGCTCGTGTCGGGAGCAAACACTGCGGAATGCTCAGCACCGAAAACCAAACTAACTAGAAATCGTAATCGAAAAATGAGCACCCGCTGTAGGATACTCATGTTGATTTTTGTTTAAATTTTATTTTACTTGTATTTTATTTTTGTTGTTGTTGTTCTTTTTTACAGAGTCCACACAACACAAGTCTTCTTTTTGTTCAAGTATTTGTTTGATGAGTATATGTATATTATATTTGTTGTTGTTGTTTTTTTAAGTTGCTGTTGTACTGATCTATACCACTAATACGATTACAAAATCACTGCCACACTAATATTATGAAATTTGAAGATTGGAATGTCACTAATACATATGCACTTCACAAAATTTAAGTAAAAATGGGTGAGTATTTGCAGCGCAGCTTAATCGCGCGGTCTCTTGTTTACTTTGTAGAGAGTGACTCTGCCTGTGACTATGGTGTACCGTGTACCTTGCCTTGCCTATGCTGTGCTGCCGCCGCCGCGCCGCGCCGCGCCGCCTTCGTGCTATGCTGTGTGCGGGGTGTTGCTGTTTCTGTTGCTGTTGTTGCTTCTGATGAGTTGAAAATATTTGAATCTCAGACTTAGACGAGTGAAGAACAAGATCTCAGCGGGATCTCCGGTGTTGCCAGGTGTTTGACTGATTTATAAAGGGGAATGTTATTGTATACCTATAGGAATAGAGAAGTTAGCAATTGGTAAGGATCATTATTGTATTATTAAGTAGGTATAAAATTCTAACAACGGTTACTATAATCTGGCGATTAAAATGTCAGTTATACAATTTGTTTTCCAATTGAATATGTACAAAATGGGGCCCAACACAAGGGTTTTCCTATCAATTTAAAGATCTTTGTCACAGCCGCTGACTTGAATTGAATAACGTATTTGTATATGTAAAAATTAATTTCTGTGAGTTAGTCTTAAACTCAAAAACCAATTTCGATAATTAATAACTTCCCATAGGAAATTATTGTATTTGGTCCGACTTGTCAAATTGAAAATTTTGACATTTCTCGACGTTTCAACATTTTAGAGAGATGTCTGTGCGTGCGTGTGTACGTACGTTCGTACGTCCGTTCGCGGCGTTTTTTTCGTCGTCCATAGCTCAAAAACCAGTAGAGATATCGACTTCAAATAATGCAGAAAGGACTCTCAAAAAAATTGAGGAGGTGAACATTTTGGTAAACCCGAAATATCTCACGAACCAATAACGCTAGCGACTTGAATTAAATTTTATCTTATATATTGCAACGTGATAAACAAACTAGTATATTTTTGGAAAAAAATCAAAAAAACTGAAAAAAAATATTTGTCACCTCGAATATTTTACGAAGAAAAAAAGATCTCCAAAATAATTTAATGTAACGAGAATTAACGTTTGTGACATCTGGTAAAATTTTGAGAAAAATCGAATTAATAAAAGTTGGTACAAACTTGACTTTCGACTGAAATATCTTTTCAAAAATTTGGAATATTGGCTTCAAACTAATTTTATCTCATAAAAACTATTGTTTTCGACATTCAGTAAAATTTGAGAAAAATCGAATTGACAGTTTGTTTTACAAAAAATAAAACCTAAAAAATACATTACTAAAAATTGGTACAGATTGATTTTCGACTCAAGTATCTTTTCAAAAATTTTAGATTATGGCTTCAAACTAATTTTGTCTTATAAGAAATTTTGTTTTCAACAATTATTAACATTTTTAGAAAAATCGAATAGGCAGTTTTTTTTTACAAAAAATAAAAAGCTACTAAAAATTCGTAAAAATTGATTTTGGACTCAAATATTTTTTCAAAAATTAAAAAATAGTGGCTTCAAACTAATTTAATCTAAAAAAAAATATTGTTTTTGGCATTCAGTAATTTTTTTATAAATCTACAAAAAATATTACGAACATTTGATAAAAATTGATGTTCGGTTCTCTATATCTCCTGAACAATAGAAGATATTGACTTCAAATTAATTTCCTTCATCCAAATAAGAACTTTTAAGAAACGCTAACAAAATTGGTTTTCGTCTAAAAATCTCGTTAACAAAACTAGATTTTGAAATAAAACTATTTCATTATATGCAAAATTTTATTTTAAAATTTTTAAGAATAATTCAACTGACAACTTTATTAGCAGGGAGAGGATTTTACTAACTTTCCCTTTTTTTTGGTTAAACGGAAGATGAAATCGATTTTCTACAAAGATGTTTCAAGCTTTGTTTATTGCAAATATATGTATGAATTTTATTTTGTCTTTTTTTGCCTTTCTTCGCCATTGTTGCCTTTTCTGCCTTAATTTGCTTTTTTATTAAATTTTTTTAAGAAATATCAAATAATTGGTTTAGCATTAAAAGAAATGCGAACATTTTCGCATACCGTTGAGAATCTTTAGTTAAAAATCTTGTACAGTTTCAAGCATACACAAAAATGATGCAAAATGTTCGAATTTATGCATGTATTGATGTTTATCTGCGCAAAAATGCTTTGTACTTCTTCCTCGCCTGCGTAAAATGCATACCTGCTGGAACATCAATTGGCGAAGTGCTGCCCGTTTTGAAAGACATTGAAGAAAGTTTAAAAAAAGCAAAAGGGCCCATTGCAGAGCAAGTCTTCAAGAAGTTTACTGCCATTTTCAATGGAAATGGAAACACAGGGCTTAAAACGATTAAGCAGATAAATTCTGTAATAAACGGCGAAGTGGATTCCAAACTTTCAAGAAACATTGAAGTGAATAATATTGAAAGTTTTAGATGGGCTCCACTCGTTTCAGCTGAAGTTGAGAGATCATTTAGCTGTTTCAAAGCCCTTCTAAGGGACGACCGAAGAAGATTGCTACATGAGAACTTTAAAAAACTCTTGGTAGTCCAATGCTACTATAGTTAAATGTATTTTTGTTTATTTTCCCAGTATTTTTTAATAAATGCCATTTCTTTGCCTTTTTAAGTGTTTTGTTTTGGCTTTTTTTAATTTTTTTAGGTCAACAAAATCCTAACCCTGGTTATTAGGTAGTTGAAAGATGATTACAAAAAAAAATAAAAACAAACACTTTAAAAGCTAAAAAATTGAAAAATAAAACATGCAAATCAATGGGACAACAACTTGAAAAATCGCTTAAATAAGCGCAATGGCAAAGATTTTACAGGTGTACAGGCTGATTATTTGGAACAAATGTACAATGGCTCACAAGAGTTAACTAGAGACTCAAGAAAGAACTTTGAAAGATTTTCCTTATAACCAAACCGTTTTTGGTGGAGCTATGATTTTGTTGTCCGGGAATTTTTTCAGGCACTTCCGGTTATTCCACGATCAACTGCATCTGACCCACTAAATGCGTGTTTGAGCTCATCTTATGTATTTGTGTTTTCAAAACAATTGTTGGATATTTTCTTCAAAGATTTAGATTAACACCTCATAGTTTAAAACTAAAAATTGGTTCCGTTATAATCATGTGGCGTGACATTAATCAACCTCGATTCTGCAATGGAGCGAGATTGAATCTAAAAGCTAATGAATAATTGAAGCAACAACTGTCAAAGGGAAGTATCCCGATGATTCCAACCAGATACGAGCGCCGTTTAATTTAAAGCGACTACAATTCCCGGTGCATTTGGCCTTTGTAATAGCCATAAGCAAATCAGAAGAAATTTACAAAATTCATTAAGAAAAACCATCGTCTCTATTTATTGATGCTCCAAAGAAAAAATAAATTTCCAACAAGCTTTGGAAATGTATTTTTCCTTTCAATACAAAAAATTTAATTTTTTAAATGAATGTATTTTTTCAATTGTTAAGACGGCTGCATTTTTTGAATTTGTAATCATGATTTAGCTATGTATGTATATCCAAAATTTTTAGTAAATAAAAACATAGTGTATAGTGCAATCATCACAAATCAAAGTTTGAGCCAAAACGACTGGGTCAGCAAATGTGACATCCTGGGCAATTGGTGAACGTACGTCGCGTAGCTTCAAATATATATATTTATTTTTGACTTTTCGACCAACCCGTTATCTCAATGACACGGCAACGTTACACAACAAATATGTAGACTCAAATTTTCCACTAAACTTGGTAGGATGGAAATTACGACGAAGTTTCAAAAAGGAGTTAATACCTTTAAAGTTTCGGTCACC